>OY728137.1:842292112-843731072 GCA_963277665.1 Viscum album | reverse complement strand
TGTTGGACCATCTAATTTCTATGATAGGGGAGTACCATTACCATGGGTAGAAGATTCATGCCCAATGTAGGGGAATACTCTCTCTACCTGTTATATCTCTGATGATCCCATGAGAGCACTGTCATCATCAAAAATTTCTTAATGAATCATCCCACTAAAAACATTACACATCATATCTCAAAATCCACAATTAATGCAACCATTTTTTTCTATATGAAAAAACACAGTGTAGACTACTCATGGGACAATTTACGATTCCACATTATATAGATATGAGAGTTATAAGAATCTCTATGTGGTACATGGACATGAATGAGGGGTAACATATTATTCAACCTCACACCATTTACTTGTTTTGTCCTCCCTTAACATGACTTATGAAGTCAAATCCCTATACATAGTGTGTCTCTTGGGATACATGGAGTGTATCACCCATGGTACTAGATATTCTTCTCAACCAATGCCCATTTATTTCAAGTCATTCCCATGTACTTGAGTTCATATCATTTTTTCGACATGGGGTCTCTTGAGTGTGTGTCTAACACATATCATGGGCACGTGGTTATGATCTGATGGAATTTGGTCCCTTCCAAATAGCAAGTGAAACATTACTCTTCTAGAAATATTTTTGTTATAGATAGGGGACTACATGAAGTGAGTTATTTCAGAATACATACCATGTAGTATAGTTTTATATAGAAATTGAACAAGGTGTCACACATCTCTTCTGCACCACCATTTTTAATAAACAAAAATTTCACCCCCAAAAATTTGTGGTGGTCACAAGATAATATTGATATTTTGTCAGTAATGGTCATAAATCAGAAATCCAACACATATCTATGGTTCCCTCACAGCTAGGATCGCCATTCGTGGTGATAAAACCCATGCCCATTTCCAGTATACCAAGTTCGAATGCTGATAAGTCTCCAAGGGTCCAATTTATACATCATTCACATCACCTCCACACATTTGAGGTTTTGATCAAACACAAATCCAACCATATATGTTGAACCATGACCACATTATCCAATGAAATTAACAAAAATAAAAAGTTGAGGAAAATAACCAGAAATGATGGTGTACATTACTTTGTAATGTGATCTGAAAAAAATATCACATAGTGCATGATAAAGAAATTATTATGGTGTACCATAATATAAACATATTTAATCAATTTAATTTTCAAAAATCATCTTGTGTGACAAAAAATATTACACCGATGAAGAATTAGATATCAAATACACACTTTTCAAAATAAATAAAGGGATATAATCCATAAAATAATATTCCCTACATCTTTTTTGGAACGACCATTGGAAATGAATGCATTATCCAATGATATGGGGATCCCACCGCATTTTCTACCTACTAATACACCTTGATGTGATCTCTTGACATCCTCCAATGAGCTCCACTTGGAATAATAAATAGTTTCATCCATTGAAATGTAATAGGGTTATATGGATAACCATAAGGAATTTCTATAAAATTGTTTAATTAGATGGAATTTTTTCTTTTGGGTATTTAATCTAAAATAATTTATTTAATTTAAATGCACTTCCAATGTCCCCATAATCTAAAAACATGGATATGACCAACATTAGGTCACTCCTAGAATAAAACATTCCTTCCACATCCATCCATTTTCTCCTTGTATTGGTCCAAGACCCTATTTTCAATATATTACATTAAACATATAAATTTACATGTGTTTCATGATAAAATATTTAATATTTTAAAATATTCATGCAGGGAACACAATGCCCTGAAATCCCACTCCGTCGTAGTGGATATCTGTGAAAATATTCTTTAACATGTTTTAGATACATAAATAGAATAAAGGGTCACTAAACTCCCCCCTCATTCATGTATCTTCTCCCAAAAAATCATTAGCTACAAAAAATGGTGGGGATAATAAGTAAGAATCTGACCCTTCCACTCCAAAGAGATCTTATATATTCTCTTGTGCTACCACAAAACATTATAAATGGCATATTCCATCATCAATAGATTCTCTCCCACTAATTCTATATCTAAAGTGGTACTACTTAAACACGGCTTCCTTCTCGAGGTCCATCATTCCCTTGTCAATAGTGAAAGTATAATTATTCATGTATCTCTTCAACTATGACACATAGAAATTTTCATTCACCCAGTCCATCTATGATGATCGGGCTAAGCGGTAAAAAACCCATCTAATTATCCATGATATCTTGAATAGCCTAATGAACATTATGGAAAACATTAATACCCAATTAAATCTCCTTGATACTCATGATGGAGATACTCTTAAAAAATATGGTATCCCTAATCAAATAGTAAAGGAATGTAATGCCAATCTATATATGATTTAAGACAACTCTGGGTTGGACCAATACACTCATGGATCACATAAACCTTCTCTTTCACAGATTTATCTATCTCATGACCAATTATAAATGTATAAACAATCTCATTCCAACATAGGTATAACATGCATGATCTTTTATATCGGGCCTCATATGTTTACATGTCGATCATAGAGTGATATCCATTATTATATGAAATATCTACCAATATCATGTGATCCTCCTAGATATGACTAATGTCTAACATAGAATATCTCAATATATCCTCCAACACCAAGACAGTGTGATTGATCTTCATAATCTTCAAGGTGTAAAATTTCTTATTAATCCACAATGGGGTAATGAATTCCTATTAGAAGCCTCTCCAAAACCATTAATTGAACCACACATCATCGTGGGAGACAATCGCCGAGGGTAACCTATGATGTTGGATGATATCCTTCACATACAACTGTGTCAGACTCTCCAATGAACTCTACACCCTTATGAAGATGATGTGTCCTGACATGGTTAGTTAGTCAACTATCGCCAATATGGAATCATGGTCTCTCACTGTTCTTAAAATCCCCATCCCAATGTCTGTGGATATGCTATCACATTTAATATCTATTACCTCAAGAGGTAGTACCAATACAGCTAAAACCTAGTATTCATCCTCCAACTACTAACATGTGAGAAACCAACATATAAAAATGACTATGTTCCACATCCATCCAACCAAACAAAACTTCTACTGAATGTACATGCACAACTTTTTCACAATGAGATTTAAATCCAAATGGGAAATATGAAACTCCCACATCACCTCCCATCATATTGTTACTAAAACTTATTTCCATCCCTAGAAAATAATGATGTCCTCTTGTCCTTCAATGAATCCATCTAGTGAATCTAGCATGGATATATTTTCATGATGGACCCCATAGTCAATGTATCCAAATGGATCCAATATCACACACTAGAGGAAAGAAGTATTCAACACCACTAATGGAAGAAAATTTACACCACACTCCTCCAATTGGTTCATCAACAATTAATCCAACTACTCAGATGATTCCTCAACTTGGAATGATTGATACATTATAATAATGAGATAATCCACAAAACATCCATTATAGTCATGCATGAACTACAACAAGTGCCTCATTATCTGGTTAATATTGGTATCATTGAATATTAATATGATACATTGATGTTATGTGTAAACAACAATGAAATCCCCCATAATATAGTTCCAGTAAATCATCATAAAAAATACAACCATTACCAACTCTAGGTTATGATTCTTGTTGTTCAACTCATTCATATAAACATCCATGAACCATATGTGATCGGTTCTTATCTCTATATCAACACACAACTGATCCCAAGACTTTTTCCATTGAAAACACTATGTATTCAACACCCTCCCCTATTTTTCTTACCACAAGATCACTGGTTAACATCATCATAAAATACATGAAGGGTCCCTGAAACTTCATAGATATGATAAATAGTTTCCCTTTCTATGTTACAGTGGTCAAGGGAAATGCTACTCTAAAAAATCCTTCTATGAACCTCCTTTAGTACCCATCCAAGATATGAAATCTCTACACCACCAACATACTCATTGGTGGATCCCATTAATTCAATACATCAATATTTTCTAGGTCTAAAGCTAATACATTCTCAAATATGACCTACCATAATAAGTGAACCAGATGGATATATAATAGCAAATTTGAGAGAATCCTACAATGATAATTATTTTTGAGGATATGTATAATCATCCTTAGTTTCTCCTAATTCCCCACCTCTAACGTAGAGAAAATGAGTGTATCCTCAATGAAAACTACAAAAAAATCCATCCATGTATGGATGTGAGATTTGGTTCAATAAATCCCTCAAAATAACATGTGAAATTTTGGAAACTGAAGGAACCACCAATAAATCATGGTGTCTATAGCATCATAAAAAATATATATTTGGAATGTCAGCCTCACTAACCCTTAAATGGTGGTATATTGACATGATATTGATCATTTAGAACCAACTCACATCTCTCAAATACTCAGTGAGGTCATAAATCATCAACCATGGGTACTTGTTCTTTATCATCAACTTGTTCAGGTGACGATAAACTACCTAAATCCTCATGATCCCATCTACATTTATCATGAACAATTAATGAGACAACCAAAGGGGCATACTGGGTAGGAGAAATCTCTTCTTTCAATGTTCCCCCAAATGCACGTGCAACTACTTGATCTTAACAGGGGCCATTAAATATTCCAATGATTATATCGTCATGGTCCCAAGGTATAAGTTAATGAAAAAAATCTTTATCTTTCTTCCTGGGCTATCTAAAACAATCCTTGGAGATTAGGTCCTTATAGTAATCCATTACTGAGGGAGTTTGAATTTCCATTGATACCATTACACGAAGTGTCCAACTAAAAAAACAATTGTGTGATGGACTATAGGTTCCGACCTTCAAGACCTGCGCATCCCACAATAACATATCTCTGACCCACAATGGAGATTCTCATCCCATATATCTGAAAGAAACTAATGCATATATTAAAATAGTTAATTTGGTCTTGAACCTTCCAAAAATATTCCATACACACAATGACATTATAAGTACTCATCTTGATAAACAATTTGTACCACAGGAAACATTATACTATGCAGCATTGTACTGCTAGACGATAGTAGATATCGAAGAATTGCTCCTTATAGAAACATTTACCCAATTATGTGAGGATAAACTATCAAATATATACACTAGATCTCTCAAAATATTTAAGGGAATTATGGTATTAATATAAATTATTTCATTCAATACCAATTATATATTATAATAAATATATATCATACCAATATTCATCTTATCTACAGCCCAGTCAGATCCCCCCATGGCCTGCAACTTCTCACTAACCTGTCCAAAATAACCCTAATCATGATGTGGTATGAGTATTGTGGGTATAAGAGGTATATTTGATCATTATCCTCCAAAAAATATCCCTCTATCCAAAGCATCTCATGCCCCTTTCCATCACCAACTCCCTAAGGGACAACCTAGCCTCATATAAGTGATACTAGATTACAATGCTGCCTCTACCAGGAATGAATATACATCTTCTACATTTACTACTCTACATTAAGGGTTAGGAAAGAACACAACATGTTCCCCACCATTCACAATAAAATAATTAGACTAATCTATGGTTACTGGACCCATCCATGTTATCGTGTTCCTGATGACCCATGTGTTGGATACCAATCAATGGTACGCCTGATATGCCAAGACTTTGATATCAGTTGCCTTCTTGCAGTTTCATACTACTAATACTTATAAGTTCCACCATCAACATCACCTATATAAAATCCATTTGATAATAATATCTGAATATCCAGAGCTCTCTCTCCAACTCCATCTGAGGAAGGGATACACAGGGAAACCACACTAGCATATATCTCCATACAGTGGCCTAGTTCAAAATTCTATTCCTAGAAGAATGTATCTCAAAGATTTTCATGGGAGTATTGTATAAGGTTAGTGATCCTTGTGACACACTCTGTAATTTTGATTTTTCCCTACTATAGCTCACTATTCTCTTGGATGAGAAATGATCTCATAAAATATGGGGAATTGACATCCCAAAACAACTAATTGAAGTCTATTTATGTATGTATCATCTTGTCAAGTGTCTGTATAACCAGACTCCACCAGACCTCATCTAATCCTTAGAAAAGGATTATTTATAGGAAGCCCATATAATATTATAGAAAATGATCAATCCTATAGATATAATTCACTGACTCAACCCAAACCTCTTCATCCTAGGGATCTGGATCACCATGGAACCTTAGTTGCCTCTGGTGCTGGAAATTGTGTAGCACACTTAGAATTCATACATATTCATCAATCCTTGATGGTACTAAATTATTATTAATAGTAGGGGTTATATAACCTAAAAACCTATAGGAAACACATTGTGATATAACCCCAGAACCAAGGCCTCATCACTCATCAGATCATTATCCTGATCCTCAAATGGTAACCTGGTAACCTATATTCACTGAGGCATCGTGAATATAATCATGATGTACCATGGTCTGATGATATTTTATGTGGGTATCTAAGTCATGATAGATATTCAATGAACTAAATCTTATATTATTCATGTAACATTGTTCCCAGAAACCAATGTCAAAATATTTTGAGTCCACAACCAGTTAGTTAGAGTCATTGTATATGGATTTGTAAGTTGTAGAACCAACTCTAGGTTCCCAGACATAAAAGATGAATTCATTGATCATTGAAATTATTATCTAAATTCCCAAGTAATATTCATAAGGTAAAAACTCTATAAACGATCCTTAGTAATGAACTCCTCGAATACATCTATTCAATGACCCAACAAACTGGGGTCATCATGGCTGGTAGAAGGTTGATCCACTACAAACCAAATCCATCCTCCAATAGGCTAGGGGATGGTGTAATTAATTGAGAAGTAATAATATAAAATTTGAGTAATTTTCTTAATTAATGTTTATTAACAACCATTAATATCTATGAAATAGTGAATAGGATTAATAATAATACATTAACATATAGAGTAAACCATTCATGAAATAACATATAAGAAATACATCAATGTATGATAGTATAAAACTGAATTGTAAAGGGGAAAATACATGACCAATAATAAATAAAATCTTAAACATAAAACAACTAGAAATAATGAAATTTGAGAAACCCCAACTCATAATCTCCATGTATAGCCACCATATGTGGTGAATGAACCCAACAATCACAATGATCCACCGTAATCACCGCTGATCTATAATTTATGTACTTATAAAATCTCACATGTGGTGAAATACCATGTAAGGGTTAGTATACATATACCTAGAAGGATTAATTTAAAATAGAATGGTATAAATATAATGATATAATATTAATCATATCAACCAAAATAATGAGAGAGAAAACCCAATACTTAAACATCCTTGTAAAGGAAAAGCAATGAGAGTGAAAGAGGAGCTCTATCTCAACGATCAACAAAAGTTCATTAGTATTACTACAACTTCAAATTCCATCATGAATTCCCATCATCAAATTTAACCTCAACTAAATATTGTTGGATGGTCCCACTACTCACTAATGTGCTCCATGGATGAGGGATCCACACTCAATTGAGGAACCTCATACGATCGAATCATGAAGATGCTGTAGTGTTCCTATTCTAATAGATGGCCCATTCCCTAAATAGGGGTTTACCATCTATAACTATATAAATAGTATGTTGGACTTGTGTCCTGGTCTTCATTGAAGTAATATCTACATGGATTGTGGACTCACACTCTTTGTATGGGAATACATTCTCTACCTAGAATATCTCTAATGATCCCTCTTGAACACATACATTAGTGAAAATTTACTAATAAATAATCCCACATGAAACATATAACATCATATCTAAAAATACACAATGATGGCTACCATCACATTCTACATTAAAACACAATCATGATTGGATACTTGCAGCTCCAAATTCAAGCCCAAATGATGTAAAAAAGAAGATTTTGAAGATTCAACAAGGCCTCAATAATGTATATGAGGGTCAAATAGTGTGTGGCTTCACCCCTTCATCTAACCATTTTATCCCTTGAAACTACAAATGCATTCATCTGTTTTTACACGGGATTCATGAGGACCCAGGGGCCATGAAATTCATTTAAACAAATCCCTATGTTTCCTACATGTGCCCAAGAACATTGGTACACAACTTGTCAACCCAAATGAGGCATAAGGAATTAATGGCTAGCATGTGGCTTGTAAACATATGTAGGGTCACATTGAATATGGTTCAACCCACACAGAGTGTGAAAATTAATATTACCAAAAATCCTACAGTTATATCTAAGAGACAACATATTTTTTGTTCTTCTAGGCAACACGTCATATTGTCAATTTTTTCATAGATATTTTTGAATTAGTCATGGGTCTCAGATGATCCAATAGATATGAAAAACCATCCATTGAACCACCAAAAATTTGTGGGGGTCACTACTTAACATAAATCTCCATCCTTCAATGGCTAAAACTGATACATTTATCCCCCTTTAATGGTTCCATTACACATTCCATCACCGTTTGAGGTTTTGAGAACCATATCCATCACCAGCATATCCCAGAATTGTATCTATCCAACCCAAGATACAAAAATATCCAACATCTTCATCTCTTCCACACATTAAAGGGATCTATCAAGCTCAAATTCAATCCTACATGTCGAACTAGGACCACATGGACGAATAAAAAAGGACATGAAGAAAAAGTGGGGGAAATTATACGAAAAAAATATGTACATATTTTATCAAAGTCATCCAAGGAAATGATTACATATTTCTGGATCAAGTTATTTGATTTTAATCTTACAGTATAATATACTTTTATATATTTTATTAAAAAAGGACTTGTAAGAAGAATCTAATTGCACCAGTTATGAATTATATATCAAATCCAATCTTAGATAAATAAATCATGTGCATAGCTCATAAAATATCATTAACTACCCTATTTTTGAGTCAATAATTAGTGAATAATCAATATTACAATTAAGTGTGGATCCCACTATGTGTTCGCCAATCGATTCACCATTATCTGATCTCTCATTGTCCTTTAATGTGATCGACCAATAAAGAATGTGTAATCTACACCTCTGAGATGTCATAGGGCTGTGAGGATAATCCCGATTAAATTCTATAAAATCATTAAAATATAGGGAATTAGGGATTTTTGGACTTGAAAATAATATAAAATATTTAAAATATTTATTTCATTTATTTATTTTAAAGACACTACAAATGACAGCCTTAATTGAAAACACAACACTAACCATCATTATGTCACAATTAGGATAAACTATGCATTATGTATTCATTCATGGTATCAAATATATATTTCAAGACACTTTTCTGGTGATATTACAATAATCATTACAAAATACATGTGTGTGATATTAATATATTTTCAGTTTTTAATACATATTCCGGGCTCAATAGGCTTCAGAATCTCACATCCTCTCAATGTATAGCTCTAAAAACATTACCAAATATATCTATAATATTTACAATGTAAAAATATGATTAATACATGGTTCCATTTTTCATTGGTATTTTATATTATATTACTTTAATAAAATAATAAAAAAATGTCACACTCTTGACTTAAGTATCTAAATTTTTTTACCATAAAAATAAATATAAGTTGGATTTTGTTTTAAATGATTATTTAAAATTAGAAATAATTTTTTAATCTTGTTAATTTAATTTAAATTTTTATTTATTTAAAAAATACATTAATCTCACACACAACACCATCATAGTATTTGTTCAATTTATAAAAAAATGAAACATTTTTTTAATATAATAAAAATAATAAAATTTTGATAAATAAATCAATACAAAAAAATTTACACATAGATATTGAATAATATATTTATTTGAAGGGATTATAATTGAATTAATTTTATTCTGATATATTTAATGTCAAATAAAATTAATAGTGTAAAAAATTAGATTAATGATATTTTATGAAAATAATAATTCATGAAAGTTTTTCAAAATCATAAAAATTAAAAAATATGGAACGGGGATAAAAAATTGCTTAATATTTTTTGACTCTTAAATTTATGGGTAAATGTTTACCTTATAGTTGAAATAATAACAATATAATATTTTTGAAGTTGTTGTCATTGTTAATATCAAAATTGGGTAACCAAGTGTTTAATCCAAAATACATGGTTCTAAAGGATATCTAAACCTATCCAAATTTGTTTTTATGATTTTATTAAGATCATATCATCTTATTATGCCAATATTTTTTATTTTGGAACCATTTTAAATGATCTTAACACTTATAATATTATAATATTTCCAAAATTTACAAAATCACCCCTCCCCAAAAATAAAAAAGGTCCCCCTTTTTATCATTTCATTACACCTTATTGAGAAATCTAGATTGACAAAACCCTACCAAATACTCTTATAAGAATCCTTATACATGTTTTAAAAGGAATTTTATTAACAATATAACAACCCTAGGTCCTATAATAGGATACCAAAAGGCGTAATCTCGATGAATAAGTAATCATCATCACCAAGAACATTCATTTTTCATCCTAAAATACCCCCATAAATAATTTCCCAAAACCCCAATAATTTTATAAAACCATCTACTATATGAATATATTTTATTATAATTATGGCCTAAAATTTTTCAATCTCCTTCTACAAAATATGGGAATGAAAACTGGTGCTCGTGTGTATGGAAGACCAACACCTCATTAATTAATGTAATTTTTTTATCATTACCACCTCACATGGATTTTCAAAAAGAAGGAACTAGTTATTATTTATGTTATATATAATATATTTAATAATATATAACTATAATACTTATATAAAAAATTATATTCCAATCTATTGGAAAATTATAATGTCACTCGTGTATATGTGTGGACTACCACCTCTATGAAGCGATGCAATGCATTTCTCATTTCAATTTACATGGATAGTAATAATGGGAGATTTAATTAATATATATAATATATATGATATGTATGATATAAATATGATTATGATAATGTGAATAACTAATTAAATATTTTATTAATAACTTTTGAAAAGTGAAAACAACATTCATACATATGTACAACCAACAATCTCATTGAATGGTGAAATGCATGTTTATATATATAATTATTTTGGATGAATATAAAAAAATATAGTAATATTTAATATATTTATATCATGATTTAAATGATGGGGATTATGTAATCACAATCAATGTACATGTATCAGAACTAACGAATGAAAACATACATGACAAATGAAGCAATTAACGCCAGATTAAATGATAATAATAAATGATTCTTAACAAATGGGTGAAAGGATGTAAAAAATGGGAGATATATTACATTTTGTTTTTTATACGATTCATGTGTGTAATTATAAAATATTTATTTATGTAAATGGAGTCTGGAAGAACTTATGAGGCATGTGGAACTTAATGTAAGGGATTTAGTAACAATTATAACTTTACTGAGTGATATTTGGTATTATAAACCGATTTATATTCGTGTAATTTATATACTACAAATTTTATTAACTAAAAATGAATATATATTTTTTAATAATAATTAAATTATCAATTCAAGTTTACTAATTCATGGGGTTACAAGGTAAATTATTACAAAGAGGTAAAAAAAGTTATTTTCCACTCAGAATATTTGGGGATTATATTTATTTTCTTTAATGGAATCTTCATAGACACCGTAAATTTTCTTATTATATTGATAATTAAGGGGTTTCCATGTTTTATTCAAACATTTACAATATTTCTAACAATAATCAAGGAAATAAATTTTTAAAATAATACCTGATCGTATTTCTCTTTTGATCTGTTATATTTTCATTCAGTGTCCAAATTTTTTGAACTTGTTTTACAAAAGTCTATATTATTTTCTAAAATGATTTAGTAAGGAAAATTTATGTTATCCATTAATTTTTAATTTTTTAATGAATATTTATGATGTATTTAAAATGATTAAATTTTAAATTTCACTATAAAAGGCATATGTAGTATTCTTTAAATTTAGAAGGTATTAATGGATTTTCCCTCTCTTGTAACAAATTTACACAGTATATATTTTCTATATGATTCATGTGTATTTGAAAAGAAATATATATAATAAAATATCATGAAAATTTTTTCCTTCAATTTTCCTTCTACCAACATATTATTTCAAATGGAAAAAACTTTGTTCAATAGTATACAAGATATGCAACATTGGGCATAAACTAATAACTAAATATTATTATTTAAATATGAGCATTCTGACCTAGAAATTAAATTGAAGGATAAAAATATGAATAAATGATTTCCAAAATAAATATATAGTTACTATTTAATATAAATTTATTTCTAAATTATTAAAAAATAATATTATAAGTTATAGTAAATCATTTAAATATTCAAAAACATATTTTCTTAATAAATGGGTTTTATTCATTTTTCATGACTAAACATTATAATTAATTTCTGGTATTTTGGATTCTTTTTAAATTTATTAATTTCTTTGTTTCTATGTTCCGAAATTATCTTATGAATTTTTTTAAATATTATTTAGAAAATATTATTTTTTTAATGAATATAGAAAAATTCAGGTTTATTTTAAAAATGTTATTTTATTTATATGATAATAATATATTGTTTATTGGTTTCAAAAATTAAATATTTCTTTTTAATTAAATAAAATAAAAATAAATTTATTTAAATTAATGTTATTATTAAATTTAATATAAACCCCTTTTTATTTAAAAATTGGTTTTTAAATAAGTATACGTAGATTTTTTTTCTTGATATAATTTTAATGTAAATTATGCCACTTCTGTGTTTGTAATTTTAGAAAATAAAAGAAATATTTTTAATCAATGTCTCAAAATTTTGTAAATCGGTTTTTTTGACAATAATAATAAGAACATAATTAATATTTATAACCAATGTTAAGGGTAAATCGGGTAATTTAAGGTAAAAATAATATGATAAGGATAAAAAAATTACCCTAACACATATTCCAATTTAATATTATAAATAAAATTAATTGAAAAACATCAATGTAAATAATTTTAATATTTATGGCATCGCATGGATGACAATAAGTCCCATATAGTATTTCTTAAGAAAATTCAAAATTGTCACACAAATGTTTTTAATTAGTATCACATTTTTAAAATATAGTCATAGAAAAGCTATATTTGACCATATGTTAAATTTTGAAATTTATAATGTTTACCTTCATAATTATATTTTGTTTTTAATTTTTTGAGACGAAATAGGTATCTTAAAGGATTGCACAATAGTGATGAAATAATAAATAAATTAATGGAAAAATAAATAATATGATATAAAAAAATTAAATTAAATATAATTTGAGATTTTAAAGGTGATCCATGATTTATATAGATAAAAAATATCTAATATATAACAAAACCACTAATTTGATGTCAAATCTTTGGTTTTGTGTTTTTAGAGTCGTAGTAATGAATATTATTTAATTTGATAATAATGATATTTAATGAGTATAATATAATATTACATTGTTTTAAAAGAAATAAAAATATTAAATAAGGACATTGAGGATAATATATGGTCTAAAATGATATCTTCATTTCATTTAAGAGCTATTTTTTATTATTTTCCACTAGAATGGTAATATTATGTGTTAGTTTTTTTGATAAATTCCTAAAGTGACCCTTAGCTCAATCATAAATCGAACCCCTTCCTCCACTTCATTTTACCACTGTGAGACTTATTAATATGCCTTTAGCTAGGAAATTATTTTATCCACTTATTTATACACACTATTAAGGTTCTTGTCTCACCAAATTACCAATTCCAATTTCCTTAAGGGATCCATCAAGAAGATGATATTGAAGAGGTAACTTTCTTAAACCACCTCTCTTAACATCTATTCAGCCTCTACCTTCCCTTCATCTAACTCACCCATAAATGAATAACAACTATAGTATAATTTATATGATAAGAGTTTATATTTATAATTTAATATATTCTATCCACCAATTGTTTCATATCAAATTGTACAATGAAACAAAACTCTTGTCTAAATTATGGGGGTTAACCGTATATATAGTTAATGAGTTTTTTTACATTGATGCTTTCATGGATGGACATAAAACTAATATTAATTTTAAATAATATCTTAATAATTATGTTATAACTTATTTAATGTTATTTAACTAATATAGAGACATGATATTAAATATAATAAAACTCATTTGTGATGATCAAAAAAACATCCCAAATCAACCAGCCAATTATCATTAATAGTTTATCAAATGAATCTATGAAATGTTAGTAAAAAAGGATGTGTGGGACCATTTAAACCTACATATTTGCATTAATATCATATAATCACAATAATGGATCACTATTCACATTCCATTAGAACATCCATAAATATACCCATGTTAACCATCCACGGAACAGTGAAACAACTGCTTATGTAAGTATGATATTAGTCTTCACAACTCATAAAAAGGCCAATAAAGGAACATAATAAAATTATAATAAATATTTATTTTTATTTAGTTCTTAGTAATATAATTAGTGTATATATTTTAGGTATCCATGATGCTATGTTCATATATATAATTCATTTGAAAATTTGGTCATGGAATTCTTAACCCAATTTTTATTCTTTATGGTTAACATATACTTCATTGATTATTTCGTTCTAATATATGTTTTCCATGAATTTTAATTATCTTATGTATTATTTTAAATTGTTTAATATAGATTTAAAAATTATTTACATAATTTATTCAATTGATTAATGCATATTTCAATGATTTGATATATAGAGGGGATATTTCATCAAAAATGACCTTTAATGTCTCTTTTTATGATATTTAAAAAAAATCTTATAACATTATATCACAAGAGATTATTTTTATGAATTCATTATTACTTATTGTGTTGAAACCTTCTATACATAATTACATTGTTATTTTCAATTATTATATTTTTTTCCTTTGTATGTGTGAAATATACTTTTATAATAAGTGATTTCCGTCATGGACTGATTTTATGATACATATACTCATGTTTTATAATTGTGGTCTGGTTTTTTTGAATTTTTTTCTAATGATGGGTGGTTTAGTTACAAACCAAATTTAGGTGGTTTTTTGACAGCCCTCTAATGAATTGGGTATCTAAGAAGCTGACTGTATGATTATTCTACATGTCACTCTGATGGTTACTCCAAGTTTAACCATAAGGGTTATGTCAAGTATTACTGTCAGGGTAATAATATGGAATACATGAGGGTTTCATCATAAGTGTTAATGAAAATGAATCCCTAAGATACCTAAATGGTGTATTTATTCTTTCTATATTTTATGGAAATCTCAAGAATTCCTAAAGTATGTTTTTGAAGAATGTATATGTTATTTTTAAGGGAGTGTGGTGCACCATTACAAAAATTCCTTCATTTGTTTACACATATTCCTCAACTAAGGGTTTATTTACTTATTTTTGTATCTCGTTATGATATTTTTCCGCTTACCCAATTTTTTAAAATTATTTTCACAGGATTAGATAAATTATCATAGTAATGATAACGTGCTTGTGTAGATGATGAAAAATATTATTTTTGAAATAATATTTTGAATATTTAATTTTTTATGGTATTTTACCAATCCTTCAAAATCTGGAAAAGAAAAGGTTATTCTTTGTATATATTACCATTTATATTTTTAGTTATTTTTGTTAAAATATATGTTATTTCTGTTATTATAAACATTAAAAGTGCGGCTTCGGGTCATTAAATTTTTTATTAGAGCAATTGTCTAGAAATTATTGGAAATTATGCATTTTCGTTTGTGAAGTAAATTTTGAGATATAATTTTCTTTTGAAATTCTAGTTAATTATGTTCGAACAAATATATAAAAATCTGGCCATTGTAGTTTCATAATTTTGATGATGGAAATTTATAATTTTCTTAAGTGTGTGAATGAATTGTGAGGGTGCAATACAATTAATGAGGAGAGATTCTAATATACCGAGTTTTAAAATGGATATACTACGTTTGATAGAATACTATATAAACCACATCATCCATAAAAAAACCTCTAAATATTATTATTTAAATGAGACCATTACAACCTAGCCACTAAATAGGCAGTTTTGAATAGGAATAACTGATTTATGAAATATATATATAGGTAATATTAAATATAAATTTATTATTAAAATAATAATGAATAAGAGGATATATTTTACTAATATCATTTTAATCTTCATAAATACATGTTTTCCAAAAATGGATTTTCCTTTAGTTTATGAATAAATAATATAAAATATTTCTATATTTTATTGATAATTTATTTGAAATAATTCACATGACTTTTCGATTCCAGTTGAAAATATTATATTAGGATTATTATTTGAAATTTTTTTTAAATTATTAAATTTTCAATGAATTTGGAAAATTAATTTTTTATTATGAATACTTAATTTTATTTATATTATAAAATTAATTTATGGATTTTTTATTAAATTTTCTTAGTTAATTTTATTTTAATAAATTGAAATAATTTTTTTTGAAATGTATTTAATATTTATGTTTTTTAAAAGATCATTTTATATTTAAAATTTGTATTTTTTCATGAAAACTGGGCTTCATTGTATTTTTCCTATTTAATATGAAATTTAATTTAGTCACTTATTTGGCTGGAATTTATAAAAATTAATTCCCTATTTAGAATCAATAGGTCTAAATTTAAAAAATAGGAAACTTTTATTTTTTTTAAATAATATGAATAGTAAACATAATAATTTTTATTAACATGGTTATGTGTAAATAATATAATTTTAGTTAAAAAAACTTAAAAAAGTTTAATGAAATACCCTAAAAGTGAACATAATATTATTGGATGGGTTATTTTAAACCAAATTAATCTAGTCATTCAATATTTTTCTTATGTGATTCTCATGCATCACATTATGTCCCTAATAGTCTTATTTAATCAAAAGTCAAACTGGCCATAATAATGTTTTTGATAAGTATAACATTATTAATATATGGTCATCTAGAATTCAATTTTGAAAGTATAAATTTATTTTTAATTAAAAATATTTATATCCATCATGCTATTTCTTTTAAATTTTTAGTCAACTATAATGCACACTAATGTATTTCTGAATAATGATGTTGTAATAATTAAATTAATGGGAAAATAAAAAATACTATATCAAAAATATTAAAATATATATAATTATAGTTTTTCAAGTGGATAAACGAATTTTATCTATAAATATAACATTTTTATGATACAATGAAGCAATTATTCAAGATATTACTCTTTTTTTATGTTTTCAGTTCATACTAATTAATATTATTAAATTTGAAAAAATGATATATCATGAATGAAATATTTTATTAAATAAATAAAAATATAAAGTAAGTCTACTGGGATAATATAGGGTATGAAATGAAATAATAAATTCATTTATGGGCTTTTTGGAATAATTTGGATTTACTGATGTCTTATTTTTTTTGAAATACCAAAAGTGCCCCTCAACTTAATTATAAAAGGGAACCTCTTCCTTCACTTATTTTAGCCAACACGAGTCTTATATATCAACCATCCTCTTCAATATTTATATTATAAAATTATCTATAAATATTTTATTTGTTGTTGTCCCACCAAAAAAATAATTTTGTGTTCCTAAAGGGACATTTTAAGGAGTTTATATTCAGGATGTAACTTTCTTAAACCACCCATCTTTATTTATTGTATTCTTCTACTTCCTTTAAACTCATTCACCCAATAAAATATAATTAATAAAATATAATTTATATAATCGAATGTTATATTTATAATTTTGTTTATTATATTCATCTATTTTCACTTATCCCACAATTCAATGAAATAGAACCATTTCCCAAATTGTGGCGGTTGACCGTCTCTATGGATAATGAGTTTTCATTTTCCATTATCACAATCAAGGATAGTCATAAATGTATTATTTTTGTTAAATAATATTATAATATGTATATTATAATTAATATCATTTTATATATACAATCTATATACATTATATTAAATAAAGTGAAACTAATTCTTGATTTTCTGAAAAAAAAACACCCTAATAAACTAAACAATTCTCATTAACGTTTCATCAAATGAATAATCATCATGTAATAAAAAAGGATACATTTAACAATTTATAAATATATATGTGAATAAATAATATTTTATATCAATTCTAGAGTAATATTCCCATTTGAAATGAATTTCTATAAATATATACAATTTAACCAACCCCAAAACCATGAAATAAACACTTCAAGAACTATGAAACTAGCCCTTATAACTCATCACAAGGGCCACATGTTAACACAATAAATTTATAATAAATAAAATACTTGTGTAATATATTCTTATTTATGTAAATAAATAATCTAAATTTACTATCTAGAATGATAAGTGTAGGCAAAGAATGCATTCAGACATAAAGTAAGGAAATTATTAACCCAACATCCATTCTTTCGTTTAAACTGATTCATAAATGATTATTAAATGATAATATTATGTGTGAAATGACTTTTATTTAACCACTATCGTATTTACACTTTATATATATATTTTTTTTTTATCGAATACATATAATCTATTTATTTGATTAATGGTAATTTCAATTATAAGATATTTAAAAGGAACATTAAAAATACTCTTTAATGTATCTTATTACGATATTAAAAAATAATGTTTTTTAAATTTTAAGGAATGAGAAAACATTCTAAATTTCATGAACCCATAATTTTTTAAATCCTCTATTATAATATTAAATGGTAATTTTTAAAGAAAATATTTTCCTTTGTATATGTGAAACATTATTTTATAATATCTATGATTTCGTAATGATTGTTTTTAAAATTAATGTATTCTGGTTTTATAAATATGTTCTAGTCTAAGGGAATTGTTTATGAGGATTCTTTTTTTCAATATAAACAAATTATGTTTGGGTCCATGATATCCCTCTGATTAATTGGGTTTGATGGAGGTTTGTCATATGATTATTCTAAATGTAACATTAATGGTTACTCCAATTATCACCTTGAGAGTTATGTCAATCATATTATTAAGTGTAATTTTATGATTTTCAATAGGTATACATAATATATAATTATGGAAATGATGACCCAAGTAAAAAAATGTTTTATTTATTCATTTAATGTATAATAGAAACCTCATATCTTGAAAAAGTAATTTATTGAGTAAACTATCTGTTACTTTTGTGGGAGGGGAATCAATATTTGTTAAAATGAATTCATGTGATTATGTATATTCATAGATTAATCAGTTATTTACTTTTTATTATATCCCTTGATGATCATTATGTTCACATCCTATGTTTTAATATATTGTTCATATGAATCTTCAATTGTTCTTAAGAATGATGAAATCATATGGTAGATGAATCCAATTATTTATTTTGTAATTATTTTTGTAAAATCTAGTTTGTTGTTAGGTATTATTCTTATAATATTGAAACTAGACCATAAAATGACCTTGTATATTTAAATTTATATGTATTTTTCAGAAATATTTTACAAAAATTACCATTATGTTTTTGTACCTAATTTAGAAGTGATGGTTTAGGTTTTTACATTTGGTATCAAGGAAATTATTTAGACTACATTAGATATTTGGAATTTTCATTTAAAGAAAAATTTATGTGATGGATTTTTATTTTGAGTGTCTAGTTAATTTTGTTTTCTTAAAAATTTAGAAGTCCAGTCATTCATGTTTTCTTAATTGTAAAAATTACCATTCGTAGTTGTCTTATGATTGATGAAATAATTGGGAGGGTGAAATTAATTTATGGGGGTGATGTTACATCCTCAATTTTTAAAAGTAAAAACTATGATTGATGGCATATATAATAATCCACATTGTGATTACATGAAAAACTAAAAATAACTATTTAAATGATAACACTATAACATAGAATTTAAATTGGTGAGTATAAATAGGCATAATATCACTTTGAAATAAATATTAAGTTTTAATTTAATATAAATTTATTGTCAAATTATTAGATAATAATAACATAATGTTTTTGAAATGACATTTTAATATTCATCATTACATTCTCTACAAAAATGATATTTCATTATTTTTAAAAATGAATATTGTAATTAATTTCATTATGTTTTTGAAACCTTATTTGAATAAATTACTAAAAAAATTCAGCATTTCAAAATTATATTAGAAATATTTTTTGATAATTTTCACAAAATATTTATTTTTAAATGAATATTGAAAAAAACTCATTTTATTTTGAACACTGTATTTTGATACATAATAAAAATATGTTTTGGATTATTTATAAATTTAAATTAGTGGATCCTAATTTATAATAATTATGTTTTGGTATTTAAATTTATTTTTTAATTATATTTAGTTTAAAAATATATTATATTTTAAAATGGATTTTTTTTAAAACTCGGTTTCCTTGCATTTTTCATTTTAATTTAAAATTAAATGACTCCACATCTATGTTAAAAATTTTTAAAAATGGATTCTATATTTATACTTATTGGGTAATCAATTATTAAATAGCATCCTTTTAGTTTTGGACAATATGAATTGTAAACATATTAATTTTTATAAGTACAGATAAGGGTAAATCAGACAATTTATGTTTAAAATAATATGATACGGATTATAAACATTCTATAAAACATGAATAAGTTTTAATGGATGATTATATTTCAACAAAAATCATCCAATGGTCAAATTATTATCCTGTTTGAGTTACTTTTATGACACTAAATCATTTATAGTAATTTATTTTGAGGAAAGCCGATCTTATCATACTATTGTTTTTAATTACTGTAAAATTTTTAATATCTGGTAATGTCAAAGATAGGTTGAACCTTAAATCATATTTATAAAGATAAATTATTTTTATTCATCATGTTAATTGTTTTATTTAAAAGGGGTGAAAAAATACCATAAAGGTTTTTACAATAATGTTGCAGTAATTATTAAAATAATAGAAAATAGAAATAAATTATTTAAAAAATATGAAAATAAATATAATTTGATATATTAAATGTGATTACAAAATTTTAAATAAAATTATAACATGTATGAGATATAATAAAATAGTTTGTTCAAATTTAATTTTTTTTACATTATTAAATTTATAGGGATGAATAGTTTTAGATTTCTCATTAATGATATTTCACGAATATAAATTTTTTTGAAAATTATAAAAAAATATTAAAAATTTAAAAAAGTAAATATGTGATAATATATGGCAGAAAATAAAATTAGCACTGAGTTTTTGGGATATATGATTCTATTGGTCTCTATAATATATTTATTATATTTTATTATTTTTAGAAATTGTTATAGTGTTCCACATATCAATTACTAAAGGGTACCACATCCTTCAATTTTTTCACCACCCTAAGGCTTATATCTTATTAATACTCTAAAAACTATCTTTTTTATATCTATAAAATTCTTCTATAGGTTCTGGTCTCACCAAAAATCTAATTCCATGTACTTTGAGGGATCCTTCAAGGAGGTGATATTCAAGAGGTATCTTTCATAAACCAATAATGTTAATTTCTTTTCTTTATATACATTCTAGTACCCTTATTCACCCACTAAAGGATAATCGTTCCAATATCATTTATATATTTTAATTTTATATTGATATTCAAATATATTCTATCTATCTTTTTCTCACATCCTCATCTTCATTGAAACAAAACCATTGTCCAAATAATGGCGGTTAACAATCTCCGTGGATATGGAGTTTATGTTTTCCATTAGCACATTCAACGAGATTAATATTAATATTATTATGGTCAAATAATAATATAATGAGTACATTATATCTTATCTCTTGTTATGTAACAAATATATAGACATGATATTAAATAAAATGAAATTAATTTGTGATGGTTGGAAAACCACTATAATTAACTAAATAATTTTCATTTTCATTATCTCAATAGAATCATCCTAATTTCTGAGACAAAAATGAGATATTGGACCATTTCAACTAATTTAGATGAATTTATACCATATAATCTTAGTTCTGGATTACAATACCCATTATACAAGAACTAACATAAATATACATATGTAAACCAACCACGAAACCGTGAAACAAACTCTTCTTGAATGGTGAATTTAGTATTTATAACACCCCAAAATTGTTATAAATGAACATAATAAAGATATATTTAATAATATATATTTTTAAGATTTTTTGAATTCTATAATTAAGGAATCTAATTTGAATATCTAATTCATTATGTGAAAAGGAAGAACACATTCAGATCTAAGATAAGGCAACTCTTAACCCATATTTCATTCCTTTGGATACTATTCTACTTCATTGATGATATCATGAGAAGATTGTTAATGAAATTAATTATACATATATTATGTTGTAATTCAAATTGATTTATGTTTATTTACAACTGGAAGACATAATTGATTCATTTGATCTAAAATCATTTAAATGATAAGATATTTTTAAGGGACACTGATTTAAAAACCTTCTGTAATGTCACTTTTTACAAAATTCAAAAAGAAGTTTTTAAAAAACTATTTAATGAGAGTTTTTTAAAAAGTTCTGGAAATTTTTTTTAATTCCTCGTTTATAAAATTACATTTGTATTTATAGAGATTTATTCCCATGGTATGTGTGCAGTAATATTATTAAATCAGTTATTTTCACCATGGAATGTTTTTATGATGAAAGTATTCAAGTTTTACAATATTTTCATAGTTATTGGGAGTTTCTAATAGTGGTGGGAGTTTCCATTTAAAACCAGATATGTGTGGGTCTATGATATCTATCCAATAAATTGAGTATGTTGGAAGTTGAATATATGGTTTTTTTAAATATAACTATGATGGTTACTAAAAATATAACTATGTGGTTTATGTAAAGTGTATCCATAGTGATTATTTTATGATATTAATAGGGTTTACATCATAACTATGTTTTAAAATGACTCCCTATGTTAACAATTTTTTTATTCCTTCTATGTTTTTTTGGAATTATCATGTTTCCACAAAAGTTTTTATTGTGGAATGTATATTTTCATTTTAAGGGTGAGAAATATATATTTTTGAAACTAAATAAACATGTTTATAAGTATTAATGGAGTGACGATATATTTCATTACTTTAAGGTACCTCAGTGATATTTTTCTGATAACACTATATTTAGAAATTCTTTTCACATTATTCTTTATAATTTCAAATGAATGTTATAGTTCTAGTGCAGATGAAAAAAGTAAGTAATTTTGTAATTATTTTCCTGAAATATGGTTTTATGTATAGTATTTTACTATTACTGTATAACCAAGACTGGAGATGGTACTTGTATGTATAAATTATTTATTATAATTCAATTATCATTTAAAAGATGATTACACAGTATTTTTTAGTACTATATATGGAAGTTTGGGTTCAAGTATTTACATTTATTTATTCTCCGTGGGCATGATTTTATTATGAAACATATATTTCCTATGATGTTATGGTCATATTTTACCTCTTATTAGTTTTATGGTTGTTAGGTTTATCGTCGAAAATCAATTCTCATGTTATAATATTAAATTGGATATTAAATTTCTATTAATTATAAATATTATTTGAATCCTGGATATGATTACTTTGTAAACTATATATAATTTTTTCACCTGCTGTTGTACTATGAATGTAATTTCATTACTAGTGAAGTGTCCTTATTTTGTATTTATTACACAATACCTATGTTTTTTTGATAAGGCATATTGTTTTTCAATTAAACTGATTATTAAATATATGAGGAGTGCATTGGTCATGTGGCGATGAGTGGGGATAGGTTTTATATATACATTCAATGTAAAAATAGGTATAATAAGACAAATTAGTTAGATACCTTTATTTAAATGGGTTCTTGGTATATACATAACCAACAATTAAAATGTCATAGCACAAGTCATTTATTAAAAATATATCCTGATGTATGATATCATGATTTCCAAAATTAAACATTTCCTTCCATAAAAATTAATTTAATTTTACTTATGATATAATGTATTTTAAAATATCCTTTGATTCAATTACTACTAATGTTTCAAATTAAAAAACATATAATTTCAGTTATAAACCCTTCCATATTGAACGTTATTTATTTAATATTGATTTCTTTTATTGTATATAACATTTATTGAAACTCTAAAATAAACAATTATCTATATTCCTTTCCCAAGGATATATAGAAAGATTTTATGATCTATATGAGGGATTCAAGTGTGTTTTTTACATTATGTATTTTATATTTACAATTTAATATGGAATTCAAATATGTATATGGTTCTTCAGGTTATCTTGACAAATGTAGGGTCCAGAAAATTCTGCCAAGGAGAGTAAATACACACATAATCACATTGAAGAAGAAATATAGCACTTCAATAAGTTTATCTTGGTGATGGGACGCAAATTGGGGTGCATTAATTTGAAGGAAATTTAAGGAATTCAATTTTTCAATTGGTTTTTGTACTATCACTGGGAAAGGTACAAGGAGAAGATGGATCGCAAACCGCCTGGTATACGGGATGGTCCGTTAACCGCTGGCCCAAGAAATAATGTTCAGCGAGACGGGCATACGGTTAACTACCTCAACCGAAATAGTTCTGTATGGAAGACTGTACACGTACCATGCCACAAACCCCTCAGTTCCAGAATTAAGTGGACTGGTAGGGTTTCCCAAACCATTATCTTGAACCAAAGTCCTAGGGAACCCCGGTTGATTGAGTCTTCCACGGGTTAGAAAATTGCTTCAATGGGACACCGCAAATAGTTCTGTATACCCAGTGGATTCGATTTCTCTAATTCTATATAAAAGTTGTGTAATAAAGGTATATATTAGACGGATATAGGGAAGCACAGATGACGAAATCATTTGGAAAACTCAGTGGTTTCACTGCGGCTTCTGTCTTGCTTCATTGCCTAAGCATGAACCATGAACCTCTTCCTTTGTATGTATAACTATCCATGAACCATGAAAATGTGGGAATTGAATAATATAAATAGAACCACAAACCCAACCTGTAAATTGTCAACCAAATACTTATCAAGGATTAATTTCCCGTAAATGGAACTTCCACCAACCCTCCTTCAAAATGAATCTTTGTGTATCATATAACTATATGGACTGAACCCAGTGCCACATACCCAATTGGTATGCAGATATAGCCCAAAGTGGCACGGTGATCCACTTATCACATTTGTACGTGGTTAGCAATACCCATTCCTGTATACCGCATTGTTACATGGATAACCCTTCTACCCGCATACCACTACGGTATGCGGAGCCTTCCCCATCCTTCATGAGAAACCAGTACACAACATGGGGTGTGTTCAGATATTTTTCCCTCTAATTCCAACCTCACCCAACCATTACCATCTAGTCCTCCATAATCCCTCTACTAACCAGTTCTTGGGCACTATGCCGAAGCCTCCCCCAAAGACACCATAACCGTATGATTAGGCCATTGGGAAAATCAGCTCTCCCCATTGAGTCTAGATACCCCCAAAAAGTGGAGTAAAAAATTCCCTCCCAACAAAGGTGTGGGATTTGCCAATGCCTGTAAGACTAAAATCCCACAGTAACCTGGAGCCCAACCTTGGGAATCGGACATCAGATTCCATGTTCTCGTGATTATAGGTGATCAGTTTATTTTCCATTCAATGGAGAACAATGATCAGTCAAATCTATTATGTTAGCTCCCCCCTTTGATGAGGGTGAGACTCCTCCCCTTCTCAGAACATGATCCAGGGCCCTCCCACTGAGTTAAGTCCCATGTATTCTTAATAAGGGCCATGTGAAAATTAATTCCATTTCACATGGAATGGTTCATCTCTCTGCGTTCTCACCCACAGTCTCCCCGACCTCTTCTACCGCGAGATCCCACCCCCCAATAGGGGGAGGCAAGTGCATTGTTGAACCTTTCAAATATTCTTGTTTCTAAGACTAACCATCACTCATGTGGGATTAAAGGTTTCTGAGGAGTATAAAATTATAACATCATATGAACTGTGAGAACTCTTATTCCTGATCAAATCTGGATACGTAGGATGCCTGCTAGAAGTTCTGAGCTCAAAAGGGTTCTCATTCTAAAAGGGTCCACAAAATCATGTGTGTCAAATGGGCAGCTTCCATGCATAATCCCCATACATTTTGAACTTTGTAGGTTCTGATTCCTCTCCCATGGAAATGTAGGAAGCCCTATTTATGGGCCTAATCCCAACATCAAGTCAACTTCTTCCCCCTGGATAATGATAAACTCCTGAGAGATTTACAAAATAGCTATGCCAGCATCTCCATGATGCCATCAACCATATGCATTCTCATGATTATTTGGAAAATTAAGGGTAGCTTGTGGACACACTCCTCGAGAATGAACCATGGATTCAAGAACATATGAACATGACATCAATAAATTATAGAGTCCCAAAATAGGAAATAATCCTCCCCCGAAAGGGTGTGGTGACCCTGACTTCCCAACCTCTCAACCAATGGAGTCCTCATGTGTTGTTGGCCCAATATTCATACAAAAACCTGCTAACTTTGGAAAGGAGGTCCATGAATCAGGAATAATATGGTTTTTGGGAATTCTATTCTCCAAATATAAACATGTTGGAGACATTCCGATGAAGTTATATTTGATAAAGAACGATTGAATTAGTTATTGACCCATATGAAATCACCCGTTAGGTCAACGATCCCCAAAAGGTATAAATCAACCTTATTTAAGGGAAAATGATGTATAATATGTCTAAAACAATGATTGGAAGACTCTAAAGGATCCCTTCTCTATGTAAAACGATATAGGTGATGATCCCTGTTGTTCTATTTCTGCAATGCCCATAAGCACTCCACCTTAGAGAGTGGAACGAAAATAGTGAACTTGACGTGAATCCTTAACCATGGTGGCAGTTCTACCCACAATGAAAAAAGAAAAAAATTCCACTAAATGTTGGGCCATTTTTTCACCCTGGTATGTGTAAAATCATTAACATGGAGGTAGAAAAAAAATGTGAACCGGACGTGAATCCTTAACCAAGGTGGCGGTTTGACCCCACTTAGGCTCCTTTGAGCCATAGTAAAAGAAAAGGGGAAGGGAGAGAAGATGAATAAAAAATATGAATATATTAAAAATAATTCTACATTGATGATTTTTAGTGGTCTGTATTTCATACATGTATATCTGGTTCCCACAGAGTGACCTTCAATCCAAATTGCATCCCCCCAATCCATGAAGACACATGCATAAGAAATACCATGAGAGGTTGGGGCCTCAACAAAGAGGATGAACCCTTCCCCTAACCATAATCTTTAATGTTGGGTGTCCAATACGATGATCAAAGAGTAACATTGGAATTGTACCCTCCCCACGCTGGAGGCCACAAGGCCAGTGCTCCAGTCTGCAAAGGTTGGCCAGCCGCCTCTTCAGCTGCTGCCAGTATCTCAGCCCAAGGCGGGCCCGGTGGTTGTCTCAACCCATTTAAAGATCCTATCCCAGAATGTGACAATGACTAGATTCCATAACTAAGGTAGTTATATAAAGTCAATCATGATGACTTTATCCTAGCAGCACAGGGGCCCTAATCAAGGCCTCCCACCTGAGAGCGTTGCCTCCAACACCGGACGACTGAGCTTCCTGTCGCCAAGGAAGACCTTATTCCAAGATCTCCTACCAATGTATACAAAACCCAGGGACCTCGATATGCCCTCCAAGAGAAACAGATAAATAATCAGGACCATGTTATCATCCTAGTTCGTGAGGGGAAACTCCACCGTACTACCACAAAGTTATTCAATGGGAAAACATATGACTCTTCCCTGTCCAATCAAGCCCACCACAGAAATATGGTGGCACAATATGAGCACATTCATATTCTTTATAGTTCTCTCCAGTCCCGACGTATAGACAGAGCGGCTAGCTATAGGCAGATAAAAATATTTTCTAACACAAAATAATCATTCCATAAAAATAGGGAAGCAACCAGCTACACGTAGCCACAAACACCTACTGGCGCACTTCAATTCTTCCATAAAAATATGGTAGAAACTGGCTATACGCATACACAAATACCTACTGATGCATATCAAGACCGCCTTCCAAATAGGGTAGTAAAAAAAAGAGCAGAGTCCAATTCCTGCTGATGCATACAAATCCCGTGAGACAAATATATTAGAATGTGAGTTGATGAAAATCCCCAATCATGAATATGAAGACCATTAGTCAAATGTTGAGGCAACCTGAGATGAAAACTGGTGATAGACTCGTTCCTCTGTTATAGTACAGGAGAACTATCATTATTTACAGGAAACTCATAGAGGAACAGAGCAGGCACAAACTCCTACTCCGACATCAGAATTGGCCATCATACAAATTCCATTCCAAGATGTATCTCAACACATCCTAGCCATGATCAAATATTATACGTCGATTCCATGCCATATCCTCCAAACATTCCATGATATCATTAAATCAGAAGAAAAGGGGGACCATGACATGATTTCCTCAAATGGAAGGACATGCTTGCAAAATGAGTTAGTCACATCGAAGTAGTTATACATCCCTACACCAGTCCAGTAGGGTCAATGAAAATATCACATGACATACGGACAACCAGATCAAGAACACATACCTGTTACAACTGGGGGATGTTGGCCCAACGTGGTGGCCTCTCTAGGGTAAGCATATATCTCTGCCAAAACTCAAGATTCTCATTAGCATATACCGATGATGTCATGGGTCCCAAAGAGACAAGGACCCTAACATAAAGGCCATTAACAACAACAGATGTCCTTGGTTACCTAAAAGAGAGAGCTTAAAAATGAAAAGTGCAAAAGGCAACCAGAAAATGAAGAACCCATACATGATCATCCTCTATAGGAAGCTGGGGTTCGTGAGATCATTGAACATATATCAACAAAGGCTCAAGACCATATCATTCCATTAAAAAATTTTGGATGTGAGAGTAAAATTTGTGAAGGTACTCCCTGTAATGTTGCTACTAGAAGCTCGAAATTTCCTCTAGAGAGCACCCACGAGGGCTTACTCTGTGGTTCAAGATTGATCGATCTCAAGAGCCTATCTCCTAATTCACATCAGGGTAGTCGTCCCCTTAACCTGATGATCCGATATCAATAAGGTCATCCCTGTGATTTGGTCTTCCCTAGGGTTTACGCGGCTGATATGCTTTTCACTATAGTCGGACATCAAGTCATGATGGTATTTCTCACTGTGATGACAATCAATGTGAAGGCCATCCTCGCAATAATAGTTACTATGAAGGTCCTCCCCATAGTAATTAAAAACAAAAATAAGGTCCTCCCCTCAATGAAGTACATTAGGATGGTCCTCCCTAGGATGTACATGGTAGAAATTCTCCCTACAGCTAGATATTATGTAATTATAGTAGTCCTCTACATGATGAAGGACACTGTGAAGGCCCTCACTGCAATGATAATTGTTGTGAAGGTCCTCCCCATAATGAATTCATGTAGCAGGAAGCTCCTCCCCTGGGTATATGCCATCATGAAAATTACCTTGATCGGTCATCATCTTTCCATGGAGGTCCTCACCATAGTAGCACCACTTATGGATGTCCTCCTCGAAACCAAAATAATTGTTAGCAAGAATGTCCTCCCCATACAAGAACTAAGATGAGAAATACCACCTATGTTGTGGTGTCTATAAAAGCATAAGACACATCATGCAATCCTTCTATAATGAGTGATGTTCATTCTCAATCAAAGGATAGACCGGTGCCACACTCATCTTCTGAGCCACCCCCGCAACATCCACAAATCGATAAGGTTCCCACCAGCCTTGTTTCATTGAATTTAATCATCAATAATCAATCAATATGTTCATATCATGTAGATGAGCCTCCTAAATAACAACATCATGACATGTTGCTTGTGAGAAGACAACTCACTACGGATAATATACTAGTGAGGTATTGGCCTACAACCACTTCTCACTTTGACATACCAGAAGAATTTTCTAGGGAATTCATGCATGGAATATTCCTTGATATATGGACAACTGTTCGAAAGCTAAAAAAAATTCCTACCCTATGAATGGTACACAAAACATTTCACTACGATAGGGGAGCTTCATCATCTAATCGACTTGGAAGCCCTCCCATATGAAATACATCCACAATCAGAAAGGCGAATGAAAATATTTTAACTGGCTTGTGGACATGCACTAAATAAATTGCATTGCCTCATTGGAATCTCACTAGATGGAGTTCACATTCGAGGGTGGAGAAAACATTGATCATTACACTTCACTGCACATCTTGTCTAGTATACCAAAAAGGAAATGACATCCAACAGTTTAATCACCCAGAGGAAAAAATCCAACGAAACCCCTTATCAAGAAAGATGTGATACTCAAGAAAAGCTATCCCCTAGTAAGTCTCAGAATCATCGGGGCTGAAGAGATCAATCCATCGAAAAACGACTGAGTCAGGTGACAAAGAACGTCCATAAGGCTTCCTGCCTAAGGGAAGCCATCTAGCAAGGAGTGATCATGTCTTTGAAGGAACAAAGACCTTGTGTAGGCCCAAATCCACACTCATCATAAATACACATAGATTTATGTGAAATTAAATTAGTGGTAATAGTGGCTTCTATCACCATGATACAGGAACAACACCAACCCCTTGGGATGGTAGAATTTTGAAATAAAAAATCCCCTATAAGATCAACAAATCTAGGCCTTAGCGAAGTGATAGAAAGATGGGAGATAACCCAACCGACATGGATGGGGGAATTTTTACCTCATATCCCCTCATGGTGGGCACTTATCTTCCACCATCTATGAAGAACGATGGACAGAGGAGCTCCCTTTAGAACCCCCTCTAGTGGTTCACAACCTCTGAAACAAAGTTGTGTTATGAGGTCAGACCAGAGCTCCCATCGGGTCAATATTCATCACGAATCCCAGAGTATACTGCAGAATGGAAGGATAAATTCCAATACATGGTGCTAGAATCCTTCCTAAAATTTGGAACTAGGTACACCGTCCTTAATTTGGTATGCCTCAGTGAACGTGGTGAGCGTCAACCCCATGGATCTCAACTGAAATGACATTGTTATAGAAGACACAATGGAATATGTTTCCCTCCTAGAGGCATTCCACATAGAGGCTGATGATGTGCATAACCAGAACTAGGGGAAGGTTCTAAATATGTGTTCCCCCTTAGTCCATCCAACATTACATCTCCCAAAAAACTCAAATAAAGTGAAAAATATATCCAAGTTCATCTATGACCCACCCCTTCCTCCCCATGAGTGCGCATCCCTCGCCCTCAAGGAAAGGTTTTCCGAGTAGGATGAATAAATGAAAGTTCTAAAAATAATTAATTATGAGCTACATCAAGGGAGTTATCTCGCGGGATGTGTTCCCTCTCCAGAACGTCAGTAGGTGCTCCCATAAGTGGTGCCCCTTCAACATGAACTCATTCAAGTGAATGAAGCCATGTTCAGAGGGCCGTTCAACCAGACCTTTGAAGGACATCAAGAAATCCCCCCCCATTGGTAAGGCATCCAAAATATACCTAAGAAAACCCACAAATGATGCCACCAGCTGAGCATCTGCCCCAAATTCCAGTTGCGTGTGCACACCCAATCTTTGCCACAGCCACACCAACTCAATCTCAAGCCTGATGGGATATGTATCAATGGATCATAAAAACATTCGAGAAGCTAATAGCCCAACTAGAATCCATGGAGGGGAGGCATGCTCCGAAATAACAAGAGTGAAAACCCTACCCTAAGTGGGTGAGAAATGATCCGCCAACACCAATCTTCGGGAAACCTATATTATTATTATTGTATATCTTAGGGGACCTATAACAGTATTTGATACACTATGCTTCTTAATGTGACCCAGTGATGGGAAATCCAGAGTTGGAAGAATCAATAAAACATAGGTGTTTTGTACGAACCCTACAGGGAACGAATTTCGTATGGTATACTAGCCTACAAGATAATTAAATTATAGGTTGGGTGGACCTCTGGTAAGAATTTCTCTTCCAATTCAGCTCAATGCTACTGAAGAAAACATTCAGTGATCTCATGAACTTCATGCAGTGAGAGAACAAGAGAGTGTTAGACTTATTTTCCAAATGGAAAGGCCTGAAATATTTTCTAAACCTTCCACTCCACGAGTATGAGATTATCGACATGTGCATCGATAAACTTCCATAGGAATTTCAAACAATGCTCATCCTAGTGAAGTACACCCGTGGATTTAGATACTTCTATACCATCACCAAAATTATAGAATACTCCTTCAAAAGAACTAATCATAAGTCCCATGTAGCCCCACAAGCACCTGGGAAAAGAACTAGAAAGGTTGTAGCAGCTTCTGATATGATTAAGCCACCCCCAGCACCAGCTCCAATGGTAAGTCCCCCACCAAACCAGGTGGGACCCCTTAGACGCCAACATCCACCCACTCCACGAAAAAATGAGTGATGTGGTGCTAAAAGAAATTAGTTTGAAGAACGATGAGATAGAGTTTAGTCATTCTGAGATGACAAGGTCCATGATTATTTCTAGCTGCCATGAATTGGAATCTGCTCCAACTACCAGAGCCAAAGCGAGCTGATGAAGTGGGTCATGATGAATGTCCAAATTATTTTCTGTATCAACAGATACTAGGGAACACATCTAGGAATGCATTGTTTTCAAGAATCTCTTGCAAAAGATTATGGATTCTGGGCTAGTAAAATTGGGGATTCCACCAACAGAAATAGCATATGTCTCCAGCTTCGACTCAAGAGAGGAAGAACAGTGAAAAATAGTCACCAGAATGAAAAAAAATATTTGGAAACTCGATGACCTAGAATACCATCAACTGAGTCCATGTAATCCACCATGCACAATTGAAACAACCTACTGTTCCCCCAGAAGATCTTAATACTACACAACCATCCTACCCTTCCCCACAGTCCTCTAATGGTGAGAAGGATAAAAATAAGGATCAAGAAAATGAGCTGGTAACAAAGATGAATTCAATTTTGACCCTTTCTGACATCATGCTAATAGTCTTGGTTCAACAGGTGTCGCTCTTCCAAACGGTACAACTAGCACCACCCCGCCAAATGATACCATCAAAATGATACATTTATATTGGAACAACATTGTATCATGAACTAATATTCAGATCCATTAATTTCATTCACTAGATGGACCCCATATCTAATGAAGACTATGTCCATGAACCTGAATTTCCTACACATAACTGGAGAGCTGGATGAAGAGGCCATAGAGGCTAGAGGTTTCCTATAAATAATAATGATGGAATGAGTGAAATTCTCAACCACGCCACAAGTAAAACTATTAATATCACAAAAACCTACCAATGGACCCTCTGGTAGATGCAATATGAACCATAATGCTCCTTCTACCCCACCAGAGAAAACCCAAGCCCAGTTGTCTTTGAGTATCCATTGGGGGAATAAAAAGTACCGAACTGCCCAATGTTTATAGGAAGACTAGTACATTCAATTGTGGAATGGACTACAACACCAGTAACTCTTACTATAATGGCCAAACCATCTACGTCCAAATCTAAAACCCCTAATGTGTTTGGGAAGGAGAAACATCAATCTAGGAAGAACTGACATTTAGAGCAGAAGTTTGACATTTTAAAGCTTCTGGATTTAGTACCAGTAATGTTTTCAATCCAATATGCATTGAGATTGTCTATAGATCTTAGAGAGGAACTCATTGAAGCCTTTCTATTTCCCTAGGAGTTCGAGGCTGATGTAGCTGCGGCTGAAGTATAACGAATTGAGAATAGCCCAAATGAATGTCACATTGTAATCACCTTCATAGAAAGTGATGATAACACCATATTTCAATGGATCATTAGGCCCTTATATGTGTCAGTCAAGATAAATGGAATTGATATTCAGAGGATCTTTATTAAAAACAAATATAGAGTTAACCTCCTCCAGCTGAGAATCCATATTCATTGGGGATATGTTCAAGACAACTTGACACTCTTCAATACAACTCTTCTAGGATACAACAAAAGTGATCTGAAACCACTGTGATGAATAATGTTTAAAAAAAGTCTCATAGATCTCATATTATATTTGGATTTCCTTGTGGTGATGAAATGTATGACCTTAAAGGTTTTTTTTGGAGACCTTGGCTGCATCAGCATGCGTTAATTCCATCCTCATACCATCAATGCATCAAATATTTCACCAATGGTAAAAACGGGACATTTAACACTGATAAATCCTTGTTTGAGTTCTATGAATGGAATTACATTGATGCAGGGTTTTATGAGTTAAAAAAACATCTTCCGACCGACGATGATGATTGGGTCAATGCCCCCAAGGGAATGGAGATGGATTATTCTAACCCATTATAGTAGCATGGGGAGGATTATGTACTACCCATAAACAAAATTGAATGTGAAATTAAATTCCCAAATACATACTCTTTTTTATGAATTTTATTTCTATGAACACTACATCCAAAGACAAAGAAGAATAGGCTGACTCCAATATTGTCTGGAAAAGCCCAGTCGAATATGCTCTTGGCCCATCCATGGGACATGAAACTTCCCATGCCTCACACACTAGGGAAAAAGAATATTTCATTACCAATATTGGAAAAGTTATATCTAGAATATTTTCTCCATCAAGAGTGGAATATGACCATGTTGAAGAAGAAGAGGGGGAAGATGACCAAAAGATGCCCCTCCTGTATTTGATGAATGTGTTACCACCACAATCGATGAACATAAGGAGATAAATTTGGGCACTAAAAATGACACATGACCACTTTAATTAGTGTGGCCATTCTTGTTGAGGAATGTGATTCTTATGTCTCTTTCCTAAAGAAGAATCATGATGTGTTTTCCTTTAATTACACATAGAATCTGGGCCTCGATCTGGAAGTCTCCACCCATCATCTTGGATTACCAGAATATCACCAGGGATATAAACAGGAAACAAGAAGGACCCACCTAATTCATGTTGCTAAAATAGATGTTTAGGATGACAAACTGATCAAATCCAACTTTACACTGGAGGTCCAATATCCGATCAGATTGGCCAAGCTAGCCCCTGTCAAAAAGAAGAATAGACAAATTATAATCTGCATTGACTTTAGGTACCTTAATCGGTATTGCTCAAAATACGACTTCTTTATCCCTATCACAGAATTTTTGATCGATGATACAACCAAATATGAAGCACTCTCCTTCATGGACAATTATTCTCGATAAAATTGAATCCTGATGGCCCTAGGAAAGGAATTAGCTACAAAATTTAAGTCCACTTAGGGAATGTTCAGTTATAAAGTGATTCCCTTCGATCTAAAGAATGATGGTGTCACATATCAACACACCATTCATCACATATTCAAGCCCATTATGGGAAAATTCAGTGAGTGTTATGTCGATGACCTAGTGGTTAAGTCATGACAATGTTTGAACCAGCTAGCCGACCTTAAAACTGACATAACCAAATTGATACAACACAGTTTAATGATGAATCCCATGAATTATTTATTTTGCATTACCTTGGATGAATTTATTGTCTTTGTCATAAACTATTGTGGCATCTAAGTCGACCCTGGGAAGAAAAAATCCATTTTAGGCTTGTCCGCACCTAACAACCTCACCGAGATGAGATGTCTCTAGGGGCACCTCTTCTACATTTGGTGCTTCTTAGTTAACATAGAAGGTAAATGTTTACCCGTCACCAAGATCATGAAAAAAGAAGTTACATCTAAATTGGATAACAATTTTCAAGAAAAATTCGACAACCTCAATGGATATATCCAATGTCGGATGGTTCTCATACCTCCAGTTGATGAGAGGCAACACATATTATACATGACCACCCCAAAATTGTCATTCGGCACCTTCCTCACTCAGAAAAATGATTCCAGTAGTGAGAACAGCCTCTACTACCTTAGTCGAACAATTGTTGATGCTAAAACATGGTATTCAAAGATTGAAAAGAACTGCAGGGCCCTAATCTTCATAGTCCAGAAGCACAGGCATTACCTATAGCACCATGAGGTCCAACTAGTTTCCTACTGCAACCTTCTCAAGTATATACTCAACCGTCCAATGATAAATGGGTACCAATCATGATGGGCGGTCATCTTGCAATAGTTTGGAATTTGGTACATGACGTAGAAGTCCATTGAAGGACATGTGTTAGTAGACATTCTGGATGAGCACCCCATTAAATAAATGACACCACTGGAAACTGAACATCTGGATGAAGAAGTGTTTTCCGTCTAGGAGAACCCCTAGATGTGGGAAATGTACTTCGATGGCCCTTCCGGAATCTCGACTGGGAAAAGGATGTATGATCCCAACCACAACAAATTGGTCATGGGAGTTTCACTCATATATCTTGGAAAGTCCACATAGCCTTAATTATTCATACATTCAAGATGGTGTATGAACCTTGAAGTGGATTATCAGACCCTCATTGTAGGCTTGGAATTTGTCCTCTAAGTGCAAGAAAAACACTTAAAAATAAAGGATGATTCAAAGTTAGTCATCAAATAGTTTAACGATGAGTATGCTATCAAGAAATAAATTTTTTTTCTCTTAAAGTACCATGTTCAAGAACTGATGACAGGATTCCCATAAAATCCAACGTTGACTCATCTCCCCCGATCAAGGAATGCTCTAGCCGATGCTTTGGAAAATGAAGCCACAACCCTGGTTGATCCCAACCAGGACGAAATATTTATTAGCATTGATCACCTTCGGATGGTCTTGCTATTAATCTAGAGAAATACGGAGGATATTGATGATATTAACATTGTTCTTGAGACTTATGGTCATACCACTGGTTGGATGACACCCATAATAAATTACCTTCGGAATAGGGAACTCCCACCAATTATGGATGAAAGGGAGTAGGTCCGAAGATGGGAAGTCAATTTTAACCCGTATAATGGGGAGGACCAAGATAATGTTCTCTACAAATGAGGACATGACAGCGTCCTTCTCAGGTGCATTGATGGAGAAGAGACTGATGCCATCATCATAGAAGTGCACGCCAGAGCTTATGGAGCATACCTATCTGCAACCGAGATCACTCCCCAAATCAAGAGGCTTGGTTATTAATGGACCACCATGATACATGATTTCTCTATATTCACTTAGATGTTCCATTCCTATCAAGTTCATGCTAATTTCAGGCACCTCCCCTTAGTTTCTTCATGCGGCTAAATACTCTTTGTCATTCGTCTCTTGGGGGATTGATGTTGTGAGACCATATCCTCCTGCTACAACAAGGAAATTCATGTTTATACACACATCAACTGACTTATTTACTAAATGGGAAGAAGACATACTCCTTAAAGAGTTTAGGGTAAAAAAATCATCAGATTTTTGAAGGCCTACACATCAATAGATTTAGTTTCCCTCATACAATACTGACGGACAACAGCACCAACTTCTTCTCTGCTAAGCGAGATGAGTTGTACCCAAAATATGGAATTAAGTCAACCGGTCATCCCACTACCACGCAGAGGCCAATGGGTAGGTAAAGGCTTTCAACGTGACCATGTCCAACATACATTAAATGATGTTCAATAAGTACATGAAATCGTGGCAAGATATGCTTCTTTATTCTTTTTGGGCTTACCGAACCATGACTCGCACCACCAATCAAGAAACCCTGTACTCACTAGTATACAAGACATAGGCGGTGATTCCTATCTAAATCCTAGTTTCGTCACTTCATGTGTCCATTTGAAATCATTATTACATAGACGATCAATCCCAGAGATGATTTAATGAATTGGAGGAGTTAGAATAAACAAGGTTTCACACTCTATATCATTTAGAAATATACCAAAACTGGATTCCATAGGCCATCAACATTAAGGTTCGCCTTCAGTATTTCCTAGAAGGAGAAATGGGGTTATTTTTCAGAACCCCAATGATACTAGGGAAGAACTCCACAGAAGAATTAACCAAAGTGGGAAGGACCATAGGTCATAAAAAATTTATATTCCAATAGAGCATACACCCTGATATCAAGGGATGAACCACTCATCATAGCTCCTGTAAATGTGATGTTCTTGAAGAAATATGTCATGTAACATGAATCATTCCACATTTCAAACTATACAACATTAAACTATGAGTTAAAAATTTCACTATATCAAGGTTCAGACACATTGACCTTATACTATGGAATAAAAATGTCCTCATATCAATTTCCAAACTCTAACCCTAAACTATAAGTCATAAACATGCTCCCATGTCATGGTCGAAACTCTACAACCCTATACTATGAGTCATAAAATTTAATTCTCATATAATAATTCAAAGATCTAAAAAACTAAAGTATGAGTATAAATTGCCTCCAATTCCAAGGTTCAAATTCTATGTCCTTTATCTATGCGTTAATGTGTTCCAAACTCTATGATCTTAAATTATGAGTCATTATTCTTTCCACATGATGTTTAACTATAAGGAAATCATCCTTAGAACACGAAAATTAACTCTTACTCATGTTCTCACCATAAGACATTAAACTACATAGTATAAAATTTCCTAATGTAATGAAAATATAATGAACAACCCTTCGTAGAACTATCGTAGGATACGTAGCGACACCTCAATCATCGATCATGGACCAGCCCCCATAAATAAAAAAATTCCTCCATTACGCCCCCTATCTACCCATATTTGTAATGAAGACCCTTTCCACTCCTTGTTTCTCACATCGAGTACTACTATCATGATCTTAGGAATGGTGATAGAGATTCTCCTATGAAGTTCAACTATGGGGTAACATGGTTGACCTGACAACCACAATATGTAGAATCAAAGTTCCCCCACCCATTGGACCAAGATGAACAAGTACGGGGTACACAAATAACTATGTATGGATTGATTTATTTTTTATTGGATATATAGACACTCCTTGATCTTCGATCCTCGCCCATCCCCACCGAAAAAAAATAAATGTCCCCCTTATTATTTTATGTCACCTCACACTTGGAAAGGAGATTATGCACCCACTCATTGTTTCTCACATCGAGTATAAATATCTTGAGCTTAGGACTGGTGGTATGGATTCTCTTACACAAATCAACCATAGGGGAGTATGGTAGTCCTGACACCCATATTGAGTAAAACCCAAATTCCCTCAGGGGTCCTTAACACATTGAATATAAGTTTTTAGGGAATATCCATAATAACATGTGTCTTGATTCCTACCATTGCAGGATACGTAGTGATGATCTGATTAGACATCCTGGCCCAGCCACCAGAAAAAAAATTCCCCATTCCCCTATGCGTGGGTCAGACCTATGTGGAATCTCCAAGAAGGTCATGGTACATCTTGGTCTAGGTATTCTCACATTCCTAAGCACACCTTTCTCATTTGTCACAATCCATAATACGAGAAAACATGGATCTTCGTAATCATCCAAGTCCATCGTAGATGGAAGGCTATTGTCCTATAGAAATAAATTATTGACTATGAATATCATTCCCTGATGGATCTGTATTTGTCACCCACAAAAATGGCCTCCATTCAAAGAAAAATTCATCCCCAGGAGAGTACTCTCCTACCTCAGTACACCTAGTGGCTTTCAAGCCCCATTTCATCTCTCATAATTCAAGTCACCCATAGGACAATGGTTTACACCTTTTATCATCACTCACGTCTAAGGAATTCCAAAACACTACGAATTCTATTAATCATAAACTATTGAAGACCATTAAAAGGCCAAAAATTTTCCTCATTACATGACATTAAACTACATGGCCAAAATCATTCACACCACATAACATTAAAAATAAAGGCCAAAAATCATCATCACAGCACAACATTAAACTGATAGGCCTACATCGTCAGCACCGCACGACGTTAAACTGCACGGACAAAATTGGCCCCACCACACGATGTTAAAATTTAAGTCAAAAATTTTGCTCACTGCACCATATTAAACTACCAGTCAAAAATCATCCTCACCGCAAAACATTAACCTTTATGGAAAAAATCATCTTCACCACATGATGATAACTATAAGGCCAAAATTTCCCCCACCAAACAATGTTAGCTGCAAGGCCAAAATCATCCTCACCACCCGACATTAAACATTAAGTCAAAAATAAACCTCACCACATGACGTTAAACTGCAAGGAGAACATCATACTAACCGCATGATGTTAAACTGCAAGGAAATGGATTTAGACTAAATTTTCACTCTAACTTTGAATTCAATATTCTCAGACTGTGACATAGAACCTTGGTGATACCTTGTTTCTCACACAAAGAATATCTCACATGAGTTTAGGGATCATAGAAAGAGATCTGCCAGGGCATTATAGAAAAACGGCCTAGAAATTTGGTCTTAGGAGCAAGACCCAAAGAGGCATTTCACAGTTCCCTCCCCTTAGAGGAACCCCATGTCCTGGCCATGTGATATTAAACGATCGGATATCACAAAGATAGAATGAATACCTCACCCTGTGTACGAGTTGGGTCAACATGAGGGACACCATTCCATGAGTAATTTTCCGACCAAATTTCTTCAATATGTTTGGATAATACCCTTCTATATTAAAAACTCCATGCTTTAAGTGATCTTGAATCACCAAAAGCATCCATGTCTGTCTGGGATGGAAGGTTAGTGTTCTGCAGACACATTTTATTGACTATAAATATAAATTCCCAGAGGGTCTACATACATATCCCACAAAAATGACCTTCAATCAAAGGAAAATTTGTCCCCAGGATGGTCTTATCCTATAAAATTACCCCAAATGGATTTTAAGCCTCATTCCCTCCATACAGATTTCGGGGCCCTCAATGTCATGGTTTATATTTTCTTCCATTCACACATCTTATTTATATCCGAACTTATGGGCCTAGTTCATCATTGGTATCTTTCGAGTTTTCTAAAGTATATCCTATACACATGCGCGAAGTTGATCCACCTGCAATGTAAGAGTTCCCCAACTCATTTCCATTTTACCCCGAATACGTTCGGCTAAAAAGCCTCTTTTCGCGATTAGGGGCACCAATGGTCAAAGGTCACGTACCATAATCAGAATGTTTCCAATATCCATAATCCTAAAAGTTCATCGGAGGCAGAAGGCTAGTGTTCTGTGGACACCTTTTCTTTACTATAAACATAATTCCATGGTGGCTCTACATACGTCACCCCAAAAAATGGTCTTCAACAAAAGGATCATCCCCAGGAGAGTCCTTTCCATCCGCCATATGCTCAAATGACATTACCATCTTGTCAAACCACCTAGATGTAGAAAACTCCTGGATTAAGGATTATGTTGCACATTCTTCCCAGGTTCCCCTAACATAGAAAAGATTCATAACAAAAATGACAACATACTAGTTGTCCCTCACATAGGTAAGAAATGAGCGGGAACAATTGCCCACTCATGGAAGATATGAATGTTCCAAATTTTCTCTGATAACACTACTCAAGCCCATCACCTATTGTGTCTCCCAACATGATGATAAATCCAAAATGTGGAAAATGCCACAAAACCATCAGGAATGGGAGGCCCATTTTTTATAAACCCCATTTATTGACTATGCACATCATTCCCTTGTGGCTCTGTATATGTCACCCAAAAAAATGGCCATCAGTCGAAGGAAAATTCATTTCTATGAGAGTTTATTCCTGCCTCAATATTCCTATTGGGGCTCCATAGCATCATATATGTCTATAATCTAGTAATCAAGGGTCATGAAAAAACCATATCCCATGTATGAAGAATTCTAGATCATTCTCAACTAACGACCCTGAGCCTTGGCAGTACCACATTTATTTTGGTCAGATATGTTTGAACTAAAACATCAGTATCATGATTGATTGGTAGGACTATGAATTTCTAGAAATTAAAAGACATTATACTTTCCAGAGGGAAAATACACCGAAGGAAACTCTGGGAAAAAATACATTGAGGCATCAGAATTAGTAAAAAACATGTGAGGTCGGACTCCCATAAAGGGTGGCCTAAACAAGATCCAGGTTATTTCCATGAAACCCATGTCAAGCCGGATTAGGAAAAAAATTAGGGCGATAATGAAATGGACAGAATAGTTTGTGAGGTATTACATTCAACCTCTACAATATTCTAACTACTCTCTTTGAGTCTCTAACCTCGGAAAAAATTAGAGATCAATTCAGATATATAGGTTTAATAATTTCAAGTCAAGGATCAAAATTAACAATTGTTAGAAATTATGCTAACAATAATATATGAATAAGATATATTTAAAACCCAAATATATCTCATTGGGTTCCTAAAAAATAGAGGTACATCTTAAATTAAGAGTCTCAATAGAGTAAAAAAATGAGGGGGAAGGTTATATACCGTAATTTGCGAATGAACTACAATAGGTACCGATTATACCTTACCAAAATAATGGAGTTTTATTGTTTCCGTCTGTCAATTGTTTGTTTTAAATATGTTCTTTACTCTATTTCAGCTTTGAATGAAGGACCCAATCGTTCCAAGATATTTTTAAGGCCCCACCCATTCTTCTAGATGACATCATAATTGGAATGAAAAGAGGCTAGTTTCTCCCTCAACATGGTTTCATGGTCATTGCACTCCTATATATCCTCCTCTCGAGAAACCTCTAAATCCTAGGCATTCACCTCCTTGGCCATCAGATGATCAAATTCTTCCAAAATATCTCTCAAATTTTTCAACTTAGTGATGGTATGAATTAAACTCGACTAGATTTTCCTCTCATGAGGCGAACTCTTCACAAGCAATGAAGATTAAGTAAATAAGTATGTGAAGGTGCTGATAGAAAAATCCATAGGAACCTAACTCATTAAATAACGTCTAAATATTTTCACCCTCCCTGGGAAAATTGGCCAGGGGTGTCTCTGGGGAAAGAGAACATATCTGGCGCCTTGTCTCTTTGTGCACTACCTAGTGTCTCTCTATGGAAGTGCAACTTCGATCCCCCTACTGTAATCTGTCTATAAGTAGGAATAACTCCCCAAGGAGTGGTGAGGGACCTAAATATATTCACCCATGGTGGGAGAATTTCTTTTCCCTCAGATGTCCCAGCCACTAAAGCAGGATGTGGAGGACTAACTGCAGTCTTCTGGATAATTGGTGATGCTCAGCTGGCTCCTTTCTAATCATGATCTTGGGAAATTTCCAAAGGTAGGGGGTAGTCTAAATCACTCCCCACTGAAATTGGTTGTACTGATGAAACCATTCAAAGACACTTTTGATGATGGATGGAGTGCCTTATCACAATGAGGGAAAGAGCATGAGGTGTATCCATCTTGGTTGCTGAAGGGAAGGAAGGATAAGGGGTTGTTGTTAAACCTCCCATGACAAAGCGAATGTGTGGTGTTTTTTTTGGGGAGAGAACAGGATAGGAAATGGTCATGGTTTTCTATATCCTCAGAAATGGTTCTTTCAGCATCCCCATAGGGTAACAATTAACCCATAGGTGGTCTTACTCCAAAGATAGATAGGTGGTTCCCATCATGTTATGAATGATAATCTCTCTCGTATCACCTTTGTGCATCATCCTAAGAAACAATTGATGGTGAACCAAAGGATGATATTCTACCCTTAGTCGAAAAAAATAAGTCGTGCAGTTTGTTGACGACATCCAAAATGCCTGGAAAACTAGAATGGAATGTATGGTTCACAAATAACTACTCGGTCTACACGAGTGACGAGTATCATGTCCTGAAGATTGATGTTGTATGAACATTCCCCAAAAAACTTCTCTTTCACCACTCAATGATATATGAAGGGTAAGATGTAGTGAAAACGAGAAATAAGAGACATCATTCAACTGCCCGACCACATCGATAAAAATTAGAGTCTAGGGATGGACACAAAAAATGATGAGAAGAGTTAGATGAAAGTTAGAATGGGGAACCCATATGGTATGTTGATATTCATAACAGTGGAAGTGTTACTCCATCCACCTGTAAAAAAATCGGAAAGGTCCAATGAGGCGATACGGAGACATTCATTCATGAATCTTTCCTGAAAATTCATAAATCCCGATGAGGGTGATAAGGGCTAAAATAATGGGTCGACCCTCCGCTGGATGGATGCCATCATTAGGGTGTAGGCTTGAATCCCGGTGTATACGTCACAGAATGGGAAGATTAATCCCCTTAAGAACATGGAAAATAAACCTACAGGCCTAAGCATATGTTAACTGTTGGGTCGAAGCTCATATCACCTTGTGGAATACCGCCCTACTTCAAGGGAAGCACAGTATGATCCTTGAGTTTGGTTGGACTAACATATTGGGTGAGTTCGATTTGGTGCGCCTTTGGCTTTGTCTTGTTTGTCTACAAGAATAACATTATCCACACTTTGAATGGGATGAGGGAACAAAAATCGAGGGGATGATCCAGTGATCCCGCTGCCATAGCCATTAATCTATTCATTAAAGGAGACACATGATTAGTGAAATTCCATGTGGCGTTTGTTGCGACAAACTCTTCATACATATCACTGAGGATAAGAAGACCTCCAAACTGATAAAAGTCACACAAAATGATTCCCTCCTCGCAGTGCAGTAGATGAATAGTGTTGGGGATTGAGCACTGAAAACTCAGAAATTCCAAAAGGATTTCTCCTTGATTGAAGGTTGAAGACTAAGACACCCAGGCAGATTAGTGCAAGTCAACTACCTCTAACTGATTGGGGGACTCAAAACAGGTCTGATGCCCCCAGAATGCCCATACGCACTCATCAGAGAAACATCCTCCATCCTACAAATCCACATGGTGCTCCACCAGCCACTAGGATTTTCTCGATAAATGATTATAATATATTTGTATTATTTGATGTATACTCTCAAGTCACCATTGTGGCACATTCGGTTTCCCTGAGTCCATGAATAAGCTTTCAATATGAAAACGTTTCTGTGAATAGGAGTGGTGATGGCTTCTCCAGTTTGAGAAATTTTGGCACAATCATGATCTCATTGGGCCTCTAAAATGGTGAAAGGGATGTCAGGTTTAGGAAAAAGCAAAAGCACGTCAGAAAGAATTCCAAATTCGTAATGTAGAAACTGTACGTAAAAAGGATAAGATTAAAGTAATCACATTAAGAATACTGTCAGAAAGTTGTCAAGGGTAATGATGTGGGATTGAAGATTATCATTGATATTCCTCACCATGGCAGCCCTTGACTTTGAAAATTTATCAGCAGCCTTAGAATCAGCCATCTTAACCTACCTAGAATGATCGATAAGCCAATTAGAAGTGATTTTTGTATGAATTATTGGGAAGAGGCTAAAAAATGGATAAAGGACTTAAAACAATTCCAAAAAGGCTCTACGTACTAGTCCTAAAAGAATTACACAGAAAGAGCAGTTATCATACATCATAACATGTGGTAGATACTCTACCTACAACTATTGTATGAGGATACTATTCCCTATATACCGTCTTGTTATGAAGAATGACCACGAGGCACTAGCCCATAAACCATTGCTGAAGAACAGAAAGGTATGCCGAATGTAGAAACTACGAATGTCATCCTCAGATAAGTTTGTGTTCCAGAGTTGTGGATTAATATTTATGTATGTATTAATATTTTGTGATGTTTTCTTCACCGATCCATGTTCGGTATGTGAACAATTCATCAGCGTATCCTTCTTTCATGTGGAATTTGGATTTTAGGTTTTAAATTTCCACAGTCTCGTTCACGGAAACCGAAATGTGGTTTGAGGATAGGGAAAAGGTGAGAAAATCAGTTTGTGGAACATACATAGTCACTCACGAATGCACTTTTTGCAAGGGGCATGGTATAAAAATGGGAAGGTGGTCAATAAATTTGGTGCACCAGTCACTATGAGAAAAGGTAAAAGTCCAATGACATAGGCCCCTATATATATATGTGTCTGTGTGTGGTCTCCTCCTACTGGGTCTACATATTCTATCACTAACCGTTTCAGTTCAGAACAAATTCTACATTGGAATATTCCCCTTTTCATTCCGAACGGACAACATTCCGATGGGAATCATTTTTAGGGTCTTGAAAATTACTCCAAGGAGAAGAAACACCCTCGTAACCACTTTACAGAAGGAATCAAACACTTGTATATGTTTATTACGGATAAGGGAATCAAATTGAGTTACATTACTTTTATGTAACATAAAAGAATCCACGTTTTCAATTGGCTAGAATTCCATCACAGGGAATGGTACGTGGAGAAGATGAATCATGAACCCCCAAGAATGCAGGTCAATCTGTGAACCGTTGGCCCACAAAACAAAGGCCATCAGGCAGGGAAAACTGCAAACCATGTCAACAGAATGAGTTCTATATAGAATACCATCTGTGTACCATGTCGCGAACCGCTTAGTTCATGGATTAAGAAGACGAGCAGGGTTTCGTGAACCATTATCGCGAACCAAAGTCCCTTTGAACCCCGATTGACCCAGTCTTCTGCGGGTTAGAAAATTGATTCAATGGGCCTCCACAAATAGTCGTGTGTGCCTAGTGGATACAATTTCTCTAATTATATATTAAATTAGTACAATAATGGAAGTGTATAGATGGATAGAGGAAAGTATGGGAGACAAAAGCTTGACGAAAACTCAGAGGTTGCACTCCGGCTTTTGTCTTGTTTCATCAGCAAAGCACAAACCACGAACCACTTCCTCCGTACATAAAACCGGTTATGATCCAAAAAAATGGGGGAATTTAATAATAATAATATAACCACAATCTAAACTAGTAAACTGAGAACCAAAGACTTATAGCGGATGAATTTCCCATGAATGGTAATTCCCATGACCCTCCTTCAATATGGCACTCCACGTAGCATACCGCTACATGGACTGAACCCAGCGCCACATACCTAATTGGTACATGGATATAACCCAATGTGACACAGTGATCCGCATACCACATTGGTACACAGTGGGTGATACCCATGCCTGTGTACTATATTGGTACACGAATGGCCCTCCAACCCGCATTCCGCTACGATATGCAGAGCCTTCCCCATCCTTCATGGAAACCCAGTATGCATAATAAGGTGTTTTCTGGTATTGTTCCCTCCATTTACAACCTCACCCCTCCATTATTATCAAGTCCTCTACAATCCCTCTGTTCACTAGTTTTTCCGTGCTAGGCCAAATCCTCCTCCAATGATGCTAGACCTATATGATCAAGCCATCAGGCACATTAGTGCATCCCATTGAGTCTAAAATCACATGGTAAGTAGAGTCATGAAGGCCCTCCCAAAAAATCTGTGGGCTTCGAGAAATATTGTAAGGCTACATTCCCACGGTAACCAGAAGTCAAACATTGGGGTGCTGATGTGAACCTCCCCGTTCTCGGGTTAAGGGTGATCTCTTTCTTTTCCATTCAATGGTGAATAGTGATCAGTCAAAGGGGTTATGATCTCTCCACAATTGTTGAGGAAAAAACTCATCCCCTTCCCAGAATAAGCTATGGGGCTCTCCCACTGAGGTAAGTCCCCAATCATCCAAGATAGGGCCCCATGAACATTAATGCCATTTCACATGGAATGTTCTATCACTCTGCACATTTTCCTACGATCACCCTGGCCTCTTCCGTCGTTGGCTCTCCCTCCCCGACCAACTGGGGGGAGGCATGTGCATTGATTGATCTTTCAAATCCTATCGTTTCTCACACTGAGCCTGAATCTAAAGGGTATAAGGGCTTGTGAGTTGTAAAACATTAGAACATCATCTAAATTATGAGATCATTGATTCCTAATGAAATTATGATACATAGGACGCCTACCAGAAGGTCCAAGATCAAAATGGTGACCATTCCAAAAGGGTCAACCCAATCATGTGTGTCAAATGAGAGGCTTCCATGCATATTCCCAAATCATTCTGAACTATGTGCGTTCTGATTCCTCTCCCAAGGATACGTAGGAATCCCTTCTTGTGGACCTCATCCCAACATCAATTCACCTTCCATTCCCCCTAGTTAACGATAAACTCCAGAGCTCCTTACAATATGGATAAGTCAGCATCCCCTCCATGGCATCAATAATATGCATACTCACAATGATCTTGCAAATTAAGGGTTGCCTATGGACACACTCATTGGGAATGATCCAAGGGTTCACAGACATAGGAACATGATTTAAATATATAAGAGTGTCCTAGAAAATGCATGAATCCTCCCCTAGAAGGGTAAAGTGAGTGTGACCTCCCATCCTCTCGACCAATGGAGTCCCCAAGTGTCGCTGGAAAAATCAGCATCCAACAAGTGCCTTCCTTTGGAAATCAAGTCTATGAATCGTGGATACCAGGGCCGTTGAGAATTCATGGCTCCATGAATTAACCCATTGGAGACCCTTCAAGGAAGTTATGTCCGATAAAGACTAATTTCATGAGTGATTGACCCCCATGAAATCACCCGTTGGGACCAAAACTTCTCCATAGTGTTAATTCGACCTTCATTAAAGGATAATGACACTGAATGGGTAAAAATGAAGGAGTGATAAACTTGATAGGATCCTGTCTCTAAGAAAAAAGGGACATGTGATGATCCTCACTGTGTCATTTCTGCACCACCTATAAACGCACCACCTCGTTGGTGGAACAACTAATCTATTATTTAATATGAGGTCTCTCATATCTTATTCAAATTAAATAAATTAAGAATCATAATAGGTTACTATATTTGGGGTCTCAACTATTGGAATCAAAGAATGTTTGGTAGAATCCTTGAGAACTAAATTTAAATGAACATATCTAACGTGAGGATTTTAATAATTCCTAATAGTTTTTGAGGAAATTATCCATTAGAGGTGTTTTCATTTTGTACCTCAATATTAATAATTATTCAAATCTAAATTAGTGTGTGTCATTATTCATAGTTTTATCTCAATATAAGAACAAGAATCAACACCCTTATGAAATAGATTTTGAGTTTCCTAATAATAAACAAAATATATATTCTATTGGAAAAATCATATTGTGGAAATATTATGGTAACATACCCATGTTAGGATGAAAAATTATCCAAAATACTGTAACCTTTTATTACAAATTGTAATTTTCATATGTTGGATCACATCATGGTACAAAATCATGAATCATTTAATAGTACTACTATATCATTAGTAGTTGAAAATGTATTATTTCTCTAGAAAAGATATTCCTAAATTTAAGATGTTATGAATGTTAAAAGGATATTTCAAAGTGTATTTTTAAATTAGAGATATCAATCAATGGTGGAAATTGATCCATAACACTAAAGAGGTTGAATAAATATAAATCATGGAATATTGAACATGTAATTTAATATTATTAATGAAATAATTCACCCAAGAAATGTGACCCGAAAGAGAGAAGAAGTTATGTACATTTGATTAGAAGAAATATGAATGTGTAGCAGATAAAGATATTAAATTTAATAGATTATCCCAATGTACATCCGATAGAATATAAAATCATGAAATCTTGATTGAACATTACATTGAATAGATTAATCTAATTCACTTAAGGGAACTAGTTTCTAAATCGTTTTTATCACCTTGTGGTATAGTATAATGTCACACTAAGATAGCTAATGAAATTAACATGTCTTAAATGATCAAGGTAAATCAATGGAAGATAAGTTCATCTGAGGGAAAACGAAAATGGGAAAAAATGATGAATTTAAAGGGAAAGGATAAATTTCTTTGATTTAATTTTTTGGGAAAGAAACATACTACAAATTAGATTAATAGAATAAGAGTTTTTTATATGCTTTCAGATAATGATCATCTGAATAATGAATGTTAATAAATGAAATAATCATCTAAAAAAACTACATAAACTGTGTCGAGATGAGGAAATTTTCATACCAGTTCCCTAAGAATCAATGGAACATTCCATAGAATAATCGAAGGGGAGAAGGCCAAGAATATGGAATTATGACAACATGAGTGTATTATTCTATTGATGTGCTGAATTGTACACTTATCATCAACTGTAGAAGTGAAAATTTTATTTTTAATTAATGTTATACCCAATATTTTATATTTGAAGAATATTCTAATGGTATCACATCACCACATCAATGATTATATGCAGAGTTTGCTGTGAAAACGCAAAATTGTAGAATGAGCACATTTTCATTCTATAGATCCTATTTGATAGATGATTATAGAAATTGTATTCCTAAAAATGTTTCTATTAATGCTATAGATTAATTTGATGAAATCATGGGAATTTATTGGTTCCCAAAGTATAGAGCCCTTTTTAACAACCAAGAAAGAGAATTTACATTCAATATTCCGATTCAACCATTGATAGTATATTAATGAGGGGATGATCTGAAAATCCTAATGGAAATCACCACCATCATATGGGTTTCACTAACTATTAATGAGTGGTATTTATCTCATATATATTTGTGAGAAACTCAAAAATGATGATATGCCTTCTGTATGAGATTATTTGATATCTTTTTCAGAGGAGTCATCAAGTCTTCCCCTTGAATATGATGTTGATTTTTCCAAATAACTCATACCTAGTGCCACCCCTATTTCAAATACCCTTTATAGAAAGGCCCCAATTATATTTTAAAAATTAAAAAAGATACTCCATGATAATATAGATAAATGATTCATTTGGAATAGTATATAACAAGGGGATACACATGTTTTTTTGTAAAATGCGTTATGGGTCAATGCATATTTTAATTAATAATCATGAACATAACCAAATTATAATTAAGAATATAATAACTCTTTCTCTAATCATTGTTCTCATTGATAAACTACATGGAGATCAATATTTTCCAGAGATTGATCTTTGATATGGATATTTTTTGCAAAGTGTCAAGAAAAAGGATATTCCCAATAGTGCCTTCTGTATAAGGTATGTTCATTAATATTATATAGTAATTCCATTTGGTCATAAAAATTTTCATTATTTCTTAATGGAATTAATTACTATAGTATTTAGATTTTACCTTGATCATTTTTTGTAGTTATTAAAGTTGATAAACTTATATATTAGAAGATTAATGAAGAATATGTTGAACATTTTAGAATTGGGATGAAGACCTTAAGGAAGGAAATTTTGTATGTTAAATTTAACAAGTGTAAATTTTGGATTAATAATTTTTTGTAATTTGGTCATATAATATCGAGTGAGAGTATGTAGGTGGGTCATTCAAAGATAGATGTTGTTGAACAGTGAAATTGACTGAACAACATAACTGAGATCCATAGTTTTCTTAATTTGGATGGATACTAAAAATTCCTTGCGAGATATTTCCTGTGACTCTTTAAAACAGAAAAAAGGTTGACACATAAAATTGATATGTTCTTATAGATAGATGTATGTGAGTATAATTTTAAAGAAAATAATATAAGGTTTGTAAGAATGCCTATGATTACCCTACCATGATGTAGTGAAGGTTTTGTCATCTGTAGTGTTGCATGAAAGAAGGGACAATGATGTGTCCTAATTTAGAAAACAAGGTTATTTATAATTCAACCCACTAATTGAAAAATTACGAAAAAAATTACAGAACATATTATTTAATGTTGGGAATGGAAATTTTTTCATTTAAGATATAGAGTAAATATCTGAATGGGGAAAGGTGTGTTATACATACTGATGATGAAATATTTTTGTTTATATATTTATATAAAAATAGTTTAATATGATGTATAGGATCTGGTTTGTTTTGATCAATGATTACGATTACTAAATACATTACAACCATGGTATAGAGAACAAGATGGATGATTTTTGAAGTTGGAATGACCATGATAGTTTCTCCATGAAGAGAATTGAAATATTGTAATTTATTATGTATTTTTTTAAGTTATATCATTAAATAATATGCAGAGGGGACCCATTATATCTTGCATAGATGAGTGTTCAACAATCCATTGATTAAGGAATTACGAACTAATAGAAAGAAGATGTGGAATAATATAATAAGTTTAGGAATGTTCTGCACTTCAACCATGATCATACTAGAATGAAACTGTTTTGTAACTGAGTATGTGTCCCATTAATACAAGGGCTTATGATCGATCTATTGTATGATCCTCATAGAACATAATACACTATTAATCTAGGATTTACATATCTGTATAGAGATCTAAAATAATATTTAAGAATGGATAATATGAAAATGCATGTTTTCATGTATGTATCTCGATGTGTAGTTTATCAATATGTTGAGGCTAAGAGAAAGATGTTTATGGGGATGATACAACCATAATCTCATGGTAGAATGGAAATGGGAAAACATTACCCAGAATTTTTTTATCAAACTCCCAAAACATCTAATATAGACAATTATATTTGGGATTTAGTTAATTTCGATTTAAAAATACCATTTTTTTCATAATTAGAAAATATTTACCACTTGATAATATTACTCAGTAATATAATAAGAATTTTATGAGATTTTATAGAGTACCAATCTCGACAATAACTGATTGAGATATAAGTTTTACCATGATGTTTTAGAGAAAGATTCTATAGGATTTAAATATAGATTTGATTTTTGATACTAAATTTTATCATTAAATATATGGTTAGTCTGATATGTATAGAAAAACTCTAGAAGAATTGTTAAGATCTTTCATGATGGATTTTAATAGTGATTTGGAGTACCACATTGCTTTGGTGTAATTTCTATACAAAAATATCTTTAAATATTTCATTCCAAAAGTTCATTATGAATCCCACTATAGAAAGATTTAAATAAATCTTATATCTTTAGATGTAATTAGTGAAATAAAAATATTAGGACCTCACCTATATGAGTAAATTAAAGATGATATTATATCCATTAAAAAACAAATAACACCAATTCAATGAAATAAAAAAAATATATTGATAATTTTTAGGGAGATCAAAAGTTAGAAATTGGTGATAAGGGTTTCCCATGAATATATTATTGGCAGAAGGTTATGATATTTGAAAAAAAGGAAAATATGAGCCATTGATATATCTGTCCCTTTGAAATACTTCAATGTATTGTGATGACATATCATCGCATGAATATTCTACATAATATCTCTCAAGTTCACAATGTGTTCCTTGTACCTCTCTTGATAATGTACATACTAGATCATTCACATGTTCAAAACATGGATTTCATATATTTGGAGTATGATCTGTCGTATGATGAATAACTTGTGGAAATTCTAGATTGTACAGGGAATGCTCTATAAATAAAAAATTTGGTCAATGTTTTGTAGTGAAATTATAAAATTTAATAATCTATGTTGGAACATGATGATTTGATGAGGTAGAACTATCCATTTTTTTATCAAAGTGGAGAAACATAAATGGGGAAAATTTTATAATTGGAGGTAGAATGTAACTACTATATAATTTTTGACATATTTATATTTTAATAAATTTCATTGATAATTTTTTTTATAAAACTACAAATTTTAGTAAACCACTTCAACCTATTAAAATATAATAATGCAATAATTATATCATTTTAATTAAAAAAAATTTATATAAATAAAGAATAAAGTTTTGGTTTTTCCTAGAATGATTTATTTTTTAGTTAAAATTTAAAAACACTAATTTTTGTAAAACTGTAACTTATTTTAATAAAATAATCTGTATAATTATTTGAATTAAATCAACATAATCTATATACAGTTAAATATTTCCCTTTAATTTATGGTCATTATAATTAGTAGTAGTGGTAAACTTTACCAAAATGGAAAAACGTAAATTTGGTCATTATGGTTAAAAATTAATTCGATAACTATTTTAAATATCTTAAACACATTTTTCTATCATTTTGGATTATTTTATTTTCTAAATTTCTATCTATGTATCCAAAATATGGAATCATTATTCATTGTTTCCTTGAAATGTACATATTAATACTTTATGAAAAGACTACAAATAAATTTTACCACTCTTGACATTAATATCAATAATATTACTTCATAATGAAAAGCTGTGGTTATGTTTGTTTTTTAATTTTTTTTTAAATTTTATGATTTTTTTAACATGGTAATTTTTTTGTGATTGAATAATTATGAGAAATGTTTACGCAATGATGACACGATATTTCTTCAATTAATAATAATAGAATAAATTATTTTAAAAAATTTATATGTAAGACAATTTTGATGAATTATTATTATCCATTAATTTCATAGATACATTTTAATATTACGTATTTTTTAAAGGAATATATTGAAATTAAATATTTTTTTGATGAATTTAATATCAAATTAAATGAATAGAGTAACATAATAGATTTAATGATAATTTATTGAAATAAAAATTTATTAAATTATTAAAATTTCATATATATCCGGAAAGTATAAAATGGGATAATATATTGTATAAAATATTATCCCTTAAACATTTATGTGAAATATTTTACATATAAATAATAGTACTTCACCTTAATTTTTTAAGTCATTTCCACTTTATAGATTAATATTATTTAACCACGGGCTTAATTAAAATGACACGGTTTTAAAGGAATTATAAAACTATAAAATTTTTATTTTATGATCATATTAATTTTATATATTCTTATTTTATAATATATTATATTATGGAACAATTTTATATTAGTTACAGATATAAAATATTTTAATTTTTTTTAATGTTCCAAAAGTTTATATCCCCTCACTTATTGTGGAAACCCCATTATCTCTTTTCATAACAAAACAATGAGAAATAAATATATTAAAAAACCATCCAATAGTATAATATAAAAAATTATCCATGTTTTAGAGGAACTTTCATTCTCATAATACCAACCATCAGTCCGTTAAGATAAGATCTAAAGAAGCACTTTCATAGAAGAGGTAATCATCTTCACCTCTAACTTTCATCTTTCATTTTCTTTTAACACCGTAAATTATGTACAATGAAATATAATATAATAAAAACAATATATACTATATAATTATTTGTAATTATAATTATGAAATAACGTTCATCCACCACATTCTCCGTCTAATGAGAATCAAAACCACTACTCGTGTGTATGGAGGATTACCTCTATGTGATTTGATCTAGTCTGTTTTCCATTACCGGCTCACATAGATTGTTATAAATATTAAAATAATGAATAGATATTATATTATTTACATAATAATTCTTCAATAATTATAAGATCTTATAAACCATTTTACGTTAAAATATGTTGGAAATTGTTAACGTCACTCATGTGTACATGTGGACTACCGCCTCCATGAATTAATGTGATTCATTTTTCATTTCTGAATTAATTTTTTGGTAACAAGGAAAAATTTAATAAATCTTTATGATATATATTATATAATAATTATTATTTAATGGTGAGTTATTATTTACCATTACTTTAATACATCCACCAAAAAGAGATAATATAGTGAATGAGTGTGTTTGGTCTATCGTCTCCAGAAATTGTGTATACAATTTTTTGTCTATATGTATTTTAGATGTATATATATATATATTTAATGAATATATATGAAAAGAAATTAATTAATAAATTTTTTAGTTAACAGAACCAAAATCAGTGTACAAGGGATTAAACTATTGAGTGAAAACAAACCTGAAAAACGAATCAATTAAAAGATGAAACAATGATAATAATAAAATATTGTTATTAAATGGGTCATAAGATTAAATAAAGAGATCAAAATTTATATTATAGATATTTATATGGTTCATTTTTTTATGTATAATATATTTCAATTTGTTATATTAGAGGTGAAAATCACTTACGGGGCATTTCAAACATCTGGATTTAGATTTCATCTCAATTCTACTCAATTGAGTCAAATTTGGTGTTATGAACCAATTTATTTTTAAGTGGTATAAAAAATTACCCATTGATGTATTTAATGTGAATATTTATTTTTTAATTATTATTAAATTATTAATCAATGTTAATTCTTTCATGGGGATACCAAATTGTTTTACCAAATAGTGATGAATTTAGTTTACAATATCAATTTTCTGGATTACACTTTTTTACCTTGAACGAATATTTCTATGATCTATGTATTTTCTTATTCTATAATTATTTAAGAATCACACATGTTTTATTATAATATTTATACACTTTTTAAATTTTAATAATGAAAATAAATATATTTGAAATATTTTATTTTATTTTATATTGATCTGGTATGTTTTTCGTCCATGTCTATATTTTTCAAAATTGTCTGTGAAAAAGTCCATTATCATAACTCAAATGATTTATTAATGAAAATTAATTCTATAAAAACTTTTTTAAACCAAATATTTATACTTTTTTATAAAATATTCATTTTTTACTCTCTATATAAATTTCAAAAGGAATGTTTTTAACATATATGATGTTAATATATTTTTTTCCTGTGAAAACTATTTTACAAAATGTAGTCTTTTTTAAATAATTTGAATGGTTTTAATATGTATACTATTTCTAAATTCAAATATTAATGTTCATTTTAATTATAATTTATTCTATGAATGAAATGATTATATTAAGAAACTTATATTTCTTTGGAATTTATGGACATATTTTATCTCTTATGAATTTAGTGTTAGTTATATTTATATTCAAACATTATGTTTCATGAGATCATTTATAATAAGACATTAAATTTCTCTTAAATGTAAATATTATTTTTATTGTGAATATTATTATTTTCTAACCTACGTACAAATTTTTTATAAATTATTTTTACCATAAATGTTATTTTATTGATTATAGAAATCTTAGTATTCAATATTCCTTACTTGGTATAAATATTTATCGATAAGGATTATTTTTTATGTAATAAAATGATCATTAAATATATGAGTAATGCATTATATATGTAGTAACAGATATGGATAGGTTATTGATATAACCTCGGTACATCAAGAAGTATCTAATGATAATTTAGACGTCTAGCATTATTTATATGGTTTTTTTTTGTATATACATATCCATCAATTAAAATTTCTTGAAGAAAGGATTTGAAGGTAAATATATCATGATGTTTGAGGCCATGCTGTCAAATATTGGGAATTTCCATCATTGAGAATTTAGTTATTATTATTCCTAAAATTACTACATTGATATTATCCATGTATGGTTTTCATGGTGAAGTTATTTATTAAATGAAATATCTTTTCATTAATATAAATTTTCATATTGCTTATGCATTATTTACTCACGATAACTTCTATTGTACATAAATTTTACTGAGAAACTAAGATCACCAATTTTTTATTATCCATTCCCTTAGATATTAAGAATGGTATTACAAAAAATATCAAGGATGAAAGAGCTCTTTTTACACAGTGTTTTACATTTCCAATGTCATACAGGAACAATATATGTTTCTAGTAATTCAAAAATACTAGGATAATCGATCCCTTTTAATGAGATCCATTGTATATTAGTCCAATGTAATAATGTAAAAACCATCTCTAGCTTAATGGATTTCGGGTTTATAAAGGTCTCAAAAGTCGTACACCATTTGATTTATAGATTATTAAGTACGAATTTATAAAAAACACATTTTCTTACATTAAAAATGTTCTTCTGAAAATATTTTCTAAATTTTAAAAGTCAAAAAATGTCTTAATACAATAAATTTCATCCCAAATCCAATTTAGGATCTTCATATGAATTTCATGAAATTTTATCCTTTATAAAACATTTAATTTTAATGTGATACATAAATTTAATTTCGAATAAAATTTATGTCAATCTTAAAAATAAAGAATACAATTTATAATTACATAAAAAATATCATATATGCATATAAATTCAAAATAATAATTTAAAAAACTTCAAGAATTTGATGAATTAAAAAATTAGGGAGTAAAATAAAACAACAACCCCTATCCATGATAAATCATGACAAAAAAATTATCAATATATAGGGAACATATGAGTAAGAATGAACCACCCTCCATGAACCCTATGAAACAAAAAAACCTAGAATAAAACCAAACTAAATAATTAATGTAGAATCATGTGTTTTTGCACAAGATAAAAATTCAAAAGGAACATGAAATCATGGTTTAAGAGAGAAGACTATTTTTAAACTGAACCATGGAATTTAATTATGAGAGTTAGTACTATAATATGTGTTGTTTTTACGATTTTTAAAGGCCCTAGGGGTGCCTCATGTATTATTTTTAGTTTTGAAAGCATTAGACCATGAAACCTCAAAACCAGATGTGGATGATAGGGTGGTACCATTTTTATGAAATCATAAAACCCTTTATAAGAAACCATGTAACTCATACTATTGAGGGGGAGGTATCGCAACATTTTTTCAGTTCCCGTGAGAGAAGATGCATGACCGTGTGGCTACAGTAGGTCCCTTGATAGGGGAATTTTCCATGGGATGGAAATATTTAGTCGAACTATGGATTTGACCCATAAGAGGGGGTTTCATGGGATGAAGTTCAAGAGTTGTTGGTGTGTGATTTTGAAAACTTTTTTACTAAACCATGAACCTCATTATAGGGAGTTAAATAAATTTTCCCTTAGCCATTATTCCGTTTCTCCTCCTCCTCTTCTCATGTTATAAGCACACAAAAACCTCTTGAGTTCTTTTCTTTACCCACTTCTAGGTGTGATGAGATGTCCTACATACATTCTCAATTATGTGCACCTCTTGTTAGGTTGGATGAATTCCAATTAGTCTTAAACTCATCATTTATTAGTTCTTTATTTCTCATTTAATCATTTGAATTATTTTGGGGAGAGTTATTTAAACCTATATTCACGGTGTTCACCCATGTCTTCAATTTCTCTCGAACCCACTCAATTAAAGCCTTGATATCAGATGAGTAGAGACTCCTTTGTATATGTTATGTGGTATATAGATTATCCCTTAACGACTATCTCTTTATTAAAAATTATTTGGTTCTATGTTTCATAACGTACATTTGTTTCCAATAAATATATGAATTAAATTTTTAGAAACTAGTTCCCAAAATCTAGAAGTTATTGTTTATTAAATTGATGTTCATTATGGTAATGAAACTCCAGTATTAACAAAATTTAATGGTTTCATCTATGAATTCATTGAATTAATCAACTATTTTCTAATAAATCATCTGATTGAGGTGATATGTTTTATAAAATGTAATGGCTGGATTAATTGGGAGGTGGTAGGTTGTCTCCCTCCATTATATTATCTCTTAGTGACCAACTACCTAAGGGGTGTTTGACACCATAATTTTTGTCATCTATTTTTTTATTAATGTGTGGTACGCATGTTTTCATAACATAATATATACCTCTTATATGTGTGGTGTAGACATGATTTCATTTTTCACCCAGACCTTATATTTGTGATGTTGGAATGAACTAAATAGTGAAACTAAATATTTGTATTGAATTGGTTAGTAGGAATGACCCTATTTGTTTATTCTTATCATAAATTCAGGAATTTTTATAAATAGGGCCTTTATTTTTAATTATGAATGGACTTACCTTGACCAATAAATAGAAAGGGTCAATTTAATGAAATGAATTTGGGTGGAAAGGCCACTCCACATTATTCATAATTATTAATATGAAATACATTGATTTTTATACAAATGGAAAGATTAGGTGAAATGATAATAAATTCTTATATATGATTCCTCATTGATATTATTGTTGGATATTTCCCATTGATGAATGGTTAAGGTTCCTTTTCATGATGGTGTTTCATGATCCATTATATTTCATGATGGGCATGATAATCCCACGCTTATAAATTTATCTCGATGATGGTAATGATGCTCCACATTCCCTTCCCATGGGTGTTGGGCAAGATGACCCCAACCATCACGTATTATTGGAATAATGTTACACATTTATATTGTAACGACCCAAAGTTTCATTAATTGAAATCCCTCTTGATCTTATTAAATGTGTCTTTATATAAAATGTTTTATAAAATTTCAACTTCATTGGTTTTATGATAAGAGTTGTGACCGTTACTTTTATAGCCATTGAACAACGATCACATGATTAGTATAAATATAATTCTTTAACGAACCCAATTTTTACTCAGAAAAAGGAAGCGATGGCCTCATCTAGTAGAATTTCCCCATACGAAGCCCATTTGTTGGATCTCGGAAAATAGGTGGCGTCTTTAGGCTTTGCCCTTGACCATGCCCAAGATGAGCTTCATCATGTCAAGCTCGAACGTGATCGTCTATAGAAAAAGTGGAAGTTGATTGAAATTACCACTCGAGAGATGTTATCCGAGCCACCCCAATAGTCTGTCACCATCGCACACCTTACCCTTAGGTCTTATGCCGCTATTTTAAAAGGGTTCTGTTTCAAATAAGTAGTACTATGTTCATGTACATTATTTTTTGTATATAATAATGAATATAATTTCTAGTCATTTTTGATACATTGTAAATAGTTTTTAAAGTACAAATGGTGTTTTTAGTTATTACATAATTAAGAAATATATTTTATTAAATTAAGGGATTTTTGAATTAAATAATATTTTAAAAAAATAATAATATTATGATTAAATTAATTTTCATTAAATATAAATGATCTTATAATTTTATGAATGTAATTAAAATGTTATATTAAGGGTTGAAATCCATTTCTGTCAAAACTCGTGAATTTTCGATAAATGTTGGTTTTTATTTTAAAAGTAAAAATTAACAAATTAATATATTTTTTAGGTAAAATAAATTTCATTTCTGGAATCAGGATCTCAAAATTATCCAACTGTGAATTTTGCATAATTTTCTGAGACAGTCATGTTTTTGGGTAAAAATTAAATACCCTTTAAATATATAATGTGTTTTATGACATCATAATGACCCAATGGTGATGTAATAAAATACCATAATCCTTATTTTCGGCCAATATATATTTAAATCATTAAAATAATGTGATTTTGGGTTTTTCACTTACTTTTCAAATCCTTAATGGACTCCTCAAGACATATTCAACACTTTACCTTTTTAAATTAATTTCCATGGGAGTGTGACTCACCTCCACCTAAGCAACCTTATTATTTCAAGAAGTTAAAACTTGGGCCTTATAAAATATTTTTTCCCTCTTCACTTTTCCAAAAACCATGGGAAAAAATTATGGGATGGTTTGTGGTTTGGATTAATTTAATGTAAGGGGACCCAAACCTAAATAATAAAGAATTCCCTCACCTTTCCTATGTAAACCCACCCAAGATCCCAATTCCTTCTCTCTTAAATCCTTTGGAGTTCGTCCAACCTCTGCCCTCCTCTCTCTAGAATCCTCCCAACGTTCCCCAAGCTCCCATGAAGCCTCTCACAAGACTCTCTCTATCATTTGGAAGCATACTTCCAAGTATGGGTTTTTTTCTTCCTTTCTCATTTTTTTCAATTTTCATTAAGTTTTATTTCCCTTTTAATTTCAATTATAAATGTTGGGGTATGGTTTCTCACCTCCCCCATACTTATCTCTTATTTTTTTAATGATGGGAGACCCCTTTCACTCTCATTAAATTCCTCCCATGTACACCCATTACTATGCTGAAATTTCGAATGGAACTTCTCTCTCTTCTTTTACTTTCAAGCAATAATTTTGTATCATGAATATATATTCCATTACAATTGTTGGGACATGTATTTATATTACCTCCTTACTGTACATTACATGTAAATATGATGAGGAACCCCTTTTTCTCTCATCAACCATTTTCGTGAATTCTTATTTCACGGCGTTACGCTGCCGAAATCGCACCGATTTTCTAAGCCAATCCCATTGTGTAGTGGATACCATGCCCATTTCTCCATTAAGGGTATCCACCTTTATGCACATTTACCTATTGACTATAAAGTTTCATGTATTAATTCCACATTCCTTTATCATGGAATAAATGATTATGTTTTATGAATCCATGTTTTACGATCCATGTGGCACACTTATTCATGAAATGAAATGTTTAAAAAGGGTATTCCCTTATATTTCTTCAATGCAATGGGTAAAGTATAGTGTCATGATACATCATGTTCAATGAGTGTTTACTCATGATAATTCAAGTTCAACGAGGTTTTACTCGTTCTTTATGTGCAATGAGGATTTACTCATGCTTTATGTGCAATGAGCCTTTGCTCATGCTAATTCCATGTTAAGTGTTGTTTCCAAATTTCCATGTTATGATTATCATTCTTTATCATGACTTTATGTTCATGTTTCTTTTATGATCTATTGATATGCTTATTTTCTAACATGTATTTTACTCCTCATGTTATTCCATGTGTACACCCTTACTGGGCTTTATAGTTCACCCTTTTCTTATGCATGTCCTCAGGTTATCTCATGAAATGCTAAATGAGAGAGAATGTAGTGGTCCTGTAAATGAAGTTTTCAATAATGATGCTTTATTTCATGTTTTATGTTTTTATTTAATGATCATAATCCCCAAAGACACTAAACCTCTCGATCTTTTTGTTGTATCAAGCGAAGTTTTATGTAATAAATAATTTTTAAGTTGTAATAAAAAGCAGGGTTGTCATAGTTGGTATCAGAGGATAGGTTTAGTTTTTTTTTGGATTAGGAAACCCTAGTAAAGCCTCAGATACAAGAAAAAGTATAATAAAAACATCCCTATGTTTTGGTAAATAATATGTAAGTGGTTTATCAAACAAATACATCCCTGTCTGGATACAAGCAGGTAGAGGCGGCTCTGGCACAGATATATCATAGGGGTAAAACCCGAAAACACCGATTTGAGATAGACTTTAACGGGAACTGGTACACGACAATGGGCCTTGCTTCACTCTTGGTTAAGACACTCCCTGGTGATATGTTTTGATAAATTTAATATCTTAGTATGAACCCTTATTAAGTGAAAAATTCCGCTGTGAATATATGTTAGAAAGTAGATCCTAAAAAGCCTATATTAAAGCCTATAGACTCATGAGTTAAGGAAATAAAAGTTTATTTATAAGTCATGAACTTTTTTCTTTGGATTACCCTTTATGTGTTACCCCTAACATTCCTTTTATTCCAGCCAATGGCCGGTAATAGGAGGACTCGGGCTAACAACCGTTGTGATGATCAATGTGATGATTGTGTTAATGAGATGCCAAATCCAATATGAGCGGGAATCACAAACTTTTCCACGCATCTCTCTCAGCTAACTCATGTTTTGAATAGAAACACAGGTCAGGAAGAACGTTCAACCCCCCCTAAGAAAGAAAAAGTTGTTACCAAGAGATTCATGAGACAAAGGCCTCCTACTTTTAGTGGATCATCTGATCCCACGATCGCTGAACAATGGATCAACTCCATTGCAAAGATATTATCCATCCTCCAATGTTATGAACAAGAGAAGGTTCTCCGGGCGGCTTATCATATGGAGGGTGAATCTTATCAATGGTGGACATTGATAAAAAATATGAAGACTGAGGAGGAGATCGTGGCTTTGGAATAGAAGTATTTCCAGAAGATGTTTTTCGATAAATATTTTCCGCGCACCCTCTGGATTAAGATGGAAAAGGACTTACCTTCCCTCAAGAAAAAAGACGAAGAATCTATTGGAGTGTACGAGGAAAACTTTAAAAGGATTGCATGATACGATTCCGGCCCTGTCGTTACCCCTGAACGCAAGGTTGACCACTTCATTGGTGGGCTGAAGCCAAGCTTGCCGAAAGAATTAGTGATCCATTACTTCGACAGCTATGAGGAAATTGTCAGATGTGCCCTCAAGGTCGAAATGGAGATCGGGGAATCATAGGGGTATCATGGGGACAATAAGAGTAAGTTAGAATTCAATGTTGGTGGTCCGATGGTTAAATCCAATGGTGCTAAGAAGATCCAGCACCCCACTTTCCAAAAGTGCAGAAAGAAGCACCATGGAAATTCCCTTAAAGGGATGATAAAATGCTTCAAGTGTGGAAGAGAAGGGAACCTAGCTATTAACTGTTGGCAAGAAGGACCCGCGGCGGAGACAGTGGAGAGTAATACTCCATTCGAACCTCAACACATTGTTCAATGCTACAAATGAAAAGAACCGAGTCATTTAGCAAATCAGTGCCCTAATCCAAGGGTTATCGGAGGCAACCAACAACTTCCAAGACAGAAAGGAAGAGATTTTTCCATCACTTCTGCCGAAGTGAACCCCGAAAACGAATTCATGACAATTAAGCTAGTTATTCATTCATGAATAGCGAACATACCTTTTGATTCAGGTTCAATGAATTCTTTTATATCTCAAAATTTTATTTGAACAATCCCAGCACCACTACAAATCATGGAAGTATAGATATCGGTGAGTAAGGAAAATGGGGCAATCATTGCATCCCATGAATATAAGTCCTCCCCTATTATAATATGGGGATTTAATTTCCCGGGGAACCTCAGCATACTCCCTTTGATGGAATTTGATGCAATTCTTGGCATGGATAGGATTTCCTTATATAGAGCCAACATAAATTTTCGGGAGAGGGAAATCACACTCCATATGGAGAATCGACCCCCGATTCTTTACAAGTGTCAGGAAAAAGATGAATCTCCTTTAGCTTCATCATCTCAAGAATGGATATTACTACCTTATGAGCATGCATATCTGGCTCAGATGATTGAGTCCAAGGAAGAAACCATCCTTGAAGAAATGCCTATTGTGAGGGAATTCGCTGAAGTGTTTCCCGAGGAACTGCCTGGTCTTCCACCAAGAAGAGATGTTTAGTTATTAATTGAACTTATAGCTGGGGTGCTACCAATATCAAAGAATCCATATAGAATGGTTTTTGTTGAGCTTGAAGAGTAGAATAAACAACTATAGGAGAATCTGGATAAAGGGTTTATACTCCCAAGTGCTTTACCATGGGGTGCACCAGTCCTCTTCGTCAAGATGAAGGATGGGTCAATGTGGATCTACATCGATTTTCGTGAACTTAACAAAATCACGATAAATAACAAGTATCCTCTCCCAAGAATTGATGACTTGTTTGATCAGCTGTGTGGAGCACAATACTTCTCCAAGGTGGACTTGCAGTCGGGAGATTATCGAGTAAGGGTGAAGAAGGAAGATATCCCCAAGACTGCTTTTCGTACAAGATACGGGCAATATGAATTCATAGTAATTCCTTTTGGACACACCAATGCTCCAGAAATATTCATGGACATGAGGAATAGAGTCTTTAGAGATTACCTAGACAAATTTTTGGTAGTCTTTATAAATGATATTCTAATATACTCCAAAACCAAGGAGGATCATGAGGAGCATTTAAGAACTGTACTTGAGACTTTGCGCAAGGAGAAGCTCTATGGAAAGTACAGCAAGTGTGAGTTCTATTTGAATGAAGTCTCATTCTTGGGCCATATCATCACAAGAAATGGGATATCTATGGATCCCTCCAAAACATATGCAATTGAGGGATGGCCGAGGCCAACATCTATAACGGATATCCATAGCTTCTTGGGGTTAGCTGGATATTATCGACGATTTGTGAGAAATTTCTCACCATTGTCCATCCCTCTTACCAAGATAACTCGAAAGAGAGTAATGTTTTCTTGGAGTGATGAATGAGAAGAAAGAATCAAGGAGTTTAAAAGGAGGCTTATCACTGCACCCGTGCTCACTTTACCCACAAGTGGGGAGCATTCTGTGGTATTCAGTGATGCTTCGAAGAATGGATTAGGATGTGTGATGATGCAGAATGATAAAGTGATATCCTATGCCTCAAGGAAGTTGAAAATACATGAGAGAAACTATCCAACACATGATCTGGAGTTAGAGGCGGTGATATTTGCCTTGAAAATCTGGCAGCATTATCTCTATGGAGAGAAATGTGTGATATATACTGACTACAAGAGTCACAAATATATATTCACACAGAAAGAGCGTAATATGCACCAGAGAAGATGGATAGAGCTCATCAAGTATTATGATTGTTCAATACATTACCACCATGGGAAAGCGAACAAAGTGGCAGATGCCCTAAGTAGAAAGGATCTAGGGATTCTATAAATGATGAGAATAGAGAAGGATCCAATCTTCTTAGACTTGATGAAGATGGATGTGGGAATCATAAAGAAGGGAACATCGTCAATCCTTTCAGAAATTATTTCTCAACCATCTCTTTTGTTAAGGTTAAAGGATGATCAAAAGGATGATGTGGTAATTCAAGAAAAAGTGGAAGCTATCAAAAAGGAAAAATCCTCATAGTTTAATGTTAATGAGGAAGGAATTGTGCGGTTTGGGAAAAGCCTATATGTTCCATCAAGTCCGGAGCTGAAGAAGGGACTTTTGGATGATGCACATAGTTCAAATTTCTCTATTCAACCAGGGAGCACAATGATGTATCAAGATCTCTGAGAAAACTTTTGGTGGGATAATATGAAGAAGGAGATCGCCGAATATAAATCAAAGTGCCTGGTGTGTCAGCAAGTGGAGGCAGAGGGGCAGAAGTATAAGGGGATAATGAAACCATTTCCCATACCATAATTGAAATGGGAAAACATCACCATGTACTTCGTCACCGGACTTCCAAGGACATCCAAAGGAAACAATGAAATCTGGGTTGTTGTGGATCATCTTACAAATACTGCACACTTCATTGATATTCGGGAGGATTTCTCATTGGATCAACTGGCGAAGATATATATCAGGGAAGTGGTAAGGTTGCATGGAGTACCACTATCTATTGTGTCTGACTGAGATCCAAGATTCACCTCTACGTTTTGGAAGAGTGTTCAACATTCTTTGAATACTGAACTGAACTTCAGTACGACCTATCATCCTCAAACAGATGGCCAATCTGAGCGGACTATCCAAACACTTGAGGATATGTTGAGAGCATTCTCAATGGACTTTAAAGGTGGATGGGATCTACTTCTTCCTCTGGTTGTGTTCTTTTATAATAACAGTTTCCACTCGATCATCCAAATGGCACCATATGAAGCCCTATATGAGAAAAGGTTCAGAACACTGACATGTTGGGATGAGGTCGGTGAACGTAAGCTGCTTGGACCAGAAATAGTCAAAGAAATGTTGGAGAAGGTGAAAACCATGCAGCAGCATATCAAGGCAGCCCAGAGTCGGCAGAAGAGTTATGCAGATAATTTTCAACGATACCTTGAATTTAAAGTTGGAGACATGGTGTTTATACACATATCTCTGTGGAAAAATGTCATGAGGTTTGGAAAGAAAGGGAATTTAAGTCCAATGAACATCGGCCCCTTCGAGATTCTTGGTCGGGTCAGGGTTATGGCCTATCGACTATCACTTCCACCTGTCATGGCCAAAGTACAAGATGTCTATCATGTATCCCTCTTAAAAAAGTACATACAAGAACCTTCACATGTACTCTCTTCTAAGGTGGTACAATTGGAAGACGATCTTTCTTATGAGGAGAAACCAGTGAATATCTTAGATCGTAGAGAAAAAGTTCTACGAAATAATACAATGCCCCTCATAAGGTGTTGTGGAAAAACCACAAGTTTGAAGAAGCGACTTGGAAATTGGAGGATATGATGAAGCTGAGTTACCCACGTTTGTTTTATTGTGGGAAAAGATAAATTTCGAGGGCAAAATTTCTTAAGGGGGGAATATTGTAACGACCCAAAGTTTCATTAATGGAAATCCCTATTGATCTTATTAAATGTCTCTTTATATAAAATGATATATAAAATTTCAAATTCGTTGGTTTTATGATAATAGTTGTGACCTTCACTTTTATAGCCATTGAACAGTGATCACATGATTAGTATATATATAAGGCTTTAACGAACCTAATTTTTACTCAGACAAAGGAAGAGATGGCGTCATCCAGTAGAATTGCCCCATAGGAAGCCCATTTGTCAGAGCTCAGAAAAGAGGTGGCGTATTTGGGATTCTCCCATGACCATGCCCAAGTGGAGATTTATCATGTCATGTTCAAACGTTACCATCTACGAGAAATGTGGAAGTTGATTGAAATTACCACTCGAGCGATGTTATCCGAGCCACCCCAAGAGTCTGTCACCATCGCACACCTTACCCTTATGTCTTATGCGGCTGTTTTAAGGGGTTATGTAACAAAGAAGTAATACTATGTTCATGTACATTATTTTATTTATATAATAATGAATATAATTTCTAGTCATTTTTGATACATTGTAAACAGTTTTTAAAGTACAAATGGTGTTTTTAGTTATTAGTTAATTAAGAAATCTATTTTATTTAATTAAGGGATTTTTTAATTAAATAATATTTTAATAAAATAATAATAATATTATTAAATTAATTTTTATTAAATATAAATGATCTTATAATTTTATTAATGCAATTAAAATGTTATATTAAGGTTTGAAATCCATTTGTGTCAAAACCCGTGAATTTTCGATAAATGTTTGTTTTTATTTTAAATGTTAAAATTAACATATTTAGAAAAAAATTTAGATAAAATAAATTTCATTTATGGAATCAGGATGTCAAAATTATCCAACGGTGAATTTTTCAAAATTTTCTGAGACAGTCAATTTTTTGGGTAAAAATTAAATACCGTTTCAATATATAATGTGTTTTATGACATCATAATGACCCAATGGTGATGTAATAAAATACCATAATACTTATGTTCGTCCAATATATGTTTTATCATTAATATAATGTGATTTTGGGTTTGTTTTACTTACTTTTCAATGCATTAATGGACCCCTCAAGAAATATTCAACACTTTTCCCTTTTAAATTAATTTCGATGGGAGTGTGACTCACCTCCACATAAGCAACCTTATTATTTTAAAATGTTCAGACTTGGGCCTTATAAAATATTTTTTTCCTATTCCCTTTGAAAAAAACAATGGGAAAGAACCATGGTATGGGTTGTTGTTTGGATTAATTTAATTTAAGGGGACCCAAACCTAAATAATAAAGAATTCCCTCACCTTTCCTATATAAACCAACCCAAGATCCTACATACTCCTCACTAAAATACCTTGTAGTTCGTCCAACCTCTTCCCTACTCTCTCTAGAGTCCTCCCAAGTTTCCCCAAGCTCCCAAGATGCCTCTCACAAGCCTCTCTCTATCCATTGGAAGCACACTTCCAAGTAAGGGTTTTTTTCTTCCTTTCTCATTATTGTCAATTTTCTTTAAGTTGTATTGCCCTTTTAATTTCAATTTTGAATGTTGGGGTATGGTTTCAAACCTCCCCCATAATTCCCTCTAATTGTTTTAATTATGGGAGACCCATTTCTCTCTCATTAAATGCCTCTCGTGTACATCAGTTACTATGCTGAAATTCCGAAAGGAACTTCTCTCTCTTCTTTTACTTTCAAGCAATAATTTTGTATCATGAAACAATATTCCATCACAATTGTTGGTACATGTATATATATGACCTCCTTACTTTCCATTACATGTAAATATTATGAGTAACCCCTTTCTCTCTAATCAACCATTTTCATGAATTCTTATGTCACGTCGTTACGCTGCCGAAATCGCACCGATTTTCTAAGCCAATGTCATTGTGTAGTGGATACCTTGCCCATTTATCCATCAAGAGTATCCACCTTTATGCACATTTACTTATTGATTATAAAGTTTCCTGTATTAATTCAGCATTCCATTACTGTGGAATAAATTATTATGTTTTATGAATCCATTTTTATGATCCATGTGGCACACTTACGCATGAAATGAAATGTTTACGAAGGGTGCGCCCTTATAGCACTCCAACGCATTGGGTAAAGTATAGTATCATGACACATCATGTGAAATGAGTGTTGAATCAAGCTAATTCATGTGTAATGAGGTTTTACTCGTGCTTTATGTGAAATTAGGATTTACTCATGCTTTATGTGTAATGAGCCTTGACTCATGCTAATTCCATGTTAAGTGTTGTTTCCACATTTCCATGTTATGATTATCATGCTTTATCATGCCTTTATGTTCATGTTTCTTTTATTCTCTAATGATATTCCTATTGTCTAACATTTATTTTACTCCTCATGTTATTCCATGTGTACTCCCTTACTAGGCTTTATAGATCACCCATTTCTTATTCATCTCCTCATGTTATCCCATGCAATGATAAGTACGAGAGAATGTAGTGGTCATGTAAAGGATGTTTTCAATAAAGATGTTGTATTTCGTGTTTTATGTTTTTATGTAATGATATTAAGCCCCAAAGACACCAAACCTCTCGATCTTATTTTTTGTATCAAGTGAATTTTTATGTAATAAATCATGTTTAAGTTGTAATTAAAATAAGGGTTGTCATACATATGAGAATCATCGATTATAGCGTTTCTAGTGCCTATGGATAATTAGACTAGTCATGGATGCCTGAGTTACACCACAGGTCCAGATAGCACATAATATCCATGAATATGCTTCTAAATTCTCATACAAATTTAATCTATATTCACGTATAAAAATTATATATATATATATATTACATTCAGTGCATTTTGGATTAGTTTGAAGCATTTATGGTCGGATGGATTTTCTTGGGGAAAGTAACCATAAATATTAAATTTATTTACTTAATTTAATTAATTTTCTTCTATTTACTATTATTCAATTAGACTATTATATATTATACTAATAGACTATATTATGATTTAGACACACTTTATGATGGCCTACTGAATATATTTCAAATCCTTTGTGAGATTCCATTACATTAAAATACCCGAAGAGACCTGATGTTCATGGGTCCTTTGATTTTTTCTTGTGTCGTACATTATACATGGGAACATAGGAGCACAAGACTCGGCTAGTATTGGGGATTCTCTTATAGTTCTCCCTATGGGATTTTATTTCTTTTCATTTTTTCTTATATTGTATTGAACTTTGTATTGTGTAAGTATGTCTTCAAGTTATGTATCCTTTTCTAAACATGAATTGATAGTGGTAAATATTCTCCATTGTCCACTTCTGATCCTTATTAAATTATTATTTTTATCTTCCACTACATTCTATTTTATTATTATTAATACCTCTACTGTATATTGATTGTTGTTTCTTATTCCATTGTGCTTCTCTAATAATTTGGATATAGTCTCCCCACCACAACACCATTAATGAATCACATCTAGTCGATAGCCTCTGACATATGTGGAGATGCCCTGGAGGTAATTTGTAGACCGATACGACTATTGGTTTCATAGTCATTTGGGATGGGACATTACAAAGCGGTGATAGATTCATCTCTTCATTTGTCTTAATATTTCAGGAACTTGAAGGCAAGAGACTAAGAATGTCTCAATCCATGAAAAAACGCCATGTATGGGACTGATCAAATTAAGGGGAATGTTTAAATTTTTAAATAATGGGATTTTGTATATATTGTTCATTATTACAGTTTATTATGACATCACCTTGAGTGATTGGTGTAATTTAAACCCTATTTATTTTGATATTAAAAGTATTTACCCCTGGACCAGTATGAAAATAAATAATTATTATATGCATCATTCTAGGAACATAGAGATTCACATTCCATGCATATGGCAGGCCATGTAGGTTTTGTTTCTAGGAAAAATTATTTTTTAATGTGTTTTTGTGTTTATTACCATTAACAATATATTCTATGTAGGGAATTTTCGAAACATTATTAGTTAAATACCAAATTTGTATTCCATTAGCATACATTCTGGTATACCATGATGTGTGTTTTATTTAGTATGTATTCCTATATAGAATTCATCAACTCTTATTGATCTTTTTTAATTATATTTATTTATATTTTTATCAAACCTAGTTATAATTTCAATATAAAAAATGTTATTTAATTTCTATCATCTAACTAAATAGTGTTTTAAAAAATAAGTTTACGGTGGAACCTAAACTAGCTAATCATGACATTTTTTATCCATTATCTATTGGTTCAATAGGATGAAACATACCAATAACAATTAAATGGGAGTCGGTTCTCAATTTATGAACCGTATGGATGATTTATAAAAATGGGAGTTGGTAATACATTTAATCAAACCATTTTTTATATATTTATATACCTCAAGACTGTATTTTATGTATGAAATTTATTAAATTTTGTTTTAAAAGAATTGTTTCAATTTATAAAAGATGGTAACTCTATTACTTGGGAAGAACAACCCATATGGCTAAATTCAAAATAGAACAACTGAGATGATATAGTCAAATTAGAGAATTATTCTTATGATATAACTCACTAATGGAATTTGAAACATTATAAGTAAAAAATATGTGTGGTTTATATACCTATGTTCTGTTGATGGGGCCCTTGTAGAATTCGGTATCTTGTATCCATTAGTTCTTAACCTAGTGGGGGTATACGTTTGTTTTTTTCATGACCAGACCCTACCTGGGCTCCTACCACAACTACCCCAAGCCCACCTCCATAGGCCAGGGGCTGGAGACAAGCGCCGAAAGATAGACAACTCATGGAGGCGTTTTCCTATGTACCTATACCCACACACACATCCCACTCAATGCAGAAGTGTTGAGTAAAAGGAAAAGTAATTTACCAACTGCTATAAAAAACCAACAAGGTGCATCGACCTCAAAATAGTACAAAGTGTGTGTTGAAGGTAAACTGAAAAGAAATGGTCAAAACACATTCCCAACCAGAAAAGTGCCACAACCCGACAACATGTCAACAACTATAAAATATCTTGGAGAGTCCCACACCTGGAACCCAACTACGACTACCGCACGCATTCCATGCTCTCGAGCTCCAAAGATCCTCTGTTTTCATGAGAAAACTATCCATCTTTTTCAAGGGCACACCAAGTGTGGGAAAAGTCAATGCATTGGTGAGTATAAAAATATTCAGTATGATACACCGAAGGCTCAAGGCAGCAACAAATTACGTACAGGAGGGTGAGCAGTAGATCAAACAAGGAGTAGTAAAGGAGTACAAAAGAGAGTGAAATAAAGAGAACAACACGATCCAACAAAAGGCAGTAAGTAGACTCTTCCTAACACAAGGATATAGAAATGGTGCGAAGATGAACTTCCCCTCAAGCCTTCACTACCTATAGCAGAAGAGTAGACTCATCCAACCACGAAAAGCTAGAAACGGAAAGCACGTGGCATACCCCGTGCGTCCTCACCTCTCATAGAAGGAGAGTAAAAAACCCAATATGGGGGTACAGGAAAAAGTCATATACATAACCATATTCTCAAACAATAAACCTGAACAAGATCATAAGCGGATCACCATCTCATAGATCAGCCTTAGAAAGTGATTCTCCAACAGTCCCAGAAGTAATCACCATTGATTCCCATTATCTCACATATAGCATCCCAACCTTTTCATTAATTAATATTACATCATTTCAAAGATAAGCAACATAATAATATTACACATAGAGGATCCAATGGTTAAGTGTCTTGGGAATACTAGGACCACACATAACAAATACAATATCAACCACAAAAATTTATTTAATTTCTTCTTTACTAGCTTCTTAGTGGCTCAAATCCTCTCCTTAGTACATGTAGCCACCTAAGGATATAAATCAAAAGGGGTGAGCTAGAATCCCAGTAAGAGGATAGATAATAACAATATAGCATGGGTTGAGCATAATAATAATATCAGAAAATGATCATGAACATGATAGGAGTATAAATAAAAGACTTGAAATGAGGCAACGCATAAAAATGAAACATCATGTCTTAGTGGTTAACTACCACACATAATTGTGAACCAAGATAGCATATTGTTCACACATAATTTCACATTTACTCATTAGATTAATCACATTACCCAATGCATTGGAGCACCATATAATTCCGGGCGCACCCGTCACATTTAAACATTCATATTGCGCTGTATAATTCAGGGCGCACCCGTTACATCATAACATTATCATTATAATGCTTGCCACATAGAACACATATAAAACATGTACATAAATAACCCATGGAAATATATGGGTTTCATCTCATAATAACACACTCATATGCTTTGGGTTCCCAAAAGAAAGAGGGAACATCATACTTGATAAAAGAACCATCAACCTTGAATGAGAGGTAAAAGGTGAGTTCATGAAAGAAGAGTTCTTTTTGAAAACATTTTGATGGAAATAAAAACCCGTGACAGACATGTATATCCTAGTAAAGTAAAGTAAATTATGAACAAATGATCTTTGAGGAGTAATCATATAAAAAATGGAGTGAAAGAGGGAGACCCCGAAGGAAGAAAATTGGTTTCGAGATTTCCCATTACCTTGTATCTGAATGCCTCCATCTCTTTAATGTCCTATATAATGACATTATATTCATTAATTAGAAATTAAATAACCTTTTATAAATTAATAGGGTTCATTTTGGTTTCATTATTTCATATTATGTTCCTTTTGATGACTTATAGAGTTTAAAAGTATTGTTCGGGAATGTTCGTTTTCATGGTTTTCTTGAGTGGTTCACTTGTATTCTTAAATTGATGTTTGGGTAGATCATGGGTAAACATGAAGAACTGATATTACATGTTATTAATGATATTACAAGATCTTTAATGATTTTATAATGAATTATATTATATCAATGTTGACAAATCATTAGATAAGAATTTAATGATGGTTATTTGGGTTAATTTTAGCGGTTTTTAGATCACAACGAACTTGTTTTAACTTTTGACTTAGTAATATGGCCATAGGATATCTCAAAAACATAAAATAGAACATAATACATATAAAATATTATGTTTCAACCATTAAAATTTTTTAATGACCAGATCGGAAGGTAGAAATGGAAGAAGAGAGCATGTAGTTTTTGAAGGTGATAAATTAACAACTCATGAACAACGTTCTCTTTAATAAAATAAAAGGAAAAGGGAAAGGGTGTGGGGTGATATAATATCCCAATAGAATCATAAAATTACATTATGTATATAATACTGGAGATAAAAAACAATTTCAATGAATATAGGTGGGGAGAGATCAAGAAAGGAACATGAACTTGAAAGGAAATTAAAGGAGAAGAGGGAGAGAAATTGCCTCTTAAAACTTCCTCTTGAAATCCTCCTTAAGGAAGATAGTGTTGGTATTTTGATGAGACCAGAAGATTTTGGACGTGTGGGAGGGTCTATGGAAGTTTTTTGGGTAGTGTTTAAGGAAGTTTTGGAGCTTGAGAGGTGTGAGGAAAAGAGGGAGTGAAGGGTGGATTTTATAGTGGAGGGGAGAGGGGTTTCCTTAATATAAAATTCACTAGTTTATTAATTTCTCCTATTAAAAAGAATAGTGAGTCTTGGATGACCAATAATAGTAATTTTTTAATGTAATCCAGAACCAAGTATGATTACATCAGCAGAACTTTATAGATGACTCAATTAATACATTATTTATCAGTTATTGTGCATTATCGGATACTATTATTCATAAAAAAATCAAGTTTGTAAGAAAATTCCCAAGAAATTTACACCAACCATTTTTTGACTAGTAGAATCCAAAAAATAAGTCCATTTCTCACAAATAATTTTCTAAATATTATTAATTTAATATTTAACTAAAATCATAATTTACTTAAAAAATAGTTTTTTAGATTAAAACTGATTTTATAGTTCTTTCAAAAATTACATAGTGTCCTATAAAATTATCTAAAAACTATTAGAAATTGATTCAATATTTTATGAATACATTTCAGGGAAAGAAATATTCTTTTAAATTAATTAATTAATTATAATTATTTATTTATGACTTATAAAATACCAAAATGTTTACTAAGGTCAAATTGTCACTTTCTAAGATGTCTAAATTTTATTTTATTATTCATATGTAATGTTACTCTTATGTTGGATGATTTATTATTCATAAAGGTCATATTACTATTCATAAGGGTATGTTACTATTCATAAGGGTAGGTCACTATTCACCAAAAATTATTTTTCTTTCATTAGACTCCATAGAAAATCTTGAACATAACTGTGTATGTCGGATTTTCAAAATTCCAAACATAAGGGTGAAAAAATTATGTTTAAAGGTCACTTATCACATAGTAATTCATTATTTTGTGTATTTATGACATAAATATAAGAAATGAATTTTCCATTGAATAACTTTGGGTCGTAACATTCTTCCCCCCCCCATAAAAAAATTTCTCCCCCAAAATTTCACATTACACAAACAGGTGAGGGTACTTCTCCTTCATTACCTCTTCTGGTTCCCAAGTTGGTTCCTCAAACTTATGGTTCTTCCACAAAACTTTGACAAGATGGGTTGTCTTGTTGCATAGAACCTTATCACTTCAGTCCAGAATCTTTACTGGATGCTTTTCATAAGAGATATCATCTTCCAACTACACAACCTCCGAGTTTAGTACATGTGCGGGGTCTGGTATGTACTTCCTCAATAGTGATACATGAAACACATCATGAACATGAGCCATATTTGGTGGAAGTGCAAGCTGATAAGCCACAGCTCCCATGCGGTCTAGGATCTCAATGGGGATAATGTACCTTGGGTTTAGCTTCCCTTTCTTCCTGAATCGCATGACTCTCTTCCATAGAGATATTCGAAGGAAGACTTTATCTCCAATGTCGAACTCCAAGTCCTTCGACAATTGTCAGCATAGCTCTTTTTCCAACATTGAGTAGCTTTGATATGTTTCTGGATGACTGGAACCTTCTCGGTCATCTCTTGAACAAGGTCGGTCCCAAGTAGCTTTCTTTCTCCAACTTCATCCCAACAGGTTTGAGTTCTACATCGCTTTCCACAAAGAGCTTCATACGGAGCCATCTGAATACTTGAGTGGAAGCTATTGTTGTATGAGAACTCAACCAATGTGAGATGACGATCCCAACCAATTTTGAATTCTAGTGAGCAGGATCATAGCATATCTTCAAGTGCTTGAATATTCCTTTCAGACTGGCCATCAGTTTGGGGGTGATAGGCCGTGCGGAAATTTAATTCAGTATTCAAAGCATGTTAAAGACTCCTCCAGAATTTAGATGTTAACGTTGGGTCACAGTCATAGACAATTGAGAGTGGAACACTGTGCAGTCTCACCACTTCCTTCACATATATCCTTACGAGTTGTTCAAGTGAGAGGTCTACCTGAATAGTGATAAAATGGACAGTCTTGGTGAGTCGATCAACCACAACCCATATCTCATTATTTCCCTTTGACGTCTTTAGGATACCTGTGACAAAGTCCATAGTAACATTTCCCCATTTCCACATGGGTATAGGCAGTGGTTGCATCATACCATTGGACTTTTGTCTCTCAGATTTAACTTGCTGACATACCAAGCAACTTGATATATATTCTGCAATCTCCTTCGTCATGTTATCCCAACAAAAGTGTTCTCAGAGATAACGATACATCTTTTTACTCCCAGGATGGATAGAGAAAGTTGAGATATGTGCATTATCCAATAGCGTCTTCTTTATCCCGGGTGATGGCAGCACACAAAGCTGTGTTCCAAACTGAATCACACCATCATCGTCGATATAGAACTCTTGCATCATCCATTCCTTTACTGCATTCACCCTCTTTTGTATATCCACACTATCCCTTTGTGTTTCCTTAATCTTCTCTTGGATGGTTGGTTGCGAAACCATTTGGGCAAGGTATGATGTATCCCCTTCCCTTATGATTCCCAAATCCATATTTTGCATATCCAAGAATATAGGGTCTTTCTCAATATGCAACATGGAAAGAGTAGCAGGTTCTTTTCTGATTAGAGCATCAGCTACCTTGTTCGCCTTTCCAGGATGATAGTGAATAGAGCAATTTTAATCCTTGATTAGCTCTAACCATCTCCTTTGACGCATGTTGGGCTTCTTTTGATTGAATATATACTTTAGGCTCTTGTGGTCGGTGTATTTGTCACACTTCTCACCATAAAGTTATGCCTCCAGATTTTAAAGGCAACTATCACGGATGCCAGCCCTAGATCATGCGTTGGGTAGTTCTGATCATGGATCTTCAACTGTCGTGAGGTGTAGGCTATCACATTATAATTTTGCATGAGTACACAACCCAAGCCTTTCTTAGAAGCATCACTATATATCACAAAACATTCTCCACTTTTCAGTAGTGTGAGTACAGGTGCAGTGATCAGCCTTCTCTTTAGCTCCTTGATGATTTCCTCACATTCTTTCATCAATACATACTTTACCCCTTTTCTTGTTAACTTAGTTATCGGTCATTATAATCGTGAGAAGTTTCTCACAAAACGTCGGTAGTACCAAGCTAATCTAAGAAAACTACGAATTTATGGTACACTATAGGGTCTGGGCCATTCTTCAATTGCCTTTGTCTTTGAAGGATCCACAAAAATTCCCTCACTTGTGATCACATGTCCCAATAACGTGACTTGATTTATCCAAAAGTCACACATGCTGAACTTGGCGTAAAACTTCTCATTTCTCAATGTCGCCAAGACATGTCATAGATGTTCTTCATGTTCCTCCTTTCTCTTGGAGTAGATGAGAAATCATCGATAAACACTACCACAAATTTGTCGAGGTAATGTCTAAATACTCTATTAATCAAATCCATAAAGATTGCAGGGGCATTATTAAGTCCAAAGGGCATCACCAAAAACACATAGTGCCCATACCTTGTACGGAAGGCAGTCTTCTGAATATCTTCCTTCTTCACCTTTACTTGATGATATCCAGAACGAAGATCCACCATTGAGAAGTATTGAGATCCTCTTAACTGTTCGAACAAGTCATCAATCCATGGGAGAGGATACTTGTTCTTTATGGTGATCTATTTGAGTTCCCGATAATCGATACAGAGCCGCATTGTTCCATCCTTCTTCTTCACAAAGAGCACTGGCGCACCCCAAGGTGATGCACTAGGGAGTATGAAACCTTTGTCTAGATTCTCTTGCAGCTGCTTCTTTAACTCATCTAGTTCAATAGGAGCCATCCTATATGGGCACTTTGAGATAGGACTAGCTCTGAGTATGAGTTCAATTGAGAAATCTGCCTCACAATCCGGGGGAATTCCAGGTAACTCTTCGGGAAATACATCGTTGTATTCCCTCATGATGGGCATTTCCTCAAGGTTGGAAATTTCCTTTCACTCAACCATTTGGGGGAGGTATGCTTCTTCATAGGGAATCAACACCCAAACCATTGAAGGATTTCTCAATGGAGATTCATGATATTCCATTCATTTGTAGAGGAGCATGGGATGTTTCAGAATATGAAAATATATTTCCTTTTCCTGACAGTTGATATGTTCTCTATATAATGAGATCCAATCCATTCCCATTATAGCATCAAATTCTACCAAGGGAAGTATTACGAGATTTTCTGGAAGAATCTTCCCACATATGTCAACAGGAGAAGAGTCAAACACTTGGGTTGCAATGATTTCACCACTTGGTGTTTTTACAGATATCTCTACTTCAAGGTTTCGAGGCTTCGATTCTATAGTTCTAGAAAACATGCTAGATATAAAGGAATGCGCAGAACTGGAATCAAATAAGAATTTTTCCATTCTTGAGTGAATAGGAAATGTACCATATACGACTTCATTATCAAGCTCCACCTCCGCAGAAGTGATGGAATAAGCATTCCCTTGTTCCATTGGATTTGGTGGTTGCTGACATTGATTACGCTCGAGAGCTCGAGGTTTAGTGCACTGGTTTGAATAGTGCCCAACTCCCTACAGTTGTAACATTGAACCACGAGTGGTTCTCTCCTGTCATCGGCTACATTCTCCTGCATTTTCGTGTCTTTTCGACACTCTTGAGCATGGTGTCCTTCATTCCCACACTTGAATCATTTCCCCGTCCCTTTGAGGCAGTTCCCATGGTACAAATTCCCACATATTTGGCATGTGGGTCATTGATTTTTCTTCCCACCTTTGTCAATAGATCCACCAGCTTGAAAATCCATCTTTCTCTTCTTATCACCATTGCCATGAGACCATTCTCCAAACTCCATCTCCACTTTGAGAGCACACCGAACAACTTCTTCATAACTCTCAAATTCCCGAATTGCAAGGGCCTTTCGAAGGTGTGGTTTTAATCCACTAAAGAATCTATCAATTTTTATATAATTTTTGATAACAAAACCTGAAGCATACCTTGTGAACCTTGTAAAATTTACTTCATAGGTTGTGACAGATTCTCCTTATTTTTTCTTGAGCTCTATGAATTATCTCTCCGTCTTCATGCGAAGAGTTTGTGGGAAGTACTTATTAAGAAACATTATCTTAAAGTCTTCCCATTCCATTTCTTAAATTTCCTATCTTGGCTTGGTGTTCTTAATCAAAGCCCACCATTGATCGGCTTCTCCATCTAGACGATAAATAGCTAGAGTCACCTTCTCCATCTGAGAACAGTGAAGAACATAAAATATCTTCTCCATGGAGTTGACCCACTGTTCCACAACTAGTGGATCAGAAGATCCACTAAACGTCGGTGGTCGTTTCCACATAAACCATTCGTTAACTAATTGCTCCCTCTTTGGTGAAGGAGGACATTCCCCATTATTATTGTTATTACTCATAACCTGAGATAATTGGTTATGCATCAGTATGATGTTTTGAACTCCACCCCTCAAATCATTGGGGATGTCATTCGGGCAATCGTTGCATTGGCCCTCGCATGAGTTGGTGGCCTGATTTCTCCTTGTTCCCACCATTTTCTAAAATAGAAAAGGTTAGAACAAAAAATAAGTAAAAAATTCATGAATAACTTGTTAATTTAAACAATTATACTGAAAACATAAAATATTGGATCCCTAGGTAAATATTATTGTGTGCATATTTGTACTTAGTCTCATGCTAGAGGTTTTCTTTAGGGTTCACTAATCCTAATTCCCAAATTAACTAAACCTTTCCTCTATTACCAACTATAGTGACCCGGCATTTTCTTTCATTACTATTACATCATTTCAAAGATAAATAACATAATAGTATTACACATAGAGGATCCAAATTTTTAGTGTCTTGGTTAAACTAGGACCACACATAACAAATAAAATATCAACCAAAAACATTTATTTAATTTATTTTTCACTAGATTCTTAGTGGCACTTGTCCTCTCCTTAGTAAATGTAGCCACCTGATGATATACATCAAAAGGGGTGAGCTAGAATCCTAGTAAGAGGATCGATAAGAACAATATAGCATGGGGTGAGCATAATCATAACATAGGAAAATGATCATGAAAATGAGAAGAGCATAAATAAAAGACTTGAAATGTGGAAATGCATAAAAATGAAACATCATGTTTTAGAGGTTAATTACCACACAAACTTGTGAACCTATCTAGAATATTTTTCACATATCATTTCACATTTACTCATTAGATTCATCACTTTACCCAATTCATTGGAGTGCTATATTATTCCGGGAGCACCCGTCACATCATAACATTATCAATATCATGCTTGACACATAGAACACATATAAAACATGTACATAAATAACCCATGTAAAGGAATGGGTTTCATCTCATAATAACACATTCATAGTCTTTGGGTTCCCAAAATAAATAGGGAACAACATACTTGATACAAGAACCATCAACCTTGAATTAGAGGTAAAAGGTGAGTTCTTGAAAGAAGAGTAATTTTGGAAAACATTTTGATGGACATAAAAACCAGTGACAGACATGTATATACCAGAAAAGTAAAGGCAATGATGAAAAAATGATATTTGAGGAGTAACCATATCAAAAATGGAGTGAAAGAGGGAGAACCTGAAGAAAGAAAATTAGGTTCGAGATTTCCCCTTACCTTGTATCTGAATGCCTCCTTCTCTTTAATGACCTGTATAATGACATTATATTCATTAAATAGAAATTACAGAACAATTTATACATAAATTGGGTACATTATGGTTTCAATATTTCATATTATGTTCCTTTGGATGGATTATAGTGTTTAAAATCATTGTTCAGGAATGTTCGTTTTCATGGTTTTCTTGAGTGATTCACTTGTATTCTTAAATTGATGATGGGGTAGATCATGGGTAAACATCCAGAACTGATATTACATGTTATTAATGATATTACATGATATTACATGATTTTATAATTAATTATACTAGATCCATATGGACTAATCATTAGATTAGAATTTAATGATGGTTATTTTGGTTAATTTGAGCGGTTTTTGGATCACAACGAACTTGTTTAAACTTTTCACTTAGTAATATGGCCATAGGTTATCTCCAGAACATAAAATAGAACATAATACAAATAAAATATTCTGGTTCAACCATAAAAAATGTTTCATGACCAGATATGAACATAGAAATGGAATAAGAGAGCATGTCGTTTTTGAAGGTGATAAATTAACACCTCATGAACAACGTTCTCTTTAATAAAATAAAAGGAAGAGGTAAAGGGTGTGGGGTGATATAATATCCCAATAGAATCATAAAATTAATCTATATGTATAATACTGGAGTTACAAAACAATTTGGATGAATATAGATTGGGAGAGATCAAGAAAAGAACATGAACTTGAAAGGAAATTAAAGGAGAAGAGGGGGAGAAATTATCTCTTAAATCTTCCTCTTGAGATCCTCCTTAAGGAAGCTAGTCTTGGTATTTTTATGAGACAAAAAGCTTTTGGACATGGGGGTGGGGATAGAGAAGTCTTTTGGGCAGAGTTTAGAGAAGTATTGGAGCTTGAGAGGTGTGAGGAAAAGAGGGAGTGAAGGGTGGCTTTTATAGTGGAGGGGAGAGGGGTTACCTTAATATAAAATTCATTAGTTTATTAATTTCTCCTAATAAAAGGAAAAGTGATTCTTGGATGACCAATAATAGTAATTTTATAATGTAATCTCGATCCAAGTGGGCTTATATCAGCAGAACATCATTGATGACTCAATTAATACATTATTTAGCATTTATAGTGAATTATCGGATTCTACTATTCATAAAAAATTCATGTATCTCAGAAAATTCACAAAAATTTAACCCAACCATATTTCAACCTGTAGAATCCAAAAATGAAGTCCATTTTTCAAAAATAATTTTCTAAATATTATTAATTTAATATTTTAATTAAAATCATAATTTACTTAAAAAAAGTTTTCAAATTAAAACTGATTTTATAGTTCTATCAAAAATTATGTAGTGTCTTATATAATTATCTAAAAAATATTAGACATTGATTCAATAATTTATGAATACATTTCAGGGAAATAAATATTCTTTTAAATTAAATAATTAATTATAATTAATTATTTATGACTTATAAAATACCAAAACGTTTACTAAGGTCAAATTGTCACTTTCTAAGATATCTAATTTTTATTTTATTATTAAAAGGAAATGTTACTCTTATATTGGATAATATTATATTCATAAGGTTCATATTAATATTCATAAGGGTATGTTACTATTCATAAGGGAATGTCACTATTCACGATTTTTTTTGTTTCATTAGACTCCAAAAATCATCTTGAACAAAACCGTGCATGTCAGATTTTCAAAATTCCAAAAATATGGGTGACAAAATTATGTTTGAAGGTCACTTATCACTTATTAGTTCATTAGTTTTTGTTTTTATGACATAAATATAAGAAGGGAATTTTCTATTGAAAAACTTGGGGTCATTACACCACAAGTCATCCCTGAACTAAAATTAAAGGCGCTCAAATCACTACACCATGACACTATCTGCTTTGGGTAGTACTGACTCGCCCGCACAGTTTTAGGTTGCTTCACAAGGATGCATCTCAGTGGGGAAAGTGACCCTCGTTCTTGAGAGTTCTGTGGAATTTCAAACCACACCTCATCACTTTCACACAGTAAAGAGGTCACTCAAAGTCAAATTTGTCACATTACTGACCCGTACAACCAAGGGTCCCGCTCCGGTAGTCATGGAGAAAAGGCACAAACTTGCCTAGTAGAAAGGACTGAGTTTGAGGTAAGTCGTCGGGTAACCCACTGCCCATCCCAACTAGAGGGTAAACCCTATGAGGTCATATGGTAACCCACTACCCAGCCTAGCTGGAGGGTAAACCCTAAGAGGTCATAGAGTAACCCACTACACAGCCCCACTAGAGGGTGATCCCTAAGAGGGCATCGGGTAACCCACTACCAAGCCGTTCTGGAGGTAAAACCCTAAGAGGACCTTAGGTAACCCACTTCCCAGCCCCGCTGGAGGGTAAACCCTAATATGTCGATGGGAAACTCACTTTCCTGCCCCGCTGGAGGGTAAACTCGGAACTGCTCTGGCCATCCCTACCGTATGGTACAACACTGGCCAATGGAACATGGAGTGAGTATCGTGCATAGACACAACACTAGAACAACTCACCTAGAAGAGGGTCAGCGCCTGTGTAGTGTGGGTCATGCTGATACCTAGAACACTGCCTAGGGAAACATGTCACGGTAGATCGCTGAAGTAAGATATGATCTCTATACTCTGGTAGGGATTCTATGCCCAGGGCTCACTGGGATCCGCACCCTATTAGAAACAACCTCCTGGGTAGAGGATAGGTGCCCAGATAAAGTATTGGTCACACCTAATCCACAATAACACTAACAGGGAATATGAAGGGATGTGATACTGAAATCCCACATGGATAAAGGAACAAGGGAACCCAAACAACTCCGATGATCAAACCGTCAAGAACCAAACCAGGGGAAACCAATCCACCCTGCTGGTCTAAAACATCATTAATATTAGGACCCTCTGTGTCACGAGAGGTCAATGGTATGTAAAGTAGAACAAGGTATGCACATGGGTCCCTCATGACTTGTGGCCCTATCTCATCTCCGAACCACATACACAAACATTCTCTGGTACAAACTAAAAAATATACCTCCAGGAAAACCCATATACTCCCAGAGTATACCGCATTTCCAGCCCAAAGGCTATCGTGCACACGATGTCTAATGTCAATGCAAAAAGGGATAAAATGTAAGTTCTCTAACTTGCTTCCACCATGGACCTAGCATGGCCAACCACACCCCTTCAAACATTTACTTCACTCTCATAGGAGTTATCACAATCACACGCCAAATGATCTCCGCAAACAACGCAAGAAGAACCTCCACCCGCACACCTTTCATGCCTACACATTTAATGAGATCTTGAATGAGTCTTCGCACATCCAAAACAGATCGTACAATTTTAATCGTCGCAGAAAAAAAAGCGAGATATACTATCTACTCACCTCAAATAGATATATGACAAAAAAAATTTCCAACACCGCTTTATGGCCAAATGGTATCTCGTGGTCCCGATCCTCGGTCCCAAAAATTGTTGGGCGCATCGCACCATTGCGATCCCCTCAAAAAAACACGTCAAATAATTTTCTTACATGCTTGGAATAGATATCCAGAGAAAATGATGCATTTTGTCATACCGCACACGAGCAGTGGTACGTGGGACCAACATAACAGTCTCGAAGTGCTGCCAATGGATCACACCGTTGCGATCCTCTCAAAGAAGCACCCAAGATTGACTATTCAGTTTTCCGAAACAGACAGAAATTGAAGAGAATAGAAATAACCGCCAACGTGAAAAACGACGCCCATGGGGCCCACTTCACCGTTCTGAATTAAAGTGGGTGGATTTCACCATTGCAATTCCCTCATAAAATCACCCAGAATCGACTACTCACACACCCCAAATGTATGTCCGATGAAAAAGTTGCTCAACGCATCTCACAGCTTAAAAGATGGGTCATGGGACCCACACCTCAACTCTATTTTCCATCCCTGAAACCACCATGAATACCTCAACCTCGGCTCCAGGTTTCCCAATCTAGTAACGACGCTCAAAAAGGACTCTGAATGTGTCAGCGCCTCCCAAAACAAGAACCCCCAGAATAACTCCAATCCACTTAACAGTCATGTCGCGCCACCGAGGCCCCTATATCGTTAATAAAAAACACCTCAAAACTGTCTCAAATTGTTTTTCAAAATTCTAGGAATGCGTCTCTGCAGACTGCATGCGAATCCGACACTTGACCTGAGTTTTATGGCCATTTTAATTTTTAATGGACTGAACGGGTGGGCCGGGCCGGTTCGGCCGGCCCACCATATACCTGAACCGGCCCACAGTTCACCATAGGGGCCGACCCACCTCTCCCGGACTGGCTTATGTCACCCTGGATTTACATCCATGGGACCCGCGTATGGCGGGTCCCTGTTTTCCAACAGGGGTCCGAAGACCCCTGTCCCCCGCGCCTCTCGTCCGGCAAAATCTGGTCCGACAGTGTCATCATGCCCCACTGCCCCCACCCTCCTCCCACTGGCGCCCGCTACTCGCTCGCCAAGCTGATCACCACCTCAACCGGATGAAGACCTACACCGCCTGGGAGCCCCAGCATCACCACCACTGAAGACTGCCACCACCCGGAGAGCTTCCGGACCGGACAGGACCGCCGGAAAAACACACATATCCTCCTGAAACTTTATCGGATCACTGCGATCACCTCAAGACTTGGATTGTCAATACCAATCTTACATTAGAAATCATAGAACGATCCCTACCCACATATGGGATTCAATTGATAATTTTACAAATATTGCATACTGTAATTCAAGCTCGAAGTAGATGCAGTAATTGAAAAACAAATAAATGCATAATCCTACCTCAGGGGCTTAGCCCGTCGCTTCGCAATGATCCACCAGCTAGAGCAGCATGGAGAGGAGGATGAGATGGATTGAATGGTGTTGAGTGGGGCTCCTTGGTTGAGTTCCACTAGAGGCTGAAAATGTGAGGGATGATAGGGGTTATGACTTAAGTGACAAATATGTCAATTTTAAATTAATTAACTTTAATCCCCCACCAGTATTCCCATTCCTGAACACTCAGCGATGTCGAGATTAAGCCTCTACTAGGGTAAAATACATGACTTGAGTGCAATAGAGGTCTTGGAATTTTAATCCAGGCCTCCGTTCTAATGTTATAACACGTAACGCCCGAGGTCGCCAAATTTCGAAAGGGCCCCTGGTGGCATTTTTCACAGAAGGGTCGCGCTCGCGAAAATTACACCCCTCATAGGGTAAACGACATGCTAAAGACTCAACAGTGCCCTCTTTTTTCCCATTCGAGCTATAGTTTAGGAGCTATCCTATTTATTTGGTGTTACCAGTGTGAACACAATGAAAAAAAAAATTAATTCCAGCCACATAAGGGCTCGGAATCGCACGTCGTTTGAAGGCGCTGCTCTAGAATAACATCAAGAATTTTCTGAAATCTTTTATATCAAAAATAGATTTCATACATCATTCAGTCCTTCAAGATTTTATTCCCTGAAAAGAAAAACAAGGGAACAAAACAGGGTATTAAGCCCACACCAAGCTCTCCCGTACCCCGGAAAACTCATGCACAGTTGTGCATCACTGCACACAAAGAATTTGATCTGCTCATGCGAGGTCGTCCCTTGCCGATGATGTGCATAGAATCACACACACATATCCTTAAGTATGTCACGTGGGAGGTGTTTTTCACCCACTCGGGACTTTGGGGGGTTAGTGCAAGGTGGTAGACATCCTCGTCATCCCAGCGCACGGTCTCAAATGGCCTGAAGGGCCTCGGGGGTATCTCACCTCCCTGGTCGAACCCCCATGTCACACGCCGCTACATGAATCACCATTTGGACCTAGGACAAAGCCCAATGATTCCCTCCTTCCGATTATCTATATGGTGAAACACTCAAGGATATCTTATCACACATGGTTTCAGAGTTTATGCCCCACAACCAAGAATCTCTTACATACTCGGAAAGCGAAGGAGCCGATACCATCGACTAATGAAAAGTTTTCAAGTCTTCTACTCTACTGACACGGGGTTACCCCGACGCCCCACGTCACCCTAGTAACACTTAAAACAAGGATCAAGGAGAAAATAATTTCACATACAGAGTCTAACAATTCTACTGCCTAAAGTAGAAGATTTGTTGAGCATACCTCTTATCACCTCATGCTCTAAAGTATAGTAGACATCCAAAGCTTGCGGCTATCTATAGTACCAACTGTCAGCTCCCGGATTCTGACATGGACCTCCTTATAATGATGGGAAGTCCTTGTAATGTCTTCCCACACTTCCATCTCCTCTCACTCCGCTTCTAGCACCACCTCTCTGGGCACTACTACGATCACGCCACTACCTCTACCGTGGTGGTGCGCCTCCTGCCTACCCGAAGTTCTCAGCATACCTGGTCGGTCATTCTCATGCCAAGTGACCTCACCCATCACAAGAATAGCACCGACACTCTCTTGGCTGCCCTGGTGCCCTCCGGCGCCACTATGGTGTTTGACCACGTCCCACAGTCCACTAATAGAAGGGTCTCCTCGGCTGAGGCCCTGATCTTTTATGCCATAGTGGTGCACAACCACGCCTCTGAAACCGGAGGTGGGAAGGCCACATGCATCAAGGTTCTGTCTTCTGACGCCTGCTAGCTGCGGTAGATGTCTCGGCTCTGTCGTGCCTATTGCCACCACCAACTGTAAAACATGATAGGAAGCTCTCTAACACCAACACCTGCTCTAGCACGTCGACATATGTGGGGATGCACAACGGTACGATGATGGCACACATCTCTCTGCGGAGGCCTTACTCGAACATCCACACTCAGAAGTTTCCGTCATGCACCCAGTCCGGGGAAAAGTGTTCATAGTCCACGAACCTAGTCGCATACTCAGTCACCATCATCCCTCCCTGCTAAAACTAAATGAGCACCTGGATCTGAAAGGAGCATAAGTAGGAGGGGTAAAACTACTCACGAAACAGAAGTTGAAATTCATCCCACGAAAGTGTGAACTCATCATGAAACTGAGTCACCAGACACCACCAATGCCCAGCTACTCTGTGGAAAAGGCTGGCGGCGAAAGCCACCATAAGATCTGCCAGCGTCTGCACAATCTTGAAGAGGTGAACCACTGTCTCTAGCCAAACCACTACTACCTGATGTTCTGGATCACCGTTGAACCTCATCGGTCTCTGCCATTGTAACTCATAGACCATGCTCAAACTGCTCTTAAGCTCACTCTACTCTGCCGACGCTATTTGCTGCTCACCAGGAGGGGGTGCTGCTACCAGCCCACCTGAAGTAATGGTCTCACATGATGGATCATGGAATGAGGCCTCATATCTCACAGAGTAGTCATCATGAACCAATGTTCGTATCCTGGATGTCTGTCTTCGCGGAGGCATCCCAAATGTTATCAAGGAGAACCACAATCAGATGAGAAAATATGTATATGACAGTAAAAACAATGGGGAGCTAACACAAGAAGGACAGTCAAAGAATCAATCCTATATGATGCACAAACCAATTTTCCATACTATGGGTGTCTCAGAATGGCGAGTCGACAGGCGGGTTATCAGGGTCCTGGTGAATGGATACGTTGGTCGTCGCACCATCGTTGGACTCCTTGGCCTTAGATCCACTCTCGAGAAACATTTACTTTGTTTCCCTAGATCCCAACCAATTCCTTTTTAGGGACTTCTGAACAAAATCCCATGAAATGAACCACCTCTAATACCACTTGTCACGACTCAACCTACTCGGGATTGAGCTACAACTACCCCAAGCCCTCCACCATTGGCCAGGGGCTGGCGACTAGCGCCAAAGGCTAAAAAACTCAGGGAGGCCTTTTCATAAGTAATTTTACACACACTCGCAGCCCACTCAATGCAGAAGTGCAGAGTAAAAGGATACATAAATTACCAACTTCTATAAACAAACCAACAAGGTGCATCAAACTCTATACAGAACAAAGTGAGTGCTGAAGGTAAATTGAAAAGAAAAGGTCAAAACACGCACCCAACCAGAAAAGTGCCACAAACCGAAAATAGGTAAACAAAATTAAAACAGCTAGGAGAGTCCCACACCTGGAACCCGACTACGACCACCGCACATGGTACAAGCTCCTGAACTCATAAGCTCCTCGATAGTCATGAGAAATATGTCCGTCGTCTGCAAGGGAATGCCAATTGTGGGGAAAGCCCAAGTAGGGGTGAGTATAAAAATACTCAGTTGGATACCGTAAAGGCTTGAGAGAGCAACAATGGAGGTACAATCGGGTGAGCAGTAGATTGAACAGGGAGTAGTAAAGGAGTACAACAGAGAGTGCAGTAAAGATTATAGCTTGACCCAACAAGAGGAGGGAAGTAGAATCGTCCTAACACAAGAAGCTATAAACGGTGAGAAGATGAACTTCCCATCTTGCCTTCACTACCTATAGAAGGAGAGTAGACTTGTCTAACCATGAGAATCTAGACACAGAAAGAATGTGGCACACCCCGTGTGTCTTCTCCTATCCTGGATGGAATGTAACAAAAAAACAAGAAGGGGGTACTAGAACAATGTATATACATAGTTATAGGATTAAACAAGAAACCTAAACAAGATCTTAAGGGGATCTCCATCACATAGATCAGCCTAAGAATTTGAGCCTCCAACAGTCCCAAAGTTAAACATCATCGATGCCCAATATCCCGCATGTCTGCCCCGACCTACAAGTCAAGGGGCTCAAATCATAACACCTTTACACTATCTTCTTTGGGCGGTACTGACTAACCCTCACGATTTTAGGTCGTGTCACAAGGACACATCTCGGTGGGGAAAGCACCCCTCATTCTTGAGAGTTATGAGGGAAAGTCAAACTACACCTCGTCACTGTCACATAGTCAAGAGGTCTTGTCAATGTCAAAGCTATCACATCACTAACCCATACAACCAAGGGTCCCGCTCCAGTAGTCATGAGGAAAATCCATACACTATCCTAGTAGAAAGGACCGACTTTTAGATAAGTCGTCGGGTAACCCACTACCCAACCCATCTTGAGGGTAAACCCTATGAGGTCATCGGGTAACCCACAACCCTGGCCAGTTGGAGGGTAAACCCTAAAAGGTCATCGGGTAACTCACCGCCCAGCCCCGCTGATGGTTAAACCCTAAGAGGTCATCAGGTAACCCACTTCCATCCCCACTAGAGCGTAAACCCAAAGAGGTCGTCGGGTAACCCGCTACCTAACCCCAATAGAGGGTAAACACTAAGAGGTCGTCGGGTAACCCACTACCCATCCCCACTGAAGGGTTAACCCAAAGAAGACGATGGGAAACCAACTACCCATCCCTGCTGGAGGGTAAAACCGGAACTCATCTGGGCATCCATACCAGATGGTAAAACACTGGCCAACGAAACACGGAGTGGGTATCACGCAATGACCTGACTCCGGAACAACTCACCTAACAGATGTTCAGCGCCCATGTTGTATGGGTCACGTTAATACCTGGAACTCTGCCTAAGGAAACATGTCATGGTAGATTGTGGAAGGAAGATACGATCTCTATACTTGACTAGGGAGTCTATGCCCAGGTATCACTGGGATCCGCACCCTACTGGAAACAACCTCATGGGTAGAGGATCGGTGCCCGCGTAATGTATTGGTCACACTGAATCCACAGTAAACCAACCAAGGAACACAGAGGGATGTGATACTGAAATCCCACATGGTTAAATGTATTGGTCACACTGAATCCACAATAAACCAACCAAGGAACACGGAGGGATGTGATACCAGGGGAAGCCAATCGACCCTACTGGTATAAACCATTGTTAACAGAAGTACCCACTGCGTCACGAGAGGTCAAATATATGTAAAGTGGAACACGGTACACACATGGGGCCCCCACAATGTGTGGACCTATCTCATCTCCAAACCATGTACACAAACATTCTTGGGTAAAGACAACAACATAAACCTCCAATAAAACAAGTATACTCCTAGAGTATACCACATTTCTAGCCCAAAGGCTATCGTGCACACGATGTCCAATGTCAACGCAAAAAGGTTAAAAACGTATGTTCTCTAACTTACCTCCACCATGGCCCTAGCACAACCAACCAATCCTATTCAAAAATTTACATCACTCTCATATGAGTGCTCACAATCATACGCCAAGGGTTCTCTGCAAACACCGCTGGATGAACCCCAACCCGTTCACCTTTCATGCATCCACATTTAATGAGATCTCGAATGAGGATCTGCACATCCAAATAGATCATACTGTTGTAATACTCGCAGAAAACTACGTGATAAAGACTATATACTCGCCTCAAAAAGATATCCGACGAAAAAATTGTCCAACACCACTTTATTCCAAAACGTCGTTCTGTGATCCTGAGCCTCAGTCCAGAAAACAGTCAGGCACATCGCACCATTGTGATCCCTTCAGAAAAACACGTCAAATTGACTGCATACATGCATGGAATGGATATCCGGAGAAAATGATGCATTTCGTCATACCACACACGAGCGGTGCTACGTGGGACCCACAACATAGTCCCGAAGCACTGGCAATGGATAGCACTGTTGTGATCGTCTCCAAGAAGCACCGAAGATTGAATATTCAGTTGTCTAAAATGGACACTCTTTGAAGAGGATAGAAATCACCAACAATGCCCAAAACGACCCCGTGGGGGCCACTATACCATGCTGAATTAAAGCAGGTAGATTAACCCATTACAATGCCCATTGAAAAACATCCATAATTGACTGATCGCACGCCCCGAATGGACGTTCGATTAAATAGTTTCTAATCGCAACTCGCAACTTAAAAGACGGACTGTGGTGCCCACGCCTGAACTCTAGATTCAACGCTTGAAAACATGCTGGAAAACTCTGCCTTGACGCTGGGGTCCTAATGTCGCTGATACCACTCAAAACGGACTCCAGATGTGTCAGTGCCGCCCAAAATAAGAACCCTCGGAATAATTCCCATCCAGTTAACGGGCGTGTCGTGCAACCGAGGCCCCTATATCATAAATTAAAAATCCCCAAAACTATATAGAAATGTTTTTCATGATTCCAGGAATGTTTCTCTGATGACGGCACGTGAATTGCACACTTGGCTTGAGTTTTATGGAAATTTTAGCTTTTAATGGACCGAACGGGTGGGCCAGGCCAGTTTGGCCGGCCCGCCATATTCCTGAACCGGCCTGTGGTTCAACGCACAGGTCGGTCCACCTCTCAAGGACTATATAAAGCCATTACGGCATTACCTCCATGGGTCCCACATATTCCAGGTCCCGATTTTTCTGTCGGGGTCTGAAGACCCCGGTCCCCTGCACATGTCGGCCAGCAAAAGCTGATCCAGCCGTATCGTCGTGCCACGCTGCCCCCCCCCCCTCCCCCGCTGGCACCCCCTACTCGTTCGCCCTGCCACTCTCCGCCTCCCCCGACCAATTCCTCCTCACCCGGCCAACGCCGCCTCACCATGCCGCAAACCGTCGCCGCCTGGGAGCCCACGTGCAGCTGTAGCTGAGGACTGTCACCACCCGGAGTGCCGCCGGACCAGCTAGGACCGCCGGAAAAACATCCATATCATCTCGAAACTTCGTCTGATCACCGTGGTCACCTCAGACTCAGATTTTCAATCAGAAGAAGGCGTTGGAAATATCAGAATGATCCCTACTCACATATGGGATTCGCTTGATAATTCAAAAAATATTTCATGCTGCAATTCAAGCTCAAAGTCGATGCGATAATTGAAAAAAAAATGCACGATCCTACATCAGGGGCGTAAACTGTCACTTCGCAATGATCCGCCAGCCAAAAAAAGCATGTAGAGGAGGAGGATATGGAGGGATTGGTGTTGAGAGGGGATCCTTGGTTGAGTTCTTCCAGAGGATAAAAATGGGAAGGATGAGAGGGGTTATGACTTAAGTAGAGAATTTGGTCAAATTGAAATTAATTATCTTTAATCCCCCACCAGTAGGCTCATTCCCAAAAACATAGTGGGGTCAATTTTAAGCCTTTCCTAGGTTAAACGCCATACCCTGACCGCAATGGTGGTCTCAGAATTTTAATCTAGGCCTCTATTGGAATGTTATAAAACTTAACGTCGGAGGCCACCATATTAAGAAAACACCCCTGGTGGCTTTTGTTATCGAAGACTCGCGCCCGCGAAAATTATACCCCTCCTAGGGTAAACGTCATGATACAGACTCAAAAAGTGACCTCAGTTTTCCCATCCAAGCTAGAGTTTACGAGCAATCCTATTTATTTGGCATTCGCAGTGTGAACGCACTGAAAAAATAATAATTCCGGCCACACTAGGGCTCTGAATCGCACGCCGTCTGAAGCCTCTGCTCTAGAATAACATCTAGAATTTTCCAAAGACTTTTATATCTAAAACTGGGTTCTTACAATTTTATTGGATCATTATTTAATTTTTCTATGGCTACTAATATGGGTTATATATAGAAGTATGGTATAATATTAATTGACTAGAACCCTCATTAATTAATAATATCCTTAAATCCTCTTTTGATCATTATATATACATGGTGCCTATAAATTAAAATTCTGATTTGATCCTAAATGGTGTTTTACTCATAAATTGATATCATTGTTTTATTATAATAATCCAAATTGTAAAAATATTATGGATAGATAAAAATGAAAAATTAATTTATGTAGTGAATTTCTAAATTATGTTAGGATGTTAATTAATTAATTATGGTTAAAAAAACGATGATAAAACATACATGTGTTCCTTGCAACTTAGATAAAGAAAGTATCATTTATAGAAGTTATTCATGACTAGTTCTTGATAATCATATAAGCCTTTAAAATATATAAAGATCAAATGTAAATAAATGAACCAGCTCAATAAAATATGTAGAATTTTTCATCTTTATCCCTCATGTAAGGGTTGTTTAATCATTTGATGATATTTCCTAGGAAAAGGAATGGGAGCATAACCCATAGGCTTCAGACATAAAATTTATTTCATAGATCCTAGTGATATTTTCAGTTTGACACAACTATAGGTTATATGCTTGATTTTTTTGGTATGTGTCTATTTCTTTATGTATAAACCTTATTACATAAAATCATTGATAAATATTTGTGAACAGTATCATACTCTCAGTGACCTGTCGGTGTCGTTGTCCCATGGAGGACTTTATTTACAAAAAAACATTGAATTTATTAGTAGTAATTTGATAAGTTGAGTGACATTAAAATAAGGAAAACCATTTATTTCTCAATTTCAGTAGATATACTTTCTGTGGGCATGGTCAGCCACTAAGTAGGTTGTCTAACCATTCTAATTTTTCACCGTCAGTTCTAGATGACTCGCAAGGTCATCACTATATTTTTTAGATACATGGGATAGTATCAATATGTGATAGTTCTTTTAACAGGGCTTTAGATACTATAATTCGTTTGTATAATAATCATATGTATAGTATCACTAATCTATTATTTTTTCGTGAATCATTAGGGTTTTATTATATGATACATGTGATACCCATGAAGTTTCAGAAACAAAATAGTGATCTATTATGTTGTGTGGTAATCATTTTACCCATTAAATATTAATATTGATTCATAGGTCATCTATGAAGTAGGGTGACATGGGTGTTAATGGAAATTTGATTCATTCCATTTATTGGGATGGTGTTGAAGAAAATGAATTATGATTTTTTGACATGCTTGTCTGTTAATTTTGGGCTTTATGCCTGATACTATGAAATATGTGTATGTAACGAGTGAGGCCTTTCACACATACTACTAATGTAAGTATAAAATAGTTAACTTTTATGTATCCATTATATCACTCATTTTGGATTAACACATAATAAATCATGTAGGGAATCTCTAGGACCCACGAATAGTGGTCCATGGAGTTTGTTCCTTGGTATGAGATTATGGTTTCTAGTAAATATGACAATATTAACAACCTTATGTTTTAGAGTTTCTTAGGACTCTGGTTCAATGTCTCCTTTCAAGTAAAAGTAAAAAAAAATTGGAGGAAAACTTGGATGTTGCTAATAATGCATAACAGATTATAGATAGTAATATTTTTGTAATGTTTGTGCTCATGAGGTGGAAAAATGAAAAAATGGTTTCCTATGTGTTAAACCATTGAAGAACATAGTTTTTCATAAATGTTATCTGATGGTTGTAATTGAGTAATCACAGAATACCTCAGAAATTAAGGCATTGTGATCATCTTATGATGATGTGAGGGTGCGTGAAGACAATCTCTTATAAAATGAGATGTCCAGTTGTAGTTTAATAACATATAATTTGGGTGGTTTGGTATGGTTGGTTGGAAACCATGAATTGAAATTCATCTTTAATGTGGTAGGAGTACCTTAGTATTAATTTTAATTTATAATATACATATAGTGTATTATTTTCTTAGAGACGATCATCTCTCCTTTCTTGACATCATACAGGATATACTGAGAGCACATTTATTATATGGTGTGCTAAATTAAAATTTCATTTGGCTTGAAAAATAGAATCCATGGGAGGTACACTTCAGTGGTGTAGTATGTTAAGGGGGTGAAGTTGTTCAAATGATTCCAAGATTCCAGTGTAGGAATTCCTTGGATGAACTCATGGACACAAGATGATTCTTTTCTTGATAGTTTTTAGGATCAAACACGGTTTTTAGTATATCAATTTTTTCTATTTGTATCGATTTATCAATATTGATCATTGCATTATAGACTTCCTTTAATGGTTTTCTTAGACTCTATTTGGTGATTCTGATGTTACCCTAGACTTATTGATGGGATCAGATGAGATTATTTAATGGTGATGATCTTTGTATGTTGGATTGGTTATTCACAAATGTTCTTGATGAGGAATGAATAATTAAGAAATACATTTTTGCTTTAAATGACAATGGTATATTTTTACAGGGTTCAGTGGATGTGCTTGAAGTAAATTACCGGTCAATTAAGAGAAGGAATCATGTATTAGGTTTTGTTTCTCGGGCCATTTAAGCCAAGCCTTTTGTGGATTGTCATCCAAAAAATTGATCAACATGTTCCATCATGTCCTATTGAATATGGTTGGTGAGGAACAATTTCATGCACATAATCAATTCAAAATAGGTGTAATGGAAATGTTCCCCATAGACATTAATGAAAATATAGCTATACATAGATGAATGGGGCCTATTTGGTGTATTCCATTTGTTTAATCTAATAATTTTTCCTCAAGAATCGCTAGAATACTACGAGCATGATTAAAGTTGGTAGTTCTTATAGTGTTGATACAATGACATGAAATTCACTGTTTAATATTTTATCATATGATGGGAAGCACCATAGGTTAGATAATTAATGAGATAATGTGATCATGTTTATGATTTGATATGATTAGGTAATCGACATCTCAATGTTTCTATATGGAAAATTGGAATGAACTAGAGTTTTAACATATCTTTCAGCATACGCCTTATGTTATTATAGGAGGTATGTTGGGTGTTTGGAAGAAAAAACTACCCTATTTAGCAAACATCGCAACCTATGTAGGTCTCATATTTATTCCTTCATTCCCCAATAATTATTATGCATGATAAGTTATATAGTGGGGATATTAAATCATCTTGTTTTCTTGAGATAGATGATATTTTTTATGGTTGTTTAATTTTTAGTTTGGTGGAAGATGCATATTATAAACCATTATTTAGACTGAAATTAAGAAGTTTGTAACAATCAAGGATTTTATTTTTAGGTTTTCTTAATGTCTCAAGGGGTTACCTAGGTGTTCAATCATGTTTTCAAAAGAATCAGATCCTGAAACCTCAAAACCAGAGAAGGTTGACAGTGGTGCATGATTTTTATGAAACCATGTGACCCTCTAGAAGAAGCCATGTGAATGATCCATTAGATATAAGGGGATCCCATAGTTAGGAAAAAATATATGAAAGGAGTAACCTGACTACACGGTTGTCGCAGGTCCTTGAAAAGGAAAAAATTTTCATTGGATGGCCATGATTAGCCAAACCGTGTCGCCAAACCATGTGATGGGGAATCTTAGGTTGAGGTTGAAGAAAAATTTGTGAATGGTTTGGACAACCATGTGACCAAATCATGTGACACATTAATGGGGGTACAAATACTATATTTCCCCTATATCTTTTACTTATATTCTAATTCTCTTCATCTCCTCTTACACACACACACCAGCCACCCAAGATCCCCTCATCTTTCCCCTCTTGAAATGAGAAGATATCTAACATCTAAACTCATTTTTAATGCCAATTATAATTTTAGAGGCATACCGATTATTCATCAAATCATACATACTCATTTCTTCATTTCTCTTCTCATAAATTACGAAAATTTGGTTTGAGTTAGTTCACCTTTTTTGAGGATTTTCATCTATTTCATTCAATGAAACTCAATTCATGACTCAATTTGAGATAGGTAGGGTGTTTTTGGGACACAATAGATAGTATATTGATTTCCCATTAATTTATTGGTCATTTTTTAAATACACTATAGTGTCACTTGTAAAAATATCAATTCGTTTCCCTTAAATTATTGAATTCTTTGTCTATAACATAGATCCTTAAATTTTGAAGCACTTGTCTATTAAATTTAAATAGTTTATGTTTATGGAAATCATGTATTAACTAACCTTTATGGTGAATTCCATCAATTAATTGAATTAATTAACCATTTTTAATTAAAACCCCTCATTGATGTGTGTTATCTTAAAATGTGTAATGAGTTTACTTATTGGATTGTGGAAGTGTGTATTCCTGTATAATATTTCCATGTATTGATTGATCCACCACTTATGGGGGGGGGGGTGGATCCTTATATTTTGATTGAACATGTTTATTCTTGTGTGGAATGCATGTTGTAATGGACTAATATATACCTAATATTTGTATAATTTTAATTTTTATAGATATTTCCCCTAGAACCTATATTTATAATGCTAAAATGAATCATATACTGAAACTAGGAACTTTTATTGAAATGGTATGTTGGCGTGAACCTCTTTCTTTATACTTGTCTTATTTTGTGTAATTTTTATGAAAATTTCATTTACTAATTATTTATGAAGTGACTCATCATTTCTGATTAAATCAAATGGATCGATTTAATTTATTGATAATGTTTGGAAAGGCCGCAATATGTGTTCCATAATTATAAATATGAATTATATAGATAGATATATCCATGGTTTTACTCGGTTAAATGAAAGTAAATTCTTATATATTATTTAATATAATTATTATTATTAGACATTGGATATTCATCATTGAACCACAGTTAAGGGACTTGTTATGGATGGAGGCACTACCTGATGGGTGAAAGATTTACTGTTTACTCTTATTACAAGAGTCTAAGGTATATCTTCTCATAGAAGGACCTAAACATGAGACATCTATTCTAGCTATATTTCATCCAGGACTATGAATTTAATATGTTATACACTCTTGGGAAGGGGAATGTAGTAGGAGACTCACTCAGTAAGTGGTCTGGTCTACAGTTGCTGAGTGAGGAGATATATCAGCTAGCAGTGTTGCAAATATCCTTTGTGGATATAGATGATGCATCTTACCTCCAGTCTATGAAATTTACCCCCCCCCCCCACATATTCATTGAGTTTGAGAGGCACAACTTGGGGACACTGACTGTGATGATCGACATTCTCAGATATCCTTAGGACAGACACCTGATGGTTTTTTTGAAGGTGGGGAGCACACCATCCTCTTCAGAGGACGCACCATGGTACCAGTGGTTCTATGAGAGGTTGTTTTGAGGGAGTTCTATACGACCCATTTGAAGGTATATCCTATTGTGGAGAAGATGTACCAGGACATCTAACATTATCACAATTGGCTTGGGAAGAAGGAAGCACATGCTGAGTTTGTTTCACTATGCCTCACTTGTCCGCAAGTGAAGGACGAACATCATGTTCCAGCAAGACTATCATACCCATTAGAGTTAATAGAGTGGATGTGGGATGGTATATCGATGGATTTCATGACATGGATACCACATGCATCCAGGGACCACGATTCCATCTAGGTTATCGTTGAGTGACTCACCATGTCAGCCCATTTCTAACCAATCTGAGAGTAGGTATTAGTTGAGGGCATGGGACTTCTATATGTGCATGAGATTGTACGACGTCATGGGGTGCCATAAACGATAATCTTTGATTGTGATACATGTTTTACATCCCTGCTATGGAAGGGATAATAGGAGGCGTTTGGGAATTAGTTATGTCCTAGCACTGCCTTTTATCCACAAACGGATGGTCAGACAGAGCGAACCATTTAATCACTAAAAGACATGCTTCATACTTTTTCCCTAGATATTGGATGCAGTAGGGATGATAACTTTCCCTTGGTGTAGTATGCACAAAACAACATTTATCACTCCAACAACAGTATTGTACCGTTTCAAGCCTTATACGGTCATCCCTAAAGACCACCTACCTCTATGCTGGATAGACTCAGGGGAGTCATCACTTATGGGTGCAGAGTTGGTACGAGCTTTCAAAGAGAAGGTGAAGATAATCCAAGAGTGGATGAAGACTGCATAGAGAACACAAAATCTTTTTGCTGATAGTAGATGAAGGCCTCTGGAGTTCTAGGAGGGGGACCATGTATTCTTACGGGTCTCACCTCAATGAGGTTTGTAAAGATTTTTTCAGGGTGACAAGCTATCTCCAAGGTTCATCAGACCCTTTCAGGTCCTTAGCAGAGTTGGTGAGGTGGCATATCACCTAGCTCTAACCCAACATATACATTCAGTGCATGAAGTTTTTCATGTGTCGCAACTGAGGAAGTACATGTATGATCTACCACACATTATTGATTGGGGAGAGCTGGACATTGATGATGGGGTGACATTTATGGAGGTTCCAATGGAGACTGAGGATCGATAGGAGTGGTTCTTTCATGGATGATTGATCCCTCTAGTTCACAATCTTTGGCGGCACGGGAACCTCCAAGAGAGCACATGGGAGTGGATGGCTTAGATTCGGGCTCAGCACCTTCCAATTGTTTTTTCATTTTATATTTTTCTTTTTGGGGATGAAAATACCAATGGTAGAGAGAATGTAAAGTCCCAGATTTTCTATGAAATATTTTTATATATTTGGGAATATTATGAGTCTATGAAAATGGAAGGCCCATGATTTCGTGGCTTGGTGAGCTCAGAATGAATTACAAATCTTTTTTCTGTTATGTTCAGTAAATGCGTGGATGTCATTTTCTACCTTTTTAAATAGTTATTGGAATAAATATCTAAAAGAACATTTGAATCCACAGTGCTATGATTCACTTAACGGAGGCTTCACATCAAAATATGAAGGTTGGGAGAAAAAGATAGTTTTTTTTAAATTAAAATGAACAATTAAATAACAATGTTATTTTAGTTCTCTTTCTTCCTTTCCTCAAATGGATGAGTGGTGGTGGCAGGACCGACAAAATTTCTAGACAAAAAATGGCTTGACTCTCCTTTACATGAAACTGCACCCTTGGGAATTTGGGTGGTCAATTCATTTAATTACCCTAGAAAATTCCTCAGAGAGATACCCACCACTTCTCCCTCAAATTTATTTAGAGCTTGAGGTGGGGTGTTGGAAAAGCTTCACCAAGCAATGAAGATCTCGCAAAGTGCGAGGACCCCAACCATCTGGAGGATGAGAAGAGTTTCAGTGAGTGGTGATGAGTGAAATCGAACCCAAAACTAACAAAAATGGTGAAGTAACTTTCAATCAACGTTATCAATGAACGTCTTATCCAGGTAGAAGGATTTTTGTAAAGGTCGTCTTTATGAGATAATTGTCAGACCACCTGGTATGATGCTAACACAGAGGGCATGAACCAAATGAAAAAGGATCAGACCCTACACCTCTTCGATATTTCACTCTTTTTTCCTGATAGGTATCCAAACAGAGTAGCCAGATGAAAATGGAGGACATGCATCAGCGATGGAGACCCAAGAGCCTCATAGGCACTGACGACAAAAAAGACGGACAACCGAAGAATGTCTGCTGGCCCGTAGAATGAACCGTCGGCGAGCTATGATGGCAGCGGCCGGCGGTGGCTGGAGGAGACCTGTGGAAATAGGCTATGGGTGGGGCGAAGCGGCACACCAGTGTATGCCGCATTGACCAGAGGTGGCCGACCCAAGCTGGTCGTGCAGGACATGGATGGAACCCACCAATGGCAGAAGTTATTGTAATAGGGGGCAGTGTGGCCCTATGACATGCTGTGTTGGTAGAAGCTAGTCGGAAAAACAACTAACCATTTCATGCGGGGAAAAGCCCCACCATCTAGGAGAAACGACCCCACAACCGTAGGACCAGTGGAGAAGGAGGTCAACCTTCTAGCAGACGCAGGCCGACCGAGCGGGCCGGAACTGCGACCAAGTGGGTCGGTGTGGGTGTGCCAATCCCCACCCCGCAAACTGGGAAAACCATGGCCTGGGCCCGCGAACCAACGGCCAGAACACGGCGGGTCAGACCTAGTGAACCGGGAAGACCCTAAATGGGCCTGACCCAATCAGGGAGATGTAGACCCCAAGAACCATTGCATTGGTCTAGTCAGACCATGGTGAGCTTGAGATTGATGACATGGAGACCATTGCGGAGTACCCGTTAGAGATAGTGGATCGACAGGAGTGGATCCTTCATAGGAATTCGATACCTCTAGTGCACATTTTGTTGTAGGACAAGAATCTATAAGAGAGCACAAGGGAGTGAGAGGCTCAAATACGTGACCAGTACCCCTCTTTGTTTTTTTATACTTGTTTGGCTTTTAGGGATGTAAATCCCCAAGGTGGGGAGAGTGAAATGTCCTCAAAAATACCATGTAAAGTATTTTGAAAACTATTTTTAATTATTTTTAGTCTGATAAAATTGACAGCGCATGATTCTGAGGCCTGGTGTTCCCATAATAAATTTGGAAACTATTTTTTCGGGTACGTTCAATAAACACACGGGAGGCATTTTTTTTCTTCTGAACTGATGCATGGATTAAAAATCTGAGAGCACCATCGAATCTGCAACATTGAGATTCTCTTAAGAAAATCTTCACTTCGACCATAGTTGGTTGGGAGAAAATTATTTTTTTGTGACTTTTAACGAAATAATAAAATAAAAATAAATGTTATTTTTTTTTCTACCACCAGTTGAGCGGTGGTGGCAGGGACCATAGAGTGGTCAGACCTTTAATTAAGGGTTGTTAATTGCACGATTACTCTTCAGTTTCATAACTACACCTCGTGTAATTATTAAGACACTATAATTTTGTAATTTAATGAGGCACATAAATTACGTTAATTAATGGACCACATTAATTCCTCTAGGTGTTTCTCACCCTTTCTCCCCTCTATTTATATGAATCTTGGGCATAGTTTTTGGAAAGACTTCATCACGCGAGGAAACCCTGACGAAGTAACACAACAACTTCCACCAATGGACAAATGAGGATTGGTGATTCTCGTTTTAGGATTGATCCAATGGTTGATGGATGATGAAAGACAACGAATATGATATCTTTGACAAATCTATGTAGGTGTTGTCTTTTAATACAATATTTTCCATCATTTAAATTAAATGTTCATATATTTTGGGGGAGGTTGTTGTGGGGTATTTTAATGGGGTTCAACATTATTAAAATGTGATGAATAATTGCCTCCCTCTTGCTCTAATGCTAACACGGAGGTCGTGGGCCAAGTGAACAAGGCCTAGACCCGCCACCGATAATATTTTTTATTGCGCTCTTCAGGGATGATATTCCCAATTCGACAGAAATGCATGATAAGAGGTAATGTTGTGGTAGAGACGATCCGGGAGGACATTCGGTGCCGAAGGCACCATTAACGGACCACCATGTTCGGCGGCCTGTGGAAACCACCACCGGCATGCCATGCCGGAGGGGGCCAGAGGAGGCCCGCAGAAACTGGCCATTGGCGGTGGGACGGCGACATGCCATTGCATGCCACGGTGGCCAGAGGTGGCCGGCTCGAGCTAGCCGTGTAGTGAAGGTTGGTGCCCGTAGGTGCTACCAACGACAGTATTCATGTCCAATGGGTTGCGCCTGCAAGGGGTGGTGCCACCCCACGCCGTGCTGCGCTACACAAGAAGAAACTGCCCTACATCCACAGGTCTAGCTGGGTGAAGCGATCCACCTTCAGGCGGACCAGGACGGATGCGGGCTACGCGAACAGGTCGGGCCAACCATAGCCTAGGTCTGTAAACCAGTAGGGTGGCCCCGACAGGCTGGACCCAGGGAACTGGGCCAACCCTTAACAGGTCGGACCTAGGCAGTATCAGTTAGACACCGAGACCTGTTGCATCGGGCTGGCCTGACCTAGTCGGACCGGGCTAAGACCCAACTGACCCCAAATAAACAAACTCCTATAACTGAGGAACCAAGTGTCCATTTGACATATCGTTAGTGGTGTTTATACCCTTCTTGGGAAGCATTCCCTATGGAATATTTTGGCCAGCCCGACTGAGTCGGGCCCAACCAAGGTGCGGTCACCCCCGTTTCACAGACTGGGGTGTGACTAATAGACCGGGCATCTGATTGACACGTCATCTATGGCATAAGGACTCTTGTGACAAGGAATTCCATTGGAGATACTCCTAGTGATTTTCGACAGAGTTTGACTTGTGACCTAGGTTGGATCAGACTTGAATCCAACCGGTCCCTTTTAACAAAAGTGGACATATCTCACAGACCGGTTATCCGCCTGACGCGATGTCTGTCACATTGGGACCTCTTTAAAAGGGTAGTCCTTTGGGTATACATTTTTAGGGACTTCATACTAGTTGGATTATTAATTATGGTTTGAGGAGTAGAGTCTTATGAATATCAGGTGTTCTATGTGTGGGATTCTAGTGGTTGTGTGTGACATATAGAAGAAGAGAGACCAATGCGGGTCAGCAGTAGAGACTCCAGAGTGGGACGATCTAGTTGTATGACTAATCATCCCTAACTCTGTACCAGCGACCAATACAGGTCACCACTAGGGACCAATACATGTCAGCACCTGTGACCAATACAGGTGATCACCAACAACCAATATTGGTCAGCACCAGTGACCACTACAGATCAACACCAAAGACCAATATGGGTCAGCATGTAGTGACAAATACATGTCATCATACATTGACCTATACAGGTTAATAGTGGAGTTAATACGAATAGGATGATCTAGCTTTACGACTAGTCATCCCTTTTTATGTTACCTTGATGTTATATTGTTAGAGTGTGTTGCCTTTTTTTCTTTTTTCCTTCATGATTTATATCTTGTGTGTAATATTACCTTTATGTTATTTATTATGATGTATTCCATTGTGGATTAATGAGAGGCCATTGGGGGTCTTGGGTTCCCCTAATTGGTATTGTTATACACACCCCTCCATGGGGTCGTCCCTCACTTTTGTGTTTGGTTCAGACAACTGACACATTGAGGACAACTTTGGAGGATCAAGACTTGGTGGAGAATTGTGCGATAGGAGTAGTGGAGATCCTCTTATTCGACTTCAGACTTATAGCTTTTACCCAATAGGCAGAGCTGTAGGGCAGATGCGACAACTGTTTACACAATTTTTCAGTTTCTATGGCTTGTATTCAAGCCCACTATTTTCAGTTTACAATTGTACTTGTGGTTTTACTTTACTCTCATGGTTATACCTCAGTTTTGTTGGTTATTTTCTTCTATTTCCACTTTGGAGTGTGTACAGATCATTAAGTTAATGCCTCCCTTTTTTGGAAAAATACTTTATGTGCTGGTTACCAACCCCAGGCCTATGGAAGGAGACTATGGGGTAGCCATGTCTGGGCCACGTTGGACGGGTCATGAATCTATTGATTCTTGTTTCCAGTACTGTTGTGATTCATTGAAAATTAGGGTATAGTCTCCCAACCATAAAATTATTAGGCCCTACTTCTAGTTCACAACCTCTGACATATGATGAGGCACACTTAAGGTCATGTGGCCATCGGGATGGTTACAAGTTTCATAGTTAGATAAGCCAAAAAATACACCTAATTCAATCAACCAACGAGAATTAATATTCTAGGATGTAGACGGAACCTAATAGAAATTGTAGAATTGTTGTGGGGGAATATAATGTGAAAAAATAAGGTAAAAATTCCATGAAAATATATTTAATTATAATTTAATGAAGCTAAAATCAATGGGGATGAATGGATGGTGTTTCTTTAGGGATCCAAGGTAATTGACCATGTAAAATTGGAGTGGAAGGAAGGGAAAATAGGGCTACAAAATAGAATAAAAAAGTGTCTTCTAAAATTTTATCTGAATCTAGGTGGGTCATAGGTTTTGGCCTCATGGTTTCCCAATAATTATTCTAACCATATGAGATCAAATTTTTTACAATCCATAAATCATGTGGTTTAGTTTTAAATATTTCCCTTGAACCGTGCACCGATCATGTGGGTAACCCCTATACAAAAACCATAACACACTGTTATATAGAAATTTCTTCATGGATTGGAAAACTATGCACCATTACTAAAATAAAAATATTTTATGTAAATAATATATTTTTATGTTTACCTTGGAATCTACAAGGGTTTCCATAGTCATGTAGTAATTATGTAGTAGAAAAAAAACTGATGATTTAAAGAAATTTTCCCAAAAAATAGAAAAATAAAATCATCTCACATTTAAATAATATCCAAAAAAATAGTAAAATGTATTAGTTACACCAAATCTGTTACTTTTATCTATAACTATTGTCTTATCATAACTATTACCATGATATTTTTGGTTTGTTTCAGAACCCTTTATGGATCTATTTTCTAGGATGCTCTTATTTTTAATTGTTACATCCACCCTTGATGTTGTTATTAATTTATTATCATTTTTTCCCAATCCTATATATAAAATTACTTATGTCATATAATATTATAAAAAATAGATTTATTAATACAAAATTTATCTAGGCAGTGGGACACCATCTTGAATAAGCATGAGGTTGAAAAATATTTATATTTTAAAAAAATATCAATACCACAATTATGATTCCCATTTGAGGTAAAATACTACCTAGAAACATGAGTGGAAAATTGATATTTTTTCATAATGAAGGGAAGTCCCATATTTGATTGATTCTAGATTTTTCAGTTTGACATCTAGATAAAGACAGGTATTTTTGAGAGAGTTCCTCTCATCCTAAAATATTCTAATCAAATGATCACTTATAAATTAATTGAGTTTTTATTCCATAATTATAAATTTTATTTTCCTCGTGTTATAAATTATATACAATGATAAAAAAATTATTTAAATCTAGAAACAAAATTTTGACATCCAAAGAGACACTATGTTGCTTCTCAAATTTATGAATCACCTCATTAATGGTAACTTATAAACCACTTCACCAACCCACTCCAAAATTTTTTAATGGTTAATAAACACTCATAGATATAATTATACCTCATCCAAATACTTATTTTATATAGTGGGATGAATCCTTGAAGAAAAAATGATCACTAACAAAAAAATGTATTATTCGTATTCTCTATCCAGTATATGCTTTATATTGACTTAAGTTCATCTTCATGAACTCTCATATCATCATCATTTTATATATTGTGTCATGAAACATCGATGTTATAATTTTAATTTATTAACTAATATAAACCATACATAATGGTTAATAATAGGGATATCCTTATAGTTCTTTAAATGATGTGATACCAATGGACGTGTGGTGTCTCTAATTATTAAAAAACATAGGTATTATTATATTTTCATCCCCAAATCCCTTAAAATTGAAAAAATATTCCCTAAAAATATCCTCTAATGTTAGAATCATTCGGTAATTCTGAATGTAAATTTCATTTTGGAATATTGTGCTAAGCTTAATTTTGGTTCTAAAATCACAATATAGTCTATTTACTATTGAAGATGTAATTTGGACGATCCTCAGAGGGACTATAAATATTTAAATTAATTACTATATATATCCCTACTAACGATTTCACCAAACATGATTCGTTGATTAAAAATATATTGGTTAAATTCATCCAATGATAAAAAATGATCAAGAAAACATCATTTATTATCCATTATTATTGTAAACTTGTCACAAATTCTATGAAAATGACCCCCACACCAACAACGAAATATTAAAAATAGATAAACCCCATTAGAATAAAATATTATTCATTAAATTGATCAAATATCATATATATAAATACTTGAGTACCAATATTATCATCTTAGGATATAAAAAACACCTACAAATCACTGGTTGACTTCTGGATAATTGGATATATTTCCATAGGTGATCTATTAAAATTAAAAAATATAGTTTCTCATATGATCTAAGGAATTTATAAATTCTCCGTAAAAATTAAATGATGTTTTTAATTGTATATCTAATAATAAATTTCATATTCTATGATAACTGTTCACTCTATAATTCACCTCATTGTCTACAAGATGAGGATCTTCCACTAATTATAAAAAACAATACTTCCATATCATCAAATATTAAATAACATCATCATTGATCATATACATAACCAAATATAATGTTTTATGATACTCTAATATCTTAAATTAATCACTTGATTGTCATAAAACATCGTAATAAGACTTCCTACACAATACATACCATGTTGTATTAACCTATCACAATGAATATGTGATATCAAAAATATGATTCTGGATAAACTATGCGTGTATTTACTAATAGAGGATTAATAATCTATTTGGAAATATATTTAAGGAACTCATATTCACAATTAAAATAAAAAATAATTCACTAAGAAGAAAATTCCTCCATATAATAAAATAAAATACTATTGTTTTAAACACAATGTCTAGAGTGGAATAGTTACATTCTAAACCCTATAATTTCATTAAAACATAACATATAAATAATCTGACCTATATTAACATGGATGTTATGAAATGATATGAAAATTTATAAATAACTACAAATAAAAATATTTCAATAATTCAATAATTTTTTTACTAATAAAATTTTTATTAAAACACTCAAATTTTTTTAGACACTGCTCCACCCATGAAAAAGAGTAGACTTTGTTGTTATGTCCTATTAAATAATTTTTCATTCAATTGAATTAGGACAAATAATTATTACAATAACTTAATAACATAATAAAAATAAAAATATTTAATTTTTTTGAAGAACATTATAATATATAATTACGTCAATATTTGATGCATCCATATATATACCATGTTGATAGATTAAATGGAAACTAAAATAAACATATTGTGTCTAAAATTTTCTCATTGAAATCATACACTACAACTGGAGTTGACAAAGATGTCACAAAAGTATCCTCACATGTTCATGATGTTATTACTAAAACATTGAATAAAACATCTTGTCATCGGGGAGAAACATAATAAATTTAACAACTTGTGTATTTGTAACACATTTCATCAATCCTCTAATATAACACACCCACTTAGATTATAGTTACATTTTATATCAATACAATAAATAAAACGGTTTGAATAACATTATTTAAGAATGTGAGTTATCTAAAAATTATTTTAATTTTTTTTTAATTTTAATAAATCAATTCCATTTCAAAATTAGTTAGGATGATTTTATAATATTTTTAGAAATAGTAGATTTTTTTGTGAATACTGAAAAATACTAATTTTGAAAAACTATCAATTTTATGAAAATATAATGACATAAGAAAAATATTATGATTTTTAAACAACATATCAAGACCCATTATATATTTAATAATTAAAATAACTCTTATAAAAATATAATGCTGGATTTAGTTATATTTTCTTATCATTTTTTAAATCAAATTACTGATTTTTTTAAATATAATTCATTTTTAGTTATCTATTTTATTAAATTATTTATAAGTAAATTTTAATTTCAGTTTGATTTGAAGTAAATATTAGTCAATTTTTACATAAAATAATCCAATAAATTTCATTAGAATAAGTTTTGTTTCGGAAAAATATATTTTGTATTTTAAAAACCATTTTCTTGAAATTTGTTTTACATCGCATTTTATTGGTTTGTTTTTAAATTATATTCCACCAATTAATAAAAATATATTACAAAAAATTTAATAAATATTTATAACCATCAAATAAATTTTTATAGATGATAATTTAATTTTTTTTATGAATAGTAACACTGGTAAAAAGTCACATACCATAGTAAGAGTTAAAACAAGTTAATAGGATTAAAACTAATATGATATTGGTCAAAATGAACTAAAAAAGTGTATAATTAGATTTTTTTGATAATAATTCTACATGATATAATCTCATATTCAAATATGTGTCATTTTGGTGCTATTTATTCTTTCTAATAAATAAATATATTATAATCATTTCATAAATTCCAAGTATCTCCTCTACCTCACTTATTTAATGACACAAACTATTCCCTCATATCTACGCATGAAAAGACACTTATATAATCAAATATCAACACAAAAATATTAATAAAATCATTAAAAATTAATAGAGTTATTATTTCAATATAATACAATCATATAATGGGTTTACATATAAACATATGGAGCCTATCCGAAGAAGTGTAATATTTATTCACAAAGCGTTTTCTTTTTTATTTCTTCCTTTTTTCCCTCAAAAACTATCTTAATAATATTGATATTATAAAATTAATAACCATAATATAATTATTTTTAATTATCATTATATTGTAACTATTTTTCATCTAGTTATTAATATAATGGAAAAGAAAAGCATCTTTATTGCGAACTGCGCACCCCCACCTCACGAAGACGACATATATAATTTTTCACCACCACCTTTTATAATTGGGAATAATGATTGATAAAAAGGATATAATATTATTTATTTGATTTTTATGACATAATTATGGTTTTATAAATATTATATTTCATTCAAATTATTATCCATCCACCAGTTAAAAAATGGAAACATCTCTTGTGTGAAGATGTGGACTACCTCCTCCACGAAGTGAGGCAATTAAATTTTCATATCCAAATATCATTAATCATTATTACTAGAAATATAAAAAATATATATTATATTTATACAAATATTTAAATTATATAGACAATTTAATTGTGAGAAATATGGAAGCTCTAGAACTACCAAACCATAATATGCATGAAAAAAAAAGACAATTAAGACCCAAAAGTGATGCATTTAATAAACATTTATTAACAAAGGGGTGTAGAGATACTATAAGTGGATAAGATATGATATTATAATTAGTAATATGGTTATTTTATTGTTTTATAATAAATTTAAAGACATTATATAGGAGGATAAAAATACCTACGAAGCAAGTCAGATATGAGGAAAGAGTTTAATTCAAAATCTCCTCCTTTTTGAGAATATTTATGTATTATAGTATGTTGGTTTAACTTTTATATAATTATATATTAAAACCCATGTATTTTATTTTATTATGGTTAAATTTTTTTATATTAAAATTTTTATTTTCACTTTACTTTTTCAATTTATCAAAAAGTTTAAAATAATGTTTCTATGGAAAAATAATTTTTTTAATTCTTCTGAGAATCATTTTTATTAATAAATTTATTTTCAATAAAGGGTTTTAATATTATATATTGTTAAATGATTAAATAAAGTGAATTTATTATTATTTATATTTTTATAAAATTATTTATATGGAATCACTATGTAGTTTTATAAGTGAGGGAAATTTTACAGAATGTGTAGGAAAAAAATTTATTCTAATAATTTTATCACAAATATATTATCAATAATTATGAATATTTTTTTATTTTAATATTAAATTAAAAGTTCAAATAGTTATTTTTAATTAAATTTATTTTACTAATATTTAAGAAATTTTTATATTTTTATATTTGTTATTTCAATATAGAATTGGTATTTTCATCAATAAACCATCTAGTAATCTCTTAAAAGAATTATTATCTTTGTGAACCTAATTTGATGAATCAAGTGATTTATTAAAGATATAATATATTTATACCACGGACCATATCACTTTATATGTATTATGATCATAAAGTGTTATTTATTTATTGTGGGAAATATTAACAATTTATATTCTGGTTTTTCAATATAAATGTTTATGTTTATTATATATTTATTGGATATTGATTTATTTCATATAATGAATGAATTTTACATAGTAAGTTATTGTTTGGGATCATTATAGTCCTTTGATGCATCAGTTAGTCTCGTGGAAAAAACTAGTTTGTGTTTATGGCATATAACTTACCTATTGATGTATGATGTCTGGGAAAAAGATCTTGATGGTATGATTTGGATGCCTGAAATTATGCATTATTTCATTATGGAACAAATTATTTAAATCATGGTGGTTATTAATGATTTTATTTCATCCATTTATATATTAACCATTTATGATATTAAATATATGGTGTATTTTATTAATATATATCCTTTCCACTTTATTTATTCATTATTTATCCAATGACACATTTTGTTATACGATATCCCTTACTAATAATCTAAACTCAACCTTTATTATGTTTTACATTCCCCATGATAACAATAAGGGATATATGATTGATTTTCACTTGTTACATGAAAAAACAATAGAGTACTTACTATAATTTCTATGTTTTATATCATGATTCTTGATATTATATGATAATCTGGTATTTATCTAGTCTCCAATGACTAATACAATATTTTATCTTTTTTGATATGATCCTTTGTATTTTGTGATATTGTCGTAAAATAACTACCTGAACTAGTTTACTAGAGTTGGGGTGTTATAATTGTTTTGAGAGGAAGATTATTATAGAAAATGATATCATGATTTAGGGAAACATAGATTGTATACCATAACCATATTAATGAATACAATGATAAGTCTATGTATATTAAAATATCATAAAATTTTTGTAAAGTAGATTTTGTGTGGTTTTCAAATCAAATACATCCATTTCTTGATACTAGAATACTAAAATGGGCGTGGTATAGATAAAATACTTGTTTAAAACTATTAAATGATCGGATGGGATGTTAACTCAATCATTAATAGTTCATGATCACTTGTCCTAATATTTTTGACATGGATATACACTCCCAAATGATATTCTTGGGATGATTAAAATGATCTTAACAAACCACTACTAAGGATCTGAAAATAATTTTATGAATTAAGGATAACACCAAAGATAAAAATATTATGATTCCCAGATTATATGTACATAAATTTTCAAGTTATATATGGTGTTACACAAGATTTATAATTGTATAATATGATTTATGGTTCAAAATGATATGAGCTAGTTCAATATATTTCATTTTTTAGAAATGGATCATATCAAAATTATTGAAAAATGTATCAATAAACATAATCTATCTAAGTATTTTCCTCCCATTAATCACAATAACGATATATATTGAGTTTTATTTGATTTTATTAAATCTATATTAGGGTAGCTGGATCATGCTATGACAGATGTCATTTCCCACACAGAGAATCCTACTGAACCACAACATGGTGAAACAATGTAGTAATCCTTCCATTGGCCAAAAGACCATCATTTAATGGTACTGTAAATTCATTTCTAGATGCTAAATGGGTAAAGTCCCTAAAGAAGATATTTTTCAAGTTGGAAAGTATAAAAAGAGATAAATTCATCACGAAATTTTATTATCATATGAGAGATGCTGATCAATGATGGCCATTGATCAAGAATAGTATTGTCTGAGAGATAATAAATACTATTGTGTGGAATAAATGCAAGATGTTTTCTTGGGAAAATACTTTTCTTATGAGAAATAGGCTAATTCAGTGGGAAAATTCCACAATTTATGGAAAATTTATGGAGAAAATATTTCTAAATATAAATCCAAATTTAATGGTTAACAAATCATGTTGTTGATTATATATATAATCCATGTTTTATGAATGATTGTCTCTTTGATGGTATAAATAATTTTCAATAAAGGGAACTAGTATCATATACATTTTCAATATATGATTATATAGTGTCAATATCTATTAAAAGGAGGGAAAGAATGATTGATTTATTATTTTTTATTGTTAAAGGAATAATAAAAGTAGGTGACTGATCATGATGATGGATAAAAAATGATAAAAAGGATAAATAAAAGGGTATAATTTAAAAATTCTAATTATTTTACAAAGATAATCCACAAAACATGTTTTTTGTGAATGAGATTTTTCTTAATGTGTGTAGATAAAGTACATCATGTTCATGATTTGAGGGTATATTAAGAAGTCTCAAATGGCCAATGTTTCAACATTAAGAAGATTAGGAACTATTCAAATGAATGGCTCAAGATTGAAGGAAATTTCTCCTTGAAAAGGATAGTGGATAAATGCCAATCTCAAATGATCACTAGAACTAAGAATAAAATTCTTAAAGATGTAGTGATATATATGTTTATCATATTCCCAAATATAATAATTCTTTATTTGATTCTACATCTTCAAACTATTTTATATCTTTCATATTTGATTAATATAAATAAGTATTTACTTTGAACATTATGAATGGTATTCTCAAAATAGAATCTTATAAGAAATCATAAAGAAACAAGTATATTTCATTCAATTTTAAATATAACATATATAATTTCACTATTTTCATACAATATAATTATACATATGTATTAATTTGATAAAATACTTGGTATTGATTGAATTTACAATTATAATGTGAAAAAAATGGAGAGAAGAAGATTAAAATTATTCATGGAGATATGGAATCCTCTATCCTTATTAGAGATAATATATCCCCTAATTGAGGAATGAATCCCCATTTAGAATCCATACTTGATGAAATTATTAATGAAAATAGTAGACAGAACCTATTAATGGAGAAATGATCGTTAGAATAATGGATATACCTATATTCTCCAAATAAATTGATGTGATTCCAAAAGAACTACCTAGATAACCACCTATGTGTGAGGTGTAGCTTTCAATTGATCTAATTCCTGATTCAATAAATATATATAATACCCCATTTATGATGGATATAGTTGAATTTATGGAATTAAAGAAACAAATTAAGGTGTTTTGCTAGTAGGGAATTACATACCTTAATGTTTCACCACCAGGATCAACTATTGTTTTTATTAAGGAGAAACAAGGGGCTACAGTGATGTGAAAAATTTATAGCGATAATTGATTCCATTTATATTAGAAATGTAAATAATATTCCCAATATTTATGCCTTATTAGATCAAATTCAATGTCAACACTATTTTCAAAGATTGATCTTGATTTTTAGTATAATAAAATATTTGTATAGAAGAAGGATTTTCTAAATATTAAATTTTGGATGAGGAATGGACATTATGAATTTATAATAATTCCCTTTTTAATGACTAATGAACTTTATTTTGTAATGGTTATAAAGAATAGATTATTTATGTATTTTCTTGATAATTTCATTATGGGATTAATTGACCATTTCTTTATATACTAAAAAAGTTTGGATGAACATGGGATTCAATTTAAACCCATTTTTATGACTCTAATAGAAAATTTTTTATATGAAATATTTACCTAATGTGTATTATGGTTCAAGGATGTTTCTTTTCATTGATATATTATCTCTATGTGTGAGAAATAAGATGATTCGATAATAATAGTAACATTGATGGAATTTACAACTATAAAAAAAATATAACTGAGGTATGTAGTTTCCCTGGATTACCGGGTTATGATTTTGACAACATGTGGTCTCACTATATATTATACTTAAAAAATTATTTTTTTAATATCATGTTTAATATAAAAAAATTTAAATGAAAAAACTTGATATATTTTGATTATTAAATATGAGAATTAATAATTATACATTAAATAAGATGGTATTAATTAATTTAACCATATCAAAAAAATAAAAAAAAATATTTAATACAAATGGAATCCTAAAGAGAAAGTATTCATTAAGAATAAAAATTTTCTCAACTTAGATAGGATGTATAATTAATAGTGGTTTCACATTATGTAGAAATAGCTTAACTTGAGTAATTGACGATTGAGAAAAACTGTACATGGGTTAAGTTCATTAATGTGGATATTTCTACAAGGTCCATGTTAGAAAAAACACCACCAGAAAATGAACCCAAAGATTATTTGACTCGAATATATTTTATTGATATCATATGGGTCTATATTACAATAATTATAGTTATATGAAAATAAAATAAAAAACATTTATATGTTTAATTATATTATAAATTTTTATATTATTAAAAAGGTCATTTGTGTGAAAGAAGAGTTATTATAAAGATTCATTTTCAGACATTTTAATTAAAGAAAAATATTTAATTTATATTAAATAATATTAGTATATATTAACATTGTATTAATTACTAATTTAGAAAGAAATGAATAGTTAATATACCAAAAGTTGTTTTTCATAAAAGTAGTTTTTTCTATAATTAATGTTTTAACTACAAAGAGAATATATAAATTTTATGATAATTTTTTAAAAAATTAAAAAAAATTATGGATTTATCATTCCTATGTTATCTTTTTTTTTTTTAAATTATGTTTTTTTAAAAGGAAGATCATTATGTGAATTGTTAAAAATTCTATTTTCTTAAAAATGTGATTTTATCACAAAATTAATATATTAGTATGAACTTTAATGTTATGAATCATTTTTAAAAGACAATAAATTTATTTTATAAGATAAATTTAATTTTTTAAGATTATTTTTTAAAATTATAAACACATATTTATCATTTTATATTTTTATTTTTTTAAGAAAATAGTTTTTAATAGATTATTCATTTATTATCTGGAAATCAATTTTTATTAAATTTAAAAATAGTTTAAAAATTGGTTTTCAAAACTGGATTAATTTGTTTCATATTATATAATATGGACCACTTTAGTTTTGTTCTTAAGGGATAAATTCTGTAGGTTAAATATAGTTACCGTGCTGAAAACCAAAATGGTATAACTAAGAAACTTAAGAGGTATATGGCCTAAAATGATAGAAAAATTCCATTAATTGAGTATTGTAGATTTTTATAGACCGTATATAATATTCAATCCCTTATTCGTAAATTTTGGATCCAAATTCCATGAGAGTGACTTCCCAAAATTAAATTATTTTGAGTATTTACAAAAATGTCACCCCATATCACTTATAATGGGGTACTCCTCTCCTCAATAACCATCTCTAAAAAACCTTTAATTACATCCAAAATTCATCCCAAAACACTTATTCATGTTACTAGAAAATTGGAGGTGATTTTGGACTTCTCAAATAACCATATTTCAATGTTGAATCCCCATTATAAAGAAGTTAATTCATGAAGTGGAGCATATGATCCTAACCTCTCTTTCTATATTTTATTGCTTTATGTGATTTTATTCACCTAAAAAATTAATTTCACCATATAAAAGTGATAAATTTGTTATCATTACTATAGAATTATATAATTATATTGATGATATAGTAATTAACTGTCGTCCCATATTCCATTAAAGAAAAATGAAAATGTGAATCATGTGTTTTCAGACTACCACCTCTATAATGTAAGATGTTTTATTTTATATCATATCTATATATGGAATATAATCTTATAGAAATATATATATATAATTATAATATTTATGATATAATTATATAATTAAATTATTAATGATTTTATTCATTTTCCTCATTCTATGAAAAATGAAATATTTAACCATGTGTTTGTGTGGTGCATCGCCTCTAGGGAACAATCGATTTCAGTTTTTATTTTTATCACAATAGTACATTGATGTTCATGAGAGTGTGTTTATATGATAAATGTGATATCTATGATATAAATATCATTATTATATGATATATTGGATTTTCAATAAACGATATTATCAACAAATGATTATCGATAATTTAATCATTTAAAACAAGCACACTGAAAGGAAAAAAATTATTTTAAATCATGTAATATATATATATCTATTGATTATTATTTCAATTAATTTAAAATTTTGATATATCACACTAATTATCTAAAAGTTATATCCTTATTTTTCCAGTTTAATTATATTTCAAATAAATCACTTCATAATCATTAATAATCATGGTATGGTCATTATTGGGTTGGTTTAACCAACTACATGAATAATGATATTAAATTATATCATGGATAATTATGATAACTTATATAATATTATAATATGATATAAAATTTTAATTAATAATTTTTTAGGTTTCTAAAATGGGTAAATCAGTATTTAACACATTAATTAATAAAACAACATTTATAGGTCGAAAATTAATTAAAAATATTCGTTGCTGATTTCATCTTCTATGATAAATACTAATGTACACATGAATGGGAATTCAAAATAAACAAATAATTACAAGTATAAAATTATATTAACTTTAATTTAATTTTAATATTGAGCTTTGGAAAAAGATTGAACATTTAAAATGCTTCTACAAAACTATTACAAAAATTCAAAACAATACATACCCGATGTGTAAAAATGGGTAAAAACTATATTATATGACAATAGATAATTATTAGAAATGAAAATTATAAATATTTTTGTGTATTAATACAGTTATAAATTATTTTATTCATATATTCTAGTTTTTAGATGATTTTATTGGATATTTGACTAAATTAGAATAATGGAAAGAAGTTTTCATGACTAGAATATTTTCCTTGGGTCATAATCACTATTATTTTACTATTATCATACAATATTAATATATAGTATTCTATTAAGTCCTTATATTGTTTTAAACCATATTTTTTAGGGATATAATTTTTAAAACTGACCTATTCTTCCCAGATGATTCCATTATTTCATAGAACATTCATTTTGTTAGGAATAATTCCCATATATTTTAATAGGTTTTTCTTCTGCATACATACTTTCCATCCCACAAATGTTCTATTTTATTTTTATTCAATATATATTGGAATATATTTTTTAATATCATAGTTCCCTTACCCGTTTTCTAAAATAATGTTGTTTCTTCTTTTTAAAATGTGGGTTTTCAAACAAAGGAATTTCAAAGTAGATTAAAAAATGGTTTCCACACATTAAAAAATGTTTTATCATCACCTTAAAAATATTGTTGATAACATTTATGCCATTAAATGTAATATTATTTGGAACTATTTATAATATGGTTTTAAAAAATCATCACGCTCCCATGTTATTATTTTTCTAAAAATAATTTGGACTTCATCTTTTATAAAAATAATTAAAAGGATTTATGGATAGGTGTTCATTATCATTTTTATTCCACGATCATCCTAAAATTATTTTATTGTTTGATCATCATATATATTTTTATATTGTGATATTATATCTTTTCTAAATTTATTATGGTGATATACTATATCATTTTATAATAATGTTATATTACTTTCTTTGAATGTTTTAGACACCCATTTAATTTCCTTAGGTTCTTTAGGAAAGAAAAATTATTTACATTTTTATGTTTAATAGTACCATTCCTTTTCCATGGGTTCTATATTATGTGATGATGTGTGATTTTATGTGGATAATATATAAATAGATGATGGTGGGTGGGGCCCAATATCAACTTCTAATTCATAGATTTAAGAATATTTCTAATGAGTTTTTCATGCACGGACATAACATTTTTTTCAGATAGGCGTTGGAATGATAGGTATTCTAACATTATTAATTGTGTTCATAAAGAATTTGTTTATATTATGATGGTAATAATGGGATTTCTAAAATAGGGTTTTCTATTTTTAGGTTAATTTTCCATTCCCATATAATTTTTCAATTAATTTTAAAAAATCCCGATTCATTTTATTTCCATGTAAATTCATGTTGTCTTGATTATACATTATATTTGGTGTATTATACACATTTATGTCAGGATCAAATGTTATATGGGTATTGAAATGTGTTTTTTGGTGGTTAAAAACATTTATGCTCACATTAAAATATTTTTATGTTCTTATATTACCCAAAAATGTTTTATGATTTTCAAATAATTAATTTTTCTCATTACTTTTTATATTTATTTATTCCTTATATTCTACAGTAAGTTGTGATATGTTTTTTCATTACTCAGTGTTAGAGGTCACCACATGTTTTTTTCCGTGGGTCATGAAGGTGATTATATAATTTTATATTCATAAAAATGGTCAAAAAAATCATGATTTTGTAAAAATTATTGAAAATGTTTTAAAATAATATGTTTATTTAGATAATATTCAAGACATTAAACCTTTTTATCCTTAGGTTTTGTGATTGTTTTTTATTTGAATTATGTAAATCCTAAAATTATTGTTCAATTTATGTTATGTTTTTCTTGGGACTATTTCGTCGGTGTTATATAAAATCTTAATAACTTTTTGAAAAAAAAATAGTTAAATTTGTTTTAGGGCTATAGAACCTTCATAAAAGAATATAGATGAGTCTAAAAATCTGATGATATCTTGAAATATCTGAAAAATCTTAATATAATGTATTTACCTCACAATAAATCCCATTATGGAAAAATCAAATGGACACAGGATATAACACAGAGGTACTTAATGCTAATAAACTTGAAAAGGGAGGGTAATTTATAAAATTAATCCCACCTAGTGCACAATAGAGTTATAAATGCACAACTATTTTGAAACACCTAGGGGATATGAATTATTTCAATAATATAGGCATTATGAAAAACTAAAATGGATTTATATCCTATTTACATTGAGGTATTGAGTATAGGATCATAAGATAACCCAATATAACTTATCCTAAATGAAACTAATATAAATAAAGGTTGAACTAAAGAATCTATAGGGGAAAAATAATTTCTATGAAAAAATTATTTCGAGGGGTAATCCCGTTTATGGTTATAGTAATTTCCCTAATTCATTAAATTTTTTTCATTTATGTCAAAACATTTGGTTTTAGTAATGGCTGGAAATATAAGAATCCATGGGTGGAAGGGATAAATAAGATAATACCCCAAAAAATATCCCTTCTGAATGGGAACAAGAGTGAAAATCCTTATGATAATATGAGACTAGATATCAAATAAATATTAATAATAGAAACATGGTCAATGTGTCAAATTAAACAAAGAATAGAAAATGGATTTACATCAACGATCAATTGATGAAGATGATAAATTAATATATTTTAAATTTCCTAAATATCAAAAAATATAGATGAATAAGAAAGGTAATTAAAATAAGGTATCAGGAGATGCTTTAATTGTTTAAGAGGGGATCTTCCAGAATAAAACACATTAGGAAAATTAATAGTAAGGTTAATATTAAGAGACCAAAAAAACATGTTTCCCAAGTCACCACTAATAGTCCAGTGTGTTATGTTTGGAATGATCCGAAATTACCCATGTCCTTGTAATAAATCCATGAATTCTATGAATTATAGTCATGAACAATCACCACAACTAATGGATCATGGTGAGATCTGTTCAATGACTATGGATGAGGTGGATTTTGATAACTGTTATGTGATATATATTGTAGCCAGTCTAAGTAGCCTACATGTTTTTCTATGTGTACTGACAAGATGTTTTTATCAATTAAAATATCATATTTAATGATTCTTGATTTTTTAAATTTATGTTAATGAAAATAAAAAAGATATTTTGTTCCCATTTGATAGATTTTTTATAATGTAAAAACAATTTAATTAAACTGTCCATAACCAGTCGTCCTAATTTGGTATCCTAAAACATCCTCACTATGTTGAACAGATCTAGTTTGGGACAAAAAATAGATGCCATAATAGAGTGATATTAATGTCACTTTATTATTATTTGAAAAAAACATATTCTTCATCATAAATCAATCCACTATTTCCTCTTTTATGCCTTTATGTTTCTAGGTAAATTGAATGTTCCTGGGAAAAAGTGGATATAAATTTCAATTCCTCTCCACAACCACTAGTTCCATAAGAAATATTTTTTTGGAGAATGTAGAGGACATATAGTGACCTCAGTACCTTGATTAGTTTGAAAATCAAGTTCAACACCCTAGAGAATGAGAGTCTAAGTAGTGTGATGTGGAAATAGTTTGGGTCTAGGAAGTCCCTATTAAGACACATGAAAATCTTCCATAGAATATTTTTTTAGGCATCTATACCCCCACCAACAATTATTCTAGTAGGTTTTATGAATAAGGCTTACCAAATAACATTATAATAAATAGATGATATTATGGGTGGTTTTATTTTAATTTTGGAAATGAAAGCGAGGTGTAAGACATAGAAGGAACATTCATGTGCATTGGAAAAAATAACACTAGAAAGGGCAATGAGGGAACTATATTTGGATCTTAATGATCCTTATAAAGTAGAGAATAATTCTTGGTTTAATTCAACACCCAACCTCAAATTTCTAAAAAATCCACTAAGTTGGGTAACCCTGAGGGATGATATATAGGTGTGTGTGGTGTACCTATTATAAAAATAGGGAATCACATTTAATTCCATAATCCCCTTTTTGATAAAAACTATGAACTCAAATAAAAATAAGATAGTTCTTAAACAAAAACAAGAGACGTATTTAATTAAAATGGTCAGTAAGAAACACAATATTGAGATTATGATTACCATAAATAAATTTATAAGATTTACTTTCCATTTAGATAAACATATAATGAGCAATTATGAAATTACCATTAGTTTAATTTTTTGGCATATAATAATTAAAATTGATTGGATTCAATTTTTTAAGGGGTGTAGAATGTAAGAAACCCAGATTTCAATATACATTATCCAAAAATAAAAATTATTTGAAAATGTTGTTTCACATGAAAAACCATTCTAGAGTAAAATATGTTGATATATTTTGAATATTAAATATGGTTGTTAAAACATACCTATTAAATTTATTGGTAAAAATTGAATTAAAAAATCATAAAATAAATAATTAATTATGAAAGAAATAGAATCTTGAATCAGAATTTATCCTTATGAAGCCAATTACTAAGAACATGGATAGTAGGTAACTTCGATATGTATTTCCCTTGATAAAATCCCAAAAATAACTCAAGCAACTACATTTTGAGAAAAGCCATATACATAAGATTTTCATGCATGTGGATATTTCCACAAGATCCATGCTAGTTAAAACACCACAAAAAACTAAAATTATAGTATAATTGATGTTAAGGTCTTACATGTATATTATAATTTGATTTGGATATTGAAATTATTATTATATAAAAATTTAATAATATAGTAATATTTATAGATATATCATGAATATTTATAAATTTTTAAATGTTATTTTTTCAAAAATCGCATTACGCTAAAATTTTTTTTTATAGAAATTAGAATTTTATTTAAGGTAACTGACTGAATACAAATTTATTAATAATAATATTTTCTAATTAAATATTTATTTGTAATATATTAGAAAAATAATAGTTAATATACTAAAATCCATTTTTCTATTAATATTAATTTTGGTTGTATATTTTATTTTTCATTTAAAAATATAATTTATATGATTTTGTATATTAATTTGAAAAAATGAGCATCATTTTTGGATTTTACTTGTCCATATTATCTTAATATTTTTTAATATTATTCAAAAAAATATTTCTAGGTCAATAGTGAGGAAATATCTTTTGTAGAAATAACATGAAATTATGACATTGTTAGCATAAAAGTGTGAATTTTAAATTTTTGAAATGATTTTGTAGGAAAAAAATAGAGACATTATAACTGATATAATAATTTAAATTTTAGATAAAATATATATACACCTGTATTTTACATTTTTGTATTAATTTTATATTTTTTTAGGAAAGTTGTTTTTAATTCATTATAAATCATGTATTTTAAAATTATTTTTTATCACTTTAATAAATTTACAAGAAACGTATGGAAATAAAATTTGGAATAATTATATAAATATTCTATATGAAGGATGATTATATTCATGTGCATAGTGAGTAAATTTATGGGGGGAAAAACTAGTTACCATAGTCACAACCGAAATGCTAAAAATAAGTAACCAAAAAGGTAAATGACCTTTCATGTTTAATAAATGTTTTTAATTGTGTTGTGGTGATTTTGATCCAACCCATAACATCTAAAATAAATTATTTCTCAATTTTAGAGCTATCTTACTAGAGATTATTGTCCCATTTTTTTAATATTTAAGGAATATACCAAAATTCCACCACATTTCACTTTTGATAGTGGAAATCCTCTGATCATTTAACTTCATAAAAATCCCTATGTTTATCAAAAATATTTTATAACCATTATTATAAAATATTTTAACATTAATGATATTTCAGTCTTCTAAAAATTCCATCTCATAATGGTTCAATCCCCTTTGAAAATATATAATTCAAGAAGTGACATATAAGTTCATAACCACTATTTCTCTTATATATTCTATTATGTTCATTCCTTCTTCCAGAAATATAATATCACCACATTTAATTTATAGTCTGGTTATAATTATTATACTCATATTTTATTATGAATATTTTTATAATAATTAACCACCCTCCCATTTTCTATTATGAAAAATGAAAATGTTAATAGTGCGTTGTGAAGACTATTACGTACACAACACAACGTGTTTTCATTTCCAAAAAAATCATTTAAGGATAGTCATAAAATTGAATTTTATATATAATTATTATATTTATGAGACATGTTATATTCTTATATTTTTAACCAAATTAATCAATTTCCCCATTATATGGTAAATGAAAACCTCAACCATGAATACATATGGACTACTACCTCCATGGAATGATCAATTTAAATTTTTTATTTCATCAACACAATTTATAAAGAGTAATGAGAGTGGTGTGGAATGTACAATATTATTTTTATGATATCATTTTATTTATGGTATAAAATATATGACCAAATAATAATGATGTTATCAACAAACTATTATCATAAAATGAATCCTTTAAAACAAGCATACTTGGAGGAAAATAATTAATTATAAATATTTAATATTTTTTATCCAAAAATTATTATTCTAATTCATTTATAAATATATTATATCAAATTAATAACCTCTATATTATATCAATAGGGTATTTTTTACTGATATTAAAACTAAATCACCTCATAATGATCAATAATCATAATATGTTTATGACTAGGATGGTTTGAAAACCTACTTGATCAGTGATATGAAATTACTTTATGGATAACTATGAAAAAAAAATTTATTTTTAGAATATATATAAATATTTATATATTTTTTTGGACTCTTTTAGGATACATCAATATTTACATTATTAATTATAAAAATACCATATTAAGGGGAAAAATAATAAAAATATGTCCATTATTGATTTCATATTCCAAGATAAAGAATATTGAAATAATGGAAGGAAATTTCATCCTCATAAATCATTATAATTCATCCATTACAGTAAAATTTTTAAGATCGTAATATAGATGTAAATGTATATGAGATGGAACAATACAATATGGCGGTGAATTGTAAGTTTTAATTTTTTGTATTTAAAATCCTATTTTAGAAATCATAAACTAATAGAGTTCATAAATAGTAAAAATGATCGAACTGGTCCTAGATCTGATGGATATTATATGATATGAAACCACAAGTAATAAAAAATAATTTCATTTGAATTGAATACAATGATTAGAGTATATAAAATAGAAATTATTATCCCATAAATCTTATAGAATCTCTTAATACAATACATAATGAAAGTATTTTAATTAACAAAATTACAATAGAAAATAATTTTAATAGAAATGGGAAATAAAATGAGTCCATTTCAATTACAAATTTCGGTGGAAATGTAAAGGTATTAAAATATTTTATCCCAAAGAGTATGGTATCCCTTCACACAGGACAAAAGATCTATCTTAACACCTCCTTGATATGCCCTCGATATGATGATAAGTATGTCTATCTTCCTATCCATGGATGCCCTCGATTAAGAAGGTAATCAAGAAATTTTCTTTCAAAATACTTGAAATCACTTGATACTAAGATTGGAATCACCATCCTCCTATCCCCTAAATCCCATGATTTTTTTCATAACGAAGAGTCACACAATAAAAAAATCCATATTGAAACAAAAAAACTAGGATCAATCCATTCTCTTCTTGTATCATCAAGGCTTTTAGCACAAATCAAGAGAGAGGTTACAGCGTCATTCTCTAGAATCAAAATACTGCCTTGTATTTTCAATCTTCCAAGTCTCTATTCTCTAGTTAAAATGACATACTATTAATAGGGTTCCTATCCAAAATCCATATTTTATTTCAATGGTTTAATTGTTATAGAAAACTATGAGGTACTTGGACACCAAGCATAACAATGTTCAAAACAAAACAGAATACAAAACATAATTTGATTATTATCTAAATAACTCAACAACATTGTTTTTGTTAGAAAACAATAAGTACAGAAGTATTAAAAATGAGTAAGTGGAATTGTAATGTTAAAAATGAATGTTTTATTAGAGTAAGACATGAATACAATTCATTAAATTAGTATGATACATAACTGGGTGACGATGCATATCATGAATATGAAACATAACATAGTTACAATTCACAATATGATTGTGATGTGTAATGTAATTAAGATGTATATCATGGATATGATACATGGTTATGATGCATAAATTTAATATGATACATATCATGATTACGATGTATAACATAGTCGCAATTCATGGTTACAATGAATAACATGAATATGATTCATATCATGATTATGATGCATAACATGGTTAAGACGCATAGTAACGATCCATGGTTACGATGCATAATATGAATAAGATTTGTATCATGATTATGACGCATCCCATGATTATGATGTATAACATGATTATAAAGCATATTATGGGTATTATACACGACATGATTACAAGTCATAACACAGATACGATACACATCATTGTTACGATGATAAGATATATAGCATGGTTATAATGAGTAACAACATATATGATTATGATGAGAAACCAAATGTGTGATTATGATAGGAAAAAACATATATTGATACAATAATAAAAACATATGTGATTGTGATGAAAAACAAAAAGTAATTTTTGATTTTCAAAATAGAAAATGATCCATGGGAATGCCAAAACACATGTTGACTAAACTATCACCCCCTTTTTGGAAATCACACAACAAAAAAAAACAAAATAGACTTAAATTACCCTAAATTTAGTAACTTTTTTGATAGTAATAGTTATTACAACTAATTTTCACCATGGGATAAAAATATCACTAAGGATCTTATTCTCTTTACTTATATATGTGAGTTATCCTCCTTAATAAGGTATTCATCCTTTTTACTTTTTATGTGAAAAATATTCTTTATAAATCATTATATTGTATTCCATGATATTCTCCCAATTTGTGATTTTCATAAAGAATAAGGGAATACATTATTTTCATTAGAGGAGTTAATGAAACAAAGTATACAAAATAATGGAAATTACTATGAATGATATAATATTTTATTACAATAAATGATCAAAAAAATCATTCTGTATCCTTATGTTTTTTCAAGAGGTTGAACATAGAGAGATTCATCCTCATGAACGCTTTTCAATCCTCCATTAATTTGTCAACATCTTCTTAAAAATCTTTTATCTATTCATCTTTTTCTGAAATATTTCATTCGTGTTTCAAAATCCTTTCTTCATGAAAATGAAAACTATATTTCTATTCATCAATCTAACCTTCATGAGAATTGAAATCAACCACTCTGTGTATGTAGGCCTTCTCTATAATTAACGCACAATTTGATATAAAAAAATATCATCATAAACAATTTCCTATTTTGTGTTTAGATTTTCAAGCTCTTCTGAAGATATTCCTTTTTAGTTACTTAGAAATTGAAAGTCTTATACTTTTTTATTCAAATCAGTGAACAACATTTGGTATAATGAATTGATATCATTTAGATGCTTCAACCATTCATCAAATGTCTCCTCATGACACATTATACTATCATCAATGTTATATAACCATTTAATAAATTGGTTATAATCCTTTCTATGATCAACAACATGTTCTTTGAATAATTTAATATTGAATTCAAGGTTTTAAAACCTATCCATCATAGTATTTACATTATTCATTATTTCATTATGACTTTTAGAAATTATATCCATCCTTACATAAATTTTGGTAATGAACTGTATAATATTTTTCAATATGTTCAAGGATTGTTTAATGTATTTAATTCTCTTCACGATTATTATTTTTTAATCTGTATTTTCATTGTATTTTGGATGGTATCTAAAATAAGTTTCAGTGCCAATAAATTGAGATGTTTGATTATGATTCATATCAAATTATACTTCTTATTAATTATTGGAGATTTGAATAACTTTGTTGGATGTGTCCTTTTGAGAAACTCCTTTTGATGTATGAGGATCATTATATCAAAACATAATGGATGGAATATCTAATGATTCTATTATAAGAATTTTCTTGTTTACAGCTTCATTCTCTTACACCTATTCATATTTTTGTCCTTTTTATTCTTCACCTAGTTCTTCTTGTTTTTCTTCAGTTTCTTAATTGAGACTTTTTGTAGCCGATTGTTCAGATGCTTATTTCCCATTCCCTTTCTCTGCTTGATCTGGTTGAGCTTGAATATTTGGTTCCCTTATGACAATTTCGGATTTTTATTCCATAGTTATATTAAGAAGAAAATAAATAATAATAGATTGAGCCCTTATCTTCTTCATTCTCTTCTTATTTTATTCTTCTATTAAGGTTTCCTCGGATATTATTTTTTAAGACAAGGCATCAGAAAGGACCAAACCAAATTTATAATCACCTTAATTCATTTATTTTTTATTCTTCATCCGCATTGTTGCAATCTCATATGATACTTATTTTTATTTATTTAATTTATTGGGGTATGTATCCTTGACTATGTTTAATTTTCTTGATGATGATTTGGATGGATTTGAAGGTATTTCTCTCCCTTAAACTATTTATTTTTCTTTCCTGACTTCTGGATCTTTATCAAATATTTTTGATTCAGTATTGAATCGTAACATGATTCTTCTAATCATATAATTAAAAATAATAGGCTCTTCGAAAAAATTTGGATATAATTTAATAGAGACATTGAACAAACAAAGCCATTATTTCAAAATCATGCTCAGAATTGTTGGAAACATGATCATTTATGACCTTATTGCACTAGATTTAATTTTCGTGATAGTCATGAAAATAAAACCCATAATATTGGGATTTCTCATACTCACAAAATATTTATGCACATATACAAAAAATACATTCAAAGATTCATTATCACTCTTTATAAGTACTAGGAAACCATGCTTCTAGATGGATATTAGATAAGTGTCAGATTATAGATGATTTACATCCCTCTTATCATCATGAATCTCAAAAAGAGATTCCACTATTTTCCATTTATCAAAAGTCCCATCAAGTTCCAATAATTTGTGGGAAGGACAAAGAGAATATACCTCGGGCTGAACTCCTAGAAATGAATATACTTGTTTTATTGAGGATGTATATTTATTATCATGCAACATAAATGAGATCTTATGCCTATTATCTATATACATTAATTTAAAAAATTGTAAAACTTCATTATAAAAAAACTCTCCATCTGAATTTGGTCATTCAATACATAGGGATTCCCAACCATGTAAATTTATTTTCCTTTTCAATGAAGAATTATAAGACTTATAAAAATATAATGAAACTAACAAATCAACATGAATGTTTATAGAAGAGAAATCATCTGAAGGCATTTATTTCAGAGATGAAGCAGCCGACTCAAACATTACTAGCTTTAAAAAAATATCGAAAACTTATTTTTTTTCTTGGTAACGAAACCTGAGGGCATTTCTAACTATTAAAAATGTGTTAAAATTGAATTATGAATCATGCTGGCTGTTTTTTGAAATTTAAACATCGAAAAAATTTAGAATGATTTTCATCTGGGATGTGAAGGGGGTTATTTAAGAAAAATATTGTTGATATTAGATCTATAAGATCTAACGGTTCATTTGAACTCTTGATGAGTATTAAAAAGACGTATTCTGAATGAATCTTACTAGAAATTAAATGAATGAGTTGAAATAGAATGAATTTGAAATAAAATAGACACTAAATGGTTTTAAAAGTTTTACATGTCATAACATCATGATAGTTTAATTGGTTACATTATATTGTGATAACAATACATAATAAAAAAATTGATAACCATATGAAACTGATAAGAATTCTAAAACTGATAATATATTCTAATATCGATAAAACATGAAACAAATAACCATGAAAAAAATAAACATGAAACTGATAAAATTTAAAACTAGAAAATGTAAAACTGATAAAATGTAAAACTAATAAAATGTAAAACCTATAAAATGTAAAACCGAGAAAATGTAAAAGGGATAAAATGTAAAACCAATAAAATTTAAAATTGGTAAATTGTGAAATAGATAAAATGTAAAACCGATGAAATGTAAAAATGATAAAATGTAAATCTGATAAAATGTAAATCTAATGAAAAAACATGTATAGTTCACCTTTTTAATGGAGTAACTTAATGTAAGGATATGCTTTAAATAAGAAGTAGATGTGAGTGATTACATTATAGTGATCATTCCTAGATTCTCTTTATAATATTGAAATCAATTTGAAGATAAATTTTCTATTAAAGTTTTTTCATGTTGTTCTTGGGTTCTAATAAATATTAAAATAATATATTCTGTATGTGTGTCACATCTAATAATGTGATGAATTATATCTAGGTGTTTTTCACATGACTGATGTATATAGTTTTTAGTAAGGGAATTGAAATTGTATTACCACATTGTATTTGAGTTTTGAAAAAACACTTTCCATTTTTAGTGATTGTGTGTTGTTTCCACAACACGTTAGCACTATAACACCCCAAGCTTGCACAATATTATTCCCTTTTAATAATTCAATATCTTTCATTGTACGAAACATTGAGATTCTAACACACTATGACCAATCAAACTAGACGTTATGAATATTAATACCCACTTTTTTAAATTTAATAAATTCTAACTTTCAAAATAGACATCATTTATGTATTCAAATTGTTGAAATTATCTTAGGGTGAATTTTTGGTATTTTTCGGAAAACATTCACTTTTTGATGAAAAGTGAAAAACACTGAGTTATTGTTTAAAACTGAATTTTTATTTAAATAGTTATATATTTTAATTAAATTTATATTAGGAAAAAATAGATACATAATACCTATATATGTTCAATGTAATTCATTGGTGTCATATTATAATGAGTTTAGATATAAAAAATTTTATCGAACTTTTTACCGTCTTTTACCCACCTCCTATGAGCAATTGAAAATTTATCTTCAACTTAATTTTACCACTTCTGTGAGTTGAATATCAAAAATCAAAGGGTCATAGTTGATATCAGTAAGTAAAATGTGGTTCAATAAGATAAAAATATTTTTTTGGTGAATAGTAACTTTTTTACTTTAATTTCCCATGATTAAAATTAAATATAGTAATTAAGGGTAAAAATGATATTATTATTACCCTAACACATGTCTTAATTCTAATGTATAAGTATAATTCGACCAAAATAAACCTTACGAATAAAATATGAACCTCTTTGGTACACTTGGATTAGATTTGGACATTTATTATTATTTTATTTAATGAATAGTTAAAAGAGTTAAATTTGATGTTTGATAACTAAAACATTTTTAATATATGGTTACACACAATATAAATTCACCTATAAATAATCATTAGAAATATAAAAGGATTTCTTAAATTATGGTATTTTATTTATAATTTTTAGAAATTAAATAATAAAATTTATTTATGACACAATGATTATGCAGTAATTACCATATTAATGAATGATTAAAATAATTGATATTATAAATATCCACATAAATATAATTTGAGAGTTTTATGAATTCCAATAATTTTATAGGTTAATATTACATGTAAGGGTCGATTAAATGTATTTAGTTCAATTTAATAAAGTTGTTAGGACTATGAAAAAAATCAATTATTAAATAATATCAAAATGGACATAAATTAGTTTTTAAAACAAATACAATATTATTGGTAGATATTATAACCTAAAATTAGATGGTTCTTCCAAAGGACTTATATAATGATAAGTGTATCATTAATTAACCATTTCAGTTCTCTTTAATGTTTATAGTATATTTGATAACCATATAATGTAAAAATACAATGATACATGGTATATGTCAATCTATTTAACTAAGAGTTAAATCTAAAAGATATGGTTAATATAGTGACCCAAACCTGTATAAAACAATTGGTTGATAGGGTTTAGACCCATCCCCACCTTATACTTTAAATAATTTATTTTTGAGTCATTATAATTTGAAAATAATATCATTATAAAACAATATTTCTATCTTTTCCTTAGGTGCCCCACACCCCTCTTATAAAAGAGAACTTCCACTTCTCTCAAATTTACGCCTTCAAAGCTATTTGGCTCGCCCAATACCTAACCAAATATCCTCCCAAATTTCCTACCCTAAAACTAGAGGCATTACTTTAGTCATAAATCCAATATAAGAATCCCTTTTGATCAAATCAAAAGGAAGAACTTGAAGAGGTGGTAAATATTTCATCACCAATTTCAAGTTCTTTTCTTCTTGCACTTCCTCTTTCATTGAGGATTACATTCTAAAATCATTACTCCATTATCTACGATTTAATTTTTATTTATTATAAAAATGGTATAACCATATTCATTATTATATCCATCCTATAAATGACATTGTCATCATAAATGTGTATGTACGGGTTACCGTCTTCACGTTGTGTTGTAGTTTGTTATTCAAACACATCATCATTTGGATGGGTAAAATAATTAGTATAAATGATATAAATAATAAATATAATATGATAATGATTCTATATATATTATATAACATCCAATTATATATGATTTTAATATCAAAATAATGATATTGTCACTCATGTGTATGTACGGATTACCATCTCCACGAACGCGGTGAGATTCATTCCCCATCGTACCCATTCAAGAATAATTTTCCTTTTCTTATTAAAAATAATGTTTAAATACTTAATATCATTCTGAATATGAATAAGATACATCGTATCCATAAAAAACATTACTTATGTAACAAATCATATAAAGTAAAATGAATATGTTAACACATGAAACGATGACACTTCTGAAATATCATTAACAAAGAAATATTAGAAGATCATATATGATATCATATTTATGTATATAGTTCATGTATAATTTAATAAAAATGTTTTAACTATTATACAAGAGGTTAACTTACCCTCAACAAAGGTAAACTTCAAGTCAGGGTAAATATCACAATCTCTTTATTATCTGAGATTGTTTTTACATAAGTATCTACTGGGACCTCTTTATCATCTACATCCATGTTTTTAAAATTGTATTCCAATTTTTTTTACTAATTACTAGACTAATGGTAAATTTCATTTATTCCCTTGTTTGAATTTTTATAAAAATGGTTTGAAAGGAATCATTCCCTCATTTTCCAAACAAGGTATCTTATGACCTTTTCGAAAAAATTATGGTAAGAATGTTTTCTTAACTTATACAATGGGTGCGGTTATTTTATGTCGTTTATAACATAATCACAGCATCCCTTACAAGTTTATAAGAATAATTTCAAAATTAAGGTTTTATTTTATAATTATAATACTTTTAAATGATTTCTAAATAGAAAGTGATATTTCTCTAAAAAATGTTTTGATTTCTTCTATGTCAACACCCATTGATGGACAATATGCTTAATTGAATTTTTTTATTATGATACAAAACATAAATATTTTATTTAATGATTTGCGATATGTTTGAATATGGATGTGTTATGTTCACACCATTAAAGGTTTATGGAGAAATTATGGTCATTTCTTAGGCAAGTTTTTATATGAATTTTTATTTTGTGTTTGAACCTTTTCATCTGAGGAATGAATTGGTTTTAGTAAGTGACGAATGGAGCCCTCTATAGCTCCTCAATGCATCGGTAGGTCTCATGAGACAATCTTGTGTCTTCGCACAAGGCCTTGACAAATTTTTTTGGCCTTGGCATAAGGCCTTGACTATGTGGTCATGAAGTCTGGCATTATGCATTCCATCAATATAATGTGGCTATTGATATTGCATGTGGTAACTCAACTAGTAGAATATCCATGACAATAAGTAAATGGAATTATTTGATTTTACCTTTTCTATATTATTCTGATGATTAGTTTTAAAGAATTTTAATATATTCTTACATTTCCATAAATATTTATGTTTATTTATGAATGTTTCCTCTATATTGTTATCTTTACTCAGCATCTGAGCCCACCCATTTCAATGTTTTAATTTTCCCAGGTTGCGAAGAAGTATATTATGGATGAACTACAGGGATAGACTAAGGGAAATGATTTTGGCCTATGGGGACAATGTTGTTGTATTTTTTCATTTTATAATGTAATGTAAAACTTATGAATGTTTCTAGTATTTATAAGGCTACTAAACTAATCAGCCTTTAGAGACTTGATCTTTTTTTGATCATGCTAATGTTATGTAATAATGCACTGACTCATGGTAACTAGGGCTGGGGATTTACAAGCACCATAATATCTAGCTACAACATATTCAGAATCAGCAGTGGAAGGTGGTACTGAATGTAGTTTTTTTTCAAAACCAAAAAAACTAATAATAATCTTAATGAATGACATGTTCTGGTTGTACTTTTTCTTTACATTATACACCCACCATACTCAGTATCTGAAATTTTTTTTATCCAAAACCATTTCCAGAAGAATAAAATATTCATATATACATAGTTACCTTTAATTAAAAAACTATTATTTTCACTAATGTTAAATGAGGTTCTTTTAGATTATATTTATATCTTGGAAATAATCATCCTGAAAATATTTAGTATGGATGACTAGATATTAAATATAACAAACTTGATATTATACATCGAAAAGATGTTTAAGTATCTTGATTCCTAGCTTCATCAATGACAACTGAATTTGATGTGCCTATTTTAGTACATATACGTATAGTGTTGTCACATCCAAAATAATTAAGATGAACTTTTGTATACTTATGTTGAGATATATATATGTTCCTTATGGTTTTTGAGATATTTGAAAACAAAAACAGAATAAGGTTAACTCCCCCATGATACACATTCAAAACTCATATTTGATCATATTTTCAAAATAATCAGTTAGAGATTGCTGAGTTGATCTGAATATAATGTAATAAACCTAGTTTTGAATATTCATAATATTTTTGTTCTCCATTTTTTTAAAAAGATTTTGATATATAGTACCTGTAGCATAATTTTTTTTGTAAAATAAATCTTGTAAGTCTATCATAATTTTTTATGTTTAAAAACATGATCAGGATATTCTGAGTTAATAATACTAGGATATAGTTTTACAAAAAACATCTTATTGTACATATCCATTAAGGAAAGAACATTTTATATTAATTTGATAATTTATTAAGATAAATAATGATGTAAAGGATAATAGAATAAAAATAGATTCAATTATAGCTACCAGAGAATCAGTTTCTTCATGGTTTATTCCCTCTTGTTGAGTATGGATAGTTAAAAGAATCCTTTCTTTATTTCTTATAATGACTCCATTTTTATCACATTTTTATGAAAACCCATTTTACTCCAATTACTATTGTTTATTTACATCATTTAAATAAGGTCCAAATTTTATTCATTTCAAATTCATTTATTTAATCTTCAATTTAATTAATTCAATCATCATCACCTAAGGATTCATTAAAATATTTATGTTCAAAATGAGATGGAAAAGAAAGATGTTCTATTTCATTTCTCAGGGAATTTCTAGTACATACATGTTGGTTTACATCACTAATGATATTACCATTAAGATGATTCCTAATAAACAACTGATTTGGAATTTTAAAACATTTTAATCAACCAAAGATACAATGTCTTCTAGGGTAATTATTTTAGAAACATATTATTCAGTATTTTACTTTTCAGAAGAGTTTTCAATCAAATGTTGATAATCAGTTTGTGAAAACACTTCTCTTGATGTAGGTAGAGGTTTTTTTGAAAACAAAAGGATCAGTTTCGTCAAATGTAACAAGCACTACTTCCTCAATAGTACAAGATTTTTTTGTTAAAAGCTAGATACGTCATCGAAGTAGTGAAATAACATAGAAAGGTTCCTTCATCATATTTGAGTGAAAATTTATATAGGTTATCTTTAGTATTCAATATGATAACATTTCAACTAAATACTGTAAAGTATGAACATATTGGTTTTTGGATAGTCCATAATCTATAAGGCTTTTTATTAAGAAAGGGTCTACAAAAAACCTGATTTATAGTGTAACATGCACTACTTATATATTTGGATCAGAAATGCATAGATATTGTGTATTCACTCAACATGGTTCTCCTAATTTCCTGAAGGATACAATTTCTTCTTTTAAGTACACCATTTTTCGGAGGGGATCTTGGAGATGAAATGTTGGGAGTAATTTCTTTTTACAAAAGTTTCAAAATCTATATTTTGAAATCCCCAACAATGATCAATTTGAATAGTTATTAGTGGTAGGTTTTTTTTCATATTTAACATGGGCTAAATATGTTTTGAAATAGAAAAAGTATTTAGATTTATTTTCTAGAAAATAGACCATTGTAAATATAGTGTAGTCATCATTCAAGTGAATACATTTTATTTTCCTCTAATACATTCAGTTTGTGTCGGACCAAATAGATCCATGTGAACTAACTGTATTGCATTATTATTTGAAACATTAACAATTGATTAAAATCTAGATTTATTTTTCCTTCAATATGGACAAGGGTCACCATCTTTTGAAGAATAAATAATATGGTCTAATATATCCTTAATATGTATTGTTTATACTTTGTATTTAAAGTCGTAGTTTAGATAAACTTAACATAATATAATTCACAAAAAATACAAATCATAGAACTTGTCCTGGATGCGATGGATATAATATGATACGAAACAGAAAGTAATAAAAACAATCTAATTTGAATTTAATACAATGATCAGAGTATAGAAAATGTAAATTATTCTACAATAAAATATATATAATCTCTTAATACAATATATAATTAATAAATCATAGTTAAATCAATTACAATAGAAAATAATATGAATACAAATTGGAAATAAAATTATTCCCTTTTCTATTACAAATAGAAGTGTAAAAGTAATGGTATTAGAATTATTTTATCCCAAAGAGTAGGGTATCCTTTAACATAGGATAAATGATCTATCTTATCACCACCTTGGTAAGCCCTCGATATGATGATTGGAACACCTATCTTCCTAGCAGTGGAATCACTCAATTAAGAAGGTAATCAGAACACATATATTTCAAATACATAAAAGGCCTCAATACAATGATCGTCATCAACTTATTCCTATCCAAAAAATCCCTTGATCGTTATCACAATGATCTTAAACACAATGAAAAACAAATCATTTATTGAAATTCTAAAACTAAGAACAAGTTGTTCACTTCTTGTATCATTAAGGATTTCCACACAAAGAAAGAGAGGGGTTACATTGCCTCTCTCAAGAATAAAAATAGTTTCTTTTATGGTCAATAATCCTTGTATCTCATCTTCAGTTCAATTGACATCCTATTTATACTCTTCATGTCTGATGGTCATATTTGATTGCAACAATCATATTTCTCTAAAATGCTCGAAGGGACTTGGACAGTTAGCATTATAACAGCCAAAACAAAAAAGAACACTCAACATCATTTTGATTAGAATTTAACTAACTCGAAAAAATTATTTTGGTTATAAAACATTAAGTATAGAAATATTAAAGAATTATTAATATGAATTATAATGTAAAACATGTATGCGGTTTGGGATTAAGACATGAGTACAATTCCATACATGAGTATGATACATAACTTGGTTACGAGGAATATCATGAATACGAAACATAGTGTATTTATGATACATATCGTGATGTCGATGTGTAACATAATTATGATGTATATAATGGATATGAAACACAGTTACTGTACCTAACAAGAATACGATGCATATCATGACTGCGATGCATAACATTGTTACGATGTATGGTTACAATGAATAATATGAATTCAATTCAATTCATAATTATGATGCATAACATGGTTATGATGCATGGTTATTATTCATTATTATGATGTATAATATTAATGCGATTCATATCATGATTACAATGAATAACAAGGTTATATTGTATAATATCATTACGATGCATCTTATGATTACAATGCATGACATGATTATGATGCATAACATAAATATGATAGATAGCATTGTTACGATGATACAGTACCATGCATGGTTATGATGAGAAACAACATATATTATTATGATGAGAAATAACATATGTGATATTGTTAAGAAACATTATATGTGATTACAACAAGAAACAACCTATGTGATTATGATGAGAAACAACAAGTAATCTTTGATTTCCAAAACAAAAAGATGAATGGGAAATTCCTAAAAAAATTTGACTCATCAAAATTATTTAAATTAGATTGGTGGACATTGAAAAAATATATAAAATATTAAAGTCTCTCCCATGATACTACTCCAAATGGTCGAAAATATACACACTTGATATGGGTATATATTGGAAAACAATAACATATATGTAGAAGATGATTGTAAATATAAATTATAAATACTGATATGTAAGAAAGTTTTTATAAAATATTACATTAATAATTTTATTTACTTTATATGTGGTTCGGGTGAATTTGAATACGGGAGAATAATGTTATATGGTTTTCATGAATCTAATATTTTACTTGGGTTATAATAACACTTCTTTGATTATTATATTTCAATATGGATCAAATATAAAGGATATTGATGTTATGTTGTATGAATACATTCTGTTATAGGGAACCATTTTTTCCAAACAAATTATTCTTCTGTGACGAATCTATTATTTTCTAAAAAAATATTATGTGTAATGAATAATTCCTATATATTAAAATGGATTTTTATTCAATGTATATACCTTCCTTCTTACCAAGGTCATCCTTTTTTTTGGGAAATGTAATATGGTTTATTCTATATGATTCACATAGTTATCTTTACACTTTTTAAAAGATTTTTTTCTTCTAATTAATCATGTTGGTTTTATGACAAAGGTAATTAAAAATAGTTAAAAAGGGGGTTTCCATCCATTCAAAATATATATTTTTATCTTCCAATCCACATTTTTCTGAAAACCTTTTTGCGTTTATAGAGTATTTTACTAGAACAATTTATATGTTTTTCATTAAATGATTATTTATTCTGTTATCAAATATTCTTTTGAAATTATTTTTAACTTATTCATTAGTAACAACAATTAAATTGTTTTGTGAATACATTTTAACTTATTTTTTCCTACAAGGTTTATCATTCATAAATTGATTTTTTTTCCTATAAATTTTATTATTATGATATAATTACTTTTCAAAAATTATGTTATTGATATCCTATGACCATTTATATTTATATTATCTTATGTTATTTTAAAATATTTAAGAAACCCATTTAATTTCTATGGGTTTAGTATAGAAATTTGATGATTTCTAATTCGAAGATCTATAAAACCCTTTAATTTTTCAATGATTATTTTAATATAAGATGATGACTAGTTTTATATAGAAAATAATTATATGGTTGATGATAGTTGGGGTCTTAAATATTATTCCAATTCATTATTTAATGAATATATTTCATGAGACATTCAAGTATGAAAAAAATGATTTTTTTCATATAGGTAAGGATATAAAGGGATTGTCAGTCTTTTAGCATGTAAAAAAATTGTTGACATTTGGGCCGGAATAATGGGTTTTCCCAAATCAATTACATATTCTTATGTTTGTTCCACATTCTTATTTATTAATAAAAATTTCAAAAATTTGAAGATACATTCCATTTACATGAAATTCCATGTTTTCCTTATAATTCCTTTTTTAAATAAGTATTCAATTTATTTCATGAAAACATCATATAGTACTATTTATATGTGTTTTGAGCCAATTAGTATCTTTTATACATAAAAATAATTTAATGATCTTATATTACTGTAATATGTTTTATAATTATCATATATGCTGTATTAGTATTTTTTTTAATATATGTATGTCTTCTTTGTGTTCTACATCATGTTATGCTTTTTTTAACTGAGAGTCTGACGTAACCCCTAACCAATGTTTTATTTAACTAACTTATTATGGTGATTTTAGAATATTCGATTTTTTGGAAATTTTATATAAGATAAATATTATAGAGAAATGTTTTGAAGTGTTTTAATATAAGATATTTATTTCTATAATATTACTAAAACTAACCTTTTATGTCATTAGTTAGTTTTTCTATTTGGGTGTTTTACTATAGAAATCATGAAATTATTGTACAACTCTTGTCATGTTTATCCTAGGACACTTTAACTATCAATGTATTGCTAAAATAATTTCTCTATTAATATACATTTTATCATAGTTGACACTCAATGGTGTTAAGTTCATATAATAAGAAGAATATAAATAATGTTTTGAATAATTTAAGAAGACATTTGGAAATTTACTAATATTATTCAACAAATGACGATAAATTTTTTTCATATGAATCAATTCAGTCAATGTTTCTTAAATAGAATTATCCAATATATAATATTAATTTTGTAGCCATAATTACTTCATCGAAGTTATGAAGAGATTAACTTTATCAAGAAATATGATTGATATATAAGAATAAAAAAATTTATATTACATATTCACATATAATTTTCTCAACATGATGCAAGGGTGATAGTTAGAACTGTACAAGGATTTTAATTTCACAATATAGCACAACCCAATGAGGGAAATTAAGGTCGATGATGTGCTGAATATTAATTATCAGAGAGTATTGAAAAAATTGTCAATTTATAAAATTATATACTCATGGATTTAGTAATTTTAGATATAAAAATCATTAAAGAAGGGTAAAAATAGAAATTACAAATGGTTTTTAGAGAATCCTTTTGTGGAAAATAACATTTTCCCCACATTATGATGAGAATATTTAAAATAAAATCAATTTCATTAATTATGTTATGCTATCATACATCATCTATGAAGATTTTATATATATAATTTTATTGAGGGTATTAGTTCTATATATAACTGATCGGAAGAGGGGATTGTTTGATTACCCTCATAGCCATGTTTTCCCTATACTATTTGGTAGTATTGAAATTTTTCATGTTTATAATGTACATTTTTTATGGATTAATATGAAAATGGGAAATTGTTAAATATAAAAAATATTTATTGTTTTTTAATAAATAAATGATGAGATAGAAAACCAAAAAGGATTCCTCCAACTACTAGCTATTCTTATGTGAAAATAAGATGATATTACTAGGGATGTTATCACTAGATATCTAAATAAACCAAGAAAATTTGATTTTATAGGGGTGATTATTGATATCCTTACCAATAATAGACATTTCATCTTTATAAGTGATGACATAACTCTAGAGTTCCTCATATGAATCTATATTAAATATGATTTGATAATTATTTTTGTAGCTATTTTAAATGTATCTGATTATGGTCTATAGTTTACTTCAAAATTATAAAAGTTTCATCAAAATGTTACTTACATAGTTTTACATTTGAAAACATCCTTTCTTCCTCAAACAAATGGTCGGTATTAATATAAAATATAAAAATTATTATATATGTTGAGTTCATTCTCTCATGTCTTTAAATTAATGTGGGATAACAATAAATGTCCCACAATTCAACTATAGTAAGAATTTATTTTAAGAGAAACAACATAATGATGAAAAAATATTTATTCTAGAATATAGTTTATACATAAATAATGGAATTTTATAAATTCTATTTTACTTAATTAATTTTCTTTTTAAACATCCAATGTAAAAAATATCTTTATATTATTTTTGGATATTTTAGAAAAAAGAATTAATTTTCTAGTGAACAGTGATAACTAAGGATTTTAGAATACATTCACTTTGATGACATTTTATTGAAAACCAAATGAGAATAACATTTATGAAAAAAAATTATATAAAAAAATATATATTTATTATGTAATATAATTCATATAAACAAATAATTTTTAATATAGAATTATATTCTTATCAGGTTTGATATCTATGTGTTGTTTATATTCAAATAAAAAATGGGTTTACTATTTCTATTTTAATCATCTATTTCTATGATTCAATTAATTTTCATGTAGTTTTTAATGAATATAGATTATTTTTATTTGTATAACTCAAATACAATCTATTTTAATCAACATTATTATTTACATTTACGCAAAATAATTCATATGTCAGAAAATCCATTTGTTTGGAAAAGTGTTTTCATTATGTTTTGAGGAGTTTTTATAAATTAATTTTTACAACATATATAAATTTTCATATAATAAATAGAAAGAGAAATTTAATAATAATTTTAAATGTTTTTAATGGTTCCAATTTTTTTTGGATATTATTAATAGTAACTTTGGTAAAATTCGGTTACAATAGTAAGAGTTAAAACAGGATAAAATTAAAATTATAACGGTTAAAATAACCTAAAAACTTTACTAAATCCAATATTTTTTCATATTTTGATTCTATATCATCTAATATTCTAATATGATATATTTTTTATCTATATTCGTCAATTAAGACTTTAATATATTTTAATCCTGTGATAAATTTAAGGTGTCTATTCTCACTCCCTTTTAAAAGGAAACCACCTCTCATCTCATATCCTCACATCAAATCAGTCTTATATTAGATAATCCATTCCAAAATAACTTCAGAAAATCCTCCCATATCCTATATTATTATCTTGATCATAACACCATATTAAGAAGGATATCTATCAAAAATTAATGTGGGTTTCCAAAGAAGATGTGAAGTTCTCAACCGAGTGTTCTCGTTTTAATTAATTATTTTAAATAATTAAAAACCTACTAACCAATATGATAGAGTAACAGAAGTATATATCATTTAATTAAAGGTTATTATTTTTATTTTATAGCCCTCTCTCATCTACTTATACATCTAATTGAAAGTGATAACATCTTTTGTGTGTACATACAAACTACCCCTTGTGAAAATGATGAATTTCATTTTTCATCACCACCTCTAATGGATTGGAATAATTATATATAAAAATTTAATAATTATATATTCACTATATTTTTAAATTAATTTTGATTTAATAAATATAATGTACCTTTTACTCTATTAACAGTCAACCTGTAAAAAATGATAACATCGCTCGTGAGTATCTATGGACTACCACCCCCATTGTGTGATGTCATTAAATTTTCAAGTTCACAATTCAAGGATAATTATATATGTACAATGAATTTACATGATATTAATATCAATTTTAATATAATTTATATTATGTAACAATGAAAATGATGGAAAGATTGAAACTACCTAAGTGAAACGTACACGAAAAATAAAACAATCAACATTTGAAAATGGCTCTAAAAATAATTATTAATAAATGGATTTTGATATATTATAAGATGATCATAAATGATATTAAAATTATTAAAATATTTCTTTCATATAATAATATTAAATTTAATGTCATTATATTGGGGTATAGAATCGCTTTTGAAGTACGTCATACATTTGGTAATGTTTTATTCCAAAATCACATCCTTATTTGATACTTTTTGTATTTATATATTTTTGGGGATAATTATATTAGATTTTAATATTAAAAAAATTTATTTTCATATACTATTATTATTTATAGAAATAAAAAACTTCTTTCATTTTACCCATTTTATGTACTTAGTAATTCTAAATGATTAAGTTAAACGAAAACTTACATTATTTTACAAATTAGTCGAGAATATTATTCATCCCTAAAAATATTTGGGTTAATATTTTTCAAAATTTTTTAATATTATATAATTATTATTAAAATTATTTATTTCCTGTCTTTTATTTTTTATAAAATTAATTGAAATGAATATTTTTCCATTTTCATAATGAATAAAATTTTATAGTATATGTGAATAGATTCTTGGTTTAAACACTTACCACAAAAATGAATTTTCCCACTCATATGACTTTTAATTTAATTGAAGCCAAAATTAATATTTTCTTCTTATATTTTCAAATTATATTATTTTTCCAATATTCCTGAAATATTTAGAGTTTTATTTATGTTGTTTTAAAATAGAATTAGTATTATTATCATGAAATCTTCATGTGATATTATTAAATTATTTTCACCATTTTCAACAACATTGATGAATTTTAATTTTTAAGGGGATAAAATATATTGATTCCACTTACCATTATATTGTAGACTAATAAGGATCATTTTTTTATTTATTTAATAGGGAAATTATTAGTATTTTATAAGAATTATTTTGAATATTAATGTTTGTATTGATTATTTATTGAAATACTATTCATTTATTTCATTTGAAGAAATCATTAGACCTAGTATGTGAGGTGTGGGGACCTTTATAGTCCCCATATACATTGTTTTGTCTAATGATATATCTACTTTGGGTATTTTGCTTACAAATTATGTATTTTTTATATAATGTGTTGGCACAAGGATTTGACGGTATGTATATATTATCCCAATTTTATTATTATATGAGTATGAAACTAGTTGATATTAAAAATGTGATTATTTATATTCTAATGAAATACAAGGATATATATTTTTAGTATATTATTTATATATAATAATTGATCATGGGATATCACATCAGTATTAATCATGATTTTACCTTCATATGATAGATTTTGTTGTACACTTTCCCTTATTGAGTATTTTAGATCACCATTATTTGTGTTTTACTTTAACAAGGGTACATATAAGGGACCTGTAAATGATTTTATTGGTTTTGTAGAAGAAAAACTATGTTCCTTACAATATTTTTTATTTTTTATTCCATTTTGTTATATTGAATATGATAACCTTGTAAGTATCCAATATCCAAAGACTAAAAAAATATGTTTTACTTCATGTTTAGATCCCTATTAATTTTTTGACAATTTAGAAAAATAATAACTACAATTGGTAACTAGAATTTGGATTTTTTTATAATCACTCCTTGGATATTTTTAATTATGAAGGGAATCACGATAAACTACAAATTACCATAATAACTGTGGAACATACTCCTCTAAATGTCCACATTCACTATCATATAATGATACCCTATCTATAATTATAACGTTAAAAAATAACTATTCTTATTGAATTGATCAAATAGTTCTCCATTAAAATCATTAAATAACATAACAAATATGACATATTAATTTAATATTAAATAAACAATTCAGGTTACAAAGTTATCTATTTAATCATAGACCCAAACAATTTTTCATATTTTAAATCTTGATGATTCATAGTAAACAAGACATATTAGGAATAATTTTTGAATAATTTATACAAATAATTAATAATGTAATTCTATTTACACTACATTTATAAATTATAAAACATATCACTAAATGTATAAAAACTGACAAGTTTTATAAAAAGTTTTTTAATATGCTTCAATTAAATACTACGAAACATGTATTTTTAATAAATAATTATGATAATTTATCAAATAAAATAAAAAATTTCAATAAATTCATTAATCCATATATCTAAATAAACTTTCATAGCCTATTGTAATTATTTTAATAAAACTGCACAAAAAGTCAAACTCTCCATTTTTTATAATTTCTCTATATTATTATTTAAAAAGTTATGTAATTTCATGTAAAATATTTTTTTCCACATATGAAAAATTATAAATATACATATTAAACATATTATTAGATTTTTCTTAATTCCATGAATAAAGGGATCCCAATTTTTTCTCTCACACCCAATTAATATCTCACACAAAAGAACACTTATTTGTAAAATAAAATCCTAAGAAGAGGGAAAGAGTCAGTCTCCTTGATCATAAATAAACACTCAAAATAGAACATAACGACGTAAAATTGATCTAAAATAGATGTTATCATCTAAAAAAATTCAAATGATGGAAATATAAAATACTAATTTTTTTTGATTTTTATTGTTATACCATCATAAAATAGTAATCAAATGATTTTTTTATAGAGAGAATTTAGAGAGAAATTTTATAATGATTGATATATTGAATAAGGGTGATGAAGAGAAATATAGAGAGAAGATAAGGGGTTGATCATTTCCGTATTCATGAAAAATTGGGTCACCTTAAAAATGATAAAGGATTCTTGGTATATTTTTTAACAATTATTATAATTAAAATAAAACTGGGAACCACCTAAAAAACTATCAATTAAAATATGTGAAAAAATAGTAGTAATTTATGATTATAATGATGAAAATGATGTTAGAAATGAAAATGAAAATGATTATTTGATATATATAATCCTACGATCATAAAAATAATAAACCAGGTAGATAATCGTAAACAATAAAATAGTTATATATTTAATGTTTTTCAATAATTTGATATTAGGATTTACAAAAGTATTAGTGGTAAAAAAAATATCTCAATAATCATCGACTGGAAGTACCCTAATTTGAAATCGAATCTTTTAAAGTGTTAGACTCTATATAAATATGTTATAAAACAAATAAAAAGGAATTTTGATACATTATATAGTGAAACCAATATGGTTATATCTTCCATAATATATTATTCATTTCTTTGATAACTCGAAAAATATAAAATGAGTCTAGTTCTAGCCATAAATTACTCCACTCCTTCCACCATGAAATTTGAATCACTTGGATAACTCCTTCCATATCTACTTCCAATGTGATAACACACCCATAAAACTTATAAAATAATCCAACCACAATATCCAAATTATTTCAAGAAACTACACCACATTATAAATATAAAGGATTAGAATTACGAAAAACATCCATATTAACGATTATCCAACTTGTAATTAAAAAATTTGAAACTATACCATCCATGGAGAGGGACTAATTTAATTGTACTTTATGATGGGTATTGGTGATGGAATCATGTTATTCATATAGGTATTTATATTTATCAAATAATTTGGATATTTATATAGTATGAAAAATTACTATATATGGAAATAATGATATCATTACCCAATAGTACATTACTATATATGGTGGGGGATTTTCCAACTTGGGGTATGCTAGTGGTGGTGGTGGTGGTCAGTTTTAGAATGAAGAATAAGATAGAAACCAAAATTGAACTTATTAAAAAGTTATTAATGAAAAAAAATTGCATATCAAAGAGTACGTGAATTACAACATGTTATTTCCTAATAGGAAATTGAAGGAATATAATATATAGAATAAACAACCAGAACAAATAACTATATTATTTCTTTATTGTGTGATTATTCCCAACACTATCATTGACATGTCTATCGATAAATGTGTGAATAATAATTAATAAAATTCCTTTCCTAACATAAATATCACCAAAATCTATTTATATAGTCTAATACTAGTAAAGATATTAATTATAAAATTTTAAAAAATTTATATAGAATTTTTATTAATATATAAGTGATTTCAACCATTAAATAAACATAATATGTAAAATAGGTGGGAAACTCTCTACATATGAAACGTCCACCCCCCATATAAGAAACTAAAATCCCAAAATCCATTGAAGTTGAATTAAATATATAATGAACCACTTTGAAGAAAAAAACATTTTCATACAATACGAAATTACTATACAAATATGGTCTTATCCCAATGTCATTAGAAAATGAAGTTTCCATAAATTGGATAAATATTTCAGGGTATATATAAGAGATAAAAATCACAGAAATCAAATTTAAATAATTAAAATAAAAAATATAAGGAACATGCATTTTGATATCAACCAATTTTCAGAATGAAATATAAATTTTTTTTGAAAAAACTAACTAAAAAGACAGTAAATATATATAATAATAACTAAAGAAGTCTATCAAATAAGATATAAATTTAATATGGATTCTAAAAAGGAATTAAAACCACAAATACATATCAATAATCAAATAAAATCATAATTTTTTTTTTAAAAATAGAATATTTTAAATGATGTTTCAATAATATAAAAAAAATATTCTAACAAAAATCTAGATTAATTTATATTATGTCTAACCATTAAAATAAATATAGTAATTTTAATAAAAATTTAAAACAAACAACAACATATAATTTTTTTATTATAGTTCATAATAAAGCCATGATATCAAAAAACAATTTAAAAGTCAAGGAAAAAATTACTAAAGCTCAAAGGGACAACCTAGAAAAATATTATAGACAAAAAATTCAATGTCAAATAATTCTATATAAATTAGTAGTTATATTTTATACCAGTAAAATAGTAATCAAAATCACTTTTAAAGGAATCATCAATTTTAGGAAAAATTAATATTACTATCATTAAAGAATCTTTTATAAAACTAATATTTCATTATATTTGTTATAAAATTTAATATCCTTAGCCTTAATCCAATTAAAAATTTTCAGTGTTAATCAGTATAAACATAATGAGTATTTTTAATCATCAAGGATAGTTTAGCCACATTATTAGAGGACATTGATTTATTCTCCCATGAGCATTCAACATTTTTAGTCAAAAATCATTACAAATTAATAATTTTTTATACACCATCCCTTTACTTACTATTTAATTTATTTCTATAAGATTTTTAATAATATTTATTATCATAGGGTTTTTAATGAATAATATTAAATGTTTACATACTATATTTTTTAATTAATATTAATGGATTCATATTCAAATTTTTTTTTTCAAAATTATGTATACTAATTTATCAATAAAATTTTTATTTATTTTATTTGTAGAGGATGAAAATAAATTATCCCAAACATCTCAATAGAAGGATTCTTCTAGTCATGCTTTTAAAAAAATAGGACATTCCATTTTTCCTCATCCTAATCCTTTTAATTTTCATCTATCAAATGAGTTCTTGATGGAGGGTCAACCATTGACCGATTAAACATTTTTTTTGATAAATAAATAGAGATATCAAATAACCACTACCCATAATAATTTTTTAAGACGATGTAATTTATTGGTTATTGAATGTTTTATGAATCAATTTTTATCGAATCTTAAACTGTTACGTAGATTTTAATTAATCACACATTTAAAATAAAATTTACACTATTCTTATCAAAACCGACATAGTTACAAATGATATAATAATACTCATGTTTAATAATGAAAATAAAAAAAATATGAATTATTTTTATAGATCAAAATTTTAAAAACAATTTTCACCATTCGGAATTATTATTTGGGATGTTTAGGGTTTAGAAATATATTATTTAATAGATCACATTTCCAATAAAATATTTAAATGATTCATAGTTTCTAAATAAATCTCAAAATTATGTTAATGATATTAATAATATAAAACAATGAAGATATATTGAATAAATGAGGATGGAAGATCATTAATCCTAAATAAATTGTCATGATGGGATTTTTTTGAATTAAAAATAAAATTAAGAGTTTATTTTATGAATTGCATCGAACACCCAAAAAAATTCCACATGCCTATAATCAAACAAAAAAATTAAACTTTCATTGATGAAAAAAATGATAACATAATCTTTATGTAACATCCCCATCTAAAAAGAATGAATAAAATTTTCTTAATAGATATATAAATAATATAACATACAAACTCGGTATTAAGTAATTTACCAATCATGGGAAGAATAAATTTTATTTAAACCATTGAGAATTATCATGTGATCATGTGATGTTTGAAACACCTATATAAGTAAAATTCAAGGGAACCAAACATCTATAATTGAAACAGAAATATCCTAGGGTTTCCAAAAAAATATTGAAATAATGAAATATTGTAGCCTTACAAAAATACACTTTTTATAATCTATTTGTTAAAAACAACTTTTCCTCTACTATTTTTGAATTTGGAAAATGGTCATCTTGAGTTATGACTGGTAAGTCATTTGAAGATTGATAGAACAAACATGATTTTTTTGAATAGTAATATACCCATATGAATAGTAATATAGCCTTTATGAATTGTAAATATGGATTTTATTTTATTTTATTATGGTAATAAGACAATGATACCTTTATTTAATTTTCAATGTAATATAATACTAATTATACATTTAAAATTGTAATTTTTAAAATTAACTATTATTTTATTTAAAAACTAAATTAATAATATTTAAAAAATTAATTTTGAAAAATAAACATCATTTTTGGATTCTACACATCGAAAAATGGTTAGGGTGATTTTTTTTATTTTTCATAAATACTCGATTTTTTTATGAATAATGCAATACTATAAAATATCATATATTCAATTTATCAGTTAAATACACTATTTATTACATCATAAGTGATGTATATCAACTTGGATTGAAATAAAATTCATATATTACTATTAGGGTCCACATAAACAACACTATTGGTTTTCTTTATGGAAATAATAAAATAATGAATAAAATATTTAAAATTTACCCCTGTCCTCCACTATAACCCCCCCCCCCCTCACTCCCTCTTCAATTAGCACATCTATTCCTTGAATATTCTCAAAGAAATTCCCAATTACCCTTCTTATTTCAATCCCCATATACAAAAATCCATTAGTCTTTCCAAAAAACCCAAACCCCTTCAAAAAAGGAGGATCTCCAGGAGGTTATTTCAAGATGTAAAGCACCCTTATTTTTATCATTTAGGTTCATTGGATTTTATATGATGTTGTTATCCTATCCTCACATCCTATTTCTAAATGACCATGACAACTAGAGTATAATTTTTATACTGGAATTATATCATGTTAATGGAAGAAACATCATCAATATTCTTACTCTCCCCATTTTATTTTATAAAGAAATCAATGTCCACGAGGTTCCAATTTATAACCATCATAGACGACGAAGTTTCCTTCTTCAATTTCTCCTTAATTAATAGTCATTAAACCATTTTTATGTTTTAAGAAGACTATAATATATGTATTATAACCTATTTAATATTAAGAATCCTGTATTTGTACATATTATTATATAATATGAGCAAACTAGTTTCTAATAATCAAAATATCAGATAAATAATCTTAGTGAATGTCATTAATAATTCATCAAATGATTTATCCTATTTCAATATAACAAAATGATATAAATGACCATTTAAAATTTTTTATGTTTATAAATAATATTTAATTTCAATTAGAAATATTTACGTCCATTCCACATGAAATCTATTACATAGAAACAATTGAACCGATTATGAAAATCAAAAAAAAAACAAACACTCCATAACAACGAAACTCAATATTATTACCTATCTCTAAGGAAATAAATGAACTAGAAATGATCATGATAAAATAAATAATTGTATAATAGGTTATGCAATATGTTATTAATAAGTCTAATTTCGTATTCCTAGACATTAATTTAAAGAGCCGAACACATTTGAATGAATGTGAATGGTTCTCCACCAGAGCCATTATTTCCATTCAGGTTAATTTCAACGTCTAATTTCCTCAATGAAATTATAATTTATTATTATGTATGCCTCATAAATTCTGTTTGGGTGTTCTATATATATCTATCAACCTGAATAAATCATTATTTTGTGGATAATTACATATTTTAAATGTAACATTCAATATTACCTCCAAAACACAAGCTTGATTCAAGGGAATTACACAAATTCATACCTATTTTCAATAGAAATATATAATATATTTTTAAAAATAGTTCTATTTCTAAAATCACCAATCTTTTTATGTAAACTCTATCTTAATTATGTTCTAGTTTTATACTATGAATTTTTCTAAAGGAACTCTTCTTTTCAAAATAAAAGTGAATTTATCTCATTAATTACTTAATGATTTTATTTGAGTATTTTCATCTAATTCAACACACTTGTTGATTCTTATGTATTATTGGGTATAATAATTTATGATTCCATCATCCATATTTTATTAAATTATTTATTACTAGTTTTATTTCAGATGCTCTATCTTGAAACTATTCAACAAATTTACTCTGAATAGTTAGTGTTTATGTCTAATGTTTAGGGAAAGTTAGTTACATTTCATATGATATTTTCAATATGAATCTGTATGTTGTTTAAGTTTATCCCTGGTCATATGTGAAATGAATTGGACTTATTATGTGATATGTGGGGCTCGATATAGCCCCTCGATGCATTTTTAGGTCTAATGAGACAAATATATGGGGAATTGGATGAGGCCTTTCCCAATTCGATATAGGGATTTGGTCGAGGCCTTAATCATTTTTAGATGACTTGGATGAGGCATTGAAAAAATGATTTATAATTTCCATCTTATAAACTTCCCCCATTATGAATCTTGTAATTTAATGTTCATGTGGTTATTTGACTAATAGAATACCGATGATTATGTTATATCATGGAAATATATACTCAGGTCATATTCCTGCCATATTATGTTCATGTTTGATTTGTAAAGGCATGTGTTTTCAGTTCTTCACAATGTCTAATGATTATGTTATCTTAGGCTCTATTTTTTACTCTTGAAAATCATTTTATCTCACCTGTTTCTTATGTTTCATTTTCCCAGTTTATGAAGAAGTAAATTATCAATGACTTGTAAGCATAATCTATGAGGATGGGATGTTTTTAATAGAATAAATTAGTGTTGTTTTCCTTCCAAGATGTAATGTTGAACCGATATATGTATATTGTTTCCATAAGCTACTAAACTACATGGTACTTAATGATTTATATTCCGTGTTGATATTCTAATGTAATAAAATGATGTTCTAGATCTCAGAAATAGGGGTTTGGTCTTTACAGTTGGTCTCAGATGAAGTTGAGTAGAAAACATGGAAAATAGATTAGAAAATGTAATTTAGAGAAAAAAATAATAAGTTATTATTTGAAGACAAACATACAAAAGTCATCTTGGAATCTTCTTAGGGAATAGATAATGTGGATATTTCTAGTAAATACATCCCTATCTGGATAAAATTGGTTGTAGAGTCTCTAGAACAAATGTACCTCGGAGTGAAAACTCTGACAAGGATTTTCGAGCTTGACTCAGTGTATCTGGGTATACACAACAACAGGTCATACTTCACTCTTGGTATTGACACCCCTATGTGATATTCCTTGGATAATTCAATTTTTTTACATGCCATAATGAAGGATTTAGATGTAAACTTTTCCTCAAAGAAACCATTTTTTTGTGATTATGGGATTAGCCATGCGCTTGATTTAAATTTATTAAAAGTATTTATATATGTTAATATTATACATTATGATTAATAACCTAAAATGGTGTATGAAATTATCTTTAAATGGAAGATAGTGGATGAAATGGAAACTGCATGAATAGGTGTATCCCATGTAGGGATTTCCCTCTGATGTAAGATAACGTTGTGAGCACTAGTGCTAAGACTCGTGCAGAGAAGCTTATAACTATATTGGGACAACATAATCATGTTATTAATAATATCCATACCCATATGAAGCATCTCGATCCACCACATGGGAGAGAATTTTTAGATCAGTTTATGTGACAACAACCTCCATCATTCAATGGAACTACAAACCCATTTATAGATGAGGAGTGGATAAGTTCCCAAGAAAAGATATTTCTTGCTTTTGGATATAAAGAAAGAGAGAATGTTATCATGTAAATTTGTCATCTACTAGGAGTTACAGATCAATGGTAGTTGTTAATCCAAAACACAAAGGAGGAGGAAGAGGTATAAGAGATGGTGTGAAGTTTTATTAAGGAAATATTTCTAGGGAAATAGTTTCCTTGTGAACAGCGAGCGGATATGGAAAGAATGATTCTAATTTTGAAGAAAAAGGCAGATGAGAAATTGGATATGTATAAAGTTTACATCACAAGGATATCAGGGCATACTGTGGACAAAAAACGTAATCCGAGTAGTAATATCGATATATTTTTTGATAGCACAATGTGATTCCTCAGATGGTAATTGGCCACCCAAATTTTTCATCATATGAGGATATAGTTTAATGTACTATAATGATACAAAAGGAATTATCTATCTCTAATAACATTAAGGGAAAACAATAGAAGATGCGGGCTATTTAAAACTGTGGAAAAGAAAATAAATAAACCGGGAATAAGAGAATAGCTGAATTTCAACCCTATGAAAATTAAGGAAGGGAACACCTTGGTGCCTTCTTAAAAGAAAAATGATTATGTTACAAATGTGAACATAAAGGGAACCTTTCAGGTCATTTTAAGTGGAAGAATTAATTCATTAGAGTTCAATTCTATAATTGTCAGGATCATGGAAACAATGAAAATAATTGTCCAAAACATCAATGAAACATGCAACAGAAATGGCCAAGGGATTAGGGACAAGATTATGCCATTACAACTACTGATATTGAACTTCCAATTTATGTGGTGGTATGTACTTTGTTCCATTCCTCAAACGTTTCCAATGCTTTATTTGATTCTAGATCATCACATTTATTCATTTCATCCCAGTTTTTTAAGAAAATTAGATATTTCTAGTTTAATTTAATAAGGGTGTTTTTGGTCAAAACCCTAAAAGGATGTATCAGTGTAACAAAGTTGTTTAAGGAAAGAAAAATTATTTAATATAAACACCTTTTATCCATGTATTATATTTTCATATCCATGATTGAAATTAATATAATCATCGGAATGGATTGTCTATCAATCCATGATGTGTAAATTTATTACAAGAGGAAGGAGGATACAATTTTTGAGGATGATGTGGAATCCCTTATGTTTAGGTCAGAAACATCACTATCTGATTCCCATCTAGATCCACCCACAGTAGCTCAACTAAATTCAATTAAATTGGAGGAAGGGAATGCAATAATCATGGGTGAGTAAAATAATGTTCAAATAGAGGACGTACCTATTAGGCAAGAATATGTTGATGTCTTTCTATATGATTTACATGGACATCCTCTAGAGTAGGAAATTGAGATTTCCATTAACATAATTCCTTGTTCACGTACCATATGAAATACCCCATATATATTTTCTATTATAGAGTTAGGGGAACTAAAGAATGAACTGGAGGAATTGAGTGATAAAGTAGTTATTCTCCCTAGTGTTTCCCCCTGGGTATCCCCTCTTCTATTTGTTGAGAATAAAGATTGGACAATGTGGTTATGCATTGAATACCAAGTGATCAATGCTATACTAATAAAGAAAAATTTTTCCCTACCTCACTTTGATGGCTTATTTGATCACCTTCATGGAGCCCAATATATTTCAAATATTGATACTCTATATGGATATCTTTAGTTTTTTGTGAGTAAAGAAGACATTCAAAAAACTTCATTTAAAACTAGGTACATGCATTATGAGTTTACAATAATGCCTTTAGGACTTACTAATACCCCATTTATTTTAATGGATGTAATTAATTGTTATCTAAATGAATATATGGATGAATTTTTGGTGGTTTTTGTTGATGATATATTGTTATACTCTAAAAGTTATGATGATCTTGAAAATCACTTGCTCACTATTCCAAACACTCTTAGAGGAAATGAAAATTATGGGATGTTTTTCATGTGTGAATTTTGGCATCAATCAGTTTCCTTTCTAGGGAACATTGTCTCTAAATATGGAATATCTGTTCATGCCACAAATACAAAGGCTATTCATGAATGGACTACTCCAATGAACATATCTGAGGTATGTAGTTTTATTGTTTTAGTAGGTTATTATTGGTGTTTTGTACAAATCATTCCCATTTATCCAACCCAATGAACAATCTCAAACAGAAAGGGGTTAAGCTCATATAGATAAAGTAATGTGAAGAATATTTTATAGAATTTAAGAGAATATTAGTTAATGACCCAATCTAGACTCTACCATTAGTGAATGATCGATTTTTGATAAACAATGATGCATCAAAGAAAACACTTAGTTGGGTCATTATGAAGACTGATTGTGTGATTTCCTATGCGTCTAGGTAGCTAATAATTCATGAACAAAATAATACAACTCATTATCTTGAGTTAGAAATGGAAATATGTGCTCTGATGATTTGGAGAAATTACCTCTATGGGTATAAATGTGAGATATATACATATCCTAAGAGTTTGAAATATATCATATTACAAAAAGAACTCATCATGTGAAAAATGGGATCGATTGAGCTACTCAATGATTGTTATTTCACAATACACTACCACGTAGGAATGAAAACTATGGTGGTAGACATATTGAGTAAAAAAACCATGGAATTTTGAATAATATGTGATTTAAATGGGATCCTATATTCTTGGATCTAGTAAAGATAAATAGGGGAATTATCATGGAAGGTAACACATCACAAATTTTTCAAATGGATTCCAATCCGTCATTATTGGAAATGATAAAAATTTCTCAAGATGATTATGAGGAGTTTCAAAAGTAAATTAAATATGTAAATGATGATATGTTGATTAAATTTGTAAATGAAATAAGTATTTTGAAATTCTGAAATAGACTTTGTGTTCCCTCTATTCTTGAGCTAAATATAGAACTATTAGATGATGATCATAGCTCTAATTTATCTATACAACCTAGTAAAAAATGTATATAGATCTAATAGAAGATTTTTTGTGGGAAAACATGAAGAGGGAGATTACTGATTATGTGTCGAAAATTTTGGTTTTTCAATAGGTGAAGGCTGGAAGACCACATTTTGGGGGATTCATGCAACCCCTTTCTATTCATATGTGGAAATGGGATGTTATTATGATGGAATTTTTCATTGGGATATGAAACGCTCCAAGAAATAAGGATGTGATATGGGTCATTGTAGATCATCTTACAAAATCAGCTCATTTTCTTTCTATAAGAGATGATTTACCACGTGAATGTTTTAAAAGACTATATATTAATAAAGTTTTAAGACTTCATGTTGTACCCTTATCAATTTTTTTGGATCATGACCCTTGTTTTACATCCAAATTCAGGAAAAGTCTTCAGAAGGCCCTTTATACTGATCTTCATTTGAGCACTGCCTACCACCCACAAACTAATAGACAATTAGTACAGACTAATCAAACATTGGAATAAATGTTGAGGTCTTATTCAATTGACTTTTATTGTATGTGGGATCATTATTTACCTCCTTTATAATTTCCCAATAATAATAGAATCCATTAAATTATTAATATTGTACCATATATAGTGTTATATGGACATAGATTTTGTACACACACATGCAGGTATGATGTTTGTGAAAGAAAGCTCATAGGACCAAGACATGTTGAATAAACAATGGAAAATGTAAAGATTATCAAAACCTGGATAAAAAATTCTCAAAGTAGAAAAAAGATCTATGTTGATAACCAAAAAAAAGATTTGGAATTTCAAGAAGGAGATCATGTTTTCATAATGGTTTCTTTAAGGAAGGGTATTATACAATTATGTATGAAGGGAAAATTAAGTCCTAGGTATATCATACATTTTTATATTCTGGAACGAATTGGAGTCATTGCATACAATTTGGACAAGCCACCATGTCTCTCCAAATATATCAATGTGTTCCATATATCAATGTTAAAGAAATACATGCCAGACCCCACATATGTACTCACCTATGAATAAATAGGACTTTAACAAGATCTATCATATTGTGATGATACTACGTAGTTTTTTGATACAAGAAAACAATTATTGGGAAATTGGATGACAAATCTGGTAAAAGTTATTTGGAGGAATCATAATATTGAAGAAGTAACATGGGATCCTAAGGAGCTTATATTGAAGACATAGCCGAATATTTTTAGGTATCATTTTGTGAATTTCGAGGATGAAATATTTTTATGGAGGTGATAATGTAACACCCCAATGTTTTGAAAATGAATAATGAATACAAGAAACTCTTTGTCCCTAAAAAACAAATAGTTTTATAATCTAGTCGTTAATCACAACTTTGCCTCAAATTTTTTTTATTTTAAAAAATGGTCATGTATAGTTGTGATCAGTAAGTCTTTTAGAGTCTAATATAACAAATATGATTTTTGGTGAATAGTAACATAACCCTATGAATCGTAATATGAATAGAAATATGAATATTAATATAAACCATATGAATAGTAAATAATTATTTTATTTTCTTATGTTATTAAAATAATGAGACCTTAATTAAATTTTCAATGTGATATAATACTAATTTTACCTTTAAAGTTGTTATTTTTTGAATTAACTATGATTTTTTTTAAAATTAAATTAATAATATGTATAAAATTGTTTTTTTAAATGGACTTCACTTTTGGATTCTAAATTTTGAAAAATAGTTTGGGTGATTTTTTTTTAAATACTCAAATTTTTTATGAATAATGAAATATGGTAAAATATCGTATGTTCAAATTACCTGTTACATACACTATTTATGACATCATTAGGGATGTAAGGAAACTTGGTTCAAAATAACATGCACATATTTCTATTAGGTATCACATTAAAGAACATCATTTTTATGTCTTGATTGAAATAATAAAATATTTAATAAAATATTTAAAATTTACCCCTCTCCTCAACTATAACCCCCCCCCCCCACACTCTCTCTTATCTTCGCTCCTATAAGCCTTGAAGCTCCTCAATTATCTAACCAATAACACTTAACTAGTCACTACCCACGTAAAATAATCCCTTGGTCTTTCCAAAAGACCAAATCCCCTTCTCATATAGAGGTTCTCATGGAGGTTATTTCAAGAGGTAAAGAACCCTTGTTCATTTTTTCATTTAGTTTCATTTCTATTTATCTTCTTTTATTATCATATTCTCACCTACTATATACAAATTACTATGATAATTTCAGTATCATTTATATATTATAATTAAATCATTTTAATATAATAGGCCTCATCAAATTCTTACTCTCTTCCTTTTATTTTAGAAACAAAATCAACGTCCATGAGTTTCCAATTTATAACCATCGTGGATGATGAAGTTTCGTTCTTAAATTTTTCCTTCATTACTGGTCATGAAATGATTTTTATGGTTTAACTAGTAAATAATATATTTATTATGACATATATAATATTCATTAACTAGTATATGTACATATTATTAAATCATATGACCAAACTAGTTCATACTAATCGAAATACAGCTTAAATAATCTAAGTGAATGTCATTAATAATTCATCTAAGTATTCATCCTATTTCCATTTTACAAAACTATATAAATTTATATTAAAATTATTTATGTTCATAACTAATACTTATTTTCAATTTTTTAGATATAAATCAAATCCACATGAACTCGATTACATAAAAACATGTGAACCGATTATGAAAATCAAGAAAACAAACACTCCAGAACGACGAAGTTAAATATTATATCTTATCAACAAGGACATAAATGATATAAAAATAACTATGATAACATAAATATATTTCTAATATGTTCTGAAATAACTTATTAATAAGTATAATATCATATTTTTGGACAGTAATTTCAAGAGCGGAAAACATTTTTACTTAAGGTAAGGGTTTTCCACGGAACATTCACTTTCATTCGAAATATTTTCATTTTCAAATTACCTCGATGAAATTATTAGGTATTATTATGTACTCCTCATAAATTATTTTTTTCTATTCTATATATGTTCCCCAACAAGAATCCTTCCATTTTTTATGGATATTTACCTACTTTAAAATGAAAATTCAAAATTATCATTGAAATACAATCCCTATTCAATGGAATTTCTCAAATCCAAACATATTTTCAAGAAAACTCTATAATATGTTTTTAGAGAACAATATATTTCTAAAATCACTAATTTAATTATGAAAATTCTGTCATACTTCAGTTCAGGTTTTATTCCATGACTTTTCCAATATAAATCTTCTTTTCATAATAAAAGTGTATTTATCTCAAGAATTACTTAATGATTTTATAAGATTATTTTCCACTATTTCAAAAATCTTGTTGATTATTATAAAATATTAGGTTTAATAATTTATTATGTCATATACCATATTTTATTGGATGGTTTATCACTAGTTTTATTGTGGATTATATATCCTAAAACCATTCACCAATTTTACTCTTAATGGTTAGTGTTTGAGTTTTATATTTGGGTAAAGTTAGTTAAATTTCATATAAAAGAACAAATATGAATTTATGTGTTTTTAGGTTTATCCCTACTCAATTTAAGAATTCATTGGACTTATAATTATATGGTTGGGTCTTGATATATCCCCTCGATTCATTAGTAGTTTTCATGAGTCAAATAGATGTGGAATTGGCTGAGGCCTTTCCCAATTCGATATATAGTGTTGGCTGAGGCCATGAAAAAATGTTTCAGAATGTCTAGAATATGCACTTACCACATTATGAAGACACTAATTGAAAGTTAATGTGGTTATTTGACTTGTATAATACCCATGATTATGTTATATTATAGAAATATTTACTCAGCTCATATTCCTGCCATATTATGTTCAAGTTTATTTTTTAAAGGCATGTGTTTTCAATTATTCACCATGACTAATGTTTAGGTTATCATCTAGTGTATTGATTAATCTCACTAAGTCATTGAGCTCACCCCTTTCTAATTTTTCATTTTCTGAAGATATGAAGATGTATATTATGAATAACATGCAAGTATAATTTAGGAGGAATGAATGTTTCTATTGGAATAAATTAGTATTGGTGTCCATTCAAGCTTTAATTTAGAACATATATATGTATCATGTTTCCAAAACAATCTAAACTACCTAGTCCTTCATGATGTATATTCCTTGTTTATATTCCAATGTAATAAAATTAGTCACCGGTACTGGGAAACTAGGGCCAGGTCCTTACAGAAACAAAAAAAACCATTAAGTGTATTATTAATAGAAACTATTTCTATAAAGGATAAGACATTTGTTCATGGGTTCTTAATCTATTGTTCTCCATGTAGTATCTCCTCTTTAAAAGTATTGTTTAAAAAAATTAAATTAAATATTTTTTGATTTATAGAATTAAATACTATATAAAACCAAAAAACATAGACACCCCTAGTGGATCAATACCCATCCCTCCACTAATTGTTTTGGTAAGAAAGAAATTGAACTATTTTTATTTGATTACATGTTATAATGACCCTTGTAATGGATGGCCACAAATCTATATGGTCAGAAATAGAATGATTCATCTCTTGAAATCACGTACATAATACATCTATAAATGGAAAAAATGTTATATATTTGAATATATCCAAATATCGATCATATTTTATGTCATAAAGACATATTTACACATTTAACAACTATGAAATCTACCACCAATGATTGATTCACAGACTCGATTATTGTTAACTCACAGAAAAACATCATGGATGTTGTAAAATTTCATGGAGGCCTATCATTTTCTCAATTTTTCATCTCCTCAATGTGGAGGTATATCAATTAGGGTCATGTGCCACATGTCAATTCTAACCAAGGAAAAAACTCTCAATGGTGGAATTACTACAATATATCCATTATGTTGAGGTTGATTGTTCAAAAGTAAAACAAACTATCAAATTTCACTAATCTATCCAAAATGATTATAGATATATAGGGTTTCATAAATTGGATAATTTTTTAGATGGATTTGTGTTTATTCACTTTGTCTTCCCCTTTTATGCATATAAGTGGAAGGCATGGATATTCAAATTCAAATATCAAATGATAGACCCCCTTAGATTCTAGGAATAGGATAAGAACATTGATCTCTTCAATGATAGGAAAACACATTCTAAATTCTATATCTTCATTCTCATGGTAATTTGGTTGTGTTTTATTCCTGAAATTATACAATATAGTACCTCTAATTATTTAATTTTCAATAGAATGGATAGGTAAACTGACATCCCACGGTTTGAACAATTTTTTAGGGTCTTGGTAGAAGTTTATTAGGAAACAAAACTTATTTTGGAGGTTTTACTCACATCCATGGAGGACACCATACAATGGAACATCAATTTTAACACAATGATAAACTATTTAATGAGTGAAACACCATTTGTAAATTACAAACTAAATTAAAAAGATCCATGATGTAATAGATATGAAGAATAATGGGATATGATTATGCAACACATTGATGGAGGCCTATCAAGGTAAATTAAAATGTATAAGGCCCCTCAATCACCAAGAAAACACCTTTTCTAGTAAAAGAGAATGTACCCATGATTACAGATGATGACAATATCTGATACGATGAGTTGGATAATTTTTATTACAACAGAATGATGTAACATATAATTACTATGGAAATAGTCAGTGCAACTTTTCTGCAACAAATCCATTAGTTGACCAATACTCCCTTGGGGGGAATATCATCACGGGTTGAAAAATAATTTGAAGACAATAATGGAGTGGAAATTGATGACACCATACTTGTAAACCATGAAACACCCATTACTATGGTTATTTCGAGCCTAGAATAATCCGGGGATAATATGAGTAAAACAAGTGAAACTATGATTACCATGGGTTTTGATAATTTCAAACTTGACAAGGTTACAAATAAGTATGGTCTCCTTGGGGGGGGGGGGATTTTTTCAAATATGAAGAGTAATAAATACTCTACTCCATATGGAAATCATCCTAGGATCTTGGAGAAATCACTTTCTCAAGATATTGGTGATTAAAAATTCTCCCATGTTTCTTCAAGAAATTCTTTGAAATGTAAGAAATGAAAAGACCCAACTACAGAAGTGGAGACCATTAGTAAATTATCTCCTCTAAATTTTATGTTTTTTAATTAAAGATGATGATGAAAACTAGAATCAAGAAACCACTAAAATCTTTGATGTGGTTATGAAATCAAAACTTCATTAAATAATCAATAGCATGGTTGAGAGTGATAAACTCAAGAAATAATCAATGAAGTTATAAATTTAAAAAATTTAATCCATAATTAGTAGTAAAGAATAATAATAGTCCTCAAAAAAATGGTATTGTGTCACCAAATATGAAACTATGGTTATAAAGAACAATTTTCAAGCGCATGGAAATGATCCCACTACCACAATCCTTAAACAATTCCTTAAAACCAAAATGAAACTATTATTTTGAATTTCTTAATCGATGATAATGTTTGAAAATGGGAATGTTGATAATTTTTTGATAGAACATTTTTTTTATTTATTTCTAGAGTTGATGCTCACAAACACTAACATTTAAATTACTAATATTGTTTCATTTAAAATAATTTATAGAAAATATATTCATTAAAATATTTTTTTAGAATCATGCATAAGTTATTGATTCATGAGTAAGTAATCCATACTTGGTTCAATGTATATTGAAACACTATTAATACCCTTAAATTATAATAATAACACATGCTTTCCAAAACTATATGTTTTGAATAAAATATTTAGATCATGCACCATATGTTGTTAGATATATATATATCAACAACCCAAAATTTTGAGGAATCCTTATTTTTAATGGAATAAACATATGGTTTACCCACACTAATTTTATAAGACATCGTACATTTTCAACCTTACTTTTGGTGTTTATCGCTAAATAAAGGAACCACATTTTTTAAAGGTCAATAATAATGTTTTCATATAATGTTATTTTTATAAAATTGTTTATCTATAATTAAATATCACTTTAATTTTGTTTTATGAAAAATTCAAAGCCACATATTCATCCAATTAAGTTGTTCCAATATCAATGGGAAGTTACAAATATTTTGAATGATTTTGAATTGAATTGTTCAATATTTATTATGAAGTATTTCTTGAATAATTTTATCCTAGAGATCTTCAAACTACTTTATAAATTTTTAGATGTTAGTCTTCAGATATATACATTGAAGTAGATAAATATATACACTATAAAGAAAAATCTATTTACTAGTAAATAACAATGTGTTTTAACCTTCATAGCTTCATTTTGGAGACAAATATAACATTTTATCTATTTGATTTAATCATTGCTGATGCTTTTTTTTGAATCTTATTGTTAGATAATTATTTTCATGTTCAATAACAAATTTATAAAACATACACATTGGAGACAAATATTTTTATTCAAATATCTACTTTTTGGTCTACTAATATTTAATGAAAGATTGTGGGACATTGAAGAATTATTTTTCTATTTTTGTGTGCTATTGAAGATCAAAAACATCAATCAGTTGCTACTAGAACGTTATGTACCCAATACAATTAATATCTATTGATTTATTAGAGTTTTTTATTCTCATACTATGTAATAGAAGTTAATGTGTATTATATTCTCATACTATGATAAGGAATTATGGTTCCCTATATATGAACCAGAAGGTATTTTAGAAGTGTTATTGTAAAGTATCAACTACCTATTCATAATTGTGGATGTCCTTGGAAAATGGAATTACTAGGGAAAATCACCAAATTAATAGAGACAGAGTTTGTAGACTGGACTAGGGGATCTTGGTGCACTGAACCACTATACATTGTTGTGTTATTTTCATTATAGATTTATGCTTCTTACATTTCATTAAGATATAAAGAATGAATATCAATAATAAAATGGTTTTTTTTGAATCTATCAAAGAATTTAAATGATCAAAATTCACACCTATTCTGTCTTAATCATAGTCATTCTAACCATTACTGCATAATAAGTGGTATCAGTGGTAGTACTCTATTGTTATATATTTTTTTAAAATCCATGAAATATTTTTTCCTATATGATAATAATAAATTTTATCAAAACTATATTCGGGATCTAATAAGACTATGTTAAAAATCTAGAGGAAGGAAAATATTGAGTTGGTGAATCTCAGAAAAGTTATGTAAGTGAATTTTGATCCTTACATTAATGTTTATAATTATGGATATCGGAAAGCTCATATGATTATTTATTTGAAAAATAATAGAATAAGAGTTCATTTAATTTTTTTTAAGTAATTGGAAATCCTAAATGACGATCTAAAAAAATGGGATCATGATCAAGAAAAATAATGTGATATTTATTCAAGAGAAAATAATTAAATTTTTTGTGGTTTAGGAGGTGTTGATTTTAATCATGTTTCCAAATGTTATACTACATATGATATGTGTATTTTTTTTTTTTAGTATTAAAAATATCATACAACAAAGAAAAAACGATTCAATGATTTTTTTTATATTTTCATAATGGATTAACATGAATATATCACTCAGATGAATGAGATATTGAAATAAGTTATTAATAATGTTACTTAAGTAGTAGATCCAATGATGAAATCAGAGAAATAAATAAAAGTTCGTATATTTTTACCCTATATTTTTAATATAACAACTACTTATATATGACAATCAAAATCTTTCAATGATTTAGAATGAAATATCTTTTTGGAACATTTATCGTAAATAAAGGTGAGATTTATGCTTAAGATGAATATCTATCATATATGAATAATCTCCTCTCAAAAACTACATTGGAAGAATCAACTATTTTAATTCATACAGATATAGTTAAATAGTAATAAAAATTTTTAAAATATTTTGAAAAACTATACAACAAGAAAGTTTAAGGGACTAAAGATAATATATGATGTGAATGGGAAGATAATAGTCATAAAAAGTTACCAATCATTTAAATAAATCTCAAAAAAAATATGATTATAAAATAAATTCAGTGAATATTATAATTATTTTATGTAGTGATTAATCTAGTGAATATAATGAATCTTCTACAAATTTTGAGTCTGTGAATTAATAAACAATTTGCATTTTTTTATGGATTATACTAATGAGGTACATTCTCCTCAGTATCAAAAAACTAATTCTGATGAAAATTATTTTAGGAATAATATAATTATTTCATTATTATACTATATAAATTTTAATTCTTAATGAAAGGTCATATAAAAAAATAAAATCAAAGGATTTTTTATATTATATATTAAGAATTGGGAGAGGAAAATTAAAAATGAAAAATCCAAATAATCCAATTTTTTCATCTCTATGAAATAAAAAATTATGAATTCTTGGGTGAAGAGGAAACATTAATAAAATATTATATTATACATAAAAAAGAAAAAATATTTGAATAACAGTCATGGTTAAAATTATATTTACAAATAAAAACATGGAATATGTAGTAATGGTGAAAGACCAAATTTATATAGGAATTACTTCTTTCCTGGATCAAAATTCCAAAAAAAATAAAATGTAAATTGTTTTTTTGTAGAATGAAAATAAATTATGAAAATATATATTTCATTATAAAAACTCATATTATTTTAAGAATATTTATTTTTGAAAAAAATTATTTACCTATATTAGTAGAAACACTACACAAAATAAATATTTTGGATACCTAAAACCCTACATGATAACACTGTTTGGACAAAAATCATATGTTTACCAAAAACATGTATATTATGATTTTCAACAATAATCCATTAAACTATATTATAAAATCATTATGTGGTTGACATATTATTATGTGGAAATTTATTTATTATAAAAATGAGTAATTAACTCTAATGTATTTCATTATCAAAAATTCTTTAGAACTAATACTAATAATGCAAAAAAAATTCTTATTTATTATAATATATGCAACTAATTGAATTAATTATTTTATATATGGGTAGAGATATATTTTATGATAAAACTATTAAACACTTCAATCATATTTCAGTAAAACTATTAAAAGATAATCTATATAATATTATAGCTAAATTACTAAAATATTCAAAATATTTTTATCAAACACAAAAATATTTTTCAAAACCATTTAAATTAATTATTGTTTTAAAATTTTCTATTTTAAAAATCATTTATATAACATTTTATTTTATAATAACTTTCTTACGTAGAATGTATCTTCAAAATTTTAAATCTGCAATGCTTATTCAATAACTTTCAACTCAAAAATGTGATTCATTGTATGAAACTTTTCAAAATCAATATAGCAGCTTTATCTTAAAACCGCAAAATCTTCTTCTTGAAAACTTCTCAAAATCAGTTTTTTTAAGATGTATAAAAATAGTCTGAGAAAACTTGAATCCATCAAGAGATTCATGTTTAGTGAAAATTATTTCTATGAAAAAAATTAAATATAATACTTCTTCTATTCTATAAAATGAATAGTTAGTTTCGAATGACTAGGATTTTTTTGAATAATATTATGAATGTGATCAGGATATTCATGATTTTGATGATCATGAAGATTCATTATTTTAAAATATTAAAGGAGAAATATATTATAAAGAACATTAATATAACGTCAATATTTTGAAAGATGAAAATGTAAATCTGAATGATGTTTTGAATATATTTTGAAAATAATTTGAAGAGCTACAAAAAGCATTAGTTTGGAATTATTTTTTGACACACATCAATGGGATTGTCAAAATGTAAAATAATGATAAATTTTAAAAGAAAAATTTAAATAATTTAAAGAAAAATGTTAATCCAAATATATTTACTTTGATGGGAAGCTGTCAATATGTGTTTAATTGATAAACATGAAGAGTATTTGGATGATTAGTTTTTGCCTTCTATAATATATCAACGATCAACAGATGTTCAATTCTAAATAAAACATCTATCATGAGTTTTTGAAGATTTAAATGGAAAAGGTTGATGTTTTAAAGGTATTGATGACATGTATAATCCTTCCTAATATTTCAAGTCTTCATCACTTATAAAATTTATTTAATTTTAATATCTTTTATACTGTGATTAGTAAATAAGCATAATATGTTGTTTCATAATATTTTTTTTTGGATTTGTAATACTCATAGATATTAATCTCATGTCAAAAAATGTGTTTAATGTTTGATGACTTTATAATTTATAACATGTGGGTAGCTCTTTTATTATAGTGAGAAATAAATAATTATATTATATATTAATTATATTTTTTAATTATGACATGGTAATTTTTTATTTTTACTTCATTCGAACTATTTTCTTCCTTGAATTTTTATTTTACTTTTAGGGAGTCATTTTATATATTTTCAATTTATTTTGGAATGAATTAAATTATTTAATATATTCATTAAAAATCCTTTTTACTTGATTTAATAATGTTTTGTATTTTCTCATGCCTTCCTATTTATATTCTTCTTGCATAGAAATAGGTGGAGTTTATATTAGAGAATTATATTATAATATTTCCGATTTCACAAAAGGGGGAGATGTATGTGGAAGAAAAAATTAAAATAAATTTATGAAATATTTTTGAGAATTTCATGAAGGAGAGATTATTGAGGAATTAATAAAAAAAATTGTTATCAAAATTAGGCATAACATTTATGTTTATTTATTTTAATTGGGAATTTTTTATGAGTTTTTTGATTATAAAAGGGGGTTATTTTTTATCACTGGTTGATTTGAAAATGTTTTTTTTTTCTATTTTATGTTTACAGACACTCACATTAATGTTTATAATATTGTTTATTTTATGTCAATTTCTATAATATTATACTCCTTATAATATTTATATTGGAAGAATACACAAGTCATTGATTCGTGGTTATGTATTCTGGTTGTGTATAAATGTATTTTTGAATCACTTTTCATGCCCTAAATTTGTAATTAGAACATATGGTTTGGAAACCCTGCACTTTTAATAACACATACAAATCATTTACCCAATGCAGTTGGAAAAGCATGGATAAATAACCCAACAGTTGAAAAAACCTATGTTTAAAGAAATAAACAAATGTTTCATCAGCCCTCCTTTTTTAAAAAACCATACTTTTTCAATCCATATTTTGGAGTTTATTTTTATGTTAAGAAACCATACGTTTGACTTGAAAATGATTGATCATTAAATTAAATATATTATCCTTTTCTCATAAATGGTCCTGCAAGAAGTAAATATCTATAGAAATCTATTTTAGGGCTGATTTAAAGGCTCATATTCATTATATGAGGTTGTTCATATTTATATGGGATGTTATGAATATTTTGAACAATTTATAATTTATATCTTCCTAATTTATAATGTGTAATTTCTAGAAGCGATATAACATGGAGCTCTTAAACCTATAGAATAAATATGGATATGTTCAACCATTGATTTATACAATGCAATATACAGATATATGAATTGTAATAAAAAATATGTTGTCCTGTAAATAATAATTTATAATCACATTTTGATTATATTTTTTGAATAAATACATGTCTTTCTATAATTTATTGACTCATTGTGGTTTTTGACACCGGTGCTATATCTTATTGTCAAATATTCTTCTTAGAATTTATTAGTTTTAAAACATAGAGACATACATGTTTATTAATATGTCTGATTTTTCCTATAATAATATTTAATTAAATCCCATGTAGTGTTGAAGAATTATTTTTCTATTGTTTTACATTATTGAAGTTCAAACACATCTATCTGTGGATGATGCAACTATGAGTGAAATGTGTGTTCTCAATCAATTATATAACTATTGATTTATCCTAGTTTCTATTACTTGGACTCAGTTCTAGTGTTGAAGGATTATAATTTTCTATGATAATTCTATGGATTTATGATTCCCAAAAGAAGAACCATAAGGCCCTATAATAGCCTTATTTTAAATATATCAACTCCCTATATATAGTTTTTAGATGTCCCTGATAAAATGGCATACTTGTGAAAATCACCAAAATCATAGAGAGTGAGAGAGATGGTGGAGTTGAATATGAGATCCTTGTGACATTAACTTCTATACATTACACTATTATTTTTCTTATTTTTTTTCCACTTCTTACTCATATTTAAGATAGATGAAATTAATCCCAACATAACAAGATATTTAGATTGAATCCGTCAACGATTTTAAAATATCACAATTCACCCCAAATTGTGTCTTAATCATAGTCCTTCTATCCATTCAGACATAACATGGAATTTTTTTAGATGGTCCTATCTAGGATACACCTTTTCTTCTCATTGTTTAGACGATAATCTAATTGAGACCCTATGGCTAATTAATAAATCTTGGGTAAAAATTCTCCTATTAATTTTATGATTTTAACATGTCTTTTTATCAGTTATTTTAGTTGGAACTACTATTACCTACTCCCTTATATATGAATGCACCGCATCCATATGAATAAGGGACTTTTGGAGACATTTTTTATGATGTAAATCAAATCGATCCTTATTAGGATTATTTTTAGAGACTATAACAATATCTTAAGACCCTAAGAGAAAATTAAATCCAACTTCATATGGATTTCCTTTGATAAGTTCCCACCCGAGACTGAAAAATGTTACCTCATGGATGTTCTAATTATTGTTACTGGATTCAATTTGAGTTGATATAATGTAAATGGTAGGAATGTGGGAAAACATGATAGGTTTCTATATCATATTTTTGAAAACAACATAATTATAGATGTATTGAGCTTCACTCTCCCATGATTCATGATTGAAAATAACCTTATCAATGTTTTTTTAAATGAATTCAATTATTTCATTCCATTTTTTATTTAAATTTAATAATGTGTTTATATTTATTACTGGTTGTTGTGAAATTTTGATTGAGGTATGGTAGATCTAGTGTAGAGGTATCACCCTCCAACTCTTTACAAGAAATCATAAAAATATCAATTTTTTTATGAGGGAATAGAGAAGAGAAACTTTCTATATGAAAGATTAAGATATCAAAGTAACTTCAGGATCCATGTCAAACTACCAAATATGCCACCAGATGCATGATATACCCTCCCCTGAAGATATCCAACTATATTTTAATCTTCATCGAATTATTTTATAACATCATCAAACTGGTACTGTTGTATTTGATGAATAAAAAATAATCATTTTATGTTTTAAATTGATACATATAAATGTGAAAAATTTTATCCATCCAAAACATACACCTTCAAATAAAAATAGTGGATAACATTCATACCTAGGGACCTCTTAAGATGGGTGTTATATAAAATTACGAAAAATTATTACATAACAATAAACAAGTATTTAATTGATCTTATTTTCTATTATACTAAAATTTTATTATTCCACATTAGTTAATTATCATCACCCACTTAAATAATTCTAGAAACATCATATATAAAATAATTATTTAAAACATTGAGAAAATTTATATAAGATAGGTGAGCTTAAATTCAATGTATTATTAAGCACAGGATTTAACAATTGTATATTCATGTTATTCCAATATTAGAATAATGGTATGATAACATATTAATGGTTCATGATAATTAAATAAGAGAATTCATGCCCATAGAAACATGGGTCATTATACATGTGACATGTTATAAATCTCTAACAAATTAAAGAGTCTTAAGAATCAATAATCCTAATCCTTGTGTTGTCAAAAATGATATAAGGAACCATTAAAACCCATAGAAAGTATGAATAAAATATGTTGGAATCTTGGAACATTATCATTATCATTAATGTTAAGTCATGTGAAAAATAACTAGAGCACAGTTAAATCCATAGGGTAAACACCCCCAGTTTACCCCCTATTTCTCACCTTTAATGACAGTGAACGTTGCCCATTGCATTAGATAAATATATTTGGATCACTATTCATATATGATATATCAGGCTTGTTATAAAGTACATAAGCCTAATATTCCATCATCAATGATGTCCATGTAATATAAATGAATATTATACATGGAATCTACCTTGATCATCATCAACATTTTTAAAAAAACATTCATTATAAAGACCCAAGATCGACATACATGGAAATTAAATTTCTTTTTTGGAATATTTAACACATTACAAAAATATATTCCCAAGGACCGTATTAGTTAAGTGTACTTGGAAATTGAGAAAATAATCTTCTAACTGGGTGAAAGATATTAAACATCTCCAATAAAGATCATTCAATTTTTTTCCTACCTAATACATATCATTATATCATGAGGAAATGAAAACATTAAAATGGTGAGATTAATGGATTAGTAAAGGTAAACAAGGTGAATTTAAAACAAACCATAAAAAATTGAATGTAAAAACATGAACATAAAGTTTAGACCTCAAACTCTTGAGTCAGGAAATAAATCATCAAATTAGATAAGTTATGTATCCGAATGGAACATTAACCATGATATGTTATCATTTGAAAAAAACTGGTAATTGTGGAAAACTAATAAGAAAATATTATGATTTCTATAGTAGCCAAGACATTGCGGACAAGATCATCATAGTGGACAATGTACATTAATGAACTGGGTTTACTTGCCATTACAGACATGTATTACTAAACCAGATTTACTTTCTTTTCCATTCATGTCTATCTCATGAGATATAAATCTTCACCCAATGAATTGGAGGGATATATAGGTCTCACTTATCTCATAAATAAATCATTATTAGATGTTCCACAAATAAAAAAATCATTCATCATAGCATAACCCAAGAAATAAAATGGGTTTATTACAAATCACTATATCCTAACACAATCCATATATAATATCATTCCACAATGAACCAAATGAAATCATAATATTAATAGCGATATAAACATAACCCTATTTAAATAGATTCATCTTATATAGAAAATTATTTTGATAAAACACATGAACATAATCCCTAACAAATATATCTATTCTTATTCATAAATTTTTTCCATTATAAAAATTCCATAAAAATTTGAAATAAAAGAATATATTTGAAATAAAATTGAAATATTATATAGTATGTTTCATTTAAATAACGCTTCATGAAACTATAAAAATCCATTCATGTCATATAAGTTATGAAAAACATCATTCCCATAATTTTTTCTAAAAAGTTAAATATAACCTTGTATAGTAATAAGAAGAGATATTCCTTCCATACCATGTAGTAAAACTAAAAAATGGGTAAAAACGAATTTAAACATAAATAGAATAATATTAAACAGTTTTTTATTACATTTTTATAAAACATGAACATGTATGATAAATATATCCCCAATAAATACTTACATAGAAACAATCTCGTATAAAAACAAGAGTGAAAAATTATCCATTACCATGTACTTTTCAAATGTCAAGGTTGTTGTCAACTCCTTTTTAATGAATAGATCGTGTTATTTAATTATACGAGGACCATATCCATATTTATAATGTCATATTTGATCCTATACTATCCTATTTTATCATTTTGTTAATAGTATATCAATACTACCTTTATTTTTTGTGTTAACTAGTTCCTTTTTTCATTCCTATTTTTTCATGTTTGTCACATTTCATATGAATATGATATATTTTTTCCCAAAAATTATGTTCATAACTACTATTTTTACTCATCATATATATATTTTTAACAATTCTTGAATTGGTACCGTGGATAATGAATCATCCCGTGTCGTGGAGATGGTAGGTCGTACGTTCACACGAGCAATGATATCATTATCTTGATGATTAAATGGAATGTAATTAGATGGTAATTTAATTATAAGTATTAATTATCATGTTATATTATTCAATTAAATCCATTATATGCATCATTATACCCATCCTATTAATTTTTTTTATAAAGAAATTACACCACAGTGTGGAGATGGTAAGCTGTACATATGCACAATGGTGGTATTGTTATTCAGAGGGTAAATTAAAGGAGGTATAAGGTTGTAAAATAATTATAATAACATATAAAAATGTTTAATATACTAGATTTATTACTGTAGTATGGAATCAACATAGAAAGGTGAAGCAAAAGAAGAAAATAAGTTGAATTGAATAGGTAAAGTCATTACCTCTTCGTCATTGGACTTCCTTTGGATCTCCTCTTTGGGACACTAGGGATGGAATTTGTGGAAAAGATGTCCTCCATATGATAGCTAATAATGTTTATACGATAATTATTCAGGGTTTTTTTGAGATATAAGGCCCATGGAGGTGTTTTAGTAATTTGGGAAGAGATTGATTTTTATATGAGAGGAGTGGAAAAGTTTAGGAAACTCTCAAAATATTAAAATACAACAAGACTATTATAGATATAAATATTTAAAATTTTACATAAAATAAATTTATAATAAATTTTAGACCATAAATTAACCCCTAGTGATTATTTAACTTTTATTATATAATTGAATAATTAAATAATAAATTAATTCAATAAAATATCATTATTTCCAAATTTTACACTATTTAATTAATTTGACTTAAAATTCCATAGGAAAGAATGTGAATTATAATATATTTCTTTCAAAAATATTTTATTTATCTTATAGATCTTTGAAATTTTCTAGACACATTAAATAAACCAAAATATAACCAAAATAAATTATTTAAATAATTTATTCTATTTTTATGTTAATTGAATAAATATTGTTTTAGAATTGAAGAGACATTTATGGTAATTTTGTGACTTCTAAATTTTCAAAATAAATTTATATATATCATATGGTTTAATTTATATCAAAATATACATTTATATTCATTCATTTCTTGATTTTGGCCTTATGTGGACACAAAAAAATATTAAAATACAAGAAAGTTGTATTTTGTAACTATCATTGATTTAAAAGATATATACGTTATTTTAATGTACTAGTGTCAATTAAACAACTAAAATTTGTTCTGTTTGTGATATGTATTGAATAATATTCACCCAATAATTAATTTGAAGTTTTTTTGCTTTTATTTTATTCTTTATTCTTTTGATTTTCCATTACTTAATTCTTTTAACTATTACAGTGTAAAAATGTATTTTTATTTACTAAGGGTTAATATAGTAACTCTAAAATGACAAATGATCCATAAATGGACTATTTGTGACATATTTAATTTCTTCCCAATTATTTTGGCCAATTTTATGCTTTTATGAATTTTATATATTTTAATTAAAAAATAACAAAAGTGTCAATTTTGATACTATTCATTAGTTGAATTTTTGTAAATATCATAACATAGAGATATATTCTAAAAAATCCTTTAAACCATAAAAAAATGTCAATGTGTTCCATAAAATTACTTCAAAACATTAATTGACTCAAATAATATATATTTTAATACTTATAATATCATTTATTTGAAATTTCTATTAATTAAATAATTCTCGCATCCCTATCGAGTCCTCATTAATGATACGTATCTAATCTCTAAAAGTTATAAATAAATATCTATGATGTAGGAAATTCTATTATCTTTGAATATCACACCAATAGCCGATTTTCTTCCCTCGTAATCCCTAAATTAAATCTAATATACCTATATAAAATGAGAGTGTGGAATTTTTGTCATATTCTTTAAATTTTTATATTCAAGTCATATTCATAGGTAAGTTTCCATTATGTTATTTCATTTCAAAATAATTATAAAGGACAAATTTAGACATCAAATAACATTTTTAAAGTGTAAAGTTATTTTTATAATAATATTTTTACATTTATTTACCTAATTTACCTTTAACCATGGTAGTAAAACTAATTAGAAAAGTTTCTATTCATAATGACAAAATATAAAATTATCGTATTTACACAATTTTAACCTATTATTCCAAATATGAAATAAATTTTTCAAAATTCAAACCACAAAAAGTTGTAAAATTTTATTTAAAATTAATCTCAAAGTATGAAAAAAGGTTACTGTTTAAAAGTTGTAACATTACAAAAGATTGAAGTGTTTTTTATATGAATTCCATGTAAATTATATGATAATGACATAAATTTTATAAAATAATAAAAAAATATTAATAATTTAACACCCTTCATAATATATATTAACCATATAAATTGTTTTGATGAAAAAAGTAGTTTTCAATAAAAATTTACCCTATTTTTACTATTCATAAAAATATGAAATTTATCATGAATATATAAAAAGGTGTTAAAGCTGCATTATTTAGAAACAAAATTCTTTTATCTGAGAGATAGAATTTATTCTTATATCATGTTTTAGTGAATATATAAGATGAATATTAAATTTGTAAAATTCAAAATGTAGTTAATACTATTCATAATGTCTAGTTTAAATCAGATTAAAAAATAATGTTTTTGAAATATATCATTGTTTAGTGAAACTAGATATGGAATACAATTCTAGCTATTGAGGATAGTCTCTCTTCCGTGAAACTCAAGACAATAATAGTGTTTCATATACTGAATATTAATACTATTTTTCATATAGCACAATCTAATATTTGTGTATTGTGCAACACAATACAGCCATGAAAATAAAAAGAATATATCCTATAATATCATGGGGTATTACATTCTACCCCCATAAAATGAATTTCACCCTCTAAATTTTTCAGGGTTATAAATGGTTTACTATTTGAATGTTTCTTTCCTGGAAACACAAATCGTAAAAAAGAATACTCAAAACTAAATTTAAAAATGAATGTTAGAAACATAACGGATACCCAAATTAACTCATCAGCGGGTTTCCACATAGAAGAACATTAATGGGAATTGAAAACAAGGATATGGAAGAGAAATCTTACCATCAAGATCTGATAGATATTGATAAAGAATAATGTTTTTGCGAAAGGTAACTCGAAATTGACCTAAATCTAAGATAAATTAAGGGACTATATTATTCATCACATAATAAGGTACTACGATAACATTTTGGTTTCTCTGGGTCCTTCCCCTAATATTGAAATATTTTTCATTAGAATAAATACTTACCTAGTTTTGGTACAATCTCACCACTTTTCAGGCCTTGAAAAATATCAACATCATCTATTATTGAATGAAATTATATCTAATTTTTCATTCTTGAATTGTTAGAAGATCATGTAAATGAATTATATGTCATTCAATCTGTCTCTATCACAAAAAAGTTATCACAAATTATCCAATATACATAACTATATATATGGTTGGATTAATTGTATATGGTCCCAAAATGGACTTATACTTATTCTATCATACATGTTAAATAAAATAAAACTAATTTATACTAACTAGGGAATTCTCGTAGGCTAGTGGTTGGCCATAAAGGGTTGTCGCACTTGGGATGTGTGTTTTATTCCCACTGCATTGATCGATGCGATGGGTTGTAGACCATCCTATAAGCTATCCTTTTTTTAAAACTGTACTTTTATAAAATTTCTGAAATAATATAAAAAAAATTTAGCATTAAACAGTACTATCATATGACCAACTTAATCCATTCCAACCTTTCGCCTTATCCAAAATATTTATTTCTAACTCCTAGAGAAAAACACTTACAATAAAGGTTATATAATAGTCAGGTGGATACCGTCATTTATCCCCCGTATATCATAATATATATCTAGTTGGTCACATTCCAAAAAATTTAATGAATTTATCATTTATTAATTTTATTCATGGTATTAACCTATATTTCCATATATCTTTTTTGAAAACATGCAGGTTTCTTTATTCGAAAACATATTGGATGTATTCCTTGAGTCCTCAAAAGTTGTATACTTCATCCATGACAACATAACCTTCATCTCAAAAAATCTTTAAACAGTTCCAAGGTAACTAATAACATCCAATTTACATATTCATGTAAAACATATCATTATACAAATATCATTATCTCAACACCATGATCATATAAACTATTATCCTTCCCTTATTCACCTTTTCATTAAATCACTTTTCATATCCATTATAACCATTCAAAAAATTCAGTAAAATTCATTTTTGGAAAAACATAAACTAAGGAAAAGATCCTAAAGGAACATTAACCATGATAGAATTGAATTGGAATAAAACATTTAATTGTGGGAAAATAATAATCACCTTATATAATTTCTATAGTAACCATGGAATTGCTCCCAAGACCATTATAGTGGATAAACTACATTACTAAACAAGGATTACATGTTGTTCTAGCAATGTACAACTGAACAATATTTACTTGTAATTATAGTCATGTCTATATTAGAGATTTAAATTAATACCAAATTCATTGGTGGGATATATAGGTCCCACCTATCTCATAATTAAACCATTCTTACATATTGCACAAAAACAGAAACCAATCATTTTAGCACAACCCATGAAATAAAATGAGTTTCTTAAACATAATTATATCATAACATAATCCATATAAAATATCATTCCATCATGAAAACAATAAAATCATAGTATAAATAGTGATAGAAACAAAACCCTATTTAAATAGAGATATCATTGATGGAATATAATATTGATAAAACACTTGAACTTAATTTCAATGTAATATATACATTGTATTCAAAGACATTTTATTTTCTCAAAATTCTAAGAAAATTTAAATGAAATGAATTTATTTGAAAATAAAATATAAATATTTTATAGTATGATTCATGGAAATATGTCTTCACGAAACTGAAAAATCCAATTCAATTCATATAGTTATGAAAAACATTCTTATTGTACTTTTGCTAAAAAAATCAAAAAGTACCTCATATAGTAAATAATGAATGATTCCTTTCATACCGTATTGTAAAAGTAAAAAAATGGGTTTAAATTAATTTAAACCTACATAGAATAATAGTAATCCTTTTATGATAACAGTTTTAGAAAACACAGACATGGATGATAAATATATCCCTGGTAAATACCTACTTATAAACACTACCAGATAAAATGAGATTGAAAAATTATCCCTTACCATAACCTTTTCATTAGTAAAGTGTGTGGTAAACTCTTAAATAATGGTTAAATAAATTTATTAAATAATACCAGGACCATATCTATATTTATGATATCATATATGGTTTTATATAATCATATTATATCATTTTGCTAATAGTATATCAATATTACAATTATTTTGGGTGTTAACATATTCGTTCTCAAATTCATGTGTTGTCATGTAAGTCACAATTTTTTTTGCATAGAATTTAATTTATCCACGAAATTATGTCTGTAATTATAACTTTCACTCATCACATAATGTTTTTAAGCCTTTTTAATATTTAACATGCATAACGAATCTCCCCATGCCGTGGTGACGGTAGGTCGTATGTACGCACGAGTGATGGTATCATTCTCTTGATGGTTAAATGTTAAGTAATATGATGGTATATTAATTCTAAATATTCATTATAGTGTTATATAAAATAATAAAATTAATTATATGCATCATTATACCCATCCTAATAAAGTATTTTTGAATAACAAATTATGCCACGATGTGGAGATAGGAAACCGTACGAACACACACAATGTGATATTGTTATTTTTTGGATAGATAAAAGAGGTATAAGGTTTTACCATAAATATAATTACATGTCATGATTTATAATATACTGGATTTATTACTTTCTTAATTAATCAACATAGAAATAGGAAGCAGAAGAAGAAAATAAATTCAATTGAATTGGTAAAGCAATGACATCTTCTTTATTGTACTTCCTTTGGATGTATTATTAGGAACAATAGAGACAAACCTCAGGGAAAACATGACCTATAGAAGATAAATAAAAATCATTAGAGGATAATTTTTCATGGTTTGGTTTATCTAGAAGGAACATGGAGGTGTTTGGAAATGTGGGAGGAGACGCCTTTCTATAAGAGATGATAGGGGCACGTTAGGAAACTCTCAAAATATGAAAATATAATAATATTATTCTAGATCTAAATAATTACTAATATCACATAAGTGAAATTTAAAATACATGTTATACCAAATCCTATACCGTTGTGATTAATTAACATTTTTATGATTTTTATATAATTTAATAATAAATTAATTTAGTAAGATATCATTATTTAGATATTTAACACTACTCAATTAATTTGACGTAAAATACAATAAGAAAAAAGGGAATTCAAATATAATTCTTTCAAATAAATATAATATTTCTTTTATAACATAAAAATATTTTTTACACATTAAAGAATATAAAATACAACAAAATTAATATTATAAAAATAATATATTTTATTTTTATGTTCATTGAATAAATATTGTTTTAGAGTTGAAGAGTCTTTTAAGGTAGCTATATCACTTTTAAAAAATTATTTAGAAATTTATATAATTGATATTGATTAATTTATATAGAAATTAAAAATTTATATTTATTAATAGGTCAATTTTTCCTTATGTGGACACATCAATGATATTAAATTACAAGATAGTGATATCTTGTAATTATCATTGATTTAAATAACATATATTCTATTTCCATTTACAAGTGTCAATTAAACAACATAAAATTGCTCATATTGTGATAAATATAAAATCTTATACACCCAATAATTTTTTGGAAATTCATTGGTTTTATTTTAAACCTTATAATTTTGATTTTCCCTCAATTAATTCCTTTAACTCTAACCATGGAAACATGTCTTTTTATTTACCAAGTGTTAATATAGTCACTCTAAAATTCCAAAGCAGCTATAAATGGACCATTGGTGACATATTGAACTTCATTCAAATTATTTATTCCAATGGTTATATTTTTATGAATTTTATATAATTTATTAAAATATTATTTATTTTAAAAAAATCAATAGTGTCAATTTTGACACTAGTCAGTAGTTGACTTTTGATAAATAAAATAAAATTAAAATATGTTCAACAAACTACTTTAAAACATAAATAACATATATAAGTCATCTATAAAATTATTTTATGACATTTATTCTCACAAATTATATTTATTTTAATATTTATAATATCATGTATTTGATATTTATATTAATAAAATAATTTTTGCATCAATAATAAGTTATAATTAATAATAAATATAAAATCTCAAAAAAATAAAAATAAATTTCTATAATGCAAGTAATTCCATTATATTTTAGTACACCTCCTATAGAAGATTTTATTTTCTTCTAATCCCCAAATTAAAATTAATATACTTATATAATTTGATAGTGTGTGATTTTGTCATATTCATTAATTTTTTTAATATTCATGTCATATTTATATATAAATGGCCATTATGTTATAACATTTTGAAAAATAAATGACCAGGGTATAATTTAGTCATCCCATTATATTTTAATAAGTGTTAATTTAATTTTATAATATTATTTATACATTTAATTACCCGATTTAAATTTAACCATGGTAATAAAAATAATTACCAAATGTACTATTCATAAGGCCCAAAAATAAAAGTATCCTATTAACATAATTTGGACGTACTGATTCCAATTATGGAATTTTTTTTCAAAGTTCAAAGAAATTAATATTTAGTAATTAATATAAAATTAATTCTATTTTTGAAAAAAAAATTGTGAATGTATTAAAGTAAAAACATTGCAAAAGATTGAAATGTTTTTACATATGAATTAAATTTAAAATTAATGAAAATAACATTAATTATATTAAAATATTACAATATATTATAATTATACAATAAATCAATTCAATAAAATATTTTAACCATATAAAATATTTTGATGAAAGTTATCAGAAAAAATTCAAAAATTATTCCAAATTAAATTTATTTATTCCTCTTCAAAAGAAGAGGTTAATTTTGTCAAATTGAATTTATAAACGTCCCAAAAAAAAATTAAACTGTGTGTTCCATAAGGGGGAAACCACTTTAATTGGAAAAATAATTCTTTTATCTGAAAAATTGTATTTTTTCTTATATCTTGTTTTAGAAAATACATAAGTTGAATTTTAATTTTATTAAATTTAAAATGTGGTTAATACTATTCATAATGACAACTTATATTCCATTAAATTATAAAATTTTTATAATAAATCATCGTTTAGTGAAACTCGATATAGTGTACAACACAACATATCGAGGAAGGTCACTCTTGCATGTAATAGAAGCCAAGAATAGTGATGCGTATACTAAAAACAAATATGGTGTTCAATATATCACAAGATAACATTGGTTTATCCTACAACACAAGACATCTATGAAAAAAAAGAAACCATTCAATAAAATCTTGGGGTGTTACATTCATTTTTTTGTAGATTGATTAACACATGGAAAAGAAATATCATCTATGATTTCTTATATTAAAAAATCACCATAAGATATCTAGATAAATAATATTAATGTTATCATAATTTCATATTCTCAGTGAAGAAAATTATTCATTATTGTGAATTTAAATTGATTAAAACACCATTAAATGGCCATTTAAAAAAATCATTCAAAATAGTGGAAATACACATTTCATTCATTAACTTTAAAAAGAATATATATTAAATTTTTTGAGAATAATATTTGTCTTCAATGTAACAATGTAAAATTATAATTTAATCATTAAATAAAGGATTTATTATTAATGTATGAAAAGCTATTTTTATGGTTTATGTTATAATAAATATTTTCATTAAAACTTTCGTATGATATACCTTCTTCAAGAAATGAAAACAATATAATAATTAAATCAATTTTTGAATTTAAAAACTTTATTAAAAATAATTTAGTCAATAATTGTGATATATTAAAAAATTTGTGAAATCATTTTACGGAAAAGATAAATATGTGAATAAATGTTCATCAAAGAAAGTGGAAATAAGGCTTGTTTTTATAAAACATTTCCTTTGAAAAATAATGTTACAAAGCATGTAAATTTAAAGGAAATAATGTAAACAAAAAAACAACAAAATTATAATAATATATATATGGTTAATCAAATTGATGTCATAAAATTTCTCCCAAGGTAACATTGAACATAAACAAACCTGAAAAGATATAAATTTTTTATATAAAGTTGTTACAGTTTTAGTAAATTTTGAGTCAAATGTAATTTAATGTAATAATATAATATGGACTCATAAATCCCATGAATTAAATAAATTATTTTTAAAAATTATTTCACGATGTAGTCGGTATAATATAAAAACAAATTATTTTGTTTTACTTGGATAAAATCTTATAAAACATAGATTGAGACGAATAACCATTATAATGTAATATTATTGAAGATAAAATTAATTAATGTAGTGTATCATGTGTAATAATAATACAATAAAAACATCCACGTGGAAATAAGTCATAATAAAATAAAATCTCATTTGACATAACATTTTGGCATGACATTTTCAATTGATTAGAAGTGTATTTCAATGAATGAAGATTGAGTTAACAAACCCACTAGCTCGAATCCATATTTCTTTTGTATGTCCTTTAATGAATATATAATTAAATTATAATAATTTTTACTATTTATTAATGCTTACATGTTTATTAACATATAACTATCCCATATAATTCATTTAGTTTAGTGATATATTTAATTTTCATATCAGTGAGGTCCACATCGTGGGTTTTGCGCATGTTATGTTTAAAATTGAAAAATGGAACTAGTAGGTTGCCCGTTGTCAAAGGAGTCATTTTTCATTCATCTATAGAATAAAAGTCATCAATTAATAATAATTTTAGTACATTAAATATAAATTTATAAAAATACATGAATGTTGGAAATGGAAAATTAAATCACACCACTTTGTGGGGGATAGTAATCTATATATATATATAAATGACATTTTAATTTTCCAATGAATGAATGGGTAATGAAATAGATGATATTTAATCTTAAAAATGATTATTTATTGAAAAATATTATATATATGTATATATTAAATATTTTCTTATAAAAATAAACAATAGGGGGTGATAGAGAACATATCTTATTTCTTCAACAAGGTGGTATCCCACATATATGCATGAACGATACTTTCATTCCCCATAAAAGGGAAAAAGATATGAGAAAGGGTTTTAATATAGTAACAATGAAATTTAAATGTAGTTTAGATACATATGTTATAATATTATCATATATTAATACTACATTATAGTATCATTAAAATAATTAAAATGAAAATGTTTTGTTAATATGAATGCCTTCTCTTTAGAAAACTGTGTTTGGATTACACCTTAAGATTTCTAAGATGGTATTTTGGTGAGACCAAGACCCCGATGTATTGTGTTGGATTGATGGAAAGTTATTTAATTAGATGAATGATGATATATATGGATCATGAAATTTGAGTAAGAGTGGATAGGTGGATTCCGTATATAATAGTGGAGTAGGACACAATTGGAATTACATATATTATTAAATTAATTTAAATTATTTTTCAACATTCAATGCAATTGAATAAATTTTTATTTAATATATGATTAATATAAGTTTAAATAATTTCATATAATAAAATTTATAAATTTTTTATGATTTTAACCCTTATCTATTGGTTTTCAGCTCCCATTTACCCATTTGAGGATTACAAAAAAATAATGTTTTTACACGTTTAAGACCCAGAAAGTTACTATACATGGAAAAGAGACCATTAAATGAATAATTTTTGATATAATTGACCATATAACTTTCAATTGGAAAATAATATGGTTTTTAGGAATTATATACCATTTAATAGAATATATCTTAACTAAAAATACCATTAAAGTTATTTTTGGAACATTTTAGGAAATTTAACTATTAAAAATATCAATATGGTTATCTAGTTATAATGTAAACTTTTAAAGCCTCAAAAATAATTTTTTTGTCTAAAAAATTCATGTAATATCATAAATTACCAAAAAATATTACATTTTATGTTTTCCAAATCATTTTCATGATTTTAAACTTCTTGAATGAGCATTGTGTAATCATTTTGAATGTTTTTATTATAATTTTTTCATCTATAAAAATTAAAAATATATTATCATTATAGAAAATTATTTTTAAAAATTTAATTGTAACAATTAATTACACATCTTATTCTTGTGAAAACATAATAGCGATAATAAAATAATGAAAGTTACATTTTTTACTATATATTCTTGAAAATATTATAATGGTCATTATAAACGAAAAATAAATCCAAAATTCCATATTTTGGAATATATTAAAAGTCCAATAGAATTAAACTAAACTTATAAAATATTGGCAAGTGTATATGTAACATACAAGGTAATATTAGAATAAATCCTTTTCATTTCTGAAAAATATTCATTCGTTAGATATTTTCGGGATATATTCACTATAAAAATATAATTAATCTTGAGTCAAAAAAAATTGTTTTCTTTTTAATATTTTATAATTAGAATATTTATTCTAAAATTTTAAAATTTAATATTTTCAAAATAAACAACATTTTTGGATTTATCATGTGAAAATTATCTTAGGGTGATTTTTCTAATATTTTCTAAACTATTTTATTTGTTCATGAATTTTGAAAATGTTCTATTTTATTGGAAACATTAATGTTTTAAGGTAATTGAAATGTCAAAAACAATATTGAGTTTTTATTAATTTATTTTCTTTTTTACAAAAAAAATAAAATACTTGTCTTCTGAATATTTTTATACTTGAATTGTTTATAAAAAATATTTAACACTTAAAAAAAATTTCTAAAAAAAATCATTAAATGATTTTTTAAAATTTAATTATAAATAAAAGTATACCATTTATAGATACATAATCTTGAGAAATTAATTCAATATCTAGAATCAAGGGTTCAAAATTTCTTACATAGGAATCTATTATTTTTGTTTATTATGAATAGTAACTATAGATAATTTTTATTAAATTGGAAAATGTAAAACAAGTAAACTAGGGTTAAATTAATATTTTGAGGCTTAATATATATTATGTAACATTCAATAAGTTCAATGAAAGATTCTATTTCATAAATAATCATCAAAAAATTTAAAAGTTATCATTTTTTAAATAATTTTTTTTGTTTTTTTTTATGATTACTCTGTCCAAAAACATGTCCAATATATCTGCATCACTAGATTCATATACTATGAAATATAATACCAAATTTGAATCATTAAATAAGGATAGGGAATAAATTGAATTTCCCCATAGAGTTAGAAATATGGGGATTTCATACCATAAATCCCTATAGAAATACATTATCTGATAATGATGAGCCTTATAAATCCCCTTAAAATCATTCTTGGGTAATTTAAATAATGCATGGGTGTTACAGAAGTTGAAGAAGAGATATTATGAGATTTTTTAGATATAATATAACATTATAAAAGAGCATTCATGGTCATTATGCATGATTTTATCAATCAATGTTTCTAATTATGAATTCCTATTATATATAAATTTTTCCAAAATTAATGGTTACATAAAACTCTATACCTATTAATACATATGGAAATGTTTTAGTCATGGAATCAAAATTCCTAAAATAAATGGGTTCCCAAATATTTCACCAAACCATGCATATTTGTAAAATTAATCCCAATTTTTAACAAATACCAAACATTCCACACAACATATAACCTATGGTATAAACTCCATTTCAAAACCAATAGTGCACTAAAATTTTACTTTTTAGATCATATAACCCAACATTATATACTTAAAAATATATAATTATTTAAAAATTAAAATTATGATTCATAAGGTTCATGAACATCATTTCAGGAACCAAATATTAAATACCTCTTAAAAAATTCATCATAAGAAAATCTTTCAATAATCATCATAAAAAAATACAATCACAACAATCCATAAGAAAAACCACAAAAATTACAAGTTACTTTAATATATATCAATAAATCTTTTTTATCCTGAAAAATTATATCCATATCATATCAATAAAACATTATCGATTTCTATAGGAAATTACAAAATTCACCACATTAATTAATGATATAAAATATCCAAATATAACTAGATTTTAAAGTTACATATATAAATCCCATTATAATGTTAAATTTCCAAATTCATAACGATTCAATAAAACACATATTAATAGGATTAATTTTCCGCTAAACTAATATTATCATTCATGAGTCTCTAGTAGTAAAAAAATAAACAACAACTATTTCTGAATAAATATCTAACCCAATAAAAAGCATGATCATGAAGACACTTATAAAGGCCTAACACATTAAATATATAATGAAATCACTTTATCCTAGTAAGGAGAGTTGACTAAAACACCACTTCAACAACATATTGAAATTATATTAAATGTTAAATGAACCTGAAACAATGTTTTCGGACCCATATACATATGAGCTGTATAAAATTAAATGAAAATATAAAGAACATGTGATAATAAATCTAAATCTAGTAATATTATCTTTTATAATAACTATTCCTTTTATTAACATAGGTCTATCTTCATGATATCATAGAAAATATAAGATTTCTGTATCATATATTATACCATGTATGGTATAATTAATGTTTATTCACTTACATCATTCTACCAAAGAGGTGACTGATTGGCCCATCCATACAACAAATTTAATGATTTCATACCAATGGATGTGTGGTTTATATAACTATATGAAAACCCATTGGGGTTAAAATTTCAACTCAATATTAAATTAAATTCAAAATTTATTACATCAAAAACTCTTATGAATTTTATTTATCTATTAATGTTTAACATTAATATATTGTGGGAATATAGTGTTGTGGTACATGTGTGTTATAAAAGCACATTAAAATCCCATATACTACTGTAGCATAAATAAAATTCCATGGTCAGTGTGGATCATCCGAAAGGATCCAAAAAGGATACCAAAATATCTATGTAATGTTTTCCTATTGTATATAAAAATCTTATGGCCGGGATTGGAAAAATGTTAGAAAAGTTAATCAACTGTTAAAAAATGATATAAATTGCATAAGTTTTACTCAATTTATTGTGTAAAATTATAACTATATATAAATATTCTCTCACTTCAACCATAAATTATTCAAGGGATGAAAATAGTTATTGGAAGCTGATGGTTATATTTTTCTTCTTCCAATGTCAAGATGTATATATAACCACTAATTTACTCACACAAGGTTACTAAAATAATTTTTTCAACATTTGGTACTTCATCTATATAACATGATATAAATCTAAAGGTGTTATAAATAATTCATGTTGGTTTTTTACCATAGTCTCTAAAATATATATTAGTTATCATGGAATATGTCCAAAGGTTTTAATTCTAAAATATAATAATTAACAACATCTTCATTGATTACATGGTATCTTTATACCACTAAATATTTTCTTACCTTAAAGACTCTTTCAATTATTAAATCCTAGGATAATTATCTATCATCTAATATTTATATCCTTCACTACTAACCTCGTGAAAACAAAAATGAATATTTTCATGCATCTCTAATATTTGTAGTTCATTACTTAATTATTCCTAAATACTTAAACTGGTCTTCCTACTCATGGAAATAACTTCCAAAGTAACATTTTCTAGATGACATATAATCTAAAAATCACATTATTGGAGGATAAACTCCCATATTTACAGAAAATGATTTAAATATATTTATAAAGAACTAAAAATACTCTTAAATGAAATAAATAGAAAAAAATCACTATTAAGGAAAGGTATCATCAAGTTAAATGAAAATACAATAATTTTAAAAATAATGTATTCAATAGAATAATTAAATTCAAGAGGTTTTAATTGAGGAAATCTATAGGATATAAATTATATCTATTAAATTTACATAAATACCATTTCTGATGATAATCAATAAAATAATCCAAAAATATTACTCTTTCATTATGTAAACAATGATTTTGGTCCTTGATCATCATTTTATTTGGGCACTTAAATTATTTTTTGAAACAAATAAACACATTAAAAATCCTGATATTTGTTAGTAAAATCTACTAATATAATTTTAATCATTGAAAATTATCATACAACCACATATAAACAACATAGTAAATTGAATAAAATTACAATGATTTAAACTTTTCATAGACACATAATAAGAAAAAAGTACATTAATCATCGATGTATCCATTTATATACCCCATTACAAGATAAACTGCTCTAGAAAATTAATATATTGTGTATAAAACATGTAATTGAACATCTTAATATAAACCTGAGGCTGATGAAGAAGTCCTAAAAATATCCTCATATTCACTATATTTTCTCTGTTAAATATTTTCAAATAAGTCAAACCATATTACTTGTGAATGAAAATAAACACATAACTCATACCACATTAATGAAAAACCACATACATCCATACTCCATAAACCTATCACTTCGATTAGATAATTGTAAATTACACAACATCCATTTATGGGGAGAGTGAAATTGTAATATCATTATTAATAAACATTATTGAATATAAATAGTAGCCTAAAAATCTCACACATGTACAAAACAAAAACTGTTCATGAACCTCTATGTTTGGTAGAAAAATTATAAAAACACTTCAAAACAAATAAAAAAACAATTGTCCCAAAATCCAACACAATGAATTTCTTCCATTGTAGCCTAAGCCACAACCCAAAAAATTCCCAATCAGTCATTAGGACCAGACATATTAAACCTCCCAATCTATTGAAGGACCCACCTAAATCCACCTGATGAAACCACATCATAATATTTGAAAGATCTTCTATCATGCCTTTTATGAAACTACAATAGAAACTAAAGCACTCCTCCATCATTCAACATGAATTAATAACAAATTTTTTTATGTAATCATGAAAATTAACTTGGGTGATATAAAAAACCATTAAATAAAAACATATGAAAACCATACTCTTCAAAATAATTATACTTCATCATCCCTAGTATGTACTGTCTGAGTGTCCTTGAGATCATGCATCAAAATTTACTATGAAAAACATAGACATGCAGGGATGTAAAATCAACCATACCATCTACAAAAAAGTAAGATCCATATAATAATATTACAAAAAAATTCAACATCCTAAGATATTTAATGAAACGATAATCAAAACCATAAATATAAACTAAAATGAACTAGAAAAGATCAAACAAAAAATCTGAGATAGAACAGATATAGGATCATTTTGGGGTATAAGTAATATAACATCACAATAAATAACCAAAAAGATAATGGTCTATAAAATAAAACAATTATGTTGATGATGTCAACAATATCTGCATATCATTGTCCTTACCTCAATATTACAACAAGGTGAAGAAATATTTAAATCATTAAACAAGTCCTCCAATGGTGCATTGAGAATAGTTATGCTAACAGATACCCAGAGGTCCATAAATATGATAACATTAAACCATTATAATAAAAATTTTATTATACTGTAAAATATAAATACCATGTTCATGAACCCACTTTCAATAAAGTAATCATAAGAGTTATTTTTTTCAAAAAGGAGATGAATTTCCCCCTAACTATCATGATATGAATCCTTAGATCTAGACCTTCCGGGATGTATAACATGACCACTATAATTCCCCAACCATAAGATACCAAAATCTATAATAGTGAATTTCCAATTAAAAGAGAGAAAGGATGATAAACTATAAAATGAAAGTTCAATTTTTACTAAGAGAACTCACCACGTAAATCCCACGAGCTGAAACAAATGACCATAACAACAAGATGAATGACCAAAAATAAAGGCAACATGAATACCATTGATGAAACAACAACAACAAAAAATAGACCAATAATAATAACAATAATAATAGTTATAATAATAATAAAACACTAAAATAGATGATCAAAGATAATGGTTGATGGGTTAACTCTATACTACACTATTATTAGCTAGAAGATCTACCCAACCCTTCCTCGTTTCTTATATTTTAAACAATAGTGCTCAAATATTCAATTTATGTAGATTTCATCAATGAAATGATAACATATTTACCTAGTTAATGATGAAAAATTCATTGAATAAATCATATAAAATATTTTGGTGAATTTTGAACTATAATGTCCTTCTCTATAAAAATCAAATTCCCATAAATGCATTAGAATTTAGTTAATGAATTTCAACCATAATTACTCCCATATAAAGATACCATAATAAAAAATATATCTTTTAAAACCATATTGAACCATTTAATTGGTCAAATGGTTTACCAAATACATAGTAAATAAAATTAGTTATTAGTTATTTATTAGATTAAACATTTATAATCAATAATTAGTCTCATGATACCCTATGTCTTCATGGAAAATTAAACTAGAGAACACTATTGCGGAACACTCAATTGATAAAACCATTATATTATAATTAATAAATTTGAACATTAAAAAACCTAAGAAACTATAAATATTAACTAAAAAATTTACATATACATAGCTGAAAAATCTATATTGTAATACTCTTATCTTTTATTATAAATTTAATTTTAAATAAATGTATTTTCATTGATATCATTATTTACACACAAAACTCATGTTTAAAAAATATGTGATATACTATTAAATTATTATTATTTAATTTGACAGTTCTCTCATAATCCTTGGTTTGAAGAATATTAATAATTCTAAATAAATTATGAAAATAATATTGTTCTCAAATTTCTAAAATTAATTCATTGGTTATCAATTAATTAGAAATGGAAATAAAAAACATTTCAATATAAAAGGTATGTTTTCAAAAAAACTATTTTTATGTGCATGATGAAATTTTTATTAATTAATTAAACCAATACCTATTGGTCTATTATTTCAATGAATTTTATATTAAATATGTTCAATAAAATGTTTTAACATTGGTATAATTTTTGTCCAGTCATGGGATTTGAATATTTATAGTTTTATACCTAAAATTTATTTGTCTAAAAATGGTTTTCATCGTATTATTCATTCTTTGATTAAAATGAATATCTACCACATATTTAAATTGAGTAATGAAAAATGGTTTCAATATTAGGAATCATAAATTGTATCATTTTTGAATAGTACCCTTTTATTTTTTGTTACTATGAATAGTAATCATAGTTAATTTTTTTCACCTCTGTAAGGGTAAAATAATTAAAAAGGGTAACAATATTTGGAAATGGATTTATATTTATCAAAAATATTACAATATCCTATTATATGATTTTATTTTGGATGTTTCCACTATTGTCTCAAATATATTTCCACATGATTCCAAATTTCATTGAATGTGACCTTAATTTTAACTTACGAAAATAAAAATACAAAATGTAACTCTCTCACTTAAAAATATCAATTATGTGTTCAAATTTCGAAAAAAGTAACATGTGAAATGGTATTAATTTATATTTTTATCATAATGAGTTTAATTTTACGATTTAAAATTTCATATTATTTTTAGTAATTATATAGCTTCTTTAAATTATTACGTAATGCTGGTATAATATTTCTTCATTTAATAGAGAAATAAAATAAATAATTTTTAATATAGAAAAATTAATAAAAATTTAGTGATTTATATTTTTACAAAAGAAAATTAGAACCATGGTTCATATTGTGTATGTGTGAAAATATTATATTCTAATTCCATATTTCTTTTGTCTCCATTTATTTTAAATTAACTAAATAGTCTAAAATTGACATTAGTTATATTTTTTAATAAATAATATTTTATAAAATGATTTATAACTCATTAAAATATTAGTACAAACCACATTAATGGATTATGGTTGAAAATGAAAATCCTATACCATTTAGAAACCCTTTTTTATTTATAGTAACATCATTAATCATTTAATATTAAAATAGTTATTACCATAGTTAAGGTAGAAATGATTAATAAAGGTATTATTAAAGAAACTAGGTTTAAAATGACATAAATATGTATTAATAAAATTTGATGGTGTTAGGACAACCAATAATCTTTTTATTCTAATTAATATCAATTGGGAATCATTTTAATTGAAAACGACTTCTTATTATTGAAATATTATAAGAAATTCCCATAGTGCCCCTCCCCTCACCTATAAAAGAAAACCCCTTATTTCACTTCATTAAAAAACATTAATCTATATATAACATTCATTAACATTCCATATTATATTTTATGAATCTTTATCAAGATTATAGAGGATATGGTCTTCCCAAAAGACCAACTCTAGGATCCTGATGAGGAGATATAAAGGAGTTATTTCATTTAATTTGTAATTACCTTAACCTGTTACTTTATTTCATACATTCTTATTTTAGAATGACTATATATATGTTATTTTAAATATAGATATAAATAAAACATCTTTAATATACCAAAAATAATCATTAATATTATACCAACCTTATCCTCTCTCTTTACCATCAAATTGGAAGTGATAGCATCCCTCATGCATATTCTCAACTAACCATATCCACGTAGAAATACAAATAATTTATCATCTCTATATTTTATGGATAGGTATTATGAATTGATTAATTTTTATATATGATATTTATGAAATAATTAATAATTATAAATAATAATATCACATGTACTCTCTTAATTTCTAATCTATTAGGGAATGATAACGTACCTCATGAGTATTTGTGGACTACCACCGCTATAATGCAATGTGATTCCATTATAATTCATTTTTTAAAATTATTGGTTATATAAATGGGTTTTATGAAGAAGAAAAATTATATTCCATTATATTTATTTTTCAAAAGAAAATTATGTTTTTCTTTTCTTTTGTTCAATCTAATGAAAATTGAAAAGGCGTTATGGAATATGTACCATCTACCATCTCTAGTAATTTTTTAATTGATTTTTTGATGCATAACATTTATAGATGATTATATAGATATATAAAATAAATATAAATGATTTATATATAATAAATAATAATCTAGACTTTACTAAATCATTATTAATGTACATGGGGCAAATATATATATCTAAATTTCTTATAACAACATAAAATATGTAATAACATTAAATGAGAATTTTTTTTATCCATTATTAATAAATATATTTGGAAATGAGAGAAAAGAATAATATATGATATTAAATATATTTATATAATTATGGTATATATTTATTAAAAAATAATTTTTTTAATAAAGGATAATAAATCACTTTGAAATAATGTTGAACTCTCAATAATAGTTTTATATTATTATTTAATTTTTTGGTGAAATTTTTCAGGGTTTTGTTTTTTTATTTAATTCTATGACTCATACATCAATAATCCCATGATTTTTTAAATAAATTTTAATTTATATAAAATTAATTTTCTAATTTAATTTTCCACTCTTTATGAACTCACATGAATGAAATTATTTTATTAAAGAAAAATTTAATTTACATCTAACTTCGGTTCAATATAATTTTTCTTCCATCTCCATTCATTATAAAAATATTTCCTATAATTTTTTTACTATTCTAAAAAAAAATAAAAAAAAATTTACACATTTTTTACATTTTATAGAATTATTTAAAATGAATATTTTTTTGTTTTGGAAAATGATGTACTTTTGAGTTTTATTATAAAAAATTTGAAAATAATATTATTTTTAACAAATACTCTAATAAAAACTCCCAATATCATGACTTCTAAATTATTTAAATATTAAGTTAAAAACCAATAAGCATATTTTCTTGGAAACTGTTTTCCTAAATATTTATTAAATTTTTTACTATAAATAAGTAATTTAATTGTGAAAATGATATTTTCTTCAATGAATTTTCCATGTGACATGTGAAAAAAAAATCTTCTCTGATGACATATATTGATGTTAGTTAATAGTTAATATGGATATAATGCAGTGATACCATACATACTATTTCTATTAATGTTTGAAGATTATTATGAAAATATTTATATTAAAGATGTTCATTTTATATGGGTTATGATATGATGAATGGATAGAATGTTTATGAATCATGTTTATTTTCTATATGTTATTCCATGATGAAATGCTTATGAATCAAATTTGTTTTCATATTTTTGATCTTCTAGAACATATATTTAGGGTTATCATTATGTGATGGGTGGGACCACTATTATATATACCTTCAATGTGTTAGGTAATGATGGATATCTTTTGAGATAAATAGTTCTAGAATGGGGTGTAAACCCATTTTAGTAAGGGGACTCTATCTGCCAGGATAGTATTTGGAGTGAACCAAATACTATTAATGATTGATAAGTGAACCCAGTCAAATTCTATTTTTTCTATTGTGATAATTCCCAACCTATGAAATGATTATATTTTCTTTATATTATACAAGAAACCAATATCTTATTCCATTATTATCCTCTCTTGGATTATGTGCTTTCATTAGTTTATGATTCATGTCACATAATATTTCATGATTTATGAAGTGAATCAAAAATATTATCCATGATATGAAGGGTAAGGTTTTCAAATGTCACTCTCATTCTCTCACACCCTTATACTCATGTTATGTTTAGGTGATCAATAATATCTCCCTTATTTTCCCTTATTTTTCATTAAGGCTCACCCTTTCTTATATTTCCATTATATCAACTATAAAGAATGTTATTATATTTTATATTCTCAAGGAAGGGTGATAGTTATGAATTACATAGTGAGAAATGACATAGTTTACGGATAAACCAATTAATTATGTACCCATGTTTCTCGAGTCCCTAGACATATATGATTCCATAATTTTTCATTAGGTTGTGCAATGAATATTCATCTAGGAAGAGGTGATATTTGTGTATGAAAAGTATGGGTCCCGATAGATGGTAATAGGGAAAGGTATAGTAATCATTAGGAAATTTAGATAGTAATTGTTAAATAAGAACCCAAAGTATAATCCTAAGAATATGATAATTTCATATGTTATGGTAAATAAAGAGAGTAATTTTAATAGAAAAATATCCATGTTTGGATTATATAAGTGGAAATAGTTTTTGACAGATGCATATGAAGGTAAAAAAAACTCAAGATGAGTTAGTAATGTATATCCCATCCATCATTCTATTTCATAGTGAGTGTTCTTTTATTATGCACCTAGAATGAAACACTCAGTTTTTTTCATGATTTAATTTTGTTATTCATTAAAAACCATTATGAAGCATTTGAATAGATTATTCTCATGTATAACCTATATTAATCCTAGAGTGTTTTATATTGAAGATTAGATATTATTATTTAGTCATACATTGAATGATGTTTCATGATTAATGACTATGGTTAATGATTTTTGATGTTCATGAAAACTTATTTTCTGTAGTTTTCAATTAAATAAAGAATGATGATGTTGATGTGGGAAACATTGTGCTAAAATATTGAAGAACCATATTTGATCAAAGTTATATAAATTTATTTAAATCAAGAAAATTTTATAGTAATGTTAGTTTATATCCTCAATGATTTGATGATAATTATAAATGAAATACCATAATGGTATAATTATCACAACTTAGGTAAATGATTCTTCTCAAGTTGATGTTTTTGGTAATGTTATTCCTAAAATATTGTTTCTTATCCCTATAGTTTTATTTAATGTTATCATAGTAATGGAATGAATTTATCTAATTTAATATTTTAAAAACTGGTGAGGAAGTAATTTCATGATTGATATTCCAAACCAATATAATATCATCTATCAGTATGATGAAAAATAAGAACATACAATTGAAATCACACATATTTTATGGGTATTGAATCATTTTGAATATGGGTGTTTATCTCATATTATTAGGGATAAAATCAACATCGATGATATTCATTCTTTGCTGGAATTTCATGATTTTTTATAAAAAAAATCATTCTATTAAAATAAATGATTATTTTAGTTATTAATAGAAATCGCACCTAGGGTTATACCAATTCCAATGACACTCTATTTAATGTCATCGATTGAGTTATAAAAACTGAGAAAAACAATAAGTTAATATTTACAATGTATTCTTTCACCCATGTTTTTCACCATGAGGTTCACTTATTATTTTTTTAGAAAAAATATATCTCTATATGAATCTATATTGATTATTAGGAACTTAACCAAATAAAAGTCAAGAATTAGTATCATCTGCCCTCTATTGATGAAATGATATATATATTGAAAAACATGATACATTTCTAAGATTTATTTTTTCCTGTGTAACTCAATTTTAGTTTCAAGAAGAAGGATACACCCAATACAATATTCTATAAAATTTATACACACTACGAATACAAATAGGGATTCCATTTGGACTTCATAATTCTTGATCTATATTCAAATATTTAATAAATAAAGTATTTAGATATTACAGTGATAAATTTTTAGTTTCCATTATATATGATATTATTATATATTCAAATAATAAATAAGATCAATAAGAACACTTATAGATAGAAATTAAAACTCCAAGAAAAGAGATATTGTATGAAAATTTTATAAAGTGTAAATATTTTCTTAAAAAAGATTCATTTATGAGTAATATAATCTCAAGATGGGTTATATCCATGCATCCATCAAAGAAGGAATATATTTATTGTTTTTCCATACCTAATATGATGACTAAGTTCAAAATTATACATACTTTCAGTTAATATAATAAAATTTCTGTAGATAATTAATCAGACTTGTCTAATCCACTGACAATGATTACTCGAAAGGGATCAATGTTCTTTTAGAAAAATAAATGTGATCAAAATTTCAAATAACTGAAGAGAATTTTAGTATACACACTCATTCATACACAAACCTTTAGTGAAGAAGGGTTTTTAATCTATAGTTATGCATCAAATATGGTATTACAATTTTCCCTCATCTAAAATGATATGGATATATATTATTCCTCATGACAATAGATAGTTTACTATAAAATTTACGAAACACATGATTTAAAGTTAGTTGCTCTAATTTTTTCATCAAGGATATGGCAGAATTACCATTATTAAGAATTATTTAATATATATATTATATCATTAATTTTTTTGAAGTCTATATTCACTCACAACATTTGAATATTGTCTATGAAATATGGTAATATTTGATAAAATGTTATTATTTCTAAATAAATTACAAAAAGGAGATTGTGAACATAGGGGATAATGATTTGAGTGGAAATGATCTCGCTAGATTTTCTATGAAAAGAATCATGAAATATTTAATATCTTTAGATGTACAAAGTATATATTTTTAAATCATGAATGATTAGGAAAAATATTATCTTGCACAAATGAGTGTTTTATCATATATCCATGTGACTGTAAAGAAAGAACGAAAGGAATATGTGGAACTATAAAGATCGATAAAAATGTTCTTATGTTTAACATCGACTACGATAGATGATAAGAATTAGGAACTATGTATGTTTCATATCAATACCTGATTTTATATAGTATCTATTAGATGAAACTCATAATTCATTATTCTCTATTCAATATAGATGTACGTATATATATATAGATATGAATGATTATTTATGGTAGGACAATATTGGAGGGGATAATATATATTATATATATCAGTTCTTAGTAATCATGAAAATTAAGGTATGACATAGATGTTTATGTGAATGACAAAACTCATACCCATAAATAATGGAAATGGGAAAACAACATCATAAATGTTGTTGTCGGTCTCCCCAAAATGTATAAATGACCTAATATTTTCTAGGATGTATTTTATGGCCATAAAATTTCATCAAAATTCATTTGTATTAAAGAATAATTCCCCCATAATTAGTTTCATTGAATATACATTAAGGATGTTTTTATGTTTAATGGATTACAAAATTATACTATATTTAATCGGTATCTGAATTTTACCTATAGGTTCTAAATAATTCTTCAAAATGATCTACATAGACAAGCAATTTTAAATACAATATATCATCATCATCAGATAAATGGTTATTTTATAATAACTATTAAATCTATACAGGATATAGTGATATCATTTTCTATAGATGTCAAAGGTGTTTTGGATCAAAACCTTCCCCTATTAGAGTTTTCTTACAATAAATTATTACCCTCAATCATTAAAGTGGATCCTTTCGCATCCCTCATTTGAAATAAGTATATAAATTTAATATGATACAATGATGTTAAAGAATAGAATATATTTGGACCTTAGCTATCAGATGAATGGGAAGAATGTAATGACCTGAGATTTTGTAAATAAAATTCCATTTTTGATTGAATAATATATACTATTATGGTTGTATAGAACACATGAACTTGTTTAGTTTAATAATATCCTATTGAATTTAAAAGTACATTTAGCATCCTAAATTTTGATAAAATATTTTTCGATATTTATTATATGATTATTAAAAATATAGTGTTATAATAATTCTAATTGACATAAAAAAAATAAGAAATGGACTCAACAAACATGATCATACCCTTTGAAGCCCATTCATCCAAAAATCTGTGGGAGATAGAATAATTGTGATTTTATCTTGACTTAGACCAAGATGATATCCAACAACTAAATAATGATAGAAATCATTTACAATTTAAATTCATGATCATCGTGATCATGACCCAAACCATTTACGTTGAACAACCCCATGAAAATATTAACATCGCATAACTTACCTGTACTGCATTTGATAGCATAAAAAATTTCTACATAACAATAACCTAATAATATGAATATTTGTATTTTATTTTCAATAAAATAATGTTTATAATTACTTATTTTTACTTTTGTTTTATAAATTATTTTGATTTGGATACAATAATTTTTATTTTATTTTTATGTAATATGATCTTTGAATTATGATATTTCATTTAGAGGAATTCATGAATATTAAGAATAAATTATATATTAAAAAATAAAATTCAATAATATTTATTAAATAAAAATGATATTATATTTTTTATGATGTTAAAAGTAATTGTTATAATTGTTTGAAAACTATTATTGTTGAAAAAAATAATTTCTCAATAAAAGTGAATTACTATTTTAAAGGATATAATTAACATATTTTGAATATTTTTGGATAAAATAAAAAATAGTTTTTGAATTATCATGTAAAAATTATTATGCAGTTAATTTTTTAATTTCTCTGAGACATTCTAATTTCCAGGTAAAAATTAAATGTGGCATAAATATATAGTGTTTATAATGACATCATAATGACTGAAAAGTGAGGTAAAAAATTATATAAAGGGTATTGAAGACCAAATATATGTTTCCCTTTTAAAATAAAATGTATTGAGGTTATTATATCAATTTTATAAAACCTTTATGAATCATCCAAAACATAAAATATTTTTTAATGTTTTAAATCATTTATTTATGAACATTACTCACTTCCACATCACCAAGTGTAATATTTTAATGTGTTTGGAAACTTAATTATAAAATAATTAAAACCATTCTTATTTTCAGAAACCACTTTAAAAATCGTTGTGTATTTTTGAGGTTTTGATTATATTATTCTATAGAGTCAAAAAAATATGTTTGGGAAATAATAAATAATTTCACTATTTTTTTCTAATAAAAACCCACCCAATATCCCATTTATCTTCACTAAACAAACATTCATCACATATTTAACATTCCATAACCTATCTATAGCCCTCCAATTATGTTCATATGCTCTCAGGAATCTCCTCAAAAGGTTTCGGGATCGCCTTTTCAAGGTAAGGGACCACCCACACTTCTTTTCCATTCAAGAATCATCATTGTAATTAACCATTTGAATCTTAATTGACTGTTATTTCATTATATAGAAAATTTCTGTTGAATTTTAATTTGTTTTCTAACAATGAAAGAGAACTTTTCCCATCTCATTATCATTTATCAAAGCTGTTACTATAGAAAAATTTAGTATGGGATTTCCCTCAATTTTTTTCCATTCAAGATACTTATTTACAATTATCATTTAAAATCTCATTTTTTTATATTTTCATGAAATTATTATTATCCAAATAATTTAAAATTTATTTTATAACAATATAAGATAACTTATCTTTTATCAATATGGAATTTATCTAAGACATTACAACACTATAATTTAGTAAGTGATTTCTCTCTCTACTTTTTAATTCATCAACCTTATTTGCATGTAGAATTTTTTATCTCAATTTCTTATGTTTTGATGAAATTTTAAGTACATCAATACTCTCGTATTGATATTTTAATAATTAGATTTTATTTATCACTTCTCGTTAGGGAATTTAACAACGATTTTGTTATGCTAAAATTTTGTAATATAACCTCTCTTTCACCTGTTTATTTAAACTCCATAGTTATGGAATGAAATTTATCATGAAATTACTATAGATGGGATAATATATTACAGATGCATATTAACATACTAATGATTTAAAAGTGATTATATACCAATTTCTCTCTCATCTAACTGTTTTTTAAATTTTAATGTGCCCTTGTTACACTTCCAAAATTATCTTGGTATTTTCCATGGAATTTTTTATTCAAGCATCCTCATTACCTTATGAATTTTAATTCCCAATTTTACTTGTAATATTATGTTTTTAAATATAATTAAAATTATAATTTTGAATTAAAAGTGATAAGATACCCTTTTATCTCTCATTTAACCATTTTGTGAATATTTTAGAACTAATATTATGGTGCCAAAAATGTCACTGCGATTATTCATGTCATACATTTGTGAAGTGTATACTAGTATCCATTTTCATTCAAGGGTGTTCTCCTAGATTTAATTATACATCATTTATTTTTTTATTCCATGTATTTAACCCTTATTTCTTAATATTAGTATTATATGTGATGAAAAAAATTATCCAAATTTGAATACTCCATGTGGACCACTTATTCATGTACATGATATGAAAGTCGAGAGTGTGCATGATATTATATAGCACTCCAATAAATTGGGTAATGTTTTAGTCTCATCAGACATCATGTATGTTATTATGGAAAGAACCATATCCATTGTGGGAATTATCCTACTATACTTTGATGTGTTGGTGGTTATACTTAACATATTTTTATAATGTCATGTTTAATTTCATTGCCACAATTTTTTTGTTTTTAATGTTGTCAGGCTTTATCATGCATAATTGTTCATATTTATGATTATCACCACTTTTATAGAAATTTGGAATGCTTATTAGATAAAATGTTATTATTTATTCAAGTAATTATTTTGTTTCCCTTACTAGCCTATTATGATACCCACTTTATTTTTTATGTCGGCATGATATCCCATGAAATTTTACAACTGTTGGAATATAATGAGAATGTTAAAGATGTTTTCTATAATATTGATTTACCAAATTGTTTTATGTTGTTTTGAAATATAACTAATTACCGAAAACATTATAATTACTTGTATTATGGGTTTATTATGTATATTATTATGGTATAAATAAAGAAAAAATGTGTAATAAAGACTATGGTGGTTGTTGTCGGTAATAGAAGAATGTTTTTAATTTTGGAGAATAGGATTATAGAACTGCAGCAAAATCCATAGTGTTAAGAATAATTAAAGAATGAATCCATAAATAATGAAAAATTATAATTTTTATGATTTATAATGAAGCACGTCTACATATGGATATCACAAGTGTTTATGGGTTTGGCATAGATGCACCTAGGGGTAAAAACCCTGGAAGCACAGTATTGAGCTTGACTCAATCTAGAGATGGATCATGATAACGAGCCTTGTTTTACACCAGGTTTAGATATCCTAGGGTATATGATTTTATAAATTCCCAACCTCATTACGAACCATTATTAATAGAAAAATGCTGACAATATTCTATGTACTGAATTAGATCAAGAATAACTTTTATTGAATATTGGAAATGAATTAGTTATGGAATAAATTTCATTTATAAATTTCAACTAATAAATTATTTGATTTCCATTTATGTGGTTAATAGTTGGTAATTTTTATCCCTATTTCAATTTTGTATTAATTAAATAGTTATAACTATAATAAAAATGTAAAAGTTAGTTTTTTCATCCATTTTTACACAAATTACTTTATTTCACTCATGTTTGTTAGAAATATTCAAACACAACCACCGAACATTGAAAGAGTGTTTTCGGTCAAAATTGGGGAAATTATTACATATAAAAGAATATAAATAATCCCATTATAAAATTTATGGAATAAAAATAATATTAAACATTATGATACATCATTTAGTCTAATTTGATATAATTATTGGAATGGAATGACTTTCCTTACATATAGCCAAAATAAATTTCCATGAGAAGGAAATCAATCTCTGTTTCAGGATCTCCCTCTAGTTCTGTACTAGTTCAAGGAGGGCATGAATATTATTTAGCACCAACTTCCCATTCATCGATATTATATCCATATAAGAATTTTTATCTTGTTCAGATGAATGACTCAATGGAAACTATCATCCTTAAAGTCTAGCCCATTTTTAAATAATACGATGATGTGTTTTCTAAAAAATTTCTTAAATTTCATCATAGCGGAGTGGTTGAATTTTTATTTTTTGTGGAAAATAAGGAACTGAAGATGAAACTATATAAGAAACTGGATAAATGGTTCATAAACCTATGTTCTTCACCATGGGGTTCTTTTTTCTTCTTCATCAAGAAAACGTTTGGGTTAATAAATTGTTTAATTGATTATCCAAAGCCTAAAGAGATGATGATAATGAAAAACTATTATCTTACATTGATTGAAAACTTATTTTATTAACAAATGGATCCCAATACATCTCCATGGTGGATCTTCAATCATGAAATTTTCAAATACAGGTGATGATTCCTGATACCCTCAAGGATACTTTCTATTCAGGGTTCAAAAACTATTACTTCATATTAATGCCATTAATAATAACTAATGATGTAGTAATATTCAAGTAGTTCATGAATATTTTCTATAGATATTACCTTAAAATAATTTGGTAGTATTTTTTGGTTATATTATAATACAATCTAAAAGAATGGAAGAGTTTGGGGATTATCTGAAAACTTTACAATAGACATTAAGAAAGGTGAATCATTAGGAAAATTATGGAAAATATTAGTTATAGTTACATTATGTCTCATTCTTTGGTAATTTCATTATTATAAATGGGATATTATTTTTCCCTTCAAAGAGAGAATCATTTGATGGATAGTTGAGGCCAATATCCGTTATGGATATCTATAGATTCCTTGAACTAATTTTGTATTATCTATGGTTTGTAAGTAATTTATAACCATTGTAAAACACTGTAACTATGAATTCATGGAAGGGGCCCATGCTTTTCTATAATAATAAATTTTAATAGAGTATCAAGGATTTGAAAAGGATTCTTATCTCATCACGTGTTCTTTTGCTAACAACAATTGTGGTACAATTCATTGTATAAAAAATGATTAAACGAAGGGGTTAGGATGTGGAATAATGTTGAATGAAAATATGTAATCATAATCTCTTTATGAAAAATTGTGAAATTGTTAAGGATTATAAGATCCTATAGTATGTATTCACATAGAATGATATAAACATATACCAACAAAGATGGTTGGTAATGATTAAAATTAATAACATATCACTCAAATACCATCATGGGAAAGAAAACATGGTAGAAGATTCTCTATGTATAATAGATTAATCAATATTATCATTGTTGATAATAGTAAAGGACCCAAGCCTATTATTCTTGAAAAGTATAGACATGACAATCACAATGGAAGTAACATCTTAAATCCTTTTATTAATGATTTCTCAATAATCCATTATAGAAAAGATAAATAATGATCAAAGAAAAAATTTGGACATTTAGAATATTGTGGAAGAAATAAGAAAAGGGAAATCCTCAGAGTTCAAAATTAATGGCGAAGATGTTGTATGATTTGTTTCTCGACGGTATGTACCCTGATATATTGAGTTAAGGAAAGAGATGTTGGATGACACACATAGATTGAACATCTCTATCCATCAATGGATCATGATAATGTATTGAGATATCTGAGAGGCTATTGGTGGTAAAATATGAAGAAAGAAATCAATAAATATACTTCAATGTGTCATTAATGTTATAAAAGGATTTCTGAAAGACTAAAATTCAAGGGGATTATGCCACCATTACCCATACTTACATAGATATGGAGAAATATAACTATTGAATTTGTCATTGGTCTTCTAATGAAATCCATAAGAAGTAAGTTTATATAATTTTCATTATAAAATCTTAACATTACTACACACTTCATTGATATTCTATAGGACTTATCACTCGATCAACTTGAAAAGAAATTCATTAGATAAGTACTAACATTTTCTGAAACACCATGATCATTTGTATTTTATCAAGTCCAAATATTTACTATAGGTTATTGAAAAATCACCAACATGCTCTAAATACTATGTTGATCATTATCATGGATTATGACCCTCAAAATGATTTCCAATCTGAGTGAAATATCATGACTCTCGAGGACATGCTAAGAGAATGCTTGATGGATATCAAAGTAGGATGTGATCAACATATTCATTCAGTGAGGATTTCTTGCCATAAATGTTTCCACTCAATCATCCAAATGGATCTCTATTGATCCCTTATAGAAATAGGTGAATAAAAAATTTATGATGGGATGATGCTTGAGAATTGAAGCTTCAGGTTCATTAAATGGATTGGGGGAATGGATTAAAATTACAAAACCCATCTAAATCATGTGAGGGATTCATGGAGTTGACATAATAGGTATGCTAAAAATCATCGATGGGTCTAGGAGTTTTACATTGAAAGTTTTGTATTCCTCCACATATCTCCACATAAAAAAGTTGTGAGATTATGTAATAACAAAAATCTTAGTTAAATTTACATCAATCCCTTTGTGATCATTGATCATATAAGAGTTGTTTATATTTAACATGAACTCCCACCTAACATATCTAATGTAAATTATTTGTTCCATATATCCATCATGAAAATGTAATACTAGAAATCATACATGAGATAAACACTAAGGTTTAAGAATTGGAGATTGATACTCCATACGAGGAGAAGATGATGAAGGCCATATATCAAAAAGGTAATATTCTACGGATTAATAAAACACATATTGTAAAAGTGATATGGAGAAGCCACATGTTTTAATTATGAGATGTGGGAACCGTATAAGGTGTCGAAACATAATCACCCTCATATTTTCTAGTGTGAGAAATGAAAAATTTTAGTGTAAAATTTTTGAACGGTGAATACAATAAAAACATAAACTTTTATAAATAGTATTTTTATTGTGATTGAATTAAATTCTCATTTATGGTTATAGAAAATAGAAGAAGTTATTTTGATTTATAATAACTTATCATATTTAAAATACCATTAGTCATTATAACAATTAATAAAATATATATAGAATAGAGACCATCTGATTAGTTTAAATATTGGGTTATGATAAAGCCAACTGACCTAGAAAAAATAATTAATGGCCTCCACCATTACGACTATACCCTATAAATCCATCTTATTATAGATTATAAGAGATATATGATCACTATTCATTGGAATTAAACTTGACCAAGATGATATACAATGAGTAAATAATGATTGAAACCATTTATTGTATAAATTCAAGAACATTGACTTCTTGAACCAAACCAGGTACACAGAAGCAACCCATGAAAATATTACACGGACAAAAATTCACTAAGGTGGTTTGATGGTGTAAAAAAGGATAAGTATCCGGAAGAAAATAATATTAATATTTATATTGTATTCTCAAAATAATAGTGGTTATATTTACTTTATATTGTTGTTACATCATTAATGATTTTGATTTTGATACCATAAAATAGAAATTTGATTTTTGTGGAACAAAGAATTTCATTTAAGATATTAACTTTTTGTGAATTAATGAATATTAATAATAAATATTATTTTATTAAAATAATAAATTTAAATAATATTTATTAAATATTTTTGATAGTATTATTTGTATGAAGACAAAATTATTTGGTAAAAGAGTTTGAGAACTATTATTTTTCAAAAAACTAACATTTATCAATAAATTTAAATTCATATTATAAAGTGAAAATCAACATAATAATAAAATTATTTTGAGAAAATAAATATTATTTTTGGAATAACTATATAAAAATTATCAAATAGTTTATTTTTCATATTTTTTTATATAGTAAAATCTTCACCAAAAATATAATAAAATATAAATATATTTAGTATTTTATGACATCAGAATGACCCAAGAAAGATTGAATAAATTATATAAATTATATATATGATAAAATATATGTTTCTAGATTAAAATTTATATTTTATAAGTCTCTTTAATTAATTTTATAAACCCATTAATAATCATAGATTACCAATTTATATTTTTTTGATTTTAAAATCAATTCATTATAAACATGATTCACTTCAACACCACCAAAGAGAATATTTTAATGTGTTTAACACTTAGAATTATAAAATAATTAAGGACACAATTGATTCGAATAAAATATGGGAAATCACATTGTATGGGTTTTGGTTTTGATTACTTTGTTATATAGAGTACAAAACATACGATTTTGAAATAATAAAAAACCTCACTATATTTTCTAATATAAACCCACCCATGATCCAATTGCAGATCACTCAAAAAAGAATTGAAAAAAATAGTACACTACCCTCTACACTCTTGAGTCATCTAAAGGTTCCCCTAAGATATCAGGATTCTATTCCATGATGTTTGAATTACCCTCTCAAGATAGGGGAATTCTCTCCCTTTTTTCTATACAAGAAAATTCTTTAAAATTCACATTTTAAATTTTAATTGGATATATTATAATGAATTTATAAAGTTAAAAATAATTTACAATTGATATCAAGAAAATAATTGATCATTTATCCCCTATCATTATATAATTTACCTAATTTGTTACTTTGTCGAAATTTAGTAAGGGATATCTCTTTCTTTATTTATAATTCGGATCCTTATTTGTAATTAGCCTTTTGAATGTCAATTGGTTGTGTTTTAATGACCCTAAAAATATCAATATATATTCCAATTTATGTTCTAATATTTAGATATTATTTATCCCCACTCATTGTAGCATTTTCATAAAATATTACTATGCTGAAATTTATTAAGGTATTTCCCTCTATTCTTTTCAATTTAATATTTAGGCTTTTAAATCAAAATTTGTTATGCATTAATTATTTTATAAAGTTTCATACACAATCCAATTGATTTCAAAATAATGAGATATGATTTATCCCCTCTCATTAATTTTTTAACCTAATCCATTATAATGTAAACATCTAATAAGAGATCCTCTATTTCTCTTATTTATTCAAGAGCCTTATTTATGTAATTATCTTTGTCTACCAATTATTATTAATTGGATAAGAGCTTAAACATAAATATTACTTCCCTTATTATTTTATTATTATTATAGACAAATTTTTCTCTCATTTAACCGTTTTATAAATTTTTAAGTATCCCCATTATGCTTCTGAAATTTTCATGAGATTTTTTCCACAAGAATGTTTTTATGAAATTACACTTATTCTTTTATTCTCATCAATTACCAAATTAACATCTTATATTATTTTATTAAATATGAATAATAATCCCTATTTTTACAACAAAGTGATGAGATATCCATTTTTTAATATTCGAGGGTTTCTATGAGGTTGAACAACTTTTTATTTCTATTATAATTCCTTGTTTTAAACATATTATGAATGCCAAGAGTGGAGATAGATAAAAGGAGGGTGATAAACGATAGTGGAAACTGAATCCCCTATTTTTGGAGAAAAGAGTTGTGATTCATGGTTAGAAGAAACTTTGTAGCCCAATATTAAATAATTGGTTTAACCAGGCTGTGTCGTCTAGCTCACTATTTCAGCCTGCACATTTTGATGGAACAAGGCAACCCCAGTCCTAAAACCATTCATATTATGATTTGTTTTCAACAAAGGTAACATGGTTATAATTTATTTTGTCTATCCTTGACCTATGAACATGTGAGGGTGGGTATTTATGAATATATTTTCAAATGGTTGACATAATATTTGGTCGAACGTGTGGAAAAACTCTGTAACCAAATTTTTAAAGGGGATATGCGAATTTTTCCACTCACCCCTTTAATAGTCTAAATATCATATTCCTCATATTTTAAATTTTGGAGGATGCCTTCCATTATCCCTTATGAGATCCTCATGAATTTATGATTTGATTTGGTTCTGTGAATTCTTTTGACATCTAATTAGAATTCTATTTGTCTCGTATCATAGAAAATAGTTACTTTTTCATTTCTTAGGATCCTTTTTCTCTTATCCTTTCAACCAATGAAACTAATTTTTTCTATGATATTCTTAACTATTTTCAAGGAAATAATATTTTGTTCTATTTTCATATGATATGGAGCGTATTAGTGACTAACACTAGATGAGTACTCATATACGGTCATGAGTTAAGGTGGTGTGTAAATTTTCTCTAAATATCTTGTTTTTATTACTAATTATTAATGTGTTTAATATTATAAATTATACGATATACATCCTAAATTAATGGATCCTTGATTTATTGGTTTAATTTATGTTTAAGTCATGCCGCGACAAGTTTTTACAAAGTTAGGAAATTTTGACCACAACCAGAACCACACATTAGGTGTGTTCTTCATTTAAACTGTGATTATTCAACCCTTGGTGTGTATGGGGTCTGATTAAATTATTTTCAATTAAATATTATAGTGAAATGGATTTTTAATCGATCTATTCCCCCTATATAACCTTTTTCATTTGAAGATGAATGGTATGAAATGGATACTCCCTTGTCTTAAGTATGTTATAATGGTATTAGTGAAATGATTAAATGATTTGTTTAATGAATAATGTTATGAAATTGTTTTTTTGATAATGTAGGGTTCACAATACGACATAAATGACCCACATAGAATCTGTGGACATTTATACTCTCTTGATCTCTTTTACATAGCATATTAGGTTTATATGGAAATTTCAACTCCATAGATCTGATGAACTGTTTGGATTCCTTAGATATTTATAGTTCTTGGATCCAATTTATTGATATTACATGGATTTTATAGAAATTTATACTCCATAGATATGATTAATTTATTTACTTGAAATTATTTGATTCCTTTTTCATTTCTACAAAATAGATATGATGATCTAATAAGATTCCATGAATAATTCTACTCTTTTTATTCAGTTTAATCTATTTACTAGGATACCATAGAAATATATACTAATTAGAACATACCCATTAGGATTAATAGTAAATTTCCACTCCTAGGAACCTATTTAACTTTTTTACATATCATACTCAGTCACCTCAAAAGTAATGCCCTTAAATTTAAATGTCGGAACATTATATTTTATAGCAGGTATAACATGCCACACCAAAAAAATAAGGGAATGTAATATTTAGAGACATTACAAAATACTTAACATTTTAAATAAATTAAATATGTGATATAGATTATAATTAATGTGAAACTAAGTTAGTGTATGTGACATGAAAAAAAAATTTATATGGCTTGCATTACATTCTTGAAAAACTCTTATAGAACCATAACTTAATTTTAAAATATTATAATTTAATATAATAATACATAGGTATGAATATTAGTAACTATATTATTAAAATATATGGTTTATAACAATATAAAATGAATTAATAGGTTAAAAATTAAATGGAAATGAAACTAAAAAATAATTGAATATAAAGGAAATGTTTCTAGCCTCATAATGATGTTTTATCATAATAAATTAAATTAACTATAATTAGTGAATGAAATTAATGAAATATATATATTATAAATTCAAATAATTTTTTTTAGTATTCATACAATTTATTTTATATGAAAAAGATAAGAACACTATTTTTGTTACACATAAAATTCTATATTTTTAGAAACAAACTTTTACCACTATCTAATAGAGAACTTATTTTAAATCCTACATTAGAAGTTTAATAAAATTATTTTGTCCAAATAAACATCATTTTTGGAATTGGAATATAAAAATTAAATTGGTGTGGTGTTTTTGTATTTTTCTGTGATGTTTCATTTTTTGATGATTAGTGAAAAGTATATAATTTTAATTCAAAACTCCTTTTCATTGAATTTATTTGTAAAGATAACTTCTATTTATGAATTTTTTTAAGTTTAATTAGATACATTTTATATCAATTAATCCAATTTATGAAATTTTAATAAATTTTAATTTAAAATTGGATATAAAAACATAGCCATCTTTGGACTATTTTTACTTTATAAATGCACATTATTATCCTATATAAGATTTTAATTTTAAACTAATTTCTAACAATTAAGTGATTGAAATTTGGGAATATGGATTACATATTTGGAACAAATTTAAAATATGATTTATAATTTGTTCAACATTTTTATTTACCAGAAACATTTTTGAATGTGATTAAAATTAATTACAATGATTAAATGAAAAATTAGCTTAATGGGGGGACTAAAACATCCCCTTAAGAGCCATATTTTCATAAAAGGATTTCAAAATTACATTTTATGGTCATATTTTGAACAAATAATCAATTTTATCAAATTTGGTTCACTACTGGGGCCTCTCAACAAAGTAAATATGTGGGTGGAGTTGTTTTTTCAAAAAGTTACCAGAATGTAACACCACCTCCACTCTAAAAAGGCACTAAACCCTCCCATTCATTCACACCACTCAAAGCCAATTTTCATTCCCGAACTCTACATAAATAATATCTAACATACATAACGCAAACATATTAGCCTCACATTTTCCATAAATCCATCGGAGGAAGTAATTTTTTATATACCAAAATTAGTGACCAAAAAATTTTGTAACATTCATCGATGATCTTCATTGGTTTCATTTATTTATACACCACTTCAACCCGTTTTATGTCATTTTTATATAATAAAACAACTATAATAGATATATTGATATTTTTTATTATAATTTTTTCAATTATAATTACACACACATCCATCTAAAGGGAATCTAACCTACTTATTCACGTATATTGACATATCTCCTCACGAAACGATGATTGTTCATGCTCCATAACCACCTCTCTTGATGGGAATTATTAAGGAAAATAAATTTATATTTGATATATATTATATTTCTTATGTATTTGTACTTATTCAATTCTTATAGAAAACATACCTTTATGCATTATGTTTTTTTAGAATATGATAACATCGTTTGTCAAAGTGTGGACTACCACCTCTTCAATGCAGTGTGATTCGTTCAAGCTATACATGTAATTTATAATGTACAGTCCTAATAATCCAATGTTACATATATGAAGTATATATTATATATTATAAACATTATACATATACATATATGACATTTAATTTTAATTTTTTTAAATTATGAAAGGGAAACAAAATTTGATCTTCTGTGTATGTACAATCTATCATCTCCATGAATGGTGTTATTCATTTGTTATATCCAAACATCATAGATTATATTGAATACATATATAATATAAAAATATATAATTGATAATTAAACCAGGGTTTAAATTATAGAGATGATGAGTTCATGATTGACATAATAATAAAATAAAGTAATAAGTGAAATCATTATAAAAAACATGGCAATTAACACATGATATAGTGAAAATAACTAATTATTAATAAAAAATAGGAAATTAGATTTTATAATTTGTTAATATTTGATATTAAAAATATTATTATGGATATTTTATTAGAAAAATTTTTAAAACCATTATAAATAAAAATAAAATATATTCATACAAAAGAAAACACATGGTAAGGGATTCTTGTCTCACTTTTATTTCGATGTGGCATGAATCATTATTTACACTTGCTTCATTTTTGTGTTTTATATACTAACCCTTTTTATATATTTTACCATTAATTACTTTATCTTTATATTATTTTGAAATTAAATTTTAATTATTTATATAAAGGGGATTTTAGTTAACAGCCCCCATGTGGGGAAGAATATCAATAACCAATTTAATTTCATCGGGTTATATTATGTCCTCATTAGTATTAATGTTTTAAATTTACTTGTTTTATTATATTTTTTTCACAGATTTTTTTGTTTATTTAAATTCTAAAACATCATATATATTCATTTACTGACTCTCACATAAATATTATGGTCATTTGAATGGACTACTTCATAATATAATTTTGTTCTGGATTGTTTTTTTTTTAATTTCCATTCGTGGAAATTATTAGATCATTATTCAGTAAAACCATTAATTTTTCACTAAAATATTTATTCATAAACTTTTCTAACATCTAGAACCATTTTTCTACTCATTATTACTAAAATGTTTTTATGAAAATTGAAATTCATTTTCCTATTTATTCGGAGACTCTATTTTCTTTAAAAAATATTTCACTTTTAAAAAAATCAAAAATGATTTTAAAAAACGACAAAAATTTTTTGAATACATTTATACCCTTTTTTATTTTAGAAATTTTTGAAACTAATATTCATGTCTCTTTATTAACAATGAACTTTTATATCGTTTTTACCATGCAAAAGGCATTTCTTTACCTTTTACGACATTTATAGATTTACCTATAATGATTTATTTGAAGATTCAATTTTATATTTAAAAGATTACTTTTTAAAGAATTTTTTTTCCAAATTTAGTTTAAATTAATGTATTTTAAAAATTAATTCATTATAAAATGTATATTTTCCTCCATAATTTTTGAACAAAAAAGATATTTTTGTAGTATTTCTATTCATCAATAAAAAAACCTTTTCATTTTACTCCACAGAAAAGTGGTTGTAAGGATATCATCTATAGTCTTTAGATAGATTTTTATGAATAATTTGGTGATGGATATTATTGACATTCAATAACATGATTCATTTGTTTTTCCCATGTAAATATTTAATTTTTTATAATTATTGAACATTTAATTTCCTATAGTAATCCATATTTTTTATAATTAATATATTAATTTCCTAACTGTATACCATTTATTATATGGTGTTTACATTGAAAATTATTTGATTATTTAAGTAAATATTTATAAATAAGAATCCTTTATTCAATAGGGATATTCGATTGCAAACAATGTTCATGAATTTATCTATTAATCAATAGTTATGGAACTATTTGGATAGGTACAACATGGGTGGGTCCCAGTTATAGATATCCCCTTGATGAATCAGTAGTCTAATGGGATGAAATCTATCTATGAAAAACCCTTTGAGTTTTTTCCAAATAAGATTAATTTTTTACATTCATGTGAAAGGTCATGAAAGAAGACTTATTATTGGAAGAAATAAATTATTTTTGTATCCAGTATGTTTTAAATTGTCTTTTGAACTGTCTTCGTGGTAATGATTTTATGTACCTATGAAGCATGACCCCTATTAATTAATCATCTCTTTAATTTAAATTTGGTTATTTTTATAAATTATTTTTTTATTTTAAATTATTTAATTATTCATTTTAATTGTAGTTAAACGATTAAAAGTAATGAGTTTTCTGTTATTAAACATTCTAGATTATTTACTCACTTACTTCTTAGTAACTGCCTACACGGTATGCATTACCGGTTATTTACCTTTAAATATTTTCTATTCTTATTGAATCATTATTTATTCTCATGCACTTTACCCTTACTAATTAGTTGACCTCGCCCTTTTAATATTTTTTCCCATAATTCCATTAAAACTACTAATAAAGAGATGAAAGAACTTCCTACATGGAATAGTTCTTTTATCCTCAACGAAAGAAAATCATTTTGAAATTATTTAATTCATTTTTAAAACAAGGATTATATATGTATACAGTTTATTAAAACTACTAAACTATTTATTCAATTGGGACATGATATACTTTTTTCTTATGTCAATATAATTGTAGCATGACACAAACTCTAGAATTACTATGGTCAGTTCATTATAGATGGAATTAGAGAAAGTTCAATTGAAATCATAGGATGTATATTAATGAAAACATAGATTAAAGAACATACCCCTAAGGTCAAAGAAGATGGAAATTGTTGAAGAATTTCATAATGTTTCAGTTAGATAGATATTAAGAGTTTTTGTTAGTAATATGTATTATTGTGGATAATATTAGTGGACATGGTTCTAAAACATATCTAACTAGGGGTGAATCCTCTAAAAAGGTGCATCAATATTGACTCAAGCATATCCTAGTACACAAAAATGAAACTTACAATGCACCTGGTTTGATATAACTGCGGTATATATTTAGGTTAATTGAAAATTTATTTACAAAAAACCATGATGGATTTTAATTGATAATGAAATTAATGACCTAGGTTAAAATTAGACCAAGGAAGGATATATGTTGATATCAAATATATAATGTATTTATTTATTAATGTATTTTTTAAAACAATAGATAAAAAGAATTTTAGTGATTATCCTTATTCCAAGGATTTATATTATATTAATTTGGGAAATTATATTAATCTATTTTTAGAAAAGAAAAACATATATTATGGGTGAAAAATCATCATATTGGGAAGGGATATAGGACTTTAACCCATGAAAAAATGGCGATATGAATTTCTGACCTACCACTAGACTATGTGAGGTGCTAGTAAAATTTTCATTGTTTTTAGACCACCAAATTAAAAATAAAAATTAATGGTTTTCCAGTAGTATGTCATTTTAGGATTAGACATTAATGTATTAACCATATTGTTTTTAAAAAATTGTTAGAAAAAAATAGTTGTACTTTTCACTCTTTTTTGGGCTTGAGATCCACTAAATGTTTATTTTAGTGCCTTTGGTAACAATGTAAATTTATGGATATCCATTTCATGATGTAGTTTATAAATTTAAAATTGAAAAAAGAAAATAATGGATGATATTTTTTTTAGAAATAAATTGTGTTATAATTTTTCCATATACACATACGCTGTAAAATAACTACTCACCATTAAGAAAATGATCAAAGAAGAAAAATGATGTCATAATACCTCAATTTTTGTTGAACCAACAATCTTATAAATCACTTGAGGCCCTCAATGGTCCATTTATCATTCAATATTTTTTTTGGTGACAATAATAACTCGATATAAATATTTACACTTTTCCACCATGTTTTTATATCCACATTCCATTAATGTTATCCTATATAGAAACCTAGTTATATGTTATACTATGTGACCTTTTTACTTCAAATTACCTTTTATAATGTTGTTATTTTATTTACTCTTATCATGGTGTGTGATTTCAGTAATGAAATCTTAAAATATGAAAATCCTATATTATTGATATCAAGTTTAAATTGCAACAACATAATTTTATTATGGTGGTGAAAATGTAACACCCTGAAATTTTTAAGTAAAAAAATATATATATTTGATAACTTGTTTGAAATTAAACACCACATGCATAAATGAAATGTAAAATATTGAGAAATTAAAATTAATTTACTAATTTCTAAAATTAAATAAATAATATAAATTTCAATTCACATGATACTGAGTTATAGTATGTTTCACACAATAATGAGTTTCTCTTGTTGTCTACATTATACGCAATACCGAGTTCTACCGAATAAAAATTTTTATTAAGATATTATTATTTAATAATATAATAATTATACTATATTTTAAATTACTGGTTATAAATATTATTAACTAACTTATAAAAATATATTATTTATATTAATATAAACTGAATTCATATATAACAAAATAATTAGAAGTAGATATAAAAACCAAATGAATATATAAGAAAACTTATTATTCTAACAAATGTATTTTATCATTATAAATTAAATTAATTAATATCATTTAATGTTATTAATTATATATATATATATTACATTCAAAAAAATACTTTTGATATCAATCCAACATATTTTATAGGAAGAAGATAGGAACAAACCCATTTTACACTTTAAAGCTATATTTTAAAAGGATATTTTACATACAATTAATTGAGAAACTACTATAAATACAAATATGAGAAATTTTATAAATTTTATATGTTAAAATAAATATATTTTTTGAAATAATAATTTAAATATTAACATCGGGATATATTTTTTTTTAGATTATGATTCATTTTTTAGGGATATTAAAAAATATTTAATTTTAATTCAAAAAAAAATTCATCTAATTACATATATGGCTAAAATATATTAATGATTAGATTTATTTTTTTAGCTCAATGTTATATTAATTAATCCATTTTAGGATAAAGAATAAATTTCACTTACAAATTTTATATATAAACATAGCAATGTTTTTAATTTTTTTACTTTAAAGACCCACATTTTAGTTCTGTTTATTGGATTAATTTTAAATTAATTTCTACAACTTCTATGTTTGAAAAATTTAAACATGGATTACATATGTTTAATACGATTACAATAAAATTTATAATAATTTATTCTTATTTTTCGACCCCAATGATTAGTGAATGTGATTTAAATTATATATAATGATTGAGTGAAATACTAACTTGAAAAGGAACTAAACATTAAACCAATGAGATAAAATTGCCTAGAAACATTTACAAAATCCATTTTATTGAAATATTTCTACCAAATCCTCTATTTTTTCAAATCAGGTTCATTATTTGAGCAACATGACATATAAAAAATGATGGTGGAATTACTTTTTCTGCATTTTACAAGAATGTCACTCCTCCACTATAAAATGGAACTCACCCCTCTAAATCATTCACACATATTAAGACCATTGTATTTCCCATACCCTTCTCCAATAAGTTCCCAACATACCTCCCCAAACCTAGAAGCCCCAAATTTGGAATAAATTGTAACAACCCAAACATGTATGAATAAAATTCTCATTCTTTTAACATGACTAAATGTCTTACGGTATTGGAAAATACATTAACTTTTTTAATTATTTACAATTGTAATTTAAATTACTATTATTTATCCTTACCTTTGATAATATAGCTATTGAAAAATTATCACTAGACTATTTTAAATATTCAGTTTTAACCAATTTTTTGATAGAGACAAAGGAAGTTATTGCCACAACCAGTAGAATCATACCCTATGAAGTCCATTCATCAGAGTTTCTGAGGGAGATAAAAATTCTGGTAATTTACATTGACCAATACCAATTTGAGATCCCAAAACTTAAGCATGACATAAATCTCATAAGTGATAAGTCCAAGCACATCGAGATCACGACCCAAACAATGTTCCCTAAATGACCCCATTAAAACCCCACCATCGTACACCTTACTCTTAGGGTAAATGGTGGTGTAATAAAAGGATATGTATAAATAACCATGAAATAATATTATAAAAATTATTATTTTTAGAATAATAAATATACATTTTCTTCTTATTATTGTTACTTTGTAAATGAATATTACAGTACAAATATTATTATTTTTTAATACTAAAATGCAATTAAGAAATCAATTTTAATGAATTAATGTATTTTTTAAATAAAAATTATTTTAATAAAATATTATTATTTAAAATATTTTGTTTAATATAAATTGTCAAATAATTTTTATGGAGTAAAAATATTTTTTTATTAATATTTGAAAACTATTTTATCAAAACCCTTTAATTTCCAATAAATTTTTGTATTTAATTTAAAGGTGAACATTATCATATTTTGAAAAAAAAATTATATAAAATTAATATTATTTTTAGAATTATGATTTTGAAATTATCAGATGGTTATTTTTTCATTATTTACTAAGACAGTATAATTTTTGAGTAAAAATAAATATTATATAAATATAATGTTTGTTTTATAACATCATAATGTCCCAATAATGTTATAATAAATACCATAAAATTTATATTACGAAAATATATGTTTTTACATTGATATAATGTAATTATAGGTTTATTTTTCTTATTTTACAGATCCTTAATGAATCCTCCAAAACATATAATATATTTTATGATTTTAAAAGATTTCTTTGAATGTGTGACTCACCAGCACAATAAGAATGGAAAATATTTTGATATATTCATCTCATGACCTTATAAAATAATTTATATCCCTATCATTTTATATAACCCATGGTAAAAAAATAGTGGGATTGTTTGTGGATTGGAATATTTTATAATGAAGTGTGCTAATCCAAAATAATTAATATATCACACACTTTTCCTATATAAACAAACCTATGATCCCATTTTTATTAACTCATACTCCTTGAATCTTATCCAAATTATTATAACTACTACCTAGAGTCCATATATGGCACCCCCATTCTCCCTTGAAACGTCTCCCAATAAATTGGTGTCACATATCCATTTATGGGATTCCTCTCCCCAAATTTAAATTCATGACCCTTCTTTGAGATTAGTTCATTTAATTTACATTTTTTTTATTTAAATTAATTTTTAATCATTAAAATACTTTTCAATTGTTTTTATTTGTATGAGGTATCATTTATTCCCCCACATATGGACCCTTACCGATAATGTTTCTATGCCGAAAATTTATGAGGTTTTTCTCTCTTCACATTTCCATTAAAGAACATCTTTTATATTATGAATCCTAAATTCCATTTTAATATATTTTAAAATGATGTTCCATAATCCGATTACTATAAATATCCTATAAAATTGATGGTATCTTCCTTTTACTCTCATTAATCCCCCTATGGTCTAATAAGGACACCTGTTACTATGCTAAATTTTTTTATGGGATCTTCCACCCAACTCCAATATCATGAATCCCTGTTTTGTTATTACTTATAACATCATTTTTTTCAATGTTGGTATATGTTCTTAAATATTACTCTAATTGTCCATTACATGTATATATGATGGGATACCCCTTTCACTCTCATAAACCCATTTTATTAATTTCTATATGACGTCGTTATCTTTCCAAAATTTCACCATGATTTTCCATGCCAAGATAATGTTGTACTGAATATCGTACACATTTCTATATCAAGGGTATTCACCTTTATTCAAATACTCATTTTTATTGGGGAATTAAATATATATATTCCACATTTACAGATCCAGGAATAAAATTATGGTGTTGACTGAATCTATGTTATGTGATCTATGGGGTAGACATAACCAGGAGATTAAAATGTTTATAAAGGGTGCTCCCTAATAGTGTTCCAATGCATTGTGAAATGTTTATAATCATGATAATTCATGTTGGGATAGTGTTTTACCTAATTCCATTATGATACATTTTTGTACCTTTATTTCATGATTTTTAACTATGACTTATTTTAATGATGCCATGTTTTAAATTGTTTCTACATTTCCCTTGTTATAATTATCCTTCTAAATCATTCCTTATAATTCATGTACCTCTATTATGTGTTTAAAATCTCTATATAACATGTATTTTTATTCTCATATTCTTCCATGTATACTCTCATAATTGGCTCTATATCTCACCCTTTACTTATGTATGTCCTCAGGTGATCCCATTTAGTGTTAAGTTCAGAGGAATGTTATTGTATTTCATGTTTTAAATTATTATGTAATGTTATGATACTAAAAAGACACTATAAATCTCAAAAATAATTTTTTTATTAAGTTCAATTTTATGTATAAAACATGTTTAAATATGAAATAAAGTGTAGGGTTTTATATTTTTTTATCAAAGTATAGCAGTAGTTATTTTTGGGATTAGGATTAGAAAACCCTAGTGATAAACTAAAGGTAAAATATAAATTTTAAATGAACAAACCTAAATTTTGAGGAATATAGAGGAAGTTGTTTTTTTATAAAATAAATCCTTGGCTGGATACGACATGTTGTCATTGTTCAATCACATAAATAACTAGGAGTAAAATCTCCACCAAGTTGTTCCAGGCTTCAATTGAGGTAACCTGGTACATGAAAACATGTCTTACTGCACACTTGGTTTGACCCTCCAAGTGGATATTATTTTGTAAAATCTTAGACTCATTAAAAACCATTACTAAGGTAATGTATAAAAATTCACCTAGGAACATATGTTATAAAGTAGATCATGGATAACATAGACTAAATCCTATAAACTAACATTTTAAGGAGATAAATGTAATTCATAAGATATCCATTTAAGGTAATTTGATTCCAATTTATGTGTTTAATGACTTAAGATAATCATCTATAATTTTACTTTAATAATAGGTAATGGTTTGAAATAGAAGTAAATGTACTAAAAACCGATGTGAATGGAAGTTTGAGGATTTCTCCAATGAGATGCCCACCACAGTGGGAGTGGGTATAGAAAAAGATTTCATGACACTAACTCAGTTAACCAATGTTCTAAATAGAAACTACTGCCATGAAGAGAGCCCCCCCCCCCCGCCAAGAGAGAGAGAGGACCACACTGGAAAGCTTCGTGTGACAAAGGCCTCCTACTTTCAGTGTATAATTTGATCCCTTAATCATAGATCCATTGATCAATCCATCAAAAATATCTTCTATATACTTCAATGTTTTGAACAATTGATTGTAATTATGGTTGTTTATTGTATAGGTATTGATGATGATTAGTGGTGGACATTTATCTAGAATAAAATTGTGATTTTTTATTATATGGAGGGTAATACTAATTAGAGGTATAAATTGATCAATAATATGATTCCTAAGGAAGATATTGAAGCAATGGAGTGAAAGGAATTATGGAAAATGTTTTTTGATAAATATTTTCCATGATCACTCTATCTTATATGGAATGATATTTCTTTAAAATCATGAAAATGGAAAAGTAATCTATTTTAGCGTTTGAGGAAAAAATCACAAGATTTTTCCAACACACCTCTAGTTTTTTCGTTACCCCGGAATACTATGTTGACAACTTCTTTGGTGGGATGAAACCCATTCTACGGAAAGCCTTGGAAATATATGACATGGATAGCTATGAAGAAATTTTCGAATGTTCACTCAAATTTGTGAGAGAGATATGTGAATATTAGGGGTATGATGGTAATAAGAAGTATAATGTAGGAATTCATTCATGCTGTCTAATGGCTAATCCAGTGGTGCTAAGCAATTACAACACCGCACATTCCAATGTTGTGGAAAGAAACACCCTGGAAATTGCATAAGGACAACAAGGAAATTATTTAGGTGTTGAAGAGTGTAGAGACCCGAAGCCTGACGTACATTGACATTACATTACTTTTGCGGAATACTTAGTACATAAAAAAAACACACACACAAGGATCGTAATAGTTTAGTGTCTTTGGAAACTCGGAACGTAATCTTCTACTCCTGGTGAAAGATCTTCAACATCTCCCATAAAGATCTTCCCTTTTTTTTACCTAAAACCTTTCTTTATATCCTGGGGAAAAGGAAACATAAAAGGGAGAGCTCAAATGCTCAGTAAGGGTAAACAAAAGAAATATCAATCACATAATTTTCATAAGAACATAACTTTTTTGGAAATCTTAACCTGCAAAATAGAGCATAATTTCATAACATGGGATAAATCATAGTAGTGAAATGAAATCATAACATAAAACATTACTCATTGTGGCATACACACATAATCATAGAGAATCATTTCTTGTTAGTCAAGACTCATTTCCAAGACTATCTTAGTGGACAAAGTCCCTTTCTGAATCGAGTAATCCTCGTTTCAGTCCTGTTTCACTGAACCGGTATAACCTACCATTCCAGCCATGTCTATCTCATGAGATATAAAATCTTTACCCAATGCATTGGAGGGAGATATAGGTCCCACCCATCTCTTAATGAATCCTTTCTTATGTGTGCCACAAAATCATAAATCATACATCATTTCATAACCCATGTAATAAAAATGGGATTCTTAAACAACATGACATCATAAAACCATTCATATAAGATAAAGGAATTCATAAACATAATTCCATCAAAACATAGTCAAATCAATGTAAAAATATGGATAGAAACAGAACTCTTTATTATCTTAGGTGGAAAATAATTTTGATAAAACACTTGAATTGAATTCTTGAGGAAAATATCCTTTCTTCTTCAAAATCAATTTCTTTTCACAAAACATCATGCAACTTTAAAAGAAAGAGATTTTATTGAAAATAGTCATGAAATCTTTTAGAGGAAGCTTCATGAAAATAAGGCTTTATAAAACAGTAGAAATCCGTTCGTGCCGTATAAGTTAAAAAAAACATTCTTCGTACTTTTGTCGGAAAAGTCAAAAAGTACCTCGTACGACAAAAGATTCCTTTCATACATATTACTAAAAACTCACCGAAGGGTAAAAATGGATTTAAACAATTGTAGGTGGATGGAAATAATATTACATTTTGATGAAACATGGATGTGGATGATAAAATACACCCCAGTAAATACTTACGAATAAACAATCTCAGATAAAAATGAGATTGTGATATTTCCCTTACCTTAGGTCCGACTTGCTTTGTAAGTGTCCGAACCTCCTGTATAATGATTTAAATCATGTTATTGACTTATTACAGAATCATATTCATTGTTATGATATCATATATGGTTCACTTATGACATTATATTACCCGTTCTTTTGTAAATTCCATGTTAAAGAAGCGTTTTGGGTAAAATCGTTTCATTTATCGTAGGTGTTTTGACTTGTTGTTCTTGACATCATTATTACTTATATCATGATTTACTTACTTCTAGAATATAAAATATGATTTATATATCATATATATTCAGTATATATATATATAATAGTTAGATAAATAAATTGAAAAACACCGTTCATGGAGACGGTAGTCCGTACGTACGCATGAACGCTGTTTTCCTTTCCTTATTATCTTGAAATGGAAGTAAGTAGATGACATACATATTTATATATATACATAAATTCAGTAGCTTTATAATGTCATATATTTCATTATTATTTCTTATATATACTTTATAATCATTCTTAAATGGTTAACATGGAGAATGAATCTCATCGCGTCGTGGAGACGGTAGTCCGTACGTACGCACGAGCGATGATATCATTTCTATAAATATTGAATTGAATTGGAGTGGATTATACAATATATCAGAATCAATATGATGTTGTAATAACTATTTATAGTTATTCTTTACACCATTATACCCATCCATGTAAGGTGGTGGTGGAAAATAGATTACACCACGGCGTGGAGACGGTATTCCGTACGTACGCACGCGCGGTGATTTCTTTTTCCGTAGGATGGATAGATGGTGAAATAGGGTTGTTTCATACTTATAATAACATATCAGTATATGAGTGATACTGATGTTATTACTTCATAATGAAACAACCTAAGAAGAAGACGTGGAAGAAGAAATAAAGATGAAAGAATTGGTAACGGTAATTACCTCTTCTTTGAAGTGCCTCTTTGAGACCTCCTCTTAGGGCACTAAAATTGGTCTTTGAGGAAGACCAGAACCTCTAGGATGTTGCTAGGGAAGTGGAGAGGAGAAATTGGCAGGGGTTGGCCGAGCTTGAGTGCTCAAATTGGTGTGAGGAGGAGGGGGAGGAGGTGTCCTTTTATAGGGGAGGAGAGGGGCACCTTAGGAATATCTCAAAATATTATTTTATATTAAAGTCAAAATCGGTTTATAATGGTTCCAAAGGGTCTTATTTCGAAGCTAAAGTGGGGATGGGTCGACATACTATCAACCAATAGGATTTAGACAAGTTTAGGGTATTATTTTAACCTTATCAATTAGATTTAACTCTAAGTTAAGTAATTTAACTTTTACCGTGTCTTTTTGTTTTCTTTCACTATATGATTAATAAACTTACTATAACATGCCAAACGAACCCCAAATTGTATATTATTAATACATATATCCTTATCTAAGTCATTTGGCCGAACCTTAGATTTTTAGGAATAAAATATCAATTAATAATATAATATTTGATTTAAAAACTATTTTGTGTCAATTTTGACACTATTTGATATATGATTTTTGTGAAAGTCATAACAGAATTATATGTTCGAACCAAGTTGATTAAATCAACACTAATATATCATAGTAACCTAGAAAATTAGTGTAATTCATAAGAATTTTCAAATTACATTTATTTTGGTGTTTATAACATCAATTATATCAATATTTCATTAATAAGATAATTACTGCATCATCGTTGTGTCATAAATAAATTAAATTATTTGATGTCTAAAAATTACAAATAAAATACCATCATGTAGGAAATCTTTTTAGCTTTCTAATGAATATTTACAATCGAATTTATCTTATGTATAACCCCATATTAAAAATTATTTACTTATTAAACTTTGATTTTAACTATTTTAACCTTTCTTTAAATAAATTAATAATAAATGTCCTAATCTAATCCAAGTGGGCCTAAATGGTCATATTTTATTCCTAAGATTGTTTTTGGTCGAATTACACTTGTCCAATAGAATTAGGACATGTGTTAGGGTAATATTAATATCATATTTACCCTTAGTTACCCTATTTACTATTAACCGTGGTAAAAAAAAGTAAAAAGTTACTATTCACCAAAAAATTATTTTCATCTCATTGAACCACATTTTAGTCCTTGATATTAACCGTGTCTCTCGGATTTTCGAAATTCCATTCACAGAAGCGGTAAAATTATGTTTTATGCAAAATTCAGTTTTTAACCTACCACTTAGTAGTTTCACTATTCATCAAAAATTGATGTTTTTCAGAACAATGCCAAAATTTCATCCCAAGCTATATTTCAAATTCCGAATTCAAAAATGAAGTCTATTTTACCAAATTCATAACATAAAAGTTGCATTAATTAATTTTATAATTAAATCCCGTTGTTAAAACAAATAGCGTGTTTTTAAGAAACAATATCTATCAAAAGATTGACACTTGTTTATGTCTAGTTTAAATGTGAAACTACATCCAATGACCAACATTGTATTAAATTGTAAAAATATATTCTCAATATACTTTAAAACCACTCAAATTAATGATTTATCACTATCAAATATTTCGATTAAAAAAGTTGTTTTTAATTATAATTTAGTAATTTTCACTATTCATCAAAATATGAAAGTTATCCGAAAATCACCAAAATTTCAACCTAAGCTAATTTCGATATTCCGAATCCAAAAATGAAGTTCATTTTAAAAAATAAGATTTATAGAATTTTAAAAAGTGGTTATTACTATTCATAACGGCTAGTTTTAATAATATTTTAATAGCATATCGTTGTTTAATAAAACTCAGTATTGCGTATTACACACGCTATCGAGGAAGGTCGCGATTGCGTGTAATGAAAGGCAAGTCAAGGATGTGTGTTGTGCAAGCTCCTTTTGGTGTAGCGTACAACACAAGACATTAGTAAAATAAAAAGGAATATTTTTCATAAAATCTCGGGCTGTTACATTCTACCCCCCTTAAAATGAATTTCGCCCTCGAAATTCGTCGGGGTTATAAATGGTTTACTATTCGAAATTTTCTTTAATAGAAACCCACATCGTAAAAGGGAATACCAAAACTTGGCTTTAAAAACTAAAGTATGAAATGTAACGATTACCCAAATAAACTAATCACTGGGTTTCCACATAGGTGAAAATATGGATATGGAAGAGAAATCTAACCATCATGTTCTGATGGAGAGTGGTAGAGAACATGGCTATGGAAAAGCCAGTAATCACAAATCCATAAATTTGTGACGATATAAGGTACCATCTGATTTATCAGGTATAAGATCACTAGGACAACATTTTTGGTTTTCAAGATCATTTCCCTAAAGTTGAAAATTTGCTTAAAATAAATACTTACTTTATTTTGGTACAATCTCACTTTTGTTCGTGCCTTGAACAATTTCTACTTCATCTATTAAATAAATGAAGTTGAATTTGTTATTTGTGAAGTGTTAGCAGATTATGTGATAGAATGATGGGTCATTCCATCTGTCTCAAACAAAAGGTTAGAAAAAGTTATTAAATATACATAAGTCATTCTATAGTGAGATTAATCACATATGGTTCCTAAAATGGACTTATACTTCATATATCATACTGCTTAATATAATAAAACTAGTTTCTACTAAACAAGAACTTCCTGTAGGTCAGTGGTAGGCGATAAAGGTCAGTCGCACTTCGGTTGTGGGTTCGATTCCTACAGCCTTGTCCGAAGCGATGGGCTGTCGCCCGTCCTGCAGGTTGTCCCTTTTTCTAAAACTACGTTACTATAACATCCCATCTTATATCCTTAAACAATACTAACATCTGTCCAACATAATCCAGTCTAATCTTTAGGCTTATACATAATACTGCAGTCCACTCTCATAATATAGTGACATCGATTACCAGATATTTAATACTGTCGTTGATCCCCACATATCATAAGATATGTCTTGTTGGTCACATTCCAAACATTCAAAGTCCTTAATCGTGTATTCTCTTGAATACCTTAGTGAAAACATGAGTGCAGTTAAAAGTTAACACTTTCCACATACCAAAATCCTCAAAATTCTATATACTCAAACCATGATATCACTTTGTCCTTATATCAATCATGAGCTCATGAATACTGTCAAATATTTCATTTTCCTATTTTCCCTTCATTATGCGCATATCATCTTTTTTCCAAAAATACCTCAATCACTTCGAATACCACATTAGAGCAATACATAAATATTCCAATACACCATAAAAGTACCTCAACAACATTATTCTTGAATACCAATACATAAACACTTCAGTCCATCCACTTCAATGACTGTCCTGGAATAAGTCCTTCCTTGATTTAGAAGTATCTTTTTAGGTCAGGGCATTGAGTTGGGTAATGCCCATGTTCTCCACAAATAAGACATTGAACTCCATAACAATCTGTCACTCTATGACCCTTTTCTCCACACAGATAACATCGGTCCCTCCATTTGAGGTATTCCTCAAGGTTCTTCTTCCCTTCTTTAGAAATCTCAATCTTCTTTTTTATGATCCTCAACATGCGAACATGCATAATAGTTTATCTTCCTCTTCTTTGATGAATTAGTCATACCACTAAATTTCACCTTGTTAATCATATATCGCGATGACTGATTCGGCATAATCACAATATCTTTATCTTTAGGCATTACACAATTTTGTTGCTCATAGTCACCAATTTGTCCATTGGATTCAATGTTAACCGAATTCCTTCTGGTTCCCTCCATTAACTAAAACACAAAAAGAATTTTGTGAGAGGCGAAATCATGCTAGGGAAGACAACATAGTAAAGGGGGAGCACCCTCAATATCTAACATATTAGGTTAAATTCTATGATCGTTACCGTAGTTCTAGGAATATATCCTATACGTATACTTATCCTTAGGGGCATTCCTAGACATACCTTAGAAATATCTCTAGGGATCTCACTAATGTTTTCGCGTCCTAGTTTCCAAAGGTTGACTAAACCTTTCCTCTGATACCAACTGTAGAGACCCGAAGCCTGACGTACATTGAAATTACATTACTTTTGCGGAATACTTAGTACATAACAAAAACACACACACAAGGATCGTAATAGTTTAGTGTCTTTGGAAACTCGGAACGTAATCTTCTACTCCTGGTGAAAGATCCTCAACATCTCCCATAAAGATCTTCCCTTTTTTTTTACCTAAAACCTTTCTTTATATCCTGGGGAAAAGGAAACATAAAAGGGTGAGCTCAAATGCTCAGTAAGGGTAAACAAAAGAAATATCAATCACATAATTTTCATAAGAACATAACTTTTTTGGAAATCTTAACCTGCAAAAGAGAGCATAATTTCATAACATGGGATAAATCATAGTAGTGAAATGAAATCATAACTTAAAACATTACTCATTGTGGCATACACACATAATCATAGAGAATCATTTCTTGTTAGTCAAGACTCATTGCCAAGACTATCTTAGTGGACAAAGTCCCTTTCTGAATCGAGTAATCCTCGTTTCAGTCCTGTTTCACTGAACCGGTATAACCTACCATTCCAGCCATGTCTATCTCATGAGATATAAAATCTTTACCCAATGAATTGGAGGGAGATATAGGTCCCACCCATCTCTTAATGAATCCTTTCTTATGTGTGCCACAAAATCATAAATCATACATCATTTCATAACCCATGTAATAAAAATGGGATTCTTAAACAACATGACATCATAAAACCATTCATATAAGATAAAGGAATTCATAAACATAATTCCATCACAACATAGTCAAATCAATGTAAAAATATGGATAGAAACAGAACTCTTTATTATCTTAGATGGAAAATAATTTTGATAAAACACTTGAATTGAATTCTTGAGGAAAATATCCTTTCTTCTTCAAAATCAATTTCTTTTCACAAAACATCATGAAACTTTAAAAGAAAGAGATTTTATTGAAAATAGTCATGAAATATTTTAGAGGAAGTTTCATGAAAATAAGGCTTTATAAAACAGTAGAAATCCGTTCGTGCCGTATAAGTTAAAAAAAACATTCTTCGTACTTTTGTCGGAAAAGTCAAAAAGTACCTCGTACGACAAAAGATTCCTTTCATACATATTACTAAAAACTCACCGAAGGGTAAAAATGGATTTAAACAATTGTAGGTGGATGGAAATAATATTAAATTTTGATGAAACATGGATGTGGATGATAAAATACACCCCAGTAAATACTTACGAATAAACAATCTCAGATAAAAATGAGATTGTGATATTTCCCTTACCTTAGGTCCGACTTGCTTTGTAAGTGACCGAACCTCCTGTATAATGATTTAAATCATGTTATTGACTTATTACAGAATCATATTCATTGTTATGATATCATATATGGTTCACTTATGACATTATATTACCCGTTCTTTTGTAAATTCCATGTTAAAGAAGCGTTTTGGGTAAAATCGTTTCATTTATCGTAGGTGTTTTGACTTGTTGTTCTTGACATCATTATTACTTATATCATGATTTACTTACTTCTAGAATATAAAATATGATTTATATATCATATATATTCAGTATATATATATATAATAGTTAGATAAATAAATTGAAAAACACCGTTCATGGAGACGGTAGTCCGTACGTACGCATGAACGCTGTTTTCCTTTCCTTATTATCTTGAAATGGAAGTAAGTAGATGACATACATATTTATATATATACATAAATTCAGTAGCTTTATAATGTCATATATTTCATTATTATTTCTTATATATACTTTATAATCATTCTTAAATGGTTAACATGGAGAATGAATCTCATCGCGTCGTGGAGACGGTAGTCCGTACGTACGCACGAGCGATGATATCATTTCTATAAATATTGAATTGAATTGGAGTGGATTATACAATATATCAGAATCAATATGATGTTGTAATAACTATTTATAGTTATTCTTTACACCATTATACCCATCCATGTAAGGTGGTGGTGGAAAATAGATTACACCACGGCGTGGAGACGGTATTCCGTACGTACGCACGCGCGGTGATTTCTTTTTCCGTAGGATGGATAGATGGTGAAATAGGGTTGTTTCATACTTATAATAACATATCAGTATATGAGTGATACTGATGTTATTACTTCATAATGAAACAACCTAAGAAGAAGACGTGGAAGAAGAAATAAAGATGAAAGAATTGGTAACGGTAATTACCTCTTCTTTGAAGTGCCTCTTTGAGACCTCCTCTTAGGGCACTAAAATTGGTCTTTGAGGAAGACCAGAACCTCTAGGATGTTGCTAGGGAAGTGGAGAGGAGAACTTGGCAGGGGTTGGCCGAGCTTGAGTGCTCAAAGTGGTGTGAGGAGGAGGGGGAGGAGGTGTCCTTTTATAGGGGAGGAGAGGGGCACCTTAGGAATATCTCAAAATATTATTTTATATTAAAGTCAAAATCGGTTTATAATGGTTCCAAAGGGTCTTATTTCGAAGCTAAAGTGGGGATGGGTCGACATACTATCAACCAATAGGATTTAGACAAGTTTAGGGTATTATTTTAACCTTATCAATTAGATTTAACTCTAAGTTAAGTAATTTAACTTTTACCGTGTCTTTTTGTTTTCTTTCACTATATGATTAATAAACTTACTATAACATGCCAAAAGAACCCCAAATTGTATATTATTAATACATATATCCTTATCTAAGTCATTTGGCCGAACCTTAGATTTTTAGGAATAAAATATCAATTAATAATATAATATTTGATTTAAAAACTATTTTGTGTCAATTTTGACACTATTTGATATATGATTTTTGTGAAAGTCATAACAGAATTATATGTTCGAACCAATTTGATTAAATCAACACTAATATATCATAGTAACCTAGAAAATTAGTTTAATTCATAAAAAGTTTCAAATTACATTTATTTTGGTGTTTATAACATCAATTATGTCAATATTTCATTAATAAGATAATTACTGCATCATCGTTGTGTCATAAATAAATTAAATTATTTGATGTCTAAAAATTACAAATAAAATACCATCATGTAGGAAATCTTTTTAGCTTTCTAATGAATATTTACAATCGAATTTATCTTATGTATAACCCCATATTAAAAATGATTTACTTATTAAACTTTGATTTTAACTATTTTAACCTTTCTTTAAATAAATTAATAATAAATGTCCTAATCTAATCCAAGTGGGCCTAAATGGTCATATTTTATTCCTAAGATTGTTTTTGGTCGAATTACACTTGTCCAATAGAATTAGGACATGTGTTAGGGTAATATTAATATCATATTTACCCTTAGTTACCCTATTTACTATTAACCGTGGTAAAAAAAAGTAAAAAGTTACTATTCACCAAAAAATTATTTTCATCTCATTGAACCACATTTTAGTCCTTGATATTAACCGTGTCTCTCGGATTTTCGAAATTCCATTCACAGAAGCGGTAAAATTATGTTTTATGCAAAATTCAGTTTTTAACCTACCACTTAGTAGTTTCACTATTCATCAAAAATTGATGTTTTTCAGAACAATGCCAAAATTTCATCCCAAGCTATATTTCAAATTCCGAATTCAAAAATGAAGTCTATTTTACCAAATTCATAACATAAAAGTTGCATTAATTAATTTTATAATTAAATCCCGTTGTTAAAACAAATAGCGTGTTTTTAAGAAACAATATCTATCAAAAGATTGACACTTGTTTATGTCTAGTTTAAATGTGAAACTACATCCAATGACCAACATTGTATTAAATTGTAAAAATATATTCTCAATATACTTTAAAACCACTCAAATTAATGATTTATCACTATCAAATATTTCGATTAAAAAAGTTGTTTTTAATTATAATTTAGTAATTTTCACTATTCATCAAAATATGAAAGTTATCCGAAAATCACCAAAATTTCAACCTAAGCTAATTTCGATATTCCGAATCCAAAAATGAAGTTCATTTTAAAAAATAAGATTTATAGAATTTTAAAAAGTGGTTATTACTATTCATAACGGCTAGTTTTAATAATATTTTAATAGCATATCGTTGTTTAATAAAACTCAGTATTGCGTATTACACACGCTATCGAGGAAGGTCGCGATTGCGTGTAATGCAAGGCAAGTCAAGGATGTGTGTTGTGCAAGCTCCTTTTGGTGTAGCGTACAACACAAGACATTAGTAAAATAAAAAGGAATATTTTTCATAAAATCTCGGGCTGTTACAAAGAGAAGGTAACATGGCCAATGATTTACAACAAGAGAAACCCTACAATGTGTTATATTAAAACAGCATCACATTCGACCATCAATGCATTGTTCATTGTTAATACATCAAGGAACCACGATACTTTGCAAACCAGTTCTATAATCCAATGGTTTTCAGAGGCAACCAACAAACTCCATGGTATAAAGGGATAACATTTTATATCACTACTACTAATGAGAATTATGAAAATTAAGTGGTGACATGTATGGTAGTTATTCAATCAAGAATAGAAAATGTACTCGTTGATTCTGGTTATCCACATTCCATTATATTATGAATGTTTTGTATAACTATTCTAATACCACCAAAAATAATGGAAGTAAAGATTTCAGTGAAGAATTCAATTGGGAAATTTATTTCATCCCATGAATATAACTCCTCTCATGTCACAATTTGTGTATTTAACTTCTCTTGGAGCCTTGTCATTCATTCCTTGGTTAAATTTGATGACATTAGGGTTATGTATTGGATTTTCCAACATAGATCTAACATAAATTTCCATATGAGGGAAATAAAACTCCATATGGTGATTAGACTACTAATTTTATACATGTGAATGGAGGATGATGAATCTTCTTTATAACCATAATATCAAGCTTGCATATTATTTCCATATGAGCAATGAGTATCTAACTCAAATGATTGTGTCTATAGAATGAACCATTCTTGATGACATGCCTATTGTGAGGGAATTATCTAATGTGTTTTCTTGAGGAATGGAATGGTCTACCTCCAAGATGAGAGGATAAGTTTTCAATCGATCTTAAACCGTGGAAATTACCAATATCCAAGAATACATAAAGGATAATTGTTGAAAAAATTAAGGAATGGAATAAAACAGCTGTATAATATGGATAAAGAGTTTACTTTCCCATGTGCTTCACCATGGGGTCCACCAGTCCACTTCATCAAGAAAAAGGATGATTCAATGCATCTTTACATAGATTATCATAAGCACAAAAAAAATCATGATAAAAAACAAGTATCCTTTTCCCTGAATAGATGACATGTTTGATCATTTATGTGAAGCACAATAATTCTCCATAGTGGATCTATGGTGATGGTATTACTAAGTAAGGGTGAAGATGGCGGATGTCCCCAAGACTTCTTGTTGCACAAGGTTTGGTAACTATGAGTTCATAGTGATTCCTTTAAGAATTTATAATACATTATAAATATCATGGACATGATGAATAGAATCTTTATATATTACCTCAAAAAATTTGTCTTCATCTCCATAGGCAATATTCTAATATACTCTAAATTCCAGGATGACCATGAAGATCATCTAAGCACTATGGTAGATACCTTATGAAAGTAGATTATCTATGAAATGTACAACAAATGTGAGTTTTTATAAGAAAGTATCATTCTAGGGGCATATCATCCCATGCATTGTGATATCTGTGGATCATTCGATGACAAAAGATATTGTGGGATATTTCAGGACATCATCTATGATATATAACATTACCATTCTTAGGTTAGCTAGATATTATCACCGATTTGTAAGAAATTTTACCCGATTTTCAAACCATCATACCAAGATAACTCGAAAGGCAAACAAATTTTCTTGTAATGATGAATGTGATGAATGATTCGTGGATTTAAAAATGAATGTTGTCACATTCCCAATTCTCAGACCACCCACAAGTGGTATGATTTTTGTAATCCTCGGAAATGCTTCAATGTAATGATTGATGTGTGGGTTAATGAAAATTGAAAAATTCACATATTACGCCTCAAGGCAGTTTAAAATTCATTAGAAATCATGTCCCACGCATGATCTGGTGTTAGTAGTTGTGATATTTACATAAAAAATTATATAATCATTATATCATTTTGGAGAAGTTAAAAATATATATGGATCAAAAAAAGTCTAAAATATATATTAACATAAAAAGATCTATGTATTCACCAATGAAGATGGGTAGATCTTATTAAGGATTATGACTAGTCAATCAACTACCATTCTTGAAAGCATAAAATGTGGCATATTATATAAGTAAAAAGTACCTGTAAATTATATCATTGATGATAATTGAGAGGGATTTTATCTTCATTGACTTAAATAACATAGAAATGGGAATCATAAAGAAAGTAATTTTCTCAATCCTTTTATATATTATTACTCAACCATCCATTTTGAAAATGTTAAAAGTTGATCAAAAAGATGATGTGGAAATTCATTAGAAATTGGAAACCATTAGAAAAGGAAAATCCTCAGAGTTCAATGTCAATAAAGAATTGTGAGATGTTTTTTCAATACAATTTGTTTCATTAATTCATGAGTTATGGAATTAAATTTGGGATGATGAAAATGGTTATAAATTATCCATTCACAAAATAAACAATAAGATTTATCATAATATATGAGTGAAATTTTGGTGTGATAATATGAAGAAGGGGGTCAGTAAATAATCATCAATGTTCCTGGAATGTCAACCAGTTATTTTTGAATGGAATAAGTCTATAGGTATGTTCCAACTATTACACATACCAACATGGTAATGGAAAAACATAACCATGGACTTTGTCACCAGACAACCAAACACATTGAAAGAAAAAAAATCAATATTGGTTTTTGTGGAACACTGAAAAACACAACACACTAAATAGTGATTTGAGTGGATTTTTCACAAGATCAACTAGAATTTAAAAACATTAGAGAAGTGGTAAAGTGTCATATAGTACCACCATCGATTGATTCTGATAGAGAACCAATATTCATCTTAATGTTTTGGAAAATTATCCAGCATAATCTAATAAATATGTTATATTTTATTATGAATTATCACCCTCAAACTGATTGCCAATCTGAGTGTACTATCCAAATACTTGAGGATATATTGAGATCTTTTTCAATGGACATTAAAGGTGGATAGTGCCAATATTTTTCATTGTAGGGGTAATCTTACAATAATAGTTTCCCCTCAAGCATTCAAAAGACTCAATATTAATCTCTTTATTGGAAGATGTTGAAAACACAAGAATGTTGTGATGATGTTGGAGAGAAAATTCATATAGGTCTAGACATGTTCAATGAAATAGCGGAGGAGGATAAGATCATCCAGTATCACATCAAATCTACATAGCACCAACAAAAGCGCTATGTTTACAATCATCAAAGAGATCTAGTGTTTGATGTTTGATGTAATGTTTTCCTCTCCATATCTCCATGAAAATGTGTAATGAGAGTTTTGAAGAAGGGTAAACTTACGAAAAAGTATATAATACCTTATGAGATCCTTGATCACATCAGAGCAGCGACCTATCGACTGACAGTCCTGTAAAACCTATCTCAAGTATGTGATTTATTCCATGAATCTCTATTAAGATTATACCTTACAGAACCTTCAAAAGTACTCAATTTATATATGGTACCATGGGAGAATGATCTCTCTTATGAGGAGTATCTAGTGATAATTTTTTATGGTAAATAAAAGGTTCTACGAAATAAGATAATTCCCCCATCAAAGTGGTGTGAAAATAAAATAATATTTTAAAAAGAAACATCAGAACTATAGGATTTGTAGAAGCATAGGTACCCTCATCTATTTTAGTGTGGGAAAAATGATATTTCTTGGGAGAAATTTATTAATGGGTGAAATATATAATGGCCCAAAAATTTATAAATGAAATACCATTACATTTGACAAAATTAAATATCATATGGTTATAGGAAACACAAGCACATATTTTATTATATCCAATTAGATTTTAAATGATCGTTGAGTGTCATTACAATTGTTAATATATTCGTCGAACAATGACACATGACTGGCATAAATATAGTGTTTTAACATATCATTTTGACACAAAAAAATGAAGTGATGGACACATATAGTAGGGTCATACCCTACGAAGCATATTTATTATAGATAGAGAGGGAGATAACATGTATGGGAAATTCCGAAGACCAATACCATGTTGATGTCCAACAAATTTATCATGATAAAAATGGTTTACGGGAGAATATCATGCTCATCGAGATCCCAACCCCAACCGTGTTCACCAAACGTCCACATGAAATACCACCATCACGCAACATACTCATAGGGAATATTCTTGTCTTATAAAGGCATATAAATCAAGACACTATAATTATGATTATGTAATTTTTTTATAGATTAAGGAATATAATTCTCTTCCTATTATTACTATGTCATAAATGATTTTTAAGAATCATGTAGTATTTATTGTTAACAACCAAATTAATTTAAAAAATCTATTTTGATGAATAAATGTATAATTTAAATAAAAAATCTTTTAATTAAATATTTTAACTAAATAATTTTTATTAAATATAAATTATCATATAATTCGTGTAAATTCAAAAGTAATTTTCATTATTATTTGAAACCTGTTTTATCTAAACTCGTCAATTTCTAATAAATATCAATATTGATTTTTTATGTAAAAAATTATCATATTTTCCACATTATTATGACAATATTAATATTATTTTAGGAATCATAATGTCAAAATTATCCAATGATTAACATTTCATAATATTTTGAGTTATTCACCATTTTGTGTTAAATTAAATACATTATAAATATACAATGGATTTTATGAAAACATAATAGCCTAATAATGATATAATAAATACCATGAAAGGAATATTCTTCATAATTTATGTTTTTAAATTAAAAAAATGTAAATTTTTTTATATTTTTTTAGTTTAAGAATTCTTAGTGAAAAATCCAATGTAGATATTGTATTTTAAGAATCAAAAATCATTTCATTGAATGTGTGACTCACCTCCACATAAGAACGAAAAATAATTTAATATCATCAACCATTGGCCTTATAAAATAATTTATTCCCCTCACTTTTCTAGAAGAAATGTGAAAACCACAGAAAAGTATGTGGTAAAAAATATTTTTTTATGAATTGTCCAAAACCCAAATAAAAAATAATTCCCCATTATTTACTGTATAAACCTTCTCTATATCCAGTTTCTCTTCATTAAAAATCCATTAAGCTCATAAAAACACTTATCTCTACTCCATAGAGCCCTATGAAGATCTCCGAAGATCCCAATAAGCCACTGTCAACCCTCTGGAGTCACACATCCATGTAAGGGATTCCTCTCCCAACCTTTGAAATCAAGATTTTTTTAGATTAGTTATATCAATTTCAATTACATTTATTTCCATTCATTTGTAATCAATACCTTATTTTCCAATTGATGTTATTTATACAAGGGATCATTTATTCCCCATATTTTGGATACTTATTTAAGTCGTTACTATTCCATTATTCCATGATGCATTTCTCTCTTCACATTTCCATTCATGCACTTCTTTTATATTCTGTTTTTTTAATTCCATTTTTAAATGATGGGATATGATGTTACATGAACCCCTTTAATTGAAATATATGTTTAAATGAGTGGATCTTCCATTCACTCCCAGTATACCCCCTAATCTTTTATATACGTTTGTTACTATTTCAAAATTCCCCTAGGGGTATTTAACCCATCTCCCTTACGAATCATCCCTTTTATGTTATGTCTTATAATTTAATTTTTCATATTTTTGGATATTTTCATAAATATTAATATTTATTTCCATTTCATATAAATGTGATAGAGACTCTATTACCACTCATCAACCAATTTTATAAATTTCTATATGAAGTCATTTTTTCTGCTGAAATTGCACAACAATTTCCATGACAGAATGATGATGTAGTTAATACCATACCCATTACCCTATTAAGGGTATACACCATTATGTACATATTCTTATTGATGGGTAATTACATGTATATATTAACAATTTATATATTATAGAATAGAATTATATTGTTGACTGAATCTAGGTTATATGATCTATGTGGAACACTTACGCATGAGATGGAAAAGTTTATGAAGGGTTCTCTCGGATACCACTCCAACGCATTGGTCAATGTTTAGAATCACGATACGTCCTGTTTGAATAGGGATTTACCTGTTTCCTTTATAGGAATTGTTTCCACCATGATGTCTTGGGGGTTTATCTTTTAATTATGTTAAGTATGTTTTATTTTACGTTGTTTCCACATTTCCCATGTTATGATTATCCTGCAAAATAATGCCTTATAATTAATGTTCTTTTATGACTTTTATAAATTCCTTGTCGAAAATTTATTTTTATCCTCATGTTATTAAATTTTTACTGCCTAATGAAGCTTTGTAGATCACCCTTTTATTATGTATGTCTTTAGGTTTTCCCATGCAGTGTTAAGTACGAAGGAATTTTGTGGTCATGTCAACGATTGTTTCAACATATATGTTGTTGTATTTAATGGTTTAAGATTTTTTTAAAGTTCCTATAAACAAAATACACTAGAACTATTGATAATTAGAGTTTTATTAAATTAAATTTATGTAATAATCCATGTTTAAATGTAAAATAAAGAGCAAGGTATTTTTAGTTTTCCATCCAAGGAATCCTTTTGGTATAAACCAAAGGAGCTACATAAAAACAAGGTAACATTCAACAACAATCCTATTTTGTTTCATTTACTTTGATACCCATTCAATAAATATCATATTATGATAATATAATAAAACTAGTATCATAAATGTAATTGTATTTTTTTATTCTAGGGGTTTTACCTACAATTACACATATATTTATCTAATGGGTAAGGAACTTACAAATTTGTGTCGAGAAAACTACTTCCACTCAAAACGATGATTGTTAGTTCTTCTTTTACAACATCTAATGGATGGGATGATGATGGATAAAATGTTTACATATGAAATATATTATATCTATTAGGTATTTATGCTTATTTAATTATTATATAAAATATCCCTTTATGCTTCCTTTTTTGGGTAATATGATAACATCTTTTGTGGAAGTGTGGAGTCTCGCATCCTCAAAGTGTTGTGATTCATTCATGCTGTACAAGGAATGTAAAATGGGTGGTTTTAATAAGCACATGAAACATATATAGAAAATATATAATACTTTTTATAATATAAATATAATTATATATATATGTATATATATATTTTTAAATTTCATTCATTTGAAATAAGAAAAAGAAATGTCAGTGGACATCATGAACTGCACATTTGATACCCTATATCATATTTTTATAAATTATTATAAATAAATATATACAAGATATTTATGATAATTATATTATGGTTTAATTTCATGATATGTATTAATCATGATTGATGTAAAAAGAAAAACAAAAATAGGAAAAAAAATCGAAAAACTATGAAATTAACACGATAAATAGTGAAAATATTGAGAGATTATTGAAAAAAGTAAAATATATTATAAGAAGTTAATATATGATATTAAAAATATGAATATTGTTTTTTATAAGTTAGTGACATTTTTAAAACAAGTATATTAGATTTTATAGGATGATCACAAAAATTAAAACAAATGGCAAGAAATATTGTCCCACTTTTATTTCCATAAGGTAGATAACATTATCACCACCTCTTTTTTTATATTGTATCTATAAATCATTTTGATATATTTTTTCATTAATAATTTTATCATCATGCTATTATGATTTTCAATATGAATTTTTTATTATATGGTTATTTGATATAATATTTACCAAGTTAAAAACAATTTCATAAACAAATTTCAATTCATTGGGTTATATTTCATCCTTGCTGTTCATAATATACTATGGTTATGTGGGTAATAAAATATCATGATATATTAGTGTACATATATTTTTATTTGTATTGAAAATTTACACACATAATATATTCATTTAAAGATTCTCACGTCAATGTTATAGTCTTTTAAAGGGTTTACATCACAATATCATTTTGAATGGGATTTATTACAATTTGATTTATATTAGATGAAATTATTGTATAATTAATCAAAAAACCATTTAATTTCTTTCTCATATAGGTATTCATGTACCTTTTCAAGTTATAGTACCATTTTTACACCCTTTGGAACAGAATATGTTTTATAAAATGTTTTTACTAAAATCTAATATCATTTTTCTCTTTAGTCGGAGAACCTATTTTCTTCTAAAAACCATGATTTAAAAAAATGGTTTAAAAATGTTTTTAACCCTTAAAATTGATTTATAAAAAAAATTAAACTTTTTTCTTTAAATTTTATTTTCATGGGATTCATTTTATGACATCAAAATTAAAATGAATTTCTAAAAAAATTAAAAACAAAAATGATTGATTGTTTTACCATGAAAGAAATATAAAAATTTACCTACCCTCATTTCATTGAAGCTTTATATTCCTTTTTAAAATGTGCCTTTCAAAATAATATCCTTTCAAATGTTATTTTCATAAAAAAAATTCAAAAAAATGAAAATAAAATGTGTACCTTCCTTAATAATGTTTCTAAAAGATTATTTTATTATTTTTATATTCGTCAATTACAATATCCCTTTAATTTTTCTGATATTATAATATGTTTTACTATTACCAATATTATTATTCCTCTGTATGTGATATGATATATTTTTACAAAGATAGTTTTGAAATATACATCCTTGATTCCTTTTTTAGTCCCCTTGAAATATTCAATTTCTTATGATCATTGATCATTGATTTTTCCTTAATTATCCATCTAATTTTTCATGGATATTTTCATTTCATAAACTATATACCATTATCATACTGTGTTTACATTAATATTTATTTGATTATTTAGAGAATTTATGATAAATATGTATTCTTTATTCAATACAGTTATTTGACATGGAACATCTTTTCTGTAGTACTTCTATTAATCAATATGTAAGAAAATATTTGGAAGGGTAATACATGGTTGGGGATGAGTTATAAATAGGCCATAGATGCATAGGTAATCACATGTTATGAAATTAGTTTGTGAAAGACCCTTTTAGTTTGTTCCCAATTCAGAGTAGTTTTAAAATATTTTGTAAATGGTCTTGATATTGTAGTTATGGATGGAAAATCCAAATTGATTTGAATCCAGTACATTTTAAACTATATTCGAAACGATATTGAAGAAAATGGTTCCATGTACCTAGGAAAAATTGTTCCAAATATTTATGAAGTCCTATAATTTACATTCAGTAATTATTATCTATGATATTTTTTAAATTAACATTATCTATAGATTTAATTCATTCTTAGTTCATTGACTATGTGGCGTGTGTTTTTAACTTTTTTTAATTTCCATGTTATTGATTCACTTTATTCGTAGTTATTGAAGATATTTCATTAAATATTATTTATTAATCTTATAATGTTGATTATTTTCATTAATTCCTTATTTTTTCATATGTACTTCATCCATACTTAGAATTTTAGCACACCCATATTATGTTTACATTACACATGATACCCAGAAGTGTATTATTAATTATATTTAATGATATTATGGATGGAATAAAGTTATTATACTCAAATAAATAAATATTTTCTAATCAATGTATTCATTTGTATATAAAGACTCTTATATGTATCTGATTTACCAATAATACAAAATATTTCAATCATTTAAGATTTAATTTACTTAGAACCTATGACAATGTAATGGTAGCATGACACCATCTATGGGTTGACCACAATTGGGTAACTATTTTTGGTATTAGAGAATATTTACTAGAGACCTTATATAGTATATTTTTGAAAAGATATATTAAATAACATAACCCAAATATAGAATGTATGGATATGTATAGAAGAAAATCCTAATGTTTTGGTAAGATAATGATTATGGTAATTTCCTAGAAATACCTCATTTTCAAGATACTAAAAGTGTATATGGATCAAGAAGAGATGTACCTTGGGGTAAAACCTCTAAAAATGTTCATCGGACCTGACTCTAGAATATACTATTACAAGAAGTTGAGCCTTAATTCCCTCTTTTATTGACACTAATGAGAGATATGCTTAAGACAATACACATTTACATTACCAACAAATGTAGGAGATTTTAATAAATAATGGAAATTCATGAACCCGGATAAACATTAGTTCAAGTAAAGAGCTATGTTGAAATAAAAAGAATAATGTATTTATGTATTGATGTTGTATTAAAAACCATCTTTAAAAACTATTGAGTGATTAACATTATTTCAAGGATGTATAAATTATATTTTTTACAAATTTTATTTACATGGATTTAGAAATGGACAACCCATATATAGTCTGACAACCCATCGAGCTAGGCAAGGCCAAGCGGGACTTGAACCCATGAACGAAGGATGATAATAGTTTCTCACCTACAACTATCATAAATAATCACTATATTAAATGTTCATTACATTAAGATAAAAAATTTGAAAATATAATATTAATGATGAACTATTATTGAAAATTGATAGGTTTAGGGATTAATTTATGGATGATATTTTTTTGGAAAATATTTAGAGTAAAATAGTTAGAATTGTAAATATTTTATATTCTTTAAGAAGGATTAAAATTTTAATTTAGTGCATCAAGAATTAAAGTCCATTTTTCGATATCTGTTTCATGAAGTGTTCGGTGAATTGAAAATTGATAAATGCACAAACAAATGATGAAATTTTATTTCAAGAAATATATAATGTAATTATATTTATTTTTATACTTATGTAGTAAATTAATTAGTCAATATTTGGGAAATGATCAAAGAAAAAATGTTTAACCTTGCACCTCATGTTATTTTTTGAACAGATGGTCTCTCAAATCACAAATTATTTATGGATTTTAGGCTCTCAAATTTACATTTATCATTCAGTTTTATGTTATTGATGACCTAAATCACTTCCTATAAATATTTACAATATTCCTCCATGTACATATCTCCACATTACACTAATTTTATCCTACAAAAAAAACCCAATTTTATGTTAATTCCTATGATTTTGGTACTTTATATTCTCTCTTATAATTTAGATAATTTTTTAATTCTTATAATGATGTTGGATTTAAAAAAAGTATTTTTAGAAAATCAAAACCAATATTACTAATATAATTTTTAAATTTCGAGGAGATAATTTAATTAAGGTGGGAAGAATGTAATGACCTAAAATTCTAATGTGAGAACATAATTTTCGACTGTGTGTACGACATGAAACACCATGTGTATAATTAAATGTAATATCCAGATAATGTAAAATATATTAACTATTTTAAATAAATTTTATTTATGATATAGATTGCATTTCATATAATACTGAGTTTGTGTATATCGCATGAAATAACGATTTTCTTGAATTGAATATGTCACACAGAAGACTGAGTTTTACATACAATATTGTATAAATAAAATAATATTATTTCATTCTATATGACTTTATTTAGATTTTAAATTATAGGTCATGATTAGTAGTAACTAACATAAATTTTTTTTATCACAATATAAAACTATTTCATTGGTTACTAATTAATTATAATTTAATATAAAAATCGATTGACTATAGTTGGATTTTTTTATTCTCCCAAAGGTGGATTATCCTGATAAGATTAAGTAAATAATATTATTGATTATATAAATTAAATATAAATGTTAATAATTAAATCAAATATTTTTTATATCCATCCAATATATTTGATTTGAAATGTAAGAACCTGGTTCTTATTTTTGAGGTACGGGCTTCTTCTTTTTCCTTTTCCTTGAGTGTTTTGGAGAAAATATGGAAAAGGGGGGAAAATCCTATATTTTGGAACTACACGCTGTGTACTTTTCCAAACAATATGTACTTTTGGCCATGTGGGGATGAGTACATGGGGCGTGTAGCCATGCCAGAGACGAAGAGGGTTGGAACCGACTACACGCCGTGTAGTGGTACCTTACACACTGTGTAGTCAGTCGGCAGACCTAAACAGTAAGGCGGTGGATTCACCGCCAACTGGGCGACAGTACACGTCGTGTATTTGGGAGTACATGTCGTGTACTCAAGTCGATGGATGAACAGTTTGGCGGTGCTGCTAGAGGAACAGTTAAATGAAAGAAGTACACGTTGTGTACTCAGAAGTACATGTCGTGTACTCAGAAGTACACGATGTGTAATTTGTTTTTTCGGCTTAAAAATAGGCAGTAGCCTCCTCATTTGGAAAAGGATGCATTTGAGCCGTTTTGGAGCCAAGGAGGACTCCCGAACCTTTGAAGATCTTCCAGGTGTTCGTCTGGAATCCATTTCGGCTTCGGACGATCTTGTTGGAACTGCACAGGTAAGCCCTCTCCTCTCCTAGTATCGTTCTTACCAATTCTTTCCCGAGGGGATGTTATTGACGTTTAAATGGGTTTTTTTTCTTTGTCAGATCTACGTTGTTCTTGGGCGTTTCTGGTGTTGGTGTTCGGGTATAACATTTGTTGGTGCATAAGGTTGGTGGCTTTGTGTTTATTTTCCAACTGTCGTGCATTTTTGTTTGTTTTTGTGCCACAAACCCATTATGGGGTGTCATGTGGCTGAGGATGTTGCTATATTTAATGCCTATAATTGCATAGGTGATTAAATTGTGATAATAAAATGATAGTTGGGATCGTTTCTTGGATCTAGAACCACCCAGGTGGTGTGTCCCACTGTTTAGCCGTTTGGCTAAGATACCTGAGGGTTTTCCTTTAATGTAGTAATCGTAGAATTTCCTTGAGAGGAATTTCTTGTTTACAGCTTTTGACGTGTTGGGAACAGCCCGGTTACCTATTTAGCCTAAGGGTGTTGTTATGATTAGCCTGTGGGAAATGCACTGTATTATCCTGAGGGCGTGAATGTATTAGCCTGAGGGCAACATACTATTTCCCCTGAGGGCAAACTTTCTTTCCTAAGGGCTTGACTTATGTGCCTGAGGGAGGGACATCCTATGCCTGAGGGAAATTTCTGTAACTCTTGAGGGAAATACCTGTGAGTTGGATTCTGTATGGCCTGAGGGAAAGCCTGAGGGCATGGTTTACTATTTTAGCCTAAGGGCACGGTTCAGGTTTTCCAGAGGGCTTGGTGTTGTTGATCACAAGAATGTTACTAAATGAAATAAATTAAATGAATAATAAAATGGAAATTTAATTTTTAAGATAGTTACTATTTAGTACTGCTTAATTTATTTCATTTTACTATTACACACTATTGTTGCGTGCTTACACGCAGTTGGGAATTGGCCTTTAGCGGGTGCCTACTGAGATATATTTCTCACACCCTGTTTGGGACACTCTTTTCGGCGCAAACAGATTACGTTTCTGCAGGTGTAGATAGGGGAAAGAGTCCCTATATAGGTACTTGACTGTTGCTGAGGAGTAGGAGGGAATGGGACCGAGCCTTGGCTCGCGATGCCGCTACAAGCTGTTTTGCTTATTTTGTTGTACTTTTTATTTTTTATACTATATTGATGTATAACATGTTCTGGATGTTTTATTAGAACATGAAACAAGTAGCATCATCATTTATATACTGTTGGTCATATCCCATGTTGTAGTTTATTTCTGTTGTGTATTGTTTACTCCTTTCGCTGTCATTGTATGTTTTTTTAAATTCTTCTGCGCTACACTTTGACAAATGAGGGCATAGATTCCCCACTATCAGGCCTGGGCCTTCGCTGCTAATTGGCAGCCTCTGGTGTTTGGGGAAATGCACTTGAAGTCTTGTGGTGAACAGGCTTCGGGGAACCCATTGAGTGGAACCCGGGACCGGGATGTTACAAAGTGGTATCAGAGGAGGTTCTCTTCTTTGACATACAATTTGGAGCTGTAGTCAGGGATAGGACAGAACGGTAGTTGGTAATAAGCTTTGCTCGGGCATAGATAACCCGTGTACAGGGAAAAGCTAATTTACCTCGTGTTGCAATTTTACTGATTTTGTAAATTACAGTTGATTTTATTTTCACCGTTGGGTGACGCACTTTGAGATTGTGCAGTTTTTTATTTTATCTATGGGTTCTATTTAGTTGCAACCAGCTGAGATGAGGGTATTCCGTCTCTTGAATCATGTAGGCACATGCTTGAAATCACAAGCCATGCATAGTTTCCATGCCATGTAGGTGCTTTAGAATTTGCATGTTGTTGTGATAGTGTTGTGCTAATAAAGCATGTTGTTGTGATAGCTTCTTGATAAATACATGCCTTGTGATATAATATTTTTGTTTGAGCTTGTTTATAGAATGGACGCCAAAATTTGGTTTTTGGGGTGTATAGACCCCCATTGACCGGAATTTGGTGGATCATTGACTGTTTGTTGGTTATAACACATATAAGATGTCAAACATTGATTCATGGGTAGTATGGGCCCCCACGGGTCAAAATTTGACACTTAGGTGTTGTTTTTCTATATTTTCTGGGTTCTGGAGAAGTTTCTGAGGCATGCTATCCGGAAACCCAGTATACACGCCATGTAGTATTTTTTTTTACACGTCGTGTATGTTATTTTGTTCGGGAAGAAAAATAAACTTTTTGAGTACATGTCGTGTACCCTGAGTACATGCCGTGTAGTCTCTTCCCGTGTCACAAACCGTGTGGGCGGCGACATGGGGTAGGGAAAGGATTGGGTAAAACATGCCATATACCGAATGGACATGCCGTGTAGTGTGACCCGGAGTATAGCCATGTAACTAACAACACTGGTCGGTGAACTCCTTGACAGAACACGCCATTTCAATGATGGACACGCCGAATAGTGTGACCTGGGGAATCAGCCGTGTAACTAACAACACAGTATGGTGACACCTCTCCCTGAACATGTCGTGTACCAGTGGGACACGCCGTGTAGTCTTGTATGAGGACAGACCGTGTGGAGTTAGTCATGTTGCTAGGAAATGAGGTGGTGTACATGCCGTGTGGGGGTGCAACACGCCGTGTATTTGTAAGACGAGTAGTCGGCCATGTCACAGATGACATGGGACGACAAAAAATAACACCACACATGTCATGTAGATACTATACACTTCGTGTTGTTTTTGTTCAACGGATGTCGTGTGGCTTAGCCATGTGTATGGACCTGGGAAGGGGAAGGGAAGTCAAGTACATGGCGTGTAGTTAGTGTAAAAGCCGTGTAGTCTTGTTTTGCAAATTTTAAAATGCATTATTCCTCTTGTTCCTTTTTGGTTTCTTCATTTCAGTCTTAATAATCTTGAATCTGAGACGTGATTTTGACCATGTAGTGTCAAGACGCCTAGACGACCTCGTGTTTTTCTCTAGGAGAGTGGCGACGATTATACAACGGAGATGGTGGTCCATGGGATACCAGTTGATCCACAAGCAGAGCCAGATGCGGTGCCAGCTGTTATACCAGACACAGGCGCGAAGGTGTAGTTTCCGGAAGGCTTTATGTGGTTCATGCAGACCCTTCAGGGAGCACCGCATGTTGCCACATCTATGGCCGAGTTGACATGTATCTTTCAACAGCAGTATCCGCCTACATTTTCAGGGGATGACAGACCATAGGCTGCAGAGTCTTGGCTAGGATCGATGTAGACTATTTTCGAGCATCTTGAGATGCCTCCAGGGCGGAGGGTCAAGCTCGTGACTTACATGCTGCATGATTCCACCAAGAGGTGGTGGGATGTTATAACCTAGTTAGAGAATCACAGAGACATGGCATGGGAAGATTTTCAGGCAGTATTCTATGACTTCTTCTTTCCCAAGACGCTGAGGGCAGATAAAGCTCGAGTGCCCATGAATCTGTAGCAAGGCGCTATGTTAGTGATGGACTATTCTGCTCGTTTTATGGAGCTTCAGCATTTTTCACCCGTGCTGGTGGTTGATGAGACATTGAGAGCCAGATGTTTGAGGATGGTCTTCAGTCTGACATCCGAGTGCTTGTTAATGTTTTCAGGTTTCCTTCAGTACATGCTATTGTAATCTAGGCACTGATTTCTGAGAGGAACCTGCGGGATTCTAGTAGTGTGGGCTAGGGCAGTTCAGTACCAGTTACTGTTACTATTTCTACTGGAAAGATGAAGAGAAAGATGGACTTCTCTCAGGGTGGCAGAACCAGCCAGGCAGCTTCTTCAGGTGGCCCGATCAGGTGATACCAGTGTGGCAGAGAGGGGCACAAGAGGCCGCAGTGTCCACAAGACCTAGTGGAGTGCTGAGCTTGCGGTAAGATGGGTCATCTACAGTGCTTTTTTAGGGCATTTATAAGAGTGGCTAGTGAGAGGGGTTCTGTGCAGACTCCGCGTGCGGGAGCTAGACCAGTGCCTTCTTACCTTTCAGGGAACTAGAATACGTCAGGGTGTGCAGGACAAGATGGTGGTCGTGGTCGTGGTATCCAGACACCAAGATTGAATAGGCAGCAGGGCGGGACAGCTCAGGGTAGCCAGGCTGTGTCGCAGGGCCGCGGCACTGGGTAGGCATACGCAGTGCAACAGACCCAGCAGGAGCCGTATCCCGGTCATTCTACAGTCAGAGGTACTATTCTAGTAGCTTCTATTTTATCTTTAGTACTTTTGGATATGGGTGCTACATATAGTTTTATATATATGCCCGTTGTGGAGATCCTTGGGATCTGTGTATCTTCTTTTTCTATTATCATGACGCTAGACACGCCGTTGGGGACTAGGATGGCTGGTGTGCGTCAGTGTAAGGATGTCCCCCTTGAGGTTGGAGGGTGTCACATCCTTTGGGACCTTTATGTCTTAGAGATGATGAGATATGATGTCATTCTCGGGGTGGACTGGTTGTTTCCCCTTCGAGCCTTTGTAGATTGCATTCGTCGCAGGGTGAGTTTCACGTCACCCGAGGGTGGAGAGTTTATATATATGGGCGAGCGGGATGTTCAGGCGAGTCGAGGTGGACCAGAGCATCATGGGCGAAGTGGAGTCACATCCAAGATATCGAGATTATATCTAGATTATCTGGGGACATGTCAGATGGATTTCCCTCCAGTTGTTGATCGTTTTAGGGATGTCTTCCTAGACGACTTTTCAGGTCTACCTCCGGTGCGTGAGGTGGATTTCTCTGTTGAGCTCGTGCCAGGCACAACACTGGTGTCCAGTCCTCCTTATAGGATGGTCACTCCTGAGTTGCTAGAGCTCAAGAGGCAGTTAGATGAGTTACAAGCATAGGGATTTATCTGACCTAGTACTTCTCCTTGGGTTTCTCTGGTTCTTTTTATGAAAAAGGTGGATGGTACCCTCAGACTTTGTGTGGATTATCAGAAGCTGAACCAGTTGACGGTTAAGAACCGATATCCCTTGCCGAGGATAAATGATCTGTTTGATTAGCTTCGTGGAGCACGAGTGTTCCTGAAGATTTACTTGAGGTCCGGATATCATTAGTTGTGCGTGAGACCATCAGATATACCTCTCATAGCTTTCAAGAGTAGGTATGGTCTATATGAGTATACGATTATGCCGTTCGGACTGATGAACGCGCCAGCAGTTTTCATGGCTCTGATGAATCGTGTGTTCCATCCGTATCTTGATGATTTTGTGGTAATATTCGTGGACGACATATTGGTGTAATCTCGCACTCGACAAGACCATTCCAATCATCTTGAGATCGTATTGAGTACACTGAGAGAGCATCGACTATATGCAAATCTCTCAAAGTGCCACTTTTGGATGGACCAGGTTCACTTCCTGGGTCATATCATCTCGGAGGAAGGAGTTGAAGTAGACCCAGAGAAGGTGAGAGTAGTAGTTTCCTGGGAGCATCCTAAGAACGTTTTTGAGATACGGAGTTTCTTAGGGCTTCCTGGTTACTACAAACGCTTCATACAGAACATCTCCTGCTTAGCATCACCATTGATGGGGCTGACTAAGAAGGGTGTGATGTTCATTTGGTCAAAAGTATGCGAGGAATCTTTTCATGACCTGAAGGGAAGATTGACATCAGCACCTATCCTGATACTCCAAGAGGAGGGGAAGAGCTATACAGTTTACTGTGATGCATCAGGTATTGGGTTGGGAGCAGTTTTGATACAAGGCGATTGAGTTGTTGCGTACGGGTCTCAGCAGTTGAGGCCACATGAGAGGAATTACCCGATGCATGATCTTGAGTTGGCTGCAGTTTTTCATGTGTTGCGCTATTGGAGACATTATCTGTTGGGAGAGCATTTTTTGGTTTTCACTGACCACAAAAGCCTCAGGTATATCTTTACTCAACGGGACCAGAATCAGAGGAAGCAAAGGTGGGTCGAGTACCTACAGTCCTTCGATTTTGAGCTTTCCTATACACCAAGTAATGTTAATTCAGTAGCTGATGCACTGAGCAGGAATACTCCGATACATGCAGTGCAGGAGGACAGTGGTGAGTGGAAGCTCATGAATTTGTTCTCTGAGATGCATCTGTAGGTGCATGACAGTTAGGGGCCGACTTATCTTTCCTCTTTAGCTGTGACATCTACCCTCCTGGACAGAGTGAGGATGAGACAGCTTTCAGATTCAGAAGGCCTAGTTCTACAGGAGTCGGTGGCATGTGGGGACCCCTCTCCTGGTTGGATGGTAGGCGATGATGAGGTTTTGTGTTTTCATGGATGGGTATGGGTTCTAGGGGATATACATGAGAAGCTGATGAAGGAGCTTCGTGATTCACCATGGGTAGTTCATCCCGGGGTTACCAAGATGTACTGTGAGTTGAGACATCAGTACTGGTGACCGGGTATGAAGAGAGAGATAGCTAGTTTTGTTACGATGTGTTCCACCTATCAACAGGTGAAGGAAGAGAAACAGAGACCAGCTATGTTGTTACAGTAGTTACCCATTCTAGAGTGGAAATGGGATGATGTCATGATGGATATCGTGACGGGATTGCCAAGGTCACCTCGAGGAAATGAAGCCGTGTGGGTTATTATGGATAGACTCACAAAGGCATCTCACTTTTTGCCGATCAATGAGACCTTCTGTGTTGTCGAGCTCGGAAGACAGTATATCGAAGAGATCGTACGTCTTCATGGGGTCCCTCATTCAATAGTTTCTAATAGGAACACCCGCTTTATGTCTCATTTCTGACAGAGATTTCATAGGGCACTGGGTACTCAGGTGCTTCTGAGCACAGCATACCACCCTCAGATATTTGGCCAGTCGGAGCATACGATACAGGTGCTAGAGGACATGCTGCGTGCATACATCCTAGAATTTGGGGGCTCTTGGGAGAAGGATATACCATTAGATGAGTTTACCTACAAAAATAGTTTTTAGGTGACTATTGAGATGGAACCATACGAGGAATTATATGGTAGGCCATGTGTATCACCTTTGGGCTAGTTAGAGGCAGGTGAGGTAGCTTTGTTGAGGCCACAGCTCATGCAGGATACATCTGAGCAGGTCCAGTTGATTCTGAAGCAGATGGCTACCGCGCAGTCTCGTTAGAAGTCTTATGCTGATCGTCGTAGATGACCCTTGGAGTTCGTGGTCGGGGATCAGGTTTTCTTGCATGTTTCACCGAGGTTGGAAAACAAGAGTATCCTGAGACAGGGTAAGCTTTCACTGAGGTATGTGAGGCCATTTGAGATTCTGGAGAGAGTCGGGATGGTTGCCTATCGATTTCCGTTACCGCAGCGGTACCGATCCATGCACGACGTCTTCCACGTGTCTCAGTTGCGTAGCTTCCATTCAGACCCGTCTCACACCATTCATCCAGAGAAGGATGAGCTTCAGCATGATGTGTCTTTTGAGGAGCATCTGATTCATATCATTGACAGGAGCACAGAGGTTCTCCGAGGCCGGTAAGTTCCTCTCGTACGGGTGCTTTGGCAGCATGGCCGAGTGTAGGACGAGACATGGGAACGGGAGGTCGACGTACATGCTCAGTGGATAGAGCTGTTCTGAGCTTTATCTTCGCCACCCTAGGAAAGGCAATTCAGGGACGAATTTCTATAAGGGTGTATGTTTATTAGAACCTGGTTCTTATTTTTTAGGTACGAGCTTCTTCTTTTTCCTTTTCGTTAAGTGTTTTTGAGAAAATATGGAAAAGGGGGAAATCCTAAATTTTGGAACTACACACAGTGTACTTTTCCACATGCCATGTACTTTTGGCTGTGTGGGGATGAGTACACGGGGCGTGTAGCCATGCTGGAGAAGAAGGGGGTAGGAACCGACTACATGCCATGTAGTGGTACCTTACACGCCGTGTAGTCAGTCGGTAGGCCTAAATAGTAAGGCGGTGAATTCACCGGTAGATGGGCGACAGTACATGCCGTGTACTTGGGAGTACATGTCGTGTACTCAAGTCGATGGATGAACAGTGGGGTGATGCTACCAGAGGAAGAGTTAAATGAAAGAAGTACACGATGTGTACTAAGAAGTACAGGTCGTTTACATTGTTTTTTTTGCTTAAAACCAGTTAGTAGCCTCCTCATTTGGCAGAGGAGGCATTTGAGCCGTTTTGGATCCAAGGAGGATGACCAAACCATTGAAGATTCGTCGAGTGTTCGTCTGGAATCCGATACAGCTTCGAACGATCTCGTTGGAACCGCACGGGTAAGCCCTCTACTCTCCTAGTACCGTTCTTACCAATTCTTTACCGAGGAGAAGTTATTTACATTTGAATGGGTTTTGTTCTTCGTCAGATCTACACTGTTCTTGGGAATTTCTAGAGTCGGCGTTCAGGTATAGCATTCGTTGGCGGATAAGGTAGGTGGCTTTGTGTTTTTTTTTCAACTTTCATGTGTTTTTGTCTGTTTTGGGGCCACGAACCCAAGATGGGGTGTCGTGTGGCTGGGGTCGTTGCTATATTTAATGCCTAGAATTTCATAGTTGAATAAATTGTGATAATAAAATTCCTTTTGGGATCGTTTCTTGGACCCGGAACCACCCAGGGGGTGTGTCCCACTATTTAGCCGTTTGGATACGATACCCGAGTATATGCATTTAAAGTAGTAATCATAGAATTTCCTTGAGAGGAATTGCTTGTTTACTGTTTTTGACATGATGGGCACGGCCCGGTTACCTGTTTAACCTGATGGAATTTTTATTATTAGCATGTGGCCAATGCACTATATTAGCCTGAGGGCGTGAATATATTAGCCTGAGGGAAACATACTATTTCACCTGAGGAAAAGATTTCGTGCCTGAGGGAGACACTTCCTACGCCTGAGGTAAATTTATGTTACGCCTGAGGGCAATACCTGCGGGTTGGATTCTGTATGGGTTGAGGGAAAGCCTGAGGGTGTGGTTTACTATTTTAGCCTGAGGACACGATTCTGGTTGGCCTGAGGGCGTGGTGCTGTTGAGAATAAGAATTTTACTAAATTAAATAAATTAAATGAATAATAAAATGGAAATTTAATTGTTAAGTTAGTAACATTTTAGTACTGCTTACATTATTTCATTTTACAATTGCACAGTGTTGTTGCATGCTTACACACAGTTGGGCACGGGCCTTTGGTGGGTGCCTACGGAGATATATTTCTCACAACCTATTTGGGCCATGCTTTTCACCCCAAACAGATTATGTTTCTGCAGGTGTAGATAGGGGAAAGAGTCCCAATACAGGTACTTAACTGTTGCTGAGTAGTAGGAGGGCATGAGACCGAGCCTAGGCTAGCGAGGTCGAGGCCAGCTATTTTGCTTGTTTTGTTGTACTCGGTATTTTTTATACCGTATTAATGTATAACATGTTCTGGTTGTTTTCTTAGAACTTGAAACATGTAGCATAATCAATTATATACTGTTGGTTATATCCACCGCTGTAGTTTATTTTAGTTTTGTATGGTTTACTACTTCCGCTGTCGTTGTATGTATTGTTTAAATTCCGCTGCGCTACACTTTAAAAAATGAGGGAATAGTTTCCCCACTATCAAACTTGGTCCCTCACTGCTAATTGGAAGCCTCTGGAGTTTGGGGAAATGTGCTTGAGGTCTTGTGGCGAACCGGCTTCAGGGAACCCGTTAAGTGGCACCCGGGATCGGGATGTTACAAAGTGGTATCAGAGGAGGTTCATTTCATTGACTTACTATTTGGAGTTGTAGTCAGGGATAGGATGGAACGGTAGTTGGTAATAAGCTGTGCCCAAGAGTAGCTAAACCGTGTACAGGGAAAAGCCAATTTTCCTCGTGTTGCAATTTTACTGATTTTCTAATTAAATGTTGATTTTATTTTCACTGGTGGGTGACACACTTTGAGATTGTGTAGTTTTTATTTTATCTATGGGTTCTATTTAGTTGCAACCCGATGAGATGAGGGTATGCCATCCCATGCATCATATAGGCACATGCTATAAATCACATTCCATGCATAGTTTCCATGCCATGTAGGTGCATTAGTATTTGGATGTTTTTGTGATAGTGTTGTGCTAATAAAACATGTTGTTGTGATATCAGTTTGATAAATACCTGCCATGTGATATTGTATTTTTGTTTGAGCTTGTTTATAGAATAGACTCCAAACATTGGTTTTTGAGGAGTATGGGCCCCCATTGACCGCAATTTGGTGGATCATTGACTGTTTGTTGGTTATAACACATATAAGATGTCAATATTTGATTCGTGGGGAGTATGGGCCCCCACAGGTCGAAATTTGACACTTAGGTGTTGTTTTCTGTATTTTCTAGGTTCCAGAGAAGTTTCTGTTGTAAGCTGTCTAGAAACCCAGTATTCACACCCTGTAGTATTTTTTTATACACGTCGTGTGTGTTCTTCTATTCGGGAAGAAAAATAAATTTTTTTCAGTACACTCCGTGTACCCTGAGTACACGTCGTGTAGTCTTTTCCAGTGTCACAAACCATGTGGGCAGTGACACGGGGTAGGGAAAGTCTTGGGTAAAACACGCCATGTACCGAATGGACACACTGTGTAGTGTGACCTAGATTCTGGCCGTGTAACTAAGAATATGGGGTGGTGAACTCCTTGACAGAACACGCCGTGTCAATGATGGACACGCCGTGTAGTGTGACCCGGAGACTCAGCCGTGTAACTAAAAACACGGGCCGATATTACCTCTCCCTGAACACGACGTGTACCTGTGGGACATGTCGTGTAGTATTGTCCAAGGACAAACTCTGTGGAGGTAGCCCAATGGCTGGAAAACGAGTTAGTGTACATGCCGTGTGCAGGTGCAACACACCGTGTAGTTGTAAGCCGAGTGTTCGGCCATGTCACAGACTACACGGGTAGTTGGAAAATAACATCGTACACATCGTGTAGATACTATACTCGCCATGTAGTTTTGTTCAACAGAAGTCGTGTGTCGTAGCCCTATATAAGGACCCGAGCAGGGGAAGGGAAGTCAAGAACACGCCATGTAGTAAGTGTACACGCCGTGTAGTCATATTTTGAAAATTTTGAAATTCCTTCTTCCTCTTGTTCTTTTGTGGTTCCTTTGTTTCAGTCTTAATAATCTTGAATCTGAGGTGTGATTTTGACCATGTAGTGTCATACCGCCTAGATTACCGCGAATTGTTCTCCAGGAGAGCGGCAACAATTATACTCCGGAGATAGTGGGGCATGGGCTACCAGTTGATCCACCAGCCGAGCCAGATGTGGTGCCAGCTAATATATCGGACACAGGCGCGGAGGAGCAGTTCCGTGAAGGCTTTATGCTGTTCATGCAGACCTTTTAGGTAGCACCGCAGGCTACCACATCTATGGCCGAGCTGACACGTATCTTTCAGCAGCAGCATCTACCTTCGTTTTCAGGGTATCGTGGACCACAGGCTGCAGAGTCTTGGCAAGGATCGATGCAGACTATTTTCGAGCATCTTGAGACTCCTCCAGGGCAGAGGGTCGAGCTCACAACTTACATGCAGCGTGATTCCTCCAAGAGGTGGTGGGATGTTACCACCCAGTCAGAGCATCACAGAGAAATTGCGTGGCAGGATTTTCAGGTAGTCTTCTATGACATATTCTATACCAAGATGCTGAGGGCAGATAGATCTCAAGAGTTCATGAATCTGCAGAAGGGTGCTATTTCAGTGATGGACTATTCTACTCGTTTTACAGAAATTCAACATTTTTCACCTGTGCTGGTGGGTGATGAGACATTGAGAGCTAGACGTTTTGAGGATGGTCTTCGGTATGACATCCGAGCGCTGGTGAATGTTTTCAGGTTGCCTTCAATACACGCTATTGTAAAACAAGTGCTGATTTCTGAGGGGAACCTTTAGGAATCTAGTGGTGTGGGCCAAGGCAGTTTAGCACCAGTTACTGGTAATATTTCTACGGGCAAGAGGAAGAGACAAATTCACTTCTCTCAGGGTGGCATTACAAGCCAGACAGATTCTTCAGGTGGCCCGATATGGTGCTACCAGTGTGGCAGAGAGGGGCACAAGAGGCCACAGTGTCCACGAGACCCAGTGGAGTGCTGAACTTACGAAAAGATGGGTCTTCTGCAAAGCTTTTGTAGGGTGTTTCTACTAGTGGCTAGTGACTTGGGTTCTGTGCAGACTCTGAGTGCGGGAGCAGGACCAGTGGCTTCTTACCAGTCGGGGAACTGGAATACGTCAGGGCGTGCAGGCCGAGATGGTGGTCGTGGCCATAGTAGCAAGACACCAGGATCGCATAGGCACCAGGGCAGGACAGCTTAGGGTAGCCAGGCTATGTCGCAGGGTCGAGACACTAGGCAGGCATATGCAGTGCAACAGACCCATCTAGAGTAGGATTTCGGACCTTCTACAGTCTAAGGTACTACTCTAGTAGCTTCTGTTTTATCATCAGTACTTTTCGATACGGGTTCTACACATAGTTTCATATCTGTGCCCTTTGTGGAGAGCCTTGGGCTCTGTGTTTCTTCTTCTTCTGATATCATGATGCTAGACACTCCGTCGAGGACTAGAACGGCTGGTGTGCGTCAGTGTAAGGATTGACCCCTTGAGGTTTGTGGGTGCCACATCCTTTGGGACCTCTATGTCTTAATGATGACGAGCTAAGAGGTCATTCTCGGGATGGACAGGTTGGTTCCCTTTCGAGCCTTTGTAGACTGCTATCATCGCATGGTGAATTTCACGTCACCATAGGGCAGGGAGTTTCTATACAAGGGCGAGTGGGATGTTCAGGCGAGCCGAGCAGGAGTAGAGCATCATGGGCGATGTGGAGTCTCAGCCCAGAGAGCGATCTTGTATCTAGAAGATCAGGGGACTTGTTAGATAGATTTTGCTCCAGTTTTTTATCATTTCAGGGATGTCTTCCCAGATGACTTTTCAGGTCTACCTCCGGTGGGTGAGGTGGATTTCTCTATTGATTTCATTCTAGCCGTAGCACCGGTGTCCATTCCTCTTTATATTATGGTCACTCCTGAGTTGCAAGAGCTCAAGAGGCTGTTAGAGAAGTTATAGGCAATGGGCTTTATCCGACCCAGTACTTCTCCTTGGGGTTCTCTGGTCCTTTTTACGAAAAAGGCAGACGGTAACCTCAGACTTTGCGTGGATTATCAGAAGCTGAACCAGTTGACGGTTAAGAACCGATATCCCTTGCCGAGGATAGATGATCTTTTTGATCAGCTTTGTGGAGCACGAGTATTCCCGAAGATTGACTTGAGATCCGGATATCATCAGTTGCGCGTGAGACCATCAGATATACCTCTCACAGCTTTTAGGAGTATGTATGGTCTATATGAGTATACGGTTATGCTGTTCGGACTGACGAACATGCCAGTAATTTTCATGGATCTGATGAATCATCTGTTTCATCTTTATCTTGATACTTTTGTGGTAGTATTCGTGGATGAAAACATGGTGTACTCTCACACTCGACACAACCATGCCATCCATCTTGAGATCGTATTGAGTACACTGAGAGAGCATCGTTTATATGAAAATCTCTCGAAGTGACACTTTTGGATGGACCAGATTCACGTCTTGTGTCATATCATCTCAGAGTCAGGAGTTGCGGTAGACCTAGAGAAGGTGAGAGCCGTAGTTTCCTCGGTGCGGCCTATGAACGTGTATGAGATACAGAGTTTATTAGGGCCCGATGGTTACTATAGATTCCCCATACAAGACTTCTCCCAATTAGAAGAACCGTTGATAGGGGTGACTAAGAAGGGTGTGATGTTCGTTTAGTCAGAAGCTTGCGAGACAGCTTTTCAGGACTTGAATGGAAGGTTCACATCAGCACCGATCCTAATACTCCCAGAGCAGGGGATGAGCTATACAGTTTACTATGATGCATTAGGGATTCGACTCAGAGCAGTTTTGATGCAAGGTTATCGAGTTGTTGTGTATGGGTCTCGACAGTTGAGGCCCCATGAGAGGAGTTACCCGATGCATGATCTCGAGTTGGGTGCAGTTGTGCATGCGTTGTGCGGTTGGAGACATTATCTGTTGGGGGAGCATTTTGTGGTTTTCACCGACCACAAAATCCTCAGGTATATCTTTACTCTGCTTGACCTGAATCTGAGGCAGCGAATTCGGGTCGAGTACCTACAGTCCTTCGATTTTGAGCTTGCCTATACACCTGGTAAAGGTAATGCAGTAGCTGATGCACTGAGCAGGAAGACTCAGATACAGGCAGTACAGGAGGCTAATTGTGAGTGGAAGGTCATAGATTTGTTCTCTGAGATGCATCTAGAGGTGGACGACAGTCAGGGGAAGACTTATATTTCCTCTTTAGCTGTGACATCTACCATGCAGGATAGAGTGTGGATGAGACAACTATCGAATTCATAGGGCATAGTTCTACGGGATTTGGTCGCATGTGGGGACCTTCTTCTGGTTGGATGGTAGGCGATGATGAGGTTTTTCATTTTCATGGATGGGTATGGTTTCTAGGGGATATACACGAGGAGCTGATGTGGGAGTTTCATGCTTCAGCTTGGGTAGTTCATCCTCGGGTTACCAAGACGTACCGTGACATGAGACGTCAGTACTGGTGACCGGGTATGAATAGAGAGATAATTGTTTTTGTTATGAGGTGTTCCACCTGTCAGCAGGTGAAGGAAGAGCACCAGAGACTAGCTAGGCTGTTACAGCAATTACCCATTCCAAAGTGGGAATGGGATGATGTCGCGATGGATTTTGTGACAAGATTTCTGATGTCACCTCGAGGCAATGACGTCGCGGGGGTTGTTGTAGATAGACTCACGAAGGTATCTCACTTTTTACCAATCAAGGAGACCTTTGGTGTTGACGAGCATGGAAGAAAGTATATCCGAAAGATCATACGTCTTCATGGGGTCCCTCATTCTATCGTTTCTAATAGGGATGCCTGCTTTACGTCTCATTTCTGGCAGATTTTTCAGAGGGCACTGGGTACTCAGGTGCATCTGAGCATAGAAAACCACCCTCAGAAAGATGGCCAGTCGGAGAAAACGGTACAGGTGCTATAGGACATGCTATGCGCATGCGTCCTAGACTTTGGGGGCTCTTAGGAGAAGCATATACCCTTAGTTGAGTTTTCCTATAACAATAGTTTTCTGGAGACTATTGAGATGGCACCATACGAGGATTTATATGGTATGATATGCCGATCACCTTTGTGCTGGTTAGAGGTAGCTTTTCTTGGGCCACAGCTCGTGCAGGAGACATCTAAGTAGGTCCAGTTGATTTGGAAGTGGATGGCTACCGCACAGTCTCATCAGAAGTCTTATTCTGATCGACGTAGACAACCTTTGGAATTCATTGTCGGGGATCACGTTTTCTTGCGTGTTTCGTTGAGGCTGGGACACAAGTGGATCAGGAGACAGGGTAAGCTTTCATAGAGGTATGTGGGGACATTTGAGATTCTGGAGAGAGTCGGGCTGGTTGCCTATTGGTTGTAGTTACCGCAGTGGTACCAAGCCATGCACGACGTCTTCCACATGTATCAGTTTCATCGCTACCATTCAGACATGTCTCACACCTTTCAGCCAGAAGAGGTTGAGCTTCTGCATGATGCGTCCTTTGAGGAGCATCTGATTCATATCGTTGACAGGATCACGAAGGTTCTCCGAGGCTGGTCAGTTCCTCTCTTACGGGGGCTATGGTAGCATAGCCGAGTGCAGGATGAGACCTGGGAGCGGGAGGCCAATGTACATGCTCAGTGGCTAGAGCTATTCTGAGCTTTATCTTCGCCACCCTGGGAAGGGAAATTTGGGGATGAATTGCTATAAGGGGGGAAGTTTATAAGAACCCGGTTCTTATTTTTGAGGTACGAGCTTCTTCTTTTTCCTTTTCCTTAAGTGTTTCTATGAAAATATGGAAAAGGGTGAAATCCTATATTTTGGAACTACACATCAGTTACTTTTCCACGCACCCTATACTTTTGGCCGTGTGGGGATGAGTACACGGGGCGTGTAGCCATGCCGGTGACAAAAGTGGTAGGAACCGACTACATGCCGTGTAGTGGTACCTTACACGCCGTGTAGTCAGTCGGCAAGGCTAAACAGTAATGCGGTGGATTCACCGCCAGGTGGGTGACAGTACACGTCGTGTACTTGGTTGTACATGTTGTGTACTCAATTCACCAAATGAACAGTGTGGTGGTGCCGCCATAGAAATAGTTAAATGAAAGAATTGCACTTCGTATACTCAGAAGTACACACCGTGTACTTTGTTTTTTCAGCTTAAAAATAGGCATTAGCCTCCTCATTTGGAAGAGGAGGCATTTGAGCCGTTTTGGAGCCAAGGAGGATGGCCGAACCTTTGAAGATCTGACTGGTTTTTGTCTGGAATTCGATTCGGCTTCATACGATCTCGTTGGAACCACAAGGGTAAGCCCTCTCCTATCCTGGTACTATTCCTACCAATTATTTCCCGATGGGATGTTATTTACATTTTAATGGATTTTGTTCTTCATAAGATCTACTCCGTTCTTGGGTGTTTCTGGAGTCGTTGTTCGGGTATAACGTTCGTTGGCACATGAGGTAGGTGGCTTTGTGTTTATTTTCCAACTACCGTGCATTTTTGTGCGTTTTTGTGCCACGAACCCATGATGGGGTGTCGTGTGGATGAGTTCGTTGCTATATTTAATTCCTAGAATTGCATAGGTGATTAAATTGTGATAGTAAAATGCTGGTTGGGATCATTGCTTGGATCCAGAACCACCCCGGGGGGGTGTCCCACTGTTTAGACATTTGGCCAGGATACTTAAGGGTACTCCTTTAAAGTAGTAATCGTAGAATTTCCTTAAGAGGAATTTCTTGTTTACTACTTTTGACACGTTGGGCATGGACCGGTTACCTGTTTAGCCTGAGGGCATTGTTATGATCAGCCTGTGGGAAATGCATTGTATTAGCCTGAGGGCGTGAATGTATTATCTTGAGGGAAACATACTATTTAGCCTGAGGGAAACCTTTCATGCCTGAGGGATTGACTTCTGTGCATGAGGGTGACACTTCCTATGCTTGAGGGCAATTTCTGTTATGCCTGAGAGCAATAAATGCGGGTTGGATTTTGTATGGCCTGAGGGCAAGCCTGTGGGTGTGGTTTACTATTTTAGCATGAGGGCACGGTTCTAGTTGGCCTGAGAGCTTGGTGCTGTTGAGCACAAGAATGTCACTAAATTAAATAAATTAAATGAATAATAAAATGGAAATTTAATTGTTAAGTGAGTTACTTTTTAGTACTACTTACTTTATTTCATTTTACTATTGCACACTGTTGTTGCATGCTTACACGCATTTGCGCCCGGGCCTTTGGTGGGTGCCTACTAAGATATATTTCTCACACCCTGTTTGGGCCATGCCTCTCGGCCCAAACAGATTATGTTTCTACAGGTTTAGATAGTTTCAAGAGTCCCTATACAGGTACTTGACTGTTTCTGAGGAGTAGGAGGGCAAGGGATCGAGCCTAGGCTCGCGATGTCGCTGCCAGCTGTTTTTCTTGTTTTTTTGTACTCTGTATTTTGTTATACTATTTTGATGTATAACATGTTCTGGCTATATTATTAGAACTTCAAACATGTAGCATCATCATTTATATACTTTTGGTTATATCCACTACTGTAGTTTATTTCAGTTGTGTATGGTTTACTGCTTCCGCTGTCGTTGTATGTTTTATTTGAATTCTGCTGCGCTACACTTTGACAAATGAGGGCATAGTTTCCCCACTATCAGACCTGGGCCCTCGCTGCTAATCAGCAGCCTCTGGCGTTTGGGGAAATGCTCTTGAGGACTTGTGGCAAACCGGCTTCAGGGCACCCATTGAGTGGCACCCGGGACCGGGATGTTACAAAGTGGTATCAGAGGAGGTTCTTTTCTTTGACTTACTATTTGGAGTTGTAGTCAAGGATAGGGCGGAACGGTAGTTGTTAATAAGTTGTGCTCGGGCTTAGCTAACCCGTGTACATGGAAAAGCCAATTTACCTCATGTTTCAATTTTACTGATTTTGTAATTTACAATTGATTTTATTTTCACCGATGGGTGACACACTTTGAGATTTTGAAGTTTTTATTTTATCTATGGGTTCTATTTAGTTGCAACCCGATGATATGATGGTATTCCGTCTCATTCATCATATAGGCACATGCTAGAAATCACATGCCATGTATAGTTTTCATGCCATGTAGGTGTATTAGAATTTTCATGTTGTTGTGATAGTGTTGTGCTAATAAAACATGCTGTTGTGATAGCTGCTTGATAAATACATGCCTTGTTATATGGTATTATTATTTGAGCTTGTTTATTGAATGGACGCCAAACTCTGGTTTTTGGGGAGTATGGCCCCCAATTGACCGGAATTTGGTGGATCATTGTTTTTTTGTTAGTTATAAGACATATAAGATGTCAAACATTGATTCGTGGGGAGTATGGGCCCCCACGGGTCGTAATTTGACACATAGGTGTTGTTTTTCTGTATTTTCTGGGTTTCGGAGAAGTTTCTGAGGCATACTGTCTGGAAACCCAGTATACAGGCCGTGTAGTATTTTTTTTATACACTCCGTTAATTTTCTTCAATTCAGGAAGAAGAATAAAAATTTTGAGTACACGTTGTGTACCCTGAGTACACGCCGTGTAGTCTCTTCCCATGTCAAAAACTGTGTGGGCGATGATACAGGGTAGGGAAAGGCTTGGGTAAAACACGTCGTGTACCGAATGGACACGTCGTGTAGTGTGACCCGAAGTCCGGCCGTGTAACTAAGAAAACGGGTCGGTGAACTCTTTGACAGAACACGCTGTGTCAATGATGGACACGGTGTGTAGTGTGACCTGGGGACTCAGCTGTGTAACTAACAACACCGGCCAGTGTCACCTCTCCCTGAACACATTGTGTACCTATGGGACACGTCGTGTAGTCTTGTAAGAGGATAGACCATGTGGAGTTAGCTGTGTGGCTGAGAAACGAGGTGGTGTACACACTGTGTGCGTGTGCAACATGCCGTGTAGATGTAATCCGAGTAGTTGGCCATGTCACAGATGACTCATGCAGTTGGAAAATAACACCACACACCGTGTAGGTACTATAAACGTCGTTTAGTTTTTGTTCAATGGAATCTGTGTGGCTTAGCCATGTGTAAGGACCTGGGCAGGGGAAGGGAAGTCATGTACATGTCGTGTAGTCAGTGTACACGCCATGTAGTCTTGTTTTAAAAATTTTTAAATGCCTTCTTCCTCTTGTTCCTTTGTGGTTCCTTCATTTAAGTCTTAATAATCATGAATCTGAGGCGTGTTTTTGACCATATAGTGTCATGCCGCCTAGACGACCGCGAGTTGTTCACCAGGAGAGCGGCAAAGATTATACTCCGGAGATGGTGGGCCATGGGCTACTAGTTGATCCACCAACAGAGCCAGATGTGGCGCTAGATTTTATACCAGACACAGGCACGAAGGCGCAATTCTATGATGGATTTATGCGGTTCATGCAGACCTTTCAGGGAGCACCGCAAGCTGCCACATCTATGGCCGATCTGACACGTATCTTTCAGCAGCAGCATCCGCCTACGTTTTCATGGGATGGTGGACCACATGCTGTGGAGTCTTAACTAGGATTGATGTAGACTATTTTCCAGCATCTTGAGACACCTCCAGGGCAGAGGGTCAAGCTCGCGACTTACATGCTGCGTGATTCTTCCAAGAGGTGGTGGGATGTTACCACCCAATCAGAGCATCATAGAGACATGGCGTGGGAAGATTTTCAGGTACTCTTATATGAATTTTTCTTTCCCGAGATGCTGAGGGAAGATAGAGCACGAGAGTTCAAGAATCTACAGCAGGGCGCTACGTCAGTGATGGACTATTCTTCTCATTTTACGGAGCTTCAGCATTTTCCACCCGTGCTGGTGGGTGATGAGATGTTGAGAGAAAGACGTTTTGAGGATGGTCATCAGTATGACATCCGAGTGCTGGTGAATGTTTTCAAGTTACCATCATTACACACTATTGTAAACCATGCGCTAATTTATAAGAGGAACCTGCATGAATCTAGTGGTGTGGGCCAGGGCAGTTCAGCACCAGTTACTGGTACTATTTCTACTGGAAAGAGGAAGAGATATATTTACTTCTCTCAGGGTGGAAGTACCAGCTAGATAGCTTCTTCAGGTGGCCCGATCAGGTGCTACCAGTGTGGTAGAGAGGTGAAGAAGAGGCCATAGTGTCCATGAGACCCAGTGGAGTGCCGAGATTGCGGAAAGATGGGTCATCTGCAATGATTTTGTAGGGAATTTCTACCAGTGGCTAGTGATAGGGGTTCTTTACAGACTTCGCGTGCGAGAGTAGGACCAGTGGCTTCTTACCAGTTGGGGAACAGGAATACGTCAGGGTGTGCATGCCGAGATGGGGGTCCTGGTTGTGGTAGCCAGCCACCAGGATCATCGAGGTAGCAGGGCGGGACAGCTCAGGGTAGCCAGGCTGTGTCATACGGCCGCAACACTGGGCAGGCATATGCCGTGCAACAGACCCAGTAGGAGCAGGATCTCGGACCTTCTACAGTCACAGTTACAATTCTAGTAGCTTTTGTTTTATCTCCAGTACTTTTTGATACGGGTGCTACACATGGTTTCATATCTGTTCCCGTTGTGGAGAGCCTTGGGCTCTGTGTTTCTTCTTCTTCTGATATCATGATGCTAGACACTCCGTTGGGGAATAGGACAACTGGTGTGCGTCAGTGTAAGGAGTTACCCCTTTAGGTTGGAGAGTGTCACTTCCTTTGGGACCTCTATGTCTTAGAGATGACGAGCTATGCTGTCATTCTCAGGATAGACTGGTTGGTTCCCTTTCGAGCCTTATGTAGACTGCTATCGTTGTAGGGTGAGTTTGACGTCACCAGAGGGTGGAGATTTTCTATACAAGGGAGAGTGGGATGTTCAGGCGAGTCAAGTTGGACTAGAGCATCATGGGCGAGGTGGATTTATAGCCCAGATAGTGAGCTTATATCTGGATGATCAGGGGACTTTTCAGAAGGATTTCCCTCAAGATGTTGATCGTTTCACAGATGTCTTCCTGGATGACTTTTCAAGTCAACCTCTGGTGCGTGAGGTGGATTTCTCTATTGAGCTCGTTCTAGGAGCACCACCGGTGTCCATTCCTCCTTATTGGATGGCCACGCCTGAGTTGTAGAAGTTCAAGAGGTAGTTAGAGGAGTTACAGGGAATGGGATTTATCCGACCCAGTACATATACTTAGGGTTCTCCGGTCCTTTTGTGAAAAAGGAGGATGGTACCCTCAAACATTGCGTGGATTATCAGAAGCTGAACCAGTTGATGGTTAAGAACCGATATCCCTTACTGAGGATAGATGATCTGTTTGATCAGCTTCGTGGAGAACGATTTTTCTCGAATATTTACTTGAGATCTAGATATCATCAGCTGCGCGTGAGACCATAGGATATACCTCTCACAGATTTCAGGAGTAGGTATGGTCTATAAGAGTATACGGTTATGCCATTCGGACTGACGAACGCGCCAGATGACTTCATGGATTTGATGAATCATGTGTTCCATCCATATATTTATGATTTTGTGGTAGTATTCTTGGATGACATCTTGGTGTACTATCACAATCGACACGACCATGCCACCCATCTTGATATCATATTGAGTACACTGAGAGAGAATCATCTATATGCAAAGCTCTCGAAGTGCCACTATTGGATGGACTAGACTCACTTTCTGGGTCATATCATCTCAGAGGCAGGAGTTGCAGTAGACCTAGAGAAGGTGAGAGCAGTAGTTTCTTGGGAGCAGTCTAAGAATGTGTTTGAGATATGGAGTTTTTTAGGGGTGGTTGGTTACTACAGGCGCATCATAGAGGACTTCCGGCGATTAGCAGCACCATTGATGGGGCGGACTAAGAAGGGTGGGATGTTCGTTTGGTTAGAAGCTTGCGAGACAGATTTTCAAGACCTGAAGGGAAGGTTGACATCAGCACTGATCCTGATTCTCCTAGAGCAGGGGAAGAGCTATATATTTTAATGTGATGCATCAGGGATTGGGCTGGGAGCAGTGTTGATGCATGGTGATCGAGTTGTTGCGTACGGGTCTCGGTAGTTGAGGCCATATGAGAGGAATTACCCGACGCATGATCTCGATTTGGCTGCAGTTGTTAATGCGTTGCACTGTTGGAGACATTATTTGTTGGGAGACAATTTTTTGGTTTTCACCAACCACAAAAGGCTCGGGTATATCTTTACTCAGCATGACTTGAATCTGAGGCAGCAAAGGTGGGTCGAGTACCTATAGTCCTTCGATTTTGAGCTTGCCTATACACCTGGTAAAGGTAATGCAGTAGCTGATGCACTGAGCTGGAAGACTTAGATACAGGTAGTGCAGGAGGCTAGTGGTGAGTGGCAGCTCATGGCTTTGTTCTCTGAGATGTATCTGGAGGTGCACGACAGTCAGGGGCAGACTTATCATTCTCTTTAGATGTGACATCTACCCTCTGGGATAGGTTGAGGATGAGACAGCTATCGGATTCAGAAGGCCTAGTTCTACGGGAGTCAGTGGCATGTTGGGACACTTCTCCTGGTCGGACGGTAGGCGATGATGAGGTTTTGTGTTTTCATGGACAGGTATTAGATCCTAGGGATATACGTGAGGATCTGATGCATGAGATTCATGCTTCAGCTTGGGCAGTTCATCCCGGGGTTACGAAGATGTATCGTGACTGGAGACGTCAGTACTGGTGACCGGGTATGAAGAGAGATATAACTGGTTTTGTTACGAGGTGTTCCATCTGTCAACAGGTGAAGGAATAGCACCAGAGACCAGCTAGGCTGTTACATCAGTTACCCATTCTAGAGTGGAAATGGGATGATGTTGTGATGGATTTCGTGATGGGATTGCCGAGGTCACCTCAAGGCAATGACGTCGTGTGGGTTGTTGTGGATAGACTCATGAAGGTAGATCACTTTTTTCTGATCATGGAGACCTTCGGTGTTGACGAGCTCGAAAGACTGTATATCCGAGAGATCATACGTCTTCAGGGGGTCCTTTGTTCTATCATTTCTGATAGGGACACCTGCTTTACATCTCATTTCTGGAAGAGTTTTTAGAGCGCACTGGGTACTCAGGTGCTTCTCAGCACAACATACCACCCTCAGACAGTTGTCCAGTTGGAGCGTATGATACAGGTGCTAGAAGAAATGCTACGCGCATGTGTTCTAGACTTTGGGGGATCTTGGGAGAAGCACATACCCTTAGTCGAGTTTTCCTATAACAACATTTTTTCTGCGACTATTGAGATGGAACCATACGAGGCTTTATATGGTAGGACATTCCGATCACCTTTTTGCTGGTTAGAGGCAGGCGAGGCAGCATTACTAGGGCCACAACTCGTACATGAGACATCTGAGCAGGTCTAGTTGAATCAGAAGTGGAAGGCTACCTCACAGTCTCGACAGAAGTCTTATGCTGATTGTCGTAGATGAACTTTGGAGTTCGTGGTGGGGGATCAGTCTTTCTTGCTTGTTTCGCGGAGGCTAAGACACAAGCGGATCAGGAGACATGGTAAGCTTTCACCGAGGTATGTGGGCCCATTTGAGATTCAGGATAGAGTCGGGATTGTTGTCTATCGGTTGTAGTTACCACAGTGGTACTGAGCCATGCACGACGTCTTCCACGTGTCTCAGTTGCGTCGCTACCATTCAGACCCATCTCACACCTTTCATCCAGAGGAGGTTGAGCTTCATCATGATGCATCCTTTGAGGAGAATCCGATTCATATCATTGACATGAGAACAATGGTTCTCCGAGGCCGGTCAGTTCCTCTCGTACAGGTGCTATGGCAGCATGGCTGAGTGCAGGATGAGACCTGGGAGCGGGAGGCCGACGTGCGTGCTCAGTGTCCAGAGCTATTCTGAGCTTTATCTTCACCACACTAGGAAGGGAAATTCAGGGATGAATTAATCTTAGAGGGGAAGTTTTTAAGAACCCAATTCTTATTTTTGAGGTACGGGCTTCTTCTTTTTCCTTTTCCGTAGGTTTTTTTGAGAAAATATGGAAAAGGGGGAAAATCCTAAGTTTTGGAACTACACGCCATGTACTTTTCCACATGTCGTGTACTTTTGGCCATTTGGGGATGAATACCTGGGGCGTGTATCCATGCCAGCGATGAAGGGGGTAGGAACCGACTACACTTCGTGTAGTGGTACCTTACACGCCGTGTAGACAGTCGGGAGGCATAAACAATAAGCCAGTGGATTCGCCACCAGCTGGGCGGCAGTACAAGCCATGCACTTGGGAGTACATGCCGTGTACTCAGGTCGAAAGATGAACAGTGTGGCGGTGCAACAAGAGGAACAGTTAAATGAAAGAAGTACATGTCGTGTACTCAGAACTACACGTCGTGTACTTTGTTTTTTCGGCCTAAAAACAGGCAGTAGCCTCCTCATTTGGCAGAGGAGGAGTTTGATCCATTTTGGAGCCAAGGAGGAAGGCCGAACATTTGATGATCTGCCAGGTGTTTGTCTGAAATATGATTCGGCTTCTGACGATCTCGTTGGAACCGCACAGGTAATCCCTCTCTTCTCCGGGTAACGTTATTACCAAATCTTTATCGAGGAGAAGTTATTTACATTTCAATGGGTTCTGTTGTTCATCATATCTACGCTGTTCTTTGGCATTTCTGGAGTCAGATTTCGGTTATAACGTTTGTTGGCGCATAAGGTAGGTGGCTCTGTGATTATTTTCCAACTGTCGTGCGTTTTTTGTGCATTTTTGTGCCACGAACACATGATGGGGTGTCGTGTGGCTGAGCCTTTTTCTATATTTAATGCCTATAATTTCATAGGTGATTAAATTGTGATTATAAAATGCTATTTGGGATTGTTTCTTAGATCCGGAACCACCCCGGGGGTGTGTCCCAATGTTTAGCCGCTTGGACAGGAAACCCGAGGGTATCCCTTTATAGTAGTAATCATAGAATTTCCTTGAAAGGAATTGGTTGTTTACTGATTTTGACATGTTGGGCATGGCCCGGTTACCTGTTTAGCCTAAGGGTGTTGTTATGATTAGCATGTGGGCAATTCACTGTATTAGCCTGAGGGCATGAATGTATTAACCTGAGGGCAACATACTATTTCACCTGAGGGAAACCATTCATGCCTGAGGGCTTGACTTTTGTGCCTGAGGGCGACACGTCCTACGCCTGAGGGTAATTTCTATTATTCCTGAGGGAAATACTGGCGGGTTGGATTCTATATGGCCTGAGGGAGAGCCTGAGGGCGTGGTTTACTATTTTAGCCAGAGGGCACGGTTCTGGTTGGCCTGAGGGCTTGGTGCTATTGAGCACAAGAATGTAACTAAATTAAATAAATTAAATGAATAATAAATTAGAAATTTAATTGTTAAGTTAGATACTTTTCAGTACTTCTTACTTTATTGCATTTTACTATTGCACATTGTTGTTTCATGCTTACACGCAGTTGGGCACGGGCCTTTGGTGGGTGCATACTGAGATATATTTCTCACTCTGTGTTTGGCCCACACTTTTCGTCCCAAAAAGATTACATTTTTGCTGGTGTAGATTGGGGAAAGAGTCCCTATAAAGGTAATTGACTGTTGCTGAGGAGTAAGAGGGCATGTGAATGAGCCTAGGCTTCTCGATGCCGCTTCCAGCTGTTTTTCTTGTTTTGTTGTACTCTGTATTTTGTTATACTGTATTGATGGATAACATGTTCTGGCTATTTTCTTAGAACTTGAAACAAGTAGCATCATCATTTATATACGTTTGGTTATATCACCGCTATAGTTTATTTCAGTTGTGTATGGTTTACTGCTTCCGCTGTCATTGTATGTTTTATTTAAATTCTGTTGCGCTACACTTTGACAAATGAGGGCATCGTTTCCCCACTATCAGACCTAGGCCCTCGCTGCTAATCGGTAGCCTCTAGAGTTTGGGGAAATGTGTTTGAGGTCTTGTGGCGAACCAGATTTGGGGCACCCATTGAGTGGCACCTAGGACCAGGATGTTATAGGAAAAACATAGGAACAAACCAAGTGTTACACATAAAATGCTCTGTTTTTAAAAGAGAACATTTACTAGATTTTAATGGCGAAACTCATTTGAATCCAATTCATAGAACCTATATAAATATTATAAGTCAAAATAATCATTATTTTTAAAATATTAATATCATATTATCTTTGGGCAAATTTTTTTTTATTTTTATATGATGTTTATTTTTTTGTTAAGTAGTGAAAAATAGTGAATTTTAATTGAAAAATTATTTTTCATATAATTTATATATATGTTTAAATTAAATTAATTATTATTTTAGATTTTTAATTATATCAATTTTTTATCAATTAATATATTGTAGTTCATTGGAATAAATTTCACTATGAAATTGTATATAAAAACATAGCAATATTTCCAATGTTTTTATTTAAAAATCCACATTGTCGTCCCATCTGTAATATTCATTTAAAATTAATTTCCTTAACTTCTATGATTTTAATTTTTAAAAGTGAAAACTGTATTAGGAATACCAATAATATATAATTTATTAAATTTTTAACATAATTTTTTACCAAAATTATTAGTGAATGTGGTTAAAATTAATTACAATGACTAATAGAAAAATTGTCTTTACAAGAGACTAAACATTAAAAAATAGAACCAAATTGACCCAGAATCATGTTAAAAAGAAATTTGACCTTTATATTTATACCCTACACATACTTGGATCGAATATTTTCATTATTTGACCCACAATACACAGGAAAAAGGTGGGTGGAATTCCCATTTCAAATAATGAAAATAATGTCACTCCTCCTCCACTATAAAATGACACTCACACCATTAATTAATTTACACTTATAAAGCCCGTTGGATCAAAAAACAATATTAAAAAAATCTCAAAACATCCCTAAAAGACATAGAAGACTCAAATTTGGATTAAATATAACCAAGGATGTCTTTTGATATTAAACCAAAAGGGGTTACTCGAAAACAAGGTAGCATTCTTCAACAATCATATTTTCTTTCCTTTACTTCTCCCCCTTTGATTAATTTTTATATCACACCTATATAATAACACATGTATCCTAAATATAATAATATTTTTTATATGGTTTATACCATCGCGTACACACACATCTTTATAATGGCGAACAAATTTACTGATTCTTATACAGAGAACTACCGACTCATGAAATAATTATTTTTCATTATTTCATTATCACCTTTAGTAGTGGTAATTATGTTGAAAAAACTATTCATATATGATATATATGATATATATTATTTCTTTATTCTTCATTAATTATTATATTACACATACCTTTATGCTTTCTATATTTTTAGGAATTCGAAAACATCGTTTATGGAGGTGTGCAATACTACCACCTAAAATCGATGTGATTTGTTCATGCAAAACATGGAATGTATAAATGATTCTATTAATAAACCAATTTACCTTATATGAAATATATATTATTATTTAATTATAATATATTTACTATGAAGGATCGGGAAAATACCTTTTATTTATTAAAAAATAAAGTACACAAGTATCATGCACACATTCCAAATGACACCATAGTAGAAAAAATATCTTAATAAAACTAATATGAATCATATTTTTCCCCATAAAAATTGAAATAAATTTCAATGGTACCATGAGACCTAGTTACCATAGTCAGCTTTAGATAGGAATAGTCTTTCCTAAATCACACATTCTTGGGAGACATAGGTTGAAAACCATCATCATCCATGAGTTTTTTTTCATTGGGATAATACCTAACTGTAGGATGATTGTTTTAGGGAATCATCCTCTATATCATAAAACCTTCCATTGATTCAAATGGTTTGCATAATTTTTTATTTTCCTCTTTAATCCATTAATGAATCCATTCAACACTCAGATTTTTCACTCTCAATTGCCGGAAAAGATTCATGCAGATGGAGATCCATTTCCACTACTAGAATAAGGTAGTCCTTATTTTCTAGAGTACAGACTTTGTGTTCAGGAACATACAGCAGGACCATATCTCGTAACCCGTGAATCTTTTCTGTCAATTCCATATCCAAATGTGATGCATCAGTTTCAACCTGCGCATTGCCTTCTTCTAGAGTGGGTTGTCTATCACCAAGTGAGTCATCATATATTTTTTTAGTTTACAGCTTATTTTTCTTTTGAAAAGAGGATTCATGAATCCCTTTTGATGAAAAATAGAAAAAATCCACATTCTCGTGAAATTTATCATTAACAAGACCAATAATCTGACACTCTAGACAAAATTCAGAAATTCATTCATATTTGAATTTTAAATAAATTTCATCATCTATTGATAAAAAAACATTATGGATCAAGAATGATCTCAAGTAAACATTCACTAGTACCCTAAAATAGTGGCCAAAATTTTTAATCTTTCAATTCCTATAAATTTTTATAGGAATTACCGCAAAAAATTCAGTATCTAATAAAATTTTAGGATGCCTCATTGTCTAATTAAGGAAAAAAATTTATCCAAACAAGAGATATATTGATTTTTATGGAAAATAGATTAAAATGAAAATACCACTCTTGACAGAATATCATAACTGACTTCTGGGAAATTAAACTGAACCCCCACACTATTTTTTTTAATGAATATGATGGAAAATGATGTGAAGGAAACCCTGACCGTGATGAATGAATCTCCTCCAATAAAAACCCAATATTGATGTCACCTTCTGAACTAAATAATCAACATTTCAATCCTTTCCTCTAGCGATGAGAACAAGCCTTGCAATTAAGGAAAGTTCACTGATTTTAAATCTATCAAGAATCATTTCTTTATTATCATTCCAACTGGTAGTTCCAACATTATTGATCATTTTCTCCGATGAAACCACCTTTACCTGAGAAAAATAAATACTATTGATAATTCTAGATTGTGACCTTCTAGTCTTCATATTTTCTAAATTCCTCTTCCGATAAAAAATCAAATGTGTGAATTACCTAAGATACTTATACATTTCAAGAATCAAATACATTAAGATCTGAATTATTTTTAGTCACCACCATGTGTTTGAAATTCATTTTTCCTCCATTGATAAAGAATGCACACTACCTGCACCAATCACCATTGTTAAATGAATAGCTGGTAACGTCAATATACAAGGCTTTCCTCTTACCACTTCATCCAACCATATTCTCTTGTTGCATGCACTAGGTAATTTCAATTCTCATATCACTTGTACCCCCCCCCCCCCAAATAAACACATCACCCACACCTCCTACATCAGACACCTCATCTATAGAACTGATCGTGCTGACCACATCATTTTCTATTGTGCTGCTTGCATCCGGTACAACCGCATGTCTGTTTTGATGGGATGAATTGGTCAACACCCTTGTGCTCACACTATCTGCATCATTCACCATATATATCATTTACTTTTTATTATGTTGAAATAATATAATTTAATGAATGTAGTGCTATTTTGAACGTATGACCTTCCATCTCTATGAACGGTGCAAATCATTTCTTATCTCCAAACATTATGGATTATTCTAAATACCTATATTATATATATCTGTGTAATAATTAAATCCTTGTTTACATTTAGGGGATGATTAAACCACAATCAACGTAAGAAGAAAATCAAGTAAAAAAACAAAACAAATTAAAAAAACATTGAAATTAACACTCGAAATAGTAAAAAAAATTAAAGTCTATTAAGAAATAGGTAATAAGATAATATAATAAAAAAATATATGATATTAAAAATATGAGTATTATTCTGTTACATGTCAGATACTTGTTTAAAACCATTGTACATGAAGTTAAAGGAAGTTCACACAAAAGGATATGAATGTTAAGAGATTCTTTCCTCACATTTCATTCTGTGAGGTATACAACATTATCACCACTTATTTAATTATTTTGTGGTGCATATACTAATAATTTTGATAAATTATATCATTAATTATTTTATCTACATGGTGATTTTAGTTGAAATTTTAATTATTTCATCTAATGGTATTTTATGTCACGACCCTCTCCCCACTCGGGTTACACCTAATGGGCTGGAATTGTTAGAAGGGAGATAGTGACCCCGAGTCCCACCTCCAGTAGGCCTTCTATTGGCCACTAGCACCGAGTGTATAATAGAAACACAAATGGTATGCATTAACCTCTAAGAGAACACATACAGAAGAGAGAGATATGATATACACTAGCCAAATCTAACTCATACAGAAATATAAAAGAAATCACATGTACATATATGTAATTACATAGAAAAACTACTACAAATGAATGGGAAAACTTGATGTACCAAAAGAAAGTAAAAACATCAGTGGCCACAATGCTCGAAAATATCATGTAACCCAATGCTAGTTGTAACCAGCAGATCTCCCACATACTCCATCTAACCTGAAAATAGTTTATATACAAAAAGGGTGAGTATTATAGTATACTTAGTAGGATCCTCACCAGAGCCTCTCATGAAAACATAACGAAATAATGTTATAGAATAGTGAACAATAAGTGTAACTGACATGTCACCTAAACAGGTATAGTATATTCCTATATTTATCATGGATACACTCACTATGTATCGCATACAGTAGTATATATTATCATCAATAATATCAAGGGTACCCTATAACTACTTCCCCCTTGGTTTTCCACATTCCCCTAACGTCGCACATCATAAGCCGTCTCTCTCCAAAAAGGTCTTCCCAAATACAACATGGCGAGCACTAAAAAATGCACCTCATGAAAAAAAAATATTGTGCATAGAAACATGGCAACATCACAACACCATTCACACAACCAAAAGTAACCAAGGTGTTTTTGGAGCCATTAAAGTCCAAATAACATGTATCATATGTTGGGTATTATGACTCAATCCATTACAGCCCATACACTGAGTAAGGATCCTCAAGCCACCAAAACCTATACTCGTTATACCAATAGTAGGAAAAGTAAACTATATCTAGAATATACTTATGTGAATAAATACAAGACATTGAAGTCCTCTACATTCATATTGTGGAAAAATAACCATTAATACTACCATCACATGTAACTACCAAAAGAAGAGAACAATGCCAAAGGGGATAGTCATCAATCCATCCTCCCACCATAATTTTATGGGAGACACCCCCAATGGCTCAAAATCCCTGGTGTGTCATTTTCCATAACTGACGGGGTTGAGAAATGTATAGAAACACAAAATTAAACAATATTCTAGATCTCACAACCACCCTATGGGCATAATCGAGTCTTAGAGTCACTGTAGCAGACATATCTCAGGATCATGACGACCACTACTATGACAAGGAATCCTATAAGCACAAAAAAATTAAAATAGATTAATTGAATTACTTAATTCCCTTTTTATTATTTTCACTTTAAATTAATTAATTATTTAGAAATTAGTTAACCATTAACAATTCCACATTATATTTCATTAGTATCAACCAATGTTTTATTCCATCTAGGCATAATCAAACCAACTCCACAAGTTCTAAAAAACTATTACCACAAAATTTTTTCTGAATATGCTCCAACCCCATTGGTTAAAATCATTTATTCAATCATTTATTAATAGAATTATTACATTCCCATATTCCCAATCATTCTATAAAAACACTCTAAGCTACTAAAAACATGGGGGCTCAACTATGTGAGTAGATGAACTACCCGTTAACACTTTGCAACATATAGTAGGAGTGAAGACCCATCCTCCCTCGAGAAGCTAAGCATAGACATCACATAGCATACCCAATTCATCTTTTCCACTTTTAGAATGTGGGTAAACATGACTAGCTACATTGTGCATTAAGGAATATAAACAGATAAAAAACCAACAAGATTCAGAAAACATCAAATCATTCAAATACAACCCATTTTATCATCTTATGTGTCATCCCCAACACCCCATGCATAATCTGATGCACCTCACCACTCTAGGCATCAACTATAACAACAACCCATGTGCCTCCATGCCCCCACATATCACAACATCCATCCAGGCTCACATCACAACATAAGAAGCAGGAAACAAACATCATATCAACTGGGCAATTGAACCTTAAACAAGGAATCCGACCTTCATACATAATGAGAACTCATTGATCCGACGCATAAGAAAATCATCCTTACAAGAATGAGGGTAACACAATCCCTGACCAGACATTGTATATTTATCAAATAGTTTTTTCTTTAATCCATCTTGAATTAAGCGATTCTTTATTATTAGGTAACAACTATGGGAAACCTAAACAGAAATATACCATAGCTATAAAAAATTAATTAAACAATTAATTTGACATGCCTTTAAACAACATGCACCAACATGCTTCAGGTTTAACTACCAACTAGAATAGACATGCATATCTATATAAATTTTATTGAAATCAAATTATTACAACAATAACCAGATTCATTTATATGCATCTTTATCTTTAGGAAATTAATTATCAATTAATTTTGGCTTTATGAACATTACTAATTTAATCAATAAAAACCTACTTATTAAAAATCATAGATATAACAGTATCTCAAAAATCACAAGGCAAACTATTATCATGGTTTAATGAAAAAACTTATCATCAAACCTATCATTTAATCAGGTTTAAGTATTTAATTAGGTCAATTCCATTGCGATACAAAGGGATAAAACATGCTGACTCCACAGTTTTGTGTAAAAGAATAGAGAATCCATGATTCCAGCACCTCAAAAGGTTTATGATGTTCGTTGCTCGAGAACAGATCAAAGCAATAGATCATGATTACCTTCCCCGCAACAACTACATCGACCCAATGATTTCACGACCCGACTACGTCAAAGACAACCAAAAGAATGTCCCTTAGAACCATGTAGATCAAATTACTTTTTCACAAAAAAGAGAAATAGAAGAATAATGATGGAATAAATCTAATGAATGTAGGTAGATCTTACCTTGGATTGAAGACCAATTGAAGAAAGAAGCCTGAGATTGATTCCTATCGAATGAATCTATAAAAAAATATGGAGGGTTTGGCTGGGTCACTTGGGATAATAGGAACAGAAGCCTCAACTATATGGTTTTAAAAACCAACGTGGCTGATATGTTTTTAAAACACCCCGTGGTGGGTTATTCCATGATGTGAACTATCCTGTTATACTGTATACTGTATTGAGTTCAACTTATGTCAAAACCCCATCACCTAGGCACTTATTTCGTTTTTACAAAACTCAAATGGTACAGGTCATGTGCCCCTTGGTCACGTCATGTAGCCCCCTGTTTCCATCTTCTCACAACTAAACTCCTCCAAACATCCTCCAGGCCTTATCTGAACAACTCTATCTTAGAAAACACGCAAATGGTCGATCAACGTGGATATGGTCCCTTTCATCAGATACCTATCAAAACATAATCATCTTTTACATTCCAAAAACCAACCCAGAGAGGAAACAGTGAATGGGTTGCATGAACAACCACTCCACAAGACACCTCTCAAGGCACTCACCTAAATAGGAACTCAAGAACATCAAAAGTAAAACATGAAAAATCACAAAAACCACAAAAAGATTCTAAAGTCTCTCCTAGGGGATATACCTCTCAAAAAGAGCAATACACTACAAGAAACAAAATAAATACATCTCATTGATAGGAATAGATTGAAACCACAAAATGGATATCCTTATAAGGATTGAGATAGACATAAAAAATATCGATATACTGAAGGCGTATATACTACTCGCATTCCTAGGTACTCTCCTCCATGCCACCATGCCTCCACAAGACCCAAACCAGTTGGATAACATGCATATGCCTCATCCTCTCTTTATGGTCTTGGATCTCTTGCGGCCGCAAATCGAAATGTTCCATCATCGTCAATGTCGATATGACCCCAATCGATGACATGTGAGTTGTCATGAATATATTGAAGAAGCTACGACACAAGAAATCATCATGTATCTTGCTCTTCTACAGAGTAATTGCTACCCAATACGCCATGCCTCCAATATGATCCAACACCTAGAAAGGCCCAACAAACTGGGGAGACAACTTACTACCATGACCAAACATTTGTTTTCCTTGAAGGGGATTGTCCTTCTAAAACACATGACCCCAAACATCAAACTCTAATGGTCTTATCCTTTGATTTGAATATGATTTATGTTGATCATTCACTACCTTCATCCTTTAATGAATCACATAAACCAACTCTATCATATTCTGTAGTTGTTTTCATTACAGATTTGCTGACTCTCCAACCCCAATCAAGGATAACAGAGAACCCTAAGGTAATGTATACAAGGATTAAAATGGAACCATATTGATTGTAGAGTGAAATATTTTGTTGCACGTGAAATCCACCAATAGTAAGTTCCTCACCCATGAACTTACAAAATCAAGGACACAAGAGCACAACATGTGTTCAAGAGTTTAGATATTCTGCTCCATCTGACCATCCATATTCACAAGAAAAGCATTACTAAGGAATAAATGAGAATCGAATGAAAGATTGAGACTGATCCACACTCGAGAGGTATAATGAGGATCTCAATAAAAAATGGTCATCCTCGGGACTCTATAGATTTTGTCCACATCATTCAGAAACTTCCTAGACAAAACCTCCATAGAACATGACTCCTTGATCTCTATGAAGTGGGTTTATTTCGTTAAATGATCCACTACCACCCAAAATAACATCATCGTATCACTGATCATGAGTTAAACCAGGAAAAAAGACTATTGATGTGTCCTCCCACTTCCATTGAGGAATATCTAATGGATGGAGACAACCACTAAGGACACAGTGATCAGCCTTCTTATTCTGGTAGGCCAAACATCGAGACACAATCTCTGCAACTGTACACTTCATCCCATGCCACCAAAAATGACTCCTCAAGGCTTGGTACATATTTTTCATTCTAGGATTCACCACAAATAAAGAAATATGTAATTCTCTTAGAACCGTCTTACACATCGCCAATGGAATGAAAAGACTTCCCTAATACAACACTCAAAGTTGTTCATCCACGGATTAAACATTAGGGTCCTCACCACAAAAACATTGGTCTCTCTAGGCCACAACCTCTAGATCCCCCAACTGGGACTCTTCCACCTACTTCACCAAAGATGACAAGACCATCATATGAAAAAATAAACCTCTATCCCCATCTTCTCTCATATTGAGATTTAATTTTCAAAGTTCCTCCATAACTCTCCAATAATCACCAATTTCATAGGCTACATCACTATGTGACATCTTGCTCAGTACATCAGCTAAAATATTCTCAATTACATGTGTATATGATATTTTGAAGTCTTAATACTGTATGATCGTGATCCACTGATGCTGATGAAATTTCATGTCATGTTGGGAGAAAACATACATCAGGATCATTAGGTCGGTGCAAACTACAAAGTGCTCACCAATGAAGTAATGTATCCAGAACCTCAGATCAAATACTGTGGGTGCCAACTCGATATCATCGGTGGAATATTTGTGTTCATGGGGAAAAAACTTCTGAGACCCAAAAAAAATGACTGATCCCGCCTTCTTCAGAACACAACCTAACTGTAGATGATATCCATCAAAGAAAACGTAAAACAGAAATCCCTCTACTGGTAGACAATGAACTGGAGCACTTACCAACTTCTCTTTTAGATACTCCAAAGCTTACAAAAACTGATCATTTCTCACAAATACTTGATCCTTCCTAGTCAACGATGTCATAGGTGTTGCAACCTGAGATAAATCATCTAAGAACCTCCTGTAGTATCCTACGAGGTGAAGGAAACATTTACCCTATTCAACTATCTTCGTGGCTACCCATGACACAAATACTTCTATCTTCAATAGATCCATAGCTACTCCTTGTTGGTACAGATCTTGCCCCATGAAACAGACTCCATTAGCCCGAAACTCACACTTTGATGACTTAAAAAATATATGCTACGGACAAAGAACTCACAAAATGAAATGAAAATGCTATGTATGCTCCTCCTTAGACATGGAGTATATAGTGATTTCATCGATGAAGATCACCAAAAACTTATCCCGGAAATCATAGATCACATCATTCAACAACCCCATAAACACATATGGATCATTCATCACACCGAACGACATTACAATGAACCCATAATGCCAATGATAAAAATTTAATGTTGTATTTGGGATATCTTCATCCATCATGGACATCTGATGTTATCCTGAACAAAAATTAATATTCAATAAAAAACATTCACCATTAATTTAATCAAATAAATCATCAATATGTGGAAGAGGATAGAGATTATTCACTGTCACATTGTTTATGTGATGATAACTAGTACACAACCGCAAACTGCAATCAACCTTCATTATAGAAAAAACTGGTTCAACACACGGTGACACACTAAAAGGAAAAAAAACAACCCTGTAACATACTATTAATCTATATATGTAGTTTCCATAACATTTAAGGTAACACCCAAAAAATATACATAGAGATAAAAGATTCTACTGGCAGTAGATTGATCCCAAAATTGATCTCTCGTCAAGGGGGTAATCCTATAACCTATTTTTTAAAGACATTAGGGTACTCTTTTACGGCCCTATAAAATTCCAACTAATAAACCTCAAAATAACTTAGTATCAGCTCATCCGTCAAGGATGACAAGGACAAAACTCGCCTCTCACTCATCTAAGGGTCTCGCTTGCCAAAAAAAGTGACGGCTCTCTATATGCATCGAAGAACACCACCTACTTCATGATGAAATACATGATAGATTTCCCACAATACAAACAGTCCATTCCATGTATGAAATGATATGCTTGTATCCCTAAAGATAAGAAATCTTCCCATGATCAGTGTTATCCCATCACTAGCTCAGAGTCTCTAGATACTTCAAACAAGTCACCATGACCTCCAACTAGCATAATCAATGCCAAGGGAACAAGAATCCTCTCTACCTCATGTCACAAAACATGGAAATGGGCATGAGATAGGAAGGATTATGTTTCTCAATTTTCAAGAGTGGAATACTACCAATTAGAAAACAAGAAAAGGGTACCTTGAATGATGTTTGGCTCACCTGGAACTGGAAATGCTAAAGAATAAAGATGACCACAACTTCATCTAAGACCTCTCTGACCTAGATAATTACCACCACTAGGGCCACAATTGTAACGCCCTGACCCCAGTTACCTAGAGTTGGTGCATTATTACAAAACATTGGTATGATCACAAGAAAGATCAAATCTCGAAAGACCGATTAGTTTAGTAGCCTTGGAATAACTAGATATATTCATAAAGTTTTACATTACACCATAAAAATGAAAACTACAACAACATAGTCTCCATATTCCACACTCTTATCTCCTCATACTATCCCTGCAGGTCATTCATAATTTACTTCTTCACATCCTGGGAAAAATAAAACATAGAAAAGAGGTGAGCTCAAATGCCCAGTAAGGATAACAATATAGCGGAAACATTTATAAATAAGAATAAACATTTAAGGAAATTTATAACTAAAACAAAAGCCTTTTAAACTTGAACTTCAACATAGTATGGGATAAATTAAATTAAATAATACCATTTACATATTCACATGGATATTCTACTAATCGAATAATCACATGCAATATCAATAACCACTTTCATAATGATGGAATTCATAATGCTAGACTATCATAACCACATAGCCAAGGCCTCGTGCTAAGACTAAAAATAAGATTTTTCCAAGGCCTTGTGCCAAGACACTAGTTTGTCTCATGTGACCTACCGATGCATCAAGGAGCTATAGCGGGCTCCACCCGTCACATATTAAGTCCAATGCATTCCCTTATGAAAAGGTTTAAACATAACATAAAAATTCGTATTAAAACTAGCATACAAAATGTAAATACTTCATCCATAAACCATGAATGGTATAAAAATAACACATCCATAGTCAAACATATCACAAAACCTTCAATACAAAAAAGAATTTTTGTATTATAATAAATCAACTTCAAATAAGTGTAGAATCCATCAAAGGATGCTGACATTGATGAAATCAAAACTCTTTTAGAGAAATATCTCTTTCTATTTTGAAATCATTTAAAAGTCATATATTAATAAAATAAACAAATGTCTTTGAAAATATTATTATAATCTTGTAAGGGAAGCTTCGACGATTTTATAATGGCAGAAAATTGCCGCACCCACAGTAGAAGTTAAAAAAACATTCTTACCTTAATTCTGTCAAAAAGGTAAAAAAGGACCTTGTTTGGAAAATGACGGAAATATTCATTTATAAACCACTTATAAAAGTCAACAAGGGTATAAATGAATTAACCCATATTCTAGTAAATAGTAAAAAAATGTTTTGAAATACATTTTTATGAAACATGGATCTGGATGAAAAAGAAGTCCCAGTATGTTATTACGTATAAACAACCTCGGATAATGAAGAGATTGCGAAATAAACTCTTACCTTGTACTTTTCCTTGGTTGAGGGTAGGTTAACCCTCTATATAATGGTGAAATAATTGTTATTAAATTATAAAAGAATTATATACATTAATATGATATCATATATGATCTTTTAACATTGACTTGTTAATAATATCTTAGTATTATCATTGTTTTGGGTGTTATGTTACTCATTTTCTTTTATATGATTTGTTACGTAAGACGTGTTTGTCATGAAAAGGTTGTATCTTATTCATATCCAAAATAATATGAATTCCTTAAACATTATTTTTAAATCATCAAATGATAATTATACTTGAATGGTTACGATGGAGAATGAATCTCATCGCGTTCGTGGAGACTGTAGTCCGTACGTACGCACGAGAGACAATATAATTCTTTTGATGTTAAAATAATATATAATTGGATGTTATATAATATATAAAGAATCGTTATCATGTTATATTTAATATTTATATGAATTATAAATCATTATTATACCCATCCAAATAATAATATATTGAATAATAACAATTACACCACGACGTGGAGACGGTAAGTCGTATGTACGCATGTATGGTGACATGTCATTCAAAGGATTGATAGAATACTGAATATTGATGTAACATATTTATAATAATATTGAAGTATATAGGATATACTGGATTCATTATTTTAGAATGGGAATAACAAAGAATGAAGAATTTGAAGAAGAAATGAATTTGAAAAAGGGTGGTGAAAACATTACCTCTTCTTCGGGTTCTTCTTTTTGATTTGATCAAAAGGGCTCCTTAGGTTAGCTTTCTTATCAAACTAAGGACTCTAGACTGTATTTAGGAATTTTGAGAGAGTATTTGGGCAGGGGTTGTCCGAACCAAAAGGCATTGAATGTGTGAATTAGTGAGAAGGGGGAGTGCCCTTTTATAAGAGGGGTGAGGGGCTCTTTTAGAAAAACTAGAAATATTATTTTATAATAAATTCAAATTCCGTTTCTAATGGCTCAAAAGTCGATTATTTAAAGTTCAAGGTGGGGATGGGTCGAAAACCACTCAACCAATAGAATTTAGACTGGTTTGGGTTACTATATTAACCGTATCATTAAGTATTAACTCTTAGTTAATTAGTTTCACTTTTACAATGTCTCTTTGTATTTTTATATTATATGGTTAATAAACATACTATATACATCCAAGATACCCCCAAGTTGTCCATTATTGATACAAATATCATGATATAAGTCTCTTGGATGATCCTTATATTTTTAGGAATTTAATATCAATTAATAGTATAATTTGTTTTTTAAACTCTTTTATGACAATTTTGACACTATTCAACAATTGATTTTTGTAAAACTCATAACAGAATTTTAACTTAGAAAAAAGTTAATTAAGTCAATCCTAACATGTCATATTATCCTATAAAATTTGTGTAATTCATAAAAAGTCTCTAATTATATTTATTTGGGTATTTCTAATATCAATTATTCTAATATTTCATTAATTGGGTAATTACTGCATCATCATTGTGTCATACATAAATTAACTTATTTAATGTCAAAAAATTATAAATAAAATCAAATTATGTAGAAAATATTTTTATCTTTCTAATTAATATTTATAGTCGAAAATCCAACATATATAACCCTATGTAAAAATTGTTTTTCTAAAAGATATATGTCTATGTCATTTTTGTATTTATTTTAACTTAATTAATATAAAGTGTCATTATCACTTAAAAGTGGCTCCATGGGGTCAAACAATCGTCCCAAAGATGGCCATGGTCGGACATGTATCCACCAATAAGGTTAGGATACGTTTTAGGGTAATTTAGTATTATTATAATATAATTTTTAACCCTTATTTACCGGATATACCCTTAACCATGGTAAATAAAATATTTACCGAAGTAATTATTCAAAATGTCTAAAAATAAAAGTTACCAATTCACACAATATGAACATCCTGTTTCCAAATATGGAATCCATTTTTTCAAATTCAAAATATAGAAGTGGAAGAAATTAATTTAAAATTAATTCCCGTAGTTAAAACAAAAAATGTGTTTTTAAGAGATAATAACTATCAAAAGATTGACACTTGTTTATGTCCGGTTTAATTGTAAAATTATGTAAAATGACCAAAATTTTATTAAATGTTAAAAATATATTCTAAATATACTTTAAAACAAATCAAATTTATAATTTATCAATATAAATTTTTTCTATTAAATTTTTTTTTAATTACAATTTAGTAATTCTTAGTATTCATCAAAATATAAATGTTATCCGAAAAGTTCGAAAATTTCACCCTAGTATTAATTCGATATTCCGAATCCAAAAATGAAGTCCATTTTGAGAGATAAAATTTAAAAAATTTAAAAAATTAGGTACTACTATTCATAACGGCTAGTTTGATTTGTTGTGGTGTGTTAGAACTCGATGTTGCGTATGACACACGCTATCACATTATTCAAAGAGAAGTGTACCGTAGAAGCTTGGGGTGTAAAATTCTCCCCATATTTAAATAATTTCATCCTAGAAATTTTTTTAGAATACTACTTCATGAAAAGACTCGTGTGGTTCTTCATCATAAGTTCCTCGGGTTCCCACATTGCCTCTTCCATCTTATGGTTTTTCCACAGACCTTTTATCAGACGCGTCGTCCGGTTTTTCAGTACTTGTTCTCTCGTATCAAGAATCCTGATGGGCTCTTCCCAATAAGACAGATCGGGTTCCAGTTATAATTCCTCATAGGTGAGTACATGCGTTGGGTCAGGCAAGTATTTCCTCAACAGAGATACGTGGAACACATCATGAACTTTGGAGAGACTTTGCGGCATTGTCAATCGGTAAGATACAACCCCAATTCGTTCGAGAATTTGGAATGGTATGATGTACCTGGTACTCAATTTACCTTTCCTACCAAAACCTATAACTCCCTTCCATGGAGATACCTTCAGGAAAACATGATCACCGACTTGAAATTCCAAATCCTTCCTTCGATTATCGGCATAACTTTTCTGCCTATATTGAGCTGCTTTGATGTGATTTTGGATTACCTTCCCCTTTTCCATTGTTTCCTCTACAAGTTCTATACCTACAAGTTTTCTTTCACCAACGTCATCTTAACAGGTTGGTGTGCGACATCTCTTTCTGTATAACGCTTCATATGGTGCCATCTAAATACTTGAATGGAAGCTATTGTTATAGGAAAATTCTACCGGAGGTATATATTGATCCCACATACCATGAAAGTCAAGTGAGCATGATCTAAACATGTCTTCTAAGGTTTGAATAGTTCTTTATGGTTGTCCATCAATTTGAGGGTGGTATGCAGTACTCAAATGAAGTTTAGTATCCAAGGCTTCTTGAAGACATTCCAAAATCTTGATGTAAAACAGGGATCACGATCAGAAACAATCGATAGGGGTACTCCATGAAGTCTCACAACTTCATCAATATATAGTCTTGCTTGTGGTTCCAGTGGTAGATCTTCTCTTATTGCAAGAAAATTTGCTGACTTGGTAAGATGATCAACAATAACCCATACTGGATCGTTCCTTCTGGGAGTCTTTGGTAGTCCCATGACAAAGTCCATCGTGATATTATCCCATTTCCACTCCGGTTTGGGAAGAGGTTGTAGACTCCTCCAGGTTGTTGCCTTCCATCTTTCACTTGTTGGCAAACCATACATATTGACACAAAATCAGAAATCTCCCTCTTCATGTTGTCCCACCAAAAATGTTCCTTCAAGTCTCTATACATTTTGGTGCTCCCATGGGGTATAGAGAAATTGGAACTCTGAGCATCATCCAGCAATTCCATTTTTAGATCTGGTATACCAGGAACCCAAAGTCTCTTCCAGAAGTTCAAAATTCCATCTTTATACACAAATTCTCTCAATCTCCCATCATTCACAACTTTAATCATTTTTTGAAAGTCTTCATCATAGGTCTTAGAACTCTTAATCCTTTCTAGTAAAGATTGTTTGGCAACCATTTAAAAAATAATTGATGTTTCACCTTCCATGGTTATTCCCATGTCCATCTTCACTAGATCCATTAAAATTGTATCCCTTTCAATCCTCATATTGTTCAAAACTCCATGGTATTTTCTACTCAATGCATCTGCCTCATTATTTTCATTCCCCAGGTGGTAGTGTATCATACAATCATAATCCTTTAGTAATTAAAGCCATCTCCTTTGCCTCATGTTGAGTTCTTTTTGTGAGAAAATATACTTCAAACTCTTGTGATCAATATAAATCTCATATTTTTCACCATAGAGGTAGTTTCTCCATATCTTCAAAGCAAAGATCACAGCTGCTAACTCGAGATCCTGAGTAGGATAGTTTTGTTCATGAATTTTCTACTATTGTGATGCATAGGCAATAAACCTATCATTCTACATAAGGACACAACCATGTCATTTCTTCGATGAACCTCTATAAATAACGAACCCATCATTCCCCAATGGTAGAGTCAATATAGAAGCATTGACTAATCTTCTCTTCAGTTCTTCAAAGCATTCTTCACACTCTTTTTTCCAAACAAATTTAACCCCTTTATGTGTGAGCTTTGTTAATGGGTTAGCCATCCGGGAAAAATTATAGACAAAACGTCGATAATAACCTTCTAAACCAATAAAACTACGTACCTCATATATACTCGTCGGTGCAGGCCATTCTTGGATTGACTTGGTCTTAGAAGGATCAACAGATATTCCATCTTTAGAGACAATATGGCCAAGAAAAGAAATCTCTTGAAGCCAGAATTCACTCTTGCTAAACTTCCCATATAATTCATGTCTTCTCAGAGTCTTCAGGATAATGCGCAAGTGATTTTCATGATCTTCGTAGCTTTTCGATTATACCAAGATATCATCAAAATAGACCACCACAAATTCTTGGAGATATTCCTTGAAAACTCTATACATCAGATCCATGAATACAGAGGGTGCATTAGTCCATCCAAAAGGCATTAGTGTAAAATCGTAATGCTCATACCTGGTTCGAAATGCTGTCTTCAAAATGTCTTCCTTCATCACACACAACTGATGGTATCCAAATCAAAGGTCAATCTTTGAAAAGTATTGAGCTCCATGCAGTTGGTCAAATAAATCATCAATGTGATGTAGGGGATAATTGTTCTTTTTTGTTATAGCATTGATCCTCCTATATTCGATACATAACCTCATAGTTCTATCTTTGTTTTTAACAAAAAGAATAGGGGCTCCCCTTGGAGAAACACTTGGGTGAATAAATCCCTTATTACTCAATTCCTCTAGTTGTTTCTTTAGTTCAACTAATTCTACAGTGTCCATTCTATAAGGGTCTTCGATATAGGCATTGATCTATGAATTAAATCAATGGAAATCTCAACTTCTCGTTCTGGAGGATGTCCAGGGAAATCATCCGGAAATACATCTACATATTCTTTAACAATAGGTACATCCTCTATTTGAACATTCCTTTCCTCAATCACAATCATTTCATTCTCTTCCTCCCCAATAATTGAATTTAGTTGAGCTACTGGGGGTGGATCTAGAAAAGAATTAGGTGGTGATGATTCTTCTCTAAAGATAAGTTGTTCCTTATCATCATCATCAAAAATTTTAACCACCATCTTCTGACAATAAATCTTCACATCATAGTCCGAATGCCAATCCATACCGAGTATTATATCAAACTCAATCATAGGTATGACGATGATATCTGTAGATAAAGATCATTTATGTGCTCTAATAGAGACTGATTCCCAAAACATTGTTGCAATGATACTTCCCTTAAGAGTTTTAACTGAAAACTCCCTTGTTAAATAAAATTGGAAATATCTAATTTTCTTAGAAAACTGGGAAGATATGAAATAATGTGATGATCCAGAATCAAATAATGCATTTTCTAAGCTTGTGGAAACCATTAAATTACCTGCCACCACGTCTTTCTGAGCGTCTACCTCAACAGTTGTGATAGCATAAGCTTGGCCTTGATCCCTTCGCCTTTTCTGAGGTAAGATCCCCTGACGCTTAGTACATTCATTTGCATAATGTCCCATCTCCCAGCAATTGTATCATTGGACATCAGTAGCTTCCTTCATCCCTTTGCAATCACAGGCTTGGTGCCCATTTTCAACACACTTGTAATAAACACCCATTCCCTTTAAACAAGTACCGGGGTGTTTCTTCCCACATTTACCACAGGATGGATATTCAAACTTTCCCTTTATCCCCTTATTTCCATTCAAAGATTGATCAGCAGATCTCTTCTTCTCTTTCTTTTTTTTAATGTCATAAGACTTAGAGAATTCTTTTTCGGTCTTGATAGCACATGAGACAATTTCTTCGTACGACGAGAAGGATTGTGAGACTAATGCTCAATGGAGAAATGGTTTTAACCTATCAAAGAAATGATCAATCTTACTTCATGTGTTATGTATATAATCTCCAGCACACCTTTCTAACCTTGTAATGTTAGCCTCATACATTGTGACATTCCCATCCTTCATTTGTCTCAAACTCCGAAATTGCCTTTCCATATCTGCTCGATGGTCGTGGGGAAAGTATTTTTATAAAAACAGATCGTTGAACTCCCTACATTCCATATTTGATACTTAATCATCTTCCTTCGTTTTTTGTATCAATGACCACCATTGATCAGAATCTCCAGTGAGGCGGTAAACTGCCATGATAACTTTTTCCCTTTCACTACTCTCCAAAGCCTATAATATTTTCTCTAGGGAATTTACCCATTGCACAGCTACTAAGGGATTTATACTCCCATTCAACTTTGGTGGTTGTTTCCTCATGAAGCGATCTAACATTGATCCTCCATGCTGCGTATCACGGTGCTCTATACGGGTAAGGTTATTATTCATAACCTGAGTGAGTTGTCCCAGTATGGTGATTAGATGATCGACACCAGTTGCATCACCAGCTCCACTATAATTATCTTGAGCAGGATAGAAATCCCTACATGGAGTGCGTGCATTGATACTGTTTCCATTTCTTCCACTAGGATCCATTTCTAAACAATTCCATAAACTAGATCAGTTTATGAATCAAAATACATAATTCCATACTTATAAAACACTTAGCATAAATAGAACTATTTATGGATATAATCCATAATCATAAAAATGTTTTCTTTGATAAAGAATATACTCATAATCCTTTCATAATGATTTGTAAATAAAATAAGAGTTATCCTAAACATATCCACCAGATGTGTCGTAACCAAGAGTGCAATAAGGCCCATTGTCGGGCACCAGTTCCCGTTTGAGTCTAGCTCAAAGCGGTGTTTTCGAGTTTTACCCCTAGGTACATCTGTGCCAGAGCCACCTCTACCTTCACGTATCCAGACATGGATGTATTGCTCGGAAAACTCACTAAATCTCTACAATACCAAAATTCTAGGAAGTTATTCTATACTTATCCTCAAAGAGCATCTTAAATCTATGTGCTCTAATCAGATTTTATCTAAATCTTTATTCCATGGTTTGTACTAAACTTCCTCTGATACCAACTGTAACGCCCCGACCCCAGTTACCCATAGTCGGTGCATTATTACATAACATTGGCATGATCACAAGAAAGATCAAATCTTGAAAGACCGATTAGTTTAGTAGCCATTGAATAACTAAATATATTCATAAAGTTTTACATTACATCATAAAAATGAAAACTACAACAACATAGTCTCCATATTTCACACTCTTATCCCCTCATACTATCCCTACAGGTCATTCATAATTTACTTCTTCACATCCTGGGAAAAATAAAACATAGAAAAGGGGTGAGCTCAAATGCCCGGTAAGGATAACAATATAGAGAATACTTTCATAAATAAGAAAAAACATTTAAGGCAATGTATAACTAATACAAAATCCTTTTAAACGTGAACTTCCACATAGTATGGAAAAAATAAAATGAAATAATTCCATTTACTTATTCACATGGATATTATACTAATCGAATAATCACATGCAATATCAATAACCACTTTCATAATGATTGAATTCATAATGTCAGACTATCATAACCACATTACTAAGGCCTCGTGCCAAGACCAAAAATATGATTTTTACAAGGCCTTGTGCCAAGACACTAGTTTGTCTCATGAGACCAACCGATGCATCAATGAGCTATAGCGGGCTCCACCCGTCACAATTTAAGTCCAATGCATTCTCATATGAAATGGTTTAAACATAACATAAACATTCGTATTAAAACTAGCATAAAAAATGTAAATACTTCATCCATAAACCATGAATGGTATAGAAATAACACATCCACAGTCAAACATATCACAAAAACTTGAATACAATATAGAAGTTTAGTATTATAATAAATCAACTTCAAATAAGCGTAGAATCCATCAAAGGATGTTGACATAGATGAAATCAAAACTCTTTTAGAGAAATATCTCTTTCTATTTTGAAATCATTTAAGAGTCATATATTTATAAAATAAAACATTTTCTTTGAAAATATTCTTATAATATTGTAAGGGAAGCTTCGATGATTTTATAACGGCGGAAAATAGCTGCACCCGCCGTATAAGTTAAACAAACATTCTTACCTTAATTCGGTCGAAAAGGTTAAAAAGGACCTTGTTTGTAAAACGGCGAAAAGATTCCTTTATACACCACTTATATAAGTCAACAAGGGTATAAATGAATTTAACCCATATTCTAGTAAATAGTTAAAAAAAGGTTTTGAAATACATTGTTAAGAAACATGGGTTTGGATGATAAAGAAGTCCCAGTAGATTATTACGTATAAACAACCTCTGATAATGAAGAGATTGAAAAATAAACCCTTACCTTGTAATTTTCCTTGTTTGAGGTTAATATAACCTTCTGAATAATGGTGAAATAACTTTCATTAAATTATATAGGAATTGTATACATTAATATGATATCATATATGATCGTTTAACATTGATTTGTTAATAATATCTTAGTATTATCATTGTTTCGGGTGTTAAGTTACTCATTTTCTTTTATATGTTTTGTTACGTAAGACGTGTTTTTCATCGATAAGTTGTATATTATTCATAAACATAATGATATCAAGTCCTTAAACATTATTTTTAAATCATCAAATGATAATTATACTTGAATGGATACGATGGATAATGAATCTCATCGCGTTCGTGGAGATGGGAGTCAGTACGTACGCACGAGCGACAATATCATTCTTTTGATATTAAAATAATATATAATTGGATGGTATATAATATATAAAGAATCATTATAATGTTATATTTATTATTTACATGAATTATAAATCATTATTATACCCATCAAAATAATAATATATTGTATAATAACAATTACACCACGACGTGGAGAGGGTAAGCCATACGTACGCACGTATGGTGACATGTCATTCAAAGGATGGATAGAATACTGAATATGGTTGTACCATATTTATAATAATATTACAGTATATAGGATATACTGGATTCATTATTTTAGATTGGGAATAACAAATAAAGAATAAGTTGAAGAAGAAATGAATTTGAAAAAGGGTGGTGAAAACATTACCTCTTATTCGGGTTCTTCCTTTTGATTTGATCAAAAGGGCTCCTTAAGTTTGCTTTCTGATCAAACTAAGGCCTCTAGGTTGTATTTATGGATGTTGAGAAATTATTTGGTCCAGGTTGGGTCGAACCAAAAGGCTTTGAATGTGTGAATTAGTGAGAAGGGGGAGTGCCCTTTTATAAGAGAGGTGAGGGGCTCTTTTTGAAAAACTAGAAATATTATTTTATAATAAATTCATATTCGGTTTTTAATGGCTCCAAAGTGGATTATTTAAAGTTCAAGGTTAGTATGGGTCAGAAACCACTCAACCAATAGAATTTAGACAGGTTTGGGTTACTATATAAACCTTATCATTAAGTATTAACTCTTAGTTAATTAGTTTCACTTTTAAAATGTCTCTTTGTATTTTTATATTATATGGTTAATAAAATTACTATATACATTCAATAGACCCCCAAGATGTCTATTAATGATACACCTATTATGATATAAGTATCTTGGCTGAACCTTAGATTTTTATGAATTTAATATCAATGAATAATATAATATTTGTTTTAAAAACACTTTTATGTCAATTTTGACACTATTCAACAATTGATTTTTGTAAAATTTATAACAGAATTATTAATTCGAAAAAAGTTAATTAAGTAACTCCTAACATGTCATATTAACCTATAAAATTAGTTTAATTCATAAAAGTCTCAAATTATATTTTCTTTGGTATTAATAATTTCAATTTTTCTAATTTTTTATTTATTAGGTAATTACTACATGATCATTGTGTCAGACATAAATTAAATTATATAATGTATAAAAATTATAAATAAAATATAATTATGTAGAAATTCTTTTTATATTTCTAATGAATATTTATAGTCGAAAATCCAACATATATATCCCAATGTAAAAATTGTTTTTCTAAAAGATATATGCTTATGTCATTTTTGTATTTATTTTTACTTAATTAATATTAAGTGTCATTATCACATACAAGTGGCTCCATGGGGTCCAACAATCAACCCAAAGATGCCAATGGTCGGAAATGTATCCACCAATAAGGATAGGACATGTTTTAGGGTAATTTTGTATTATTATAATATAATTTTTTAACCCTTATTTACCGGATTTACCCTTAACCATGGTAAATAAAATATTTACCGAAATAATTATTCAAAATGTCTAAAAATAAAAGTTACCTATTTACACAATATTAACATCCTGATTCCAAATATGAAATCCATTTTTCCAAATTCTAAAAACAGAAGTGGCAGAAATTAATTTAAAATTAACTCACGTTTTTAAAACAAAAAACGTGTTTTTAAGAGATAATAACTATCAAAAGATTGACACTTGTTTATTTCCGGTTTAATTGTAAAATTATGTAAAATGACCAAAATTTTATTAAATGTTAGAAAAATATTCTAAATATATTTTAAAACCACTCAAATTTATAATTTATCAATATAAATTATTTCGATTAAAAAATGTTTTTAATTAAAATTTAGTAATTTTCACTATTCGTCAAAATATAAATGTTATCCGAAAAGTTCCAAAATTTCACCCTAGGCTAAATTCGATATTCCTAATCCAAAAATGAAGTCCATTTTTAGATAAAATTTATAAAATTTCAAAAATTAGGCATTACTATTCATAACGGCTAGTTTGATTGGTTGTGGTGTGTTAGAACTCGATGTTGTGTACAACACACGCTATCGCATTATTCAAAGAGAAGCATACCGTAGAAGCTTGGGGTGTTAAAAAAATCTTCTCTATGAGGCAGGAGAGTTTCATGGGGTTTTCCTCTTCCTTCACCATCTCTCCTCTACTAATCCAAAGTAGGTGCAACCTAATACTACTGCCTTAGTTGGATCTAACTCAATAGAGGAACATGGAGCAGAACACCTGGTACATGCAGACTGCTCTAAATGTTTAGTCACGCATGCTACATATTACCTAATAATACACAAGAAAAACATGAACATGATCCCTTGGAATAGGTCTGAGAGATTCTTCCCCCAAAGAAACGAGTTGCTGAGGGCCGAGACCTACCATCGGTCAAACAGAAACTCTTCTGTCTTGAAAAATTCTAAATTCCCGACTACACTGCATCGTGAGTAATCTTGAGAGCTCCGATCTTGTGAAGATATAGTTTTGGTCAACATCCTCTCGACGACTTTTACCCTCAGAAGCACCTAGTGATACATTTTCAGGATAAATAGTGTGACATGGTGTTGGATATCTATATGCAAAACCTCCTCAAAATTTATCACCCTATCCTCCTCATCTAGAAACAGATCTAAAAATATCATCAAAGGTTCTTGAATAATATTCCAAACACTCCAAACTAGATATCCCATATAGAAGGGAATTAACTCCTGGAAATAGGATGCCTTCATAGTTGAAGAAAGAAACTCAACCCTAAACATGTCTTGGAACTCATGGTTGAGATGGTATATCTGAGTATAATATACTCTATAATACCAAATGTAGGATCGAAATAATAGATATATTGTATGGAGTATCTAATGATGCTGAAAATAGAAGGGGGGGGTGAATTGTATACTTTTAAAATTTCCTTTGGAACTTTTAAAGATGGTTATGATTAAAAAGGTTAAACAAGGTAATTCACAATAACCTCTAGTTCTACACACTTGGTTGACTCAGGAAATATGATTCCGAGAAAGTGAATATGCAAAGATGGTTCCCAAAAGTGAATCTTAATGAATGCTTACAAATATTAAGATTCTACCTTAATGCATATATAATCAAACTAAATCATCGTACAAGTATAAGATAGTATAAGATTGTTATACTTTCCTAAACCTTAAAAATATAGAGGAAAAACTTTTGACAAAACAAGTAACAGTATTAAGACTTTTAACCCAAAGAGAAGTGTATCCAACAACCATGGATAAAGGTACCTTGATTTATAATTTCAAAAAAGTCTATCCTACCCACAGCAGGGTAATCCCTCGATATAAAGATCATATTCTGTCTCGCTATCCCCACAAGACCTAAACTTTAAGGTAGTCGGCACCTCTTTCTTCCTCATGAAGGAAGACCTCAACATCAAGGTAGTTGGATCCTCTGTCTTCCTATCATTGGAAGCCATAAATTATACATAGAAAAAATCAGAGTCGCACCATGAAAAACTAAACAAGAAGTTCAGTACGCACGAAGATATGACATTATTTCTCTAGAAATCACTTCAACAACATGTAATCTCTAGAGTCATAGAACATTTGTTAGATCTTTAAAATGAGCTCCTATTTATAGGAACAGCTTCAACGGTCATCTCCCTCCACCAACAGTCATATTTTTCTTGAATTTCGGAGGGACCTGTACACGTGTCACTCAAACAATGGTTAGTTAGTAATTGAATACACGACATCGTTTTATAACAAAACAAATGTAAGAAAAATATGGTTACATATCTTGACTCTAATATTCGGAATGTAAGAAAATATGAAAGTTAGGAGTCTAAAAAAAATGAATTCGTTGTCTATAATTAAAATATATTTGGATTCTATTTTCTAGGAATTATGAACATGAATTTTATAGAATTCCACAGTCTAAATTTCAAGGAAATTCAGAATCTTGATTCACAAGAATTTGGAACTAGAACTTAAACAGTTCAGAGTCGGAGTTCATGAGAATTTGGAGTCCGAACTCATAAGATTATGGAGTCTAAATTTATAGAACTCAGAGTTAGAACTTACAAAAGTTCGTATCTAGAATTCTTATTTTGAATTCGGAGTCAGAACTCAAAAAGTTCTTATCCCGAATTCATAATTCGAATTTGGAGTCAAAGCTTAGAAGTGTTCGTATCCATAATTCGTAATTAGAATTCATAGTCACAACTCAGAAGAGTTCATATACAGAATTTGTAATTATATTTCAGATTTAGAACTCAGAAGAGTTCGTTTCCAGAATTTTTAATTAGAATTAGAATTTAGAACTCAGAAGAATTTGTATCTAGAATTTGTAATTAGAATACAGATCCAAAAAAAGAATGCCTCATATATTGGTATTTATATAAATCTGAGGTTTTGGTTTCAAATAGAATATTACACTTAGAAAAATTATAAGATGGACCATGAAACATGGTAATGATAAATTTCCTTGTGGAATGAAATTTTTCTTTATAGAAGTAAAACACAAGGTAAAAATACATTTTCCTAGAGATCATGTGTTTGTGATTTTCAAAACAAGAGGAATGGTAAAATCATAAGGATACCTTAAAGACTCAACCTCACCAAGTATGAAGGAATTGAAAATTCATACGGAATTCCATATTGAATCAACAATCTCCACCTATTTGGAAAGCACAAACATTCTTACAAAACATAATAAAAGGATATAGAATAATATTTCTCTAGACATTTCAAATAATACTTATCTCCCTTTCATCATGGTCAATGGTGAGTATGACTAACTCCCCCTTTGGATTTGGAACTCTAAGAATCGTATTCTAGATTTCCGGAATAAATATCTTCATTATCTTGAGGATGAAAATATTCGTAATGAGAACTCCCCCTTACATAGAGATATTTCTTCTTTACATAGAATTTTTTTTCCTTCTCCCCCTCTGTGATTTTCAAAAAGTGTTTGAGGGAATTGAAATAAATATGGTACCTAAAAATATTAGTACAAGAATCCACACAAAACAAGCAACCACAACATGATTAGGATTGAAATAATTTGTACAAGTAAGAACAGATACAACAAAAGATCATATTTTGATCTATTTAGCATCTTTTTTCTTGGGCATCACCTTCTTCATGATGTATTTCAACTACTTTAAATATTTGTTATCTTCATCTTCTTTCTTCTCTAATGATTTGATCCTATCTTCTTGAGCCTTCATATCCACTGCCTGAGCCTTTAGAAAGTCATCTTACTTCACTAGATTCTCTTGAATCTCAATCCGGAGATCCTTTTCTGTTTTCCAACATTAGATAATATAACTCAGTTTCCCATTTAGATATTTGACATAATGAATCTGAGAATTGTGTTCAAGATTTATCTTTTCCTGAAAGCTATTTGTAAGATATTTGATTTTGATATCTTCACTGTCAAAGGAAACCTTAACATCATTTTGAAAGACATCAAGCTCTCTCAGATCTTCGACTATATTCATTGACCATCTCACCATCTTCTTGCTAGATTTTCTGTGGGCTTCATAGTTGATAAGGAAATTTTTGTCATCAGCTTCAACATTTACAGACCTATCCATCACCATGGATACTGAATCCTATTTTTTATTCATGCTATACTGGAACATCTGGTATCTAGAATCAATTGTTGTAAATATCGGAATAGTGTCCACTAGCTTCTTCAGGGACTGAATGACAAAATTATGTCCTAAATCTGATGACTATGAATCTGACATTTTTCTTGGTGACGGTTATTCCTCTATCTCAACCAGCTTCCTCATAGAAGATCCTTCAACTTCCTTCTTCCTTAAAGAGATTTTTGATGTTGTGTCCAAAACCACCTGTTTTACTTTATCGGTTTTTGGAACATCTTCTTCATCTGGAGAATCATTCTCAATCTCAGACATCTGAACAATCCTGTCTTAATCAATTTCTTCTTTTTCAGCTCCTGGCTCAATATCCTATGGATGAATGAAGTGAAGATTATAACTCTCTTCTTCAGACAACTTGTTCACTTCCTCTTCAGGCTTCTCATCAATAGCAGGAGTTGCAAGTCTGGAGGATCCGGTTTCAGTAGTCCAGATTGAAAATTTCTAGAAATCACTTTCCTTGTCATGATAATCATCAAATTTCATAATTAGATCATCCGAGCAACTACTACATTCTTCCTTTTCTTGCACCTGTTCCATGAATTATATCTAATCATCAACATTCTCTTGAACTTTTTCTGGAGACATAAACTTCTTTCACGGAGTCTCAGGAAATTGTTCTACTAAAATAGTTTTCGTTAAGATAATTTGTTCGGAAGCAACTTCAGTAGCCCTCAAAACAGATTGAACAATCAATACCTCAGACACCTTATTCATCAGCTTCTTTTCCTTGGATTGCTTCTCAAACTCATCAGCTACTTTTTCACTCAATTCCTTGGCCTCAGCTGGGTCTAGACCAAACTGTGGCTCCCCTTCCTTCAAATTCTTTTTATCCTCCATCCATTTGGATACCACCCCATCTGGTTATGCATTCTATGTCTTGGGATTTGGAAGTGAGTATTCAGTTTTTTTGGCCTTAGGGGTTTTATCTATTTCTTCCACATCCTTTAGCTTCCTCTTTATTCCAGCTTTCATTGTTGGTTCAACCACTTATACATTTTTCGGAATGTCTTCTTCCAATTCCACTAGCAGATCATATAACTTTCTTGATTCCTTAAAAAAGCTAACATTCATTCTTTTCAATGTGTCATCACTGACTAACATCAATTTTTAATACATTGGCTTTGAACTGCATGTAATCTAGAATGATTCAAGACACAAAACTATCATCTTGCAGAGTAGGGAATGATACATGATACTCTGTGCTCTCAAATTCCTATTCATGATATTCTCTATCTTAATGAGAATATGCCTCATCATATTGATCTTCCTTAGATTTACTAAAAAATCCAAGAAATACATATCAGTTTTATTAAGAGTGTCATTTTCACCCTTTCTCAGTTTGATAAAACCCAGAACCCATAACTGTAGGATCTGATTGTTAGTAGAAAAGTGAGGATTTTTTGCAGACTTGATATTTGTAAGTCCAAGACACTCCATATCCTTTACCTTGATACATCATACTTTTACATCCAGTAACTTGTGAGAAATTTTTTTTGCCTCTCCTTCATAAGATAACCCAACCAAACTAGCATCCTTGGCGTAGAATAGTTTATATGTATTTCCAAAACTCTTGAAAGAAAATTTTTCTCTACTATTCATTAAAGAAACAAACAGATTCATAAAATTTTCTCAGCAAATTCGGATACAAAAGAACATGAGCTCCTTTATTTTAAATTGATACACTCTCCCATCCATTAAGCTTCATATTCTTGGAGATAATAGATTCATACATATTGAAAAAGTTTTTATGTACCAACCTATCCCTGTATATCTGCCACTCCACAATCGGCTTGATAATAGACATTTCTTAAGAATGTACTTCACTAGACATTATGAATTGAGCACTTTTAAAAATCCAGAATGGGATTTTGTAGTGGGGCAGAGCATCGACACGCAAAACCTTGGGAACCGATGTGGGACAACTATCGGGGGTCCTCTTTATATAGGATTTGAAGCGACAGTTCATCTTCCCATCTGAATCCAATGGATGAGAATTCTTTAAATTTGATCTGACGGTTGAAATGATATCCACAAGGAAAATTTTTGTTGAATCTGATATTTTGATATTTTTAAATGAAAACATTCATATTTAAGGAAACTAGAATCCGATAAATTTTAAAAACTAAATAAACTAAAAACAAGTAAAAGGTGATTACGAAAACACAAGAAAGAATCATACCTTTCGTATTTTCAGGAGAATTATTCGTATTGAGGAAACCTTTTCTTGAAGGACTTTAGATTCCAAATAAACTTGAGTATGAAAAATAAATTAAGTACACAGATCTTCATTTGGAAAATTATCATTACGAAAATATTCATTGTGAAATTGTTTAGTATGAAAATATTTACTAGGAAAACTTCAACTAAGGAAATTCTTTTACAAAAATTTCATGTCTGAAAATACCCATTACAAAAATTTCAATTACAAGAATTTGCATTATGAAAAATATGAAAAACTTCATTACAAATAATATGAAAAACATCATTATCAAAAATATGAATAAATTCATTACAAAAAATATGAAGAACTTCACTTCGAAAAATATGAAAATATTCATTACGAAAAATATGGAAAACTTCATTATTAAAAATATAAAAAACTTAATTACGAATATACTACCCCTTTGAAAAAGGAGTTTATTACTGTAAGGAGATTGATTTCAACAGAAATTTAACAAGGAGGATTATTTTATAGTTATCCTTCCTAACTTCTATTTAATGTATTCAAATCTATTTTAGGGTAATGATTTTGTGAAAATATAAGCAAGTTGGTCTTGCATTCCAATGAATTGAAGAATGATATCTCCCTTTTGTTTGTGATCCCTAAGAAATTGATTCGTAATATCTATGTGTTTTTCATGAGAGTGATGTGCAGGGTTTTTAAAAAGAGAAATTGCACTTGTATTATCACAAAAAAAATTTGTTTTTGTAAAACTCATACCATAGTGTGTGAGTGTGTGTTGCATCCACAACACTTGAGCACAACAACATCCAGTTTCTACATATTAAACTTCAGTAGTGGATAGTCCTAGTGAGTGTTTCTTCTTGCATGAATAACCAAGAATGATCATCTATTGCATTAACACAATGTTGATCTTGGCTTCTAAGGTCCTCTAGGTTTAGTGTGTAAAAAATCACTTGCCTATGGGCAGAAAGAATAAACTCTTTCTTGGAATTCTGTACATAAAGGCTTATCATTCCTAAAATTCACAAGGTAACCTTCATCACATAATTAGATTATGCTAATGAGGTTGTCCTTAAGACCTTTATCAAATAAAACATTTCAAATCAATGTTTTTTCAAGAATAATAATGTTACCTATACCAATAATTTCTCCCGGAGCATTATCTCCAAAAGTTACTTTTCCTCCATTCGTCTTGATAATATTTTCAAAATAGTTATTTTTACCGATCATATGTCGGGAACATCCACTATCCATGTACCATGTATTACTGTTGGTACCTTCTCTATTTTCCAGAAAATAAGAAAAAGTTATATTTTTGGAATCTGAACTTTCTTGGATCCAGAATTCATAGAAAGAAATTTTTTTGCCACCCACATCTTTTTAGAAAAATATGGCTTATGAAATTCTAAAGATTGGGTTTTGTTTAGAGAAAAAATTTGTGCCCAGTGTCCACCACACTAACACATAGTGAAAAATAGAGCACTTTGTGGAACAAAATAATTGTAACTAAAAATAGGTTTAGAACTAGAATAACTAAAACCTGATCTTTTCCTTAAAGGTCATATTTGGGAAAACATTTTGTCAAATTTTTCCATACATAAGGAATAGTTTAACAAACACTTCCTCAAGAAAAAGATTTCATATTTGAGTTTTATAACCAAGTTCTAGTATTCTAAAACATATTATTTTGAACTCGAGCTAGGCTCGAAAAAAAATTTCTTAGAAATTGCATTTTCTTGATCTTTAGAAAGTTTATTATTCTCAGAATTTTCTTCCTCGTGATTTTTTGAAATAATTTAAAAATCAACATTTTTCTTATCAAGATCATTAGAAGGATTTGATATCTACTTAGTATGAATAGTATTCCTATAATTTTCCTTATCATGTTTTTTCATGAGTATTGAATTCTCAATCTCAAAAAGTTTAACAAAAATTGAAACTTCTTCATAGGTAGGTAAAATATTATCTTTATCAGAAAAGGATTCTTCATCCGAAGAATCATGATATTTACTATCATTAGAATTCAAAGATATATTAGGCATAGATTCATCATTTTGTACCTTATCCATTAAACAATGATTGTCAATAGGTAGTCTGGCTATTAGACCAAGATTCTTCTGTCCAAAAGATTCATAATCTAAAGCTTCATCGAAAGAGTCACCACCACTAGCACTCGAGGTGTCATTAGCTTTCAAGATTTTCTTAGCTTTACCCTTGTAATACTTCTTTCTGTTTCTCTCAGAATTCTTTTCCTTGATTTCTTGTCTTTTAACCATAGGTAAATTCGTCCTTATATGTCTAGCTCTCTTTCATTCATAACATGCGACTTATGAATATTTCTTATCTTTCCTTTCCTGCTTCTTATATCTAGATTAAAAGATCCTCTATCTAGCTATCTTGTTCATCCTTCAAGACTGATTTTCTAATTCATTCTCTGAAATATCACTTCCATTGGACTCGGATTGGATAACAACTTTCTTAGATTTGGATTTTGTAACTCTCTCTCGAGGCTTAGATTTCATATGATTTGAAGTAGTTGTAAAACCAACACTCCCATTCCCATTCATCTTCTTTACATTATCAGCATATCTCTTTATTCTAGTCTTATGCTAAACTTGAGTTCCAAATAGTTCATCAAGAGTAATCTGAGTTACCTTTCTATTCTCATCAATAGTAGTCCTCTTGGATTCCCACTCATTGAGCATGATGTCTATCATCTTATCAACAAGAGATTCATCATGTAATCTTTTCCCACCCATTGATTGTAAACTATTTACAATAGTCATGAACCTTTGTTGCACCATACATATGGGTTCTCCATATGGAAAATTAAAACCATGATATTCAGCTCTCAGCATGGCTCTTATAGTTTCAATTACGTTGGAAGTTCCAAAATGAGTAACTTCAAGTTTCCTCCTTATAGAATTTGCAGCTTCACAAGATGTAATTTGGCTATATATATTTCTAGTCATAGAAAAAAGTAATGTATTGTGTACCTTATAATTCAGTTGATATTCATGCTTTTCATGATTAGTAAAGGTACTAACATCCTTGTCATGGATTTTATATCCTCCATTATGCATCACAAAGTTATCAACTCATGTGTTGATAATCAAAGTATCCATACGATCTCTCCAATACTCATAGTCATTTCCATCAATGATAGGTGGTCTTGTGGGATTGAGATTGTCTATGGAACCAACATTGATTCCTGCCATCTTAAAGAAAAATTATTTCCATACGAAACATGGTAATTGAAAGAGTTTGTAAACAAGGAAAAATTCTTAAGCAGGGATAATAAATAACCAGAGTATCTCTAAGAAAAAATAAATCCGAACTATATAAATCCAAAAAACTGATTCTGGAAAATATGGTTCTGAAAAATATAAGAAGAATATGAATTCTCTTCTGAATCTAATCATGAGATTAATTCATATGGATCCAAAATTCTAAAGCCAATTTCTATATTGGATTAGGATTGAAGGTTACCTCCTCTAATACCAATTATTGAGATGATATGTCTGAGTATGATGTACTCTATAATATAAATGTAGGATCCAAATAATAGAGATAATGTATGGAGTATATAATGATGCTCCAAATACAAGAGGGGGGTGAATTGTATACTTTTAACAATTCCTTTATATGTTTTAAAGATGGTTATGTTTAAAAAAGTTAAACAAAGTAATTCACAAAACCTCTAGTTCTAAAAACTTTCTTGACTCAGGAAATTTGATTACAAGAAAGTGAATCCAGAAATATTGTTCCGGAAAATGAAACATAATGAATGTTTAAAAGATGACGATTCTACCTTAAAGCGTATAGAATCTAACTAAATTAGAGTACAGGTATAAGAAAGTATAAGATAGTTATACTATCCTCAACCTTGCAAATACAATGTAAAATCATGTAACAAAACAAGTAACAGTAGTAAGCCTTTTAACCGAAAGAGATGGGTATCCAATAACCTTGGATAAAGGTCCTTTTATTTATACTTTCAAGAATGTATTTCTTACCCACACCAGGGTAAGACCTTGATACGAAGATCAGATATTGTCTTTCTATCCCCAAAATCCATAAACATTAAGGTAGTCAGATCGTCGGTCTTCTTCAAGGTAGTTGGCACCTCTGTCTTCCTATCCTCAGACGCCCTCGATTATACACAGCAACAATCAGATTCACACAAAGAAAAACTAAACAAGTAGTTCAGTATTCATAATGCAATGAGAGTATCTCTTTAGAAAACACTTCAACAACATGTAATACCTAGAGTCTTAGAATTGGTGTGAGATCGTTCAAATGAACTCTTATTGATAGGCATAACTTCAATGTCCGGCTCCCTCCTCCAGCAGTCATATTTTCCTTGAATTTAGGAGGGACATGTACACGTGTCACTCAAACAACGGTTAGTTAGTAACTTAATACACGACATAGTTTTATAAAAAACAAGTGTAAGAAAAATATGGTTACATAACTAGAATCCAATATTCGGAATCTAAGAAAATATTAAAGTTTGGAGTCTGACCAAAAATGAATTAAGAGTATATAATACAATTATAAAAAGATTCTGTTTTCTAGGAATTCAGAACCCAAATTCTATAGAATTGCAGAGTCTGAATTTCAAGGAAATTCAGAATATGGATTCACAAGAATTTGGAACAAGGACTTACAACATTCGAATTTAGAGTTCATGACAATTCAGAGTCATAAATCATAAGAGTTCAGAGTCCGAATTCAGAGAACACAGAGTCAGAACATACAAATGTTTGTAACTAGAATTCATATTCATAATTTAAAGGCAGAACTTAGAAAGTTCATTTACAGAATTTTTAATCATAATTCGGAGTCAGAGCTCAGAAGAGTTCATATCCAGATTTCATAATTAGAATTCAGAGTCAGAACTCAGAAGATTTCGTATCCATATTTCGTAATTATAATTCGGATTCAGAACTCAGAAGTGTTCGTATCCAGAATTCTTAATTAGAATTCGGATCCTAAAACAGAATGCTTCACATCTAGTTATTTATATAAATCTGAGATTTTGGTTTCAAACAGAATTGTACACTTAGAAAAATTATAATATGTACAATGAAACATGGTAAGGATAAATTTCTTTATGGAAGGAAATTTTTCCTTATAGAAGTAAAAAACATGGGAAAATATATTTTCCTTGAGATAAGGTGTTTGTGATTTTCAAAACAAGAGGAATGGTAAAGTCATAAGGAAACCTTAAAGACTCAACAATATCCCCATGTATGAAGGAATGGAAAATTCATAAGGAAAGCCTTGTCGACTCAACACTCATCCCACAAGATGTTCGACTCCTCACAATCCCCATGGAACAAGAACCACCACTGCCTCACTACCCCCATGCAGAATCACCACAACCAAATAAACACATTCATCCATCTAAGCATAGATTGAACTGATGGATATCTCAACCTTCTTTAACCAGTATTCTATTACGACATCTGAAATGGATCCCTCATACTTCTGTAGACTCTTTTTCTGAAACTCTTGGAGTGTCCTCCACCAAGTGTCATTGTCACCAACCTCTACCCTATGATGATATTCTGGTGCAGCCTTCCAATCATCTGTTGTGAAAACCTAAAAAATACATAGAACAAGATTCATACCTGTGAAATAAATAATATTTAGAGATCCTAAACCTAGAATCTAGAAGACTCGACATTAATTAATTAATTTTTTTCCTTCATTAATTTTTTGTTAACATATCCAAAGGGCTACCCATTAATGAAAAACACAAAGAAGAATTATGCATGATAATTTCCTAGGTTGCTACCATACAACCAGTATCACCTCAATTAGTATCCACTATAAACATAATGGTTAGTGGATCAAATCACAGAGGCCCTAAATCTCTATGTAATAGCTGGTCTTTGGTGTTAAAATTATTTTCTAAACATAACTGACATGGTTTCCCTACAAACCCATGCAACTAAAACATTGTCTAACACTATACTCTATCCAATCACTCAACCAAAGCCTCTGATACCACTCTATCTCGTCTTGTCCTCGGGGCCCATGCCGTGACTACCCCAAACCCGTCTTCCATAGGCTAGAGGCTGGAGACTAGCACCAAAGGAGAAAATCCCGATAAAAGGGAAGGCATTGCCTTTATATAATTAAAGAAACACAACAGAGTACGCAAGATGAAGTAAACACTATTTAAATTTCGAACAAAAGTAAGTGCTGGAATGTAAATGGGCCAGAATACAAACCCAACTAAAAGTACAGTACAACAGGGATGAAATAACAACTGCAGTAAAGTAAACCAGCAACCACTAAGTCGTCCTCCGGATATCCCACCTGAAGGGTGGGTACATATGGTCTCCTCAGCTCCTCGGGTCTGACCATTCTCTCTGTGGATGTCCCACCAAGTGGTCCACCTCCAGGTACCTTTCTACTCCACAAGACTCCACCTCGATCAGTGCAGTCTGTCATCTGCATCCAACACAACGTAGTGTGGGCATAGCCCGTGCAGGGGTGAGTATACGATACTCAGTAGGGACCCCGAGACCCCCGAAGGTCTCCCAGAATCCACAACGGATAAACAACAAAGGAAATATACAAAAACAAGGTATCAACCAACTATACTTAGGTATATGACCATATATATACCTAAGTCATCAATTCCAGTTCAGCTCCTACTCACGTGCCCAAGTTCAACCCAGTCCACACAAGAAAGCACAACCCAGTCCACACAGGAAAGCACAACCTAGTCCACACAGGAAATTAAGTCATTCACATCGATGATATTGATTGAAATTCAAGACTCATCTCACATAGGTATATTATTCACGAAGAGGGGTGGGGATGATAGATGTATCCTCTGAATCATCTCCCCTGTCGAACCCACGTAGGATCCAAGTACAGAAGTCGTCACTGCTGAACCCACATAGGATCCTAGTACAGTAACCATTGATTCCAAACCCACGTATGATCTAAGTACAGTTTTCATCGCAGCCAAACCCACAGAGGATCCAAGTACAGTCGTCCTCGCTGCCGAACCCACATAGGATCCAAGTACAGTCGTCATCATCTTCGCAGTCACAGCCAGCTCTAGGGTTCCCACACACAACACGCTCGATTCTGGGAGGGTCCGCTCCATGAGCCATGGGGGGTTGATACATCAAATTTCACAAAGTCTATAGTTGATGTATCTTTACGTTTTGTATCGTCAATAGGAACTCAACACAAAAGACGGTGCATCAATCGGACGCCAGGTCTGAAATATATTATCCTTTTCGTTCCAGGGGACTGGTTAGAAATATGCTCTTTTCTAACCTGGAAGATATCCAAAGTCATCCAAAACATACTTAGAGTATCGCAAAAGGGGCATCTCATCGAAAGAGTCCTAGTGCCGCAGACAGCACATCGATCAGAAGCATGATCTTAGAGTTATTCATGTTTAAGTGATTAACAGGCTCGACCTGTTTAGCCTAGTGGGCTGACGGGTCAGGTTGACTCAGTTTGATTGGTCCGACCCAGAAGGGGTGTCTGACTGGTCCGAAAAAAATACACAACTCGGCCCGAAGTGGTGCAGCCTGGCCCAAAGCGGCGTAGCCCGACACGACAGGGAGCAGCGCGGGCGCGGCCTGGCGCGACCCGGCTCAGCTCGGCCCGATGCGACCTGGCTGGGTGCGCGACATGGCTGGCTTGGCCGGCTGGCCGAGTGGCTCAGCCGAAGCTGATCAGGTTCCAAGGGGTGTGCCCCCACCCCCCAGTTTTCCACACCAGCAGCACCAGGGGGCTTCGCCCTTCCCCAAACCTGCCGGCTAGACCAGCCAGTCTTCTACGCACTCGGCCCCCATGAGCAGGCCGCCAGTCTTCCAGCACGGCGCCCTCATAGCGTCGTGGTCCCGCTCTACCCGACCAGCCGACAGGCCGGCCGGTCTTCTACCGTATCACCCTCCTGGTGTCGCAGCTCCCCTTTGCCCAGCTGGTTGACGGGCTGTCCGGTTCTTCCGCTGAAGCGGCCCGTGTAGCGGGTCGCGATTCCTCCTGCACAACCGGCGTGACGGTGCCAGTTTTCTTTGCCATGTTTCCGGCATGGTGCAATGATGTCGTTCTTTCCCCACCTCTGGTTTCCAATTCCAAAAATATCGAAAAATGACAGAGGGTCCTCAGGCCGGGTTTGTTCGGCCCACGCCCTTCGCCTTAGGCGATAACATTCGGCCAAAGATGTACAAGATTTCACGAAGCACAAGGAACAATATTTATTCAAATAAAAATTCGAACAAAACACCCTACCTCAACAAAAGATATTGAACGTAGGACGTCGCGGAAGATGGCGTTGCGGGTTGAGGTTTCGTAAGCGACATCGGGAAGTGCCCGAGGAAGAAGCGACGTCTCCCCTATTTGTCACAGAGAAAATATTATAAGGCAAGACGTCATTAGCGAGTTCCCACATCAGTGTCTCCTCCCTTGTCGTAGAGGAAGAAGAGGACGGAGAAACCAGGTTCGCCGAGTCGATGTTCTTCGTTGGAGAGTTGGCATTCTTCAACAAAGGAGAATAATTGTTCTTCGAAAACCCGAGAGCTCTCCCAATTCCTCCGCAACACCACAGTTGTCAACCCCCAAATAAAATAAGTCTTATCCTTATTTTATTTAATATTTCCAAGAATTTAAATTTTAAAATTCATACAAATAATTAACTAAATTGAAGAAGTTCAATCAATTAATTAATGTGTCTGTTGGAAATAATTAATGAGGCAGAGAGGGGAGAGGAAGAGTTACTCAATTAAATTCAAGGGGGGAGTGTCAAAATTGAACAAAGGAGTTTAATGGGAGGTTTAAGGGTTATAGGGAATGTGAATGGTTGGGGCTCGTGTGGGCCCCACCTCACAATTATCCTCACATGGGTAGTTAGGAGCTTGTGGGTCCCATACCAACTCCCCCATTTAGGATATAACAACTTAAGATATAAAAATAAAATTGTCCCACAATTTTATTAACTTCTCATTTAAACCCCAAAATTTTAACCCCTCCTCCCGTGAAAATGAAATTACGGTAATGGTCCCCCTAAGAAATTACCAGCGCAGCGAGTTCATCGGTGTCCCCGAATTTCAATTCTGAGCACTGGTTCAAAAGATTGAAAAACCCGCTCATTCGTTCACAGAATGTACCCGAGCTAAACTTCAGAAAACTATTTCGGGCACACCGGGCCTCGGAATCAGGTGCCGTCAAAAACTGCGTACTCATGAAATCCCAATGAATTTAAGAAAAAAATATCATTGAAATTTACGGGCCTTTACATTACTCCCACCTCAGGGATTTACGTCCCCGTTAAGCTAAATCATAAACTAGGGAATCAAATGAAGGTACTATGCACGCATTTGAGCCTACCACTCCCATGTGCTCTCATGGAGGTTCCCATGCTACCAACGAATATGCACTATAGGAATCGACCATCCACGTAGGACTAACTCTTATCGATCCTCGATGTCCACCGGGACCTCCGCAAAAGTCATCCCATCATTGATGTCCTACTCTGTGTGATCAATGATATGCACCGATTCGTGCCTGTATCCCCTCAGCTGATATATGTGGAAGAATTCAGGCACTCGGTGCAACTGAGGTGGATGAGCCAAGCGATAAGCCACCCCGCTTACCCTGCTAATAACCTGGAATGGTTTAATGAAGCGCGAAGATAACTTGCCACCCTGGCCAAATATCCGTAATCCACATCGAGGTGAGAGCCGTAAGAAAACATGGTCTCCATCCTTGAATTCTAGTGGTCTCTATCTCCTATCATCATAGGACTTCTATCTGCTCTGTGCAGTCCTAATCCGCCCCTAGATGATCTGCACCTTCTCCGTCATATCCTTGACCATCTCTAGTTCTAAAAGTGCTGACTCCCTAGGGTTAGTCTAGCACAGAGGTGATCTGCATGGTCGGCCATACAGTGCCTTGTATGGTTCCATCCCGATGGTGAAGTGGTAGTTGTTGCTGTACGCAAACTCCACCAAAGGTAGGTGATACTCCCAGCTGCGACGAAAGTCATGAACACATGCATGGAGCATGTCCGCGAGAGTCTGAATGGTCCTATCTATCTGGCCATCCGTCGGAGGATGAAAGGTAGTGCTCAGGTGTAGGTGCATCCCAAAATCCTCCTACAACCCCTTCCAAAGCTGGGAAGTAAGGTTAGCATCTCGATCAGAGATGATAGATGATGGAACACCATGAAGCCATATGATCTCCTGAACGTAGAGGCATCCCAATCTCTCCACTGAGCCCTGCTCTCTAATAGGTAGGAAGTGGGATGACTTTGTGAGTCGGTCAACAATCACCTAGATGGAGTAGTTTCCTCTATAAGTACGAGGGAGCCCCATCACGAAATCTATAGATATCTCGTCCAACTTCAACTCTTGGACCTCTATGGGCTACACCATGCCTGCCAGAACCTGGTGCTCCGCCTTCACCTGATGGCAGGTGAGGCATCGTGAGACAAACTCTGCCACAACCTTATTCATACCCGGCCACCAGTGCTGTTGTTTGAGATCCTAGTACATCGTCACTACTCCTGGATGTACCGCCAAAGGGGAAGTGTGAAACTCCCTCATCACCTCCTCCTGTAATGCGACTACTACCATGGTACGTACCCTGAAGAGGATGATGCACTATCCTCCTACAAAAAATCCATCAGGTGTATGTCATGTGAATATTTGTGCACGTCGCGTCTCATAGTCAACGTCCCCACATTGTGCCTTTCTGACCCACTAATGTAGTGGAGCAGTGACTGTGAGTGACTATAGAAAGGATGATCCGTCGCTATCCAAGATGGATATCATCAACACGGCTAGTTGCTCCGTCGCCTCTCCAAGTAGTTGAATGCTCCATCTCCTGCTGAGAGCATCGGCTACTACTTTCCCCTTACCAAGAGTATAGACTATCTCAAATTCATATTCCTGGAGGAACTCAAGCCATCACCGTTGTCTCAGGTTCGGGTCCTTCTGCTAGAAGATGTACCTGAGACTCTGGTAGTCAGAGTAGACTGTAAATCGCCCACCCATCAGATAATGCCACCACATCATCAAGGTGAATACCACTACTGAAAACACTAGGTCATGGGTAGAGTAGTTTTTCTCATACTGCCTCAACTGTCGTGAACCATAAGAAATCACTGCCCGCTCCTGCATCAGAACACAGCAAAGTCCGGTCCCTGATGAATCATAGTAAACTATGTACCTACACCCTCCTCCAGTAGCCTCAATATTAGTGCAATGGTCATTCTCTACCTCATCTCTTGGAAGATCTGCTGACATCAATCTGACCATATGGAGGGTTTCCCCTTCTTTATCAAAGATGAAAGTGGTGCTGTAACTCTGGATAAGTCTCGCACAAATATCCAATAGTACCCATCTAGACATAGGAAACTCCGAACGTGTGTCACACTCCTAGGTGGCTCCCATGAAGTTACTTCATCGATCATCTCAGGATCCACAACAACTCCCCCCTCAGAGATGATGTTCCCCAAGAAGTGGACCTCTCAAATCCAGAACTGACACTTCGAGAGCATACAATAATGCTGGTGCTCTCAGAGTGTGTCTAGTACAACTCGCAAGTTGTAGGTGTGCTCCTCCTCAGTGGTCGAGTAAATCAGTATGTCTTCGATGAAGACTACAAAAAAACGATCAAGGTAAGGCTGGAAGATCCTGTTCATGAGACTCATGAACACTGCTAGAGTGTTGGTTACACCGAAAGGCATAACCGAAAACTTATAGTGGCCATACCAACACCTGAAGGCCGTCTTCTGCACATCCTCATCTCGAAATCTGAGATGATGATAGCATGACCTGAGGTCTACCTTCGAGAACCATCTTAATCCCTTGAACTGATCAAAGAGGTCGTCTATCCTCAGGATTGGATGCTTGTTCTTTACGGTTACCTGATTTAGGCGATGGTAGTCGACATATCATCGTAAGCTCCAATCCACCTTCTTGGAATATAAAATCATAGAACCCAAGGGTGAAACACTAGGTCAGATGAATCCCCTTTCTTGGAAGTCCTCCAGCTATACCTGTAGCTCACGAAGCTCAGTGGGAGCCATCCGATATGCTGGAGTAGATTTCGGGGTTGTCCCAGGGTATAGGTCAATTTAGAAATCTACCTCTCTATGAAGAGGTAGTCCTGAAACGTCGTCAGGAAAAACGTGTGCATACCGATCCACCACAATAGGATAACTCAGACTCCACACATCAACTGCTCCTAGGATGAGACTAGCCAACTGATGGGTGATCAGCTGCCCTCTCCTCTGCGTAAGTCCATCCTGTGATGCAAAGGCTCCACTCTCGCCGGTGAAGGTGAACCTGCTCCCATCTGTGCGAACACACAACACTTTTCACCTAATACAGTAAATCTAGGCCTGGATTGTAGATAACCAGTCCATATCTAAGACGAAGTCGTAAGGCCTCGATACCGCTATAAGAAGATCACATCCATAGCTCTCACCTCTTAGAGTAAGCTCACACTGCTGGAACCAATGTGTAATCATCGAGTCTGCTCTCGTAGGAGTCTCTATCCATAAGGATCGGGCCAACGGCTCTGTCAGAATCTTCGAGCTCCGAACAAGGGCAGAAACAATAAAAGAATGACTCGCTCTTGTGTCTATTAGAACTACATCAAGGGTGGAGTAGACACAGATAGTACCTCGAATCATCTTAGGTGCACAGTGGTCGTAAGACTCTACTGCCTGAAGCTGAGCCTGCCCCTGTCTTCCAGCTCCCTGTGGTCGGGGTGGTCCTCCTGGTGGTGGTGGTGGTAGAGCCTATAAGCGTCGTCCTCCACCTGGTGCTCGTCCAGCTCCTCTTCCACATCCTCCTGCTCCCTACGGACCGCCACGGTTGAACCTTTGCCTCTGGCTGGGTGGTCCCTTAACCGTCTTCTGCTCCTTGGCATGGCGGGTCGGGCAGTCATGAGCCATGTGGGCCTGCCCTCCGCATGCATAACACTGCCTGCCTCTCGTATGACTGGCTTTTGTTGCCTGTGCCCCGCACCTACGAACCAGTATCCTGAGGTCGCCCACATGAGGGCATAGTCTGCTTGGACCTCTTCGACATCTTTCTACTGCCAGCTTCCGAAGACGTTTCTATGTGTCGCCCTACGCTAGGCCTCGCTGCTGGCTTAGGCTCAGCAAAAAATATCTCCACAAGATGGGCTCGCTCCAGTACTCCTGCCAGCGTCAGAATGCTGAGGGAGATCATCGAAGCCTTGATCTCATGCCTTAGTCCCTGTTCAAAGGTCTGGGCCTAGAATAATGGGTCTGGTACCATGTCTGTGGAGTAGCATGAGAGGTCAGTAAACCTCACCGAGTACTAGGCTGCTGCCATGCTGCCCTGCTGTAGCTATAGTAACTAATGGATGCATAACGCACAGAGGGTGGCCAGAACAAACTCCGAGTGGAAGAGGCACTCTAAGTCTATCCATAGTAGAGATTCCTCGTTGTGTACCCAGCGCATCAGGATCCACCATATACCTACTAATGCGTGTAGGAGGCTTGCCGCAAGGATCACCATAAGATCTACTGGTGTCCCTACCAATCTGAAGACTCAGACGATAGCCTCCAGCCAATCCTCAGCTTCCTGAGGGTCTGTCTCTCCATGGAACCTGGGCGGCCTCTGTCTCTAAAACTCGTGCAGCACACTGAGGCACCGTACACTCTCCGCTGCTAGGGCTGGTGGTATCAGTGTCCTAGTGGGTATAGGTACTGCTGGTGCCTCCCCTGTAATGGGGCCCTGCACCGAGGCATCATTTCTCGGTGGGCTGCCATCTCGCACGTAACGGGGAACCCTAGCTCGCTACCGTTGTGGGGCTATCTTGAAAATAAACTGGCGTGCCGTGGTTAATATAGTATACCTGGTGTGCTGACACAAATTAATCACTAAGATAACTTTATAAACACACATGCAATCAATGTTTTCGTGCACTGAGTCGGAAATCAGAAGTCAGGGTCCTAGTGTATGGATACGTCGACCGCTGCACCAACACTAGACTCCCTGGACTAATAACCACACTCAAAACACTTAACACTATTGCTTCACAGGAATAAATTATCAAAGTCCTAAGTTCTGCGGTAAAACCAACTCCTTTGATACCAATTTGTCACAAACCGTACTCGGGGCCCGTGCCGTGACTACCCCAAGCCCGCCTTCCATAGGCCAGGGGATGGTGACTAGAACCAAAGGCGAAAATCCTAATAAAGGGGAAAGAATTTTCATTATATAAGTAAAGAAACACAATACAGTATTCCAGCTGAAGTAAACAATAAGTAAACTGAGTACAAAAGTAAGTGCTGGAATGTAAATGGGCTAGAATACAAACCCAACTGAAAGTATAGTACAATAGAAATGAAAGAACATCTGCAGTAAAGTAAAACAACAACCACTGAGTCATCCTCCGGATATCCCACCTAAAGGGTGGGTACAGATGTTCTCCTCAGCTCCTCAGGTCCGACCGTCCTCTCCATGTACATCCCCCAAGTGGTCCACCTCCAGGTACCGTCCTGCTCCACAAGACTCAACCTCAATCAGTGTTGTCTATCCTCTGCATCCAACACAATTTAGTGTGGGCATAGCTCATGCATGGGTGAGTATACGATACTCGGTAGGGACACCGAGACCCACGAAGGTCTTCCAGAATCCACAAAGGATAAACCACAAAGGAAACATACAAACACGAGGTATCAACCATCTCTACATAGGTATATGACAATAAATATACCCAAGTCATCAATTCCAGTTCGGCTCCAACTCACGATCCCAAGTACCACCCAGTCCACACAAGAAAGCACAACCCATTCCATACAGGAAAGACCAACCCAGTCCACACAAGAAAGTAAGTCAATCACATCGATAATATTGATTGAAATTCATGACTCAGCTCACACAGGTATATTATTCACGAAGAGGGGTGGGGTTGATAGATGTAGCCTCTAAATCATCTCCCCTGCCAAACCCACGTAGGATCCAAGTACAGAAGTCGTCGCTGCCGATCCCATGTAGGATCCTAGTACAGTAACCATCATTGCCGAACCCACGTAGGATCCAAGTACAGTTTTCATCACTTCTGAACCCACATAGGATCCATGTACAGTTGTCCTCGCTGCTGAACCCACGTAGGATCCATGTACAGTCATCATCGTCGTCGCAGTCGTAGCCAGATCTAGGGTTCCCGCACACAGCACGCTCGATTCCTGGAGGGTCCGCTCCAGGAGCTAAGGGGGTTGATACATCAACTATCACTACATCTAGATTTTATGTATCCCTATGTTCTGTCTCGTCAATAGGAACTCAACGCAACAGACGGTGCGTCAATTGGATGCCCGGTCTGAGAGATACTGGCTTTTCCGTCTCAGGGGCCCGGTTAGAAATATGCTCGTTTCAAACCTAGCCGATATCCAAATTCATTCGAAACTTACGTAGAGTATCGCAAATGGACCGTCTCGTCGAAAGAGTCCTAGTGTTTCAGATGACTCATCGATCGAACGCACGGTCTTAGATTTATTTCTGTTTTAGTGATTAACAGGCCCGACCCATTTAGCCCAGTGGGCCGACGGGTCGAGTTAACTGAGTTTGACAGGTCCGACCCAGCAGGGGTGTTGGACCGGTCCAATAAAAATACTCAACTCCACCAGAAGGGACACGACCCGACCCGAAGTGGTGGGGCCTAGCCTGAAGCGGCACGGCGCGGCCCGGCGCGACACAGCTCGACGCGGCCCGGCGCAACCCTGCTCGGCCCAGCCTCGCGCGGCCCGGCTGAGCACGCGGCCCGGATGGCTCGACCGAAGTCGAGCGGGTTTCAGTAGGGGCGTCACCCCCCCAGTTTTCTGCACCGGCGGTGCCAGGCTTGCGCCACCCTTCCCCACACTGGCCGACTAAACCGGTCGGTCTTCTGGGCACGCGGCCCTAATGGGCGGGCCGCCAGTCTTCCAGTGTGGCGCCCTCCTAGCGCCGCGGTCCATCTCTGCTCAGCCGGCCGACGGGCCGACCGGTCCTCTAGCGCGGTGCCCTCTAGGTGACACGGCTCCTCTTCACCCAGTCGGCTGACAGGACGGCCGGTTCTTCCGCCGAAGCGGCCCATGTTGCAGGTCGCGGTTCCTCCCGCACAACTGGTGCGATGGTGCCGATTTTCTTTGCCATGTTTCTGTAATGGTGAGACGATGCCATTATTTCCCCGCCTCCGGTTTCTAATACCAAAAAGATCAAGAAACAACGGAGGGTCGTTGGGCCATGTTTTTTCGGCCCGCGCCCTCCACATTAGGCGATAACATTCGTCCAAAGATGTACAATATTTCATGAAGCATAAGGAACATTTTTTTATTAGAAAAAAAAATTGGAACAAATCACCCAACCTCAACAAAAGATGTCAAACATCGAACGTCGCGGTAGACGGCATCGCGAGTTGATGTTTCGTAAGCGACGTCGGGAAGCACCCGAGGAGGAAGAGGCGTCTCTCATTTTTTTCATGGAGAAAAGATTATAAGGCGAGATGTCATTTGTGAGTTCCCGCGTCGGTGTATCCTCCCTTGTCGTGAAGGAAGAAGAGGACAACGAAACCGGGTTCGTCGAGTCGATGTTCTTCATCGGAGAGTTGGAATTATTCAACAAAGGAGAAGAACTGTTCTTCGAAAACCCAAGAGGTCTCCCAATTCCTCCCCAAAACCACACTTGTCAACCCCCAAATTAAATAAAGCTTATCCTTATTTTATTTAATCTTTCCAAGAATTTAAAATTTTAAATTCAAAAACATAATTAACATAATTTAAGAAGTTCAATCAATTAATTAAAGTTCATGTTAGAAAGAATTAATGAGGGAGAGAGGGGAGAGGAAGAGTTACACAATTAAATTCATGGGGGAGTGTCAACATTAAACAAAGGAGTTTAATGGGAGGTGTATGGGGTTTAGAAAATGTGAATGGTTGGGGCTCGTGTGGACCCGAGATGACAATTATCCTCACATGGGTAGTTAGGAGCTTTTGGGTCCCATCCCAACTCCTCTATGTAGGATATAACAAATTAAGATATAACAATAAAATTGTCCCACAATTTTATTCACTTATAATTTAAACAACAAATTTTTAACTTCTCCTCCCATGCAAACTCAATTACGATAATGGTCCCCCTAAGAAATTACTGGCGCTGCGACTTCATCGGTGCCTTCAGATTTCAATTCCGAGAACCATTTCAACTGATAGAAAAACCCGCTCATTCGTTCACTGAACGTATCCGAGATAATCTTTGGAAAATTATTCCAGGCACACCGGGACTCGGAATAAGGTGATGTCAGAAACTGCAAACTCGTAAAATCCCAAGAATTTAAGAAATAATTTTCCATGAAATTTACAAGTCTTTACACACTCTATAACAACACATCTCTAAAAGGTGCACCCCTCCTGGGGCAGCAATGTGAGAAGGGATATAGTGGGCCTCAGAATCCTGCTTCTAGTTGGCACTGTGTTGGCAACTAGCATTGTGGGTATAGTAAACACACAAATGAGTGACATTACCCTATAAGAGAACACATAATTAAGAGAGAGATAAGATTTAAACCACCAATTCATACATAGAATGCAATCTTAATGAAATCCCAAGTACACAGATGTAATTTCACACAATGACTACTACAACTAAAAGGGAAAATTGTATTTACCAAATGAAATTAAAAACTCCAGTGATCACAAATCCCAAATAGATAATGTCACCCCATTCTAGTATTAACTAGAATGATCTATATCCAAATCCAAGTTACTTGAAAAATAGTATATATATATATAAGGGGTGAGTATAACAATATACTCATTAGGATCCTCCCCAGAGCCTCTCATGTAAATGTAATGAAATAATTCTAGAGAACAGTGAACAACAAGTGAAACCAAATAATCACCAAAATATTTAAACAATGTTCTCAGGCTCACCATGGATACTCTCACCATGTATCACATACAAGAGTATATAATATAATATTGATTATCAAGGGAACCCCACTACTACTTTCCCACTGGTTTTTCACTTTTCCACAACATCGTATGTCATAATACATATCACTCCAAAATAGACTACATGAAGAAACAATGGTGATAACTACCACATGTTCATCATGGAACATAATTATTACCTAAAGACACCTAGAATAAGAACCACAACATCCACAAAACCAAAATAAAATAGGTAGTTTTCAAGAACCACCACAGCTCACATAACGTGTATAATACATCGGGTATTATTCTCCAAGGCATTACAACCCATAAACCAAGTAAGGATCCTTAAACAACCACATCCTATTCATATTATACCTATAGTAGCACAAGGAAACAATATATGCAATATATGTGTGTGAATAACTACCATCCATTACATCCCTTTACACACATATATGGGAAAAACTAACCCTAGTTCATTCCAGCACATGTAACTACCAAGAGAAGAGAGCAGAGCCAAATGGGGTAGTTAATTATCCATCATCCCACCATAATGTTAGGGAAAACACACCCTGAACTCAGAATCCTTGGGGTTTCAATTTTTCTAACTGATGGGATGGACTAGCATATAGAAACACAAAAAGTACAGAATATACTATATCTCACAACCATACTATGGGTATAACATAGTCTTAGGATAAACTTCTGCTAAAGTCCCTCAAACTCTTGGGGAAACTTCTTAGACATGGTCTCCTATAAGCAAATAATGATTTAACAAGCTTTATTAAATTACTTCATTCCCTTTTTTTATCAGTCCCACATTACATTAAATTATTCATCAAAAATTAATAAGAATTAAAAATTCTTCATTATGCATTATTAACATCACACCAATGTTTCATGCCCTCTAGTAATAACCAAAACAATTCCAGACCTTCCAATAAATATTACCTCATCGTTGCATCCAGTAAAGCTCTAGCCACATGGGTTATCATCATGTATTCAATCATTTATTAACAAAATTATTATTTCCTATATTCCTAGGAATTCTAGAAAAATATTCCAATCTACTAAACATAAGGGGTTTCATCCCAATGTGTATATGAACTACTCATCATTTCATTTCCACCTATAGTTGGTGCATAGACACATCCTCCCTCAAGAAGCTAAATATGGAAAGCACGAGGCATACCAAACACATCTTTTACCCTTTTGGAAGGGGGGTATGAAATACTAGCTTCCTTAAGTAGTGGGGAAAGTTAAATAGATAATCAACAAATATGATTCAACAAACATTCAATCATTCACATCCAACCCATTTCATCATCTTCGGTGTACTCCTCGACACCCTCATGCATAAACCAATGCATCTTGGCACTCTAGGAATTGACTATGGCCACAGAATATGGGCATACATAACCATATATATCCCAAAATCCATCCAGTCTCACATCCCAACACATATAGCAGGAAACACAAATCATATCAACTAGGCTCTTGGACCTTAAACAATGTACCCCACCTTGATACAAAATGATATCTCATTGCCCCAAAGCACAAGGAAGTCAACCTTACATGAAAGTGGGTAACTCAAAACCCTACTAGGTATTTTCATTTTATCAAATAACTGATTATTTAATCAATCTTGAATTAACTAATTCATTATTAGTCTGTTCCAAATATGAGAAACCAAAAATGAAATCTATCATACATATCAACAATTAATTAAACAATTAATTTAACATGCCTTTATAGAACAATAAACAACATGTTTCATGTTTAACAACAAACTAGAATAGACATGCACATCTAAATCAAATTTATTATCATAAAAGTACTACTACGACAACCAAATTCATTTACATGCATCTTTATATTTAGACAATCAAATAAAAATTAATTCAGAATTTACATTCGTTACCAATTTAATCAAGAAAAATCTATTAAAATGACAAAAAAATTTATTAAAATATCTAGAAAATAAAGAGTCATACACTTATCATGGTGCAAAGCAAGAAAAAATCGATCAAACTAATTGTTTTAATCCGGTTCAAGTATTTAATTAGGTCAATTCCATTAAAATACAATGGGCTAAAACATTCTAGCTCTATTGTTACATTTAATAGAATATAGAATCCATGATCCCCTACAACAAAAGGTTTCTATAGTTTTTCACTAGAGAACATATCAATGAAACAGATCATGATCACCTTTCCCGCAACAACTACATCAACCTAAGGATTTCGTGGCACAATAGAATCAATAAAAACAAAAAAAACACCCTTAGAACAATGAAAATATAATTCCATAGAATGAAAAAGTGATATGAGATACGGAATATCGAAGAAAACAAAACAACAGAGGTATATCTTAATTCAGATTGAATATAGTCCAAGAATGAATCCCCTGATTGATTCTTATTGAAATAATATCTAAAACACTCCGGAAGAGTCAGATGTGTCGCTTGGGATGAGAGGATATGAATCCTCAGTTGTAGGGTTTGAAAATCATGTGTGGCAGATATGTTTTTAAAACACCAAGTGGCTAGTCAGTACATAATGTGTACTTCCCCGACACGTCATTTATATCCTTGTGTTCGACATATGCTGGAAAAACCATCTTCATGGAGCTTTTTTTTATAATACTCGAATGGTACACGTCGTGTACCCCTTGGTCATGTCATGTAGCCCACTGTTTCCAGATTCTTATGACCGAACTCCTCTATACTTCATCTGAGCCTTCTATGATCACCTTGGTCTTTGAAAACATGTAATGGGTCGACTAACGCTGATCTGTGCCATATCCTTTTAGATTAAAGATACCATGTTTAAATTGATTTCATAAATCATTTATTTTAATTCGGTTATATTTCTTCTTCATTGTTGTTAATATTCTTTTGTTTTCTGAGTAATAACATTGTATTATCCATTTTTTTATTTTAACTTTTTTATGTGGATTAACATTTGAAAAAAATAATATTTTGAGTGATTTGTTCCAACATTAATGTTATGGTATATTCAAGTGTTCAATTCACAATACAACTATTTTTGGGATTTTTTACCCTTGAATTTATATTAGTGAAAATTAATGTATCATTATTTAGTAAAAACTGTCATTTTCATCTACTATGGTAATTCCAGAACTTTTCCCTGTGATGTTTAAAATTTTCAACACATGTGTGCTGAAAATAATTTATAAATTATTTTTAAGAAAACCCATCATTAATTACATATTGTGTTTGAGAATATATTTCTTATAAAACCATTATTTTTTATGTTTTTTCAATTTTATAACGTTTAAAAATTAATTTTTAAAGTCATTTTTACCATTTGTTTCATTTATAATGGTTTTCCTTGGAATATTCTAACTTCATTCTAATTAATACACTATTATATAATTTTTTACCATAAAATTAGAATGTTATTTTACCATATATGAAATGAATGGATTTACCTACAAAAATTTATTTGAAGGTTCATGTTCATATTTAAAATGATGTTTTCTAAATAAATGTTTAAAAATATTATTTAAAAAATATATTTTCATACGGTTTTTTAAAATAAATAATATAATTTCCTATAGAATGTCTTAAAATCTATTTTTATAGTATTTCTATTAATCAACCACAATAAACCTTTATTTTTAATCTACTTGGGATATGTTATATCAATACCGTCCTTATTCATTCTATTGATGGGTTATGATTGATTTGGCCAAGGATATTGCTTACATTCACATTCATCATAACACTATTAGTTCCCTTGAAATATGTAATTTTTTATGATCATTGAACCTTGAATTCCCACTAATTATCTATATCATTTATCATGGATAGGTTAATTTCAAAAATAGTATGCCATATTTATAATATGTTTACATTTATAGTTAATTTATTATTTAGGAAAATACTGATAAATCCATATGCTGATTTCAACACAAATATTTGATAAATGACATTGTTTAGGAATTAAATATTTTATTTAACATTCAAGGAATAATTTTGATAACTATGACATGGGTGGGGACCCATTATTGATATCCCTTCTATAAATATGTACTCTAATAGGAAGAAATCATTTGGCAATAAACCCTTTGAGTTTCTTTCTAAATCATAATGGTTTTGTACTGTCTTATTAAAGGTATAGATACCGGTGTTAAGGTTGGAAAAACCAAATTGGATTGTAACTAGTATGTTTTAAACCATATTTTAAAACATATTGATAAAATTGGTTCCATGTATCAAGGAAACACAATATCCCATAATTAAAAATATCCATAATTTAGACCCAGTTATTATTTTCCATGAGATTTTCTCATTCTCATTTTCTATGGATTTATTTTATTCTTAGTTTATTGATTATGGTTCATGTGTTTTATTTTATTATCGTTTCCATGTATTTACGAACTTCTTTCTCAGTTATTGGCTTAACGGATTGTGTTATCTATGATTTACTATTCAATATTAATTATTCTAATCAATTCATTATTTCTTCCACTATACATTACACTTACTATGAATTTTAGATCACCCTTATTGTGATTCCTTTCCCCAATATTCTTTAATGTGTACTAATAAGGACATGAAAAAATATTTTCTATATTTAATAATGATATAATAATAAATGAAAAAAATATGTTTTAATTAGTGTATTCATTTGTGAAAAAAACTCATGTATGTATGTTTTTTACCAACAATACTAAACTATTAATTCGTTTGGGACAAAATTACTTATATCTTATGAAAAAGTATTGATAACATGACCCTGGCTCCGTTTTTACTAGGCTTGGGTCGCTTCTATTGGCATTAGAGAAGGTTTAGTAAAATCCTTTGAAATGATATTTAGGAAAAATAGATTAATAAAACATTACCCTAAGGTATAATTTTATTATAAGTGTAGAAGAACAAACTAAAGTTTCAATTAGATAGATTTCATGAGGATTTCAAAGGAATACATACCATTCTTTATACTACATGTAGATGTGTTTCTAGCTTAGATATAACTAAGTGTAAAAACTCTAAAAAGGTGCATCAGGCCTAACTCGAGTAAAACCTGGTAAAAGAATACAGTCCTTGCTGGGCACTTAGTTTTACACTCCCTATGGATATGTTTAGGATCATTAACATTTTCTTTAAAAACCATGGTGAGGGATTTAATAAATAATTACAATGAATGTCCTTGGATAAAAATTTGACCAAGCAAAAACATATGTCAATATAAAAAATACAACGTATCTATGGATCGAGGGTGTATTTCAATCCAAAATTAAATAGATATGTAATGATTAAACATATTTTGGTGATGTCCATCATATTTAGTTTAAAAATCATATTAACAATGTTTTATACAAGGAAAACCTATATGTCTGGTTGAAACTCATGTTTTCTGGAACAGTTGTGGGACTTTAATCCATGACAAAAGGATATTAGGGGATTAATGCCAACATCTAGAATACGCGATGTCCTGGTTAATAGTCACTATTTAAAAAAAATAAAAAGAATTATTAATGAATAATAATTATTGAAAATATTTATGTTCTGAGATTATTGTCTTAACCATATTGGTGTTACAAATTAGTTAGAGAAATAGTTTGACATGTAACACATTATAGGCCAACTGATCAGTTAAAAGGGTATTTTAGGTCTTCAAGCATTGTAGTTATTTTTTTGATATCCATTTATTAATGTAATGGTTGAATTGAAAATTCATCAATGCACATCCAAATGACAAAATATGTTTTATAGAAATATAATAAGTATGTATACTTACATATACCCTTAAAAAGTAAGATAATTAATCAACATTATAAAAATTACAAGATAAAATAAATAATCCTAATACCTCTATTTATGTTGAACTGATGGTATTATAAATCATTAAATAATAATGGTTTTCAGGCCCTCACCTTTTATTGATCAATCAATTTGTTATGATTTTCGACCTCAATAACTACACATAAATTATTATTCTTTTCCTCCATATATGTATATCAACTTTCAACTAATTTTATCATATGTTGAAACCTATTTTTATATTTTACTATATGGCTTTTGAAATTTTAATTATCTAATATAAGGGTATATTGTATAAACTCTTCTCATGATTTTGGATTTGGATAAATTTAATTTAAAGTATAAAACCCAAGGATACAGAGATCGAGTTCAAATTGTGATAATGTTTTCTAATTATGGTAGATAGAATATAATTCTCTAAAATTCTAATGTAAGAAAATTATATTAGATAGTGTGTATAACATACAAAAACAAGCACGTATGGAAATGTAACATCTCGATACATTAAAATTTATATATATATTTTAATATATTTACACTATTTAATATTTTTCAATGTATGTGATAAGGATTTAGCATCTATATTATGCAATAACGAGTTTCTTTAATGTATCGTGTTACATGAAATATCGAGTTTTACCGAACAATAATCTATTATTAAGATATTATTATTTAATATAATAATAGATAAACTGGATGTTAAGTTATTTGTTATAAATTTTTTGAAATGACATATTAAAAATATAATATTATTAATAATTTAAAATAAATTTGTATGCTACCAATTAATTACAAATGAATATATAAACCAAATGAATATATAGAAAATGTTTCTGTGCTCATAAAGGTGTTTTATCACAATATATTAAATCAGTTACTATTAGTTAATGGTATTAATGAAATATATATAATATAAATTCAAAAATTTATTTTTTATATTCATCCAATTTATTTTATAGGAGTAAGATTAAAAACCAAGGGTTATATATAAAAAATCTATATTTTCATTAAAGCATTTAATTGGTTTTTGTTAGTGATTTATATTTTAATACAATTTTTGAATTTTTATTAATTTATAATCTGAAAATCAATATCATTTCAAAAATAAGAATAAAAAAATTATTATAGGGTTAATTATTGGCCTTTTTCTGTGAAGTTTTATTTTTTTATGAATAGTGAAAAATATTGAATTTTGATTCAAAAAAACATTTTCATAGAATTTATTTATACGTATAAATTTTATTCTTAATGGGTTTAAAATTTTCATTATACAATTTTTTTAGAAATTAATTATATTTATAAAATTAAAATCAATTTAATATTGAAATTTTATATAAAAACATTCCATCATTTTAAATGATTTTAATTAAATAAACAAATATTACAATCCCTTATGTGAGATTACTTTTAAATTAATTTCCACCACTTTTGAAATTGCAACATAGAAATATAGATTAAATTTTAAGAATAATAAAAATATATAATGTCTAATAATGTAAACATAATTTTTTACCAAAAATATTATTGAATTTTCTTATAAATTATTACAGTAATTAAGAGAAACATTATCTTAACTATGGGAAAAACCATAATTTGAAGAGATAAAATGGAAAAAATTCTAAAATCCATTAGATGGCCTTATTAAAACCCTATACTCCATTATATTGAATTTACTAATTTTTTTAAGAAATATGGAAGAGGACTAACATAGGTGGAATACCCTTTTCAAATATTTAAAATTATTTTGTTCCTCCCCCACTTTAAAAATGAATTCACCCATCCCATTTTTTTACACCTCTCAAGACCTTTGGAATGGAAAAAATCATCTTGAAAAATATCCAAAAATCATTCCCCTAATTCTGTAATCCCCACATTTTTATTAAATCAAATCCAAAGATGTATTATGGTATAAACAAAAAATAATTACTTGAAAACACGGTAACAATCTTCAACGATCATATTTTGTTTCATATACTTCCCCTACAAATCAATAATATTTATATCATGACTATATAATTACACAAGTATCCTAAAAATAATAATATTTTTGAATTCTAATTTTCTACTTACACTTACACACACTTCCATCTAATGGGTGAAGAACATACAGATTCATGTATGATGAACTACCTCCACGGAAAATGAATATTATGATTTCATCCATTACCACCTCTCTTAGTGGTCATTTTGAGGAAAATTCTATTTATATATGATATATATGATATTTACTATATATTTTTTAATTCTTATAAAACATATACTTTTATTTTTTCCATTTTTTGGGAATAAGATAACATCATTTACAGAAATGTGGCCTACTGCCTTCTCAAAGCGATGGGATTTATTCTTCTAATACATGGAATGTATAAAGGATAGTTTTAGTAATATGATATAGAATATAATACATATATATGTGATAGATCAAATATTTTCAATTAATTTATATTGAATATCATTGTTTTAAACCCACAAAAGTGTTCCTTCAAGATGAATTGTTTCATTTTTATGATATTGGTGATATTTTGAGCTGAATAATAAAAATTGACCATTTTGGATTTTTAACAGTTTTAAATTATTTCTGTCCTTTGGAAATAACATTATCTACATTGATACAAATTGAAAAAATATTTCTTTTCCATATTCTGCACATCCAGGGCTTCATTTACTATTTTTGGACTAAAAGATGAATTGGCCATATAGAAGCTCAAATAAAGCTCAAAAGTTGGAGAAAGAGAATTGTTTTCTGTTTTTCCTAGTTCTGGTGTGGGATTGATAACTCATTCATGTTGGGCCAAAATGTTGTGAAATTCGGTAGGAGGACGCACAAGGGGTTTTGGAGAATCATTTATGAATGATGGACCGCATGAATCAGCTGTTTATGGGGTCATTAAATAACTCTAGTCCAGAGGATTTCGTTTTGAAGAGTCTGAATGGACAAAATAAATTTTCCGAGTAAAACGAACATAACTCTCAGAATACATTTCCAAATATACTGAGATTTTGAGGGGCCACGGCCAAGGGAATCATGAAAAACATTCAAGAAGGGTTCAACGCGTGAAGATGTCATTTAATTAGGATACAACGCGTCAACATCCAGGGGACAAATTTTGGCTATAAAAGGAGGAGAGCTCCACCCTCTCAAATCATTCCACTCTCCATCCCATTACTTCTGGGGGACCACGAAGGCGATCTTTTAGGATTTATCTTTTATTTATTTTCTTTTTCATTGTTTTTTAATGCCTTCTTCTTCCCCTTTCAACTCGATTACCCTTCAAATGGAGGGGTAAAACATTTGAGTGATCGGGAATGGGGGAGTTTCAGTTTTTTAATGTCGGAGTTTTGAGCATAAATTTAAAATCCTCTTTTTCTTGTGAATGACTTCTATTATCACTGTTTCCCAATGATCTTAATGTGATCTTGTTTTGAGTTTGGTGTATTCATTGTTAATATCATTGGTTAAAAACTTTTAATCTCCCTCCACCTAGTTCAATTTGTCTCGATCGAGCAGATTGTGTTAGGTGATGAGTGTCTAGCGATTGTTGGCACATGTGCGAAACTATTAAACATTTTCTATAGTTCTAGGGAGCAACAGTTCCCGATCAGGAATTTCCTTAGTTGTTTAGTGATTGTTTATGAACTTTCACGCACAAAGGAGTGAGTCTCATTTGTTTTTTAAACCAAGGGTGATTAATAACTCGATCGAGGAGTTTTTCATTTGTTATTCGAAAGGAAGAGAGAGAATATGATCTTTATTACTATGATGACATTGAAAAAGTGAATCCTACCCTGAACCCATCACTCTATTTATCCATTAGTGTTAGACTTTTCTTGTTATTTCTTGATTTATTTTTCAACCTAAATAATTTAAAAAAACAACATTTTCTTCTTTCTTAAATTCAAGTGACAAACATAATTGTTATGCACTCCTCTTCGGGAGAATTCCTAGGGTTAATCACTAGACTACACTTAGGAAATTTAAAAATTGTTTTTGCCACGCCCTACGATAGGCGTGCATCAAACTTGGTGCTGTAGTCGGGGAGGTAGTGCAACAAAAAAATCAAAATTGAATGACCCGCAACTGAAAAGAACCATTAATTGAATTTGATCTAGAAATTGAAATAACATTAACCCAACTAAGAAAAAGAAATCTACCAGAAATCTTTAAAGAAATAGATATCTCAGATTCAAGTGAAACTCTTAGTTTTCACTCTGAACCTGAAATCATGGCTAGAAATCCCAACCAAACCCTGTGTGATCTTTGTGCACCTCAATTTTCCATTAAAAATAACAAACTAATTGCACCCAATGAACCAAATGATTTTGAATCATGATTCAATATGATTCATGTGCTTCTAAAGTTTCATGGTTATGTAGGAGAAGATCCAAATTGGAACATTAAAGAATTCAGATACACTTTCTCAAGCTTCACGACAAGAGGAGCACCCGAAGACCAATTTCAGTGGAGGGAATTCCCCTTCTCACTTGAAGGAGCAGCTAAAGAATGGTTGTAAAACCTACAACCAGGGGAGATCAGTGATTGGAAAGACCCAAAAAGATGTTTCATGCAATGGTTCTTTCCCACATCAAGGAGCATTGCAATCAAGAAGGAGATTTACATCATACGACAATCAACTGGAGAAAACCTCTACAAGTACTGGGAGTGTTTCAAGAAGCTATGTTCTAGCTGCCCACATCATGAAATGGAGGAACACAAATTACTTGTGTTCTTCTACCAAGGACTTATGGATAATGATCGAAATATTCCAGATGCCTCATCAGGGGGAACCTGATTGAAAAGTCACCTACAGATATCAGAATACTAATTTAGAAGATTTCTCAAAACTCAAAACAATTTGGACTAAGAGGAATGGGAGCCAGGGGGATACATGATGTAAAAACATCTAATTAATCTACATTTATTGAAACCAAAGTTGATGACCTTGCAAGGTTAGTCCGTCAAATAGTGGTAACATAAGAAAATGGACAACAAGCTTTAGCTCAGGTATGTGGTTTATGTTATTTTTCCACTCATTATACTGACCAGTGCCCTAAGATATAGGGGACATAATACTATATTGAGGCCTTTCAACCAAGACAATTCCAACAAAATCAACTTCATTATCTCCAAGCCCAACAAGGATATGGGAACCAAAAAAATCAGATGAGACCATTTAACCCGCACCCCAGTCAACATTCTTACCACCAGCAGCAATACGAGAACCCCCATCTATTCCAACAATCTTATAAACATCCCTTCCAACAACGACAATCTTTTCAGCCACCACCATTCCAAAGAAATACATATTAACAACCATCCACCGGCACACAACCTTCTATGGAACCGCTACAATCCATGTATGAGGGCCTAGAAGATAAGGTTGAAAAGATAGTAGAAACACTAGGAAGTCTTGTTCAAATCATGTCCAAGAATCCAGGGAAGCTTCCTTCCCAAATAGTGCCAAATCCTAAATAGAATGTTAGTTCAGTCATAACAAGAAATGGAAAAGAAATCCCACCTCCATCCAACCCTGAACCTGAAATAATACAACATATTCTGAGGGATAATGATTCAGAATGTCTTATGAAAATCCTCCAAGAAGATGAAAAGGAAGAGGAGGTGGAGAAGGATAGATTGAAGAATAAGAAATAGGAAACATCAATGCAAAGAAAACAAAGGGATAAGAAAGACTTACCACCACCATTTCAAACAAGGATGATAGAATTAATGAAATTTCATGATGATTCACTTCAAAAAGAAATTATGGACACCTTACAAAAAGTGGCAATCATTATCCCCCTACTTGAAGCTGTTAAACAAATCCCTAAATATAAAAACTTCTTGAAGGATCTATGTTCTAAAAGAAGGAGGCCGAATGGAAATGAAAGAATCAACTTAGGAAGAAGCGCCTCATCATTGATCACACCACCGATACTGCAAAAATGTCAAGATCTAGGGACTTTATCTATTCCCTACACTATCGGTTCTTTAAATTTCTCTAATTATTTGTGTGATCTAGGTGCTTAAACTAATGTATTGCCTCACTCGGCATACACTTATTTGTAGATCGGAGAATTTAAGCCTACTAGAGTGGTGGTCTAGCTCGCAAACAGATCCACAGTTTTTCCAATAGGTGTTCTGGAAGATGTTCTTGTAAAGGTAAAAGATCTATTGTTCCCAGCTGACTTTTATTTGATGATAATGGAAGAAGATAGGAGTTCATCACACTCACCCATCATCTTGGGAAGACCATTCTTAAAGACAGTGATGACCATCATCAATGTGAATGAGGGAACACTCTCAATAGAGCTCAGAGATAGTCGAGTGCATCTCAATATACTCAAATCCATGAAGAATTTTTCAGATGTTCATTCCCTGAAAGAAATCTACCACAACGAAGGAAAAGAACCAAATAAACATTCAGAAGAGACAACCTTTGAATTATTGGATAGTTTGTTAGAAGAGGATGGAGAATTAAAATGAGTATAGGATGTTGAGATCAAGAAGTATAAACTCAAGGAGGCCAAACATGAAAATATTATCATAGATCTCTGGAAGGAACTTGCTACAAAGGAAGAAGAACCAGCTAAGAAGAATTCCATATGCCTTGCAATGGAACATGAGCTGAAGAAGGTCAAGGAAACCACCATTAAAACTATAGAGTGTAAAGGATTTTCTAAAACCAATAGGAATAGGGGATTACAAGAAAAAGAGGAAAAACCCAAAACCAGGTTCGTATGGGTAAAGAAAATTGAGGGTCAATCTTCTGCCTCAGGAGAGGAGAGGAATTTTCAAAGGACACCACAAACACTTAAAAATAATTATGTTCACATTGAAACGAGGAAGAAACAAATATCCAAAAAGATTTAAAGCCATTCCAGAAGAACAAGATTTCAGGGGTTTTGTTGTTGTTGTGGTATCTATGGACACAAATCAGACTCTTGTTGGTACAACATGTCTTTACTAAGAAGTAGAAAAGAACCAGTGGAGGAGATTACACTCCTCCAACCGATCTATCAATAAGATCCATCAGGGTGTACCTCTCCTTCACACTTTCTTCATGTTGTGATTCATTTGAAAATTGTCTTACATGATAAATCCACTTGAATCCATTGCAGACACTACAATATTTAAGTGTGGTGGAGGGAACCTTTGTAGTATAATATTTTCATTTGGTGTTTGTTTTCACAGAAAAATAAAAAAAATTGTGTTTTCAAATGTTTGTGTGTTTATTTTTCAATTTTTTGTGTGTTTTTGAAACTTTTGAGCTGAAATGATTATCATTACCATTTTTGAAACCCATTTCAATGAGTGAACCAAACTATTTCATGAAACTGAGCTTAAATGAATGTTGAAATTACTTTTGTTTCAAGTTCAAATATTTTGGAATTTCATGTAAAGAACACTTATTTTTGAAACCCATGCCATATTTCACTGTCTATATCTTTGAAATCACTTTCTTGTGAGGCTTCTAAACCATTTCTGTCATATTCATTCGCCTCATTTCTTGATAGAACCAGACCATGCTTGCTTAAACCAGAATTTGATTTATTTCTTTCAAAACTTGATGGTTTGGGGTACGTGTGTTTTAAATGATCGAGGCATTTATTTGATTTGAAGCCCCATTTTCAAAATAATCCTTTTCATTATGGCCCCCCTTTACATTTATCCTTAATTGTATCCCTTAGTAGCCATGAATTTCCTGTTAGGATAGCCACATTACAAGGCAATGTTCCATAGCCTACCTGCTCTTTAAGTAAAATTGCATGATCTAGTTGAACTTAAGTGTGGGGGAAGATGTCTTGTGGTGTACTACCTCATTTTGTGATACTTTTGGAGGAATATAAAATGTTGAAGAGATGATGTTACTACTGAATATTTAATTTTGTTAAAAGTTTTCCCATTCTGGAGCTTTCATGATAAGAGAAGTTGTGCCTTTCTGGAGCTTCCGATGTAAAAAAAGAATGTTTTTCCTATCTGGAGCTTTCAAGAAAAACTCATGTTTGAAAAGATTGAAATTTTTTCTGCTGAAATCCTGAGCTGATTGAATGATGATGGAGCTGAGTTTCTACAAAGGGGAATATAAGGAACCATACTTGAGTGAAAATTAGAATGTTGCAAATTTTCTTCAAAAAGAGCCAAGCCCTCCTTTTTCGGCCTCAGAATTTTTAACTTCTAAATTCTACCAACCGAAATCGATAGAACAACACATAAAAGATCTCATGTGAATCGCATGTCCTTGACTCATATCGGGTGTAGAAGTAGGAATTTATCAAGCCTATGGTGACTCTCGTGTGAGTATGGATAAGAAAAGCTTTTTTCAGCATTTACATTTGTGAGATGAGAGAAAATTCATGTGAGGTAGGTGTTTTGTGTGCATGGGATAAGAAATGAAGTGAAAATATATTAAAATATAAAATGGAGAAATTTAAATAATTGTTTTTGATGAGGAATTATATCTTTTTGTTTCTTGGAATTGATTTGTTAGATCTCATTGATATTTGTTTTGGATTTGATTTGATTTGACTCTTACTTGTCCAGGAGTCCAAGTGCTAAGTGTGGGGGAATTGATAGAGAAAATATGTTCAATTAATTTACATCTAATATCATTGTTTTAAACCCACAAAAGTGTTCCTTCAAGATGTTTTGTTTCATTTTTATGAGATTGGTGTTATTTTGAGATGAATAGTAAAAATTGACCATTTTGGATTTTTAACAGTTTAAAATTATTTCGGATGTTTGGCCATAACATTACATACACTAGTCCAAATTAAAAAATTATTTACTTTACGTATTCTCCACATATAGGGATTCATTTACTATTTTTTGACTAAAAGCTGAATCGGCCATATAGATGCTCAAATAAAGCTCACAAATTGGAGAAAGAAATTTTTTTTCAGTTCTGCCTAGTTTTGGTGTGGGCTTCATAACTCATTCATGATGGGCCAAAATGTTGTGAAATTCGGTGGGTGGATGAGGAAGGGGTTTCTGATCATTCTTTATGAATGAATGACTGCGTGAATAGGCCGTTAATGGGGTCATTCAATCACTCTAATCCGGAGGATTTCGTTTTGGAGAGTCTGACTGGACAGAATAAATTCTCCAAGTAAAACGGCCATAACTCTCGGAATATAGGTATAAAACCGATGAGATTTTTAGGGGACATGGAAAATGTAATTATGAACAACATTAAAGAAGTTATCAGCGCGTAAAGATGTCATTTAATGGGGCTATAATGCGTCAACATCCGGCGGGAAAATTCTGGCTATAAAAGGAGGAGAGCTCCACCCTCTCAAATCATTCCAGTCTCTATCCCATTCCTTCTGGGACACCATGAATGTGATATTTTTTGATTTATCTTTTATTTATTTTATTTTTATAATTTTTTAATGCCTTCTTCTTCACCTTTCAACTCTATTACCCTTCACATGGAGGGGTAAAACATTTGAGTGATTGGGGAAGGGGGAGTTTCACTTTTGTAATGTCAGAGTTTTGAGCTTAAATTTAAAATCCTATTTTTCTCTTGAATGACTTCTATTATCACTATTTCCCAATTATCTTTATGAAATTGTGTTTTGAGTTTGGTGTATTCATTTTTAATAGATTTGGTTAAAAACTTTTAATCTCCCTCCACCTAGTGCAATTTGTCTCGATCGAGCAGATTGTGTTAGTTGGTGAGTGTCTAGCGATCATTGGCACATGTGTGAAACTATTAAAAAATTCCTAGATTTCTAAGGAGAAACAATTCCTGATCAGGAAATTACTTAGTTGTTTAAGGATTGTTTAAGAACATTCATGCACATAAGAGTGAGTCTCATTTTTTTCTTAAACCAAGGGTGATTAATAACTCGATCGAGGAGTTCTTCATTTGTTATTCGAAAGGAAGAGAGAGAATATGATCTTTATTACTATGATGACATTGAAAAAGTGAATCCTACCCTGAACCCATCACTCTATTTATCCATTAGTGTTAGACTTTTCTTGTTATTTCTTGATTTATTTTTCAACCTAAATAAATTAAAAAAAAACCTTTTCTTCTTTCTTAAATTCAAGTGACAAACATAATTGTTATGCACTCCTCTTCGGGAGACTTCCTAGGGTTAATCACTAGACTACACTTAGGAAATTTAAAAATTGTTTTGCCACGCCCTACGATAGGGTTGTGTCAATATGATAGTATAATTATAAAAGAAATATACATATATATCATATAATTTTCATAATTTTAAAATAAGACAAGGAAATGAAATTAGCGATCAGGCGTACATAAGGCCTACCGTCTCCATGAATAGTGCATTTCAATTCATATATCCAAATATTATAGATTGTTATTATAAGGCCCCAGCCTTGAAAACCACTTAATCATGAGTTATTTCATGAATACACATTGAGGATCTTTTTAGGTTTAGAGTTTTAGAGAATTAGATCTTAAATCATGCATTACATTCCACATTTCAACAAGGTGGTTACATAAAAGACGGTATTATTTTTTCCCATCAAAGGAGACATGTTTAAAATAAAACATGGATTATTTCTTAACACATCCTTGACACAATCATCACATCATGTACCTTTCCCTTGACCCGTGAAAAACATTTCAAAAACATGGGATGAGCATAAAAAGCTCAGCAATGGATTTAAAACTACATAATGATAACATTAGTCCATGTATACATATGAATCAATGAAATCCTACATTACTCATAAAACATAAGAACATTATCATACCTCATGAAATCATAATATTTATGAATAACTCATAGAAAACATAAGACATAAACGTAACTTGAGGCATTCATAACATTCTTACGTAGGGAGTAACCCTCATGGTTATGTTTGGAATACCCATAATAGTATATTCCCTAAATCTCTTCGGAGAAACCTTATTATTTAACTCCTTTTCGTTAACCAATGCATTGGAGATCTATATTAGGCTCACCCGCCCCTAGTTTATCATGGAACCACCTGTCTTCATAAACAATGCCCAAGAACCATAACATAATCATATCACATAAAACATGCATCAAGGAAACATAACATTTCCAAATTTCAATAACAAGATATCAATACAACACATTGATATAATCAAAACATTATAAAAACCATTTTCAATACCAAAATAAAATAAAGGTAAAACATGGTATTTATTTTTCATTTTAAAAGAAAAAGTTATGGCTTGTCGAAGAAGCCGAAACTCAAATAATGGTCATGGTGGTGAAGAAGTCGTTTTCTCTGCATGTGTACGACAAAAACATTCCCTTTTTTCATTTAGTAAATCGCTTCATATAAAAAAGATTCATTTTGAATAAAATTAAAATTCAAAGGGTTTTATACACCGTATAAAATAATGTCGTGTATAAAAAAAATAAGCCTCAATGAAAGGATATTGAGACGAAGTCCCTTACCTCGTGTCCGACTTGACTCGATCATTCTTTAATCTCCTGAATAATAAACTTGAGTTAATTTATAATTTCTTAAGAAACTTTTTCAAGTTCATTATTCCTTTTATATCACATATTACCATGTTATGAACATTATGTAATTGTTTAAGTTAATAACAGTCATTTTCTTGATCTTTGGTACTAGAGCCAAAAATAAACTTCTTATAATTACAAGTTGTTCATGTGGTAAAATATCCACTATATAAAGAATTATATTCATGATATAGATATCATATATATCATATATATCCAGTATATACATGCATTTATAATATTACTTAACATTTAGAGGTAAGAAATGAAATGCACCGTTCATGGAGACGGTAAGCCGTACGTACGCCTGAACGCTACTTTCATTTCTATTTCATATTTAATGGAATGAAATCATATTGATATAAAGGTATATTATAATTCCAGTATAATATCATATATAACATCATAAACCCCATCCTTTATACGTCCCACATATGGCATTAACGAATCAAATCACTTTGAGGGGGCGGTAGTCCACCCTTCCTAAAATGAAGATATCGCGTTTACACATACTAGAAACCAAAAGGCATGAAATAAATGAAAAATACATAATCATAAAGAAAACATAGACATAATATATATCATATATAAATATAGTTACATCTTAATGTCCACCATGAAAGGTGTTAAAAGAATATTGAACATTCATCGTTTCGGGAGGCATAAATTGGCCAATCACAAAAACAAAATGTTCTTTAACAATTAGACGGAGGTGTGTGTAACTATAAATCAAATACTTATCATAAAAACATTCTAGTATATTGGAAATACTGTTGTTGTTAAAAAATAAAATAATAAAAAGAGTTTAGGGGGTTGGAGAAGCAAAATAAAACAAAAGAACACAAGTGAAGACATTACCTTTAAATCGGGTAACGCTTCTTGGTTTGAACCAAAATTGATTCTTGAAGAGCTTTATGACTAAGGTAAGGCTTCTAGGATGAACAGAGGGATGTGGAGAGATAAAATGAGCAGATCTTGGCTGAGCCAATGGATTGAGAGGTGTGGGTAAGGTGGTAGAGGTGGGGGCCTTTTATAAGAGGGAGGAGGGGCACTCTTGGAAAGTCAAGAAATGTTACTTTATTATATAATAAGTTTCAGAGTTTAAAGGTCCCAAAATTATATATTTAGAGGATAAGGTGATAAGGGTTATTAATCCACCCATCCAATAGGTCTTTTACATGTGTTAATCTTATATTTTACATTATCTTTTCAGTTTAATTAAATCGATCATCAATGATGTAATTGCTGCATCATCATGGTGTCATAAAAAATTTAATTTATTTAATGTCTAAAAATTATAAAAAAATATCATGATATAGAAAATATTTTTAGATTTACAATGAATATTTATATTCTAATCTATCATTTATTGAGACAAAATTAAATTTTTTTTACTTAGGTGTTACATACTTTTGTGATATTCTCCTTTCATTAAAAATAAAAAGATAAAGTGTCACTATCACCCAAAAGCGATTCCATGGGGTCCCAAAGTTTGGAAAAAGGCATCCCATGGTCGGCCATGACACAACCAGTTGCATTTGGACACATGTTGGGGTCATTTTTTTTATTGTTATATTATTTTATTACCCTTAACTACCTGATTACTAATTAATCACGATAATTAAAGATAATTACTGTCTTTACTATTCATAATGTTCGAAAACAAAAGAGTATTAATTACATAATTTGGACCTTATATATAAAAATATGGAATCCATTTTACCAAATTCAAAACACCTAAATTTTAGTAATTATTTTAATAATAATTCCTGTTGTCAAAACAAATAGAGGGTTTTTTAGAAACAATATCTATCAAAAGTTTCACAATTGTTTATGTCCAATTTCAAAGTGAAATTAATTTCAATGTCCAACATTGGATTAAATGGAAAAAATATATTCTAATTTTTATTTAAAACAAATTAAAAAAACAATATAACCATATAATTAAATTAGATGAAAAATTTTTTTTGAAGTAAAATGCAGTATTTTTCACTATTCATTAAAAAATGATCATTTTTAGAAAAATACAAAAAATTTATCCAAAGTAAATTTAAATGTCCTAATACTAAAAAATAAATTTATTTTGACAAATATATAATATAAAATTGTCAAAAGATATATTTAAAAATGGTTCACAATCAAAAGGTAGTAAAACAATCTTTTAAAAATATTCGAGAATTTTATGTTTGAGATTGGATTTATTCTCATTTTAATCCTCTAAAAAACTATTCTAATTCATAAATATACATAGATATGAAAATACATAATTATTTACTTACTTGGGATGTCACATCCTTCCCCCCTTTAGAAAATTTCATCCCTGCAATTTATTTACTTATTGAATAAGTTGGGGTATTTATCCCTCATTGCATTTTCAGATTCCCATGTTGCCTCATCAATCATGTGGTTTATCCACAAAACCATTACATGATGAATCAACTTATTTTTCTATACATGCTTCATATGGTCAAGAATCTGGACCCATTCTTCCTCATATGATAGGTTCTCTTCCAGCTGAACTACCTCTGGACTCAAAACATGAGATGGATCTGGCATGTACTTCCTTAACATTGAAACATGGAAAGTATTGTGTACCTGAGATAATCTCAAGGGTAAATACACATGGTATGAAACTGATCCAACTCTCTCCAGAATTTCATATTGTCCATGGAACCTTGGACTCAGCTTTCATTTCTTACCAAATCGAATCACACTTTTCCATGGTGAAACTTTGAGGAAGACATGATCACATACCTCAATAGAGAGATCCTTCTTCCTATTGTTTGCATAAAATTTATGCCTGCTCTGAGACGCTCTCATGTGTTTTTGTATCAGCTAAACTTTTTCTACCAACTCTTCTAAAAATTCTGGTCCCATAAACTTCCTTTCACCCACTTCATCCCAAAAAGGTGGAGATTGACACCGCGTCCCTTATAATTCCTCAAATGGTTCCATCTGTATACTGTAATGAAAATTGTTATTATAAGAAAACTCAACCAATGAAAGATGTTAGTCACAACTTCCATGATAATCCATCAAACAAGTAGGTAGCATATCCCCCAAAGTCTGAATTGTTCATTCTGACTGCACATCTGATTTAGGATGAAAAGTTGTACTATAATTTAATGCAGTACCCAATGACTTCTGAAGGCTTTTCCAAAAGTTAGAAGTAAACCTGGGATCACAATCAGATAAAATAGAGAGGGGAACTCCATATAACCTGATTATCTCTTTAAGATACAAATGAGTAAGTTTATCTAGTGAAAAAAGATCTTGTATAGCAAGGAAATTAAAAGATTTAGTCAAGCGATCAACAAAAACCCAGATTGAATTATTACCTTGAGGTGTATTCGGAAATCCCACAATGAAGTCCATGGATATATTCTCTCATTTCCTATCTGAAACTGGTAAAAGCTGAAGCATCCCCTTTGGTAACTTCCTCTCTACATTAACCTGTTGAAAAGTCAAACACTTCTCAGTAGAATCAGCAATATCTCTTTTCATTCCATCCCACCAGTAATACTCCCGAAGATCTCTATACATCTTAGTACTTCCTAGTTGAACTAAAAACAAAGAACTATGAACTTCACATAACAACTCTCTCTTCAACTGTGAATCACACGGCACACACATCCTCTTCCCAAATCTCAAAACACAATCATTATTAATGTTGAATTCAGGTAACATACCCTTCTGAACCAGCTCTACCTGTTTCTACAACTCACTCTCTTTCTTCTGAGCTTGCTTAATTCTGTCTGATAGAGAAGATTTCACTGATACCTGAAACAAAACAGAAGAACATCCTTCACCAACAACTTCTATGCCAAATTTCATCAAATCCTTAAATAAATGATCACATTCCAAACATAACTTGGTTAATGAAGCATTAGTATTTCGACTCAAAGCATCGGCCACTATATTTTTTTCTCAGATGGTAATGAATTGTAAAATCATAATATTTGATTAATTATAGCCATCCCATCTATCTCATGTTCAATTATTTTTGAGTGAATATAAACTTTAAACATTTGTGATCAGTATATATTTCACATTTTACACAAGACAAATGATGCCTCCAAATTTTTAAAGAGAAAACAACAGCAGCTAATTCCAAATCATGTGTAGGGTAATTTACCTCATGAGTTTTCAACTGACATAAAGCATAAGCAAATACCTAATCATTCTGCATTAGGATGAAACCAAGTCTTTTCAATGAATCATCACTTTAGATAACAAACACACCATTCCTGGAAGGTAGTTCCAAAATTGGAGCATTCACCAATCTTATTTTCAACTCCTGAAAACAATAATCACATTCTTTTGTCCAGATAAACCTAACACCCTTCCAAGTTAGCTTAGTCATTGGACTAGATAACTGTTATTTTTTTTAACAAACCTTAGTAATAGCCTTAAAAACCAAGAAAACTATGAATCTTGGTTAAATTTGTGGGTCAGGGCCATTCTTCAACAACCTTTTTTTTTATAGGATCAACAGTTATTCCATCTCTAGAAACAATGTGACCAAGGAAAGAAATTTGTTGCAACCAAAACTCACACATTCTGAATTTCCCATACAATTTCTTTCATTTTAAGGTTTTGAAAATAACCATTAAACATTTTTCATATTCCACTATAATTTTAGAAAACACAAAAATATCATCAATGAAAACAACCAAAAAATTTTCCAAGAACTCATGAAAATTTCTATTCATAAGGTCCATGAATACAGCAGGTGCATTGGTTAACCCAAAAAGAGTTACTAAAAATTCATAATGGCCATATCTTGTATGAAACATGGTCTTCGGAATATCTAATTCCTTTACCTTCAACTGATGGTACCCCGATCTCATGTCAATCTTTGAAAATTACTGATCTCTCTGGAGATAATAAAATAAATCATCGATATGAGGCCTAGAATATTTGTTCATAATAGTGATGTTATTCAAGGATCTATAATTAATGAAATGTCTCATAGAACCATCTTTCTTTTTATCAAAAAAGACAGGAGCACCCCTGGTGATGTGCTAGGTCGAATGAAACCTTTCTCTAATAAATCTTGCAACTGCTTCTTCAACACTAAATGTTAAATTTGAACTATTCTATAAGGGGGTTTTGAAATTGGCTTAGCATCAGGAACTAAGTCAACAGTAAATTCAACATCTCGATCTGGTATTATTCCAGACAACTTATCAGGAAAAACATCAGGATACTTATTTACCACTGGCACATCATTAATCTGAACGGTTCCTTTTTTTATACAACATGTGCAAGGTAACATTAATTTCCATAGTTTACAAGTTTCTCAGCCTCTTGATATGTTATCAAAAGTAAGGGTTCATTATTGTACACAAACTAAAATTCTTTCTAAAAAGAAACTTCTTTATCTCTATAATCAATCTTAGCAAGGTAAACAGGCAGCTAATCCAAACCCAAGATCACTTTAAACTCTACTAGAGGTAAAAAGATATGGTTTGAAAGTAGGTTCATTCCACGGATAAGGATAGGAAGAATCTTATAAATTCATTTTTCCCCAACATTTTCCCCAGGTGTTTTTACCACAAGTTCAGGTGTCATTTCTTGAGATGGGATTCCCAATTTACTAGAAAATTTTTCCGAGATGAAAGAATGTGTAGACTGTGAGTCAAACAACACATTGGAATAATCTGAGAAAACAAAAAAAGTACTTGATACCACTTCATTTGATGGCCCAACATCTGCCGAAGTAGTTTCAAAGGATTTCACCACACCTTTGTGCCTGTAGTCTGACTACTTCCCATCATTTGGGCTCTTTGTTGAACACTCGTTTGCATAATGACCCATCTCATTACACTTGAAACATTTCAATAACTGTAAATAAAATTTGGTCTTACAATCACCCTGATATTTTTCAGTGTAATCACGAGCCTTATGTCCCATCTTACCACATCGGTAGCACTTTCCAGAATTCAGAAGACATTCCCCAGCATGCCTTTTACCACATTTATCAAAAAAATAAAAACACAGTTTACTTACAATCAGACTTCATTGAAGTATTCTTCCCTTTCTCCTTCCACCTCGGTCTCTTCTTCTATTGGTTTTATATATCACTTGATCATCTATAACACCTCAAGCTTCCACAACACGCTTCTCTTTCAATAATGCAATATCTTGCATTGTACACAAGTTCGAGATTCTAACACACTACGACCAATATAAGTATCCATTATGAATAGTAATAACAACTTTTTGAAATTATATAAATTTCATATTTCAAAATGGACTTCATTTTTGGATTTAGAATATCGAAATTAGACTATGTTGTAGTTTTGGTTTTTTTCTGAGAACTTCCAATTTTCGATGAATAGTAAAAAAATACTTAAAAACAACTTTTTTAATAAAAATACTGTATAGTGATAAATTATACTATTTAGTGGTTTTAAATTATAATTAGAATATATTTTTACAATTTAATTCAATGGTGGACATTGTAATTAATTTCCATTTGGAATTGGAAATAAACAAATGTCAATCTTTTGACATATATTGTTTCTTAAAAACACTCTATTTATTTTTTCAATGGGAATTAATTATAAAATTAATTAATTAAACTTATATGTTTTTAATTTTTTAAAATAGACATCATTTTTGAATTCAAAATATCAAATATATCTTAGGTCGAATTTTCGTTATTATTCTGAAAAACTTCAATTTTTGAGGAATAGTGAAACCACTAAGTGGTAGTTAAAAAACATATTTTTCATTTAAATGAAAATTTACCACTTCTATGAATTGGATATCAAATATCCGACATACATGGTTGTCATTAGAAAGTAAAATGAGGTTCAGTGGGATGAAAATAACTTTTGTGAATAATAACCTTTGAGTTTTATTAACCTCGATTAGAGGTATTTAGGGTAATTTAAGGTAAAAATGAAATTATAAGAATATAAAAATATCTTGAAACATTTCCTACTCTTATTAGACGAGTCATGGCAGACCAAGAAAAACCATGTGACGATTTTTGGGACCCCATGTATCCACTTGGGTAAGATAATGACATTAATACCTTTTATTTATAGTAAAAATTAAAATGTCACAAACATGTGTTGTTTTACTAAAACATTTTTTACAAGGGGTTATACAAGTTATCATTTTAAATATAATAATTAATTGGAAGGATAAAAATATTTCCAACATCATGGAATTTTTTTATAATTTTTAGACATTAAATATATAAATTTATTTATGACACCATAATGATACAGTGATTACCTCTTTAATGAACGATTTAAATAAAATGAAATGATAAGGTAAAATGTAAGACATAAACATTACTAATGCCTATTGGATGGGTTGATTTAGAACCCTTATCACCTTATCCTCGATATATTTTATTTTGGGACCTTTAAAATCCATAAATCATTTCATAATAAAGTTACATTTCAATCTTTCCAAAAGTGCCCCTCCTATCCTCTTATAAAAGGACACCACATATACCACCTTATTCCCACCTTCAATGCCGTTTGGCTCGGCCAACCTATGCAAAAATACAATCTCAGCATCCATCTATTACTCCTAAAAGCCTCACATTGGGTAGAAGTCTTCCCAAGGAATCCTTTGGCACAAATCAAAAATAGTTACTTGATTTTAAGGTAATGTCTTCTCTTATGTTCTTTTGTTTTATTTTCCTTCTCCAACCCATTAAACCATTTCTATTACATTATTTTGGAACAAAACAAGTATATTCAATATAATAGGATGTTTTTATGAAATTTTATTTCTTTACACTTACACACACCTCCGTTTAATGGTAAAATAACATACTATTTATGTGGGTGGTGAATTACTGTCTCACGAAACGATGATTGTTCAATATTCTTTTAACACCTCTCATGGTGGCCATTAATATGTCACTATATTTATATATGATATATATTATTATTATGTTTTCATTATTGCTTCTTTATTTTTCATTTATGGAATACCTTTATGGTTTCCATTTTGGGTAAACACGATAATTTCATTTTAGGAAGTGCAGATTTCCGCCTCCTCACAGTGATTTAAATCGTTAATGCCATATATGGGACATATAAAGGATGGAGTTAATGATATTATATATTATATTATACTATAATTATAATATACCTCTATATAATTGTGATTTAATTCCATTAAATATGAAATAGAAATGATAGTAGCATTCATGCGTACGTATGGCTTACCGTCTCCATGAACGGTGCATTTCATATCTTACCTCTATATTTTATGTAATATTATAAATTCATGTATATAATGGATATATATGTTATATATTATATATAAATCATGAATATAAATCTTTATACAATGGATATTTTACCACATGAACAACTTGTAATTATAAAAAGTCTATTTTTGACTCAAGTACCAAAGATCGACAAAATGACCATTATTAACTTAAATAATTACATAATGTTCATAACATGGTAATAAGTGATATAAAAGGAATAATTAACTTGAAAAAGATTATTATGAATTATAAATTAACTATATTTTATTATTCATGAGATTAAAGAACAATTGAGTCAGTCGGACATGATGTAAGGGATTTCATCTCAATCTCCTTTCATTGAGGCATATTTTTTTTTATACACAACTTTCTTTTATATGATGTATAAAACCCTTTGAATTTTACTTTTATTAAAAATGAATCTTTTTATATGATGCATTTTTACTAAACGACAAAAGCAATGTTTTGTATTATGTGTGCGGCGACAACAACTTCTCTGCCACCGTGACCATTATTTGAGTTTCGGCTTCCTCTACATGCCATAACAGTTTTTAAAAGAAAAACAAATACCATGTTTTAATTTTCGTTTATTTTGGTATTGAATATGGTTTTGATAATTTATTGATTATATCAATGTGTTGTATTGATATCTTGTGATTCAAATGTGGAAATTTTATGTTTCCTTTATGAATTTTTTATGTGATACGATTATGTTACGGTCCTTGGGCATTGTTTATGATATGTTTAGACCTTTTCATATAAGTAATTAATTTGACTTAGTAAGTGACGGGTGGAGCCCGATATAGCTCCTAGATACATCGATAGGTCTCATGAGACAAACTAGTGTCTGGGCACAAGGCCTTGACAGAATCTTATTTGTATTCTTGGCATGAGGTCTTGGCTACGTGGTTATGATAGTATAGAATTATGTATTCCATCATTATGAAAGTGGTTATTTATATTGCATGTGATTATTCGACTAGTAGAATATCAATGTGAATAAGTGAATGGAATTATTTCATTTTATTTTTTCCATATTATGTTGAAGTTCAGGTTTAAAAGGCTTTTGTTTCAGTTATACATTTCCTTAAATGTTTATGTTTATTTAGAAAAGTTTCCACTATATTGTTATCCTTACTGAGCATCTGAGGTCACCCCTTCCTATGTTTTATTTTTCCCAGGATGTGAAGAAATATTTTATGACTGACCTGTAGGGATAGTATGAAGGGGATATGATTTTGGACTATGTAGGCTATGTTATAGTATTTTTTCACTTTATGATGTAATGTAACAGTCATGATTATATCTAGTGTTTCGAAGGCTGCTAAACTAATCGGTCTTTTGAGACTTGATCTTTTTTTATCATGACAATGTTATGTAATAATGCATGGACTCTGGGTAACTGTGGCCAGGGAATTACAGTTGGTATCAGAGAAAGTTTAGTACTAATCCTGGAAGCTAGATTTATATAAACTCTGATTAGAGCACATATCCCTAAGATAGTCTTTTAGGATTATAATAGAAGAACTTCCTATAATTTTTCTATTGTAGAGATTTTTTGAGTTTTCTGAGCAATACATCCCTATCTGGATACGAGCAGGTAAAGGCAGCTCTGGCACAGATTTACCTAGGTGTAAAATCCGAAAACACCACATTGAGCTAGACTTGAATGGGAACTAGTGCACGATAATTGGACTTGCTGCACTCTTGGTTACGACACTCCCAGGGGATATGATTAGGATAATTCTAAATTTATTTACAAACCATTATGAAGGGTTTATGAGTGTATACTTCCTCAAGGAAAACATTTTTATGATTATGGATTATACCCATAAACTGTTTAATTTATGTTAAGTGTTTTACAAGTATGGAATTATGTATTTTGATTCATAAAATGATCTAGTTTGTGACATTATTTATAAGTGTCCCCTAGTGGAAGGAATGGAAACCGTATCAATGCACACACTCCTTGTAGGGATTTCCCTCATACTCAAGATAATTATAGTGGTGTTGGGGATGCAACTGGTGCTGATCAGCTAATCACCATACTGGGAAAAATCACTTAGGTTATGAATAATAACCTTACCCATATGGAGCACCCTGATCCATAGCATGGAGGATTAGTGTTAGATATGTTCATGATGCATCAACCACCAACATTCAATGGTAGTACAAATCCATTAGTAGCTGAGAAATGGAAAAGTTCCCTAAAGAAAATATTTCTGGCTTTGGGGAGTAGTGAAAGGGAAAATGTTTTCATCGCAGTTTATCGCCTCACTGGACCTACTGATCAATGGTGGTCATTGATAAAAAACATGAAGGAAGATGATGAAGTATCTAATATGGAATGGACGGAGTTCAATGATCTTTTATTAGAAAAATACTCTCCTCATGACCATCGAGAAGATATGGAAAGGAATATTTTGAGTTTGAGTAAAAAGGAGGAAAAGAATGTTGCAAAGTGTGAAGCTAACTTTACAATGTTATCGAGGCATGTGGCAGATTTTATACTTAACCCAAGAAGTAAGATCAGTCGTTTCTTTTATGGGTTAAAATCGTTTCTCCGTCGAGAATTAGTATCACAATATTTCTCAAGGTATGAAGATATAGTCTCGTGTGCTATCAAGATAGAAAAGAAATTCTCAAAATCATATGACAATAATGTAATGAAATAGAATAAGAGAATGGTGGAACAAGATACAGATAAAGGGAAAGAAGGAACGAAGTATTTTCCATTATGCAATAATTGTGCGAAGAATCACCCCGATACTTTCCTAAAAGGAATGGGAGTTTGTTATAAATGAGGAAAAAAGGTCACTCGGCTCCTGAATTCATGGGAAAGAAAGAGGTTGTCAATGTTGAATGCTACAATTTTAGGGAAATGGGGCTTTATGGAAATGAATTTCATAAGCATCAGAGGAACTTACCTCTGAAAAGGCCAAGGGATCAAGGCTGATCTTATGCTGTTACTACAGTTGAAGTGGAATAATTAATGTATAGGTGTTTTTGGAATCAAAGATTATATTTTGGTTATAAAAATAATGTGATATATATAAGGGTTGTACTGCAATAATTTTTGTTCGCATTAAGGTTTTAATTTGACTAAGGTAATAATATTTTTTGATTTTTACAAAAAGAGAAACTTTACTTTGTTTGGGGAATCTGATGTTACCATTGATTTTGTAATTTAGAGACCTTTTAAAGAAAGTCTGGACAGAGGTATTTTAGATAACTATAAAGGTTGGAATGGATAATGTTAAAAATTGGGTAGTATTGTTTAAGGATAAAACATTTCTGAAGGTTATTTTTTGGAATATTATAATACTATAGTTTTAGGAAAAGGACAACCTGTAGGTTGGGGGATAACCCGCCGTGTCGGACAAAGCTGTAGGAATCGAACCCACAACCATAGTGCGGAAGGCCTATATTACCTACAACTAGCCTAAAAAAAGTCCCTGGTTATTAAAAAATAGTTTTCCTAATCTAAATGGTATGTGTTAATATTTGGAACATTGTATGATTTGGATAAAAATAATATTTTTGAGTTCTATTATCTTTTTCAGTGAAAGATGAGTTGGTGGTAGTAATTAGTGGAAGGTTGAAATTCTACTTGTCATGTATATATATATACATATATATATATATATATATCTTATTCTATGATGAAATTAATTCTTGAACATTAGGGAAGGGATATTAAAACAAAAATGTGTTATCCTAATACCTTATGTTTTGTTGAACTAATGATATTTTCATCATTGATTGATGGCTTTGAGGCCCTCAATTTTACACTTGTTTGTGATTGATGACCTCAATCAATCCCTGTAAATATTTATGTTTTTCCTCTAACTATGTGTATATAATTTCCACCATTGTTCTCTTATTCAAAATCCTAATTTGGTGGTGAGTTTCTCATTTCCATTTCCCTCTTATTAGGACTAAATTTTATTTACCCTATTTCTGATATGGGTTTTCAACAAAGGTATTTTCTGCATTCAACCATTTATTGTTTAAGAACAATTTCAAATTGTGAGGACGCAATTTATTGAAGGAGGGGAGAATGTAACACCCCAATATTCCACGTTACACTTCTCTTTCAATAATGCAATAGCTTTTTCATTGTACGCAAGTTCGAGATTCTAACACACTGCGACCAATCAAAGTAGCTGTTATGAATATTAAAACCAACTTTTTGAAATTATATAAATTTTATATTTCAAAATGGACATCATTTTTGGATTCAGAATATCGAAATTAGCCTATGTTGAATTTTTGGTATTTTTCTGAGAACTTCCAATTTTCGATGAATAGTAAAAAAACTACTTAAAACCCACTTTTTTAATAAAAATAATTTATATTGATAAATTATACTATTGAGTGGTTTTAAAGTATAATTAGCATATATTTTTACCATTTAATCCAATGGTGGACATTGGAATTAATTTCACTTTGGAATTGGACATAAACAAATGTCAATCTTTTGATATATATTGTTTCTTAAAAACACGCTATTTGTTTTGAAAACGAGAATTAATAATAAAATTAATTAATTCAACATATAGGTTTTGAATTTTTTAATATAGAAATCATTTTTGAATTTGGAATATCAATTATAGCTTAGGTTGATTTTTTGTATTGTAATTAAAAACATCAATTTTTGATGAATAGTGAAACAACTAAGTGGTAGTTAAAGAACTGATTTTTTGTTTAAATGAAACTTTACCACTTCTATTAATTGAATTTCAAAAATCCGACAAAATTTTTGTCATTAATAAGTAAAATGTGGTTCAATGGGATGAAAATGATTTTTTGTGAATAGTAACTTTTGAGTTTTATTAACCGCGATTAGAGGTAATTAGTGCAATTTAAGGTAAAAATGATATTATAAGAACATAAATATATCTTGAGACATGTCTTACTCTTATTTGATGAGTCATGGCTGACCAAGACAAACCATGGGACGATTTTTGGGACCCCATGGAGTGACTTGGGTAACATAATGACATTAATACCTTTTATTCAAAGTAAAAATAAAAATGTCACAAACATGTGTTGTTTTACTAAAACAATTTTTACAAGGGTTTATATAAGTTATCTTTTAGACTATAGATATTAATTGAAAAGATAATTTTTTTATAATTTTTAGACATTAAATATATAAATTTATTTATGACACCATGATGATGCAGTGATTACCTCATTAATGAACGATTTAAATAAAATGAAAAGATAAGGTAAAATATAAGACATAAACTTGTCTAAAGCCTATTGTATGGGTGGATTTAGAACCATTATCGCCTTATCCTCGAAATATATCATTTTGGGACCTTTAAAATCCGAAAATTATTTCATAATAAAGTAACATTTCAATCATTCCAAAAGAGCCCCTTCTCTCCTCTTATAAAAGGCCCCCACCTCTACCACCTTATTCAAACAATGAAAGTCATTTGGCTCAGCCAGACACTACCCAAATACTATATCAACTTCCATCTCTTACTACCAGAAGCCTCACTTTGGGTAGATGTCTTCCCAAGGAAGACTTTGGATTAAATCAAAAAGAGTTACCCGATTTTCAGGTAATGTCTTCTCTTATGATCTTTTGTTTTATTTTGCTTCTATAACCCCGTAAAACCTTTTTATTCCACTATTTTTTAACAACAATAGTACATTAAAAATATCAGGATGTTTTTATGAGAATGATTTTATTTACACTTACACACACCTCCGTCTAATTGTTAATGAACAAACTCTTTCTGTGGGTGGAGAATTACTACCTCATGAAATGATGATTGTTCAATCTTCTTTTAACACCTCTCATGGAGGCCATTAAGATGTCACTATATTTATATATGATATATATTATGTTTATGTTTTCTTTTTGATTCTTTATTTTTCATTTATGGCATATATTTATGATTTCCATTATGGGTAAATGCGATAATTTCATTTTAGGAAGTGCGGATTACCGCCCCATCAAAGTGATTTGAATCATTAATTCCATATTTGGGATGTATAAATGATAGAGTTAATGATGTTATATATGATATTATACTTGAATTATAATATACCTTTATATCATTATTATTTCATTCCATTAAATATGAAATAGATATGAAAGTAGCGTTCATCCGTACGTATGGCTTACCGTCTTGATGAACGGTGCATTTCATTTCTTAGCTCAAAATGTTATGTAATATTATAAATGCATGTATATACTGGATATATATTATATATATGATATCAACATCATGAATATAATTTGGTATATAATTGATATTTTACCACATCAACAACTTGTAATTATAAGAAGTTTATTTTTGACTCAAGTACCAAAGATCGACAAAATGACCATTATTAACATAAATAATTACATAATGTTTATAAAATGGAAATAAGTGATATAAAAGAAAAAATGAACTAGAAAACCGTTCTTAATCAAGTATAAATTAACTATAGTTTATTATTCAGGAGATTAAAGAACGATCGAGTCAATTAGGACACGAGGTAAGGGACTTCGTATCAATCTCCTTTCATTGACGCATATTTTGTTTTATACACAACTTTCCTTTATATGGTGTATAAACCCCTTTGACTTTTACTTTTATTCAAAAGGAATCTTTTTATACGAAGCGTTTTTACTAAACGACAAAACGAATTTTTTGTCTTACGTTTGTGGTGAAAACGACTTCTCCGCCGTCGTTACCATTATTTGAGTTTTGACTTCCTCTACAGGCCATAACTTTTTTTTAAAGAAAAATAAATACCATGTTTTAATTTTCTTTTATTTTGGTATTGGAAATAGTTTTTATAATGTTTTGATTATATCAATTTGTTGTATTTATATCTTGTGATTGAAAGGTGGAAATTTTATGTTTCCTTTATGCATGTTTTATGTGATACAATTATGTTATGGTCTTTGGGCATTGGTTATTATATGTTTAGACCTTTTCATATAAGAAATGAATTGGACTCAGTAAGAGATGGGTGGAGCCCGCTATAGCTCCTCTATGCATCGGTAAGTCTCATGAGATAAACTAGTTTCTTGGCATGAGGCCTTAACAAAGTCTTATTTGTAGTCTTTCCACGAGGACTTTGCTACGTGGTTATGATAGTCTGGAATTATGCATTCCATCATTATGAAAGAGGTTATTGATATTGCATGTGATTATTCGACTAGTAGAATAACCATATTAATAAGTAAATGGTATTATTTCATTTTATTTTTTCCATATTATTTTGAAGTTAATGTTTAAAAGGATTTTGTTTTAGTTATACATTACCTTAAATGTTTATGTTTATTTCTGAAAGATTCCACTATATTGTTATCCTTACTGAGCATATGAGCTCACCCCTTCCAATGTTTAATCTTTCCCAGGATGTGAAGAAATATTTTATGACTAACCTGTAGGGATAGTCTGAAGGGGATATGAGTGTAGAATATGGAGACTATGTTATTGTATTTTTTTTACTTTGTGATGTAATGTAACATTCATGAATGTATCTAGTGTTTCCAAGGCTACTAAACTAATCGGGCTTTCGAGACTTGATCTCTTGTAATCATGCCAATGTTACGCAATAAGGCACTGACTCTGGGTAACTAGGGTCGGGGTGTTACATCATTGAAAAAATCCATTTCCACCTTCTCAGTACATCGAACTAGTTTTTCATATATTTTTAACTCACGATAAGCTAAATCCCTTCGATATTTTGGCTTTAATCCTGAGTAAAAACAATTGATTTTATTATCAAGGTCTCAGATAATATTTGGAGCATACCTTTCCAATCGAGTGAACATTTCTTCATAAATAGCCATTGAGTCATCCTCTTACCTCAATTCCTAGAATTGTTTTTCCATACTAATTCTAACAGCCTTAGGAAAAAAATTTCTCAAGAAACATACCTTTGAATTCATCCCAGTCAAGAGAATCAATCTCATCAGCATCCCAGATATTTTTAACCCTTGACCACCAATGATTTTCTTCACCCTCTAAATGGTTAACAATAAGACTAACCTTTTTATTGTCTAAACACCCCATGACATCGAAAATATTCTCTAGTGCATTAATCCACCCTTCAGCTAGCACTGGTCCAGATGATCCACTGAATGATGGGGGATGTTGCCTCATGAAATATTCCACCACTGACATATTCCTCTGTGGTTGATTTGGCTGATCTCATGCATGGATACAACCACCATTTATCGGTTGATTCAACTATTCCATTACTACAAAAAAACTGTTCAGTTCCAATTCCGACCATCTCATGATGCTGATTTGGAAGGTCATTTCCTTCTATATGCCTTCATAGCACTGCTTCCCTGTTTCCTCTGTGGAAAACCATTCTGAAAAAATAGGTCTTAGATGAAGAAACATGGTAATCTTCAAATTCTATATCATTTCAATTCGACCATAAAAAAATATTTGTGGATAACCATTTAATAGAATTATAACTCCTAAAGTCATCTATACAGTCCTATGATACCAACTTTGAGGCCCCATCCTTAAACATCACTTAATCTTGATTTATATCAAGAATATAAATTGAGGATATTTTCATGTTTGGAGTATTAGAGAATTTATTCATAAATCTTGCATTACATTCTACATTTCAACAAGGTGGTTACATAAAATACACTATTATTTTTTCCCATCAAAGGAGACATATTTAAAATAAAACATGGATTCTCTTTTGACACTCCTTTGACACTATCATCACATCATGTGCATTTCACTTGACCTGTGAAAAACATTTCAAAAACATGGGATGAGCATAAAAAGCTATGTAAGGGATATAAAAGTATGGAATGAAAAAATTATCCCATGTATACATAAGAATCAATGAAATCATACTTTACTCATAAAACATAAGCACGTCATCATAACCCATGGAATTATAAGGTTTATGAATAACTCATTGAAAACATAAGACATAAAGGTATCTTGAGGCATTCATAACATTCTTACGTAGGGAGTAACCCTCATGGTTACGTTTGGAATACCCATAATAGTATATTCCCTAAATCGTTTCGGAGAAACCTTAGAGTTAAACTCCTTCGCCTTACCCAATGTATCAGAGAGCTATATCGGGCTCACCCGCCCTTAGTCTATCACGGAACCACCCTTCTTCATAAACAATTCCCAAGAACCATAACATAATCGTATCACATAAAACTTGTATAATGGAAACATAACATTTCCACATTTCAATAATATGATATAAATACAACACATTGATATAATCAAAACATTATCAAAACAATTTTCAATACCAAAATAAATGAAATGTAAAACATGGTATTTATTTTTTCATTTTAAAAAAATGTTATGTCTTGTAGAGGAAGACGAAACTCAAATAATGGTCATGGCGGCGGAGAAGTCATGGTCATCGCATACATACGACAAAAACATTCACTTTTGTCGTTTAGTAAAACGCTTCGTATAAAAAAGATTCCTTTTGAATAAAAGTAAAATTCAAATGGGTTTATACACTCTATAAAAGAAATTCACATATAAAACAAAATATGCCTCAATGAAAGGAGATTGAGACGAAGTCCCTTACCTCATGTCCGACATGACTCGATCATTCTTTAATCTCATGAATAATAAACTTGAGTTAATATATACTTTATTAAGAACCTTTTTCAAGTTCATTATTCCTTTTAAATCACTTATTACCATGTTATGTACATTATTTAATTATTTATGTTAATAAGAGTTTTTTTGTCGATCTTTGGTACTTGAGCAAAAAATAATCTTCATAAAATTACAAGTTGTTCATGTGGTAAAATATCCATTATATCTAGAATTATATTCATGATATAGATATAATATATATAATCTATATCCAGTATATATATGCATTTATAATATTACATAACATTTAGAGGTAAGAAATGAAATTCACCATTCATGGAGACGGTAAGCCGTACCTACGCATGAATGATACTTTCATTTATATTAAATATTTAATGGAATGAAATAATAATGATATAAAGGTATATTATAATTCCAGTATAATATCATAGATAACATCATAATCTCCATCCTTTATACATCACACATATGGCATTAACGAATCAAATCACATTGAGGGGGCGGTAGTCCGCACTTCCTAAAATGATGATATCATGTTTACCCATAATGGAAACCGTAAGGTATTCCATAAATGAAAAATACCAAGTCATAATGAAATCATAGACATAATATATATCATATATAAGTGGAGTGACATCTCAATGGCCACCATGAATGCTGTTTAAAGTAGATTGAACAATCATCGTTTTGTGAGGCCGAAATTCGCCAACCACAAAAACAGTATGTTCTTTAACCATTAGATGAAGGTATGTGTAAGTGTAAATCAAATAATTATCATAAAAACATCCTATTATATTTTACATATAGTTTTTTTTAAAAAATAAAATAGTAAAAAGAGTTTATGGGGTTGGAGAAGCAAAATAAAACAAAAGAACTCAAGTGAAGACATTACCTTTAGATCAGGTAACTCCTCTTGGTTTGAACAAAAAGTGTTTCTGAAAGATCTTTCTACCTAAGTTAAGGATTCTAGGATGAAGCGATGGATGTGGAGAGATAAAAAATTCAGATCTTGGCTGAGCCAATGGCTTGGGAGGTGTGGGTAAGGTGGTAGAGGTGGGGGACTTTTTTAAGAGGGAGGAGGGGCACTCTTCGAATGTCAAGAAATGTTACTTTATTATATAATGTGTTTCGAAGTTTAATGGTTAAAAAATAATATATTTCGAGGATAAGGTGATAAAGGTTTAAAATTCACCCATCCAATAGGTCTTTGACATGTGAAAATCTTAGATTTTATATTATCTTTTAATTTTATTTAAATCATTCATTAATGTGGTAATCACTGCATCATCATGGTGTCATAAACAATATTTTTTATTTAATGTCTAAAAATTATAAAAAAATATCATGATGTAGGAAATATTATTAGATTTAAAATGAAAATTTATAGTCTAATCGATCATTTATGTAGAAAAAATTAAAATTGGTTTACTTAGGTGTTATATACTTTTGTGATATTCTCATTTCCTTAAAAATAAAAAGATAAAGTGTCACTATCACCCAAAAGTGATTCCATGGGGTCCCACAGTTTGGAACAAGGCATCCCATGGTCGGCCATGACATAACCAGTATCATTAGGACACATGTTGGGGTAATTTGTTATTATTATGATATTATTTTATTACCCTCAACTACCTGGTTACTAATTAATCACGATAATTAAAGATAATTACCGTCGTTACTATTCAAAATGTCTAAAAACAAAAGATTATGAATTAAATAATTTGGACCTTATGATTCCAAACATAAATTGTAGTAATTAATTTAAAAATAATTCCCGTTGTCAAAACAAATAGCGGGTTTTTTAGAAACAATATCAATCAAAAGTTTCACATTTGTTTATGTCCAATTTCAAAGTGAAATTAATTTCAATGACCACCATTGGATTAAATGGTAAAAATATATTCTATGTAAGCTTTAAAACCAATTAAAATGGCAATATAACCACATAATTAAATTAGATGAACAAGCAATTTTGAAGTAAAATGCAGTATTTTTCACTATTCATTAAAAAATGATCATTTTTAGAAAAATACCAAAAAATTATCCAAAGTGAATTTCAATGTCCCAATACAAAATAATAAATTAATTTTGACAAATAGAGCTTATAAAATTGTTAAAAGATATATTTAAAAATGGTTCGCCATCAAACGGTGGTAAAACAATCTTTTAAAAATATTAGAGAATTCTATGCTTAAGATTGGAGTTATTCTCATTTTAAGCCTCTAAAACACTATCTAATTCATAAATAGACATATATATAGAAATAAATAATTATTTACTTACATGGGATGTTACAATTATATATATATATATAATGGATATATATGATAATAAAATCATGGTTTACCTTCTGATGATGATGAAATCATGATCTTCATAAGAAGAACAAAAACTAACTAGTCAAAACATACTCTAAAAACTAGGCTATTAACACTGAAAATACTAAAAATAATGAATGATTATTAACAAATGGGTAATAATATATTTTAATAATAGGATAAATTATATAAAAAATATGATTTTGGATATGTAATAAGTCATCAGAATGATTAAAATAATTATACATAATGTTAAAGGATGTTAACCTAAAAAGAAACCCATGTTCATGGATTATTTTTTTACTTTTTCAGGCATACACCATTAAAAAAACATAATACCTTTATGTGGTATATATATATATATATATCCATTTTTTATATATTATATCATTTACTCTTATATATTAATTTTATTTTTAGTTTCAATTTGAATAATTTATTTTATGGGGATTTGTGTTAAATGTTTTTATATGGAAAATAATTTCAAAACACAATTAAATTTCATTGAGTTATATTACTTCCTCGTTTGCGTTAATATTATATGGTTATGTGTGTAATAAAATTTTAATTTATATTTTTTACTTCCTCTTGATTTTTATATACATTTGACACCCATTATATATTCAATGATTGATTCTACTGACAATGTTTCGGTGTTTTCAAGGGTTCACTTCAAAATATCATATAGTGCGGGACTATTTATATATGAATTTACATCATAGTAAATTATTAGATCATTTGACCAGTAAAAAATATAATTTCTTTATATTCTACTTCTTCATGAACCTTCTCTAGGGATAGTACCATTTTCTACTCTTTTTTACTCAAAATGTATTAGAAGTTATTTTTAAGAAAACCAAACTTCATTTTTCTAATTAGTGAGAGAACATATATTTTTTATAAATAATATTTTGTACTAAAAGGTTTTCAAATTATTTTTAACCTTTTCAGAAATATGTCTTAAATAATTATTTACCCTTTTTTTCTTGTAAAAAATATTTAAATGGAATCTTTCTATCGATTTCAAAACAAGGAACTTTTATAACCTTTTTCCATGACAAAAGAATGTTCTTTTTATGTTGTAAAACATGTATGTATTTACCCTCCACCATTTATTTCTATATTCCATTGTGTGGTTAAAACAAATTTTTTTAAGAAAAATCATTCAAAATTGATATTCAAATAAGTGTATTTTCAAAATGTTTTTTAAAATGAAAAGTATATTTTCAACCATAATGTTTTCAAAATATCTTTTTTACTATTTCTTTTGATCAATGAAGGAAACCCATTATTCTTTCCCCACATGGTATATGGTATTTTGATATCATATTTATTATTCCTCTATATATGTTTTGATTGATTAAGAGATGGATATTATAATTATTTACTAACTTTACATGTAGAAGGATATTATTAATATTCTCTAAATCGATTCCCTTGGTAGACCCCATGAAATATTAAATTTCATATTACTATTGAGAATTAAATTTACCTTAATTATTGATGTCATTTATCATGGATATATTAATTTCTTAAACTGTACACAATTTTAAATATGGTTCTTAATTTGATACTTATTTTATTTTTGGGTAACTATTAATAAATTTGTATCCATTATTTAATAGATATATTTTTTTAGGTATATAGTTTGAGGATAAATTTATTATTCGATAGTTGAGAAGAGATTTATATAGTTAAAAAACCAGTGGGGACAAGTTGTAGACATCCCCTCAATGCATTCGTAGTCTCATGGAACCAAATCAATTAGTGATAAACCATTTTGGTTTGTTTCTAAATCACCGTAGGTTTAAAATATATTGTGAAAGGTCAAAACTGTATAGTTGCGGTTGGAAAAACCAAATTGGTTTGTAACCAGTTGATTTTATATGTCTTGTGACAGGTATTGATGACAATGGTTCCACATACTTAGGATACTTAAAATCCAATAATTAAGCATCTATATATTTTATATTTAGTTATTTTTATTCACATAAAAAATTCATTAACTTTAACTATTGATGGATTTCAATATTAGTTAATTATTTAAATGGCTTGAGATTTCAAGTATTAACCAAGAAATTTTATTTACTCACTTACTTATCAGTTATAGACTAATGGTATATGTTATCTATTATTTACTTTACCATATTGAAGATTTTTAGTGATTCATTATTTCTTCAACTATATATTAAATTTATAAATCATTTGATCTGACCCTTATTATGTCTATTTTCCCCAGGATTCCCAAAGGTATACTGTGAATGATATGAAGTGATATGAAATATGGATTAATGTAATTATCTTCAGTGATTATTTTTGTTGAAATTGTGGTATTCATTTGAAAAAATGACTTATATATTTATATAGTTTCCCAATATGACTAAAATATTTTGTCTTTTGGGACTCGATTATAGAAATGCAATTGTAGCATTAAACTAGCCCCAGGATTATGAGGGACGGGTCGCAACATCATACAATTATACTTCTTAAACCCTTTACCATGTAGGCATGATACATGATTTACACATGAAAGGTTGTTGATGTTTCTTGTTATTCTTTAGATTTTCTCTATTATTCATTAATTACACAAATAAAAAGACTCACGATTGGATAGATAATATTTCTTCTAGTATTATCTCATGTTATAATATTATATATGAAAAATTCATTAGCTTATATACACATATTGGACTTGTTATAGGAACCATAGGTTATGGACTACTAAGTAATTTCAAACAGCTTTTTTGAACCCCCATTTTGTACTCAAATGGACTTCATGGACATAGGTATGGATATGGAAACATTTATACATACTGATTCCAGATTGATTTTTTTCATCAGACCGTGGGTGAACATTACCATGCTATGACTAATGATACTATCATGGGATATTCACTTTTTGGTATATTTTAACATTTTATACATTACTTATGATGGATAGAAATTTACATGATTTTCATACCTTTTTTATAAAATTAAATGATCAAACATTTCATATAAAATTATTGAGTAATATTACTTGGTTAGTTATAGGATACTTCTTTCTTCACAAACTGCTCAATTGTTCATATACTTATGATATTTTTGGATATGGTTATACCAGTGTGAAAAACTCTAACCATGTGGGTATTGTGGCCACACCAATACACGTTTTACCCTTATCAACATTCAATATCCTCTAGCATACAGGGAGGTGCACTTGAGTCCAGGTGTCCAACCAGGTTTGGTTACAAATGAGTGAACTTAGTTTGGGATGTCACAAAGTGGAATGAATATAAATTTATTTTCTTTTGTCTTATCATTTTGGAATATTTTATAGGATATTATTAATTTTTCCTTATTTGGTAATAAGCTATAAATAGAAGTATCTAACCCATTTAAATAGAAATGTCAAATTTTCTATGATGGGACATGTTGTTTGGGATTGTGCTTATTATTGATTCCTTGATTTCACCATTGCAGATGCCCTTGATGTTTTATGTTTACAATCCATACATATTTCTACCCCATGGACTAAGATGAAAAGGATTTATTGAATCATTCATTTTTATTGGAAGTTGTGGATTTATATGTCATTTATTATTCCATGCCAGATTTAATTTACCACATGCATTGCATGAAAAATGTTTTTGGTCCATTATTATTATATTCATGAAAATATTCTAAAATTTCATCTAGAAACCTGATAAATAAATAATTTAAATAAAATAGAAGTCAAAATTCAACATATATAGTGTTTAGTCCCTTATAAATTGGAGGTGGTTATCCATTTAATTCACCCATTTAGAGATAATTTCTATATAAATGAGAATGAATTTAAACTGATCTAAATTAAAAAATGAAATATCCTTATTAAAAGAGGATTAAAATGTTAATTTAAATTTATTTTCATATATAATTTATTGTTTACAATCTATTTATCAGGTCCCTTGACAAATAGTTGAAAACATGACCCTGAACCAATCACACTGGTTGGTAGTAAGAAGTGTCTCTTTCTTTTCAATATAATCTATATTTCACCCATACTTGTTATTTGGAGTAGTTAGAGGGGTGAAATTAAAAATAAGAAGTATTGTATATTTACTATGATATATATCGGATAATATTGTTTCTATATCTTGTATGAGGCATGTTATTATCAATATAAGACATATGATACATCAATGACCACGTGTTGTGTGCAATGATAGGGGTGAGAACCATGCTGTAGAGGTGGTGTAACAGAAACCCTTCTCATTATTTTACATTAATACATGAATTATACCATAAAATTATACATAATACATACCAAAATACTGATAAGAATAGTTTCATAAAGAATAGGTACCTAGAATAACATCATAAACATGGGATCCAAAACATTATTAAAACCATCCTAAACATTATTTATTTAAAACATATTTAACATGATAAAAATACTCAATCAAGATTAAAAATAATCATATAACCTAGGGAAATACATAAGATATGGTTTATCTATAAATCCAAGTAAGGTAATAAACATTTTATAACTCATACATGATGATCAATAAGCATATCATTGAGGAACAAAAGTAACATGAAAAAAGGGATAATATAGCATGATAATAATAAAATGGGAAATGTGGAAACAACTTAAAACACTAAATCAGGAACATAGGTCCAGTATAAATTGAAAATCCTTCATGGTAGAAAAATCCCCAACATGGATTCAGGTACAACCCTATAACAATATACTATAAAATGATACTAAAAATTACCCAATGCATTGGACAACTATCTGGGAATACCAATCACAATGATTTAATTCTCATGCCAAAGTTTTTCATATATATCATATGACATTGATTCATTCACCATCATAAGTTAATTCAAAAAAATGTCATGTGCATGTCACACATGTAAGACCCTAATTAATATGTATATGTTCATAAATTTTAATACCATGATATAATAATGTGAATGATATTTACTACAAATTTGTTTTATCATGGAAAATCATGGTGAAATTTAAGCACCATAACCAAGTTACATAAAAATTCATAAAAATCGTTTCTTAGGGAGAAAAGTGTCACTAATTATTTAGAAATAATATATGATAGAATTGGTACATGTAAAATAATATCCCAACCTCAGAAATATTTAAATAGAAGCTATAATTTAATAAAGATACATGAATAAAGAAACGAATCCTTATGAAATTTTGGCATGCAGTGGGTGTACATAAAGATCATATGGGGATTAATGATACTAAAATGAATATATCATTATATAAAATTCATATGTATTTAATGGGTAAAATGGAATATCATATCCCATCATTATAAAATTAAAAGTAAAAGATATAACATAAATGGAGTGCTTGATAAAAGAGGAGAGTGAATGATCCCTTAAATGAGTGTGTGACTCCAATGTCTTTGGAGGGGATTAATTAAATCATTAAGAGGACATGGGAGGACTCTAGGTAGTATAGAGGGTAGTAAGGATGTGATTCAAGGAGTTTTAATGGAGATAAATGGGATCTTTCAAGGTTTTATATAAGAAAGGAATATGATTTCATTATTATTTATGGTTTGGACTCCAAATAATAAATTATCCTATACCACAGATGATCCAATGGGTTTTGACCACGTTTTATGCCAAATTAATGTTTATAAATTATTTTCTATGTCTAATGTACGAACTTATTATAATATTCACCTTGGGGGAATGAAGGTGAGTCACACTCTTAATGAAATGATTGTAAAGACTAAAAATATATTATAAGTCTTGGTTGATTCATAATTTATATACAAAATATATACAATAAACATAAAATTATATTATTTAAATGTGAAAACAAATATATGATCGTGAATTATATTTATATTACTTATTATTTCACTTTTTTATCATTGTATTGTCTAAAACACAAAGTATAGTTTTATGGTATTTAATTTTTACTCAGAAATTCAACAATGTCTCATAATTATAAAAAAACTAGCATGGGATAATTTCAAAATTAGGATAAAAAATATGATATTCATTTCATCGCAATAATTTTATAAATATGTTACATTTTATATTTAAAATTAAAATTGTTATTTATTGAAAATGAATGGTTTTTAACAATGAAATGTTTTTTGAACCACTAAAAAATTTGACATCATAATAATTATATGATCATTTATCATTGATAAAAAATATTTCAGACTATTATTTTATAAAAATGTTACTTATTTTAAAAAAAATAAATTAATAAATTAATCTAATTTTAATATTAATGATAAATAAAAATTTTTCTTTATTGTATCAATATAAAAATAATTTAAAAAATAAAAAATTCTGATGAAAATGCATTCATTTTTTCAAAAATAATAATATAAATAATCATATTTATATTGACTTAATTCATATCCCTTTAATTACCTTATGTGTATGGTGCATCATGGTGGGACTTTCACGGGGTAGTTCGGTGAAAAAGGTTTGTAACATGATATCAATGAGCTTGAAATCATCCCATAAATTGTTTTTTCTCATGTTTATGTTGTTTAATGTTAGCATGTGAATGGTCATGAAAAAATCCCAGAAATAGTATCTTGCTCAGAATCTCTGATAAATGGTCTTTATAGGGAACAATTCTATTGGTTAATCCCATCACTTCCTTTTCCCGTGTCCATTGGATTTTTTTAAAAACCTATATTAATTAAAATAATTTGATAAATCATTAACATATATATTATCAATGTTAATGATGCCTAACAATCATTTAAATCCAATTCGATATAAACAAACATAATAAATTCATGTGTTTACTATAACCATAATACTTAACAATTTTTTTAATTGAATCAAAATTGTAATTTTATTTATAACAGTTCAGGTCATTACAGATGGTCCATGGGCCACCTATAGATCCTCATGTCGTTACACTTATAGCACCACATGTTATTCATAATTTGGGTATTGATTCCAATTTTTTAGATGAGTTCCTATATTTTATATATACCATTCAATGATCCCCCTATCCTACTCAATTTTAAAAGAGTTTAAACATACACTCTAGTAGTTACATCAACCCATGTTATTGTGGGATGGATGACCATAGGCCGCAGAGTCATGTATAGATGCAAAGATATATATTTTCATGATTCATGATAATACTCTAAAGATTATAGTGATGTTTTCTATGTATATTCAGTGGGATTCTACTAAGATATAGTGTGAAACGATTACTTAGAATGGTCATATACAAGATTTGGACTAGACTGTTTTTTAGATAGCCTTATAAAATTATTTCTAACCCAATATGTTGAGGCCTAATAGAGCCTACGTGTTTATTCATCTAGGTCCAGGAACATTAATAATCATGGAATATACCATGTGATTCACGAATCTCCATTGTTTCATAGCTAGGATATTAGGTGACTATTTCTCAAAATATGATGATTTAAGGATCATCTCAAGTATGACATCTGATATAAGGTGAACATAATCCAAATTGAAATCATATATGAAATAATAAATTATGTAAAGATAACTCATATTGATTATATGGATGATGGGGGTGCAGAGAAGGGTATATCAGCTTATCAACCTAGTAGTAGACTGTTAGGTGGATAAAACTAATGATTAGTTGTATTTCATGATGGGAATACTATCCATATCATGAGCACTGGTAATTGTGTTCCGAGTCATCATTTTTGAAGGAAGGGAATCCTATAGAAAAATTATAATTGATATCATGTTGAGGGTGGAGATTCGTGAAGGATGGGATATCTATAGTAGTTTTTCAAAAACATTCCTCTAGAAACCATAGATCAAGGGTCTGCACTAACTCAAGGTTCAAGAGTGGGGTATGTAGATTCTCATTTGGGGGAAATTTTGAGTGCGATAAACTAATTAGTCCAAGGTTGTGGTTGTGGGTGAGGAAACCAAAATAAAAACACATTGATAATTGGGAAGACCTTCTCTGAGTATTTGGGCCATATTTTAGGTCCAAAAATCAGTATATATGTATATATTCGAACTTATACGTGAGGTGTGTAGTGGCAGACCTTTTACAGTTTGAGGTACTATTTTGGTAGCCTTTATGTTAGTGTCTACTTTATTTGATACTGGTTCATTTCATTCATTCATATTGGTGCCTACAATGGATAGTCATGGGATTGATATTAAATTAGCATATGATGTTATAACACTTGACACTCTTTTTGGGATAAAATTAGAGAGTGTATGAAAGTGCAGGGAGTTCCTCTTTGAGTATGGTCGGTTTCACTTTGTACATGGCCACATTTTCATTGAGATGATAGGGTCTGATATCCTTATATAGAGTGGTTGGTTCTCTATCATGATTATGTGGTCTTATGTTGTTTAATAGTAATGTTAACATCACTATATATAGGTTTTTTTAATCAAAATGATGAATGGGATTTCCAACCAAGCTGAGATGGACCTAAGCATTGTGGGATGGATGGGATGATAGAACTGATTACGAGCTTATATCATTACAATCAATGTATGAATAATTTATATTTATCTATAGGGGATGAACAATTCATTGAAATGTTCTAATAATACATTTTAGGAAAACCTCCTAAGATAGATATTGATTTTTTCCATTGCTCTTGTTATAGGAGCGGCAACGGTAACCACTCTTACAAACAATATCTTTGTTATAGAGTTTCATGAGCTCAATAGTTTTATAGAGGAATTGGAAGAAAATATAATTATAAATTACAATAATTCTCTGGTATTTTTAGGTCCTTTTCTCAAGAAGGCATATGGAACACATTATTTATGTTTGGATTATCAAAAATTGAACTAGTTCATGATTTTGATTCAATATCAGTTTCCCCTAAATGATTATCTGTATGAGATGCTCCTAGGAGCTTAGGTGATCTCGTAGACTGATTTGAGATCAGGTTATCAAGGTGTGCAGGTTAGAAAATCATACATACCTCATATATATATCAATATCTATTATGAACTATATGAGTATCTTCTCATGTGTTTCACTCTCACAAAGGTGACAACAGTTTTCCTGGCACTGATGAATCAGGATTTAGATCCATATATGGATTCATGTGTGGAGTTATTCAAGCAGAATGTATTGGTGTATTCTCCAGCCCAATAAGATCTTGCCAATCATTTTTATATCATATTCGATTCACTGATAGAATGCCAGTTATATTGTAATCTCACAAAGTTCCACTTTTGGGTGGATAAGATTAACTTCCAAATAAATATCATCTCAGAGACAATAGTATTAGTTTTCATATAGATGATTAAATCTATCTATTTCTGGGATTATATGATGAAAAAATGATATATCGAGTTTTTTGGGAATATAAATTTAATATATGCACTTAATTAAAGTATTCTAACACCAATAAGATCCTCATCCATGACTAAATAATAAGGGTGTAATGTTATAGTTATACGAAGCCTACATGTAATCCATTCAGATGATGAAATTGAGTCTTACTTATCCACAAATCCTAATTCTTCCAGATTCATTCAGAAGCACTATTTTTTATTTTGGGGAATGTGGTATCAATCTAGGAGAACTATTGATGTTGCAGGATCTATTTGTGGCATACGGGTCTCATCAGTTAAGGCATCATGTCTGTAACTACAAAACATATGATCTCGAGTTAGCTAATGATTTTCAAGAATTTCACTATTGGAGACATTACTTACTAGGAAAGATTTTTTTGTTGTATACAGAACCCAAATTCCTTAATTACATAATTAAAAAATGTGACTTGTGTCATTTGAAATCATGTCTGGTTGAATACCTACATTCTATTAACGTGGAGGTTTCCTATATTCCTAAGAAGAGAAATTCAGTTGCTGATTCATTGAGAAAGAGGTCTCAATAGAAGGATGTTCTTAAGGCCATTAGCGAGTGTAAAATTATAGAATTATATTAATATATTCATATACATGTTCAATATTGTCAAGAAAATTTGTATACTTGCAACATTATCAGGGACCTCTTATCTTTTAGAGATATTTAATATGAGACAACTATCTGATTCTGAGGTCATTTTCCTATGTAATAGCATTGGAGGTGAATTCCCACATCCAGATTGGACCATTGCTGATGAGGAGATCATTCACTTCCAAATATGTGTATATGGGGATAAAAAAATCCTAGTGGAGTTCTTACGAGAGTCCCATGCCTCTATTTAGATTTTTCATCTCAGTATTATGAAGATATATCCTGACATTCTTCAAAAATACTGATGGTCAGGGATAAAAATGGAGACAATGACAGTTCATCAGGTGAAGGAAAAAAACTAGTGAATATCAAGGATTTTATATCCATTTCATATTTTTACATAAAAATGGGACTATGTCACCCCATATTTCATGATGGAACTACCAATATAACAATAGATTAGTGACATCGAATGCGTGATTGTTGACATGTTAACAATGGTCACCCATTTTCTTCATAATCGAGATACCCTTTTAGTGGGTGTGTTATGAACATTTTACATTTGTGAGATCATATGACTCAATGGTTTTCCACATTATATCATATTGGATAGAGAAACCAATTTCACACCATGGTTCAATAAGTGGTATCTTAAGGAACTAGATTCATAGGTTCTGCCGAGTATTGTCTATCCCCCACTAAATGATTATCAGTTCGAGTGTATGATATTAGTTTTAGAAGAATTTCCCCAGGCATGTGTCTATTATTTTTAATGTTCTTAGGAGAAAAAATTTACTCCCTCTGATTTTACATATAATAATATCTTCTATGTGACCATATAGATGGATCCTTATGAGGACATATATTGAAGGACATTATTTTAACCCATGTGCCAGTTAGAGGTGGGAGAGGCATTGCTAATGATCCATTATCCCATCCAAGTGACTTTGGAGAAAGTACAACATATTAAGAAAAATATTTCTATAAATCAGTCAATGTATATGTTATATGTTGATCGTTAACATCGACCAATCCACTTCGTTGCAGGGAGTCATATTATCTTGTGAGTTTCAATTATTCTAGGGCGTAGATGAATTCATAAACAAGATAATATATCACATCATTTCATTTGACCATCACGATTCTAGAGAGGGGGAGGCTAGTAGAATATTTCTTTCAATTACCTGAGAGGTATTAGGCCATTCTGGATACCTTCTACATATATCAGCTTCTCCAATATCATTCTCATATGTCACATAAAATTTATCTTGAGGAGGTTGAGTTAGAGGTTGATGGGTCCTTTGAGGAGTATCCCATCCATATATTTTATCAAGGAATTAATGTTCTCTAATGATATTTATCTCTTATAGTAGTGTTTCTATAAATTCATGACCATGTGTTGGATGGGGCTTTAGAGTTGAAGGTAGATGTAAAACCCTTGTGGATAGATTTATTCTTAGATGATGCTTTACCCCTTTGGAATGGTAATTTGGAGTTGAATTTCATTGTGGGGGAATGTGGTAAGAGCCTATGTTATCAATGTGGTATGGAATTCTTTAATTTGTTGTTTAATTCTATGGTTTTGACCTAGTATGAATTTCTAAAGAGTCCATTGAGGAAAATATTTCATCCAGGCATGTTTAATGTTCGAAGACATAGTTTTTTGGAGAAATCATTTGGATAGTTTGGTTTATAGAAAAAATCACAGCCTAGCAGCATATTTTTGTTTAACCATGTTTAGTGGGCATGATTATTGTTCAAGTATGCACTATTTGATGAAACTATGCAACCCTATAAGAATGCATATGAGTTTTCAATTTTTTTTTTAAAAAGATAAAATGTTTGGTTGGGGCATGGTATGTATAACTATGCACAAAGACCATGAAATGAAGTATTATGGAAGAACTATATACATTATTGGCACGTGATTTGGACAACCATGTTTATGAATAATGAAACCTAGTTTTTAAATGGTAAAGGTACATTTTTCCCATATTCATTTTAGTTTAATCCTCTTCTTCCTCAATTGTTTCTAGCATACATGAGACCTTTTTTCTCCCTTATGATCTCTTCATTCTATAAAGCTAGGATTTTGTTCTATTCCTATTTCTAATGTATGATTTGACTTTTTTTATCATTGGGTATGCATTGGTGATTTACTTATTACATAAGATATTTCATATATTTTCCTATCTATCGTTGAGGCAATATTATTGCTTGATCTTAGGAATTATTTTCAACCTCTTTATCTGTTCTTATGTATTCTTTCGATTATGACTAAATTAGTGACTGATAATATATGCATACTATTATATTTTCATAATATAGGTGTTTTATACATTTTTTATAAAAGTATAATTTTTAAATTTTGTTTCCATTATACTTCATACAATAATTTATAGGTGATTCTTCTTAAATTAATTAATCCTTGATTTATTTTTTTAATTCAACATTAAGATTTTTCTCACCATGATTAAATAATGTCATAAGTTGTCGATCTAAACCTGAACCACCTTGGGGATGGTTATTCCCATTGATCCTAATTATATGACACTTGGGATGTGTTGGGATTATTTAATTCATTGGAAGATAAATTTCATAATGAAATAGATTATTCAAGGGTTTATGCCTCTTACAACACAATGTCATTTTTAGAAATAATTTATGAAATTATAAATCTCATGGATTGTGTTTAAAATAGAATGGATTAGTAAAATTAGTCTTCTTAAAAGAAAACTGTATGGACTATTGGTAATGAAATCAAATATGGGTTATATGTTTTTTTTCATGATAATAAATTGTTTTTGGTATGGGACCAATTCCCTTGAAATTTTTAGTCCATGGATTTGATTTACTTAGACTATTTGGAGGCCTTGAAATTTGATATTTCTTTTCTCTGATTAACAATTTTTATTCCTTTGACATTTAGACCCCTTGTGTCTAGTTTATTGAGATAACATTTATTCCTTGTAAATATCTTCTCTGTGGATCCAATTACATTATTTACATGATTTTCAAAGATTCATGGATATTTATACTATATGGTTGTGATGATCCATTAGGATTTCAGTGAAATTTATACTCATTGGAAATAGTTTAATCATTTTACAAGGCTTCCATGCACAATTCAAGTCACTGGATCTGAACCATTAGGATTTCTTTGTAATTTATATTCATTATATCACATTTACTTGGTTTTCGTAGCATACCTGGTTTTCATTAACACTTATACTCCTTGTAAACTAGACCACGTAGTCCTGATTCATGATTTACATGGATTATGCCACTGATTCTTTTTTTCATTATTGGCATTTATCCATTATACTTTAGTATCATGATTACCTTGAGTCTTGATAAACCATTCAATATTTTTTCTTTTATTATCACTTATACACCATTTATATCTACACACTTATTTAGATTATATGCATCAAATAGACTTATAATTAAAAATGTGGTTTGTGAGTTAATAAGTTTTATATCATAACATATTTGGGATGTCATTGGGTACCCGAACAAAATTTATGGATGCAATTAGGGAAGGTGTAAAACATCCACTGCTAATGCTTAATTTTTTTTACATAGGAGAAGGAGATACCATTACCTCACTATGGATCATGATTCCACCTATGTAGAGTCCCTTTTATCCCTTTTAACTTTTGATACATGAAGTGTACTGGATTTTTATTTCCATGTATTATCTTTATTATTTATTAAATATCATGACCATTATTTGGATACGACACTATTCAATACCATTAATATATTTTTTATATGATATATGTTTATTCATCAGTTTCTCAGTTATTCATATTCTTCTGCTATTTATTGATAGGGTTACACTATTGTGAAACACTCTTACCATGAGGGTATATTGTCAACACTTTTCAACCCTGCACTCTCACAGCTAGTCGAAAGACGCTAGCATACAAGGAAGCACACATGTGTCGATGTGGCCAATTAGGTTTTGTTGGTGATGGGTGAACTTGGTTCAAGACACCATAATTTTCTCTCTTATTGAACCATTTTATAAATATTTTTATACACTCATTACATGACTGAAATGTGAAAAAAATTTCCATGCCATGTATTTCTGAATTTTATACCCAGACACATTTATACCCAAGGGTAATCGCATACTTATACCTATACATTATTAATTGGGAAATTAATTTCATATAAGAAAAATTTCTTAATAATGGGACAGAATTTTAAAAAAATTATCCAGTGTTGATTAATATTTCTGGTATGCTTATTCATGTACATAAAAAGAAATCAAAGGGTTTCACCATAATTATATATCTCTCTAATACATTGGGCAATGTTTTTGTCTCATGATATGTCATGATTGGGATTTGTGAGTGAACCTAATACATGATGAGTTTTTTTTCACCAAGTTATGATGCCTTGGAAGATAGTTGGGAACGTTTTATATGATTTTATGTTTATTTTTGTATCCATATTATTTTTAGTTTAAGTTGTCATGTTATATAATGCCTCATTGTTCAATTTTTTTATTATAATCCCTTTTATGTCCCAATGGAGTTAGTATTGTCTAATGTGTAATACTTTGTTCAGGTTATGTTATTTTATTCCCCTACTAGGATTTATAGCTCACACGTATCTTGAGTATGTCTTGGTGTTATCCCATTAGTTTTAAGAATGATTGAATATTGTGATCCTGTTAAGAAAGTTTTTAATAATTTTGATGTATCCCATGTTTTATGTTGTTCTGCAATGTACCCAATTACCCAAAGACACAGGAAATATCAATCTTATGAGTTATATTATGGTTATTATTATATAATAAAGCATAGATTAATGTGAAATAATGATTGGGGTTGTGATAAAACTAAATTTAGAGCCATTAAATAGTAGTTCAAGGAATCTTATAGTCAATAGAAATGTTATGTTGGTAATCACAAATTACATATGGGAGCTGATTTTGTTGAATCAAATGATGTATTTTCACTCTTATTTTATGTTTTGATTGGAGAGTCATAAACTCTCTTTCTATAGATTAAAATTTTCTTAATTTTTTACATTTTATCATTACATTTTTTCATAAAAAGATGATATTAATAGTAATCATGCATATTATAGAAATGATTCATTCCATTATTATCGTAAAAAAGATTGATACGACATTTATTGTACTCACCTAAAATAATCTTTTTCATACCTGTTTTCTAGTTTGTATACTTATATTATCTTCATAATGATAAAAATCGGAGTGACTCTTCTCATGAGAATCATTGAATCCCTTCAAAACTCAATATTTTCATAACGTGAAAACTACATTATAATGAAATAAATAAAACTATTTCAAAATGGAATCATGTATTATTTTTCAATATGAATTCTAAAATGATGTCATTGTTTTACATATAAGATGACTATTTGAGGGCCACGTGTCAAAGTACCTCCAAATTGTCTTGATAAAATAACACAATTAGAATCCATGATGACTAATGGGATGTTGGCCTATAAATACCAGGTCATTTGAATGAGCTCAAAATTTTTTGATTAATTTGATAGGTTGTGCAAGAGCTCTATCAAATTTTTGGTTCGTGTGAAATACTATGAAGTGTTCATGTTGTGAACTTCACACTATACATACTTTCGAGATCATCGTCTTTTCAATTCTTGGGGTGATGAAGTACATCATCACAATCCATCCCAATTTCATCCAATTCTTGAAGATCCCCTACATGTGGATTAGCTAAAAATTCATCATCCTTTTACTCTTTAGGTAAGACCAGTGGATGAACTTCTTCTTTAGGTTTAGGTTTGTTTTTTTCCATTAATTCATGAGCATAATCAAAGGCTATTTTCATTTTTATCTTAATTTCATCTGGAGTATTATTCATCCTACTCACACAATCATTTAGATCACTATAGTCAACATATGGTTCTTGATATTTTCATACGAGTAATTTTTTTCCAAAATTATAATTCGAATTTGAATACATCAAAGAAATGGTTATTTTAAATTTTATTTTAAAAACAACATAGAGAAAATTATTTATAAATATATTAATTTTGAAAAAATTGATCGAAGTAAATTCATAGATCCCTGGAAAACAGTGGTAGTTATGATCCACTCCTATAGTATGGAATTGAAAAATCAAATTCATATACCTAATAAAATATAGAGGTTGTCCAGTTTCATCTCACATGAGGAATTTCCCAATTTGTTTAGTCGATAATTCTAATTTATCTAATCTAATTATTTGTTGTTTTTTATTATAATGTGTGAGAAATATTATTCAGTAAAACACACAATAAAAATAATTCAAATGCATAATTGAAATCTAAATGTAGATGTAGACAAAATAAAGATTAGAAATAAAGGTCATTGTCTAGGGTTTTATAATATTTGTTCAGTAATTATTAATTTTTTGTTTAAATTAAATTTGATATATCATTTAGTGAATCCTAATTAATGGATTACATTAAATTAAATATTTTTCGTGATATTTTACAGGCACCGGAAACATTAAACCACACCTCCTATAATAGTAAAATAGAATAACACTTCATCCAAGATTTTTATTTCAAAATGATCAGACTCCACCATATGTTATTTAATCACTTCAAGAAACCACAAATACACTGTATTAACGGGTTTCCCAAAAAAGGGAGGGAAAAAGATTTAATTAATGTAAATAAATTGATTTTAAAATATTGTCATGGTGGACGGCCTCCGCACTCGTGAAATACTCCCCCATATACTAAAAATATAATAAAAACACCATTTTAAATTAAATTGAAATAAAAAATTAAATTTTAATTCCTACCATGTGTACAAGACAAAATTTAGTCGCTTTCCATCTCATTGAGAATAAAGATCATAGTTAAATGATGGAAGGGAGAAAAATTAGATTAGGGGTGGAAGACGAAAAGGGGAACACGTTAATAAAAAAATTGAAATAATTATAGTTTAAATTAAAAATAAAATAAAAAACAAAAAAATATAATGTTGGAGTAGAGGTTATCTAATTCTTCCCACTTGTCCTCACTAACCCAGAATAGGCGGTCGAGAGATTATTTTATAGACAATCTAGTCCATGAACTAGCAGTGTCACATTTATTTCTTTTTCTATGTGGTTATGAAGTCACAACATGTATCATGGTTACACATCATTTAATCCCTGATCTAAATCATCCTACAAATTCATGAAGCTCACCCATTAATGTGAAATTTTTACTCTATTTCGGACATGATATGTGGACTAATGACATGTATTTTCATTTCATAGTGTGTAAAAACATCATGGCTTGTTCTAGTTTATAGTTCCTTCTAAAAAAACTCAAATCATGTAATTCTGTTACACATTGTGTAATCATCTTTCTTCAATTTCTTAGCTCCACCTCATTCTCTATCCTCCAGTATTTAAATTCCGGATCATCTAAATCTCCCTTCAAAATCTCATATAGATTCTGTCTACCGAAATACTTTTCATGGTGGGACAATTTAATATCTAAATTATTAGAGAGTTCATTGTTGAATGTTTTTTCTAAAATCCAAACACCCTATTCCCACAAAATTTCATTTTCATTTGATATCTGTAGAAAAATATATTCCCTATTAAATATGAAGATTTATATTGGAAAAACGTTTCCGAAATATGTCTGAAAGGATGAACCTCCAAGGAAGACCTTAATTAAACCCAATATCTAGGATATTTAACATGAAATTGGACCATTTTATTATCTTTAAAATTCATCTATAATCACCCCAATTAGAGGGTTTTAGACCAATTTATAATTAATTTTTTGATGAGGGGTCTGTGAGATTGTCCATAATGATTTTTCATAATGATTGATTTGTTGGGCCCTTATATTGACTAATTATCTTTTCATTAAAAAGAAAAAATTGTAAAAAATACATCTAGATATTTTGGAAGAAAGGAACCACATTATTTAGATATTTGTTATAGATGTTATTACCAAATTCAAAAAGTGGTTAAAATCTATAAAATTTCATGAATTTGGAAACATTACAATTCTATCCCACACACACTGAAAAATTTAAAATAATGAATATAACCATAAATAAATAAATTTTATGACATTAAATCATTGAAATAACATATAAAATAATGATAATATTAGAAATATCACCCTATATATTAATATTAAATATATTTTTAAAATGTATGGATATAACAATATTAAAAGTATTAGTACTCCAATTTATAAAACAAATACTCTTGAAATTGATGAAACTCGACAATCAGTAACACAAAAAACATTTATAAAGATGATAGTAACTCTACCATACATAAAATCTCGTCACACAGATATAATTATTTCAGTATCCTTATGTGCAAGGTCTCAAAAAATCCAAATGAATCCCATTTAAAATATTTAAAATGATTATTTTATTTTATGTGGTCTATGGATTTGGGACGTTTCTATTCTTCACAAAATGATTTTAAATATAAAAGAATTATCAAATGTTGAAATTGGTGGTTGTATAATGTATAAGAAAATAACATGAGAAACTCTTCTTTTCTATTTGATTTTTACTGTATTGGTCTTGTATAAAAGATCACACATTAGCACTTTCCACTACTAATTCCAAATATGTGATAGTTGGAAGATGTTGTGCTCAAGTGTTTTTTATATAACACACACACAAAAAATGATTATGGAATTAATTCTCCAAAAAACTATAATATTATATTATAACACTAGTGTCATATCATTATGTAAAAACCATGTGTTTCACTCACGTGGAAACACATAGATATTAGAAATCACTTTTTTAGGGATCAGAACACTTAAAAGAGATATCCTTTTCCAATTTAATAGAACATAATATCAACTTACTAATATATTTATGAATCCATTACCATCTGATATATTTGAAAATATTAAATAAAAAGTAGGATGATCTTATTAATGTAAATTGTTCATATATATTTATTGTTTAAACAATCTACTTAATTATGAAAATATTTTTCAAAGGGGGAGTGCATATGTTTTATTGAAAAAAAAATTCGTACGAATTTTTTTCCCTAGAAATTTTTCCAACCAAAATATTCTTTTATTAATCTATAATTTTCATACGAAAAAAATTTCATACTCAATTTTACTATTCATGTAAAATTCTTATCATACCCATAAAATTATTTTCATACTGGATGTTTTATTCATTCTAAAATTATATTTCTAAAAATCTAAAATTTTCATAATGAAATGTATTGCTCATGAAAAATTATAATCATCGAGGTAAAATTATTTTCATACACATAATTTTTTTCATACTCAAAAGTATAATTACTCAAATTTATCATTTATGTAAAATTATTATTGTACCCATAAAATTTGATTTATACTCAAAATTGATTCACACTCGAAATTTTCATACAAATTATTTTTGTACTAAAAATTTAATGGTTATCAAAATAATTGTAATATTTACTTTATTTTTGAAGAAAAATATATTTTAACCAAAAAATAATTCATTTGATTGAAAATGGTAAATTTGTTTTATTTCATTCACTTTGATGTCTATTTATATTTTGTGGTTATTCATTCTATTTCAAATTATTATCGGATTCATCTTGAATATGATATTTTTTTTATAAAAAACCCAATTGTTCACATTTTCCCAACTATTAGATCTCCTAGGTCAAGTTTATGTCGTTGATGACCACTAATAATAATTTTATCTCTTATATAAAGGGAATGCCTCCCTAACCCACATCAGTTGTATTTTTATATGCCTTTATACCATTATGCTCCGAAAATAGCCGAGTCTGATAGTATCTATAATCTGTTGTTTTCATCATACTGATGTCTGAATCCTCTATAACTTCTCCAAATTCAATGCCTCTATAATATTTCAACAACATGATATTATACCATGAAAGAGTAGTCAAATGGTATTTTTATGATAAATATTATTCTTTTTTCAATATAATAATTTAAATCCAAGGATGAGAGTCATTATCTATAGAAAAACTCATTACATTCTAAGATTTGATAATTGTGGATGTAGTAAAGATGGTATATAATATAGTGAAATTAGATAAAGATGTAAGACAAACATTATGTGTATATGATAGAGTAATAATTATGTCTTCATAGAAACCAAATAACTTATTAAATGTTCCATATGAAGGGGATTCCAGTTTCCCATAACAGAAGTTTTTAATAGTAAAAGGATCCTTTAATAAGTGAAGTACTGAACAATCCTTTCTTGAAGTCAATGAGGCTCAAAGAGTGACCATTCATCTTTTTATAGACAATAGATATACAACAATATGGATGAAAGGATTCTTAATTAATAGGATAAGTGATATATAAATTCTCATGGTTGTAGATTTATTCATTATTGTTTATTTGGGGAATATGAGAATGTATAATATAATGGGTCACATATTCATAACCATTATTAATTTTATGTATGGTGAAATTAAATCTCATCAAATCATGTTTCCGGCAATCATTATGAAATTCATTATATAATGTTTCAACATTTGTATTATCCCACTCATGTTTGTGCCGAGAAATATAAATGTTCCATGGATAAGTGATGAAACTATATCATGATTGAATTTTTTTTCCTGAATCAAATAATTTTACCAAATATCTGAATACCTAAGTCTCCAAAAAATAATATGTGGAATCTAGGGGATCTGAAAACAAGAATATCCAATTTTTTTAGAAAATGTATTGAAAGACAGGTCTAAATTAGCTTCAAATCCATATCGAAAAGAAATAAATAGTTCCAATGGTTTCTAAATACAAAAATTTTGATGCAGAACGAAAAGATGGATATCTAACATTTGGTCTCAATCCTATTGAATCTCTTATTGAAAAGATATTTACTGAAGAAATTCTTAAAAAGGTCTATTGAAAAGGAAGTTGACGAAGGGAAAGGAATATATTATTGATATAAATAATATTTTAAAAGGATTTGAAAAATCTAGTGTTGGAATTACATCCAATGAAACAATACAGAATGAATCACCCATTATGTCTCTCCTAGATAAGGGAATGAAGAAACAAATAGTGGGAGAAGAATCGGCACCACCAAAAGTCTCTAAAGAACAAGCTTTAAGAGAATAATATGATACTAATTTAATTTATATAGATAAATATATCAGTTAAGAGGAAGAGATAATTTATGTGAGTGAAAAGTGAAGAGGAATAAGAATTAAATAAATTATAAGTAGAAAATGAATAAAAGCAAGGAGGAGAAAAGAAGAAAGGTGAAAAAAAACTGTTCAAGATCAAAAGCCTCAGTTTGATTTAATTACAATATGATATTCCCATGATAAATCAAGAATGTGTCCTTCCTATGAAGTGTAACCTTCATAGAATGTTCATTATAAATTCCATGCACATAATGTCATTAATATTCCAAATAATGATGATGAAACTAGATCCAATGACAATGATGATGATGACGATGATGATGATGATTTTGTTGGATGTTATTCTACCATTCTTCCCAATTATGAGAGAGAAAATAATTCAATGAATACTATTTCCTTGAGAAGAGATTAGAATTTTGGTCATGCACTTTAGGGAATCTATAAGAAAAATCCATATTTACCATGAATCAAAGGGTAGATTGATTTTGTTATAGAAAATTAAAAAAAAATATTACACTCTTTCATTCGTTAATGAAAAATACCGATGAAACACGGGGCCAATTTCAATGTATTTGATGAAGTCACAAGAGAATAAAGAAACTATTGTGATTATTTGGTGAAATGGACATATAATTATGATTAAATTATGAATCATCGTATAGAAAATGTAAAATATATCAAAAATCTCATGAATGAAGTTGCAGCTACATTCAACTAGTTTTCATGTGATGCTACTAAAAAATTGAAAGTATTCAACAAGGAACATGAAATCCAATCTGATTATTTCAATGTGATTGAAAAGAAGATGAATAGCATTCCATCAGAGGAAGTAAAGTTGAGATTTAGTAATGATTTTATTATTGAGAAGAAAAATAAATATGTTTTGTTGACAAATATAATTGAAGTTGAGGAACAAGATAACAAGTCATAGGAAGAAAAAAATCATATACTATAATAGAATGTGAAATACATATAAGAAGTGATTCCTAGAAAGAAAAATTTATTTCAATATCATTAACAATAATTCATCTCTCAACAACAATCATTTGATATTCTGATTAATGATAGGAAAGAATTTATGAAATTTAAAATTTCTATCTTATACCTCATGAAGAAATAAATGGAGAATGAAAAGGTAAGAAATGAATTTCTTTAAATCTTATGGTATTTTTGTTTTTGAAATGTCAATGAATGAATTAAGCATCTATATATTATTTTATGTAATTTTTACCATTTCATGGATGAATGTTCTATCACTTATTCTATGATTAGCAAAACCATTATCACGAGGTATTTCATGTTTCTCTAATCCTTAATTATGATATAATATGAAATTACTAGTTCCTTTTAAAAAATCACAATGGGGGAGAATGTTTAATATAGGGGATAACATATTATATAGGTGGATAAATACTCATCAAAAGGATAATGGATGAATAATAATTCTAAAAGGATAATTTTTTATGAATGTGGCGTAATTTTTTGTATAATACGATCCTTAGGGATTTTGTTTTCTTAAGTGGATGTTAGTCTTATTCAAATCATATTCATAATATTTTTAAAATGAAAATGGATATACGTAAAAGTTTTAACTTCTTAATACATAATTTATTTTCATTTGTAGACCTATAAATGATATATCTTTTGTTTTTTCTTTCCAACAAGGGGGATATTATTGAGTGAAAATCCTTCTTTGCAATTTTCTATTCCTATTTGTTTTAGAAATTGAAAACTCTCTTTCTTTAAAATCATATTATTAACATTATTTTTACATCTTATCATTATTAATTTTTATATAAATACAATAATAATAATACTCATGAATATTGTAGAAAGAATCCATTCCATGATTATCGTGACTAGGATGGATAAGATATTTATTTTACTCACCAAATATAATCATTATCGAACACACTGCCTAGTTTTTATACATACATGCTTTTAATAGTGATAAATTGTTTTCTGAATCTTATCAAAAGAGTCATTAGATTCATTCAAAACTCATTTTTATCAAAACCATAATACTATATCGTAATGAATTGAAAAATATTATTTAAAATGATGTCGTGTATTCTGTTTTAATATGAATTACAAAATTAATTCGTTGATGAATTTATAAGATAATGGTTGGAGTTACTAGTGTCCATGTCCATTTAATTTTTTAGAATAAAATATGAGAATTAGAATCCATGATGATTGTTCGGACGTTGTCCTATAAATACAAGGTTATATGAATGAACTCTGAATGTTAAAAAAATTTGAGATATTTTGTGAGAGCTATGTGATATTTTTTATTCATGTGAAAGACTCTAAAAAGTTTATTTTATGAACATTCCATTTTACAAACTTGCTACATTCATGAGTCTTTCTTTGACTAGTGAGACATCAATTGTTGGGGATTATAATCAAGGGATTCCATGGACATGAAGAATAGTCTGTTTATTTTATGAAGATTGAGGGATTATATGGATAAGAATACATTGGTTCTAATGATCTTCTTGATCAAGGGATTAAATGGAAAGGAAGATAGAATCCTTTCATGGTAACTAGGGATTACCTTGGTGTGGGTAAGATAGACATTCATGAAATTATAAATCAATGAAAACTTATCTAGGGTTATTAGATAAACATACATTTGTGTTAAAAGAATTTTATTCTTGTAATTGTTTTCTATTCTATTTATTTTAAATCTAATGTTAATAATTTTATATTTTCCTCTTTCTGTTTTATATTTTGTAATTATGATCTTTGTAATTATGAATTTTGTGATTGAGATCGATTAATTTACCCAATATGATTCTAAATGATTTATGTTTGAATCATTAATTTTTTCACTATGCATATCATAACCATTGTGATTATTATATATATCACACTACTCTGATAAAATCCTTTCCTTAGTGTTAATATCATAAATTTCAAATAAAAAATTTGGAATACTTATCATAACATACTTATTATGATAGTATTTTGATCAGACACATGGCCCTATCTAATTACTGTTTGAATACATTAAAAGTATTTTTAAATTGAATTAGTTTAATTTTTCTGAAATATGTTTCCTTTATGTGTAAATACTTTTTTTTAAACTCAAAAATCTCCTGGTCTTGAATCATGCCATCTGCATATACATTTCGATAAAACTTATGATAATGAGAATGTATTTATATGAATTTATCAATATAATATGATTATGAGATTCTAAAATATAGGAAAGCTAATATCTAGGTATATTGGACACTTTTATATTATTGATCAAGTAGGGACAACATCCTATCCCTCAGTTTTTCCCCCAAACGTCATTCATGTTCATGATTTCTTCCATGTATTAACACAAAGTAATTTCATAAATGATTTGTCATATGTAATAAACTCAAAGATCATACCACTGAATCATGGATATTTCTTAATATAATAACTAATTGAACTCTTCTATTGGATATAAAAAGTGTTATGGAACCAGACTAGTCACCATGTAAAGGGTCTATAGTGTAATCATAAACTAGAAGAAGCTACATGGATACCTAAGGATGTGATGAAACAACGTTGTCCTGATTTTTTTAATTAGAAGGATATAATTTTAATGAAAATTTACATTTTAGATGGAAAGAATGTACGAACATGAGAGTTTAGAGTATATATTTTTCAAATAAATTAATTCCTTTAATTTCATGCTTTACCCATAACTCTATGTTTAAACAAACAATGATATAATATTAAAATATAATTATCTATTTTGATATTTATATTATAACTGTTTGATTTGTAGGAAATAATATAAATAAATATGTTGAAAAACATATGGATTACAAATTTATAAAATTTATTCATTTTTTCAATTAATCATAAATGCTAATAAAAAGTATTATAGAATGAATGAGTTATTTTTATGAATATTTTTTTTTTCAGGAATTGTGTTCGTATCTTAATAAATTAATTTAATTACTTTTATTGAATCATTATGATGAAATTTATATGTTATATTAAAAATATTTTTTAAAATATTCATCTAATGTTTTTAATAGGAATGGGATAAGAATAAATCCCATATTTTTCACGATAATATATTTTCCTAAAAAAAGGATTTTATCCCATTTTCTAAACTCGTTTTTATATATATTTTTGATAGTTTTTAAAATAAAATAATTAAAACCTTATTCAATATTTAGAATCATGATGGTAAATTTTTTTATATTGTTCCTTTTTAATGTCAATATGAATAGTAATCCTATGATGTTCTTCCTCCAAAAAACAATAAAACATGTAAAATTGGGTAAAAACATCGGTACAAGCATTAAAAATTTATCTACCACTTTAAAATATCCTATTGGGTGATTGTAGTTCAGTAATTTCGATCAAATTATTTAATATATGGCCACATTGTTTTATACTTATTTGAATACGACATTTATATTAATTTCAGAAAATTAAAATATAAAATATGTATCTCTAAATTTTAAACAACTCTTATATGTTCACATATAGAGAAACATAATTTATGGATGAATCTTAATCATTAGTTTGATAATAACTAAACTGTTTTCATGATTTTAATTTATTCCTAAATTTTATTAATTATATAGTTACCATTAATTCTTAATAAACAAAAATTCAATCATCCTTCAGTTAAGAGGAAAATAAAATAAATGATTTTAAAAAAAGTTATAAGTAATATAATTTTACTGATTTATAGTATTCCATGACTTTTGTAGATAAATATTTCATATTAAAGATGTTTTAAAATATTATATTCAAATATAATCTATTAATTGTTGTCTTGGTATATTTAATGTCAATTTAACCATATAAGATTGAAATTTTTTTTACATAAGTTAATGTAAAAAATTATTAATGAATAGGCTAATAAAAATGTTGAGGTTTAGAATTAATAAAAAACCAATATATATTAATTTTAGGATTTTATATATACACTTAATATTTTTTCATAATTCTTTTACCTTTTTAATAAATTTTCATGAGAAATAATTTTTATTATTTTAATCATTGAATAGATTTCAAGAGTTATCCATCCCTTACTAATAAAATTGCACCCCTAAATTATATTATTTTAAAAATAATTATCCATATATATGTATAAAAACATTAAAAATCATGTTCTCAAAATCCTTATACACATTCTATAGGTTCTAGTGTTCCCAACAGTCTAACCCCACAATAATTAATAGGATATCTGAAAGAGTTATTTAATTGAATGGGTGTTATCCTTAAATGTAATCATTATTATGGAAAAACTATTATCCACCCTATTTCCCATCAAATTGTATGTGAAATTATTATTCATGTGTATATAAATCTTATCGTCTGTAAGTTACGATATAATTCATTTTTCATCACAACATTTTATGGATGGGAATTATAATTTTTTTAAATATTTATATATTATATTTATGAAATAAATATTCTTCTGTGGTGATAATATCAAATCTATCTTCTGACATTAAAATCCGTTCAGAAATGATAACGTCCTTTATGCGTTTCTGTGAACTAGAACCCCCATAAAATATTGTGATTCATTTTTCATTTATTTTTTAATTCGGTGAAAATAAGGATATGTTTTATAAATTTATATTATCTATATGGTATAATTATTATTATTTAATGGTGAATTATTATTTACCTTTATTTTTTAACATCCATCAATAAGTGATAATCGTGTTAATGCATACGTATGGCTACTGTCTCCATCAATGGTCCATTTGATTTTTCTATATCTATCTTCTATTGAAGACTCCACATATGTATATAATGAATATATATTATATTTATATAGTGATATATATTCTGGAGATAGTGGAACCAAGATCAATACACAAATACCCGAGCTACCAAACAAGACTTCTTATAAAAAAACAGAATTGTTAACAGCTAGAAATGATGATTTTAATAAGGTTTATTAATAAATAGGGATTCAAATGTCACAATGTGATCAAATATGATATTATATATATTTATTATAATATTTTATTTACTTATAATAAATCTTAATTTATTATAAATTATGATTGAGTACATTTAAAGTATGTGCAACTTGAAGTAACTATAATATATAAAAATATCATTGTTTATCGAGATTGTTTATGACTAATTTTATAATGATGTAATTCTAAGAGTTATAGATCAATAATACTGAGGATTATATTAAAATATTTATTTTTTATTGAATAATTTTTCCGACCATTTTACACTTTTTAAGAACTCAATTGTGTCAATGTTTTTTATTGAAAATTTACTCTATTACTTTACTCGATCAAAAGTACATTTTCTCACAATATCAATGATTTCTAGAAATATTTCAAAGAATAAATTTACTATTATAATATATTTTTTTAATTTAATCTTACCCATGATATAATTTTTATAATATTATATTAGTATAATCTTTTTATTGTCTTCTTAAATGATTTACTATTGACTTCTATCCAAAATGTTAAATGAATATTTGTTTTAGCACGTATGGAATGGACATAATTTTCCACCAATGTGACCACTAAAATATTGAAATAATATTTTACTTTTTCATATGGTTCTTTTAGAAAATATAATTTCTCTATTATTTAGGATTTGTTTTGATTTTAAATTTTTGATTTCAATATTAAATGGCCATTTTACTTATGAAATGTCCCATGTGACATTTTAAAGGAATTTTATACTTAAGATGACATCCTTTGATGTTAAAAAATGTTCACTGGGGATATTATGAAATGATCACATCTTTATTATGTATTTGGATGGTTTGTTATTATTATAAAAAAATTTATGAAAATATTTCAGTTTCTACTAGTTAGGATATAATGAATTAATGAAATGTTTACGAATCCAATTTCTTTTCCGCAGGTCATGCCATGATGAAATTGAAATGAAACCTTTTTTTTATTCTTTATAATATGATGAATTTTTATTCTTCTTGTGGTATAAATATATGTTATTTTCATTATCTGACAGGTGGGTCTATAATTATATATCCCTCGAAAGCATTGGGTAAAGATAGATATATCATGATATATTGTGGAATATAATGGAGAGTAAATCATTTTTAGTAGGATACTCTATCCGTTATGATAATCATGGAAGTGATCCTTTTTTACTATTATTGAATGGGGAATGAAACCAATCAACTATCACACTCTTGGTAATAATACTTCACTATTAAGGAAAGTATTTTATAATCTAACATCTATTTAATAAATAAAGTTCTTATTCCAATGTCATGATCTCATAGATTCAGTAATTTAATTTTTTTATGATTTAAGTTCAATGATATTCAATTTATTATGACATTATAGAATATTATGAACTATGATATACATGGTATGGTTCTAAATTGGAATGCACATATTTACACAATTTTATTTTCATGTTATGTTTAACTGATCATTGATATCTTTATAGTTTAACCATTCTGAGAATCATTACTCACCATTTATTATATTTCCTTTCTCAAGGTTATGAATAAAATGGTTATGTATAATATTTCTGAAATGGTTTCTTGTTATAAAGAACATATATATTGATGATGCATTTTACTTATGAACCAATCAATTATGTATCCATGTTTAAAATGTTGATAGATCATTACAATAAAGCTATGGATTGTTATTCTACATAATGAATATTCATTTATAAATATGTGGTATCTATTTACTAATAGAATTTATTTCTATATCGACATATCTCTATTAAAAATTTGGTTTAACAGTAAGGGTGGAAAGTAGTAATTTCTTAAAAAAGTTTGAAAAAAGTCTTAATAAAACCATGGAAGCTTCACCATTCCATACTCTATAGAATAAAATAATATAATAAAAATGTGAAATGATATGTTTATCATTCTAATGATTCATTTGATGATCCTAATTGCTAAATATAATCACATGGTATAATATCATGTCCGTGGAAATGACTCAAAGTCAATAATATTATTTAAAATTGAATATAATGTACAACCAAATGATGTCTAGAATGATAACATTGGTTAAATCATTATAAAAATAAAATCCAATTTTGATCAATATTTCCCAACCACCAATTCATAGACTTGGAAATATTATAAAGAAACAATACTACCGTAACAAGGTGTGATTTTAAATTATATATTTCATTTAAAGGTAAATTGGATCAACAGATTTCTTCACATGCTATATTAGAACCGTAAAAATAATAGAATTTTATATATCCATTAAAATGAATCCCTTGAATTAGAAGGTAAATATAGAGGTAATTTAATAATAAAATATAATTTTAAAAAAAATTATTTTCATTTTTTAAAACTGATGCATTGGTAAAATTCAATTATTATATCTAATAAATAAAATAATTTTATGTGTAAAAGTATATTTTCGTAGAATTTTAATTTTCATTAAAAATATAGAATATTATATTATGTTTAAATAAAATATTAAATGTAAATTTTTGGTAATGCGTACAACAATGTATTTTTACATCGATCTAATAGTTATTAATATGGAATTGTGAAATTTATTTTATTCTTAGAAGACATAGATTTCATAAAATTGTTTTTATTTGTTGTGTACGCTTTTATTAAAAGTAATATTTAACAGTTTTAATTATGAATATGAAAAAATAATTTGAATATTTTTAATCAATATTATCAAAATAATTAATGTGAGAAATTTCATTTCTATTCATAAGATGATGTCACCATGGTAAATATTAGTTACAATAATCATACTGTTAATTTTCAAGGAATATAACTTTTATAAAAACAATTATTTTAAATTAAATCAATATATTTTAAATTAAATAATATAATATTATTCCTTAAAATATACCTAAAAAACATAACACTTGATTAATTGGTAATCAAATCTAATTAATATTCAGAATACCTAGTGATTAAAATGATTTTTTTTGCCATAAACGTTTTTGATCAAATTATAATAGTTAATTTAAAAGTAAATTTTCACATATTTAGAAAATTAATTTTTTTATCAGATTCTATATTAAGGTTTATAATTTTAATAATTTTTATAAGGGTACAATATATATTTTTAGTAAAGAAGTAATTAACGTGGTTAATTATTAATCAGTATTAATAAGAGTTAAAATTATTAAGCTAATGTAACTTTATTTTTACTAAATAAATTCTAAATTAAGTCCTTATAGGATATATTTTTTAGGATATAAAGTCATATATACATTTATCACAAACATTTAATCAGCTAAATTACATAACTATATTGTAATACTTGTATTACCCCTTACATAAAATCCTTTTCCATTGATTTGGCCTTATTTTTCACCATTAAAAGGAGCTGAATTCCCCAAATTCTAAGCCACACCAAAATTTATAAATTCTCTAAATCTCTACCAAATTCACATCCTCATGTTCTATTTTATACTTTCTTTTCCTTTATCATAAAAAATGTTCATCAAGTCCTTCATTTATAAAGGACATATTAATATATGATCAAATTAACACTGTAAATATTATTTACCCTTTAACTCTAATTATCCATCTCATCAACCCTGCTACATAAAAATATAAAAGGATTTATATTATGACATAATTATAAATAATATATGGAAATTTTATATTCCATTAGTATATCCATTACCAATTTCTCTATTATTCAATCGAACAAATGAAAACATTTCTCAAGCACGTGTGTAGACAACCACTGCCTTTAAAAAACATTTTTTATTTCTTCCTCACCATTCGAAGATATTTATATAAATTTTTTAGATAATATATATTTTATTTTTTTCTTGATTCAGATTCATGAAAATAAATGAGGAATTCAATAAGTTATATTATCAATATGAAATCGTAGTATAACTAACTTCTTAAAATGAGCATACTAAGAGGAAAAATGATTTATATATTAGCGACCACTGATATTTCATTTAATATATTCTTATAAATATTCCACATTATGTTTCACCACCCTAATATAAAATAAATAATATCATTATTCATTTCAGATAGTTACATTGTGGAAAATTTTATTATTACATAGCCATACTCACACATATATGGTATCATGTTCTTTTTGAGTCGGTTTAACCTCTTGCAAGAAAAATGAATAAATATTTTTCAAGGATGGAATTGGAAGTGTAAAAGTTTATATTATTATGTAAATAAATTACTTTGTTTTTATAGAATTTTAATATAAACATTTAACACATTGATTAAGGAAGCAACATTCATTCATTATAAATTAGAAATAAAATTTCATCACCAACTTTGTCCCCAAAAATAATAAATAAAATACATATGAAATGAAATTATAAAAATATTAAATTTTACTAAACATGAATTATATTACCTTTTATGATCTATTAATGATCAATGTTTTGATAATAATTAAGAACAACACATTTATTATGAAACTCATTCAAGATGATCTAGATTATTCAAACATGATATTAAAAATAGAAAATAAAAATACAATATACATGATGTAAATTATGGGAATTATGTTTTTTAAAAGGTTATATATATATATATTATTAAATAGGTAATTAAGATAATTATTTATGTTACATAGGTGATTGAAGTGAATTAGTGAAAACACAATAATTATGCTAAATGATTCTTTTTCTAAAATTTAATTTCACGAGATATGTTTGATGTCGAGCATCAATATTTAATTTATGTGATGTATTTATTAATATATTTCATTATTTTATAAAATGTATTCAATTTCAATAATTTTAATATCCATTTCGTGATCTTCCTCTCATGATTCATTGATTCTTACATTATCAATACAATGATGGTTTCTTCCCCAATAACATTTTTAAAAAAAGATTCATTTTGAAATTTAAAAGATCATAGGAAATTATAAATATTTTCACCAAAGTAAAAGTAAATTTATTTTCCAATTCTAATTTAATTTTACTCCAGGTCACGTTACTCACCCACAATTTGGAGACCAACCCTATATTCTTTTTTCGGTTAGAAACCTCCCTTTTTTCATTCCCATGTTCATTGGATTCTATATAAAATATCATTAAATCTTATTCACTAATTGGATAAGACTAATATAAATGAATTTACCATATTGAAAAGATCAAAATAAATTTTAAATTTTTTTTATGGTTTATTATTTTTAATTTTTGAAAGGAATCTATATTTTATGTTTTTGTGTAAACATATATTGCTTAAAACGTTTCCAGTTTATATGTAACATTCACTATATATATATTTTTTATAAAAGTAATTATATAATCTCTATGTTTAATAAAAATATTCATCAAAACGTGTCCCAAATGTCATAGATTTTTCTTATCTTGAAAAAGATATTTTTCTAAATATACTAAAAAGATTTTTTTGTCTATATCAATATACATTGGCATATATCACGATTGATGGACAAATTTTATCAAATTATACCCAAAACATATTTGTTAGAATTAATTATTCTAAAGATATGTATTATCAGAAAACCCATTTTCTTCTTAGGATAAATAACTTTGTTTAAAATTATGAATGATTTCTTTATATAGGACATATAAAGATAGATGTAGGAAGGGTACACCCTATAAATTCTTGAACACATTACGTATTGAACTAAGCTCAAAATATGAAATTTTATGATAAATTGGAAGCATGAGATGGTATTGTTTTATGATACCATTGAGAATAACCTTTGTAATCTGATTTTATGACACCTTTGTGATGATCATTTAGGATATTCTTATGAATGTCTCTATTTTATGTTTTAGACACATTTTCTACTTATGATTATTGAGATTATTATCATGTTATTCATGAAGTACATTTATTCATGTACTTATGTTCATATTATTTTTTATTTCTTAATTAATTCCCATATTATGTTATAGTTTTATTGTTTAATACTTAAATAGAAAATGATATCACCCCTTTCTTATGATTCCATTTGCCTATGTTATGATGAAATATAATAATTTTATTGTGTCTAGAATTGTATATTGAATGAAGAATTTTTGGGAGATCATAAATAGTTGTTATGAATCATTAAATTACTTATATAGTGGAAAACTGACTTTGAGTTTAAAAATACATGGGTTTTATTTGATAATGTATTATCCTAACTCTATAAAAATATTACCATAATTGGTCATGGGATTATATGTAATGTAGTATTTTAAAAAGGATATATAATTAGATAGTAAGGTATGTTGGGAATCGTAGTTGGTATTAAAGAGAAGTAGAAAATCAAAACCAAGGAAACTATCACATGTGGACATTGGTGGAAGAAAGACTATATTCCCAAGGGATTCATGTTTAAATGGATGCCACCATGGATGGATACAGAGTCATTCCTATGAGGTTTATTCTCCTATAGCATTCTTTTATATGTATCAACTCAATCATCACTCTGGTGTACAATGTGTGGGCATATGATTGCATAACTATATTTAGACATTATATGGTTATTCTTTGGTTAATCACCTTACCTATACAGGCCACTCATAAAGAATTATTTTATTATAAAATAAATTTTCATAATATAAGACAACCCAACATAAATAGACTATATTGATATGATAGTGATTTAAGTTGTTTGAAAAGATAATGAAATAATTTAGAAGAGTAGGGAATTATAAGGATAAAATTTTCATTGAGCAACAATTCTCTTATAGTGTTATTTTTTCATAACTTATGACCATTAATTTTAAATTTATTAATAAATAAATCATAAATGTATCATGTTGAAAAAGGTTACCATAAACGATCTGGATGTTATAACAATGAGATATATAGATAGGGAAAAGATAAATTGAGAAATCTAATGATTATTATGAACATGTTATAAATAATTATTATTAAAAAAATAAATTTTGTAGAATTAAAAATCAAAGTGAAGAAAATAAATATGGTTCCTCATGGATTCTTGGGGGAAATATATGATGAAGAAAAAAATATTAAATTTTCTACGTACCAATAATGTGTGAAGAAGAATCCATTTGAATTCCTTAAATAAACTAGAAAATGATTTTTCTTTAGAATGATAGGGTATATTGAAAATGGTTTTGGAGGAAAAATGTTGTAATCATTTATCTTGATGAATTGAAAATTTGGTATTCATATATTTTTATATTATATTAATGTAGAAACCACATTGGAAAATATATCTTGAGTCATGAATATCATTTAAATTGTATTAAATAATTTCATTATTTGGAGAAAATTGAAATTATGTGGATGAAATTTATTTATATGGTGGTTGTAACACCATATTATTTTAAATTATATTAATTCTATTACAACTAAATGTTTCTATAGACATTCTTCACATATAACACTATAAAAAATGACGACTGAAATGTTTTGTAATAATTAAAATATAGTCATTGAATTTCATTCTAAATATAGAGGTAATTGAATTTTGATATTTTTGTATAAATTTAAAATAAATTCATTTTTAATACTACATCATTGATAAAATTCATTTCAAATAGCTAAATAACAGATAAAATCAGTTAATACGTAATAATGTATTCTCTTAAAAATTATCATTTAACATGCTTGTAATTTTAATGTATTATAGTTAAATAGTGGTTTAAATGGATACTACTAATAGTAGTTAATATAAAATATGGTAACATACATTTAATAGTTAAAAATATGAATGCAGTTAATTTAGTTTTTTCTTAGAAGTTATATGTTTCTTAAATATGTTTTTCTTAATTTTTCACACTTATTTTAAAATAAATAATATTTATTTTACAAAATGAAATAGATAAAATTATATTTATATTATTAATCATAATTAAAATATTTTATAAATAATAAAATATCATTTATAGACTTAATATTATGTTACGATGGTAAATATTAGTTACCATAGTTAAGACATTATTTTTCAAAGAATTATACTATTCTAAATATTGAACATTTAAATTAAATTATTATACATTACAATAATGATTTTTATTATTTTAAAATATATATATAAATTAATAATCAATTATTTAATTAGAAATAAATGATAAAAAAATATTAATAGCACCTAATTATGAAAATAATATTTTTTTAGAAAAAGAGTTTTTCAACACATTATATGCTTTGATTTAAACATTAATTTTCTCATATTATAAAAATCAAGAAGATTAAATGTAGTATTAATTCATTTTCATCACATAATTTTTTATGATGTCCCATCATATATTTCTAATAATAAAATTATTACCACGATCAATTTTTTACCATTCTTAATATTTATTAAAATTGTTAATCTAATGAGGCACAAATTTTTCAAAATAATTTTTATAGTTGTAACTTATTGAATATTTTTTTACATTATAAGGACATAAATAAATTTATCAGAAACATTTCCCCACGTAACTCTCTTTTATCTTATTAAATTCAACTCTTACCCCATACCAATCATTCTTTTCTAACGGTTTGTCCCCCCTTTTCACCTATAAAAGGATCTCACTTCCACCATTTTCAATCCAGACACATAGTATGAAATTCCCATGAAACAATAGATAATTTATTTCTTATATGTATCCTATACACATTTAAAATATTATATCATCAATAAATAACCTCAATAAAATCATTTACAAAGGATACTTCCAGAGAAGATCAAAATTCTACACATATATATTACATGCCCTTTAACTTCATTTAATTATCATACTAATCTTCCCTCATCCAAAACCCTTTATAACCATATTTATATAATGATAAAATAATAAAAAATTTCTATATATTTTAATATATTTATGGTAACACCATTATCAATTCCCATTCCGTTTAATCAAAAAATGAAAATATCATTCATTAGAGTGGGTGGACTACCATCTCATTAAATGAAATGTTTCTTTTTTCATCACCCCCTTTCAATGAAAATTATATAATTTTTTTGGTGATTTTATTTTTAGTGATGTGACGATAAAAATTATATATATTTAAATTTGATATTCTATATTAAATATTTTTAATAAATGGTCATTGTATTATAACCGTATAAAATGAACAAAACAAGAGGAAAATTGATTCATTTATAAGTGAAAACATATATTTCATAAACATTACTATAATAACTTTTACCAATTATTTTTCATCATAATAATAACATCTAAATAATTTCCTTATAATTTTTTTGTCATAATGACATCATAAAAGTGGAATATCTTATGTGGTCATACACAAAAATCAATTGTAGTATGCTCTTGTTGGGTCAGGTTAACCACCAAAATGAAACTTTTATATATTTAAATCATGTATTGATATGGAAAATTAATATTGGATGTTAATAATTAAAAAACTATTTATTTTAAAATATAATTATACAACAATTTAACATACTAATTTCTAAAACAACATTCATTCATTATAAATTAAAAAAACAAGATTATCACTGATATCGTATTAGAAATTAATAAATTAAATACTTATGATAAGAAATTATAACATCCAAAATAATAATAAAACATTAATTATGAAAACAACTATGATCTGGTAAATATGAACTTTGATTTAATAATAAATAACAACACTTTTATTCAAAACATGTTCAAAACAATAAATATTACTCACACCTATTATTGAGAATATATAATAACTAAATAATATATTTGTACCTAAAAACTATTAATGAATTCTAAAAATGTTTATATATATTTTAAAGGTTATTAAATAGTTTTTTATGGTATTTATTATTGTTAACATGATATTAATATAGATCGGTGGAAAGTTTGCTATTATGGTAAAGGGTTTTCTATCCCAAATTTAATTTCCCAATACATGTTCAACATTTCTCACCATTATATATTTTATAACATGAATTAACTAAACTATTGATCTCATTTATAGTATAACCTCAATATCATGAGTTTTTACAATCCATTTATTTGTCTTCCTCTCAACCTCCTTTGATTCTTATGATACCATTACTTTGAGGGGTTTTTTGGAAAGATCATTTCCAAATTGAGATTTATTTTGAAAGATAACACATCAAGGGAATTTGAATACATTTCAATCTAAAGACCAAATTATTTTTTCTCCTTAACTCATTTTTGGGCTTTTTACATGTCTTATACCAATTTAATTTTTCATATGAACACACTACTTACCTATTTTATGGAAACTAATCCATTCAATTCCTTTTAGCCCCAAACCATACAAAATTTATGTATATATTAATTTGATTATTTTTGAAATTTCGTTATATATGAATCAATAATTGATAATGTTCATTTTATAAATCTCAATCTTCATTAAAAGTTTTTCAAATTTTTTTTTACCATATAGGTCCTCTTTTATTTTTAAAGCACAACTTTTATAATTTTTCTTTTGAACATAAAATTTCTTCCCCATTTAATTTTATCTAAAACATTATCCTTATAATTTCACTTTTTCAAAAAGTAATATTTATCAGCTAATTTTATAAAAAAAATCATTTTGAATTCTTTTAATATAAATAGGATTTTTTATTCATCCAAAAAAATCACTGTTATTTTTACAACATGTTTTTCATCTAAGTCGTTTTTCATTGAAATATCATATTCTTGATAAGAGAAAATATTCTACTTGTACCATAAAAATTTCTTATCTATATACATAGATAAAATTTTGTGTATTATCATTTATCCCATTTTATTATTTGGTTAATTATTCTTTGATTCAATTATGTGTGATTTCATTTTGTGGAAGACATAATGGTAGACATATTAAGTGTGGAAAAATGAGAAAAATATAATGAAATATTTAAATAATTCATCTCTATAGAGGAAATTTTTATAATATATAGGAAACATTCAATGGTAATGTTTTATGACAACATGGTTAATATCCATAGAAATATTATTTTACAGCACCATAGTGATATTGTTTTGTAATATGCATATGGATTTCCCATGTTTATGTTCTAAAAAATATTCCTTAATAGGATTCATGTACTTATGGTCATGTTATCCCAGAGGTATTTATATTCATTATCTTATGATCATATTTTTATTTTATGTAAAAAGTATTAATATTTTTTTGTTATGATTTATATATTTAACCCTTACTTTTAACCAAATATCTACCATTAATTTTGTTTTCCATTCCCCAGATTTAGAAGATAAGTAATATATAGGATGTGTTTAGAAGTATTCAAAGTGTGTATAATATTTTGAAATGTTTATGAATTATTGTGCAATAATAAATTGTTTATATGGTTGTAAAATTATCCATTAATTGAAAATGAAATGATTTTTATAGTTAATGTATTTTTTTATAACTCCATAAAATAGTAATCATAAAAGGTATTGGAAATATATGTAATGAACCATTTTATTTAAAAATGTTGTTAGATAATCATAGATATGATGCATCATAATTATATTCCTATATGTGTAAATAAAACTAGTGGAATCTAAAGTCCCTCAACCTAAATCCAAATCCATAAACTAGTAAATATGTGTTAAAGAAAAGAAAATCAAGATTATTTTTTATTAATAATTCTAAAGTACAATAAAGGGAAATACGATCATCTATGTAAAATGGTACTTTTATGGTAGGTTACTCCATCACTTAAATCTTGACCCATTCAAATCTACTACATGGTGACCCTTAATGTCAACAAACACATTATCCCAAATATAATAAAATATTTTAAGGGTGAGGAATATCCATAACATAAACTTATTCTATATCACCATACACCAATATTCTTAATGATCGATGAGTATACAGCTAGTAGAATGATTGATAAGGCAACAATCACAGTGATGGAATATATATATATATGATTTGGTCTATAACCCTTTATAATATTATACACTCATTGGATTCCCGCATAGGAGGGGCATACAAACCATTAATGTCTGCAACCACTATAGAGATAACATATACCACATAAATTTTAATTAACTATAGAAAAACATATATATAAAAATAAATTATATGTAGATTGAAACTAAAAGAAATACATAAATCATACAATTTATTTTCCAAAAAAGTGAGAACTCCACCACATATTTCCAATTTTCATAATTCTACAATGACCTCAATCCACAATTGAAAATTTTAATTCAAAGGTATTTTCAACTACTTTAAAGTTTTTTATCACGTATAATAAAACCCAAAAAGTATATTGGATATCCTAACATTTTATCACTGAGTGTAAGGATGTTTTAAAATGATATACCTTGACTACCTATATGCTAGAATTTATCGCCAGCAATGTATTGGGCATAAAATCCTAACTCTAAATTCCAAACACTATAACTCCCATTCTTTATGGATTGTAATATATATTTTTGATCCTATGTAATATATATTTAAAGAAAGCATTTCCCAAATTAGTGATATAACTGACCTTCGAAGACTAAAAACATATCCTAAAAACTAAGGTAAAGAATATACTGTCATTTATATCATTTCAATAGTAATATAACAACCAAAATTCATACTACTAAGTTATCAAGAATTCCATATAATATTGTATCAATTTTTTATTTCTTAATCAAGCGAATATCGATTCAATATTGCCTCATTATTGTCATGAAGTGTGTGAATCTTCTCAAAAAATTTGTCAGAGGTGGAAACATATCCCTTAAGCTGGACATCAGGATGGATTTTGACACAATGGATCGAGGTTACATATGAAAGATCCTTGACATGCATGGCTTCAATGATGTTTTAATTAATTTGATCTAGTATATTTTTCAGTCTTCTCGCATATCAGTTCTTATCAATGGATCCCCTGAATGATTCTTTGAATGCTCAAGAGTTGTTAGACAGGGATATACTTTATCAACTATCATTTTATTATTGATGAGGACTATCTTAGTAGGATTCTCCCTATTATGGCTAACAATGGAATGTTGAAAACTATTTATGCTATAAGGGCATCGGTTTCCCCCATCACATCTTTTATATGATGATGATATTATATTTATAATCAAGGTTACAAGAGTAACATAAATAAGATCAAGAGGGATCTCATATATTATGAGATGGTTTTTGGACATGAGATTAGCTGGAACTAGTCACTTGTTTATTTTGGATGAAATTTATCTCATACCTGGAATAATGACCTCATCAGAGAGATGTGTTATCATGAGGGATCACTTCCCTTCAATTATGTGGGGGAGCATATGTTTTTGGGAAGACCAAATGTTTGTTATTTCCCTTTTATTTTTAGTATGATAAGAAGGAATCTCTCATCATGGAAAGGAAAATCCATATCCATGACTAGTAGAGTGAGTCTTTTGAAATACATTATCAACTAAAAATTTGTTTACTCTTACATGGTATACAAATGGTCCATTTCATTACACAAGATCATTAATATCACTATCATGAATTTCATTTTGAGTGGTAGTGTCAATGAATGAAGGATTTCAATAGTCCGTTAGAACACACTTTATAAGAATTATGATGAATGAGGCTTGGGTATCAAGAATCTATGATGTTATAATGATTCTATGCACTCCTAATTTATTTGGAGGCTTATGAATATAAAATCTGAGGAACTTTCCTTTCTTAGAGCTAGATTCTTGCACATACTCAAGGTGGGAAACATTAATTATTTCACCTCCTTGGTTTTGCCTATATTCAAGAACATTTTTTACAGAATTGATGCTAATTATCACTGGTTAGTATCAAGTGATTATCCCCTCCAATATTGGAAATGAAACTAGACTGGAAAAAAATTGGAGGACTTGGTTCATGAGGATAACTCAAATCTGGATTTGGATTTTTCCATAAAATATCAACTTGGCAGCAGGGATGGTCTCCTGAATAAAGTTATTTCCATTGATGAGCAATAATTATTTTCTTACAAGGGGTATTTTTTGGGCTTGGGATTAGGCTTCTAATGTTATTCATTCTTACAAATGTTTTTATATGAAAATTTTTTGCCACACATCTAGCTTTCAATGGACGGATATCCTGAACAAGGGATTTCTGAGACCATATTGGTCCACCATTGCATGGAGGCTAGCTCATAAGAGGCTTCCAACTGATGACTATCTCCAAAATTGTGGAATATCACTCTTCACAATGTGTGTTATGTGTCATCAACATAGGGAGGACATTGATCATCTCTTTCTCTTTTGTGTGGAAGCTTCAAAAATGTGGGAGGCTGTGTCTAGAATATTTGAATTGAATTTATCTACTGCATACTCAATTGATGGAATCATGAAACGGTGGCCTGATATGTAGCTTTCACTACATTTATTCAATATTTTTCATTTCTGTTGTAGAGGAACTCATTTATTTAATCTTTTATTCCAAGAGCAAGGTCCGACATGAGCAGAAGTTCTTCCATGTGGGAGCTTCCTTTTCGAGATCCTCACTGATGCTCGTAGTGTCATTGTTCTTTGAATCATATTTTGTGAAAAATATAAACATGATTTTCCGGTCCTAACTTAGGCTGGTGTCAAGGGAAATTTTTCGACCACCTGTTGGAACAATTGAGGTCCTATGGCTACCTCTCATATATGGTTGAATCAAAATAAATTCATACAATGCTTCAAGAGGTTAAATGGGTTCTTCAAGATTTGGTGAGGTTTCTAGAGATCATAAAGGTTGTTTTCTTGGTTGTCTATATGGTTCTTGTAGTTTTTCTTCTACTCCTGAAGTATGTATTCATGGATTTATGGAGTCGGTTGAGAAATATGAATGATGATTTTGGAACAAGTTAGGGATTGAATGTGATTCCCTGTCTGTGGTTCATTCTCTTCAAACAGGTTATCTTCATCATTCTAGGAAGTTGGAAAATAATTGGGCAAGGTGTTTGGATATAATCTTTTCCAACGATCTTATTGTAATTCATTTTTATAGAGAGGTGAAATCTTAGGTGGATGGTATCACTAGCAAAGGTGTGAATGGTATTTATTTTCATTGTAAGGATCAAGTATCGGGTGACCTACTTCCCAATATTTGGAAGGATCGTTGTAAATATCCTACTTTTAGACTAGTGTAATTTCCCTTTTTGATAATAAATGGATATTTCCTTTCCAGGCAAGGTCTCAGTCTTCGTAAAAAAACAACCAATGAAATCTAATGATCATCCTTTTATAGGATAAATTGAAAGTATAAATATACCTTATCTTACCAGTTGTATATATTTAAATTATAAATATACCTGTCACACAATGGAATATTCTACTGTTAAAACTCATGTGACATTCTAATCCCAATATCACAAGCATCAAGACTATCATATTACCTTATCTAAAACCCAGACTCCATTTCCAAAATCTAGTTATTATATTTCTACAATGAATATAATTCATAGATCAAAATTCATATAGTCTATCATTTCAGAACTCTTATGAACTAGAGAGTAAAATGTATATAGTATAACATTTGAAACCTAAAAAAGATCTACATATACATAAATATTTTTTATTTATCTTTAAATATAAATATTTCACAATGAGTAATATTAATTCTTTCTTGGGGAAATTTGAAACATTATAAATGGGTGACATAAAATGCCTAGTAATGGGAAACTTACGATGAATGTTATCATATATTAAAAAATCTGTAATTAATTATTATAGGAATGAATAATAATAAAATATTTCAATATGATTGAAAAAAAACAAATTTAATATATCAAAGGATGACATAGACATGTAAATAATCAAATCGATTCTAATAACTAATTTCGTAATCATAGAATTCATATTGAAGAACATCTAATTCAAACAAGAAATCCCTCGTGCCTAGAAAATTTAATTAATTCAAATCGTTACGGCCTCATGAAATGAAATTATAAATAAATGTGAATAAGTTTAGTAATTACCTAAACTAATTTGTTTCATAAGACATAATGACAGATCAATGTGATATAAAATTCTTTTCCTCACCGTTAATACATAAGACCAATTCTTTCATTATATGGTAGAATAGATAGATATAAATAAATGAAAATTCCCAAAGGAACTTTAAATATAATAATTGATATGTAATCAATAGCCATCTACATATAAATAGTATATATATAGAAATTATCAATATTTACCTATAAAATAGAATAATATGGGTTGTTATGTGAATATGTATCCATATAATTATCCATAATGCAATTAAAAAAAATATTTTCAAATGAATAATAACAAGTTAGTAAAGGGGAGTACACTAATAGTGTAATGAAATTAATAGTATATCATCCATTGTTATGGATTATAAATAATCATGTGAAACATTAATTGAATATCCCCTAGTATAATCAAACTTGTATTATAATTTATACAAATAGTTGTACAGTATGGGAAGATAAGGTTATTACCCAAAGAACACTTTTAATAGTCATCACCCCTAGGTTTATATATGAAAGAGGGTGAATCCAATTGTTTTTATCTATATAGGGATGTTATTTCAAGCAAACCACACATTTATTAAATTACAAAAAATAGGATATTTATGTCTATAAAAATGTTTCTGTATTATAGTGTCTTATGGGGGTATTATCATTAGAGGGAATAGTGATATCACTTTAATATAAAAATAATGAGTTTATAAAAATTAATTATAATGAAATATAATATTTTAAATAAATGGAAATGTAAGGGAATAAAAAATTATAGAATTGAAAAAATTTAAAATCCCCTTCAAATTTGGTAATCATTAATCAACAGATTATAATGGTGTGATTTTTATGAAGACATAAAAATACGTTAAATGAAACATTAATAATAATGATTTTATCCTATGGGTTAATAACTATTCTATATAAACTACTATAAGTGAATAATATGAAAACTTGATCCAAAAAAGGGAAATTAAGAATAAAACAATTATGACATTAGTAACTTTTGAATAAATATAAACACAAAAAGATAATGTCTTATAGATTTCTAATTCCCATAAAATTTAAGAAATGGTATAATTAAATGAATCTATAAGTTTTATACACACTAGATAAATAAAACAATAGTTGAGTATGTCATATGTCAAAAAAATTGATATGAGTAACAATTACATTAACTCTCCACTTCAATGGAAGTATTTCACATTATTTATATTAAAATTTAATATATTAATAACTTATTTCATAAACTTATTAATATATATTTAATATTACTCACTTCCTTTTTAATCAATACATGAACATATATTATTAAGTCCTAATTTATTATCATCATTGTAGTTTAATAATTTTGTTCATTTTACATATGTATCATAATGGATATGTTAGTTCATGAATATTTATAAAACTTTCATTATTAATAGATTATTAATGCTAATTGAATATTACTAGTATACTGATTTATATTATTTTACTTTATTCATTTCTAGTTTTATTAAATTGTCATGAAAATTGAAATCAATGATGTTATTTTTTCAAAAAAAATTAGTGAACAAAAGGCAATATCTTAATAATGAGAAAATTATTCAAATGTCCATTAAAAATCAATAATTATTATTTTTTAGTCATTAATATGAAATATTAATTATTATTATGTTTCCATATCAATACATGATATATATTTATAGCATCATTCTTTTAGGTGGTGAGACCATCCCAAAAAATATCATGTTTTAATCAATGAATGAGTAAAAATATAAATTGATTATTAAATCATTATTCTAGAAGAATAATGATATTATTTATATTTTATAAAAATTGATAAATTGGAATTGAAATTAATTGGGTAATGGAGATAAGATAACAAATTATTAGTTATAAATACAAAATAATTTTTCATCTTGCTATTCTAATTTTTTTGGGATAAATTTACAATAATAAATTAATAGAAATATTATTATTATTTTTAATATAATGAATAAATTATCATTTCAGAATATTATACATGTTATAAATAAAATATTTAATAATTAAAAATATATTGAAACCAATAATTAATGGTGGTTATGGTAAAGGATATACATTATTCATGAAGATAGTTGTTTTCCTGCAACACCAACAATGTTATCATTTTTTGAATGGATGGGAATGATATAAGTAATGGTTGATCCATTATATACTAATAATTTATCTAAAATAATGATACTTTTAACACCCCCAAATGATAAAGGGTTAAATGACTATATGATATGGCTTATGTCCACAAGGTGCACCTTCCTTTTCAAGAGCCTGTCTGATTAGAACTCCACAGTTAAGTGTGCTTATCCTGGAGTAGTGATCAGGATGGGTGACCTTATAGGAAGTTTCTCAGGTGTGTGTGAGTGAGGAAAAAACACACTGGAAAGGAAATGTGTTGGCCTATGGAAACTATCATTAGTTAGATGACCCATTCATGTATGTGGGTGGACCCCAGGGTGGGGACTACGTGTCTGCGGGGAAACTGGTGGTACCTAGTGGGCTAGGACCAGATGACCATGTTATGGCAGGGTGTCTGTGCTGTCACCAGGACCCAGTTGTTTCAATTGGTATCAAAGGTGTCAGTTCAACCACAGAACTTAGAACTCAGATCTTTTTTTTGTAAAGTAACAGTGTTAAGCGTACCGAGTGTGGTTTTTAGTTCATGAAGTCCAGTGTTGGTGCTGCGGCCAACCTATCCATACACCCGGACCCTGACTTCTGATTTCCGACTCAGTACACAAAACAACTGATTGCATGTGTGTTTCAAATGTTTCATTAAGTCAACCCAACCATGTCAACTCCCCAAGTAAAATCGTTTGACAATGTCACATTTGTTTCATTCAGGATGCCTCCCCGTAGACGAATAGCAAGAGCCTTGAGAGTTGTACGCACAGATATCCCACCGAGCGATGAGGCCTCAGTGCAGGGACCTTTACCAGCGGAGCCACAATCGGTACCACTACCTGTTGGCCCACTGATGCCACCAGCCCTAATAGCAGACGATGCACATCGTTTGAATTCATTGCCTGAGTTCCGGCACCATAGGCCACCCTGGTTCAGGGGGGAGACTGACCCGCATACGGCTGGGGATTGGATTGAGGCTATGGTGAGAGTCTTCCAACTAATAGGGACACAAGCTAGAACCATGGTGATCATTGCAGCGAGTCTCTTTCAGGAAGCCATAGGCAGATGGTGGAGACTGATTCTCCAATTGCATGATGAGATGACGCTACTATGGATAGTCTTCGAGAGCCTATTTTGGCAAGAGTTTGTTCAAGACACCCTTTGTGAAGTGCGGATACAGGAGCTACTGCATCTACAATAGGGTATCATAATAGTATCTCAGTACTCAGCAAGGTTCACCGACCTCTCGTGATACTCCACAGATATGGTATGGGACCCATTATTTAGCGCACAAACCCTTGAGCAGAGACTTAGGAGAGATATCAGGGCTACGTTGATCTTGCTCGACATCCCAACGCAAGCGAGGGTTTTGGAGAAATCCCTCTTACTGGAGAGTTTCCTTACTGAGCAGCCTCCAGCAGCGAGACCCACCACTAGTCGACATGCAATGAAATATTCTTGATGCTGGCAGCAGAAAGATTACGTAGAGGTCCAAGAGGACCAGACCCTCGGGTGGAAAACCACATGACACATGATTTTTTTTATGGGGAACCCATGGCAGAGACACACATGCCAGGAGCGGTCAGTGTTACTCATGTGGCGGGCATGGTCAACTGGAATGTGACTGTATGACCCACCATTCAGGTGATAAGTAGACAGTTGAGGGACCTCCCAGGAAGTGGTAGAGCTTCGATTGAGGTAGTATGCAGGGATCAGAGAGAAGTGGTAGAGGAGATGGTCGTGCGTCTGGCAGTGGACGACATTTTGAGGTGTTACTGCCACCACCACCAGGAGGTCCACACCGATCGCAGGGAGTAGGTGGACTTGTAGGAGCTCAGCATCAAGAAGCTGAAGCATACTACCATGACACTCCGTATATTATACGATGTATGATATGTGTCTACTCCACCTTAGATGTAGTTCTTATAGACACAGGTTCCAGTCACTCTTTCATTCCCACTACCCTCGTTCTTATCTCGGAGATTCCAACGGAGCTGTTGGATCGATTTTTATGGCTAGAGAATCCTACAGGAGAAGACTCGACTATTAATCACTGGTTCTGGAAGTGTGATCTTACTATAAGAGGTGAGACCTTCGGCTGGGATCTTCTCCTAGCGGCTTAGAGGCCTTAATACTTCATATTGGGTATGGACTGGTTATCTATAGTCCATGCTAAGATTAGATGCATTTGGCACAAAGTGCAGTGTGTCCACATAGATGGGACCATGTTCACCTTCACCAGCGAGAAGGGAGCCTTTGCAATGAAAGACAGACTTACTCGGAGGAAGGTGCAGCCAATCACTCATCAGTTGGCTACCCTTACCCTCACAGGAGTGGATGTGGAGAGTATGAGCAATCCTATAGTGGTGGACCAGTACAAGAATGTTTTCCCTAATGATGATCCATGAATTATTCCTCATAAAGAGGTGGACTTTTACATTGACTTGTACCCTAGGAAGGAACTTGTTTCTACACCAGCATATCTGATGGCTCCCGCAGAGCTTCACAAGATGCAGGTACAGTTAGAGGACTTACAGAGAAAGGGATTCATTCGACCCAGTGTTTCTCCTTGGGCAGCCCCGATTCTATTCACCATGACTGTGGATGGAAGCTTGAGGATTTTTGTTGACTAACGTCGCCTGAACTAGGTGACCGTGAAGAAAAAGTACCCACTCTTGAGGATTGAAGACCTCTTTGATCAGCTTAAGGGAGCACAGTGGTTATTGAAGATAGACCTCAGATCAGGATATCTCCAGCTCAGATTTCGAGATGTGGATGTGCAGAAAACGACGTTCAGCTGTCAGTACGGCCATTAGAAGTTCTTGGATATGCCTTTTAGCATAACCAACGCTGCAACAGTATTCAAGGGACTCCTGAACAGGATCTTCTAGCCATATCTCAATCTCTTTGTCGTATTCTTCATCGACGACATTCTGATATACTTGACTACTGAGGAGGAGCATGTCTACCATTTGTGAGTAGTACTGGACACACTCCAAGAGCACCAGCATTATGGTAAACTCTCGAAGTTCCAGTTTTGGATCCAAGAGGTTCAATTTTTGGGACATGTCACCTTACAGGCTGGAGTTCTAGTGGATCAAGCGATGATTGAGGAAATACATGCTTGGGAGCCACCCAGAAGTGTGACAGAGCTACGGAGATTCGTGGGATTGGCTGGATGCTACCATAGATTCGTTCCAGAATTCTCTAGAGTTACAACACCACTATCAACCTTGACATTGAATGGGAAACCGTTCATGTGGTTGGATAGATGCCAGCAGAGCTATCTAGAGTTGAGGCGAAGGCTGACTAGTGCCCCAATCTTCAGATTCCAGAGGAAGGCGTAGGTTACGTAGTTTTGTTGTGACGCATCAGGGGCCAGACATGGTTGTGTCCTGATATAGGAGCAATCAATGATCACGTATGGTTCTTGACAGCTGGGATATCATAAGAATAAATACGCTATGCATGACCTTGATTTTATAGAAGTGGACATCACCTTGAAGATATGGTGACACTATTTCATGGGTTAACGGTTTATCCTATACGTCGATCACAAGAGTCGTAGGTATATCTTCTCTTAGAAGGACCTGAAACTGAGACAGCGATGTTAGCTTGATTTTTTCTAGAACTATGACTTCGAGATAAGCTATACTCCTGGGAAGTAGAACGTTGTTACAGATGCGCTCAGCAGGAGATCTGGTATACAGCTACTACGAGAGGAGACAGAACAACTTGCTTCTTCATATATATCTTTTGTGGATAATGATGGTGCAGTCTTTCTGCAGTCTCTTACAATTACTCTCCCACTTCTTCAGTGAGTCAGGGAGGCACAGTGTGGAGATGCTAACTGCAAGACAAGACGTGCTCAGATATCCATTGGGCAGGCACCTGATGGATTTTCTGAAGGTGGGGAGAACATCATCCTCTTCAAAGGATGTACCATGGAAACAGTGGAACTTTAGGAAGAAGTGTTGAGGGAGTTCCACACATCCCCTCTAGCGGTACATCCAGGAGTGGTGAAGATGTACCAGAACCTTCGATGACATCACTGGTGGCCCGGAATGAAGAAAGAGGTAGCCGCGTTTGTTTCTCGAGGCCTCACTTGTCAGCAAGTGATGGCGGAGCACCAGGTACCAGCAAGCTTGGTCCAGCCTTTAGAGGTCCCAGAGTGGAAGTGGGATGGGATATACATGGACTTTGTGAATGGTCTTCCTTTTACATCCAGGGGTCATGACCCAATTTGGGTGATCATTGACCGACTCACCATTTCAGCTCACTTCCAACCGATCAGAGAGCATAGATCCGTATAGATCTTGGGATGCCTCTATGTGAAGGAGATTTTGCATTTACATGGTATACCTTCGAAGATTATCTCCAATTGTGACACATGATTTACTTCTCAGCTATGGAATGGGTTGAAGGAGGCTTTAGAGACATAGATTCGCCTAAGCACCGCCTTACATCCTCAGACAGATGGTAGGACTGAGCAGACCATTCAGACCCTCAAGGACATGATTCATTCTTGTGTCCTTGACTTTAGTCGCAGCTAGGAGGATCACTTACCTTTGGTGGAGTCTTCCTACAGCAACAGTTATCACTCCACCCATGGGATGACACCTTTTGAATCCTTGTACGGACGACCTTGCAGATCACCTATATGATGGATAGACCTTGGGGAGTCAGCACTGGTGGGACCAGAGATGGTATGAGATACCACAGACAAGGTGCATATCATCAAGGAGTGGATGAAGACTGTACAGAGTAGGAAAAATTCGTATGTTGAAAAAAGATGGAGGCCTCTGGAGTTCAAGGATGGAGACCACGTCTTCCTACCTATCTCACCTCGATGATGTCTATAGAGATTTGGTATAGAAGGAATGTTATCTCCACAATTCATTAGACCTTTCCAAGTCCTCAACAGAGTAGCCGAGGTGGATTACTGCCTAGCTCTTCCACCACAGTTGCATCAGGTGCACGACATCTTCCATGTATCCCAGCTGAGGAGATATGTACATGGCCCTTCTCACATCGTCAACCATGGAGACCTGGACGTCCATGATGGGGATACTTTTATGGAGGTCCTAGTAGAGACTGAGGATTTACATGAGCGGGTCCTATATAGATGGTTGATACCTTTGGTGCACGTTCACTAGTAGCACGGGAACCTCCATGAGAGCACATGGGTGCGAGAGGCTCAGATGCGTGCTCAGTACCCCCACTTGTATTCATAGTTCGAAATATAGCATGTGGGGACGTAAATACTTGAGATGGGGAGAATGTAAGGACCCAAAAATCCCGTTTTTTTTAAATACATTGGAGTTTTACAAGTATGCTAAAATTTACGGCGCTTGATTCCGAGGCCCGGTGTGCCTAGAATCAATATTTGATGTTTTTTTCAGGTAAGTTCACTAAACGTATGTGCGGGTTTTTATAACTATTGAACCTGTTCTCAGAATGAAAATATGGGGGCACTATTGAACTTGCATCACCGATATTCTTTTAAGGAAACATCCACCGTGACGGCAGTTGATCGATAGTAGAAGTTAGTTGTTGGGTTTTTATAAAAATTTAATAAAATAAAGTGAGCTGACACTTTATTTTATTTTAGCTGCCATGTGAAGGTTGGGTGGTTAAAACCTCCTCAAGTGAGTTGGAAGAGGTACCACCACACCATAACCTCCCTTAAGAGGTTATGGTGGTGGGGCCCTCGTGAACATAACTCTTAGTGAGAGGTTATGACGTGGGGTCCACACGAGACTAAAACCCCCCAATTAATGGGAGGAGTGAAAAATCCCTCAACTCCCCTCATTAATGAGGGGGGAGTTCCTTGAACTCCTATATCATTTATGGTGCGATTGCCACCACTTATATTAATTGGGCGAACACATAATTTAATTTTTCCAATCCTCCACAATTACGGGGGAGCCTACTCCATACTGAATTGGTGTCTACTCTCCAATTAATATGTGTCGACACATGTGAATTAATGAGGAGGATCCAATTTAATTTAATTCTCCTTTTTGAATTTGTGCCAACGAAATAATAGATTAAGTAATATATTATTTGGCATAACGAATTCACTTGGGTGATTGAAGAGAAATCTCTCAATGAGGAACCTCATCCTCCAAGTCCAAACTCTCCCAAAAAAATGAATAACGCAAACTTTGATCCTTTGTCAACTTCTTCTCCGTGACCTACCGATGTGGAACTGCTTCCACAACTGTCATCCGAATTTAGGAGAGAAAGAGTGTGGCGGACGCGATCAATGATAACCCCGTCTTCTTCCATGACTTTTTCAATGAACGATGAATGACGAATCAATGGTATGGGTTTACATTTGACTAAGTATGATCTTTACCTATGTTCTTCCATTCTTTCAAAAACAAATAATGAGGGTTATTGTGCTTCATAATTACGAACCAATTGATGTCACCTCTTAACAAAGAGGGTGCGGGCCAAACTAACATGGCTCGACTCCCTCCACTGATCTTTTGAGATGCCTCTTCGGCATGGCGATGAGGCGATGACGATGAAAGTGACATTGACAAAGGTTGCGCTACCCGCGGCCTCCATGGATCGTGCCACCCCCGTGGCGCACTGATTCTTTTAGCCGACCACCGTTGACCCGCGCAGGGCCGAGTCGTGCCAAAACGATGAGCCCGACCTGCCCGCGGCCTCCCCGCGCCCAGTCGGCGCCCTGCGTGGCCTACCCGCACACTACCGGCACCCCGTGCGGCCTGCCCGATGCCCCACTGGCCTACACGTGCCCTTCCTGCACACCGTGCGGCCTTCCAGATCCCATTTCGTACCCCGCGCGGCCTCCCGCACGCCCTTCTCGGTGCCTAGTTAGCCTTCCCGCGCCCCGCGCGGCCTACCCATGCCCTGCTCGGTGCCCTGCTGGCCTGCCTGTACCGTGAACGGCCACACGGTGCCCTGTCTGGTGCCCCATCATCCATTCCGCACCCAGGGTGGCCTCCCTGCACCATGCCGACCTTCTGAGCTGATCTGTCGAGCCACGCCCCTAACGACATTGGCCGAACCTGCCCCAACCTTTGGGCTGAGCTACCTACGCGGTGACCTTCGGGCTAAACCGCCCCCGCAGTCCACTGGGTCGGGCCCAACAGACAGGGACGAACCTAGCAAACTGACCAACCCAATGGTACATGTCAGACCTAGTGGGTTAGACCGGGTCGACCCAGACCGGGTCAGCCTAGTCTGGGCTAGTCCGAGTCGGTCCGACCGGGTCGGACCAGGCCAAGGCCCATTACCGAACCCAGAACTTTCTTTGGTCATATCTTTAGCAGCCAACGTCTTTTTGACGAACCGTCAGCGACACTGGATTTCATTGAGCTTGACTATCTCTTTGTGTATACCCATTTGGAGTTGAGGGCTTATTTGAGTTATGGTCAGGAGGGATCATACACGAATCCAACTGGGCCCCCAAGTCTAAAAGGATAATGACTTACAGACCGAGCATCTGATTGACATGACATCTGTTGCGTTGAGAACTCTATGACGTGTCACACCTTTGAGATACTTCTACATGGGACTTAGTGAAAGATGAAGTGTCTACCAGTATCTATTGATCAGATCTTCCAGGGATGAGCAATCATTTGTGCGGGAACCTAGTAGTTGGATGAGACTTGACGACTGCTGACCTATTCGAGTCGGAGTGATTGGACTAGCCCAATGGGGAGTTCCTTGGTGTCGTAGAAGAACCATGGTGGGGTCCGCCTCTATGTGAGTGTGGAAAACCCTCAATACTCGACACATGGAGTACCTCAGTAGGCTACGAGGTGGAGCTCCTCTATGTGAGTGAAGTAGACCCATGGTGGGGAGAGCCTCTGTGTGAGCGTCAAAGATCCAAGATACTCGACAGGAGGATTACCTCTGCAGTCCATGTTAGTGGGGAGCACCTCTTTGTGACAAAGTAGGACCACTGTACTCGATAGAGAAATATTTCTCCAGAAGCCAAGGGTTTAGATTGAAAATATCCCTAGAATTAAATCTCAGTTGAGTTAAGTCAGTAACCTTTGTGTTTACCTCATGATTGAGATGGATTATTTGATAACATAGGTACATGTATGGGCATATACCTATGTGGGGTTATTTCTTGATTTCATACTTTGTGGATTATCATTGTTTAATTTTGTGATACCTTAAGCGTCTCAGGGTCCATACTGAGTATCGTTATACTCACCCCTCCACGAGCTTTTCCCGCACCTCATTATGTTGGTTGAAGATGACAGATATCGTTGGTTGAGGATCACAGTAGCATAACAGGATGCTACCCAGTGGTGGACCTTACGACGAGTCAGTACATGGAAAATACTGACATACATAGAGTGATAAGGAGTCTATCTACACCTACACTGTGCGGGTTGACCCAATGGACGGTACAGAACCTAGCGGGATGACTGGGTCGGCCGATTCAACGTTGGGCCGAGTCGGTCCAACCAGGTCTGACCAGGGCCCGACCCATTACCAACCCCTAAAATTTCATTGGCCATATCTTTGGAACCAGACATTAGTTTGACGAACCATCAACATCGCTGGCTTTCTTGGAGTGTGAAGGTACCTTTGAGTATACCCCTCTGGAGTTCAGGGTTTAGTTGAGTTACGGCCAGGTTGAATCATACACGAATCCAACCATGCCCCCGGGACTAAATAGATAATAACTTACAGACCAAGCATTCAATTGATGTGCCATCTGTTGAGTTGAGACCTCTATGACGTGGCAGACCATTGAGATACTTCTATGTGGGACTTCGTGATAGTTGAAGTATCAACTAGTTGCTGTGGACTGGATCTTCTAGAGACGAGCAGGCATTTGTGCGGGAACTTAGTAGCTGGATGAGACTGGACGACTATTGACCGATTTGACTCAGACTGATTCGACAAGCCCAGTGGGGAGCACCTTGGTGTCACGGAAGAACCACAGTGAGGAGAACCTATCTGTGATCATGATAGACCCACGGTACTCGACACGTGGAGTACCTTAGCAGGCTACGAGGGGGAGCACCTCTTTGTAAGCGCAGCAAACCTATGGTGGGGAGCGCCTCTGTTTGAGTGCAGTAGATCCACAGTACTCGACAACAGGAGTTCCTTAACAGTCCATGTTAGTGGGAAGCGCCTCTGTGTGACGTGACAGGCCCACTGTACATGATAGAGAAGGAGTTTTCCGGTAGCTGAGGGTACATAATGATAATATACCTAGAATAAAATCTTGGTTGAGCTGAGTTATTAACTTTTCTATTTACCTCATGATTGAGATGGATTACTTCATAACTTAGGTATTTGTGTGTGTATATAATTAAGTGGGGTTATCTGTTGATTTCATAATTTTTTGTTTATATTTATGGGATTATGTGAGACCTTAAGGGTCTTGGGGTCTCTACTGAGTGTCGTTACACTCACCCCTACACAGGTTATGCCAGAAACTCGTTGTGTTAGTTGCAAATTATGGACAACACTGACTGACGACCAGAGTAGAAGGATTGCACTGTACCCGGAGGTGGACCTTATGACGAGTCTGTACATTGGGGAGACTGACAGACATAAAGTGCTGAGGAGTCTATCTTTACCTACCCTTCAGGTAGGAAACCCCGTAGGATGACCTAGTGGCTGCTTTATTTTTCTTCAGTCATACATGCTTTTGAGTTGTACTTGTACTTTCCTATTGGGCTTCTATTTCCGGCCGTTTTACTTTTCAGCACTATTATTTAATGATATTTTTACATAGTGTTTGATTCCAGTTTTACTCTGACTGTGTGTGTTTATAATTTATAAAGGCAATGCCTTCCCAGTTTAAGGATTTACCCCTTTGGTGCTAGACGCCAGCCCCTGGACTATGAAAGGTGGGCTTGGGGTAGTCACAACATGGGTCCCGAGGATGGCTCGTGGAAAAACTATTTACATTATATTAGTATTGATAAAATATGTTTGTGGGTGTGTAGTTGAAAAATTAGAATGAAGAATTTTTGGGGGTTGATACTGTTCTTGTTGAGAGTGTCAATCTTCTCTTAAAAGTAATCATTGAAATAGTGAAATTTGGGGAATAAATTAAAAAAAAGTATTCCAAATATTTAATGGTATTACATTAGATGTAAAATGGTTTTCTTATTATCAATTAAAATAGTATTTTTGTCATGAAGTGGGAGGATGTGAGATACTTTTTTATGTGTAAAAGAGGGGATTTCCCATGGATTTGAAAGTTAGGAGAGGGGTAAAGATAGAATAATGTGATATTTATGTGGGGTATTACATTTGATAGAGCTGATTATTAATTTTTAACCTAAAATAAATATTCTATAATATATATATTTCATTTAAATATTTTAAAATTAAATCAACTTTATGTTATATGATTTAACCATTATTAACATTGATTTAATTTTTATTTTAGAATAATATTTATCAAAAATTTGAGTTAAAACATCCTAAATAATTTGTATGAGATGAGTCCTAATTGTTATTACATGTAATATATATTTATTACTATATATTATAAAATTATATTTTAAAATAAGACACAAGATATAAAAAATAATATTTTAATAGAAAACAATATTTTTTTCTACATAATGTATTTTCAAAAACATTTAATATGAATTACTAAGGAAGTAGATGTTAATATTATTTTATTTGTTTAGAAATAATATTATAGTCATTGTTTAAAATATATAGTTTTTTTGTTTTGATAAAAAATACATAGCACCAAAATTTTTCCATTTCATAATCTTAATTTATAAAATCAATAAATGATGTCTATTTTATCTAATTAGAATTAAAAATTTTAAATATATTAATGAATAAAATAAATTTATATTTTAATGTTTTTATGGGGAAATAAAATTTCCATTTTTAAATGTCTTTAGGATTATATCATTTACCTTATATGTTAGATTCTCATGTATTAAACTCACCAATAAAAAAATTTCTTCCTCAAGATTTTTGGTGCATGTTAGATCATAAAAAATATGTGATGATATTTATCATTTCTTATTATGTTCACCATGTTTCTTTATTCAAATATTGATTCCAATAGTGTACTTTTACCAACCAAGATGTTCAGTTCCCCAATACATTTTCCTCAGTTTCACGAATCTGGATAGAATCTTCATTATAAGGTAAGTTTGGTTCAAGAAATATTTTATATGTTATTAGAATTGTGTTGGTTATAGAATGTACCTTCCAATAGTGAACAATGTAATAAATCATGTACATTATATAGGTTTTGTGGTATATACAAATGGTAAACCACAACATTGATTCTCTCTAAATGTATTTAAGTTATGATATACCTATTGAATAAAATCCCTTTCCTATCCAAAATTACAAACCACATACGTATTGATACTTTCAAGAATACATGATCCACCAATTAAGATTTTAATTCATTAATTAATTAATCAGTATTTTTTAATATGTACTCTATGCTATCTAGATAAGATTATTGATAGATCAAACATTATCAGTTTTCTCTTGAATGTGTTCTAGAAGAACTATCCCCCTTTCTATGTCTTTATCCAATTAAGCTGGAGTATGCAATATTTTTTGTATAAAATAAATAATGTGGTGGAATTAATATACATCAATTAATGCAATTATTTTACAAAAATTACACAAATTGTTGGTATTTGTATTATATTTCTTAGAATTCAAAGTAAATTAACCTAAAAAATCCTTTAATATTTGGAAATATTTATTAACTTCCCCTCTATTTGATGATGAGGGGATGTTCTAACATATACCTTGGTTTTCAAATCATCTTGATTAATCATTCAAGACTTTGATGAGAATCTAGGGTCATGATCAGTTATAATACATGGAGGTGGACCATGAATCCTCACAACTTAATTGATAAAGAGTATTCTAATAATTTTAAGAGGTAGGACACCCTTCATTATTAGGAAGTGTGTGGACAAAGTGAGAAAATCCTAAATGGATAATATAAAATTGTTCTTATTAGTTATCTTAGGATATTTATTAATAATGTACATCATGATATTGTCCCACTTATACATTGATATAGGTAGGGGTTTCATTATAACTTGTAGGAGTATCTCTCAAATTTTAATTTATAAAATTCCAATCATACTGACACATAGTATAGTATTATAATATATAGTAATATTAGTTGAGTGCTTATAGTCATATACTCTATCTAAAGTTGTTCTCTTTATATGTGAATATATAATTATATTTTTTTTATCAGTATATGTGGCACATCACTCCCTAAAAATATAGTTTCTCCCTAATTTCAAAACAAAATTTATGACTGATATCCCAAGATCATGGGTTAGATATTTTTTTGTCAAGGTTTCTCAATTATCTTAATATAATATTGAAAACTCTTTCACTTTTCATAAGGAAACACTCTAGTTATTTATTTTATTCATATCAATATATAATAAATCCATCATTTTCTAGATGGTAAGGTTAATACCATTTCTGTATTCAACATATAATTTATTTGTAAAAAACATTATACACATAACATTGACCATATAGAATTAAAATATTTATTTGTAATACTTGTTAATAGATTATATAATAATGAATTTATTTATATAAATAAATTTCTAATACATAGAAACTACAAAACTCATTAATAATTGTTCCCATGGCCTATTTTTTTACAATAATTTCCATTGTAGAGTTCACCAATTTGTTATACCCTGATATAATAATCCTATAAAAAGAACTTTTTGATGCCAACATTCACAAATAATTATTTTTTCATTTGTATCCATCTTCATTATGGTTTCAAGTATGATTCTCACATTTTATTCATGTTATTCGTATTAGATAGAGTGTGTAAATATATCATCAATAAAAACACCAAGAAAATTTCAACATAATTTATCAAATATTTGAAAATAGAGGTATTATTAGTTAAACCTAAATTAATTACTATGAACTCATAATTATTTTACCATATGTAAAACATATATCTTTATTATATTAATATTATTCTTTTTTATATTATGATAACAACAAAAAATATAGAGTTGAGATGTATTCATCCCCTTATTACAGAAAAAACATATCACTATTGTGATTTCAAGTACATTTGTTTTTAATAATAGTGTATTTTGCTTCCCTGTTGTCAATGAATAACATCATAGAACCACCATTCATCTTAAAAAAATTAATGTTCTCCCCATGGTGTAACAATAGGGTGTATGAACAACCTATCACATAACATTTTTAGTTTATTGTTTAATTCCAAAAATTCTACTAAATCTATTCTATAGGGAGTCTTATGTGCATCTTTCACATTATTTAAAATATGAATACAGAATTAAACATCCCATCCGTATGGATATAAATACAATTTTTTTTTTAAATTGACCAACGCAATCCCTCATAACGGATACATCCCCAGTTATAAGAATATCATTCTCATTTATTGACTCATGTTCTCTAAGAATTTCTTTAATATGATCCACTAGAGGTGTAACACCCCCAGCTTCCACGGTACGCTTTTTTCTGAATAATACAGTATCATGTGTTGTAAGCAACTTCAAGTCCTAACACACAACAACTACTAAAACTAGCTGTTATGAATACTAATACACACTTTTCGATATTTTATACATATTATCATTCAAAATGGACTTCATTTTTGGATTCGGAATATCGATATTATCCTAGGGTTAAATTTTGGTACTTTTTGGATAACTTTCATATTTTGATGAATAGTGAAAATTAATAAATTTTAATTTAAAAAAACTTTTTTAATCGAAATAATTAATAGTGATAAATTATTAATTTGAGTGGTTTTAAAGTATATTTAGAATATATTTTTACAATTTAATACAATTTTGGTTATTGGACGTAATTTCACAATTAAACCGGACATAAACATGTATCAATCTTTTGATAGTTATTATATCTTAAAAACACCCTTTTTGTTTTGACAATAAGAATTAGTTTTAAATTAATTTCTGCCACTTCTATGTTTTGAATTTGGTTAAATAGATTCAATATTTGGAATCAGGATGTCTAAATTGCGTAAATATGTAACTTTTATTTTTACACATTTTGAATAATTACTTCGGTAAGTATTTTATTTACCATTGTTAAAAGATAAATCTGGTAAATAAGGGTTTCAAAATAATATTATAATAATACTAAACTACCCTAAAACGTGTCATAACCTTATTTGTGGATACATTTCCGACCATGGGCATCTTTTGGTCGATTTTGGGACCCCATGGAGCCACTTGTAGGTTTATAGGGACACATTATTTTAATTAAGTTAAATTAATACAAAAATGACATAAGCATATATCTTTTAGAAAAACAATTTTTACATAGGGTTATATATTTTTTATATTCGACTATAAATATTCCGTAGAAATCTAAAACGATTTCCTACATAATGGTGTATTACTTATAATTTTTAGACATTATATAAGTTAATTTATTTATGACACAATGGTGATGTAGTAATTACCTAATTAATGAATGATTAGAATAATTGATATTATAAATACCCAAATAAATGTAATTGGAGACATTTTATAAATAAAGATAATTTTCTAGGATAATATGACATGTTATAATTGAATTAATTAACTTTTATCAATGTAATAATTCTTTTATGATTTTTTAAAAAAATCAATTATTGAATCATGTCAAAATTGACATAAAAGGGTTTTTCAAACAAATATTATATTATTAATTGATATTAAATTCCAATAAATATAAGGTTAGGCCAAAAGGCTTATATCAGTATAGGTGAATCATTAATGGACCTCATTTTGGTCTCTTGGATGTATATAGTACGTTTATTAACCATATAATATAAAAATACAAAGAGACATTGTAAAAGTGAAACTAATTAACTAAGAGTTAATAACTAAGGATAAGGTTAATATAGTAACCCAAACCTCTATAAATTCTATTGGATGAGTGGGTTTCGACCTATCCCTACCTAAATCTGTTAATAATTCACCTTGAAGCCATTATAAACCGAATATTAATTTATAATAAAATAATATTTCCATCTATTCCAAAGGTTCCCCTCACCCCTCTAATAAAAGGATACTCACCATTATCATTAATTCACACATTCAAAGCCTTTTGGTTCGGAAAAAAACTGCCCAACTACTCTCTAAACATCCCTAGCTTCATCCTAGAGGCCTTCATTTAGTCATAAAGCCAACCTAATGTGCCTTTTTGATCAAACAAAAAGGAAGAACCCGAAGAAGAGGTAATGATTTCACCACCCTTTTTCAAGTTCCTTTCTTCTTCCACTTCTTCTTTCTTTGTTATTAACATTATAAAATAATAACTCCAGTATATTATATATAATTATATGTTATTATAAAAATGGTACAACCATATTTCAGTATTTCATCCATCCTTTGAATGACATGTCACCGTACGTGCGTACGTACGACTTACCGTCTCCACGTCGTGGGGTAATTGGTATTCAAATCATTATTATTTCGATGGTTATAATAATGATTTTTAATTCATGTAAATAAAAAATATAATATGATAATGATTATTTATATATTATATACCATCCAATTAAATATTATTTTAATATCAGAAGAGTGATAATGTCACTCGTGCGTACGTACGGACTACCGTCTCCACGAATGCGATGAGATGCATTCTCCATCATATCCATTCAAGTCCAATTCTCATTTGAAGATTAATAATAATATTTAAGGACTTAATATAATTCTGTATATGAATAAGATACAACCTATCCATAACAAACATGGCTTACAAAACAAAACATATAAAAGAAAATGAGTAAGTTAACACCTGAAACGACAATAATATTAAGATATTACTAAGAATGAAATGTTAAAAGATCATATATGATATCATATTTAGGTATATGATTCTTTTATAATTTAATAACAATTATTTCACCATTATATAGGAGGTTAACCTGCCCCCATCCAAGGAAATGTACAAGGTAAGGGGTTTCTTATCTCACTTTTAATTCCGTGAGAATTCCATTGTTCACTACTTATTTATTGCATGTGGTGGGTGTACTGCCAATTATTGTATTAATTGTGTAATATAATTTAATTTATGGATATTTCTATCATCATTGTATTATCCTTATTTCATGGGTGTATGTTTCATATGTTACAAAATCGATAGGGGAATTTGAAATTTCAATTTCCATTTATTCCGCTTTACGAAAACTTCATTTGTTATTTTACTCCGAGATTATGTGTGGAATAACTATTCATTTTCTTATGTCATAATTTCTACTCCCCTTTTCATTGGATATACTTTTGATACAAATAATCACTCCATTGATAATTTCTCAAGTCATCGATATTAATTTTATAAGAGTAATTTTAACTCATTCTCCATTTGTTGAGTTAAATATCCAATTCATTGGTGTTGTCTTTACAAGAATATGTGTAAATATCCTCTGATTGATTTAAACTTAACATCCAATCATATTGAGTGTAATTATATTTGTCACACATAATTATGTCGTTGATTTATCCTTAACCGAAGGATACAGTCTTTATAAGAGATTTAATCTCAATTAACATTCCATTGAGACTCCTTTGTTGTTATACACCAAATCACATTTATATGGTGTATATAATGTACTTTGACATAGTATATCATGAATCCCTTTATTCTCATGATATTACAATGTTTTTATTACCTCAATTATTTGTCTTCAAGTGTCTCTCTTTTGGTTAGAAACTCTAACTAAAATTTCATTTTTAAATGTTTTAAATACTTGTTCTTCTTAATTATTCTCATTAATGTGCATGTTTTAAAAAAAAAATTAAGAATTTATTTATATGGACATTAATGTTTTAAAATTTAAACTCATTTTAACTATTTCAAAGTTGTATGGGACACTTTGATTCAAAAATCTATTTTTTAAATGACTTCTTGCAAAATAGTGTGACTTTTAAATGATTTCAAGAAAAAGGGGGATATTTCTCACTAATAGTTTTGATTATTATTTTCATCTATGTCAATATCCTTCATTATTATTGATTGAGGTTAAACTGATACAATACAATCTTCCATATTGTATCGAATGAGTTATTTTTGACTATGGATGTGATATTTTTATACCATTCATGGTTTATGGATCAAGTATTGACATTTCGTATGCATGTTTTAATATGAATGATTATGTTATATTGAAAAATTTTCATATGAGGAATTCATTGGACATAGTAAGTGATGGGTGGAGCACGCTATAGCTCCTCGATGAATCGGTAGGTCTCATGAGACAAACTAGTTTCTTGGCACGAGGCCTTGAAAAAATATTTTTTGTAGTCTCGGCACGAGGCTTTGGATATGTGGTTATGATAGTCTGGAATTATGCATTCCATAATTATGAAAGTGGTTATTGATATTTCATGTGATTATTCGATTAGTAGAATATCCATGTGAATAAGTAAATGGAATTATTTCATTTTATTTCTGCCATATTATGTTGAAGTTCAAGTTTAAAAGGCTTTTGTTTTAGTTATACATTTCCATAATTGTTTATTATTATTTATGAATGTTTACTCTATATTGTTATCCTTACTGGGCATTTGAGCTCACCCCTTAATATGTTTCATTTTTCCCAGGATGTGAAAAAGTATTTTATGAATAACCTACAGGGATAGTATAATGAGATAAGAGTGTGGACTATGGAGACTATATTGTTGTAGTTTTCATTTTATGAGGTAATGTAAACTTTTTGAATGTATCTTGTTATTCAAAGGCTACTAAACTAATCAGTATTTCGAGACTTGATATTTCATGTGATCATGCACATGTTATGTAATAATTCACCAACTCTGGGTTACTGGGGTCGGGGTGTTACAGTTGGTATCAAAGGAAGTTTAGTACAAAACTTGGAAGCTAGATTTAAATAAACTCTGATTAGGGCACATAGACCTAAGATGGACTTTGAGGATTAGTATAGAATAACTTCATAGAATTTTGGTATTGTAAAGATTTTGTGAGTTTTTTGAGAAATACATCCATGTCTAGATACTAGCAGGTAGAGGCAGCTCTGGCACAGATGTACCTAGGGGTAAAACCCGAAAACATTGCTTTGAGCTAGACTCGAACGGGAACTGGTGCATGACAACGAGCCTTGCTGCACTCTAGGTTACGAAACTCTCGGGGGAAATTCATAGGATAATTTACATTTTCTTTACAAACCAATTTGAATTATTATATATAAGATGAGAGTAAATGACCTTGGTTAATCCTAATGTGTTTCAAATTGAGAATATGGTGACATGATGTTCTCCAAATGATTTTATGACTACTGTTACTCACACAATGCTTTCTGGTTTTAGTCAATGGCTGGATTCCAAGGAAGTCATTGTGACTTTGAGAATGATGTACAAGGTGGGTATGGTGGTGGAAATGAGCAACAAAATGTAATTTTGATTGGCGTAAAATATATCTTCTTCATGCCAAATCAATTTTCCAAAAATATGATCAATGATATATATATATTAACCAATTCTCGGACTCAACAAATAAGAGAAAGGTGATGAATGATAAGAGCTCCAGCAGTGGGGACCACGGAGAAAGGAATCCTCAATTTCCATCATGCATGAAATGTGGAAGGAGACACCCAGGAATGTATCTCAATAGAACAAACAAATGCGTTACGTGCAGGAAAGAAGGACATAAAGTGAAGAATTGCTGAGGTAAAATGATGAGTACTATGGAAGAAAATAAAAATCATCCCAAGAATCCAATTTAAGTCATTTTCCATAAATGTAGTAGACCTGACCATTACCCGAGTGAATTACCTATTCTATAGAATATTTTCTTGGTCAAACAAGAAGTTATGTGGAAATAAATGGTTGGATAAATGTTTAAAAGCATTAGTTCTCCTTGTTGATGGGATTACATTGGAATAATTTTATCTCATATTTGTAACCCCGTAGTTTTCCATGTGAGAATGATATTTGAGGAATTCTTATCTTTTCCCTTGTGGATATAGTTATAAATTCCCAATTGGTTTTATATGATCATAGGGTTTGAGGAAATTACATGTTATTATATTTTGGGATGAAAATGCAAGGTATGAGATAACATTTCTGGTTAAAATTAAGTTATGGTTATTTTGAGGAATTTATCTCATTTTGGTAATGTTATAAAATATAGTTTTTGAAAAAGTACAACACGCAGACCGTGTGACAACCCGTCACATCGGACAAAGCTATAGGAATCGAACCCACAAACAAAGTGCGGTTGGGATTTATCACCTACTACCGGACTACATGATGTCCCTGGTTAGTGTGACTATTTTGTTAGTAAAATGATTTTATTGATCAATAAAAATTTGATTTGGGATCTTATGTCTTATCAAATGAATACCCTTAGTATAGGAAAATGATTTGGTGATTAGTGATAAATGTTATTTTGGAAGATTTTCACTTTGTTGGGAACACTATATGACCAAGGAAAATAAAATAGTATGAGATTTCATTTAAGGAGTAATGGTGGACTTTTATCTGTGATTTTATTATGGATTTATAGTGAATTGGGTTATTTATGGAAATGATTAACCTATAATAGAGAATGTGTGATTAGGTTAATTACTTTTATGTATGTGACTTTAAGAGTAGTTTATTTCATTTGGAGATACAATTTAACATGGAAGACTATATAACCAAATTCTTTTAAGTTTTGGGTTTCAATTTTAGTTTGGATTATATTGAAGGATTTTAAGGACAATTGTTTATTGAATGGTATTTATTTATCTTTGGGGTATTGATGGTTTAATTTTAGAAATTAAGATTAGTTCTTATTTAATAGAATATCCTTTTGGGGGATCATCAGATCATATAGTAACCATTTTGGTTTTGATTAATCTATAATGTCAAGGTAAATATGTAGTTTATCCTTCGTGGATAATGTGATTCTATAAGAAGTTTATTCTATCTCTTCAGTGTGACCAAGTCTTCTTGAATACTCATCGTTTAAAAATAATTTAATAGTAGGAATTAATTAAGGAATGAAACTTTACAAAAAAATTAATTATATCTCTTTATGTTCTTAGTCAATCTCAGAAATGAATTCCTCATCTTTATGTAATGTATTTTAAAAAAAATAAAAAATGTTGTCAGTTTACTTTTCCAACTGGGAAACTAATGACCGTTTGTCCCATCACAAGTTTATGGTTTTCTTATGGTTAACTTTCTCTTGATCCTGTTTTCTATCCCTCTCTATCAGAACATGAAACTTATTTTATCATCGATATCCTTGTTTTTCAACATGGAATCCTAGTATAGGCTATCTCGGGTGACCATTGTACTTCTCTTTTTTTAAGTGATAGTTTTACCGACTCTTTTTCCAATGTGGGACTTTCCATTACATTCCCAATACCAATTTTAAAAATTGTGAGGACACAGTTTATTGAAGGAGGGTAGAATGTAACACCCCAATATTCCATGGTACACTTTTCGCTGAATAATATAGTATTGTGTGTTGTACGCAACTTCAAGTCCTAACACACACCACAACAAATAAAACTAGCTGTTATGAATCGTAATACCCACTTTTTGAAATTTTATACATTATATCTTTCAAAATGGGCTTCATTTTTGGATTCATAATATCGAAATTATCCTAGGGTGAAATTTTGGTACTTTTCAGATAAATTTCATATTTTGATAAATAGTGAAAATTACTAAATTTTAATTAAAAACATCTTTTTTAATCGAAATAATTAATAGTAATAAATTATAAATTTTAGTGGTTTTAAATTATATTTTGAATATATTTTTACCATTTAATACAATTTTGGTCATTGGACATAATTTCACAATTAAACCAGACCTAAACAAATATCAATCTTTGGATAGTTATTATATTTTAAACACACACTTTTTGTTTTGACAACGGGAATTAATTTTAAATTAATTGCTGCCACTTTTGTGTTTTGAATTTGGAAAAATGGATTCCATATTTGGAATCAGGATTTCAAAATTGTGTAAATAGGTAACTTTTAGTTTGAGACATTTTGAATAATTACTTCGGTAAATATTTTATTTACCATGGTTAATGGAAAAATCCGGTAAATGAGAGTTAAAAAATAATATTATAATAATACTAAATTACCCTAAAACGTGTCCTAAACTTACTGGTAGATACATTTCCGACCATGGTCATATTTGGGTTGATTTCAGGACCCCATGGAACCACTTGTAGGTGATAGGGACACTTTATTTTAATTATGTTAAAATAAATACAAAAATGATATAAGCATAAATCTTTTAGAAAATAAATATTTAGATAGTGTTATATATATTGGATTTTCAACTATAAATATTCATTAGAAAGATAAAACAATTTCATACATAATTGTATTTTATTTGTAAATTTTAATCTTTATATAAGTTAATTTATTTATGACCAAATCGTGAAGCAGTAATTACCTAATTAATGACAAATTAGAATAATTGATATTATTAATACCCAAATAAATGTAATTTGAGACTTTTTATAAATAAAAATAATTTTATAGGATAATATGACATGTTAATATTGAATTATATAACCTTTTTCGAAGTAATAATTCTGTTATTATTTTTTAAAAAATCAATTATTGAATAGTGTCAAAATTTACATAAAATAGTTTATAAAACAAATATTATATTATTAATTGATATTAAATTCCTAAAAATCTAAGGTTTATTCAAGAGACATATATAATGATAGGTGTATCATTAATTGTCCACTTGAGGGTCTCTTGGATGTATATTGTATGATTATTAACTGTATATCATAAAAATACAAAGAGACATTGTAAAAGTGAAACTAATTAACTAAGAGTTAATACTTAAAGACAAGGTTAATATAGTAACCCAATCCTGTCTAAATCCTATTTGTTGAGTCGTTTTCAACCTATAACCAAATTAACCTTTAAATAATCTTATTTGGAGCCATTATAAACCTAATATGAATTTATTATTAAATAATATTTCTAGCTTTTCCAAAGGTGCCCCTCACCCCTCATATAAAAGGGAACTCCCCATTCTCATTAATTCACATCTTCAAAGTATTTTGGTTCGGCCAAACCCTGCCCAAATACTCTCTAAAATTACCTCACTTCATCTTAGAGTCATTCCTTTCGTCATAAAGGCAACCTATTGAACCTTTTTGATCAAATCAAAATGAAGAACCCGAAGAAGAGATAATGATTTCACCACCCTTTTTCAAGTTCCTTTCTTCTTCCACTTCATTTTTCTTTGTTATTACCATTATAAAATAATAACTATAGTATATTATATATACTTAGATGTTATTATAAACATGTTAAAACTATATTTCATTATTATATCCATCCTTTGAATGACATGTCACCATACGTGCGTACGTACGGCTTACCCTCTCCACGTCGTGGTGTAATTGTTATTCAAAACATTATTATTTGGATGGTTATAATAATGATGTCTAATTCATGAAATAATATATATAACATGATAATTATTCTTTATATATGATATAATATCCAATTAAATATTCTTTTAATATCAAAAGAATGATATTGTCGCTCGTGCGTACGTACGGACTACCGTCTCCACGAATGCGATGAGATTCATTCTACATCGTATCAATTCAAGTCTAATTCTCATTTTAAGATTAATAATAATGTTCAAGGACTTAATGTCATTCTGGATATGAATAATATACAACCTATCCATAACAAACATGTCTTACATAACAAAACATACAAAATAAAATGATTAAGTAAACACCCGAAACGACAATAATATTAAAATATTATTAACAAAGCAATGTAAAAAAGATCATATATGATATCTTATTAACGTATATGATATTTTTATAATTTAATAACAACTATTTAACTATTATACAGGAGGTTAACCTACCCCCAACCAAGGAAAAGTACAAGGTAAGGGGTTTCTGATCTCAGTTTTAATTCTATGAGAATTCCATTGTTCCCCACATATTTATTATATGTGGTGTGTGTACTTACCATGATTGTATTCATTTTGTAATATAATTTCACTTATGGATATTTATATCATAATTGTATTATACTTCTTTCATGGGTGTATGTTTCATAAGTTACCAAATCGATAAGGGAATTTGAAATTTCAATTTCCGTTTATTCGGCTCTACGCAAACTTCATTGATTATTTTGCTCTGAGATTATGCGTGGAATAACTATTAATTTGCTTATGTCATAATTTCCACTCCCCTTCACTATGGATATACTTTTGAAACACATAATCACTCCATTGATAATTTCTCAATTCATTGATATGAATTTGATAACAGTAATTTTAACTCATTCTCCATTTGTTGAGTTAAATATCCAATTCATTGGTGTTGTCTTTACAAGAATATGTGTGAATGTCCTCTGATTGATTTGCACTGAACATCCAATCATATTGAGTGTAATTATTTTTGTCACACATAATTATGTCTTTGATTTATCCTTAACCTAAGGATATGGTCTTTAGAAGAGATTTAATCTCAATTTACATTCCATTGAGACTCCTTTGTTGTTATACACCAAATCACTTTTATATGGTGTATATAATGTACTTTGACAAAGTATATCATGAATACCTTTATTCTAATGATATTAAAAAGTTTGTATTACCTTATTTATTTGTATTCAAGTGTCTCTCTTTCGGTTAGAAACTCTAACAAAAATATCATTTCTAAATGTTTTAAAGACTAATTCTTCTAAATCGTTCTCATTAATGTCCATGTTTTAAAAATGGTTTTAAGAATTTATTTATATGAACATTAATGTTTTAAAATTAAAACTCCTTTTAAATGTTTTGAAGTGGTATGGGACACGTTGATTCAAAAATCTATTTTTAAATGGCTTCTTGACAAATAGTGTGACTTTTAAATGATTTCAAGAAAAAGGGGGATATTTCTCTCTAATAGTTTTGATGATTATTTTCATCTATGTCAATATGATTCATTATTCTCGATTGAGGTTAATCTGATACAATATAATCTTTCATATTTAATCAAATGAGTTAGGTTTGACTATTGATGTGATATTTTTATACCATTCACAGTTTATGGATCAATTATTGACAATTTGTATGCAAGTTTTAATACGAATGTTTATGTTATATTTAAAACTTTTTATATGTGGAATGCATTGGACTTATTAAGTGATGGGTGGAGCTCTCTATAGCTCCTCGATGCATCGGTAGGTCTCATTAGACAAACTAGTGTCTTGGCATGAGACCTTGAGAAAATCTTATTTGTAGTCTCGGCACGAGGCTTTGGCTACATGGTTATGATAGTCTGGCATTATGCATTCCATCATTATGAAAGTGGTTATTGATATTTCATGTGATTATTTGATTCGTATAATATCCATGTGAATAAGTAAATGGAATTATTTCATTTTATTTCTACCATATTATATTTAATTTCAAGTTTTAAAGGCTTTTGTTTTTGTTATACATTGCCTTAAATATTTATTCTTATTTATGAAAGTTTCCACTATATTGTTATCCTTACTGGACATTTGAGATCACCCCTTTCTATGATTTATTTTTCCCAAGATGTGAAGAAGTATTTTATGAATAACATGCAGGGATAGTATGAGGGGATAAGAGTGTGGAATACGGAGACTATATTGTTGTCGTTTTCATTTTATGATGTAATGTAAACTTTATGAATGTATCTAGTTATTCCAAGGCAACACAACTAATCGGTATTTGAAGACTTGGTCATTCTTTTGATCATGCCAATGTTATGTAATAATGTACCCACTCTGGGTAACTAGGGTCGGTTAATTACAAGAGGTGCTGGAGAAAATGAATTTGTAAATTACATCACAATATAATTTTTTTATATTCTATCATTAGATATTGTAATTTCATTCTCACAACAACAAATTCAGCGAATATTTTTTATAATCCATTCCATTCTAGGGAATATATTAAATTCATAAATTGGTATATGAATGTGGATTAGATTATAGAACCTAAATTAGCTTTAATAGGTATAATGTAATATAATTTTGTTTTTAAAATATTTCTACCATGTTTTTTGACTAACAGGTCCCTCTGTAGTACATCATAGGATAATTAAATTTTCTTATCAAACTATAAAATATTTTGGAATTAATAGGTCTAGAATAAAATAATGCATTATCTAACAATGATTTTTTGATATATGTACCCACTATAACATCATTTGGGACCTCAATGTTGGATTTTGTGATTCTATAAGCTGAAAAATTCCCCATTTTCTTCTTCATGGGTGGATTCCATTGACAGGTAGTGTATTTATTTGAATAGTGACTTCTCTCCTTGGAAATAAATAATTGAATAGTTTTGGCTTATTTATTTCCATTTAATTCATTATCTTGATATAAATTACCAATTTACATATAGAGAATAATCCATTCTATTAATGAAATCACCAAGGTGATTCTTATCATGGTTGTTACATGATGGTAAACCTGGCCTTCCATTTTTTATTCATTAAATTCATTTTGACATGGAACACAACCGCCCTTTTTTTATTTCATCCATTTTGGAGTATAAAAATTGGATAAATCCTTCTAAGTCCTGATGAAACATTCATCAATAGAATTATATGGTGAATACGATTGAGTTACTAATTCTCTTATAATACTTGGAAATGATCCATCAATGATTTCATTAACATTTCATTTAGGATTTATTATAATATACACATCATGTCTTCCCAACCTTATATAATTATCATCATTCAAAAAAAAATCCTCAAAATTTTTCATTAAATTTTTAAATTTCATTCCCATGTTGTCTTATTGATCATGAAGAATTTTTATACAAAATAAAATCACCAAAAGAGATGTCCATTCCATATCCTCTGTCTCATATTCCAAACCAATGTTCCGAATCAAGGACCACAATTAATCAATATCCCCCTTCAGTTGGTACATATATTTTATAGCTTTATTCATTTAATTAAGTAGCTTATCTTACTATTTGATCAATTTTTTAGGTTCTAATGGATTTTGGTTTCTCTTGAAGGATGGAAGATTATTACTTATAAAGTTTTCAAACAATTTTAAATCTTTTTTTAGAGAAATGTTTTGTTCCACATGAATAAGTTTATTTCTTATAAAATTCTTAATTACCCTAAAATATTTAATATTTTATCATATCCAGTACATACACAATTTATTTAATTAGTGGATATGTACTTATATTGATAACAAGAACTGAAACTGTTTTCATTCCATACATAAAGAGAAATTTTTCAAAAAATCCATACACGTAATTAATTCATGAATAATACTACAAATAAAATAATTCATATGAATTTACAGAAAATTATTGTCATGAATATATAAATATTTGTAAACTATACTATGTGTTTGTCATATGGGCATTTTAATTAAATATTTTCTTCTAAATATAATTATTTGTATTTCTATCATACATTATGAAATACCAACTATAACACCTCCGATCTTATACCCTAGAGGTAAAGGTTATATTATTACAATGATATAGAATACACATATAATAATTCAAAAGATCCAAAAGCGTATATTTTCCAATGATTAGAAACATAAATTAATATAATATCACATTGAAATCATAATATATTTCTATTGAATATATATAGATTTATTATTTATTCTCATAAATTTATAAGTTACACATAGTTATTATTATAGTTTACTAGGTAAATGTGAAACAATATAATTTTGTTATATGAGATACTTAGTAAGGGGAAACATACATAAAAATATATTATAGGATAACCATTGAAGAGAAAATATGTTTGGAATTAATAGTAATCAAATAATTCCATATAAATGATAAAATGGGCAAGTAATACATTCTTGGATTACATCGAAATATAAAAAATCACATAGATGGAAGTATTTTTTTTGATTACTCGAATCCATAATTATAGACATCTAATTAAAATCATCATGGAATTGTCTGAAGATATTATAAATAAATTTTTTTCCATACACAAAAATCCCAAATTAATTTTTCGTAAAATACCTATTGATGTGTCTAGGGGATATATAATTTTGAGCCCCCCACCATTAATTATGTATAACTGATTAATCATATTTCATAATGGATATATATAAAGTACTCTTCCTAAAAAACAAATATATTTATCAATTCATAATCAATACTAATCTATTTGAAAATATTATATATATTGATTATAATTATTTAATTTTTCAATTGTATAATGTAAATAACTATGTGAATATCCATCCATGTGAATTTTTATTATGAAATGAAAAGTAACATTAGTTTTGGAATAAAAAACAATGTAGTGATATGGAATAGTTTTCTATTTTAGGGAAGTCATAAGAAATGATAGTTCAACAATTATCATTAATTATCTTGTGAAATTGTCCCATCGAATCCCATGGAAGTGTAAAACTATGTGTTCGGTGGGCCTATTTCCTATGGATTATGTAGGGATTGACTTATTACCCAGCCAGAATTTTTCATTAAAATGACCCCTAGGTGCATTAATTCCATATCATGTATCAAATTTTTTATATATTGAGAGGTATTTCATTTTATGGAAATTAAACCCTCTTTACATTATAAACATATTAGGATGTTTTTTTAATATCAGAATCTATGAACATTATAATGGATTATGTAGTTATTATAAATATAGAGAATGATGATATGTAATTAAAAACATAATTATGAGTTTATAATTTAAATTATTGATAAAATTAAAGAAGATAAATTTTAAAAAACCATAATAATTTAGTATCCATTGAATTAAAATAATATATTTTATGGATTTTTGAAAATTAATATAAAAGCAATGAATTAAATTTCAGTAAAATTAATTTAATACAATGTTTTTGTGATGACATCATATAAAACATTAATAGATGAAAAATATGAAAACATGCTTCACATATAGTGAATTGAGACAAAGCCCAGATGAATTTAACCATATTTGAATCATAAGACCTTGAAAAATATTAATTGAAATTGATTTTTAAATCCATTAAATTTTTTAATATTTAATATAAAAATAATCAATAGGTAAAAATATTCACCAAAATAAATAAACAAGTGGGGAATATGAAATTTGTGTCAATAAAAGAAAATTGATGCAAGAAACACTTATCATAGTTCTCGACTTCCAAAAAAGCACATTAAACTCATTTAAAATAAAAAAACTATTTAATAACTTATTTCACAACATTTTTTATATCTATTTTCATTTATAAAATTAATTTATAATCATTACTAACACATATTAGTTATTTATAGTATATTATCATAAAAAATTTATTATAATTTTTTTCTTTACAAGTGTCATAATTGAGATATTCGATCTTGTTTATTGATTATATTTTACCTTTCCAATACAATTAGATTTTATATAATAGGTGTTATACTACTATTATAATTTCCCAAACTAATTCCATGAGGTTTTTAGTTATGATTTATGAATAGGAAATAATTGAAGAACTTGTTTCAATAATTTTTATGGAATGGAAGGTTGTATCTTATTTATAAGTTAATTTTTTAAATTACCATTGTATAATGAATAAAAATAAATTGTTTACATAAAAATATAAAATTTTACTATTATTTACATATCCATATACTTCCATGATTTAAAAGTATATCTTCTTCCATGTTGGTTGTTAAACCAATCCAAATTAAGAGTTTCTATATAATATGGATGAGTGTGATAATATAGGGATCATAATATAAAAAATAAAAAATAATACATAAATTATAAAGATTTTTTAAAATATATAAATAATAATTAAAAATATTTAGATGAATTATAGAGGATATAATGCTATTAGTGATAAAAAAGATATTATTTGTTTCCCTTAGTATGATATATTTTTTCAATTAATTTTATAGGGAGAACTTATTTTTGTTATTATTAAATGAAGGAATAATTTATAATTAAATAATATTAATAATTTAAATAATATAATTTATATTTATAAAATAAATTTTAAAACAATCCATAAATTTTGGTGATGAAAATTTAAAATTTTCCTTCATAGAAGAAGTGATTCGCACATAACAGGAGGGGTTTTTTAATTTTTTTAATGGTTAAAAAGATGATAAAATTTATTAAAGAATTAATAAAATATCATTTCTGTGAACTAATTGTAATAATTCAAATATATTAGTATGAATATAATAAGATTATCTGAGAATTTTACAGAAAAAAATAGAAGAAAATTGATATCGATTATATAATTATGACATTGATAGTTTGATTCTTTTATTTTATGACTTCCTGGAAATAGGGTAAATGTGAAACATTCTTATAGAAATGGGATTCCATGCCGAAAACAAAAATAAATCAATATTGATTCATTTTTTACATGATTTCATAATTTCTTGATATATGTATTTTCATCTCAATGGACCTAATAGTTTTGTAGTCTGGGTAATGTAAATAGTTAAAATCTTTCTATGTTAAATTGGAAAAGCAATGTAAATCATAGTGAGCATAATTATTATGAAACATTGGACTCATTAAAACATTATATCATCATATCCATTTGAATGGAAAACAAATTAAGGTATAGATCAAATACTTTATAATGGTTTCATAAAATAGATGATATCATGAGTACGTAAGGCATAATAATAATGATAATGAAAAATAACTTAAAAATTTGTCATTTAATCAATACCTCAAGAACAAATTGAATCCATGGATAATATCAATAATTTAATATCTTGGATAATAATAACTAAATTATAAATGAATGAAATTATTATTGTTATATGTATGATCTTGATGTCATGATATCATTACTATCAAGGACTTATGACAATACAGTTTAATGGATGGGTTAGTTTACACCAAAATCCCATCTAAATTTTTTTTCCAACTAGTTTGTCTCATTAGAGTTGTCAATGCGTTGAGGGGATATTTATAACCAGACCCCACCTATCACTACATTCAAAGATAAATACTCAAATATTTAATGATCAATTTAATTCCTAATCAACCTTACTTATCAAAATATATCTATATTTATAAAGAAATAAATAATATATAGATTTTCCTAGTCAATAAAATAATATTAAAAGTTAAAAAACTTATTTTGAAATTGTATATGATTTTTGTAAAAACTCATATACATGATAAAAATAATATTGATATTTAATAAATACGTAATTTATAATTGAAAATTCATCATATGAATGTGAATGTTTCAAAAATAGTTATTAACTGTAGATTAATAAGAGATTAAAGATGAATATTCATCCAAAATATTGTTTTTGTAATAAAGTAAGGACCATTAGAGAAATATAAAAAATAGAATTGAAGAAATAAATTAATTATTCATTTAAATTGATTTATTTATAAAGCTAGTATTAAAATATTGATGAATTAAAATAGCATAAAATGATAATTTAAATAGGAAAATCAGTTAATTCATTATACATTAACAAGAAGCATTCATTTTTTCTTTTATAAATAAATTTGAAATACAATTCTTGAAAAAGAAATTAAAGATTCATTTCATCCCTTCATAAAAAGTTAATAATAACATAAAATGAAATCATTTAATCAGTTTTTTAGTTAAAAAAAAATTTAATATAATTTTGAAAAAAATATGGATAAAGATTAACAATAAACATAATAAAAATAAAAATAAGTTCTCATTTTATTTTAATTAATATATTCTTGATTGAATTTAGAAAGAGAGGAAATGTTGGATGAAAACATAAAAATTGAGTACATATCCATACTATACATAAATAGACGGATTTTATAAAGGATATGTTATAAGATTCATTTAATGAAAATAAGAGTAATCAAAAAATGAATATTTACAAATAAATTCTTAACTAATTGATATATTATAATTTATAATACAATAAATCATTAAATTTGAATTTAAAATTTAATAACCGTTATTAAATATATATTAATTATTAAATACCTAAAATTGAATTTACATTCACCATATAACAATAAATGACAACATAGTACTAAATATGTCTTCTTGAATGGATATTGAGATAAAATCTTATACCTTGCATTCAGCTTTCATTAAAAAAAATTAAATGAGGTACAATATTTTTGAATTTATTATAAATATATAACATAGTAATGTACATACGTATAATATCATATATAATCCACTTATAAAATTTGAATTACCATTTATTAATAAATCATTATTAAAATCATAGTTTCCCTATGTTTACAATAACATTTATATGAGATTTTTTATTTTTTGGTTCTGGTCCTTGTAATTTCATTATGGTTATAACCTCTCCAAAATAATACTAAGGATATAAATTTTATATATATTAATTATATATATTTATAGAAATCTATTAATGGTATATATAGAAAAATGAATTGCATGGTTCATGGATTCATAAATTGTTCTAGATGCATGAATGTAGTTTTCTATTAGAGTACTAAATGAATGAAAGTGTGCTCCCTATGGCTTAGGGATGCTCACTGTAGGGGTGTCATGGTGGGACATATGGGTGTAATTTAATGACTCATACTTCCCTATCCCACATTTAAGAATAGAGGAATGTTGGGAATGGTATATATTCCACAAAAATCACCCTCTCCATTAGATAAGATTTTTTCAAGGGGTATGGTCAGCAATCCACCTTGGTGGGATTTTTGTTGTATTGAAAAAAAATACAATTAGGGAGTGACAAAAAAACAATATTATGATGTAGGGTCCTATGACCCCAATGTAGATCATATAATTGGTACCATAGGAGGTCGGAATCCTTATATTCAATGGGAAATACATGAGGGTGATATTGTAAGGGTCCAAAATGAATGACATAGTGGTCCCTATGGTTTAATGTTGATGGATTTAGAGGTTTCAAAGACTGAAATATGGGTGTAGCATCCTGAAAAATGATTCCCTATACTAGACCAGAGACAGGAGAGGATTTGGGAATGGTAAATAATACCCAATTATCCCCCACCACATCATGAATACTAATGTGGGTGACATGGGTAGTGAGACATCGTGCTGTGCGGTGAGCCCTACAGAAAAGAAAAATTGTGAGGGGGTGAACCAAAGAAGGAAACATTGTAATAGAGGGTTCTACATCCCCAATGTAGATCCAACATTTTCACTTTTGGAAATATGGAACAAAATAAAGGTAAATAATAATTCACCATCCTAGAATAAATTTTATATCACATATATCATATATATTAATCATGTCATTCATTATAACCAACCATGAAAATGAGATATGATAAATGAATCACATCACATTGTGGGGGTGTTAGTCTAGATGTTGGAATAAGTGACATTATCATTTTTCAAAATATTATAAGGAAAGAAGGTAAATATTATATTATAATTAAATTATTATAATTATACAATTACTTTTATATATATTCAACAGCTCCATATTTATAACCATCCTTGTAAATTGGTGATGAAAATTAATTACACCTCTATGTAGAGAAGCTAGGTCGTACGTACGCATGAGCGCTGTTTTTTCTTTTTTCGTAGGAGTAAAAATATATTAAAATTTGTTTCTAGATAATCATAATAAAATATTAATATATTTATGATATTGGATTTTTTATTTTAGGATGGATACAATATATTTATGTGAAGTAGTAGATTATAAAAAATTAAAAGATTTTGTAAAAAAAGATTAACTATTTTTTTCTAGAATTCATTTAGATGATTTCATATGGACACTAGGAATGGAATTTTAGGATTAAAATAACCTATAATTCATGTATAGAGAAGGTTAGTATATAATTGGGGAATTTTTTGTCTAGAAATATTGTGCAATGTTGTGCAAACAAATGAGAGAAGACACGGCCTTCTAAAAGTAAGTGTAGGAGAAATCCTATAATTTTCCCAAATATTAAAATATAATAAAGTAACATTCATCAAACTTTCGTTCCATAAATACAAGTATTAATATATTAGGAGGTTTTTTACCAAATATAATCATCAATTAAATTTTATATAAGTTTAAATATCTTTTTAGACCCTATTTTTATTATCCACTTCTATAACAAATATTAACCATTACACCAATAAAAGATTTCAATAATACATAGTTAAAATTTTACAAATAAGGTAAATATTTTCTCAAAACAGAAATGAAATAAAATTTTAGACCATCTCGTTTAAAAATTATCATATGTAAATATTCATATTAAATTTAAATAATTTAATAAAATAAATTTAGAGTTATATACAGTTAATATCATTTTAAGAACTATTCAAATAATTTGACATTTGAAACAAAATAAAAATAATTGACCTCAAATATAAACATATAAAATATAATTATTAAGATATATTTATATGAAAAATTATTGGTAAACTTTTAATCAACATAAAAATATTAATTTTAACATTTTTAAAATTATTTCCATGATTTTTCCACTTCGTTAACAAACAGTAAGATGATGTTTTGTAAGAAATTATGATAATTATTTCCCCACTAAATATTTGAAATTGGTTACCTTAATAAAAAACTAATTCATATTTAAATAAACATTTTATGTCAACATATATTTTTTTATACTTATTTAAAATTTTAATATAGTTTACAGTCAAGGGAGTAACATTTGTAATTTTCATTACTTAAAATAATATAAAGGACAATATCAAAAGAAAATGGAACCCAATGTAAATAATTTCTATAAATTGATGATAATGGTCAAAAATAAACTAATAAATATGGCAACCATAAGTATAGATAAAATTTCCAGCCTTACCCCAAAACATTAAACCTGTTTTAACTCTACTTAGGTGAAAATTAGTCACCAAAGATAATATTTAGAATGATAAAAAGTAAATGGGAAATATATATAAAATTAAAAAATAATTATTCTAAATATATAATTTAATTTATCAAGTTTAGTTCCTATATTTTCTATAAATAATATTAGAAATAAACAAGAAAAATTCTATAAAAACTATTTTCTCGAAAAATGTTTCTTAAATCTAAAAATTGAGTTATATCAAAATCATGTAATATTTTAAACCGAACAGAATTAATTAGATTATTATAAAAAATGGATCTTATATATCATTAATAACAAACCCAACATATAATTTGAAATATAAATTAAATGATTTCACTAAAAGAAATAAAACAACTACATAAATCAATATTTTCCACTATTGACTAAAAATTTAAATATTGTTACCAAAAACCATAAATTCAACAATTTAAATTAATTTAACGATGAAAAAATGATATAATTTTCTCATAATGATATTTTTATAGTTTATTTGGGTTTTTAAACTAGTTATCGTGGGTTAAGAAAATGCTATAAAAATTTAATTAATTTATTATATCATAAAATCTTGTGGTGTTGCATTCAACCGTCATATAATAAGTTCACCCTAAAAGTGAATCACTATGAAATATGAATCAATGAATAACTTTACCTCATCACATCCTTAGGATCCAATTTATATTACCTTAATATTTGGTTTCCACCCAAACATTGAAGAGATGAGTGGCCTTCTTTTGTAAAACATTCACTCTGTGATCCAGAATATCCATAAGTTGTTCCACAGATGTTAGATCCTACTCTTGTGGTATGACCTATAATTTTGTGAAAAGTGAAGGATATAGTACAAATTTATTTTTTAGGGATATATAGAACACATCATGAAGTAAAGGGTGATTTGGTGGAAGAAATAAGTCATTATCCACCATCTTGAGAGAATCATAAATTTTGTTGGGCTGAAAAATATAATGCTTAATTATCCCTTATTTCCAAGTCTCATTACTTTTTTCTATGGATAAATTCATATGAATAAATTTTCACTACCATTAAAATACATATTTCATTGATGATTTTCATCCAAACTTTTTTATTTACATTTAGATTCCCTTATGTGATCTTTAGTGGATCTAACATTCTCCGTAATTTCATTAGATTGATCATGTACCATTATATTTATTTCTACAATATAATCCTAGCATTAAGGATTCTGTAAATTCCTTCTAAAGTGGTAATTATAAGGATCCATCATAATTATCTAGTGATAGATATCTTTATAAATAATTTCTAACAAATGATGTTGGTGACCTCAAACACCCTAGAAATACATGGTGTTAGTTCTCAACATGTCTTTGAGATTTTGAATGTCCCTCTCACAATGACCCTATATATGAGGTTGATATATATTATTAAAACTCAAATATTTAACCATGTTCTACTTAAGGATTCTCAAAAACATTAAGGTAATCCAAATATCCCAATCATATATGATTGGGAGTGGAACTCCATGTTATCCAACAACTTCCTTAATGTATAACTGAGTAGTCTAATCAAGAGATAGAGATTCTCTAATAGAGATAAAATGAATTAACTATTTATGGTTATTGGATAAAAAATCATCTGAAATGTTCCCTTTATATTTTTTGGGTAGTAAAATGACAAAATACATAGTAATGTTTTCCAATCTCCATTTATGTATGGGTAATGATTTTAACATCCCCTTATATTTTTTTCTCTGAGCAATAACTTGCTGACACACTTGACATCAAGATACATACTATAAAATATCCCTGATAATATTATAGAACATGAAATACTATGTCATATCTACGTACATCATTATACATTTAGGATTAGTAGATAATGATGGATTATGAGTTTCAACAAAGCAATCATTCTTCATGTATGGAATTGATAAAAACACATAATCTATTCCCAATTCATTATGATTACAACATTAACATTATTCAACATAAAAACATTTACCACCTTCTTCTATAAATTTATATCTTTTTTCTATGACTTCTTAATCCTTTCAGGGATAAATAGTTTAACATTCATCAGACAAATACAAGAAGAATCCTCTTTTCTCATGTTTTAATGTTCCACAATCTCCAAATACCAATACATTGGATCTCTTTTAATCATCATCATGAATAAACATGAGTTATATTTTCATCTTAAAATATATAAATCATTTTTATCCATCCTTGGGAGGTAATGTATTAAGAAATTACAATCTTTGATCAAATGGATCTTTCTACACTATTAAATAATCAACTACTTATGTGTAAATATTTAATTAAAGATTTTATGAATAGCATATATATCAAAACAACCTAGATACAAGTAATGCCTCGATAACTTCAATGAAACTAGATATCACTTCTTACTCTAAATAATGAGTTATGAAATTTTTCTCATTAAATTTTCCATTTATGAGATGAATAAGATATCGAAATATCATTGTAAATGAGGATTCATCCTAGTACCTTCATTAATTGATCACTATATATCAGAAAACCTTATCTACTAAAGGTTTGTGTATGCACATGAATGATTTCATTAACCCCTCCCTGCAATGATACTTTAATGAGGGGAGAGAGATAATGACACCAGAGTCCCACCTCCAGTAGGACCCTAGTTGTTGAATGGCATCGTGGATATACAAAATGCATGATATGGGAGTCATTACCATATATAATAATATGGATATGTAGAAAATATTTATGATAAACAATAAATAGTATGATGTTTTATAAAAGAAACCCAAACCATCCCAAAATTCATGTGTCAAGGAATTAAATACAATAAAGTCTCCAATGTAAATACCCATAACTAAAGATAAAGTAGTGAAACATCAACTATCCAAACGTATGAGCTATAATTTTCTAGAACGGGCCATGTAATACTCTATAAAACTGGAAAAAAAAATATGTATAGTGAAAATAAAATTATACTCAATAATGAAAACCAAAGTCTCTCTTGAACAAGTGAAATAAGCATACTAATGCTTTTATGAGAAAATAACAGAACCAAACAACATCTATATTGGTGTACTAACCATCCTAACTTCACTAATGAATTATCACCAAAAAAACACTTGTTATGTGATATAAGATAACAAAAACATGTTTATAAGGGTACCCACACAGCTTTCCACTGGTATGCCGCTATCCCAACCCTAGTTCGTACATCTTAGCACTCCCATCCCTTCCATATACTATAAATCCCCACGAGAACTATCAAAACATCCTATACCCGAAGACATTAGGGCCCATCTCCCCACAATAATAACCAAATCATACCTCACCCAAAGACACAAGGGCTACAGCCCAACAGGCACAACCACATCACACATGGAAACACTTTGGTTGTCGCATTTTGACCGCAAAAACATGGGACATCTCTACTAATATCTAATGAAATAACCAAAGAAAATATCATTAGAACATGTACATTATGAACATCACAATGAACAAAGATTCAGAAAGAGTGGGTATCCATCTATCCTTACACCTCACCAGATGTCAGGAAAACCACACCCTACATGACTCTGTGGTTGTAAGAACATAGTGCTCGACATGGATGGGGTTAGTATAGAAATTGAAAAAATATTCAATAATGTATATATATATAATACCAAAAATTCAATCCCTACTTGTGGGTTCACAACAAAACAAACCAACTGACGACATTATCAATTTTTTTAACTCCTCAAAAGTCACAACACCACACAATAAGAGAAAAATCCATTTAACATGTCCAAAAAATTTCATTTAATAACCTCATTTATTTAATTATTTATAATCAACCCCATTTAATGACCCAACCCACCATTTAATTATTCATTAACAATTTCCATCCCATAAACCAATCCAACCCGACCCATTTCAAAAAATATTAATCATTTATTCCATCACTACTCAGGAATATAGCACCATGAAAACAACACCTCAAAAAACCAAAATCAAGGAATAAACAACCACGTCACCCTATAATAAGTGCCAAATAGCCCAAAAAACATTCCATAAATCTCATCAAAACAATCCACCTCACTAACAAAAAACCACAGCAAAACTACCCACCTCACTACCCAGAAAGAACATACATCAATCATTCATTACCATAAGCCTAACCACACATCAACCCTACATTTCCACCCTAAAAATCATGACCTCACACCACTGCAAAAAAAATAATTATACATTTTAAAGGGTACTTTTACCACATTCCACTTTATTTTTGGGGTGCTATGACACAAATATTAATCTTGGGAAAACATCTATTTTCCAGATATATGTAATTAACCAGTTGATATTTTAGGTTGATATCATAACCATCACCACCAAATAATAAAACACCAGACATATATCGAACAAAAAAAATCACCAAAATGGAAAAAATTTCAATAGGTAATCATGCCTAGAAAATCCATGAATATCACAAATAATATCAATGTTATAAAAGAATGAAAATCAAACCCATTTACCAATTTCAATTAAATTTATAATGTTCTTTATCATTGATTAAGTCTAATAACCATATATCATATATAAATAAAATAATTCCTCTCCCACATAATACACAATAAAGAGTAATGATGGTTCTTTACCTTAATGATGCTTTCTAGACACAATGTGCAGCGCAAGGTGAAGAAGATTTCCTGAAAACCACAACTGAACCATGGGAAAACAAGAATATGCCTACACTGCAACCAAATGATATCAAAATAAACACAACGGTTAGCGGTGTCGGTTTTTGGGAAGTATGGTTGTTTGGTGTGTTCATGATAGTGTACTTCATTTGTATAATTAGTTTTTGGTTTGTGCTGCATAGAGGTTGAGATGGTTGTGATATGGTCGTGTGGTAGTATGGTTGTTTGATAGAAGGAGACTTATAGATACGGTGATGTGGTTGTAAAATGGTTGTTTGGAAGTATTTCTATTTCTGTGTACCACCAAAGGTGATTTATGAAACTAATTTAATAATCCCTTTACACATCAATACCGAACAAAAAACCCATAAAAAATATGTGGTTATGAACATCATCTGAATATTCATTTGGAGTATTATCAAATCCAAAAGGAATGTACATCACCTCTACCTCTGAATCTCACTAATAATATTCCTCCATCTATTGCATTATAGAAGGCCAAACAATCAACCAAAATAAACAACCTCTACCACAATCCATGCTTGCATCCTAGTGCATGGATTCCAACTCCTCCTTTTCTCTCCAATCATCCCCATATTCTCAAACAACACCCTTCCAGGAAACACTTATCAATGAATTATCCAAAACATTACCTTTTCCCGAGGAGTATGAAATCTCAATATCATAATTCAAAATAAAATCCAATCACCTACACCAATGAATGTTCAAATCATGTTGAGAAATGATATTCCTCGAACTCTTGTAATCTCAGAAGAACACAAATCACTACCCAATGAGGTAATTCTTCACAACTATAGTGAAAAACCCACCCCTACTAGCCCCATGTCATGGATGGAGTAGTTATTCTCATGGGGATGTAACTGCTTAGACCCATAAGAGATCAATCGCCATTGTTGTATAGTCACACATCCAAATCCTAGACATAAAGCATCAAAAAAACACCTAAAACATATCATCTTTCATTGGGAACTAGATAACTGGAGCACTAACCAATATCATCTTTGGGTAAATGAACACTACCCATCACTAACCAATCCAATCAAACGCATGGTTTTCTTTGGCAATAATTTTCAATGGGAATGAAACATGAGAGCATATATGAAAAAACCTCCTAAAATAGCCTAAAAGACAATGATAACAATGAACCAATACGATATTCACTGCAACTACGATGAAAAAAAATAGATTTATATTTCAATGTGTCACTACAAGACCCTACTGATACACCACATTCCTAAGGATCTACACCTCTTGTTTTCTTAAAATACACTTTGACAACATTCTTAAGAGCTGGTGGCATCAATGAACATCCCATATAGTTCTTCTATGCTCGGTATAATTATAACGACCCATACTTTACATACATTGTTAATACTTCAAAATTGAAGTATACTTATTACAACATATAACAAAACCACGAAAAGACCATATAGGTAGAGTGTCTTTAGAAATTCGAAATCATAAACAACTGGTTCATAAAGCATCTACTTTGCCTCCCATTTATTTAATCATATCTAGAGTCCCTTTTTGGCATATTCTACTTAATAACCTTATTCTTGACCTGGGGAAATAAAACATTCAAAAGGGTGAGCTCAAATGCTCAGTAAGAGTAAACAAAAGAAATATGAATCACATCATATACATAAGCACATAAATTTTGGAAATCTTAACCTGCAAAAGAGATCATAAGTTCATAACATGGGATAAATCATATTAGTGAAATGTAATCCCAATAATCATAACATAAAACACGAAACTTTGTGTCATACACACATAATCATAGATAATAATTTCTTGTTAGTCGAGACTCATTTCCAAGACTATCTTAGTGGACAAAGTCCACTTCTGACCCGAGTTCATTCCTCGTTTCAGTCCGGTTTCACTGAACCGGTATAACCTACCATTCCAGCCATGTCTATCTCATGTGATATAAAATCTTTACCCAATGCATTGGAGGGAGATATAGGTCCCACCCATCTCATAATGATACCATTCTTATGTGTGCCACAAAATCAGAAAATCATACCTCATAGCATAACCCATGTAATAAAAATGGGAATCTAAAACATCATGACATCATAAAACAATTCATAAAAGATAAAGGAATTCATAAAAATATAATTCCATCACAACATTATCAAATCAATGTAATAATAGGGATAAAAACAGAACCCTTTATTATCTTAGATGGAAAATAATTTTGATAAAACACAGGAACTCCATTCTTGAGGAAAATATCCATTCTTCTTCAAAAACACTTTTCCTTTCTTAACATGACGTACAATTATAAACTAAAAGAATTTGATTAAAAATAAATTTGAAAACTTGTAAAGGAAGCTTCTTGGAAATAATGTTTTAAAAATCCATTCATGCCGTATAAGTTAAAAAAACATTCTTCTCATACTTTTTTGGGAAAAGTCAAAAAAAGTACCTCGTGCAAAAAACGACAAAATATTCCTTTCATAACTTTTAATAAAAACTCACCAAAGAGTAAAATAAGATTTAATAAATTGTAGGTTAATGGAAATAATATTACATATTGATGAAACATGGATGTGGATGATAAAATAAACCCCAGTAAATTTCAAAGTATATACAATCTCGGATAAAAATGAGATTGTGATATTTCCCTTACCTTAGGTCCGATATGCTTCGTAAGTGTCCGAACCTCCTGTATAATGATTTAAATAATGTTATTTACTTATTCTAGAATCATAATTATTGTTATGATATCATATATGGTCATATTCTTAGCTTCTTTGTAGTAATATTTCATTGCTACTTGTTATTCGGGTGTTTATAACTTTTTGTTCTTATGCGTGTTTTGTCGAATAAATTCTTATTCTTCTCTTTAGGTTATAGATACCTCATTTCAAGAATGGTATTAGTGTAATATATATCATATTCATTCGTTCAATTCATTTATATAATCATTGTGAAATGCAGATCATGTAGAACGAGTCGCATCACATCGTGGAGATGGTATTCCGTACGTACGCACAAGTGATGATATCATTCCTATGATCGTGGAATTGTATTGGAGTGTATGTATACTATTTAAGAATCAGTATCACATTATAATATTTATATATAGTCATTATTTACACCATTATACCCATCCAAGTAAGGTGGTGATGGAAAATAGATTGCACCACGTCGTGGAGACGGTATTCCGTACGTATGCACGCGCGGTGATTTCTTTTTCTGTAGGATGGATAGATGGTGAAATAGGGTTGTTTCATACCTATATTAACATATAAGTATATGATTAATACTTATGTTATTACATCATAATGAAACAACTAAAGAAGAAGAAGTGGAAGAAGAAATAAAGATGAAAGAATCGGTAAGGGACATTACTTCTTCTTTGAAGTGCTTCTTTGAGACCTCCTTTTAGGGCACTAAAATAGGTCTTTGAAGAAGACCAGAACCTCTAGGATGTTTCTAGGGAAGTGGAGAAGGTAATTTGTCAGGTGTTGGCAGAGCTTGAAGGCTCAATGTGGTGTGAGGAAGAGAGGGAGGAGGTTCCCTTTTATAAGAGAAGAGAGGGGCACCTTTGGAATAACTAAAACTATTATTTTATTATAAAGTCAAATTCTGTTTTAAATAGCTAAAAATTGATTCATTTAGAATATAAGGTGGGGATGGGTTTAAATAATCTCATCTAATATAATTTAGACAAGTTTAGGTATCAATTTTAACCTTATCATTTAGATTTAACTTTAAGATAGATAATTTAAATTTTAACGTGTCTTCTTGTTTTCTTGCACTATAATGTTAATAAACATAATATAAGAATCCAAACGAACCCCAAGTTGTCTATTATTAATATATATAACCTTATCTAAGTCATTTTTCCGAACCTTAGATTTTTAGTAATAAAATAACAATTAATAATATAATATATTTTTTTAAAACTATTTTATGTCAATTTTGACACTATTTAGTAATTGATTTTTTTGAAACTCATAACAGAATGATTAGTTCGAACCAAGTTAATTAACTCAATAATAAAATGTCATATTAACCTAGAAAAGTAGTTTAATTAAGATAAAGTTTCAAATTACATTTATTTTGGTATTTATAACATCAATTATGTCAATATTTCATTAATATGATAATTACTACATCATCATTGTGTCATAAATAAATTAAATTATTTAATGTCTAAAAATTAAAAATAAAATACCATTATGTAGGAAATCATTTTATATTTCTAATGAATATTTATAGTAGAATTTATCTTATGTATAACTGCATATTAAAAATTATTTACTTATTAAACTTTGATTTTAACTATTTTAACCCTTCTTTAAATAAATTAATAATAAATGTCCTAATCTAATCCAAGTGGGCCTAAATGGTCATATTTTATTCCTAAGGTTTTTTTTGGTCGAATTAAACTTGTCCAATAGAATTAGGACATGTTTTAGGGTAATAATAAGATCATTTTTACCCTTACTTACCCTATTTACTTTTAACCGTGGTTAAAAAAGTAAAAAGTTATTATTCCACAAAAATTATTTTCATCTCATTGAACCACATTTTACTTACTGACATCAACCGTGTCTCTTGGATTTTTGAAATTCCACTCACAGAAGCGGTAAAATTATGTTTTATGAAAAAATCATTTTTCTTAACTACCACTTAGTGGTTTCACTATTCATCAAAAAAATGAAAGTTTCCAGAAAAATACCAAAAATTAGGCCTAAGATATATTTGATATTATGAACTCAAAAATGATGTCTATTTTACCAAATTCAATGAATATCAGTTTCATTAATTAATTTAAAAATTAATTCCCGTCGTCAAAATAAATAGCGTGTTCTTAAAAGATAATAACTATCAAAAGATTGACACTTGTTTATATCCGGTTTAAATGTGAAATTACATCCAATGAACAAAATTGTATTAAATTGTAAAAATATATTCTAAATATACTTTCAAACCACTCAAATTAATAATTTATCACTATTAATTATTTCGATTAAAAAGGTTGTTTTTAATTAAAATTTAGTAATTTTCACTATTCATCAGAAATAGAAAGTCATCTGAAAAGTACCAAAACATCACCCTAAGCTAATTTCAATATTACGAATCCAAAAATGAATTCCATTTTGAAAAGTAAAATTTACAAAATTTCAAAAAGTGGTTATTACTTATCATAACGGCTAGTTTTAATAATATTTTATTATCATATCATTGTTTAGTGAAACTCGGTATTGCGTACGACGCAAGCTATCGAGGAAGGTTGTGATTTCGTGTAAAGCAATCCAAGAATGTGTTGTGTGTAGAAAAAGATTCCTTTGATTATTTATATAACATAAAAGTCTCGGGTGTTACATTTTCCCCCCCTTAAAATGAATTTCTCCCTCGAAATTCGTCACTTTGTAACAAACAGATGAGGATACCTCTCCCTCATCATATCCTCAAGCTCCCATGTAGCTTCTTCTAATTGGTGGTTCCTCCATAAAGCTTTCACCAATCGAGTGGTATTTTTTCGTAGGACTTTTTTGCTATGATCCATAATCTCTATCAGATGTTCTTCATAAGAAAGATCTTGCTGCAGTGGTACAATTTCTGAGCTAAGTACATGTGAAGGATCAGGTATGTACTTTCTCAGGAGAGATACATGGATCACATCGTGAACTTCAGAGAGAGATTTGGTGGAAGCGCCAATCAGTAAGGTACCTTCCCATCACGATCCAGTATTTCGAAAGGACCGATATATCTGGGGCTTAACTTCCATTCTTTCCAAATCTCATGACCCTCTTCTAGGGAGATATTCGTAAGAACACTTTATCACCCACTTCAAACTCTAGGTATTTTCATCGGTTGTCAGCATAATTTTCTATTGAATCTGAGCTGCTCTTATGTGTTGTTGAACAGATCTGACCTTTTCTGCCATTTCATCAACGAGATCAGGTCCTAATAGCTTTCTTTCCCCAAATTCATCCCAGAAAGTTGGAGTCCGGAATTTCTTTCCATAGATAGCTTCATAAGGAGCCATCTGAATACTGGAGTGAAAGCTATTATTATAAGAAAATTCCACCAATGGTAGGTGTTGATCCCAACCACCCTTGAAATCCATAGAGCAAGCTCTCAACATATCTTCTAGAGTTTGAATTGTTCTCTCAGACTGACCGTATGTTTGAGGATGATAAGAATTGCTGAAACTCAACTATGTTTCCAGAGTATGCTGAATACTTCGCCAGAACTTCGAGGTAAATCTCGGATCCTGATCAGATATAACAAAAAGTCGTACTCCATGAAATCTTACCACTTCATTTACATATATCCTGGCAAGCTGATCCAGAGAGAAATCCTCTCTAATAGCAATGAAGAGTGTAGACTTTGTAAGATGATCAACTATGACCCAGATAGAATTATTTCCTTTGGATGTTTTAGGAAGTCCTGTGACAAAGTCCATAGTGATGTTTTCCCATTTCCATTCAGGTATGGGTAATGGTTGTAACATCCCCTTAGAATTATGTCTCTCAGCTTTAACTTGTTGAAAAACCAAGCATCGAGAGACATATTCAGCAACATCTCTTTTCATGCCATTCCACCAGAAGTAATCTTTCAGGTCTCTATACATCTTCGTGCTTCCAGGATGAATAGAAAATGAAGAACTATGAGCCTCATCCAGCAGCTCCTTCTTTATTTATGGGATGGGAGGAACACAAACCCGATTCCTGAACTTTATTATCCCATCAAAATCAAGGCTGAATTCAGGAACATTTCTCACCTTCTTTTGTAACTCGACATCTTCTTTCTGTGCCTCTTTAATCTTCACATATATATATGGTTGAACATTCATTTGAGAAAGATACGATTTCCCCTTTCATTATAATTCCAAGATCCATCCGTTGTAAATCCATAAATATTGGATCTTTTGTGATCCTCATCATGGATAAACTAACATGGTCTTGTCGACTTAATGCATCTGCCACCTTGTTTTCTTTCCCAGGGTGGTAATGTATTGAGCAGTCGTAATCCTTAATTAGCTCCAACCATCTTCTTTGGCGCATATTCAGCTCCTTTTGTGTGAAAATATAGTTTAAACTTTTATGATCAGTATAAATATCACACCTTTCACCATAAAGGTAATGCCTCCAAATCTTCAATGCAAAGATTACCACAGCTAACTCCAAATCATGTGTTGGGTAATTTTTCTCATGGATTTTCAACTTTTGTGAGGCATAAGCTATCACCATATCATTTTGCATAAGAACACACCCCAATCCCTTCTTGGATGAATCACTATAGATCACAAACCTTTCTCCACTACAAGGTAGTGTGAGCACAGGTGCACTGGATGACCTTTTTTTCAACTCCTCAAAATTCTCTTCACATTCTTCTGTCCAAACAAACTTAACTCATTTCCAAGTCAACTTGGTGAGTGGATTAGATAATCATGAAAAATATTTCACAAAACATTGTTAATATCCAGCCAAACCAAGACAACTTCGGGTCTCAGTTACTGTTGTTGGTCTCGACCATCTTTCGATAACCTCTGTTTTTTCTTGATCCATAGATATCCCCTCTTTTGAGATTATGTGACCCAAAAATGAAACATTTTGAAGCCAAAATTCACACTTGGTAAATTTGGCATAAAGCTTCTACTTTCTTAGGGTCTTCAACATAATCCTCAAGTGATCTTTATGTTCTTCCTTTCTCTTTGAATATACAAGAATATCGTCTATAAAGACTACCAAAAATTGATCAAGATAGTCTCTAAAGACTCTATTCATCAGATCCATGAAGATAGTAGGGGCATTAGTAAGACCAAATGCCATCACTATAAATTCATAGTGTCCATACCTTATACGGAAAGTCGTCTTTGGTATATCCTCTCTTTTGACCCTTAATTGATGATACCATGAATGAAGATCAATCTTGGAAAAGCATTGAGCTCCGCGTAGTTGGTCAAATAGGTCATCAATGCGCGAGAGAGGATATTTGTTCTTGATAGTGATCTTTTTAAGTTCTCGATAATCAATGCAGAGTCTCATTGATCCATCTTTCTTTTTAACAAACAGAATAGGTGTTCCCCAAGGTGACGCACTAGGGCGTATGAACCCCTTATCAAGATTCTCTTGGAGTTCCTTATTCAATTCATGAAGCTCAATTGGGGCCATTCTATAAGGTGTCTTTGAAATAGGCAAAGCACCCGGTACGAGTTCTATTGAAAACTCAACTTCACGATTCAGTGGAAGACCCGGTAATTCCTCCAGAAAGACATCATCAAACTCTCGTACAATGGGAATATTCTTAATTGGGAGTTTCTCACCAACCATTTGAGATAAATATCCTTCATTTAGTGGAATCAATACCCATAAAATGGAAGAAATTTCCACTAGAAGGTTATGTTCATCCTTGCATCGATAGATGCTCATAGATTGATCTGGAATATGAAATGTGACTTCCCTTATTTGGCAATTGATATGAGCTCTATGTAGAGAAAGCCAATCCATGCCATGAATCACATCAAATTCTACTATAGGAAGGATCACAAGATTTGCAGGAAGCACTTTCCCACAAACTTCAATCGGAGAAGAATTATAAACTTTTGATGCGACTGTTGTGCCATCAGGTGTTGTCACAGGTAACTCAACATTTAATTTTTGAGGTAATACGGTGATACCCTTAGAAAATTCTTCAAAAATAAAGGATTGGGTGGATCCAGAATCAAATAAAACATTTTCTACTTTAGAGTGGATGGTAAGTGTACCTTTCACCACATCGTTATCGTACTCCACTTCGCTGATAGAAATTGCATGTGACTTCCCTTTGTCTTTAGCCTTAAGAGTTTGTTGACGTCGACCATCATCATCAACCCTTGGATTAGGGTATTTATTGGCATAATGTCCCATCTCCTTGCACATGAAACATTGAAGTGTAGTAGGTTCATTCTGTGTATCCCTTCCTTTGTTTGCATCATTAGACATCTTCTTCCCATCATCGCAGAATTCAAATGCCCGATGACCTTCCTTTCCACATTTGAAACATTTAATTGTCCCTTTAAGACAACTCCCTCCATGTTTCTTTCCATACTTTGAGCATAAGGGAATCTCATCTTTTTTTCTGTGTGCTCTTTAGATTTTTCTTTGAATTCCATTTTCCTCTTCTTATCAAACCCATATGACTGATGGGTTACTCCAATCTCCATATCAACTTTGAGAGAACATCTAAAAATTTCCTCGTAGCTATTGAAGTCCCCTATGGCTAAGGCTCTTCGAAGACTTGGTTTTAAGCCACTAAAGAATCGATCGATCTTACTCTCAGGTTGGATAATAATACCATAAGTGTACCTTTCAAGTCTTATAAAATTATCTTCATAGGTACCAACAGATTCATCATCCTTTTGCTTCAGTTCAAGGACTCTTTCTTTATCTTTGTTCAGAGAATACGAGGGAAGTATTTATTGAAAAATAAGTTCTTGAACTTGTCCCATTCCATGGAATCAATTTCATCCCTTTGCCTCGTATTCTTAATAAGATTCCACCATTGATCAGCATAACCTTCCAAAAGATACACTGCTAAGATGACTTTATCATGATCAGAACAATGAAGAACCGAAAATATCTTTTCAGTAGTACTAATTCATTGTTCAGAAACTAATGGATCAGTAGACCCGCTGAATGAATGTGGACGCTGTCTCATGAAGTATTCAACAGAATGTTGCTCCTTCCATTGCTCGTTTGGAAGTCCTGCATGATTCATAGCTTGAGAAAGTTGTGTAAGCATGTCTACAAGATTTTTCATTCCATCTCCCATAAAGTTTGGTTGCTCAGGGGGACAATCATTGCATTTCTCGTCGCATTCCGCATTAACACGGTTCCTTCGGGTTCCAGCCATTGACTAAAACCAAGAAGAATAGTGTGAGCAACACTAATTATAATAGGAAAACCACATAATCAAAAATAAAATATCACACTTAAGGTCTTATCCTAGGTTATTCATGGCCACTTCTAAAACCCTAAGATTGTGTTCTATGCTTAGACTTATCCTTAGGTTTCTTACTAAGGTTTTCATATCCTAGTTTCCAAAGGTTGATTATACCTTTCCTCTGATACCAACTATAACGACCCGTACTTTACATACATTGTTAATACTTCAAAATTGAAGCATACTTATTACAACATATAACAAAACCACAAAAGGACCATATAGGTATAGTGTCTTTAGAAACTGTAAAGCATAAACAACTGGTTCATAAAGCATCTACTTTGCCTCCCATTTATTTCATCATATCTAGAGTCCCTTTTTAGCATATTCTACTTAATAACCTTCTTCCTGACCTGGGGAAATAAAACATACAAAAGGGTGAGCTCAAATTATCAGTAAGAGTAAACAAAAAAATATCAGTCACATCATATACATAAGCACATAACTTTTGGAAATCATAACCTGCAAAAGAGATCATAATTTCATAACATGGGATAAATCATAGTAGTGAAATGTAATCCCAATAATCATAACGAAAAACATGAAACTTTTTGGAATACACACATAATCATAGAGAATCATTTCTTGTTAGTCAAGACTCATTTCCAAGACTATCTTAGTGGACAAAGTCCATTTATGAACTGAGTTCATTCCTCGTTTCAGTCTTGTTTCACTGAACCGGTATAACCTACTGTTCCAGCCATGTCTATCTCATGCGATATAAAATCTTTACCTAATGCATTTGAGGGAGATATAGGTCCCACCAATCTCATAATGATACCATTCTTATGTGTGCCACAAAATCAGAAAACCATACATCATAGCATAACCCATGTAATGAAAATGGGAATCTTAAACATCATGACATCATAAAACAATTCATATAAGATAAAGGAATTTATAAAAATATAATTCCATCACAACATAATCAAATCAATGTAATAATAGGGATAAAAATAGAACCCTTTATTATCTTAGATGGAAAATAATATTGATAAAACACTTGAACTCCATTCTTGAGGAAAATATCCTTTCTGCTTCAAAAACACTTTTCATTTCTTAACATGTCATACAATTATAAACTAAAAGAAGTTGATTAAAAATAAACTTGAAAACATGTAAAGTAAGCTTCATGGAAATAATGTTTTAAATATCCATTCATTCCATATAAGTTAAAAAAACATTCTTCTTGTACATTTGTTGGAAAAGTCAAAAAAAGTACCTCCTACGAAAAACGACAAAAGATTCCTTTCATATATTTTACTAAAAACTCACCGAAGGGTAACATAGGATTTAAAAAATTGTAGGTGAATGGAAATAATATTACATATTGAGGAAACATGGATGTGGATGATAAAATACACCACATTAAATTTCAATGTATATACAATCTCAGATAAAAATGAGATTGTGATATTTCCCTTAACTTAGGTCCGATATGCTTCGTAAGTGTCCGAACCTCCTGTAAATGATTTAAATACTTTTATTGACTTATTAATGAATCATAATTATTGTTATGATATCATATATGTTCATATTCTAAGCTTCTTAGTAGTAATATTTCATTGCTACTTGTTATTCGGGTGTTTATAACTTTTTGTTCTTATGCGTGTTTTGTCGAATAAATTCTTATTCTTCTCTTTAGGTTATAGATACCTCATTTCCAGAATGTTATTAATGTAATATATATCATATTCATTCATTCAATTCATTTATATAATCATTATGAAATGAATATCATGTTGAACGAGTCGCATCACATCGTGGAGACGGTATTCCGTACGTACGCACGAGTGATGATATCGTTCCTATGATCGTGGTATTGTATTGGAGTGTATGTATACTATTTCAGAATCAGTATCACTTTATAATAGTCATATATAGTCATTATTTACACCATTATACCCATCTAAGTAAGGTGGTGGTGGAAAGTAGATTATACCACGGCGCGGACACGGTATTCCGTACGTACGCACGCGCGGTGATTTCTTTTTCCGTAGGATGGATAGATGGTGAAATAGGTTTGTTTCATACTTATAATAAAATATCAGTATATGATTGATACTGATGTTATTACTTCATAATGAAACAACTAAAGAAGAAGAAGTTTAAGAAGAAATAAAGATGAAAGAATCGGTAAGGGACATTACTTCTTCTTTGAAGTGCTTATTTGAGACCTCATTTTAGGGCACTAAAATAGGTCTTTTAAGAAGACCAGAACATCTAGGATCTTTCTAGGGAAGTGTAGAAGAAACTTTTTCAGGGCTTGGCCGAGATTGAAGGCTCAAAGTGGTGTGATTAAGAGAGGGAAGAGGTGCCCTTTTATAAGGGAGGAGAGGGGCACCTTTGGAATAACTAAAACTATTATTTTATTATAAAGTCAAATTCAGTTTCAAATAGCTCCAAATTGATTCATTTAAAAGATAAGGTGGGTATGGGTAGAAATCCTCTAATCCAATAGAATTTAGACAAGTTTATGTATAAATTTTAACCTTATCATTTAGATTTAACTTTAAGTTAGATAATTTTACTTTTACCGTGTCTTCTTGTTTTCTTACACTATAAGGTTAATAAACTTACTATAAGCAGACAAACGAACCACAAGTTGTTTATTATTAATATATATAACCTTATATAAGTCATTTGGCCGAACCTTAGATTTTTAGGAATAAAATAACAATTAATAATATAATATTTGTTTAAAAAACTATTTTATGTCAATTTTGACACTATTTAGTAATTGATTTTTGTGAAAATCATAAAAGAATTATTAGTTCAAACCAAGGTTATTAAATCAATAATAACATGTCATATTAACCTATAAAATTAGTGTAATTCAGAAAAAGTCTCAAATTACATTTATTTGGGTATTTATAACATCTATTATGTCAATATTTCATTAATAAGATAATTACTGCATCATCGTTGTATAATATATAAATTACATTATTTAATGTCTAAAAATTAAAAACAAAATACCATTATGTAGGAAATATTTTTATCTTTATAATGAATATTTATAGTCGAATTTATCTTATGTATAACCCCATATTAAAAATGATTTACTTATTAAACATTGATTTTTACTATTTTAACCCTTAAATAAATTAATAATAAATGTCCTAATCTAATCCAAGTGGGCCTAAGTGGTCATATTTTATTCCTAAGGTTGTTTTTGGTCTAATTACACTTGTCCAATAGAATTAGTACATGTGTTATGCTAATAATAATATCATTTTTATCCTTAATTACCCTATTTACTTTTAATCGTGGTAAAAAAAATAAAAAGTTACTATTCCCCAAAAATTATTTTCATCTCATTGAACCACATTTTACTTACTGACATCAACCGTGTCTCTCGGATTTTTGAAATTCCACTCACAGAAGCAGTAAAATTAAGTTTTATGAAAAATTCATTTTTCTTAACTACCACTTAGTGGTTTCACTATTCATCAAAAAATGAAAGTTTCGAGAAAAATAACAAATATTAGGCTTAAGATATATTTGATATTATGAACTCCAAAATGATTTCTATTTTACCAAATTCAAAACATATTAGTTTCATTAATTAATTTAAAAATTAATTCCCATCGTCAAACTAATAGAGTGTTCTTAAGAGATAATAACTATCAAAAGATTGACACTTGTTTGTGTCCGGTTTAAATGTGAAATTACATCAAATGAACAACATTGTATTAAATTGTAAAAATATATTCTAAATATACTTTATAACCACTAAAATTAATAATTTATCAATATTAATTATTTGAATTAAAAAGGTTGTTTTTAATTAAAATTTAGTAATTTTCACTAATCATCAGAAAATGAAAGTTATCCGAAAAGTACCAAAATTTCATGCTAAGCTAACTTCAATATTACGAATCCAAAAATGAATTCCATTTTGAAAAATAAAATTTACAAAATTTCAAAAAGTGTTTATTACTATTCATAACGGATAGTTTTAATAATATTTTATTAGCATATCATTGTTTAGTGAAACATGGTATTGCGTACGACGCAAGCAATCGAGAAAGGATGCGATTTCGTGTAAAGAAAGCCAAGGAAGTGTTGTGTGTAGAAAAAGATTCCTTTGATGATTTAAATAACATAAAAGTCTCGGGTGTTACAATAATCATCATATTACTTCATTTAAATTAATATATCATTAATTTATATGATTCCGAATGGATCTAGGACTTCAAGGAACATGGAGTTCATAATCCACATGAAAATGGATTTTATTTTTATATCATCAATTGAAATGACTAAAAATGTAATGTGCCCATACCTACATCTAAATGATGTATTTAGGATATCACCATCCTTCACACTCAACTAGTGATATCCAAAATAAAAATCAATCCTAAAAAACCAACAATCCACCACCAGCTGGTCGAAAATATTATTTATCTTTTTAAGAGGGTAATAGTTTTTTATTGTCACCTGATTTAACCTTCAGTAGTCTATATGAAATTTTAGACTATTGTCTTCCATATTGAACAAAAACACTAAAGCACCACATAGCAACACATTGGGATGGATAAAACCCTTAAACATCAGAGCATATATCAGAATCTTAAACATCCAGTTTTAATATGGTTATATTCGATAAGAAGCCACTAAAATTTAAAATGCACATAGATTCATGCCTATCCCGAACTCAACATCACATCAAGGGGGTAGTCTCACAACCTCCTTAATTAAAATATATAAGAACTCCCCAATTAATCGAGAAACCCCTACCATCTCATTGATATTTGATTTCCCCAGCTTCGCCAATATGGAACATAGGGTCTCCACAAATAGAGTAACCATTTAACAACCTATGTCACCAATAAAAAACCCAAATTGTCCATCCACATTAAATAAACAAGACTTTACCTATAGGGAAATCAATAACATCAGGTAAAAAATAAAACAAGTTCATGTCGAAGATGAAATCATATGGCTCAATTTGTAGAAAGAATATATCCACACGGGGCTAATTTCACTTCATAATCAGTCTACACCCCTGTCACACATCAAAATGCTGGTCTTTCCTCCAACAGGTTTAGTTAACACCAGGGAAACAAGATGATTCTATTTGTATAGTCCAATACCTAGAATAGTGGAGGTGAAATGAATAAGTTTGAATCTCATGAATGAAACAAGGAATAAGCAAGTGTAATAAAAAAACTCTTTATACCTTTGACAATATCTGACCCATATGGAACTGCATCCACCACTACATGAATCTTACCACACCAAGATTTTATACATATCTATGGATGAACACATTCAATTCCATAGATGATTCATAGTCCCTAATCACAAGGAACATCCTGAGGGAGGAATCTACCTACTTCATCTATTCATTTCACTGAAACAACATGCCCCCCTGCTGCTAAAATGGTCCCTTCAAAAAATACACCTATGGTTGGTGATGAACATATCCACTTCCACCAAACTAATATTGGGGAACAACTAAGAACTGGATTTTTAAATGACCATGAACCCCATTCCCAAAAAAAACACTAAAATAAAGATCCTAGGATAATCATGGATACCCCTAGCCAAAGAAGGATAGAGAAAATCTTCTGAAGTAGAATCCCCACTGGTCAAGACCTAAAAAATCCTAGTTCAAGAGATCATTCAATGATAACAATGATCCTTGATAGTCCATAATAGTTCATGTCTCATAGTAAACCTCCTCATGAGATCATCGACATGACTTCCTCATCATTCTTAGAAACCTCTAGATATGTAGGTAACATAATATGAGTAAATATATACTGGATAGAAGAACTAATTGACACCTAATGATGTATTTTACAATACTCATCATATGGAAGATGATCTTTGAAAAATGAATAAGGTTTTTTAAATGATTCTTAGATCCATCTCTGGAATGCTCCACTACTGATATGAAATAATATCCTACATATTTTCTAACTTCATGGTCGATGAAAGGAACTCAGCCCATATCTCTTTATTCTTGTTGACCCAGAAAAATATAACATATTCTGCTCCCTTAGATATAGTATCCACCATTAGAATACAACTCCTCATATCTGATAGATGAGCAATGGGATCCAAAACTTCATCGGTAACCCAATCTAAAATAAATAAATCTCAAACACCTCTATCCAACTCTCTATATCCATGTATGAATCGCTACCCCATACTTTCCCAAATACTTCCGCTGGAAAGAACATAAATTCTTCTTCTACTAATCATCCTCCACAATTAGATAAAGTATAAGATGATCAACTATATCATTATACTAATCCCCAACTATCAGATCCACGTGTGATTGAAGATCATGATCCAAAGTTGAAAATATTAATTGATAACTTTCTATCCATAGTAGTTTGGAATTTTATTAAGATTCATTTTAAATTATTTAAATAATTTTTTAACCAATTAAATCTTCCCAAAACAACCAAATTCAAAAAAGAACATAATTCATCATGAGGCATACAACACTCATAATTATCTACCCTCTAAAAAGGTCCACCTCATATGGTTGATCAATAATATTAGATTTCATGAACTGGATCCCTATTGGCCAAAAAATCCCATATCATGGCTTCTCTCACTAGTCTCTATCAAGAACCATAGTCAACTGACATTGTTTCTATACCACCCCTTTAATTACCCCTTTTGTTTAACTATAAAACCCAACCTTTATTTCATTCACTCTATCGATACCATATTTTCACTAACCCCATATATAATGATAACTACAAAGGGGAGTGAGATTATGACCCCACAAGTAACACCTCCAATAGGCCCAAGTTAGTGAGTAGAGAGTATTAAAATTTCATGTTATCGGAGGCATTACCCTCTATAATAATATTTTTTTGATAAAGAAGTTGTATTTTCCATAAAATAGTCAAAGATTTATTATTAAGGAAACCCAAACCATCACAAAATTATTTTATAAATTAGAGAAATTCTATTAGAATATCCAAAGTAAACACCTAAATGTGTAGATAATGATGTGACACAACAAGTATCCCATGTTATGAGATATAAAAATGCAACATGGTCCCTGTAATCTTCTTAGAAACAAAAAAAAACAATTATATATATATATATAGGGAAGGGATAATTTTATACTTAGTAGGTAAAACCAATGACTCTCATCAAATTTTAAATAATCATACTGATAAACCTATGAGAAAAAAATGGAACCAACCCAAACTTGCCAAGTTATAATAGCCATCCCTACCTCTTCAACGCATGCACAATAAAAATGAAAGACATATTATATAATATTTAATTAAATATTCTAATAAGGATACCCCACACCACTTTCTCACAAGTATGCCTCTCTCACACCCCAACATAGTACATCTAAGTGCAAACATCCTTTATGTATTCCACACCACCCTCCAAGAATCGTCACAACACACCACACCCATTGACACATGAACTTGACGAAACATAAGCAAGAACAAATCTCACCTCACTTGAAGTCAACTTGGATACCACCCAACAAGCACAGTCACATCTCACTCAAGAACACTTGGGTCATCACATCTCACACGAAAACACCTATTCTATCCCAACCACATCATAATTATCTACCAAATCTATATCCATCATATCCTATACAATAACTCCATCACCTATATGATTGAGTGGAAATGAGTTGGTACTCGGCCATTTGTAATCCTCATTGGATATTTGAAGAAACACCCATGTGTGACTATGTAGGCGTCAGCACATAGTGCTCGATGTGGATGAGGTGCGTATGCGAATCATAATAATAGAACATTATATATATTTAATATAAAACACTCAATACCAACCTAAAGGTTCACAAAAAAACCCACCAACTCACCAAATCATAAAATTCCCTTCCACCTCTAAATGCATATAAACACAGAAAAAGCATTAACCCCATTTCACATTTTCATGAAAATTTATTTAATCACCCCATTATTTTAACTATTTAGAATCAACCACATTTAACCACAAATCCAACCATTTAATTATTATGTGTCTATATTCATCCTATTATCCAAACCAACTCAAGCCATAACAAACATAATAAATCATTTATTCCATTAATACATGGGAATCTATCACAAAAGAAACCACCACCTCCATGTCGTAAAATCATGGACTAACAAACTACCTCACATACCAAAGATAATGGCCAGGAAAACAACCTTGCCTCCCAAAAAATAAGGCCAAATAAACTTCTTCACTTTCCTAAAAGCACATGCGACTATCCTTTCAGACTATAAGCCCAAACCACACATTTTCACATTAATATCATGACTACACACCACATACCAAGAAAAACCATCTACAGATTTATGAATGGTATTTTATCACATAACATTGTATTTTACAAGTGTTATCACAACGATCACAATCTTAGGGAAACCATTTGTTAATATGATGAAAGTAAATAACATATTTCTATTTTATGGTGATATCCTAGAAATCACCACCAAAGATTGAAACAGAGCACATATATCCAGTACAAAATAATCCCCCAATGAAAACAATTTTCTACAGGGTGTCAAGCCCAAACAATTTACAATATAATAAATATTATCAAATCTATAAAATAATAAAAATCGAACCACATTACCCATTTCTATTTCACATAGATAATTTATTATATTTGAATAAGTAATAACAAATATAACTCATAGGTAAACAATATAATACCCCCATGTGATTCACAATAATGATAAAATATGGATTCCATACATCAAAGATGGTTTTCCAACTAGTTGTGCACCACATGGTGATGAATAATGTGCTCAATCCATAACCAAATCATGATAAAATATAGATCAACTTAGACGTCATCCAAATAAAATAAAAACATAAACCAACACACACCATGACATTACTACATAATATAATTGAATAAATAGGTGAAGAGAAAAATAAATCCTACCTAACAGAAGAAAGGGATTATGGCATATTTCAAACAAACAAGCACAAAAAAATAGATCAATGATGAATGAAGATGGATTGATTAACTCCTTGAGATAGCTATGGTTTCCCAAAAAGATAGGAAGAAGCATTCATGTCCCAACCATATGACATAAATTTCCCTCATGAATATGTAGTGAAACACATATGAAGGATGTAATTCCTGTATTGATTTCAAGCTCATCCTCGCATCCATATATTATAAATGGTTGATTCATAATGTTGAATTTAACATCCCTTCTAAGAAAATTGATATGGAATCTATGTTAAGAGTGTGAACCGACGACCCAAATTACATCAAATTAATATAGAGGAAGAATAAATAGATTATAAGGAAACAAATTCTACCAAACCTCTATCGCATATGTGTTACATACATCATATACAATCATCTTACCATCTGATCTTTTACAAAAAACTAAACATCTAATTGATTTTTTGGTGATTTGATACCCTTATAAAATCATCATATATAAAAGAGTTGGTAAAACCTGCATCAAATTTAGATATTCTCTTCTAGAGTGCATAGTAAGTGTACCATACATGATATCACCTGTAAATTAAACATTGAATATAGTAATTTTATAATCTTTATATTCTCTGCTTACATTTATCTATGGTTAGTTTTGTTGATGCTCAACTCCCAAGATAGAATAAATCAACTTATATTTATAATTGAAGAATTTGATAGTAGTGGTCTCTTTCTATTTGATAGATTCATTTTTCAAGTTACACTTTATAAATACATTTGTAAAAAAATCACATGCACTTTAATTATTTTCTAGAATGACTCATTCCATAATATTTTAATAACAAAAATTTGTTTATTCTACTCTTTCTCTATGATGAAATCCAATTTTCATTGTTCTTATTTGACCTCTTATACTCCTATTTCTTTTAAATATATTGGTTATAGAATATAGAATCACTGTTTAAATGGAACATGATGCTATATCATAATATGATGAAAACATCTGATAAAATAATTCCATTCAGATAATTATCTTAGGCATGTTAAAAATATCAATCTCACTTTCATGTTTACGTATGTAGTATGAATAATTTTTGGGTAATAATCTAAAGTTATATTCACAATCTACCAAGTATTCTTTTTTCTACCACATTAATATGAGAAAATCTCTCCCCATTTCATATAACTATTATCTGGGGAAGTATTTAATGAATTTTATCACATTAATTTTTTCCATTCAATCATTTCTATTTATTTAACCTATTTAGTTTTCTAGATCATGGAACACCATTAATGGGTATCACCTCTCAAAAAATACACTTCCCAATGAAATAATTCATTTTCATCACAACCCAAAGCAATAAATATTTATTTAATAACACAATCCTTTTTCTATGTATGAATGAGTTAGAAGTTTCACTAATATATGGAGGTTTCTATAAAATGATGAAATCTAAGATTAATTAATCATGATGTGGGATAAATATTCATCCATATAGGAAATTTCATTCATCATAAGCAATGTTATGATAAATAATATAACCATGATCTTCTTAGTTCCAACACAAGATGTATTATCTTTCTCAATAGGGAAATACCATAATTGAATATAGGTATTGATTTTATTCATACATTGGGAACCAAAACTAAATAATGTCCCACATAGAGATATCTCATGATCATCAAGAATATTTAACCATAAAATAAAAATACATATTGTAGTGAATTTTACAAATTTCCTTATTGTATTATCAGAATTATCAAGTTATCTATGTTAATTTAAAACATACTTAATATGGTTTCCACTAAAATTATCCTGGTAAAAACAGTAACATCCCAAACTCAAGTAACCTACAATCATTGTTATCTTAGTTAAATTGGAACTAGATAAATGTGATTGCATCCTAATGAAATGAATGGATTAATAATCCTAGTAATCTAGAATTAAAAACTCTTACCATTTTTCATTGTAAATTAAATATTATACAAAGTGATCATAATTATTCTATAACAATGAACTCATCCAAAAAATGTTTCAACACATCACGGGAAAGGAAGGTAAAATAAAGGTGAGATTAAATTCTCAGTAAATGTTATGTATAGAATGAGCTATCATATGAAAATATAAAATATTTAATATGGAATTGTAATAACTTATAAAAGTATATAAAATAAATAACATCATTCTAAAAGGAATCCCATTATAATATCTATTCAACAATCTAATGTTTAATATCATCAAAATTAAAAATGAAGGAAAAAAATAATTTTTTTCATTATTGAGAATATGTTGTTTCAATAATTTCATTTATTTGTCTTTTGGTTTTTATAAAACCAAATACCCATATTTTTGTTACAAATGAATTTTTTTTTAGTTAATTCCCTTAAATTTACATTCATAGAAATGATTATTCTAGAAACATTTTCTTGTGATTGAACTACTAGGAATATTTGTTAATGTATACATGTTGTGTTTTAGCAATTTCTAGAAACAAGATTCACACCCTATGTGTGAATGCATAATGTATGGAATTAACCATACATTTGATCAACATGTATGGATCACATACCCTATATTTGTAAGGAACGTAACTTTTGAGAAAAGTGAATGTATGGTTAATCATCACTATGTTTTCAATCTACACAACATTTAGGATAACTAATGTATTCTAAATCAAAACTGCTTTTTTATTGAATCGTACATTCTCAACCCTATGTTTGGTAGTTTTTCATCAAACAAAAGGACCCTATGTTAGGATATTAAATGACGACGTTTTAAATCCATAATATTATCTAGGAGATATGAAATAGTATTGATGGAAGTAAAGATATGTTCAAATCTATTTTATGGCCAGCTTAATGAAATGTTATGATTTTTTAAAGGATCATAATAAATTAATTAAATCATTAATATTAATTTGGAAAGGTATGGCTCTCTTGAATGTTTTTGAATTTAAATATTCATGAATTAATTTATATATTTATAGATCTAGGTTGACCAAGAGCTATTTGACGCGGTGTGTAAATACTAAAACTCTCATTAAAAGAAAATATGGACATAGATACACACATATAAAAAATATTAGATACTAAAATGAACAAGTGTTTTTTTCCACAGAGATACACATTGGATAAATACATTTTTTGATCTATCGACACCTGATTTCTGTTGTTGATATCATTGTATCAAAATTTAACTATTACATCATAATATTCAATAATGAAGAATAATTTTGTTATGATAATGTTAGGATACTTACAAGTTTATACTTTTTTATGTGTTTTTATTATTTTTATTTAATGAAAACATATTAAATGTTTGAAGATCAGTTTGATTATATTCTATTTTGATGTTGTGAATTCATATGACTATTTCTGCTAAAAACATTTAAATGCACCATGTATTGTCAAAGAAATAAATCTATTTTGATTTATTTAAGTTTGGACTACACATTCTAAATCATCGTGATGTGTCAGCTTCTTGTACTAATTTTTGGATATTTTATTCCTTGTAAAATAACAACAAGACCCTTTAAATTCCTTGTAAGGTTTCAACTTCACGCACTTACTATAATTTTAATAATCTTTGGATAAGAGGACATTATAGAAAAATAACCAAGCTTGTGGAGATAATATTTTTTTGAGTTTACTAGGGGATCTTTGTTACCTAAACCTCTATACATGATCGTGTTCATTTAGTTTTTTAATTTTTGATACTCACATTCCATTGAGAGAATGAATGGTTAACTATTTAGCAAGATGATTGTTCTCGATCTTCCAATGTTTATGATGAACACAATTAACCCTTGAACTTCTATCATTATCATCAACATTATTATTCCAACCAGCAATTGGTATCAAAGGATGTACTATAATAGTGATATTTATCATTCCTCAAATATTTTTCTACTCAATACAAATAATTTGAATTACAAGAAGTGATTTATTGCTATATTTCACTTTTTAGAAATCCCTGAATATTTTTTTTTAATTCCACATAATACCAGCAAGAATTATAAAAGGTTGGGTTGATTTGGAATATTGATGATATCCATTGTCTCCGGAAATCATGAGTGAAATATTTAGATGAGTGCATTTTATAATTGTTGATTCTAGAGATGGTATGTTGAGAATTTGTCAACCTTAATTCAATGGTGATAATTATGAATGTTGGAAATGCCTATATGGTTATTTAATTAAAAAATAATGGAATTATATGTTATTTAATGGGTTTTAAGACTTATGATATTCCCAAATATTATTTTGATGATTTTATTACTAATCATGAAAAATAATATGATTTATATACAAAATCCTTGAATGCTATTGTGTGTAGTTTTAGATCGGAAGAATTCAATGGATTATCTAAATTTCATACAACATATTAGATATAGAAGGCTATTTCTATTCCATATAAGGTAACTAAAAATATCATAAAATTACGATACCCTACTGGAAAGATAATGTTTCAGAATTTTAGATTGGAATATAATGAAATTATCATTAAAATAAATCAATGGATGAAGTATATTTTCTATAAAAATGATTCATAGAAATAACCAATTTCACAATCAAATGAAACACTAAAAGTAATTAAGTACTACCAACTTTGTTGAATGAATTATCTAAAGCTATAATATTGTCTACATTATAAATTTTTTTTATAATTTTGTATTTTATTAAGACTCTAATGATACATAATGTTGAGATATAAGATGAATCATAAATTCATATCAAACACGATGAAACCTCTCCCAAGTCTACAATTAGAGAATCAGATAATTCATGTCATCTATTTTTAGATAATGTTTTATAATATGTTGTTGAAAATTTTTAAATGTAATATATAAATTAAAAGTAATGGTACTGAAGAAAATTGTTGTCGCGAATATAAGGAAACATTGCATATAATGGATAAAATTCATTTCCCCAAAACTCAACAGAAACCCAGTTATAAATGAAATGAATTGAATGATATAATGTATATATGGAGTAATTATTCTTGTTCACATGTTGAATCTCTTATAAATTATTTTATTTTGAATAAAATTTTATGTATCATAGTTTATATTGACAAGATATAATTCTTTTACTCTCAAAACAGTAGTTCTGAAAAAATTCTTATGATGAGATAAATATATATTTCAATATGACAAAAGATAAATATTAATCCATAAATAAGGACCATAGAAAAAATATAAAGTACTATTAAACATCTATATTGGATAAAGAAAATCAATCAAAAAATAGTATTGATTTCAAATCCAATACTTTTAATATTATATGTGATTTATATAAAACAGCGGTTAATAAATTATTAATTGATGTTCGTGATTTAAAATAGGATCCTTGAATGTAAATAAAGAGATAAGAGTATTTATATAAAATTATAGTAAAAAAATAAAAGAATAAAACAATGGTGTATGAAGTAACGGTGGACAAAAAAACTATATATGAATATTTTAAATAGATATAACATGTCTACTATTAAATGTTTTTATTGTGGTAATAATGTTAGTTATTCAAATTATTTCAATTTTAGAGAAAAATATAATTTCTTTTGTGAAAAAATATTATTTCTCCGAATAATTTTATAGTATTAATAATATAATTTATACAAAAACTAAAAATGTTTCATTACCGAAAAAATTTGTTTTCAAAAATTCTAGAACCAAAAGATTATGGGTAGAAAGTCACTTTGATTTTATGTTTTATAAGATTATACCACTATGTTGTATCATGAAATCGTTATGTGTTTAGTTTTTTGATATATAAAAATGTCTTCCAAAGGAGTGAACTACTATAAAGTTGTTTGTAATGAATAATAATCTGTATTATCCTAGAATTATTTTAATTTTTTAACTGTATGTTTCTTGTTCATTAACTTAATTTTTTATTTGGAAAGAGTGTTTTTTCCGAAAATATGACAAATTCTATTATTTACACCAAAAATCCTGTGATATTATATTTATAATGTATAATTTATTTGCAAAAAATTTAATTTTTTAAAGAAAAAATTAATTTTCCCTCTAGATAAATACAATAATTATTTAGATTTAAACCTTTTGAAATATTTTTATTTTTGGAGATCAAAATTTCATTTGGTTCCTTCATTCGAAAAAAAAATTAGTTTGTTAAATGTCATTTTAATTTAAATTATTTTATTTACTTTTTATCTAAAGAAAATGAAGCTTTAATCATTATTTTGTAAGAACTAAATGTTTCATAATATTCTTAAAATGTTATACTTTACGGACCAAATATTTTTTTTATTTGAAATATCTTATTCATACTTCTATTGAAAATAAATCATTGAAATATGATTCATTTAGGTAATTATAGTTCATAAGAATGTATTTATCACAAAATTTCCAAAGTTAATACTTTTTATGCTTTGAACAAACATCTATTTTCACTTCATGATGATTTTTATGAAAACTATTTTAAAATAAATAATAAAGTACATTGTCATGATGAAATGGAAATAAAATATTTTCCAATATCCTTTTTATGGATTTTATTTAATATAAGCTCTTTGATTAAAGAAAAAAATAAGCTGCAAGATGATTTGATTGTGTCTAGATAGTCATATGATGATCTAAAGAATGAATATGCACAAAAATTTGTTTCTAATTCATTAAAAATGATTATTAGAATATTGGAGATAGTTTGATCTAGAAGAATACATTAAAGCATTCAATTTTTATATTCTAATACAAATAGATATTCTCATAAAATAATCTTTTACAAAGATCGATCTTCATAAGCTAATGTTATTTATGGATGAACTGTGTTCAACATTTTTTTCATAGAATAATAGTTGTTCAAAACATATTAGAAGAAATGTCATGAGTTTTATCTGAATTAAGAAAAATGTTTGGGGATTGGAAAGTATACATGGAATGTATAGTCCTTCTCAAAAATTCTATTCTATTTTTTTATCTAAAATTCATTATTATATATTCAATTTTCAATAATGTTTTGTGAAAATAGTTCCATCGGTTGATTAATAATTCATTTTTTTTATTTTTTTCTTATGTATGAATGATTATAATATCTAATTGCCTTCAAAATTATTTTATGAATAAAATATAAAATATATATTATGCAAATAGAGAGTTTAGAAAATAATCATTTTTTATTTGTGATCCTTGTCTAAGTATTAATATATTTTTATATAAATCATAAATGTAGGTGGAATGAAATTTTCCATTCATATATTTTTTACTTTAAAAATGGAGGATAAGTATATAAGTTTTAATTTTCTAGAGGTTTTATCTTTTAAACCATTAATTGTATTACTATGATTATAAATTTGAATTAATTTATTCTTATTTATTCTTAATTTTCTAGACATACAGTAGATAATTTATACAAATTAATGAATAATTGATGTTTAGGGGGAAAAGATACCTTATTATAGCATGAAAAAGCTGGAGAAATTTACTTTGGGTTTTCAAGTTTTTAAAATTATATTTATATATCATATGGTTTTTGTGATCATCAAAAAGAGGATAATATTGAGTATATGTAGATTAAAAAATTTCATTATTTTATTTTCAGTTTTATTCATCACAAATGCACACATTTTACTTACTAATGAATTTTATTTTAAGTGACATTCATGAAAATAATATTCAAATAAATATTTATTCTAAAAATATATCTAATTGATTGATCTATGGGGAATATTTTTAAATTTATTTGGGATCTGATTAAGCTTTTTTGTAAAAAATATTTATAACATACTAATGAAATAGTAATGTCTGTAATCAAACCTTTGTTGTATCAGCATGTATGGATCATATACCCTATGTTTGAATGGAACCTTACATTTGATAAAAATGAAGGTATTGTTAATCAACCTTACATTCAAAATCAACCATACTATTGAGGAACTGAACATATGTTAAATCAACCATACATTTATATTCAACTGTATCTTGGAAACCCTATATTTGGTATTTTTTCTTCACATGAATGAACCCTACATTTCATTACTCAACGATAGAGTTTTAAATATGCAATATTATCTAGGATTTGGTTAGTAGACATGTTAAAAATAAACATCTATTCGATGTTATTTTATAACTGATTCAAATTATCATTATGATTTTTTATAGGATCATATTCAATTGAATAAATCGTTACTATAATTAAGGGATGTTGAGGCTCCTTTTACTGTTTTTGAATCCAAATATTCAAGAATTATTTTGAAATATTTTTGGATCTAGTCTAACATGAAGCTATTTAACATTATGTATAAATATCGAGACACTCTTCATTATAAAAATGATATATAGATAAAAACATATACAAGAGAGGAGACACTAAATTAAAAAGTGTATTGGTGTGCTCAGATTTACACATTGGAGGTATACATGTTTTGATCTATCGACTCACTATTATTGTTGTTGTTGTCGATGCTAATGATTTTAATTGATACTTATTCTTATCTAAGAATGATGAATCATTTGGTGAAGATAAACTTTTAAGACATACATTTTTACACATATATATGGTGTTTTATTTTATTATATCTAACGAAATCAAGGGTACAAATTGAAGATATATTTTTTGTTTTTCTATATTAATGTTTTGATTTCATATGACAGTTGACGCTACAAGCGGTGATGTTTAAACTATACCATCAATCAAATCAAACTTCATTTCAATTTTTGAGATTTTATTACTTGTACCCAGTCATGAAAAACATTCAATTTTTTGTACTTAGACATCGATATCTAGTTCCTTTAAAAATAACAAAAAGATCGTATAAAATCCTTGTATGGTGTCAGCTACATGCACTTTGTTGTTTTTAATGGTCTTATGATAAGAGGACCAGATCATAAAATCACTAATATCATGGATTTTAGAGTTTTTAGGGTTTATTGGAGGATATTTGATCTATACATGAATAAACATCACTATATTTTTTTTTATTAATTATTTATACATCTCACTCATCTTTGGGGGGAAGAAATGTTCGTTGTAGAGCAGGAGGAGAGTTCTAAATCTATCAATGTTTTTGAAGAACACAATTCACCCATGCCTATTGTGTTTTTTTCTTCACCATAATTATTCCAATTAATATTCATAAACTCATGAATCATGATATCATTATCATCATGTCCTTATGAAAAGAGAGTTTATTCGGCTAGTAATGGTTTAAAATAAAAACTGTTTAATAATTTTATCTTATGACAATTTCTTGTGAGACATGTTAATGCATTGAGGGGATCTCTATAACCATGACTCATTAGTCATGACATGCTCAATGAATTCCATATATATGGAATGATCAATTAAATTAAAAATTAAATCCCTTAAAAATACCATATTGATTAATAAATACAAAATAATGAAATTCCTATAGACAGTGAAATAATGTTCATAGAAAAACACAGTTTGTAGAAATGGTATACAATTTTTGAAAAAATCGTATCAATAATTTAGAGAATATGAATTCTTAATATATATTTAATTTTAAATGAAAATTCATTACAAGAAATAGAATTTTTCAAGAGAATATTTAAGACCAAAATATTAAATAGAGATAAAATATTATTATTAATTCACCATAAATATATGTTAATTAATAAAATCATTTCATTTAGTGAAATAACGAAAATGAAGGAAAAATATATATTTAATATATCATTTAAATTTTTCATTTTTTATAACCATAGAAGGAATATCAAATAAAATACATTGAATAAAATAGATACTGTTGTAGGGAAATCTATTATCTTTATATACATCAAGAAAGAAAATTACTTTGAATTTTGAAAATAATTTAAGAAAACCCTTTTGTGAAAACACTAAAAATTTTTATTTAAAAACATTTAAAATTAAAGGATAACCTTAAATTTACTAAATTAACCGTTTCATTAAAAAAATTGGATAGTTTTAAAAAAAATTACAAAAAATAAGGACATAAAATAAAAATATACCTGATTTTATAGCTTTTTAATTAAGACTGAAGGATCAAGATATTCTATTTTTCCCTCAACTCTAGATTTCATTATCATAGTTTTCGGAAGCTTCGTATCTTATGTATTTGACCATTTTGGCACTTTTCAATCATCTAAGACCCTCGATCGATGACTTTCATCATTTCATATTTGGTAATTGGAACATGCATGATAGCACAATTGTTGGTCTTATTATCAAATGACAAATGGTGATTTGTTTTGTGTCGAAAACAGTTCTAATATTTACATTGTCCTGGGATCCCCAAAGAAGAAACTAGTGTAGCGTCTTTATGCTCTGATATTTGATTGATCATTACATGAACTGGGAAACATCCTACATACCGACATGGGTATGTATCCCTTAACTTCCCATTCCTTTTTTCAAAATGCTTCAATTATTTGAATGATATGGAATCTGGTGGGTTGATTTTGTTATTATTAATGTATCACATATTATGTGAGTCATCTCATCATTAAATGATTTTTGTGTTGAGTTCGGTGTCTTAAAGAAACCAATTTAGTCGGTATGAATTTTGTTTTGACGGGTGTTTAGGTGGAAGAAAATTGTTACTTTTGAATTGTGCGATGATTACTTTCCATTCAACTATCGTTTGGGTCATCATGCGCATAACCGTCATGGTGGAGTCATGAACATGAGGAAATCTGGTCAGGAGAAGAGGGTTGGAAAGGCCACTAGTCAGGTGTATATGCATTTTGGGGATGATAGGCTTGGAAGCACATATGTTTTTATGCGCTTGGGGGAACTAGTATTTTAGAAACCAGTATGGTTGTCGTATTCAGATCTGAAAGTCACCGTACTATTTGATAGGTTGAAGAAGGATCTTCACACTGCTAGATTACTAGGGGATGGTGTGAATAATGTAATTTTCACCGATGTAACAGATACTTGAGGTCATTATGGCTTGTAAGGCCCTTCAGGTGTCAATGAGGTCGCATAGGATTCTCCCAATCAACCAGTTGATAATAATATGAATAGGAAAGCTTCATTTGATTGGTGAGACACTAGCAGGTTAGAAGATAGAACACTCAATGTTTATTATGTTTGGGATAAGGAGACTGAGAATCTTTTGAATACAACATTGAAACTGTTGTGAATGATACAATATATGATCGGTATGACAATGTTGAAGACCCTATCTATCATAATGTTGAAGACACTTTTAGATATCCCTAATTCATGGGACATGGTTATGTATACCATCAGGTTCTAATGCGACTAGAAATTATTCTTATGGGGCCCATGATACTGATTCATGATCCATTAACTTCTATGATGAGATTTAGAAATTGTATTGCTCTCTGAAGGACTCTGATTAATGGGAAGATATAACTGATGATGACAAGGAGATGTGTAGAGACCCCCCACATACAATGTTTTGTAGTAATCTATCATTTCAATGACTTTTTTTATACAAAAAAACCAAGGGTGGCAGATACTACTCTCCCAATGTGATGGCCTATGAAATATTACTCTAATTTTCCAAGGACTGCATCCACCAGGTCATCTTAAAAGACCATGAATGACACTAATTCCAATAGAGGGTGTTCATAAATGTATTTAGAATATTAATGTCCTTGGGAGATGTATTATGTGATATTAAAGATAAAAAAACACCCAATCAGAATGGGATTCAATGGATGTTGGGGAAAATTATGATTATGGTTACAGTGTTGATGTTGATCCCTATGACATGCATCCTTTTGGGGTGTGATTTTGTTTAATGCATCCTATTTCATCTAAATCTTATACTTTACTATTTTTAATACAGTTTGGGGGGGCGACTATCTTGTTCTTGAACCTATTATATATAATATCATATTTTCTTTAAAACATTCCTTCACTAGAATCAGGTTAAAAAGAGAGTAAAATTGGGATAAAACATTTATCATCCACAAAAACCTATATCATAAAGAAATTAATAGAGTTAATATTGTTTATATTATAATATTACTAAAATGAAACTACGATCTATAGAAAATTGTGTTTTCAAAATCTATTCTTACCTCTTTGTAAACATTTAAACTTTTAACCCTTCAAATAGTAAACCTAATTGAAACATCAATAATAAATAATATATATATATATTCAAGTTAAATTCCAAAATTTGGACGTATATACACTACATAAAAAAATATATAAGCAATAAAATAATATTAAAATATTGTGGAAATAGAAAGAAATTCCTTACATCATGTTTGACTTTCTTTGAAAGAAATATAAAATTATATATAATAAAATTTTATCTATTAATATTATAATAAAAATTCACATTCATACTTATAATTACATTCATTATCTAACTATAACATTTTGACACCCAGTTATTAATAATTTCATATTGAACTTATTTTTTTTGATTGTTAAATGTTTTATTTTTTTGATAAATTTTGTTCAGTTGTTATAGTTATTATACATTGATTATGAAACCAACATATCCAAAATTTAAATAATGATACAAATATCATCTATATTATTTAATTATATATATGTTTATATCGTCATCCATATAATGTAGAGATAGAAAATACAATTATATCAGGAGATGGTATGTCGTACATACACGTGAGAACTATTTTAACCTTATGATGGATGAATGAAACAAATTTAAATGATAATAAGAATTAAAAATAATTATTATTACATTTAATATATACATACATATATATATATATATATATTATATAAATATCTCTTTATATATATCCATGTAATGAGTAAATGAATAAAATATCATCGCTTAATGGAGGTGGTTGTAAACATATACATATGAGCGACATTATAATTTTCAAATTGATTCAATGTTATAAAGGTCAATATGATATTATAACCCTAGAAGAATAATTATTCAATAAATATCATATATATATATATATATGTATATATATATATATATATATTCATTATTTCTATCTTCATAACCCTACATGTAATGTGGTGATTAAAAAATCACACCACAACATGGAGATGATATGACTTACGTACACATGAGTGATGTTTTCACTATTTATATGATCTAAAATAAATGGAAAATATAATTCACATAATCATAATTAAATATAAGTATATTAATGATATGGTATTTATTATAATGGGGTGAGAATAATTATTTATAGATATTAGAAAAAAAATGAAATAATCGGTAAAAATAAATACCTCTTTATCGGTAGATATCCTTTAGATCCCTTATTAAGAACACTTGGAATGGTATTTTATATAGATATAAACCTATGATTATTGTATAGATAAGTTTATAGTAGATTCAAAGAGGGTTTTGTTTAGTTAAATGGGTCAATTTTGTGTAAAAAATGACAAGGAGTGTCCTATTATATGTCGGGAGAGGGTCACTCTTGAAATTGTTCATAATTATGAAATATAATAATGTCTCATTCATGAAAATGACCATACAAACTACATATAAATAAATATATGTTGGGTATTTTCTTTATATAATCAAAAAATTAATTTTTTATATATTTATATATCATTTTATACCTTATTGTTTTTATACCCCTTCATTAAAAAATTTAACCATATCCACAATAACAAGTATTACAATATTAAAGGGTTATAATTTAATATATAAGGTGAAAATTGTATCATAAATGGACGAAGGATGATATAATAGCACATTAATTATCCCAACTATCTTATTTAAATATTTTTATTAATATTAAATAATTTAATAAAATATATTTAACATAAAATATTGTTAATGTCATTTTACAAACTTTTCATGTAATTAGACTTTGAAAACAACAATATGAAAATGGATAAAGAAAAAAATTATTAGCAATATTAGTTATGATATATATATATATATATTTATATATGTTTTTATATATATATTATAAATTCTTGTCTATATTTAAATCATTAATATAATATTTCATATATTTTTTTTTAAAATTAGATACATCATTTTTCTACTTCTTGTAGACGCACTAAGCTGGTGTTGTTTTACGAATTTATGTTCACAATTTCACTACTAAAAATAAAAATAAGTTACCATGAGAAAAAATAAATCTCCATATCATATAAAAACATTGAACCTAAATTATACACTTTTTAAGGTTATGTAAAACAATTTGAGATATTAAACTCAAGAGAGTGATATTTTTTACTTTTCATTACATAAAATAATTTAAAGGTAAATATAAAATAATAAAGTAACAATGTTTCTTTATTTAAGATAAATAAATTATAATAGTCTTGATAAACTCATAATATAGTATAAAGGCCACTAATATAGAAACATTAAATAATTATCTGAATGTTTTAACCATGTTTTTCATGTTTTACCCTTACTAATGTGGAAAATATTTACCATCAGTAATATTTATAATGAAAAAAATAAAAGTGGAAAAATTAATAAATTTTATCAACTTGATTTGAAATATTTTATATATTTTACTAAATTAAATAAATATATGTTTCATAAATTAATTTAAAAATAATATCATAAAATAAAATGAAAAACATCATTCCCAAAAAATATGATTTATGCATTAAAACTATCTTATATAATAATAAAGGAAAATTATTATACTATTGTAATTGATTATACTATTATAAATCAAATGTATCTTATATCACTTGAATAAAATATCAAAAATTAAATTGGTATTTTAAATTCATTATTTTTATGAGAAGTATAGAATGAAAAAAAACATGAACTTATAACTATTCATTAAAAAATAAATATTTTAATAATAATATCAGAATAAACTAATATATTCATGTTATATTAAAAAGTGTGATATAATTTTCACAAAATTATATTTCAACAATTTTGAATGGTTCTTTTATACTCGATGTTGTGTGCCATGTAATCTAGTAATGAAGTGAAATTTATTTAAAATATCATAAAACATTGTGGTGTTACATGAATGATGTGTGAGTGGATTATAAGAGAGATAAAATTATTGGGTTTTCATGTTTCATATAAATTATCAGTGTGTATTTACATTGGTGGAAGTGGTCTCCTATTATATTTGAAAATGATGGATATTTCGTTGGAAATGTACATTAGGTGAGGGGTAAAAAAAGGATTGACCAGATCATTATGTGATCTTGGTGAGGGACGGATTTTGAGATAAGGAGTTATGAAATCAAAACCTAAGAAATATATTCTAGAATGAATAAAATTTAATTTATTTAAAATTTATTCTACATTATCTTAACCCTTTTAGCCTTATTATGTATCGTTAAATTATTACCACTGAAAGTAATTTTTATTAAAAATATATGATTATACATAATTTTAAAATTTGAAAGGATTCATATTAAATTCGACTAAATTTAATTTAATTTGATTTCTGAATAATGGAAAATGTATTTTTAAATTAGAAAAAATAATAAGAAATAGTTGTTTTAGTGGAAAATTATATTTTTATACATTCAATGTTTTTTTTGTTATTTCCTACCAATTACTAATTAAATTAATGATAATTTTTAAATATTAAAATAGCTTATCATATTAATAATTTAAAATATAAATAAATTATTTGTATAAAAATAAATATTACATAAAAATAACCATAATAATATATTGATATTCAAAATCCTAAAATGATTTCTATTTTATTAAATTAGAAATAAAAAATTTATATATATTAATTAATTACTCCCCATTAATGTACAATATATTGATGATGTAATTGAATGGGTGTTTTGATTTAATTGTTGCGTAACAATGCATACATTCTATAGAAGAATCCCAATTGATAAAAGTATTGTTTTAGGTTATTATTATAACCCCCCTATCAGATCAAATTTTAATTTTAAATAGAAGAAAACTTATAACCATGAATAAGAAACTGGAATCCCAACGATATAAAAATATTAAAAAAAACTCTAAATATAGTCTTTAAAAATTAGAATCATTTCAACTTACAGAGTCATCAAGAACAAGTAATAAATAAAGAATGAATCCTATAAATATAATTATTTCCTTTTTCCAATGAAATTCGTCATTGGAAAGAACCACAAGTATGTAGATTCAAAATTTAGAACAATATACCCTTTTACAAACATAATGGGTTACATTTCCATACAAAACCCTCTAATTTCACCTAAAACTATTACATTACCAAAATTATGAAATCATAAATGATATATACTCCAATATTATTCATAAAAATTTCTCTAAAACAATTATATCATGGTTTTTCTATATCTAGACTCTTTCTTAGATAGTGATGATTTTGGGAGTGACCAATGAAGCATTATTCCAATAATACAAAAGATGGTTACAATGACATGTAGAATAATATTCACATTATGGGAAGAATTAACCATTCTATTAGAAAAATAGTAGACTAAATATAAATAAATGTTCCTAAAACTAGAAAATATTTATATGTATACATCAAATACAACAAATTCATGATATATAACATGAAGAAAATTGAAACAATCACTAGAAATTAGAAAACGTGGTTACAAAAATTTTAATAAAATACTCAATAGTAAATATAAATAGAAATAAACTATTCTCTAACTCATTTTCACTAACATGTAAATTTAATTATCAAGGCCTAACACCACTTCTAACATAGTCTTATGAAAAACAATATTGATAAATGTATATGATAATATACACTATACTCAATAGGTTCCTCTTTAAAAACACCCATGTGATAATGTAAATAAATTATATTAATAAATTTGTGAATGAAATATAAAATCAATATAATACATCCAATCTTGAAGGAAATTAAAAAAATAACCATTCATTAGTATGATCAGAGTGCCTTGAAAAAATATAGATAGAATATCAATCACACATAACGAAAATATATATCAAAAAATATTCCATGAATCCTACATCCCACCAACTCTATCAAACCATGGAAATAAATATCATAAGGGAAAATAAATTATCATAATATATAATATTAGTAAAATAATACAGCTATTTAATGGAATAAAATATAATCAGTGTAATGGAACTGTTGGTTTGAAATACAATACATCATGGATGTTGGGTTTCACTTGGTGACCAATACAATATAGAGGATGAATCATACATAATCCAACTAAATATTTGGTCATGTAGTGAGTGGAAAACACAAAATAAATATAGTAATAAAATAATAAAATACAAAATTAAACACAAACATCCTCAAATATCAATTGTAGATACTCTATTTTCTTTAATTTTAACCCCAATCTAATTCAATTAAAAATATTTTTTCTACCCAATATTTTTTATGAAAGTATTTATGAAATGAAACACTTAAGTTAATTTTTTATATATCCTTTCAATATAAGGAATCGTTAATTTTCTTATAATCATTCATCATCATACATTTCCTTAATTTTAATCAATACAAATACTATATTCAATGTTCAAAATATAATATCTAACAATCTATATTTGAATAAGACATCTACTTTTCTATCTAAAAATATTGAATGTTAATATGTTTCTCAGAATTAAACATCTAATATGCACTTATGATGCAGTATTTATTTAATGATTCATTTTATAATCATATATCATAAACATAAAACAAAATTATAATGATGGGAACTATCAATTATTTAAGATCCCCTTCCACATTGATTATATAATAAATCATCATATTCAATTTTCAAATTAAAAATAAAATGAATAATCTAAACTAGGTCAACATTTTAAAATAATAAATTATATCAAAATAATAATAATTCTGATTAAATTATAAAGAATATAAAATCTATTTCTCTTTCCTTATGTGATTCAATATAAATAAAAAAATATGGATTCATAACCACAAATTTATAAAATAATATTTCTTTAATTTAAATACTATCATGTATTATCAAATATGAGAGAGACAATATTTGGTATTAATTAAAATAAGTATATATAAAACTATATCAAGGGATTTCTTAACTTTAATATAGGGTTTAAAATTATCATTATTGAAAATAATCTATTTTTTGGGGATTACGAATCCTTGAAAATACTTAGACATTTTGATAGTGTTTTTATACTATTAAAAGGGTGTTATGAAAGAAAAATGGTGGGTTTTGCTTATTATTAAAATCAAATCCTATAACTTAATATTGTTTTCATGATTTTAATAATCTATTTATAAAATTCTGAGATATTTTTTTCCTAAAAATCATAAAAATGAATAGTTTAGTTTTACAAAGTTCATAAACATGAAACAAGACATTAAATATATAATTCATAAACCCTTCAAACATTAATTTTTTTATGTATCATATACCTAACCATGAAGCTAGTAATTCATCTTTAGAATACCTCTCATAACATCCATAGATAAAATGAGTTTTCAACTAACATATAATCCAATGTAAAAACTCCATTTTGAAGCCAATTGTTCACTAAAATATAAACTTCCAGATCATATAACTAATTGTTTGACACATTAATATATAATGGTTTGAAATATCCCATAAAATTCACAAATCCCATAAATATACTTTCTGAACAGCTACAAATTGTCTTTCATTAGAAGATATATTGACTATTTTTATGATAATTCTAATTTAAATAATTGCATAATACAAGGAAGATTAATATTCAACCAATAAGACATTAATAGAGAAAATAAACATTAATATATATGATCTCTAAGAAGGGTGTACATTCAAATGATTCATATTAAATTTATATAAATTAGGCCATACATAATCACTTGAACGAAAATAATATGTATCTATATATTCAATAACAACATAATATATGTAAATATTCGAGGCTATGTTCTCAAAATAGCCAATATGACCCATGATTTACAATTCTTTCTAAAACAATTACTGGTACAAAAGGAAATATTCAAGGATGAACTAGATATACCAATCATAATATTCTAACAATCATTCAATTGTGAATTTCCATAAAAATATTATATCTTAGTCATAAAAACACTTCTATAGGGATTAAAAAACTGAATTTCAAAGCTAAAAATGGTGAATTAAAAATAATATGATAAAATGTATATAATGATAAAATATATAAAATGTTTTGAATTACATAACACTAATTTTGATTATGGGAAATTAGTCATCAAATCATTATACGTGAAAAATAGAAAAGATAAAATAAGAATCCATAAGTTAAAAATATTTAGGCTAAATATAAATATATGCATAGATGGAAATTTTTTGTAAACCATGAATATTAATTTTACATTTATACCCTAACATTTATGTTATGATATATTTACGCATTAAAATTCCAAAATCAATTTACAACCTTTTTATTTGACTACAACATCATAGTTTTTTATTTTTGAAAACTTTTTCACAACTTTTATACTTTTAAAATTATAAGTTCACTCTTTATATTAATTTAAAAATTATAAAAAATGATTCAATATCTTTTAACAAATATAACAAATTGTTTATGATTAAAAAATAAATTTATATGTAATATATTGCATTTATATATTTTTAATCCACTACATATCTTATAGAAACAATTTAGTTCATAGATATATAATTGTTATATAATAAATTGATTATTACATCTTAATTCACTCATATTTTAAAATTTATTTTTTAAATATATTTTAATGTTCAATAAAAAATTCTCATGATTCAAAAACATTCCAATATTTCACATTCACATAATAATTATTTGATGAAGCTTAAATTATAAAACCTTTTATTACCATTAATATCATTATATGAAAAAAATATTACCCTAAATAAATAAACACCTTATAGGAAATGTTTTAGGTGAGACAGATGTTTATTCACAATGGTTACTTATTATGGTAAAATTACATTAATAATATCCACGTTACATTTCAAATTGTTAATATAGAAACAAAAACCTTTTCTACATATATCAATCATGTATCTATTTTGTTAATAATATATATTATCATAAATCCTACCATTAAAATCAAACATATATTTATAATTATTATTTCCAATAGATTTTTTTCATCCATTCTTTATTTTATTAATCTATAGTGATCATGTATATAATATAGTTGTTTTATAGGTACCACAATCCATGATAAATGAAGATCCAAATTATTATTTTTTTATTTTCTTCTTTCATATTTACTAGTTAACATGAATATATATATATTTTATTGGAACATTAATATGATAAAAAATACCTACATAGTCATATTTTTTATTTTTTCATTATATTCTTCAAGAAGTGGGATATATATTTTGAAATGAAGATAAAAAACTATTTAACCGTGAAACAAATATCATTTACGGGGGTAATTAATATATATAAAACTACATTCCTTAAAATAACATTTATGCAATAAATTATTGTAGTATTTATAATGTGTAAACTCTTAAATTGAGAATTCACACAAGATCCATGATTTTATAAAATTTAAAAATTCCATAAATTTTATTTCAAATCATTGATTTATAGTATATGATAATTTATAATGGACTTAAGATGGGTTTAGCTGTTTTTTGGCCTTATATAGAGTCATGAGATGATATTTTTGGAGAAATAGTTCAAGGCTCACAGTTGGACCAAGGTTAGTAGTAACTATATAGATCAACTGTGAAGCCCATGAATATAGGTTCCTAGGTGGTTTAATGGTAAAATAGGACCATGGTCGTGAAAAATATGGAATAAATTATATGTAGGCTGATAATAGTTGTTAAATGGTTTGATTAGTTGCGTGCCTAGCTACGTAAAATGTTTTTTACACTTAGATAATAGTAACACATGGTTGGACCATGGGTTGTCAATAGTGTAGTTAAACAACGGGCCATTTAAATGTGGGTGAAAATACATTTTCACCCATTAGGTATTTATCCTTTATTTCCCTTATTTCATATCCAATTAATGTACAATAACTCATATATCCATAGCAGCACTCCCTCTCCACATCATATATTTTTCATGCTATCTTCATCATATGGTGTTTCATTCATTCACTCTACATCTTGTTGGATATCCAATTGTAATTCTATAATTCAACAAGTTTTTTTTTATTTCACCATCTCTGACATTATATTCAAGAGATATCAGGTTCCCTATTTTGAGGACATTTATCTTCTCCCCTATTTTCTCACATATCATGCCAAATTTAAGCCATGTACTAAATAGAGTATTAACCAATTATTTTATGTGGTCTATAACATTCCCTTAAAATTATAGTGGTTTATATGTTGTGTTTTTCCCTCATTAATGAAATTCCATGTTTCACCTCTTGAATTTAAAATTAATTAAATAAGTTGTTCTGACTTAAAATGGTTATCCCATAAAGACGAAATTACAACTTATTGGTTGTATACATTTACTCAAACAACCAATCATTGTGTATTTATCATAGGAAAATGACACATGTTAACCTTCTTATTGAATTTAAACATGCCTTGAGGTGTGTTGACTTTTCCCATGCTAATGGTGGTATTAGATGAATTTAATGAGATTTATATGGGATGAATATACCCATAGACCACATTAAATAATGTAAATAAGATAACCAAAAGGTCAATAGAATAAATATATTAGTTGTTCCATGATTATTTTGTATAGATAAGTATATTACACATGGGAAATATTTTTATTTATCAGTCATATAATTTAAATGACAAATTTAATAAAATAAAATTTCATTGATTGTACACATTGAATATTATTATTAATTATCAGGTAAATGAATTTAATTTATATATGGAATTGATAAATGGATATGGTGACATGTCTAAGCCTTGTAATTAAATTGACTTGGATGTAACTATATTCTGCATACTTCTAGAATGGACATGAGGCTCCTTGTTTTTATTTGTTATTAAATGAAAAGATTGTCCATATTTTTTGTACTGAATTAGATGGAGACGATGTTAAATTTGTAATTAACTGAAATAATGTACATGGATTTCTACATTACATATCTAAAATAAATGGAAATGGTTTTTTGTATTACTTATTTGTAGTTAAGTGAAATGTTGTTCCTTATTGTGGACACAGAATTAGTGGGTTAGACATTCCATATTGGTTATTTGGATATGTGCAAATTATATCCATTCTTCATGATGAAATAGAAAATCTTTAGTCACATTGTGGATTATTATAAAATAGGTAGTATCAGATGGGTGCACCAAGGGGAAATCAAGCCGAAATGGGTTTATTTTTGTTGTGTACATCATTTTTTATTATTTCCTGCACACTGATTCGTGATATAATCATAGTCTAGATGGTTACCGACTCTATCAATGGTGTCCTACCGATTTTAACTCACATCATGTTCATGTCATTGATTAGTACATGGAGAGACTTCTTGGATGCATGAAGGTATAAGGGAAAGAAGCCAACTTTGGATTATGGATATATGTTCAATAATAGAGTATGGGAGTAGGAGACTAAGCTTGTTCTTATACTTTTATTAGTGATTACATTTTTCCCTTTTTCTATTTTGTATAGTATGATTCTTATGTTCATAATTTACTATTTCTTGTAGTATCCCTGATTTTTTTATATATTCATTGAAGGAATATATTTTGTATATGTTACTAGATATAGTTCTACTTATAGTTTAAATATTTGTAATTATTATAATTTTTTTTAATTTTTTCCCTATTTAATTATTATTTTAAGGATGTGTTTCAATTTGATAATGAGGGTATAGTCTCCCCACCATGCTATAATATACACTCCCTGCTAATATGAAACCTCTTGAGAATGACATGGTGTACTATAATACATATGAACAAATATGTCAGGTCACTAATTAGCAGACCAGGCACGGGACATCAAAAAATGGTATCAAAGGTTTTCTCACTGAAAGGCTATTTGTTTTTTGTATAAATGAGACAAGGGAATTTAAAATTTTTGTAATGATCCACTTCCTAGAATCAACTAATCCACTTTTAGGTAAGAAAACTCATAGGTTGGTACTTTCTGTTCTTGAATATGCTAATTATATGTAACACCGCCACCCAAGTTACACAGAATCGGTAAATTATTACTTAAAATTGGCATTATACAATTAATCATGTACTGGATGAACGATCATTTTAGTATCCTTGGAAGAACTATATGCATACATATGTTTTATAGTACATTAAAAATAAAAAAAATTGTGTCCCCTTTGAAGACTCTTACATCCCATAGCCTATTTTTGCAGGTTAATCGTAATATACTTCTTAGCATCCTCGGAAAAATAGAACATAAGAAATGGGATAGCTCAGATGCTCAGTAAGGAAAAAAATATAGTGGAAACTATCTAAAATATGAATAATCATTTTATGTAATGTATAAGACTAGAACATAAGCCTTTTAAACATAAACAACAACATAATTTGTAAATGATAAATCAAATAATTCCATTTACTTATTCACATGGAAATCTACTAGTCGAATAATCACATGTTATATCAATATCCAATTTCATAATGATGGAATGCATAATGCTGGACCTCATAACCACATAGTCATGGCTCATGCGAAAACAAAAATAATATTATGTTAAAGACTTAAGCGAAGACACTAGTTTTTCTCATGAGTTTAATCGATGAATCGAGGAGCTATAGTGGGCTCCACCCGTCAGTTACTAAGTCAAATTAATTCCTCATATGAAAAGGTTGAATCATAATCTGAACATTCATATTAAAACTAGCATATGAAATGTCAATATTTTAACCACAAACCAATATTGGTATAAAACCAGAACATCCACAGTCAAACATAACTCATTAAATACAACATGGGTGATTGTATTATAATAAATCAACATCAATGAAGAATAAAATACATTTAAGGATATTTACATAGTTGAAAATAGTCATTAAAACAATTTGAGAGAAAAATCCCCTTTTTCTTGAAAACATTTAAATGTAGCACTATTTATCAATGAAGTCCTTTAATAGTTATATTTGAATCAAAGTGTCCCATAACACTTTTAAAAGTAAAATTAATTTTTAATTCATAACATTCATGTCCATGTAAACAAATACATAAAACCATTTTTAAAACATAGACATTAATGTGAATGATTTATAATAAAAAATATTTAAAATATTTACAACAATATTTTAGTTACAGAGTTACTAACCTAATAAGAGACACTTGAATACAAGTAATTGAGGAATAAAATTAATAAAAACAATATAATATCATGAGAATAAAGGAATTCATGATATTATATGTCAAAGGACAACATATACACCACATAAAAGTGAATTGGTGCATAACAACTAAGAGTTATCAAAGGAATGTAAATTGAGATGAAATACACTATAAAGACTCTATACTTAGATTAAGGATAAATCAATGAAATTATTTTATGTGAGAAATATAAATAAAATTAATATCATTGGATATTCAGTGTAAATCAATCATATTTCAATCACACATAATTTTGTAAAAACAAAACCAATGACTTGGATGTTTAACTCAATGAATGAAATTTGAGTTAAGATTACCCTTAAAAAGATCATATTAATGGAATTTGAATTTATCAATGTAGTGATTATGTGTATCAATGGTATATTCACATAATGGGGTGTGGATATTACTACATAAATAATAAATAGTGATTCCACACATAATATTGGAGTAAATAAATCAATGAAGTATGCGTAAATCCCAATGAGTAGAAATTGATATTTGAAATTCCATTACCGATTTTGAAACATACGAAACAAACACCCCATGAAAGAAGTATCAAAAAATGATGATCAATTACACATAAATTAATTTATATTACACAAATAATACAATCATGGGCAGTACATACACCACACAAAATAAAATTGTTGCAATATAGCATGAATCTCACGGGAATAAGAAGTTAGATGAAAACCCCTTAACACATTGCAATCAATCGAGTCGTAAGACCAAAAGTTAACAACCACCAAAGGAATAAAACAATACCATGAGTATAAACCGAATCATAATAATACATATCAATTGTAAGTTCACAATACACCACGTGAAATAAATAAATGGTGAATAATGGAAGTCTCACGAAATTAATAGTGAGATAAGAAGCCCCTTACCTGGAAATTCTCCATAGTATATGGAATGTTAAGTGCCTATATAATGGTGAAATTATTGTTATTAAATTATTCAAGAACAAAATGCATAAATATGATATCATATATAATCTTCTAATATTGATTTGTTAGGGATATTTTAGTAGTATAATTGTTTTGGTTGTTATCTGATTCGTTTTCCTTAATATGTTTTGTTAGGTATGTCATGTTTGTTATAAAATGGCTATATTTGATTCATATACAGAATGATATTATATTCTTAATCATTATTTTTAATCATTAATGGAACATTATTCTTGAATGATTATGATGGGGAATGAATCTCATCGCGTTCATAGAGACGGTAATCCATACATACGCACGACTGACAATATCATTTTTTGATAGTAGAATCATATATAATTGGATGGTATATCATATATAAATAATCATTAACATATTTTATTTATTATTTAAATCAGTTATACTCATTGTTATACTTATCCAAATAGTTATGTTTTTGAAAAATAAAATACACCACGACGTGGAGACAGTAAGTCGTACGTATGCACGTATAGTGACTTTGTCATTTATTGGATAGATATAATAAGGAATATGGTTGTACCATATTTATAATAACATTACTGTATGTATAAGGTGAACATTTATTATTTTGGTATGGAAATGAAAAAAAATATGAAGTGGATGAAGAAAATAACTTGAAAGGGGTTGGAGAAATTATTACCTCTTATTTGGGTGTTTTCTTTTGAGTTTATCAAAAGGGCTCCTTAGGATGGATTTATAATCAATGTAAGGACTCTAAATTGATATGAGGGAAGTTTTAAGGATATATGTACATAATTTGGCCGAGTCAAATAGCTTTGGATGTGTGATTTTGAGAGAAGGGGGTGTGCCCTTTTATAAGAGGGGTGAGGGGAACTTTAGGAAATGCTTGAAATATTATTTTATAATAAAATAATTTTTGGTTTCTAATGGCTCCAAAATGATTTATTTAAAGGATATTAATTTTATGGGTCTAAATAATCTCAAGAAAAAGGTTTTAGATAATTTTGGGTCTCCATATTAACTTTATATTTTAGATTTAACTATTAGTAAAATAGTTTAACTTTTACTGTGTCTTCTTGTATTCTTACTCTATATGGTTAATAAACATACTCTAAACCTCCAAGAAAACCTTGAGGAGTTTATTAATGACATATATAATATTATTTAATCCCTATGGATGAACCTTATATTTTTAGAAATATTATATCAACCAATAATATATCATTTGTTTTAAAAACTCATATATGTCAATTTTTACATTATTTTGTATAAGAACATGATTACATCGAAAAAAATATTTATTCATCCCTAAAATGTCATATTAACCTAAAAAAATTATTGTAATTCATCAAAAGTCTCAAATAACATTTATTTGGAAATTTATAATATCAATTATTTTAATCTTTTGTTAATAAGTTAATTACAACATCATCATTGTGTCATAAATAAATTAAATTATTTAATGTCTAAAAATTAGAAATAAAATACCATTATGTTGGATATCATTTTATCTTTATAATTAATATTTCTAGTCTAATTTATCTTATGTATAATTCTATATTAAAAATAGTTATTTATTAAACATGGAATTTGTTACTTTTTACTGTTTTTTAAATAAAATAATAATAACTATCCTAATCTAATCCAAGTGGACCAAAAGGATGATATTTTATTCTCAAAATTGTTTTTGGTATAACTATACTTATCAAATAAAATTTGGACCTGTTTTTGGGTCATTATAATATTATTTTTACCTTTAATTACCCAATTTAATTTTAATAATGGTAAATAAAAGTCAATAGTTACTATTCACCAAAAATTATTTTCATCATATTGAACTACATTTTACATACTGATGTCAACCGTGTCTCTCCGATATTTGAAATTAAACTCATAGAAGCCGTAAAATTATGTTTTAGGAAAATTTTCCAATGCTCCTAGAAGGTTGTTAAAAGAAGGTAAAAATTTCAACAAAATTTTATACATCTAATTTTGTTATAAAAATAACTCCAATGAATTACATTAAACTAGTATAGTTAAAATGTATCTATATTGAATTCAATAAAGAAAATAAATAATTATTTAATAAAAAAATCTGGTAGTTTTTTTCAATATTCATCAATAAAGGAAAGTTTTCAGAAAAATACCAAAAATTCACCCTCAAATAATTTTGATATTCAAAAATCAAAATTGAATTATATTTTAACAAATTCAAAAAATAGAAATTGAATTAATTAATTTTAAAATAATTCTCGTTGTTAAAACCGAAAGTGGGGTTTTAATAAGTAAAAACTATGATATTATTAACAAGTGTTAATGTCAAATTAAAATGTGAAATTGATTATAATTAACTAAATTGTATTAAATGATAAAAATATAATATATTTATACATAAAAATAATTCAAATGAAAATTTTAACACGATAAATCATTTCAATTAAAAAGTTTTTTTCAATTAAAATTTAGTATTTTTCACTATTTATCAAAATATGAATGTTATTATAGAAGTACCAAAAATTTATCCAAAATAAATTTTTAGGTCTCGAATCTAAAGAAGAATTTAATTTCATTTAATTGAATATAAAAAAGTGACAAATATTGTTTTTAAAAATGGTTTTCCATTAAAAGGTTGTAAAATTGAATTTTTTTAAAAATACTTCTTTTATCAGAAAAAATGGATTTGTTCTGATATTATGTCTATGAAACAAATAATATGGATTCTAAAATTATATGGAGTATATAAAATTCAAAATTCAGTTATAGTATTCATAACTACGTTTTGAACGGCTAGTTTGGTAAGTCGTGGTGTGCTCGAACTTGGTGTTGCGTGTAGCGCAAGATTTTGAATTATTATAAAGAAAATAACTTTCTATTAAATCATGGGGTGTTAAATTCGTCCCCCGTTTTAAAATATATTCCTTGAAATTTAAAAATTATGCTTTATAACATCTTTTAAAGTCCACATTGGAAAAAGAGTCAATAAAAATATCAATTTAAAATAAAGAAAGAGATGTACAAAGGTCACCTGAGATAACGCATACTATGATTCCATGTCAGAAAACATGGATAAGGAAGATAAAATAAGTGTCACATTCTAATGGAGAGTGATAGAAAACATGATCAAGAGAATGTTAAAAAGAAGAAAACAACAAAACTGTGATGGGATAAATAGTCATTAGTTTCCCAGTTGGTAAAGTAAACATGCAACGTTTTTGTTTTAAGTTCCATTTCATAAATTTGAGGAATTTATTTATGAGATTGAATAAGAACATAAAGAGATATACTTATTTTTTAAGTAAAGATTCATCCTTTAATAAATTTATACAACTTACTCATCTTTTTTAAACAATTATTATTCACAATGACTTGGTCACACCTAAAGTGCTAGAATCAACATTTAGAGAATAACATGATCCACAAAAGAATAAACTATATATTTACTTTGTCATTTGAAAATAACCAAAACCAAAATTGTTAGTACAAGATCAGATGATCCCCAAAAAGGATAATCCATTAGAGAAAGAAATAAGAACCATAATTTCTAAAATTAAACCAATAATACCCAATGTTTAATAAATACCATTTTATAAACAATTGTTCTTAAAATCCTTCAATATAATCCAAACAAATATTACAACCCAAAACATAGAATATGTTGATTACGTAGTCTTCCAAGTAAAATTATATCTCCAAATATCATCGACTACTCTTAAAGCCACATACTTATTAGTAATTAACCGAATCAAATATTCTCTATGATTGGTTAATCATTTCCATAAAAAATCTCTAAAAATCAACAACAAAAACATAGATAAAAATTCACCATTACTCTTCAAATGAAATCCAATAGTATTCTATTTTTGTTAGACATATAGTGTTTCCAAAAGAGAGAACGTCTTACAAAATAACATATATCACTTAATCACCAAATCATTTTCCTATACTATGGATATCCATTTGGTTAGTCATAAGATCCCAACTGAACTTATTATTGATCAATAGAATCATTTAACTGAAAAGAATTTGTCACACTGACCTGGGACTTCATGTAGTCTAGTGGTAGGTGATAAATCACAATCACACTCTGGTTGTGGTTTCGATTCTCACAGCTTTGTCTGATACGATGGGTTGTCACACTGTCTGCATGTTGTCATATATCAAAAACTATATTTTATAACATTTACAAAAAGTGAAAAATTCCTCAAAATAACCAAAACATAATATCACCAGAAATGTTATCTCATAACTCACATTTACATCCCAAAATTTAATAACTGATAATTACCTTGAATTCAAGGATCATATAAACTCATATGGTTATTTATAAATATATCAACAGTAAAAAGAAAATTATTCCTAAAATAGAATTTTCACATAATAACCTATAGGGTTACACATACAATAGAAAAGTATTTTAAAGTAATACCATGTACGAAGAGAATTAAAACGTTTAAACATTTCACCATCTATTTATTTCTACATAGGTTCATCCTTGAGCAAGAGGTTATCATATAGAATATGGTTTTCACTCAGTTAATGTCCATGTCTCTTACATTTACGGCAAATGACTGTAAATGGATTCTTGGGATAATTTTTATTTTCTTCCATATTATTATTCATTTTTCCTAGGTAATTCTTTTCTTTATGTCATTATTTCGCACACATAAAGCATTTCTTTGTTCCATTGGGACACTTCCTAAGGTGTCTCCTTCCACATTTCCTGCATGATGAAAATTGAGCTTTCTTTTCTCCATGGTCTCCACTATAGGCGTTGTTTTCATTCCCCGTCTTTCTCTTCTTCATTGAGTCTGGGAGTTGGTTAATATATATGTTGTTGATCATATTTTTGTAAAACTGATTCGACATGAACATGATATCTTTTACACCTATAAAAATTTATTTTGTTGGTAATTTCCACAACCGTGCCCACCTTTTACATCATGCTCAATGTTATATTGACTTCCATGGAATCCAGCCATTAACTAACACCGTAAATCATAGTGTTAGTCATAAAACTCATTAGAAAATATTTTAACACCGTATTTTCAATCTAAAACACCTTAATATTAATCCAGGTTATTTATTCTCATATTATATTAAAATCATTCAAATTGATTTGTAATTAAAATTTGAATTATCATAAGCATATCCCCTTGCAGTGTCGTAACTAAGAGTGCAGCAAGGAACGTTGTCATGTACTAGGATATCTCGGGTTAAGCCCGAAATAACTGATTAGAGTTTTCACTCCTAGATACATCTGTGCTACAGCCTACTCTACCTACTCATATCCAAATAAGGATGTATTTATTTGAAAACCCATATAATATTTATATTACCAAAATTTTTGGATCTTATTCCATACTAATCCTCATTATCTATCTTAGGGTTGGGTTTCTAATAAGATTTTTTTCTAAATCTAACTTCTAAGGTTTGTACTAAACTTCTTCTATTACTAATAGTTACAACCCAACCCTAGTTACTCAGAATCAGTGTATTTTTATATAACATTGGAATGATACAAGGAATCCTATCCTGAAAGACTTATTAGTTTAGTATCCATGAAATTAATAGATACATACATAAGTTTTATATTAAATCAAGAAATAAAAAACACTATGTCCCCTTTGAACACTCTTACATCCATTAGCCTATTCTTGCAGGTTAATAGTAATATACTTATTTTCATCCTAAGAAAAATAAAACATAAGAAAAGGTTGAGTTCAGATGATCATTAAGTATAATAATATAGTATAAATTGTAATAAATAAGAATAAACATTTAAGGCAATGTATTAGACTAGAACACAAGCCATTTAAAACTAAAATTCTGCATAATATGAAAAAGATGTATCAAATAACTCTATTTACTTATTCACATTGATATTCTAATAGTTGAATAATCAGATACTATATAAATATAAAATTTTATAATGATGGAATGCATAATGCCATACATCGTTACAACATAGTCAAGGCCTCGTGTAAAGACTATAAATAAGATCATGTCAAGGCCTTGTGCCAAGACACTGGTTTTTCTCATTAGACACATCGATGCATCGAGAGGCTATAGAGGGCTCCACCTGTCACGTACTATGTCCAATGCATTCTTTATAAGAAAATTTTTAATCATAATCTAAATATTCATAGTAAAAATAGCATATGAAATGTCAATATTATGACCACAAACCTTGAATGGCATAAAAATAGCACATCCACAGTCAAACGTAACTCATTAAATACAATATGGAATATATTATTATAATAAATCAAAATCTATCAAGAATAAAATACAATGAAGGATATTTACTTAGATGAAAATAGTCATTAAAACTATTTGAGGGAAATATCACCTTTTTCTTGAAAACATTTAAATGTCGCACTATTTATCGAATAAGTTGTTTAAAAGAGATTTTTGAATCAAAGTGTCTCATAAAACATTGAAAAATCTAAAAATAATTTTGATTTCAAAACATTAATGTCCATATCAAAAAATACTTAAAACCATTTTCGAAACATGGTCACTAATGAGAAAAATTTTGAAGCATAAATATTTAAAACATTACAAACAATATTTTAGTTTAAGAGTTACTAACCAAATAATAGATGATGGAATAAAATTCATAGAGGAATAAAATTAATAAAAACATTATAATATCATGAGAATAAAGTTATTACTAATATAATATGTCATAGTAATTTATATATACTATATAAAAGAGAATTGGTGCATAACGACAAAGAGGTCTCGAACGAATGTAAATTGAGAAGAAATACCTTATAAAGAGTGTATCCTTAGATTAAGGAAAATCCATGAAATACTATTTGTGACTAATATATATAAACTCAATATAATTTTACATTCATTGTAAATTAATCTGGTATTATTCACAGGTATTCTTGTAAAAACAAAACCAGTGACTTGGATGTTTAACTCAATGAATGGAAATTGAGTTAAGATTACCCTTAAAAATTTCATATTAATGGAGTGTGAATTTATCAATGGATTGATTATGTTTATCTAATTTATATCAACATAAAGGATATTTTAGATTACTACTTAAATAAAAAATATTGATTCCACACATAATCTTGGAGTAAAATAATCAATAAAGTATGTGTAATTCCCAATGAGAGGAAATTGAAAATTGAAATTCCCTTACCGATTTAGTAACTTATGAAACATACACCCCCTGAAATAATTATCATACAATGATGATGTAAATACCCATAAGTTAAATTATATTACACAATTAATACAATCATGGGAAGTACATACCACTCAAAAAGGAAATATTGACAATATAGAATGAATCTAATGAGAATAAGAAGTGAGATGAAAACCCCTTACCACATTGTAATCAATCGAGTCGTAAGAAAAAGCAATAATAACCACAAAATAAATCATATATTACCATGAATATAAATTTAATAATTATAATACATATCATTTGACATCACACAATACCCCATATGAAATAAATATGTGGTGAACAATGGAAATCTCACGAAATAAAAAGTGATATAAGAAGCCCATTACCTTGTACTTTTCCTTAGTATGGGGTAGGTTAACCAACTGTATAATGGTGAAATCATTATTATTAAATTATAAAATAACCAAATACAAAAATATTATATCATATATGGTCTTATAATATTTCTTTGTTAATGATATTTCAGTAGTATAATTGTTTTGGTTGTTAACTAATTCATTTTGCTTTATATATTTTGTTACAAAAGTCATGTTTGTTATGCATAAGATGTATTTGATTCATATCTAGAATTATATTAATTTTATAAACATTATTTTTAATCATAAAATAATAATTATTCTTGAATGATTATGATGGGGAATGAATCTCAATGCGTTCGTGGAGACGGTAAGCCATACGTACGTACGAGCGACAATATCATTCTTTTGATGGTGAAATCGTATATAATTGGATAGTATATAATATATACAGAATAAATAACATTTAATATTTATTATTTAAATCATTTATACTCTTTATTATACCCATAAAAATAATGATGTTTTTGAATAACAAACTACACTAAGATATGGAGGTGGTAAGTCGTACGTATGCACGTATGGTGATAATTTTATTTATAGGATGGATAGACTAAAGAATATGGTTGTACCATATTTATAATAAAATAACGATATATATAATGTACACGATTTGTTATTTTGGTAGGGAAAAAAATAAATAGGATGTTGAAGAAAAAAATAACTTCGAAGAGGGTGGTGATATAATTACCTATTCTTTGAGTGTTTCCATTTGAGTTCATCAAAAGGGCTCATTTGGTTGGATTTTTGATTAAAGTAAGGACTCTAGGTTTATGTGAGGGAACTTGGGAGGATATTTGGGAAGGGTTGGACAATACAAATGGATTTGTATGTGTGATTTTGAGAGAAGGGGACGTTCCCTTTTATTAGAGGTGTGAGGGGAACTTTTGGAAAGGTTTGAAATATTATTTTATAATAAAATTATTTTCAGTTTCTAATGGCTCCAAAATGCTTTTTTTTCAAGGATAAGGTGGGACTTGGTCTAAATCCTCTCAATAAATATGTTTTACACAATTTTGGGTCACCATATTAACCTTATCATTTATATTTAACTATTTGTTAAATAGTTTAACTTTTACCGCGTCTTCGTGTATTCTAACACTATATGGTTAATAAATATACACTAAAATTCCAAGATAACATCATGTGGTTCATTAATGACATATATAATTTTATTTAAGCACTTTGGATGAACCGTAAGTTTATAGGAATATTATATAAAAAAATAATATAGTATTTGTTTTAAAAACTCTTTTATGTAAATTTTGACATTATTTTGTATAACAACATGATTTGTTCAAAAAAATATTATTTAATCGACCCTAAAATGTAATTTTAACCTATAAAATTATTGTAATTCCTCAAAAGCCTCACATTACATTTATTTGGGTATTTATATTATCAATTATTTTAAACTTTCTTTAATATGGTAATTTTTGCAACATCATTGTGTCATAAATAAATTTAATTATTTAGTGTCTAATTTTTTTTAAAAATGACCATTATTTAGTAAATATATTTATATTTATAATTAATATTTATAGTCTAATTTATCTTATTTATAACCCTAAATTAAAAATGATTTAGTTATTTAACTTTGAATATAACACTTTTATATATTCTTTAAATAAAATAATAATAAATGACCTAATTTAATTTAAGTGAACGAAAAGGATCATATATTATTCCAAAGATTTTTTTGGTCGAATTATACTTATTAAATAGAATTAGGACATGTGTTAGAGTAATTAAAATTTCATTTTTACCTTTAATTCCCCTATTTACTTTTAATCGTGGTAAATAATTGTCAAAATATTCACCAAAAAATATTATCATCTTATTGAACCACATTTTACATAATGATGTAAATAGTGTCTCTTAGATGTTTTAAATTCAACTCACATAAGAATTAAAATTGTTTTATGCAAACTTGAAAATGCTCTTAAAAGGTGGTGGGTGAAAGAGGGTAAAAAGTTCAATAAAATTTTATACATCTAATTTTATTATAAAAATGACTCCAATGAATCACATTAAACTCATATATTTATTATGTATCTATATTTACTTAAATAAATAAATTAAATAATTATTTAAACAAAAATTTTGTTTTAAAAAAACAATGTAGTTTTTTCACAATTCATCAAAAATTTAATGTTTTCTGAAAAATACCAAAATTTCTCCCTAATCTAGTTTTGATCTTCCAAATTCAAAAATGAACTCTATTTTACCAAAATCAAAACATTGGAGTAGAATTAATTAATTTAAAATTAATTCCCATTTTGAAAATGAAAAGAGGGTTTTTAATAAGAAAAAACTACCAAAAATTGACATGTGTTTATTTCAAATATATATGTGAAATTACCTATAATGACCAACATTGTATTAAAAGAAAAAAATATAGTCAAATTATACTTACTAACCATTCAAATTCATAATTTAACCCTATAAATTATATTTATTAAAAAAATTGTTTTCAATGAAAATTTTGTATTTTTCAGTATTCATCATAATGTGATTGTTATAAGAGAAGTACCAAAAATTTATCCAAAATAAATTTTTTATGTACCAATTCTAAAGAATATTTTAATTGAATTAAATTAGATATATAAAAGTGTCGATTGTTGGTTTTAAAAAGGTTTTTCCTTCATAATGTGGTAGACTTTTATTTTTTTGAAAAATAATAATTTTATCTGAAAAAATAAATTTGTTCTTATATTATGTCTAAGAAACACATAATATGGATTCTAAAATTATACGGAGTGTATAAAATTCAAAATCCAGATAATACTATTCATAACTACTTTTTGAATGGCTATTTTGGTAAGTCATGGTGCGCTCGAACTCGGTGTTGAGTGTAGTGGAAGCTATTGAATTACTTTAATGAAAATCATTTATTACGAAATATTGGGGTGTTAGATTATAGATCTACTGATTTCACTGAGGGGACAAACATATTTTCTTGGACTTCATTCTAATAATTGTTATGGATTTCATTTTTACCATTATCCTGGTGTGGGAATGGATAACTATGACATGAATCACTATAGGCACATGAGGATATGTATGTCATTCAAATTCAATACCATGTTTATTTTATTGAGTTATTTTCTAGTATCATTTTATAGTTAATTGACTATTATATTCGTTAATTAAACAAAAATTTCATTTAGAAAAATGGAAAATTATATTTTCATTATTGTTTCTAATACAACACAAATGTGTTTCCTCACATATCATGATGGTGTAATGATAATTAACCAATAATGAGATTCATGATGTCATGTAATAGTGGTTACATGATTTGAAACAGTAGTTGGTTTTTATTAAATAGATATTAATTGTAAATTATAAAGATATTAATTTTATAAATTGGGAATTGTGTTTCTTATAATATAATAATTGTATATTGACCCAATAAATTCTAATATCATATGTAATATTATTGATTCAGTTACAAAAAGTAAAAATTTCATTTTATAAATCCAATCAATTTATAACATTGGAATGAAAAACAACTATGTCGAATGTTATATATATAAATAAAATCCTTCTAATCAATAATAGTTTAAATAAATTATTTCCATTAAATAGGGATTGTATTTTCTAAATAAACCCTATTTTAATTTTTACATGTATTTGAAACTCCATATATCCCGACGATAGTGACACCTACTTAGTATATATGGATATTAATTCAGTTTAGAATAATATTAAAAAAATTACATATGTACATGCCCAAGGACCATAATAGTTTAGTGTCATTGGATACATGAAACACATAATTCTATTTTGGTGAATGATCTTTAATATATCACTTAAAGATCTACTACATTAAAGTATTCCTCATATCTTGGGGAAAAGTCAAAAGAAAGTGGTATGCTTGAATTCTATGAAAGGTAAAATAAAGGAAATACATAAGAATACCAGGAACATAAGGGTATGAGAAAATGAACACAATATTATAAGATAATAACATATATATTAATGATTCTTAACATGAGACATGACATAAATGTTGGTCATTCATGAAAAATGAATCATAATTTAATGAATAACATTAAACAAGTGAGCATATAATTGGAATAAGGTATGAAATTTTTCGAAAACACATAAACATGTAACATAATTCTCAATAAGAAAAATATCATTGCCAAAAACATATCAGAGCACATTAGGGTGACTAAAACATCTAGGTGGGACACTCCACCATCCCCAGTCATAGTCCATTACATATAATTTATAAGGTTACCCATTTTACCATAGTGAATCGGTTTTCCCCATATTCCTATTATAGATCAGGTTTCCCTAAAATCACATAGTGGATTAGGATTCCCCATCTTCCCATAGTGGATAAAGACACATATGTTTTTCATTTTGGATCAAGCTTGTTGGTGTTTTTCTAATCATTATCTATTTAGATATAAATCCTTACCCAATGATTTTGAAGGATATATGGGTCCCACACATCACAAAATAAAAGCATACATTCATGTTCCACAAGACTAATAAACATGAATAAAACCATGATCATTAAAAAAGTGATTCTATTCATTAGCATAATATCAAAACCTCGGAAATTAAATATGTATCACCACATTTTTTTTATAATTACCTATAGAAAAAAGGTATGTTTTATAACCATCTCATCAATTAACAACATGTGAAAAGAAATGGGTTTCAGAATCACATAAATTATTGAAGAGAAATGGGTGTCACAAATAATATTCAATGTTAATATAAACTATTCAACAAAGAATATGAGTAGTATTCATTGATCATATCCCTAAAAAATCACAATCTATATCAAATAATATTATCGTACATGGGGAATTTTTTTGAAATACCACAAGGAACATTTCATAAGTTAAATAGTATTTATTTAAAAATATATTTTAAAAAAATTTAAAAATAATCTTCTCTTATAATGAATGTTTTACCACATCATTTAAAACATTTATTTGTGAAAAAAACATTTCTTGTTTAAAAATTTATTTTTTAAAAATATTTTTTTTGAAAAACCATTTTCATTGAATGTAAACATGAAAAGATATAATAGAAGATAGAAACATTTAAAAATATTTATATGTGTAATACATCTATTAAAACAATTGTATTTGAAAATATATTTGAAAAAAATTAATGGGTTCTTTTAAAACTATTAATAACACTTCTTAAATCGTAAAACATTTTTGAGAAGATTTTCGTTACAACCCACAATAAAAGAAATGAATATCCGTAATAATTGAAAATAATTTTTCAAAAAACTAAATCAAATAGACCTAAAAAGGAAGAATCAATTTAAGGAAATTCATGATATAAGATAAATTTTTACATGCCGAACATTCTGTTTTAACCTAATATGTTTCGAAAAGGGCCTTAGTCGGAAAATGAAAAGAAGGATCCTTTCTAAAACCATTTTTGTTAAAAGGTAAAACATGGGAAAAAATTTCCTCTAAATATTACAGTATATTAGTAATATATTTTTACAAAAAATTTTAGAAAACATTATTCTGAAAAAACATATATTGTTGATCAAAACAATAAACATAGTTGGATTTTCATGAAATAATTTTCTTAATTTCCTTATGTAATAAAAAGGGGAAAATAGTTACCATTACATAGATATTAATGAATAGAAATGAGAAGTATAAATTAATGAGTGTTCCTATGATATGCATCAAATTATATTTTCAGTGTTATTATAACCAAAAAAAATTCATTTAAAGGATGTGATTGTAGCAATAAACTATTACCACAATGGTATCTTTGAATCATGCTCCTCAATGCTTAAAATATCTTTAAAATAAGAATATTTATGATATAATATGTAAATGGGAAGTATAAATATACCCATTCCAAAATATAGGTATATAATATGGCATGTTTCTAAATAAATGAAAATTGAAAAAAATGATGTTACCAATTCAGAAACATTGAACCATAAACCCCTGGAAAGAAAAATCATAATATAGATGTGTAAATACTGCTAAATTTAATTATAAAAGGAATACAAAACATTTATGGGATGTATAATCACCCCAAAAAGTAATTTAGTGTCTAATATTTAATGTATCAAATAGAAATAATATGTGAGATGAAATTCCCTTACCTTTAGTCTTGACTTTCTTAAAACATGTTCAAACATACTTTTCTTTGTGTAACTCCTCTTGTTCTGAACCAAACATATTCCTTGGTTGTATTTATACCCAATGGAAAGATTATATTATTAATGGAGTTATTTTTGGATATTTTTTGAGTTTATGGTGGTTTCGTAAAGTGTATTAAGAGATGTGTATTAATGGGATCATTGAGTGCCTTTTATAGTGGAGGGGGAATGGCATTTTTTAATTTTTCTAAATTGGAATTCCACCTAAAATTTTCCTATGAAATTGTGTTATAATAATTTACAAAATTTTAACCAAAAGTGTATAGGGTATAAATATTTCCAACTAATGTCTTTTAGACAATTTTATAGGTCATTTTCTCCCCTAAGATTAAATTTAAGTCACTTATCAAGTGAATTTTTCTCTCAATCGCTATAATTAATTTTAATCATCATCAATAATATTTTTGGTGAAAAATATTTTGATACTAAAAGACATTAAGAATTATGATTATTATATACATTTAATATTTTTTCCAAATTCTAATCACATAATTTTTAGAAATTAATTTAAATTTAATCCGGTGTAGGGGACGAGAAAGAGGCGTTTTAATGTAAAATTTTCCGCAAATTGATATGTTTTTGTATCCAAATTTATTTGAAAAATTATTAAAATTTCCTAAATAACATTAATTGATGTATTATTGATATCCTTATAAATAAATTATATAAATAATTTGTTTTGAATTAAAATTTAGTATTTTTAAATATTCACCAAAAAATAAAATATTACAGAAAAGTATCAAAAATTAACCCTCATATAATTTTTATGTTATGATTTATGAAATGAATTTTATGTTTTCATATAAAAGTTATAAAAGTTTCAAATATCGAATTTAAAATGTGTTTTCCCATAAAAGGCAGTAAAATTACCTTTTAAAAGAATTTATCTTATTATTCATGAAATTGGATTTATTATTAAATAATACCTATAAAATATATTGGATGAGTGTAAAACTAATTTAATATATATAATATATAAATGTTACTAAAATAATTCATCAAATGTTCCTTGTTTAAATTTTTTGAGATAAAATGGTGTTTGTACTTAAGAAAATAGTTTTTCTAATAATGAAATTTATTCAGTCAAGAATAGTTCATAATTTCATTGAAAACTAATTTAAGACAATATTATTCCATTTATATACATTTTAGATCATATTTTAACACTTTATTTAATCTTATTTTTAACTTCGATTCCAATAGCTATGTAATTTCTATAATAATGATTAAATAATCATATTAATAGTATATTGTAGTTTTGTAAAAACTCATCTTTGAATGAAAAACAATATATTTATGGGACTGAGTATGTGTTAATAAATGAAAAACATAGTGTTGTTTGTAGTCTAAGATAATCTATGTGTTTCTTATAGTGCATGATTTACATTGTTTTGTCTATAAATTATGAAGAAAAAAAATTAGTAAAAAAAATATTTGGTGTTGTGTGGAATAAAAAATATCAAAAATAATAGAATGAGTATTTCACAAAATCTGAGGGTGTTACATTCCACCCCCATTAAAATGATTATTTTCCTTGAAATTTATCTTGTTAATTAAACGTTTAATACTTGAACGTTTCTTTCATAGAAAACTAAATTATAAAAAACAAAACTAAAAGATTATTTTAAAAGGGGAATGATAGAAACATTATAGTTACATAACGTAACTGATAACTAGGTTTTGAAATGGGGGAATACAGGTAGAAAGTGAAAACATGGACATGAAAGAGAAATCTAACTATTATTTTCTGATGAAGAGTGATTGAAAACATGATCAGAAGAAAGTTAACAATCTTAAATCCACAACCCAAGTATTTTTTAAAAGTTCATTGATATCATAAAAATGAGGATAGCTTTAAAATATTTTATTTCATGAATTTTTTTACTAATGTTATAGTATTTTCATAAAAATATATACTTACATGATTTAAAAAAACCTCAACTTTTGTTTTCCCTTGATAATCTTCCACTACATCACTTATTCCAAGAAATAATGTTTAGTTTTTCATCCCTAAAGCAATAAAAGATAATCAGATCCATAAATAGATTGATAGATCATTCCACATGTCATTGTCACCACAAAAATTTTATCACAAGTAAACTAATATGTATTAATTATTATATAGAGAGACAATATGTTAATCCTTGAAACAACATATGAGGTTTAACATAAACCATTCCATAAATGGTTCATCTTATAACCCTTCTCAATTATAGTTTTCCTAATAATTATAAACTAGGTCACTAAACTTCTCAAAATCTACTTCGTATTGTTCCCCGAAATATTATAAAGTATATTATTATTTTCACATACCAAACACTTGAATACATTCATCATGTATCATCTAAAAACCTTGTAGTAATCGGAATTACCATAAATACTTAATATAATTATGCATGTTTCATTATTCAAAAGTTTATTGTATGAATTACTTAAATTCTAAAATGATAAAAACTCCATCCATGATAGAATAAACTTCTATTTCAAAAAATATTTTTTAAAGTTTGAGATAACTAGTAATATAAAATTTACTTATTTAAAAACTATATATATATATATATATATAACATCATTACTAAAAACATATTAAGGGCTATCTTCACTTTTTCAATATGTCACCATTCTATGAAATCAATTTTGAAGTCCATGACAACCATTAAACATATTGTTGTAAATCATTAGAGGAAAAAATAATCTAAAAATTCTTATATATATCATAATTCATAAATTCAAATACAAAAACTCTTAAATAATTCCACATCATCCATATGATATGAAAAGGATACCACGTCAGATTAATTAATATCTATTTGATTTAATTATTAATTTTAGGTATTTTACTTATTACCAATATAACCAGTACATATACCAACATTATTATTTTATCATTGGGATTTCATCACATGACATTTATTTTCATAATGACAATTCATTCAACACTTAAATCTTTTAAACATTAATGATGTCTTTGGGTTTCCAATATTCCCACCAATTTCATTAACAGAACTGTTAAATTTTAATTTGATGTTACATTCATTATGTCTTTATTTCCCAGAGTCAAAACATTTTCTTGTTCCTTTAGTTCATTCACTTGGGTAATTCTTTCCTCATTCTCAACATAAAATAAATCGAAAATTATTTCTTACATGGTCGCCATTATAAATAATATATATAAAATTTTTCATTCGCTTCTCTAGTAATTTCAGGAGTTATTTAAGGTACATGTTGTTAATCATGTTCCATGAAAAATGATTATGTGTGATAACAAGATGCATTACTCTAGGGACTATTCCAATTGGCTTCTCATCAACAAAGAATCTATGTCACATTCCTCATTATCCTATTTGCTAATTTTTCCTTCCAATAACTATAGCTAGAAAATATAGTGTGAGAATCACATGTCATAGCAGAAAACCACATAATCATGAAAAATCACTACTAGGATTTCAAAATTATGAAACCTTTATATAACACCTTAGGATTATACTTAATAAAATCCACTGAAATATAAATAAAAAATCCATAGGGATCTCACTATGGTTTTCTAATCATTTTTTCTAAATGTTGATGGTTCTTTTCCTTTGATACCATCTATAGAGACCTTGTCCTAACATATATGGATATTACATCAACATAGATGAATATTTATCACACTCAAAAAGTATATTATTGAGGAACATAATAGTTGCTTTCCTTTGCAAACAAGGAACACAAAATTCAAATTTAGTAAAGGATCTTCAACAACATCCCTAAATATATTCCTCTTTAGTAATACTATATAAACAATTATTCATAACATGAGGAATGGGAACATAATAAAGGGGTGAAATCAATTTCTTATTAAGGGTAAATATTATAAAAACGCAAGAATATCATGAACGTAGTGGTATGAGATCATGAACATAACATTTAATGATCACACCCAACAAATCAAAGATCTGAAATATTATGCATGGAATATGTAATAGAAGTTCATGATACATGAATCATAAGAAAACTGAGAACATGAAACATGTGAGAATATTATATGTATAAGACATATAATTTATGGAAAACAACTAAACATGTAATATCATTCCCTATAAGTCAAGGATCGTTTGCAAAAACATATCATGTCAGTTTTTGGGGACTTCACCCACTAGAAAGGACACACCACCATCCGCAGTCACAATCCATTCTATATAAGGGATCAGGTGTCCCCATTAACCTAGAATGGATCAATTTTCAAATCATCCTACAGTGAAGCAAGTTTCCCCATCTTCCCATATTGTATTGGGTTTCCCCATCTACCCAATGTGGAGGATGACTCACATGATGTGCATTTATTATCAAGCCCATTGACAATTTCCCCATCATTATTTCACGAGATATAAATATTTACCCAATGCATTAGAGGGAGATATTGGTCGACCCATCACATAATAATATCATTCAGACATGTGGCACAATATAATGAAACATTCATCATATGATGACTCACAAAAAGATATGGGTTTTATAAATATCATAACATAACACATGAATTGGATTGGGTTCCATAATATTTTGTATATCAATACCTATGGAAAAGATATGGGTTTAATAATTATTTCATCAATGAATAACCCATGAAAATAAATTGGGTTGAAATTCATAAAACCAGCAGAAGAGGAATGGGTGTCACAAACATCTTTTAATCTAAACATAAACCATTCAATAAATAAGATTAATATATTTCAAGGATAATTATACATAATGAGTAAACTATATCAATGTATGTCATATTATATGGGGAAGTGTTTTTAAATATCATAAGGATAATTTCATAAGTAAAATATACTTTCATTGAAAAACCTTTTCATAAAATAATTTCAAAAATAATTTCATTTTAAAAAATAAATACCTTTTCATTTAGAACAATTCATGAATAAAATATCATTTTTTATTTGAAAATATATTTTTAAAACCTAAAAATTCAGATTTTTTTAAAAGGATCATTAAAATACATAAATGAATATATTATACATTTTAAAATAATTGAATGTAAATAATATTAGAAAACAATTTTCATTGAAATTTCCATTGAAAAATTTTAAATGATATTTTATAAATAAATAAAAACAAATCTTGAATCATAAAAAAAAATTATTATCTTTTTATATGAAAAACACTTTAAAATAAATGAATTTCCATAATATTGGGAAAAACAATTTCTATTAACATATATCTTGTAAATATTAAAAAGAATATTCAATGGATGGATGGTAGGGATGGTTGGTAAATATATACATGTCGAACATAGCTTTTGGGATGCAAATGTTTTGAAATGTGCTTCAATATGAAAATGATGAGGACGTTGTTTTTTAAACCAATTTTATAAAAAGATAAAACTTTGTAAAAATTTCCATAATAAATTATTGAATAATGGTAATTTTCTTCCATACATGGTTTTGAAAGAACACATATTTCTACTCGAAAGGAGAAATAATGTTAGATTTTCATTAAAACAATTCATATTTTTCAGATAAAATAATGTATTGTACAACCTTACCATTACATGTATAAAACACATGTTATCCCAACTATGTTAAATACCCTAATATGTAAGTGTGAATATGGGTATGATAGATTAAAACTACTACCCCTTTTGATATTATTGTGTTGTTAAAGAAAACACTATTCTATATCTAACCCACAACACTGTATAAAATTTTTTACTGCATACATGAGACACAACAATTTTACATCCTTCACCCTCACTGGGATACATCCAAGGAGCATTCAATAGAAATTTTCCAATATACCAAATCCACTAAAAGTGAATTTTCGTTTAAAATGTTCATAGTGGACTCACAATCCATCCTAGTTTACATCCAATCAATATTTAAAAGCTCATTTCTCCCTTTAAATTGAATTGTTATCAATACGTTTCATATGATCATAATTTATTCATGAATTCATATTTATTAAACCTCATTTAGTGTACTATTCAGTTCCACATTCATCCTCTTGAAGAATATCTCTTTACCAAAGATGTACAAGGAAACATAAAACTTAATTACAAACATATGGTGACTTGTGCACCACATTAATTACATACACAATAACCATTCTATTTTCATGGAAAACAAACTTCTAAACAACATTATACTAGCATGGAACTCCCTTGAAATTATAAAGTCACTACTTGTGCACAATTCCCTTCTAATGTAAATCACACTACATACAAGATTCAAATCTCTGATTTGTTCTATGTGTTGAGAATTATCAAATAAGGGGGGTAGATACCTATTTATATGTCATTTAAAAACATATGAAGAAGTCTCACAAATTCCTTTGTAGAAGTCCCTTTCACTGATACTAAACTATCTCAAAAACTCACCTTTCGCTCAAATCCATATCTTTCTGGCCCTTCATTCCATTTCTATATTTTTAATTGACAGTATTAAAAAATTATTTGATATCCTCCTTTTTCATTGTCCTTATTAACATAGTTTGTCAATAATATCACTTGAACTCCATAAATTACCAGGAAAACCCACTTTGTCAAGAAACAATATCAAATGAAAAGTACATCAATGTTACCTTGGTGTATTTTTTCCCAATATTCTCACCCATGTGTTTTTTGAAATATCATCACATTTTTTGTACCTTTTGAAAGCATCATCCATATTCTAAAATCTTTTTATATATTCTATTAAGATAGAGATCAATGATTTACTCAAAACATACTCTAATGCTAGGTGATCCTTTCTCGTCATGAGAAAAAGAGTATCATGAAAAAATCCTCAATAAATCACTTTATTCATGGAAAAAATCAAATGATTTCATTGTGAAATCATTCATTTAGGATATATATCTATTGATTAATCATTTCTGGAATTATCATATTTAAAACTCCCCCTATCATGATTCTCCCTCTATTAGCTTCTCCATCTATCAAATTCTCCCAATTTTATGACTAAGACATTTTCGCCCCTAAATAGGAAACATTTATCTCCATCATTCAACAAACCCACTAGTCACTTCCAGAGTGAACCATGAGGTCCCTTTATTGTGGTATAAAACAAGTTAATGAACAAATTTCAGTGAATTATAGAAAAATAAACCATAACTTGGAGAGAGAGGTCCCACATGCACACCATTATTTATAGGGAGTCAACTGAACTACTATATCTATTCGATGCCTTTCAAACAATTTATGGGGAAGGAATTTGTTAGATTGTTTGTAACATAGAGTTTTTTAGGCACATGCTCCATCTTCACAAGCCCACAATCCACCTTCCCCATGATAAAGTGATATATGATTTCAATTTTGTTCCCATGAGTGATGTAAAATATTTTTACATTGATTTATTTCACTTGAATTATCTCAATGTATTACAATCAGAGACTTCAATTCATATCGCATATCATCAACCTACTACTTCAACAATTAATTTTTACATTCATGAGTGTCTCAAATACACTCTACATCTACAGTGCTCAATGAAATTATTTCTTGTATCTTCATCAACCCTAGAATACAAAATCATCAATGATTTAATTCACCACCTGATGTTTATTTTCTATCATCATCTAATTTGGACCGCTCTACATATGTATAGCAAAATAAATCATTCTTAGGTTTTTCATTTTTTAGGATACCAAAATCCACCATACCATTGATATTCTAAAATATTATTTCCCCTAAAATTATGTAAATTTCATTGGTTTTTATTTGATATATCACTAATTTTCATGTGTGAATAACAATATCAGATTGTTTTATTGTCAAGTACAACAATCTTCAAATGATTTTCAAGTATTCTTTGATATTAACATTATTTCCTTCATTATCTTGTAAAAAAATTTATCTAAGTAACTAGTATTGTCATAATCTCGTTAGAAATATTCATTCTAAAACATTTCAAAACCACCGTGGAATATTTAGATTCAGAAAAGAATGTAACATTATTTCTATGTTTCACCTGTAGACTAAGAAAACAGATTATTTCATAAATCACCAGAATTTAAAACTCACATTTCATGAATTCTATGAACATATTGAAATGATATCCATTTGATCAACCAAATATTAAGTCAACGACAAAGAATAACAGTATGATCCTTTGATTACTTTCATTGTTGACATATGGATTGTAATAAACTACAACATTTTGTGGACCATGATACTTAAAAAATTGATATTTTCGTGAATATCATGCTCTTGGTGCTTTTCATTAACCCTAATAGTGTTTTCTTTAGTCTAAAACACTATTATCATCTTTATGAAAAAGAAATCCATCTAAATTATCAATATAAACATCCCCTTCCATAACCCCATTCAAAAATGTTGACATAGAATCCAACATAAAACCATGAATTTATTTTAAAAACCTATGGCCAAGAAAAATTTGATTGTATCTAGTATATGAATAGGTCAAAATGTCTCATAAATATCAATACCCTCTATTCATAATAGTTGTGGATTATTTCTAATTAGTATTCAATCGTCATTCATCTTATTATAGAGAACCCCCTTATTACCAATTGCATTCTTGTCCATTGGCCCTAAAACAATCTCGCATGTCCGGTTCATCTCAATTTAGAAAAGCTCACCATTCATAGCATGAACCATGTTGTCAACAATATAAACATCGGCTGGACATTTAGGTCCTACATTTGTTAAGAATGATGATTTCTATAGAGAACTCATCCTCATTTTTTTACTAGTGTAGTGTGATCACTGATGATACATTCCAAATTAATTTCAACTCGATTATTTGGATTATATACCGATATGGATTTTACATTCTCTTATACATTTTTAGTATCTTCTTCTAAGTCGGTATCTTCCACTTCTGCTCCTCCTCTATTTTATGTCCTCTTCCTCACTCTCATTAAGGATCTATTCAATGTGATTGTTAAAAATTCTATACATTTTCCACTATAGTGAAATATTTTATTTCAATTGATTTTCCCATCCAATTGTTAAAGCATTTATATTCATTTCTTTTTCCCGGGTAGCCATGAAATATCCTCTCATATATAGGTTACTCAAATTTCCCATGTATCTAGTTATTTAGAATAAATAACTTTCTTCCAAATATATGATATTATTTTAATGTTGACTTCTTTCTATATCACATCTCATACAGAGTATTTTCATCTAATGGACTCAACAAATACTTGTTTGATATATAGACCAACATCAAGATTTCTTCTTTGCTGGATTTATCTAGAAGATCTTTTTCAATATGATTTACTATGTTCATGTTGATGATAACCCTATTCGTCCTTTAAACTAATCCATTTTTTATGATTTCTCTCTAATGATATATGATTCCCTATCCCGTGTTTCTCAATAAAACATTACTCTTGGATATCTATATATTACATGAAATTATTAGTACAAAATATAAGTATTCTTTGTCCAAGAATCTTTTATGATCCCCTCTGATTCTTTTTAATGTAACTAAAATTATAATCCTTATTTGAAATAAAAAAAATATCCATGCCATCATACTGAAATCATCAATGAATAGAAAATAATACAAATTTTTGTCGATAGATCTTGGTGAGATAGGCCAACATACATCAACATGTATCAATTTAAGAACTCATAGTGACATCTGTTCAATTTCTTTGTAGGTATTAATAATGATATTCCCTTACTGATATACATCACATGTATGAGTATGATAATGTGATGTCTTAGGAATGTCACTAGCTACATGATATTTTATTATACTTTCAGGGTATGATTTTCATAGATGACGGAGTCATTTATTTGACAACATGTTTTCTTCATATATGGATAAAAATCACATATCTTCTTCTACACATAGAAGATATAGATTCCCCTTTATCCATTTTTACTTTTAAAAAAACTACACCATCAACTAATTATATGATACAGATATTCTTACTATATATTATAGTGTAATATATGTCACATAGTTGACTGAAACAAAGAATGTTGTGACAAAGAATTTTTACTATTAAGAGATCGACATGTTTCATTTCATTTCACCCACACTTGTCCATTACTGATCCAATTATCATTAAGCCTTCATCCATTCCAAATTTTAACACAACCTCTTATTCATATTTTATTCCTCTAACAAGATTTTTGTTGCCTGTTATATGTGATGTCCAACAACTTTTAAGGATTCATACACTTAACAATCAGATGCATTAAAAAAATTTCAGCAACCCCTTCCTTGTCAGAACTCATTATTTGGATCCATGTTTTCAACTTCATACTCGGTATGGATTATAAATTTTTATCATCCCCGTATTATGATGGATAGACAACATCATAAAGAGATGAAATCCAATTTTACATTTTCATCTCACATGTTTATACATTGATTTTCTATGTGATCCCACATTGGTTTTACTTCTCCACATTCCCCTCCAAGGTGTATGTACAATATCTACCCATGTTCCCAAAACCTATACACTAAAAAAATGTACCTCAAAAGATATTTTTGATTATTTTTCTCTATTTTTATTACATTGGTGTTCTTGTGCCCTTTGGATTTTTTTGGATATAGAACTCACATTTTTTTATTGTCCCATATTTTTATAAAAATAGCTCCTAATGTATGGTGCATTCCTATGTGTCACATTACACCACTAGTTATCTCTTGGGTTCTTTAAGTATTCTGGTTTATCTTCATACAAAAAAAACATCAATCTCTGTGCTATTTCTTGTGGCACGACATCAATTTTCACATATATTGGATTATGATGAAGCTCAAAATAGGTCTTAAAATTTGAACATTACTATTGTTTCTTTTATATTTGACCTCTATTCCCCACATCTACGTTTTATTTCTCATGAATGATCTGATTTCCCAATAAAATATATAGATTCAATTGTTTCTATTGATCCTTATCTTTTCATCATAGAAAGATGTCATCGTCATCAATTTATGCAAAGAGTTTGATCTTTGTTTTCACTGTTTTATTGAAACTGTAAATCACCATTTTATTATTACTCAATATTATGTTTACCCCCACTAACTATATTTGAGTCCTCTCACAATGAATTCATGATTTTATAAATTTCTTCAATTAAATCAGACTACGCTTCTTACTACTATTTGATGTAGAGATTGGAATCATGATTTTTTTTTGGATTTATTCATTTTGTCTTTCTGAACATCTATCTTTTTAAGAGAGGCTTTCAATTCATCCTGAATATCAAATATTCCTTCAACAACTTATTCCTTAATGTCACATTATTCATTTTTATAAGAGTTACCTAAAACTACCACCATAAAATTTTCTCCATGATCATCGTAGTTATCTACCCTTTCAACCTCATATTCATCCAAAAATCATTTTATTTTGTATGACTATTCTTCTTTTTGATGAAATTTTTCTGGAACTTTTTCTTTTCATTAACATCGGAAAAATAATTCTTTATAGGAATTTGATCTTCATCCTCATCATAATCCTAGAAAATAATGTGGCTCCTTGTTGCATGATGAAAATAATTTACTCATCGAAATCATTCTAGTGGATGTTATCCTTTGGAAATTTTATTTTTATATTTTTATATTTAATGAAATGAATGACATTACCTCATATCTCTTTTCTTTATCCTTAAAATCATCAATGGTGATCTTATTCGTTTCATTAAATTCCACATCTTTGTAAATACCTTTTTCAAAAAACTCAATTCCCTTATTACTCATTTCATATGAGACAAGAGTATTGTGTAAGCTATCCAGTGTCTTCCCTTTTGGATCTTTACCCTCTAACACAGAAACATTTAGATAAATCATAAGGTAAATATTCTCAAGATATTCATAATGATCTTTACAAATTAAATATTTTCACTAAGAAAACACATGTATTCCATAAAAACATTCCCCATGTGAATGAATGGATCATTAAATTCATTGGTGTTTATTTTTACATGCTTATATTTGTTCTATAGAACATTCAATTTTTGTTCTCTGAATTTTGAATAAACTCCATGTATATTCATCATATTTTCTGACAATTAAAGTGTAGAAATAAATTACATAACCTTTTTTTATATTACAATGGATAAAGATCCTCTAGATTAATTGATTCCTCTGGTTTTAGCAGCTAATTTCCTTCTTTAATATTCTAAAAAAGCACCACTACCCACACTGGCCATAATTGCGTGTGTTTCTACTATATACACATCCATATCAAAGGAAAAAAATATTATTGAATTTGATTGTTCCTATATTGAAAATTTTATCTATTTCAGATCATAATCTCATTGATATTAACAACCTCTGTTAGATTAAAACTAATATTAAGCTTTGGCTCCAATATAAATGGTTAGAGAAACTAGTTAAAATACAATGATCGGAGTGGTGAATCAAGGTATGATAAATTAAAACAACTACTCCTTCTTAACATTTTTTTGAACAAAATTTGATTCTCTCTATTTCATATAGCAATGGAAGATCATAAATTAAATCATGAATGATACAAAACAATTTTACATGGTTCACCATCCCTTGGATACGTAAAACGATCATACAAAGATAATGTTCCTATGTAACAAATCCAATATAACCACACTATTGTATACAATGTTCAGAGATAACTCACAACCCCTCTTTGATTAAAATAAATAAAAATTTTAAATCACACTAATATCTCAACTGAATTTTGTTTACAACTTATTCAATAGATCCACTTTTTATATCTTCAATCAATATGTATTATACCTTATTTAGTGTATTGTTGAGTTACACTTTCATCCACATGATGAATTACTCTTTACCACATATGTACTTTAAAACTTAAAACATTCACAAAACGTTAGGTTTACCTATGTGAAGATTTAATGAATTATGTAAAACTCGGGCCGTTTTTATTGAAAAACAACTTTTTGTCACATACTACATGATGAAAATTCCCTTTCAATGTGCAACTCACTACATGTTCTCAACTCCCATCTTCTATGAAACTTACTACTTGTGTGAAACTCCCTTCTTGCGTGGAACTCACTAAATTAAAGATTTAGAGATCTGATTTCCTATAGGTTTTGAGAATTAATGAATGTGGGGGTATCCTCCTATATATAGGCATTACCGACCCTGTACGCAAGTTGTGCAAAATCATTCATGCATGTATCATTCGCTCAAACAAAATTTCCCCCAAACCAACTATTTACGAAAATAATTATATTATGATCCTTTCATTCCATTTCCATATTTTATAGTAATGATATTGAAAAATTCCTAGGTAAACCATTCCAAACCTCCTTAATACTTGTGCATAACATCCTTTTCAAAAAATAGTTTTCTTGATTCTCCAATTTTTGGACAGAAAATTGTGATAATCACTAGGACACAATGGCACCATTTATATGATTTTTTACCACATCCATATCATGCATTACTTTATTAGGTAATCCTGTTAACATATTTTGTGAATTATATCTCTAAAACTCCAAAAATTACTATGGAAACCCTTTTTGTCAACAGACACAATCGATCCAAAAATATGACAATGTTGCCTTGAGGGATTTTTTCCCAACAATGTGAATAACCAGAGGAAGGAAAAATTCATTGAATTTGATGAGATATGGTTCATATGATTTCATAAATGGAATAATAATCATAAATATTTCCAATTAATGATTTGATTGTATAAATAAAGCGTTAACACTTTGGTAACATAGAATCAGGAACCTCATGAAAGAATATGATTACATGAAGCCTAAAATAACATGAAAATAAGTATATGAATGATATATCCAGTCAATGGAAAGTATATATACCCCATAAAATAATATATGTATATAATGTGGCATGTATCTCAAATATGGTAATCTGAGACAAAATTAATTTATTGATTTGGTGAATTTTGAACCATAATCCCATGAATGAATGTTCAACAAATGGATCAATAAATGACCATAAAATTATGTGTAATAAATATAGAATATATTCATGGGAAATATATACATCAAAAAAATAATCAAGTGGTCACTATGACCTGTATCTCATAGAAAAAAAAAGTGAGATGAAATTCTCTCACCTTAATTATTGACTTTCTTCGAACATGCACAAACCTCCACTACTTTGGGTAACTTCCCTTAGTTATCAGAAAATCGATTCCACTGTTAGATATCTTCCCATGGGGAGGCTTCTTGTATGAGTGAAGGGATGTTTGGATATTATATTAGTAAAGAATTATAGAGCTAAAGGGATTTATAGGTGTGAATAAATGTAAGGGGCGTGTTGCATTTTATAGTGGAGGAGGAGCAGCATTGTTGTTAATTTTTGAAAAGGGAATTCCAGCTATGTTTTTACTATAAAATATGTCTCCAAATATGTACCAAATTAGTTAAATGGGAGTTTAGGGTAAAAATGATGTTATCCCATGGCTTTTGGACTAGTTTCTAGGTCATTTTCCCATTAAGATTATGGTTTGGTCCTTTGTTAAAGAACTTTTTATCTTAATCACTATAATTAGTTATACTCACATTAAATAATTGTTTCAGTCCAAATATAAGTTTATATTATTATACATAATAAATTACTATTATTTCAAAAATGAAATCATTTATTTCAAAAATCTAATCACATAATTGTAATAAATTAACTGAAATTTAATCATGTAGATAGGACACCAAAAAGGGTTTTAAAGTAAAAATGTTCAATTATTTGGTATGTTTTTATATCCAATTTAGAAGTGAAATTGATTAAAAATAAAAAAAATTAGATTAATTTATATGTATTCGATATAATTCAGATATAGAAAAAATTGACAAAATTATTTATCCAAATAAATAAAATAGACAAAAAAAATTTTTCAATTACAATTCTTTATTATTCATTATTAAATATAAAATAAAAAATAAAAAAAAACAAAAAATCACCCTAATCTATAATTTATGTTATGATTTCAAGTATATTGTTTTTTTTTTTGAAAAAAAAATTACAAATGATTCAAAAATCCTATTTAAAATGGGTTCTCATGAAAATTGTTAAAATAACACATAGATAAATATATCTTTTTATTCTTAAAATTGGATTTATTAATATTTTATACCTATAAAATATAATAGATTATTATTGAAAATAATTATGGAATACATAATATATAAAGTTATTTGAAAACATTTATCATAAATGTTTTTTAGTTTTATTCAGATAATACGGTCTTTCTACATAGAAAATTATTTTCCTTAAAAAAAGAATTTCTTCATTTGAAAATATTTATTAATTTCATTTTAATCTAATTAAAAACCAAATTATTCATTTTATATACTTTTTTTAATCATATTATAATAGTTTAGTTAATTTATTTCTTCCATTACAATGGATAAAAAGTAGAAATAATAATATTTTAATAATCATATTTATAGTGTATTTTAGTTCGGTGAAAACTCAGCATTGCATGGAAGAAAATATATCGAAGGGTCTTATTAATTTTTGTAATAAAATAATGACATTGTGTTGTGTATACCAGAAGATTATCCAATTGATTCATGTATTTCACAATTAACATGGTGTTGCATACAACAAAATCCAAACATTGTTTTTTTTAATTTATATTCATAATTTAATGAAATAAAAAATATCAAAATGATTTGGAAAAAATATTTCACAAAATATTTGGGTGTTACATGAACCCCTAATGCGACGCTTGAAGTTTGAATCAAACAAGACATTTGTAGTGGGTAGTTGGGAGTGACTATTGGGAAAGAAGGATTTGTAACTATCATATTCCATTAATTTATGATCAATTATATTGTTGAATATCATTTTTAGTTATGCATTTGGTATTAAAGATGTATGAATCCTAAAGAGACTAAGATAAAATTCTATAAATTTGGATATTACCACACTCTTGGGGTGGTGTGACCTACACCACCAGTGATACCACATGTATTACCACTTTATATAACTCTTTTTATACCCGATCATGGCATTAATGATCTATTTTATGAGGTTTTACTACATTTCATGAAAACCATAAAGGGAGTTCCACGACCAACCCTGTCCATCGAAGAGTTGAAATGATAATTTCAATATTAGAATGCACTTAATTTCTATGGGGTGGTGGCCCTCAAGACCTTGAGCCTTTGCTAGAGGAAATATTTTTTATCATAGAGAATTTGGAGATTCCTCTATAGAGGAGGGTTATTGTCATTATGTATATTATCCATTTATCCAAGAAGTTACATTTTTATTATCATAATTATGAAAATCATCCTCGAGCCATGATTTGGAGGGAATTAAAATATGTATCATATTATTACTTCATTCTGAAAATATAGATAGATGAATGAGTAACTTATTTTCTCACCAATAGTTGGGTAATATGTTTTTGGTGGACTATTCAGCTAATTCAATGGAACTCAATAATGTAATCCTTACTCTTCATAGTTGTTAACTGAACTGATAAAGGTTATTTGAGGATGATATTAGGTAATCCATTAGATATTAGGAGATAATTTTCATGCTAACTAAAATTTTGAAATATTAAAACAGGTTCTCATAACTGATATTAACCTGATGTAAGTAGAAGTCATGTGAAATGGTAGTTAAATTAATATGACTGGATTAATTTTATCCAATTGTAAAAAGAAGCTATTTTAAAATTCTCAGTAGAGCAATAGTCATTAGATTACACTCTCGTGTAGCCAGGTGTTATGCCAATAATGATGAAATCCAGTTTATGTTAAGACATATTGTGACAAAATCACAATTTAAAACTAATCTTAAGACAATATGGGTTATCTTATGTAGATTCATTAGAACCCTCAACTTGTTTATACTAGGATATGATCTTCACTAGCTCCCTCTTCTATAGTGGGAATCGCCTCTCTACATTCGGAATAGAGCTGAAGGACTACAAACTGAGCCCGGTGAGGAGGTGGCCACGAAATTTGTAGTTTTACATTAGATATGAAACACCCGCAGAGAGGGACAAATCTGGGTATTCAGGTGGTAGTAGAGGAATAAGAATCAAGCAATATATATCTTGTAGAGCCTACTATTATAGAGAAGGGTTACAATCTATCTATATATTGAGATAAATTTTTTCACCCTCAACATTATTATATGCCCTACTTGATACTAGATCCTTATATTTGTAAATGCATACAATTTTGGAATGTAGCCTTGGTTTATATGATGAATATTCTTATAGTTTAATGATTCTGAAAAATCATATGGGAATTAGATTAGTGAATGTACACTTTTGAAATGAGTGTCCTCTAGAGATTGGTGGCTATCATTTATTAGGGAATATCTTTTACCTTGATATCATGGGGTTTTTCATCATTATCAGGATAATATAGATGGTTCCCTATCATTCTCATATTTATTTTTTTGACCAAAGGGTTTCATTTTCATCATGATAGGGAGGATGATATATTAATAAAGGTGGAAAGTGTGTACAAGATAGTTGAGTTGGGCTAAGGAATCATGGGTTGTGTAGAGTACTGTCTTATATTTATAGTCATAATTATAATGATCTAGAAATGTTCCAAATAGATTTATTTCCTATATTGGATTGTTTCTAGTTCATTTTTCTTATTGAGTATTCTATTCTTCCTCCTAAGGTAAATTTTGAGTTTACTATAGAGATTTTTCTAAGAGTAGCACCAATATATATTCCTAATAATAGGATGGAACATGATGAGATTCCAGAACTCAATATGTCATTTGAGATCGTGGTATCTAAAGTAATTATATAGCCCAATACTTCACTATAGGCTTCACCCATTAATTTCCACTAAAAATATGATACGACCCTCATATAGATTAGATTAATGATGGTTGAATCATTTTATTGTCATGAACTGATATCCACTCAATCGTATAGATGACATATTCAACCAAATATGAGGAGATCATGGTTTCCCAATGATTGATTCAATGTCATGAAATCACCTTGTAAATAAGAGACCCTATTATAAACCACATTTGAAATTAATATGTCTTGTGTGAGTGTTTGGTTATGTCATTTTGTCTCATGAATTTTGTGGAAGGTTTCATGGCCCATATGATTCTTGTTTTACACCCAAACATGGATTCATTTATTTCGGTTTTCATGGATGAAATATAAGTGTATTATCACACTCTATACAATCATTCCAATCATGTTGAAATCATATTGAATACACTATGATAAAATTGGTTATATGTCAGTATCAAAAAAAAATCTTCTTGATCAATAAGGTTTGTTTCTTATTGAATACCATATCAAAAAACCGATGTATCTATTGATCGAACGAGTGTGAGAACCATGGATTCCTCAAAAAAGATAACAATTTCTTTATCATAAAGTTATTTTTTAGGCTCAATGGATATTATAATGATTTTATCCAGGATTTTTCAAACCTTGAAACACCTCACAAAAGATTGAAAAATAAGGGTGTTGCATTTACTTTTTATAAGTATTTTGAAAAATTCATTCAATAATTTTAAATGAGATTATCCTCAGAACCAATCATAATTTTACGTAATCCTGGGAGAGGATTTATGATTTGTTTATGAATACTTAGTAATTGGACTGTGATTTATTTTGGTGGAAGTGATTCATGTCATAGAGTACATGTCTTTATATTTGAGGCCTCAAGGGAAATATTACCTAAAACAAAATCATGAGGTAGATGAAATTCATCAGGAAATGTATTTAGTGATGAATTATTTTGTGGTAGAATGAGTATTTATGTACACAGAGCATAAAGGTATAAAATATATATTTACTCATCGTGATTTTATTATCAGACATCAAAGATGGGTTTAAAACCTATAGTATTTCAATATTGATCTTTTTTATATCCCTGGAAAGGGAAATACATCTATAGATTCTATTAGTTAGAATAAATTGTCACCAAATATTTTGGAATCTACTAGTGAGTGGAAATTAATAGATTTGTTTTATGAGATTAAAATATAGATTTAGATCATCTCTGGTATCTTGTACATGGAACAATATCTATGACTTATTCACTTATGGATAGTGTGATGTAGAGAAAACATTCTAATTCTAAATGGTTGGTCATAAAATGATGTGTCTTAGGTTAGGACTCGCCTCTTGGAAGGATCATTGAATATGATGAGATCATATGTGTTCATGGATCTGTTTGACTTCCTATACACATATATGATGATTTTATGTGAAAATATACTGATCAAATTTTTGATAATCCTTATGATAACATCAAGATGTACCATGATTTACATTCAAGTGTTGGTGGATATTGATGAAAAGGTAGATAGTCAGGTTTTTACTCAGTAGTCCACCAGTCAATAGTTGAAGGTAGAAAACCATCAACATTTTGGATTTTTATTATTGTTACCAATTCAGGAGTTGAAACACAATTTCTTCACTAGGAATTTTGTGACAGGATTACTAAAATCACCTCAAGGAATTTATGTCATATGGTTGGTCCTATAATGATTGAGAAGGGTCTCCACTACTAGAAAAAGAGGATTTACCAATGGTTCTGAATTGTTGGGAAAGGCCAGAGAACTGTTCGTATAAATTATACCCACGGTTCTGTGAACTGTTGGTAAGTAAGCCATTGAGATAGCTTTTCCCAATGGTTTACATAGAACTGTTGTGATAGGTTAGAAAAATTATCCTACCCCAATAGTTCCCTAAACCATTCGGAAAGTTTATCCCAACGGTTTCCCCTGAACCGTTGGGATAACCATCATTTTCCCATTGTTCCCAACGGTTTCTAAAACCATTGGGAATGTATTTTTACCAAAGGTTACCTTTGAACTGTTGGTAAAAACTTTATATGAATCCTATGCTAATGGTTTGAAACTGTTGTCATAGGCTATGCAATGCAAATTGCACAACAGCCTGCAATTTCCACAGCATGCTGCAATTTGCACATCACTGGTAATTCTCCAATAACATTGTACCTACAATAACTAACTAACACATACATATACAGAACAAATTCAAACACATTTAACATATAATGCATATGGAAATATACACATCCAGAATTAAATCATAATTTATAACTTAATTATAAACATACATAATTAATTTAAACATACACATTTAAATGTGTTTTTTCTAGAAGTGATGTCCATTTTAAACTGAATACATACACATGGAGTGATACCGGCTACACTGTGCCTCGGATTGAGGTGAGGTTGACTTGTACACGTCACAAATGACCCATGGATAATTTTCCTAAAGTATCAACATATTCTGAAATCATTTGGTTGGTTTTCTGTATGTCATTTATTGACACTTAAAATGTTGTTCATTTAAAATACATGAGACACATTGAGTGGTTCCGGCCACACCATGACTCAGATTAAGGCAGGGTTGACTCGTACACGTCACATATGGCTCATTGATCATTGTGCTAATGTTTCAATGCATTCCAAATGTGTTCGTTCAGTTTACTATATGCCAGTAGTCTTTAATTAAAATGTTGTCCATTTAAAATAAACGTGACAAATTGAGTGTTTTCGGCAACATCACACCTCGTATTGAGGTGGGGTTGACTTGAAAATGTCACATATGACCCATGGATCGTTGTCCTATTGTTTCAATGGAATTAGGATGTTTTAGGATAGTTTTCCATATGTCAGTTGTTGTTTTCACATAAAATGGTGTCCTTTTGAAAAAAAAGAGACACTTTGAGTGGTTCCAGTCACGACATGCCTTCGATTGAGGAGGGGTTGACTCGTACATGGCACATATGACCCATGGATCGTTTTCCTAATGTTTCAATAGAAATTGAATTTGTTTGGTCGGTTTTCCGTATGTCAGTTGTTGTTTTCAATTAAAATCCTGTCCATTTAAAAAAAAGAGACACATTGAGTGTTTCCGGCTACACCATGCCTCGGATTGAGGAGGGGTTTACTCGTGCATGTCGTGTATGACCCATGGATCGTTTTTCTAATGTATCAACAAAATCAGAATTCGTTTGGTCAGTTTTCCATATGTACTTAAAATGTTGTCCATTTTAAACAAAACAGAGACACGTAGAGTGATCCCAGCCACACTATGACTCGTATTGAGGCACGGTTGACTCGTACACGTCACATATGACTCATGGATCGTTGTACTATTGTTTCAACCAAATAAGAATTTGTTTGGTCGGTTTACCATATGTCAGTTGTTGTTTTCAATTAAAATGAAGTCCGTTTTAAAATATAGAGAGACACTTTGAGTAGTTCTGGATACTCTGCACCCCAGATTGAGGCTAGGATGAAACGTAAACATCACATATGACCCATGGATAGTTTTCCTAATGTTTAAATAGAATCCTAATGCATTTAGTCAGTTTTTCGTATGTCTGTTGTTGTTTTCAGTTAAAATTTTTTCCATTTCAAATAAACTTGAGACACTTTCCGACGTGACAGCCACACATGGCCTCAAATTGAGGAAGGGTTGACACATACACATCAAAAATGACTCATGGATCATTTTACTAACATTTCAATAGAATCTGAATGAATTTGGTTGGATTTCCATATGTCATTTGTTACTTTCACTTAAAATGTTATCCATTTTAAACTATAGAGAGACAATTCAAGTGGTGTCGGCCACACCGCGCCTTGGGTTGAGGCTGGGTTTACTCACACACGTCACATATGACTCATGGATTTTTTCCCTAATGTTTAAATGGAATCTGAATGTGTTAGGTAAGTTTTTCGTATGTCAGTTGTTCTTTTCACTTAAAATGATGTCCTTTTGAAACAAAAGAGAGACACTTTTAGTGGTGTCGGCCACACCGGGCCTCGGATTGAGGCGGGGTTAACTCGTACATGTCACATATGACTCATGGATCATCACATATGACTCATGGACAGTTGTTCTAAATTATCAACACAATCCAAATGCATTTGGTCTGTTTTCGTATGCTAGTTGATATTTTCACTTAAAATGTTTTCCATTTTAAATAAACCTGAGACACTTTGAGTGGTGTTGGCCACACCGGGCCACATATTGAGGCGGGGTTGACTCGTACACATCACATATGACCCATGGATAGTTTTTCTAAATTAACAAAAAAATCCTAATGAGTTTGGTCGGCATTTCGTATGCTAGTTGTTATTTTCACTTAAAATGTTGTCCATATCAAATAAACATGAGACACTTTTAGTGGTTCTAGACACAATGGGCCTTGTATTGATGTGGGGTTGACTCATACACATCAGAAATGACCAAAAGATCATTGTCCCAAAGTATCAACACAATGCGAACGCGTTTCGTCAGTTTTTCGTATTTCAGTTGTACTTTTCACTTAAAATGTTTTCCATTTCAAACAAAATTGAGACACTTTGAATGGTGTCGGCCACACAATGCCTTAGATTGAGGTGGGGTTGACATGTACACATCACATATGACCCATGGTTTGTTTTGCTAAACTATCAACACAATCTGAATCCGTTTGGTTTGTTATCCGTTTGTACTTAAAATGTTGTCCATTTGAAACATAAGAGAGACACTTAGAGTGATCCCGACCACACTACGACTCATATTGAGTTGGGGTTGACTCCTACACATCACATATGACCCATGGATAATTTTGATAAAGTATCAATAGAATCCTAATGTGTTTGTTCAGTTTTCCGTATGCCAGTTGTTCTTTTCACTTAATATCACATCCATTTTAAACAAAAGATACACAATTAGGGTGCAACCGGCCTTACCTCAACTCATATTTAGATGGGGTTGACTCGTACACGTCACAAATGACCCATGGATCATTTTACTAATGTATAATCACAATCCGAATGCATTTGGTCGGTTTTCCTTATGTCAGATGTTATTTTCACTTAAAATGTTGTCTCTTTAAAATAAACTTGAGACATTTTGAGTGGTGTTGGCCACACCTGAGGCATGGTATTACCATCTTGCAAAACAGACATGTTCTCAGTTTATCATTAAGGAACCAATATCACAAATGAGTAATAAAAACCATCCGGGTAGCCCTCACCTAGAAACCAAAGCATACATCCTGAATTTAAAGTCCAAATCCCCTGAGCATGACGAGTCCGTCAATGAGACCTTAACATGTCACCCATGTCTTATCCTAAAAATTGAAAAGTAAACCAATTCAAAAAAAGCATAATTCACATAACATGGAGAATGTAAACAAGGATTTGTCTTCAAATTAAATCATATCATCACATGTATTTGATGAGCATGAGCTAATAAGCTTACCAAGACATTAATATAATTCAAGACATACAAAAATGGAATAATCCCAAATAACATTGCATGATCAGAGAAATAAAAAAAGGCATGTGAAATCAAGGAGGAGGGTGGGGGCTGTCTGGGGGACCGGGGAGGAGGGTGGGGGCTGTCCGAGGGGGTTGTCTGGGGGGCTGTCCGGGGTCCAGGGAGAAGGGTGGGGTGGCTGTCTATAGCGACCCCCAAACCCAGGGTGCTTAATGAGACATGATATACATAACATTACATCATTACAAATTAAATATCATGTCTCATTACTACAGAAGATCGCGAGGCTCCGGATTCTTGGAAACCAGCTGCTTCCGATTAACTTAATTGGTATCAACCATTCCAGAAAAATTTTAAACAAAACGTAGGGTGAGCAAAAATGCTCAGTAAGGGGTTTTAAAAACATTTTAAGAAAATCCTTTCTCAAAGAAGTCATTTTTAAGAGAGTAAAACACTTTCTTAAAACAAAACGTTATCTTTTCTTAAAACATGAAATCCATCATTCTTTGAAAACCACTTGCACAAAGAAGCACATACTTGAAATAAGCTTTAAAGTAAACATGATCAGAGTGCGCAATATAAGAATAATAAACAATGCATGATATTCAAACAAGGTTACTTAAATTCTAATAAGAATTCTGTGACTAAGAAGGGAAAACGTGCATATCATGGTTCATGAGAATATACAGTTCATCTAACAGTTTACCACATGAAAATAGTTCTTGACATAAGAATTATATTGTCATAGCCATGGGAGCTTTCAACTAGGGGTTGTCCTGTTAGTTTAACTAACCCCTGGTTGACCTTAATCATTACATGCAGAGGGAATGTATAATACTGGAGTTTTTCAAGACCTTTTTTCAAGACTGTATAACTGACTTAACGGGTCAAGGCTCATTGCCCACCCCGTTTCCTTGATAGCTCGAGCCATGGCTAGTTTCCAAGACCGTCACACATAATCGTCTCATGAGACTCCTTCTTTACCCAATGCATTAGAGCGCTGTATAATTCTGGGCGCACCCGTCACATCATTCTTGTTGCGCTATATAATTCCGGGTGCACCTGTCACATGTAAGTCCTATACATCCCTAACATATCTTGACATGGTCATTCATTCATAGGGTTCCATACATTCATGATTAAACCCCATTTTCACATACGTATTCATAACATGAAAATAGTTATATCATTAAAAACATTATGACATGCATGCTAAAGCTTCATGCACATAAAAAAATTAACATTTGAAAACTTGGGTTTTAAGAAAATAAACATAACACTTAACATTCCATACATCATAATATCCAATTAAAGCATGGTCATTCATAACTTTAACATATGATGATAATTGGATATCATGGGTGTTTAATACAGGCAGTTGAAGTTACAATGTGCATAATCAAGTCCATCATGGGGAAATCATGTATATAATTGTGTAAACTCTTTTATTATCACTTTAAATAAACATGAGTACATACTTATGAATACATGTATGCACTTGTAAAAGTTCAAGGAGTCCATACTAACCATTTTCACAAAGGAAAAATCCTGATTTATCCAAAGTAGTGATAAATAAAAATTCTCAATTGCAAGAATAATTTTGAAATCAAACCATCCCATAAACTTCATCATGCTATATTGTAATAAATTACAAAACATGGAAACCAAGTTCATATTAATTTATATACACATTGATATAATCACATGTATGTATATACATAACAATATACTTCCTTCACTTGCATAATTCTACCTATTCATTCAATTACTCAAAATCTACATTTTTTTATAGGCGAAAGGAAAAAATCAGGGTTATAAACACTAGAAAAGGTTATATACTTGCGTATATCATCTTATACATATGTGTATATGAAAGTATATATCTATATACACATATATAAACACAAGGTGTAAGATGCAAGAACCCGCACCCAAATAAAGCAGATCCTTCGAACCCTTACCCCAATTTTAGGTTTTCACAAAGAGGCTGACAAGATCGGTTCTCGGAATAGGTAAAACAGGTTTATATAGTCCTATATATACACAATTATAAAACAAGTGTACATAACTATATAAAACTTATAAAAATGGTAAGAAACTATGTAGAGGATTTTCCCCCTTACTCCTAATCGGTTCTTTAAGATGAGAGGGATCCCATGATCTAGGTTTGCACCGGTTTCACACACACCATAGATATATATAACATGTATATATATTTACACATTTATATAAACCGAAACTTGACCAAACCATAGAAAATTAAAAACCTACTTCTTACCTTTCGTGGAGAGGAGAAGTAGATGAGGCAGGAGGAACATAATGAATAAACGCAGAAGATATATATACATATAACATGTATATCCATACATATATATATATATAAACCCCGGAGTTTACACAATCTTAGAAAAAAAGAAACACGACCCTTACCTTAGCTTGGAGTGGAGAAGGAGAAACAAAGCAGCAATGGGGTCCAGGAGCCGGAGAAATATAGGGAGCCGGATGAAAAACCTCCGGCCTACGGTGCAACAGGGTTTTTAAAAAAACAGAGGACAAAGACCCACATGCAAGGGGTATCCGAGGGACGGGGGTCGGTGTCGGCTCGTGGAAATCGGGGAGCAGCTCAGGTCCAATCGCCAGACTAGGTGAAGAAAACGGAGGCCTAGACCTACTGGTTCGAGAACGCCAGGAAGAAGAAGAAAACAAGGTGTCGGTGGAAGAAGAAGCCATGGGGAAGGAAAACGAAAAAAACAACGGACAGTCGGGATTTGAGGATGCCGGATCAGACGGTCTAGCTGCGTTGCGGAGTTTTAAATCACGCGGCTTCATAATATATTTGTTTATATATATATATATATATATTACGTTTTTATCTTATACAATATGTTATTTTATTGATTTATTAAACCTATTATAAAATCATTATTATTATTAGTAAACCATAATTTTTGATCGTTTATTATTATATTTTGAACAGTCAACGGTTTACATAATTAATTAAATCACCCTTATCAAAACATATTATTATATAAATATATGTATTCATATATATATATTTTTTAAACACCAATAATATTTATTAACCTTATTATATTACTATTATTATTATTTTAAACCATATTTACTAATTACATAAAATTTCATTATGAAAAACAAAGATTAGAAACATTGGGTGCTCAAAACATAACACATACATATATATATATATATTAATGTCCTTTTTTAGTTAACTACCTTAATTTTTCTTAATTAATGATTATTATTAAACATAACTACATTCATTCATACTTAAAAGTGTTTCGATATAAATATCATCACCATGAAACACATAAGTAAAAGAAATTAAAGTTTGATGTAGTTTCCAAAACTGTTTATCCAAGCTATAAACATTTGTATTAACACTAGCCCTTAAATTTAATTTAGAGAAAAAGAATTATTTGATTTGATGCAATATATATATATAACTCAAGGTTTAACACATATTTAGACAAAATAAAAACTCATTAGCTTTAATATAATTACAACATAAAATTTTAATTGCTCAAATCAAGAAAATATGTGTAGTGAATAATAATTTTAATTTTTCGTAAAGAATAATTCACATTTTTGGGAAAACAAGACATAAATTGATTAAATTATCATTGATGTCACTTTTAAACATTAAAGAAAATTACACACTTAGCATTCCGATCCTTTTGGGGTAAATCATTTTATTTCCAACGGTCAAAATAAAACTTAGAAGATAAGAAAAACCAACGGTCAAAATAAAACATATGATTCTTGGGGAAACCAACGGTCGAATTTAAAGCCATTTGGGGTTCAACGGTCAGATTAGGGTGCTTATAAAAGGGTCTGGTCTTGGGGTGTTCCTCACTTCAGGTGACTGAAGGAGAAACAAAGATGGTTCGTGTGATCTCCTTGGTGCTGAGCACGGTTGCAATGGCTTCGTCCATCCTCATGTTCATTATGATGGACGCTCGAAACCCCAACCACATTCTCGTGCTCTTAGTAGTTTTAAGCGGTCTCCCCATTATTGTAATTGGGTTCTTAGTTGGGATTTTCGGTTAGTTTATCTTCTTGTTCGGTGAGTGGATGTTGTAGCCGAGATGTTGCTTATTTGAATAAAAGGAGTTTTCATCCATATGATTCGTTTTATTATTAATACCTTATTATTTTTTTGTTGGTTCACATAACGGGTGACATTAAAAAGCAAACTTGTCAAAAAAAAATCAAAACATGGTTTTCTTGGGTCGTTACATCACTTCCCCCTTCAAAGAATTGCGCCCTCGCAATTCTATCATAAAAAAAATAGAAAAACTGAAACCCCATTCATAGAACACTACCGAAACAGTGGATATGGCTCGGTTAACGGGATACCGAAGTTGGCACAAAACTCTTCTGTTTCACTAGCCCAAATGCACCTCGAACAGTACTCCTTGAACTCCTGTTCGTGCATACTGCACACAGGCTTCCAAAGGGAGGCTCGTGCGATGCAAAGCTCGGAAACGTCTGAGTAGATAAACTCCTTGATGACTCTTCTGGCCATATCATGCTCGAGGTAGTCGAGAGGGATGATTCGGTTGAGGAGACTGAGATTCAAGACTTGGAACATGTAGGCTGCACTGAGCTGGCCATTCTGAGCAGCCACGAGGAAGCACGCTCTAGCAGAAAAGTTTTGTGCCAGAGTGAAACACTGTAACAGGCCCTCAATGTATCTTCCCCTTCACCTGTAGCAGGGGAGTTGAGCCGTGGAAATGAGGTAAAAGACACGATCATCCTTTTGACATAAGCGAAGGATCTCTGGACCATTTGCTAAATTGAGCAAATGATGACAGGACCCTCCCAGGAGGAGAAAGGATGGATAATCCACCATGCATGCCTTGATCAAGATGACTTCTACTAGCTCATCGGGTAGGGATGAGAAGTTCGTTTGACCAGCCTTCTGAAAACAAACATCGAAGGGAAACTCTTAAAAACATTGATAAGGTGGAGAAATGAATGGAAATAAGAAACTTCCATTTATGAAAAAGTTTACACGGAAAAGTTTGAGTTTACAAGAGGTACACCACCAAGAGCGGAAAAACTTCCTAACTCTTCAAACCACACACAGGATGAACAGACAGAACTAATCGCATGGGAACATTTATAACACCTCATGAGTTTAGCATGAGGGGTATGGATTTGGAAAATGTCAGTATACACTTCTTGCCTAAGAGACAAACGGGTGGACTCATTTTCCAACGCTCCAAAGTCCATTAACTGGCCCCAGAAGCCGTAGTGAAAAATCTGGCACAGGTAAGCTGCTTGGAGGTCTCCGGCAGCAGCAGCTTCTTGAAAAGGGTTATCAAGCATTGTGCCAAATTCCTCGCCAGTTGTAAACACTCGGAAGAGTACTTCGTGATACCTTCCCCGATGTGCATAAGAGGGAAATTGGGTCATCATCATTAGGAGATAATCCATCCCCAATCCCCGGTGAAGACTAAGCACCCCTGATGAGTTTGACACATCGTACAGGTGCTTACACGTCATGTGAATTTGGGAATAGTTTAGAAAGTTCTCACGCCTAGCTAGAGATTCAATGTTCTCTAGAGCCTTAGTGGGAAGTAACAAAAGGTCGGTAGGTACATCATCCATCTAAAAGTTAAAACATTTTTACTTAGTTAGTCTTAGCAATACATTTATATCACCTGGTTTTCCAGAGATGCCTGAACCCATCCTCTGATACCAACTGTAGCGACCCCCAAACCCAGGGTGCTTAATGAGACATGATATACTTAACATTACATCATTAAAAATTAAATATCATGTCTCATTACTACAGAAGATCGTGAGGCTCATGATTCTGGGAAACCAGCTACTTCTGATTAACTTCATTGGTATCAACCATGCCTGAAAAATTTTAAACAAAACGTAGGGTGAGCAAAAATGCCCAGTAAGGGGTTTTAAAAACATTTTAAGAAAATCATTTCTCAAAGAAGTCCTTTTGAAGAGAGTAAAACACATTCCTAAAACAAAACATTATCTTTTCTTAAAACATAAAATCCATCATTCTTTGAAAACCACTTGCAGAAAGACGCACGTACTTGAAATAAGCTTTAAAGTAAACATGATCAGAGTGCGCAATATAAGAAGAATAAAAAATGCATGATATTCAAACAAGGTTACTTAAATTCTAAAAAGAATTCTGTGACTGAGAAGGGAAAACATGCATATCATGGTTCATGAGAATATACAGTTCATCTAACAGTTTACCACATGAAAACAGTTCTTGACATAAGAATTATATTGTCATAGTCATGGGAGCTTTCAACTAGGGGTTGTCCTGTTAGTTGAAATAACCCCTCGTTGACCTTAATCATTACATGCAGAGGGAATGTATAATACTGGACTTTTTCAAGACCTTTCATCAAGACCGTATAACATACTTAACGGGTCAAGGCTCACTGCCCACCCCGTTTCCTTGATAGCTCGAGCCGTGGCTAATTGCCAAGACCGTCGCACATAATCGTCTCATGAGACTCCTGCTTTACCCAATGCACTGGAGCGCTATATAATTCTAGGCGCACCTGTCACATCATTCTTGTTGCCCTATATAGTTCTGGGCGCACCCGTCACATGTAAGTCCAATACATCCCTCACATATCATGACATGGTCATTCATTCATAGGGTTCCATACATTCATGATTAAACACCATTTTCACATACGTATTCATAAAATGAAAATAGTTCTATCATTAAAAACATTATGACATGCATGCTGAAGCTTCGTGCACATAAAAAAAATTAACATTTGAAAATTTGGGTTTTAAGAAAATAAACATAACACTTAACATTCCATACATCATAATACCTAATTAAAGCATGGTTGTTCATAACTTTCACATATGATGATAATTTGATATGATGGGTGTTTAATACAGGCAGTTGAAGTTACAATGTGCATAATCAAGTCCATCTTAAGGAAATAATATATATAATTGTGTAAACTCTTTTATTAACACTTTAAATAAACATGAGTACATACCTATGAATACATGTATGCACTTGTAAAAGTTCAAGGAGTCCATACTAACCATTTTTACAAAGCAAAAATTCTGATTTATCCAAAGGAGTGATAAATGAAAATTCTCAATTGCAAGAATAATTTTGAAATCAAATCATCCCATAAACTTCATCATGCTATATTGTAATAAATTAAAAAACATGGACACCAAGTTCATATTAATGTATATACACATTGATATAATCACATGTATGTATATACATAACAATATACTTCCTTCACTTTCATAATTTTACCTATTCATTCAATTACTCAAAATATCCATTTTTTTATAGGTGGAAGGAAAACAATCATGGTTATAAACATTGAGAAAAGGTTGTATACTTGTTTATATCATCTTATAAATATGTGTATATGAAAGTATATATATATATACACATATATAAACACAAGGTGTAAGATGCAAGAACCCGCACCCAAATAAAGCAGATCCTTCGAACCCTTACCCCAATTTTAGGTTTTCACAAAGAGGCTGACACGATCGGTTCTCAGAATATGTAAAACAGGTTTATATAGTCCTGTATATACACAATTATAAAACAAGTGTACATAACTATATAAAACTTACAGAAATGGTAAGAAACTATGTAGAGGATTTTCCCCCTTACTTCTAATCGGTTCTTTAAGCTGAGAGGGATCCCATGATCTAGGTTTGAACCGGTTTCACACACACCATAGATATATATAACATGTATATATATTAACACATTTATATAAACCGAAACTTGACCAAACTGTACCAAATTAAAAACCTGCTTCTTACCTTGCTTGGAGAGGAGAAGTATACGAGTCAGGAGGAACCGAATGAATAAACACAGAAGATATATATACATATAACATGTATATCCGTACATATATCTATATATAAAACCCGGAGTTTACACAAACTTAGAAAAAAAGAAACATGACCCTTACCTTAGCTTGGAGTGGAGAAAGAGAAACAAAGCAGCAACGGGGTCCAGGATCCGGAGAGATCTAGGGAGCTGGATGAAAAACTTCCGGCCTACGGTGCAATATGGTTTTAAAAAAAACCGAGTACAAAGAACCACATGCAAGGGGTATCCGAGGGAGGGGGGTCGGTGTCGACTCGTGGAAAGCGGGGAGCATCTTGGGTCCACTTGCCGAACTAGGTGAAGAAAACGGAGGCCTAGCCCTACTGGTTCGACGATGCCAGTAAGAAGAAGAAAACAAGGCGTCGGTGGAAGAAGAAGCTACGGGGAAGGAAAACGCGAAAACCAACGGACGATCGGGATTTGAGGATGCCGGATCGGACGGTCCAGCTGGGTTGCGGAGTTTTAAATCACACGGCTTCATAATATATTTGTTTATATATATATATATTTTACATTTTTATCTTATACAATCTGTTATTTTATTGATTTATTAAACCTATTATAAAATCATTATTATTATTAATAATCCACAATTATTGATCATTTATTATTATATTTTGAACAGTCAATGGTTTACTTAATTAATTAAATCACCATTATCAAAACATATTATTATATAAATATATGTATGCATATATATATATATATTTTTAAACACCAATATTTTTTATTAACCTTATTATATTACTATTATTTTTATTTTAAACCATAATTACTAATTACATAATATTTCATTATGAAAAACAAAGATTAGAAACATTGGGTGCTCAAAACATAACACATACATACATATATTTTTTTTTTATTTACTTTATTAGTTAAATACCTTAATTTTTCTTTATTAAATATTATTATTAAACATAATTACATTTATTCATACTTAAGAGTGTGTCGATATAAATATCATGTAACACCCCAAGCTTCCACGGTACGTTTCACTTCGAATAATGCAATAACGTGTGTTGTACGCAACCTCGAGCTCTAACACACACCACAACGAATTAAACTAGCCGTTGTGAATTGTAATACCTACTTTTTGAAATTTTATAAATTTTATTTATCAAAATGGACTTCATTTTTGAATTCGGAATATCAATTATAGCTTAGGGTGAAATTTTGGCATTGTTTTGAAAAACTTCAATTTTTGATGAATAGTGAAACCACTAAGTGGTAGTTAAATAACCGATTTTTTGAAATATTACCACTTCTGTGATTTGATTTTCAAAAATCCGACATACATGGTTGTCATTAAGAAGTAAAATGTGGTTCAATGAGATTAAAATAATTTTTTGGTGAATAGTAACTTTTAAGTTCTTAATCACGATTAGAGGTAATTAGTGTAGTTTAAGGTAAAAACAATGTTTTAATAATATGATATGAGCTTGACACTTGTCCTAATCCTATTGGATGAGTCATGGCCGACCAAGACAACCCATGGGTCAACTTGGGGACCCCATGGAGCCACTTTGGTTGGAAAATGACAATAATATATATTTATTTAATGTTAAAATTAAATTGACACAAACATGAGTTGTTTTACTAAAACAATTTTTAAGTGGGGTTACACAAGTCCAAATTTTGATTATAAATATTAATTAGAAAGATAAAAAGAGTTCCTAAATAATAGTATTTTGTTTATAATTTTTAGACATTAAATAAATTAAATTATATATGACATCATGATGATGCAGTGATGACCTCATTATTTAACGATTTAAATAAAATGGAAAGATAATGTAAAATCCCAAGCGTACACTTGTCAAAAACCTATTGGATGAGTAGATTTAGAACACTTACCATCTTATCCTCGAATTATATAAGTTTGGGACCTCTAAAATCCGAAACTCATTTTATAATAAAATGATATTTCTTTACTTTCCAAGAGTGCCCATCCTCTCCACTTATAAAAGGCCCCCACCTCTACCACCTCATTCACACTTTCAAGCCATTTTTCTCAGCCAACTTCTGCCCAAATACTCTCCCAACTTCCCCCTATTACTCCTAGAAGCCTCACTTTGGGTAGAACTCTTCCCAAGGAAGCCTTTGGCTAAAATCAAAAGGATTTACCCGATTTTGAGGTAATGTCTTCTGTAATGTTGTTTTGTTTTATTTTTCTTCTCCAACCCCCTAAACTCTTTTTATTAATTTCTTTTGTAACAACACCAGTATCCTCAATATACTAGTATGTTTTTATAAGAAGGATTCGAGCTACACTTTCACACACCTACATCTAATGGTTAAAGAACATACGGTTTCTGTGGATGGCGAATTTCTGCCTCACGAAACGATGATTGTTCAACACTCATATAACACCTTCAAAGGTGGACATTAAGATGTCACTATTTTTATATATGATATATAATATGTTTATGTTTTACTTATGCTTCTGTATTTCTCATTTATGGCATACTTTATTATTTCCATTATAGGTAAAACGCGATAATTTCATTTTAGGAAGTGCGGACTACCGCCCCCTCAAAGTGATTTGAATCGTTAATCCCATATGTGGGATGTATAAAGAATGGAGTAAATGGTATTATACAGTATATTATACTGGAATTATATTATACATTTATATAATTATGATTTCGTTCCATTAAATATGAAATTGAAATGAAAGTAGCATTCATGCGTACGTATGGCTTACCATCTCCATGAACGGTGCATTTCATTTCTTACCTCTAAATGTTACGTAATATAATAAATGTATATACTAGATATATATGATATATATGACATCTAAATCATGAATATAATTCTGGAGATAATGGATATTCTACCACATAAACAACTTGTAATTATAAGAAGTTTATTGTTGACTCAAGTACCAAAGATCGACAAAACGACCGTTATTAACTTAAATAATTACATAATGTTCATAACATTGTAATAAGTGATATAAAAAGAATAATGAAATTTAAAATGGTTCTTAATAAGGTATATATTAACTCTAGATCATTATTCAGGAGGTTAAAGAACGGTTGAGTCAAGTCAGACACGAGGTAAGGGAACTTCTTAACCCAATTTCTATTCTTTTGGGTTAATCTCCTAATTTCAAATTATGTCATGATATTTTTATGTCCTATCTTGTATTTGAACTTTATGTATGTGTAATTATACTGAATAAACATAATATATCTATTTTATTTAAAAAATGATCTTTGTAAGGGAATTTCTTAACCCAGTTTCCATTCTTTGGGTTAATCTCCTATTTTCAAATTATGTCATGATATTATTCTGTGATGTCTTGTATTTGTACTTTATTTATGTGTACTTATAGTAAATACACATAATAGATCTATTTTATTTAAAAAATTATCTTTGTAAGGTAACTTCATAACCCAATTTCTATTCTTTGGGTTAATCTCCTACTTTCAAATTATGTCATGATATTATTATGTCCTATCTTGTATTTTTACATTATTTATGTGTACTTATAGTGAATACACATTATAGATGTACTTTATTTAAAAAAATGATCTTTTTAAGGACTTCGTCTCAATCCCCTTTCATTGAGGCATATTTGGTTTTATACACAACTTTCGTTTATACGGTGTATAAACCCCTTTGACTTTTACGTTTATTCAAAAAGAATCTTTTTATACGAAGTGTTTTGCTAAACGACAAAAGGGAATGTTTTTCTTTCCATACTTATGCGGCGACAACGACTTCTCCGCTGCCGTGACCATTATTTGAGTTTCGGCTTCCTCTACAAGCCATTATTTTTTGTAATGAAAAATAAATACAAAGTTTTAACTTTCTTTTATTTTGGTATTGAAAATGGTTTTGAAAGCGTTTTTATTATATCAATGTGTTGTATTGATATCTTGTGATTGAAATGTGGAAATGTTATGTTTCCTTTATGCATGTTTTATGTGATACGATTATGTTATGGTTTATGATATGTTTAAACCTATTCATATGAGAAATGTAATTGGACTTAATAAGTGACGGCTGGAGCCCGCTATAGCTCCTCGATGCATTGGTAGGTCTCATGAGACAACTAGACATGGAATTGGCTGAGTCCCTTTCCCAATTTGATTTATGGTTTTGGCCGAGGCCTTAATCATTTTAGACGTCTTGGCCGAGGCCTTGACAAAATGTTTCAGAATGTCTGGCATTATACATTCCCTCATTATGAAAGTGGTTATTGATATTGCATGTGATTATTTGACCAGTAGAATATCCATGTGAAGAAGTGAATGGAATTATCTCATTTTACTTTTTCCATATTATGTTGAAGTTCAAGTTTAAAAGGCTTTTGTTTTAGTTATACATTGCCTTAAATGTTTATGTTTATTGATGAAAGAATCCGCTATATTGTTACCCTTACTGAGCATCTGAGCTCACCCCTTTCAATGTTTTAATATTTTCCAGGATGTGAAGAAGTATTTTATGAATGACCTGCAGGGATAGTCATAAGAGGATATGAGTGTGGTCTATGAAGACTTTGTTATTAGTTTTTCACTTTATGATGTAATAAAATACTTATGAATGTATCTAGTGTTTCCAAGGCTACTAAACTAATCAGTCTTTCGAGACATGATCTTTTGTGATCATGCCAATGTTACGAAGTAATGCACCGACTCTGGGTAGCTGGGGTCGGGGCGTTACAGTTGGTATCAGAGGAAGTTTAGTACAAACCTTGGAAGCTAGATTTAGATAAACTCTGATTAGAGCACGTAGACCTAAGATGAACTTTGAGGATTAGTATAGAAGAACTTCCTAGAATTTTGGTATTGTAGAGATTTTGTGAGTTTTCCGAGCAATACATCCCTGTCTGGATACGAGCAGGTAGAGGCGGCTCTGGCACATATGTTCCTAGGGGTAAAACCCGAAAACACCGCTTTGAGATAGACACGAATGGGAACTGGTGCACGAAAATGGGCCTTGCTGCACTCTTGGTTACGACACTCCCGGGGGATATGCTTAGGATAATTCCCATTTTCTTTACAAACCACTATGAAGGGTTATGATTATATACTTCCTCAAAGAAAACATTTTTATAATTATGGATTATATCCATAATTAGTTCAATTTATGTTATGTGTTGTACAAGTATGGAATTATGTATTTTGATTCATAAAATAATCTAGTTTATGCCATTATTTAGAAATGGCGCCTAGTGGAAGGAATGGAAACTGTATCAATGCACGCACTCCATGTAGGGATTTCCCTCCTGCTCAAGATAATTATTGTGGATCTGGAGATACAACTGGTGCTGATCAACTTATTAACATACTAGGACAACTCACTCAGGTTATGAATAATAACCTTACTCGTATGGAGCACCCCGATCCGCAACGTGGAGGATCAATGCTAGACCGTTTCATGAGGCAACAACCACCAACCTTCAATGGGAGTACAAATCCGATAGTATCTGATCAATGGATAAATTCCTTAGAGAAAATATTCCATGCCTTGGGGAGTAGTGAAAGGGAGAAAGTTGTCATGGCAGTTTACCGCCTCACTGGAGATGCCGATCAATGGTGGTCACTAATTCAAAACACAATGGAATATGATGAATTAACAAACATGGAATGGTAGGAGTTCAAAGAGCTGTTCTTAGAAAAATACTTTCCTCGAGACCATCGAGCGGATATGGAAAGGCAATTTCTGAGTCTGAGACAAAAGGAGGATGAGAATGTCGCAAAGTATGAGGCCAACTTTACAAGGTTAGTAAGGTATGCTGCAGATTATATACGTAACCCAAGAGGTTAGATTGATCGTTTCTTTGATGGGTTAAAACCATTTCTCCATCGATCTCTAGTATCACAATCCTTCTCATCATACGAAGATATTGTCTCGTGTGCTATCAAGACAGAAAAGGAATTCCTTAAGTCTTATGACAACAATGTAAAGCAAGAGAATAAGAGAACGGTGGAACAAGAGACAGATAAAGGGAAAAAGGGAAAGAAGGATTTTCCATTATGTGATAATTTTGGGAAGAATCACCTTGGTACTTGCCTAAAAGGAATGGGAGTTTGTTATAAATGTGGAGAAAAGGGTCACCAGGCTCGTGATTGCAAGGGGAAGAAAGAGGCTATCAAAGTTGAATGCCACAATTGTAGAGAAATGGGTCATTATGCAAATGAATGTCCTAAGCGTCAGGGAAACATACCTCAGAAAAGGCCAAGGGATCAAGGACAATCTTATGCTGTTACTACAGTTGAAGCAGAATAACTAATGTAATGGTGCTTTTGGACTCATGGATTATATTATGGTTATTAGAATAATGTGATATATATATAAGGATTGTACTGCAGTACTTGTTGATTTCAGTAAGGTTTTAATATGATGAAGGTAATTATATTTTTAGTATGTGACAATAAGAGAAACTTTACTTTGTTTGGGGAATCTGATAAATTGATTTTGGAATTAAGAGACCATTTAGAGAAAGTATGGACAGAGGTATTTTGGATAACTATAAAGGTTGGAGTGGATTAAGTTGATCTTTGGATAAGTAATGTTTAAGGTTAAAAAATTTATGAATATTATTTTTGGAATATTATGATACTATAGTTTTAGGAAAAGGACAACCTGCAGGGTGGGGCATAACCCGTCGCGTCGGACAAAGCTGCAGGAATCGAACCCACAATCATAGTGCGACAGGCCTTTATTTCCTACCACTAGCCTACAGGAAGTCCCTAGTTATTACAAAATAGTTTTACTAATCTAAATGGTATGTGTTAATATTTGGAACCTTATACAATTAGGATAAAAAGAATATTTTTGAGTTCCGTTACCATTTGGAGTAAAAGATGGGTTTGTGGTAAATATTTATTAACGAATGAAAGTATACATAACAAGTATGTATATTCCCTTACATTCTTAGTAAATCTCCTAAATAAATTCCTCAACATTATAAAAGGTAACTTAAAACAAAAATGTTTTCGGTTAACTTTTCCAACTGGGGATTCAATGACCGTTTAACCAATCACAAGTTTGTGGTTTTCTTGTAGTTAAACTTTCTCCTAATCTTGTTTTCTATAACTCTCCATCAGACCTTGATCATTTGTTTCTCCTCCATATCCATATTTTCATAGAATCCTAGAATGGGCAATATCGGGTGACCTTTGTACTTATCTTGCTTTCTTTTAATGTTATATATTTATTAACCTTATTTCTGATGTGGGTTTTCCACAAATGTATTTTCTCTTTTCAACCTTTTATTTTCAAAGAAAAATTTCAAATTGCGAGGATGCAATTTATTGAAGGAGGGGAGAATGTAACACCCCAAGCTTCCACGGTACGTTTCACTTCGAATAATGCAATAGCGTCTGTTGTACGCAACCTCGAGCTCTAACACACACCACAACGAATTAAACTAGCCGTTTTGAATAGTAAAACCTACCTTTTGAAATTTTATAAATTTTATTTATCAAAATGGACTTCATTTTTGAATTCGGAATATCAATTATAGCTTAGGGTGAAATTTTGGCATTGTTCTGAAAAACATCAATTTTTGATGAATAGTGAAACCACTAAGTGGTAGTTAAATAACTGATTTTTCGAAATATTACCACTTCTGTGATTTTATTTTCAAAAATACGACATAAATGGTTTTCATTAAGATGTAAAATGTGGTTCAATGAGATTAAAATAATTTTTTGGTGAATAGTAACTTTTAAGTTCTTAATCGCGATTAGAGATAATTAGTGTAGTTTAAGGTAAAAACAATGTTTTAATAATATGATATGAGCTTGACACTTGTCCTACTCATATTGGATGAGTCATGGACGACCAAGACAACCCATGGGTTAACATGGGGACCCCATGGAGCCACTTTGGTTGGAAAATGAGATTAATATATATTTATTTAATGTTAAAATTAAATTGACACAAACATGAGTTGTTTTACTAAAACAATTTTTAAGTGGGGTTACACAAGTCCAAATTTTGATTATAAATATTATTTAGAAAGATAAAAAAGATTTCCTACATCATAGTATTTTGTTTATAATTTTTAGACATTAAATAAATTAAATTATTTATGACATCATGATGATGCAGTGATGACCTCATTATTTAACGATTTAAATAAAATGGAAAGATAATGTAAAATCCAAAGAGTACACTTGTCAAAAACCTATTGGATGAGTATATTTAGAACCCTTATCATATTATCCTAGAATTATATAAGTTTGTGACCTCTAAAATCTGAAACTCATTTTATAATAAAGTGACATTTCTTTACTTTCCAAGAGTGCCCCTCCTCTCCACTTATAAAAGGCCCCCACCTCTACCACCCCATTCACACTTTCAAGCCATTTGGCTCGTCCAACCTCTGCCCAAATACTCTCCCAACTTCCCACTCTTACTCCTAGAAGCCTCACTTAGGGCATAACTCTTCCCAAGGAAGCCTTTGGCTCAAATCAAAAAGAGTTACCCGATTTTGAGGTAATGTCTTCTCTAATGTTGTTTTGTTTTATTTTTCTTCTCCAACCCCCTAAACTCTTTTTATTCATTTAATTTGTAACAACACCAGTATACTCAATATACTAGGATGTTGTTATAAGAAGTATTAGAGCTACACATACACACACCTACATCTAATGGTTAATGAACATACGGTTTCTGTGGATGGCGAATTTCCGCCTCACGAAATGATGATTGTTCAACACTCATATAACACCTTCAAAGGTGGCCATTAAGATGTCACTATTTTTATATATGATATATAATATGTTTATGTTTTACTTATGTTTCTGTATTTCTCATTTATGTCATACTTTATGATTTCCATTATGGGTAAAACGCGATAATTTCATTTTAGGAAGTGCGGACTACCGCCCCCTCAAAGTGATTTGAATCGTTAATGCCATATGTGGGATGTATAAAGGATGGAGTAAATGGTATTATACACTATATTATACTGGAATTATATTATACATTTATATCATTATGATTTCGTTCCATTAAATATGAAATTGAAATGAAAGTAGCGTTCATGCGTACGTACGGCTTACCGTCTCCATGAACGGTGCATTTCATTTCTTACCTCAAAATGTTACGTAATATTATAAATGTATATACTGGATATATATGATATATATGACATATAAATCATGAATATAATTCTGGATATAATGGATATTCTACCACACAAACAACTTGTAATTATAAGAAGTTTATTATTAACTCAAGTACCAAAGATCGACAAAACGACCGTTATTAACTTAAATAATTACATAATGTTAATAACATTGTAATAAGTGATATAAAAAGGATAATGAAATTGAAAATGGTTCTTAATAAGGTATATATTAACTCTACTTTATTATTCAGGAGGTTAAAGAACGGTTGAGTCAAGTCAGACACGAGGTAAGGGAACTTCTTAACCCAATTTCTATTCTTTGGGTTAATCTCCTACTTTCAAATTATGTCATGATATTATTATGTCTTATCTTGTATTTGAACTTTTTGTATTTGTACTTATAGTGAATACACATAATATATCTATTTTATTTAAAAAATGATCTTTGTAAGGGAATTTCTTAACCCAATTTCCATTCTTTGGGTTAATCTCCTATTTTCAGATTATGTCATGATATTATTCTGTGATGTCTTGTATTTGTACTTTATTTATGTGTACTTATAGTAAATACACATAATAGATCTATTTTATTTAAAAAATTATCTTTGTAAGGGAACTTCTTAACCCAATTTCTATTCTTTGGGTTAATCTCCTACTTTCAAATTATGTCATGATATTATTATGTCCTATCTTGTATTTTTACATTATTTATGTGTACTTATAGTGAATACACATTATAGATGTACTTTATTTAAAAAATGATCTTTTTAAGGACTTCGTCTCAATCCCCTTTCATTGAGGCATATTTGGTTTTATACACAACTTTCTTTTATACTGTGTATAAACCCCTTTGACTTTTACGTTTATTCAAAATGAATCTTTTTATACGAAGCGTTTTTCTAAACGACAAAACGGAATGTTTTTCTTTCCGTACTTATGCGGTGACAACGAATTCTACGCCACCGTGACCATTATTTGAGTTTCGGCTTCCTCTACAAGCCATCGCTTTTTTAATGAAAAATAAATACAAAGTTTTAACTTTCTTTTATTTTGGTATTGAAAATGGTTTTGAAAGCGTTTTTATTATATCAATGTGTTGTATTGATATCTTGTGATTGAAATGTGGAAATGTTATGTTTCCTTTATGCATGTTTTATGTGATACGATTATGTTATGGTTTATGATATGTTTAAACCTATTCATATGAGGAATGTATTGTACTTAATAAGTGACGGGTGGAGCCCGCTATAGCTCCTCGATGCATCGGTAGGTCTCATGAGACAACTAGCCGTGGAATTCACCGATGCCCTTTCCCAATTTGATTTAAGGTTTTGGCCGGGGCCTTAATCATTTTAGACGTCTTGGCCGAGGCCTTGACAAAATGTTTCAGAATGTCTGTCATTATACATTCCCTCATTATGAAAGTGGTTATTGATATTGCATGTGATTATTTGACCTGTAGAATATCCATGTGAATAAGTGAATGGCATTATCTCATTTTACTTTTGCCATATTATGTTGAAGTTCAAGTTTAAAAGGCTTTTGTTTTAGTTATACATTGCCTTAAATGTTTATGTTTATTGATGAAAGCTTCCGCTATATTGTTATCCTTACTGAGCATCTAAGCTCACCCCTTTCAATGTTTTAATATTTTCTAGGATGTGAAGAAGTATTTTATGAATGACCTGCAGGGATAGTCAGAAGAGGATATGAGTGTGGACTATGAAGACTTTGTTATTAGCTTTTCACTTTATGATGTAATGAAAGACTTTTGAATGTATCTATTGTTTCCAAGGCTACTAAACTAATCGGTCTTTCGAGACATGATCTTTTGTGATCATGCCAATGTTACGAAGTAATGCACCGACTCTGGGTAGCTGGGGTTGGGGCGTTACATATCATCACCGCGAAACACATAAATAAAAGAAATTAAAGTTTGACGTAGTTTCCAAAACTGTTTATCCAATCTATAAACATTTTTATTAACACTAGCCCTTAAATTTAATTTAGAGAAAAAATTGTTTGATTTGATGCAATATATATATATATATAACTCAAGGGTTAACACATATTTAGACAAAATAAAAATTCATTATTTTTATATAATTACAACATAAAATTTTAATTTCTCAAATCAAGAAAATAATTGTAGTGAATAATACTGTTAATTTTTCATAAATCATAATTTGCATTTGTGGGAAAACAAGACATAAATTGATTAAATTATCATTGATGTCACTTTTAAACATTAATGCAAATTACACACTTAGCATTCCGATCCTTTTGGGGTAAATCATTTTATTTCCAACGGTCAAAATAAAACATAGAAGATAAGATAAACCAACGGTAAAAATAAAACATAAGATTCTTGGGGAAACCAACGGTCGAATTTATAGCCGTTTGGGGTTCAACGGTCAGATTAGGGTGCTTATAAAAGGGTCTGGTCTCGGGGTGTTCATCACTCCAGGTTACTGAAGGAGAAACAAAGATGGTTCGTGTGGTCCCCTTGGTGTTGAGCACGATTGCAGTGGCTTTGTCCATACTCATGTTCATTATGATGGACACTTGAAACCCCTACCGCATTCTCGTTCTCTTAGTAGTTTTAAGCGGTCTCCCCATTATTGTAATCAGGTTCTTAGTTGGGATTTTCGGTTAGTTTATCTTCTTGTTTGGTCAGTGGATGTTGTAGCCGAGATGTTTCTTATTTGAATAAAATGAGTATTCATCCATTTGATGCATTTTATTATTAATACCTTATTAGTTGTTTGTTGGTTCACTTAACAGGTGACATTGAAAAGCAAACTTGTCAAAAAAATCAAAACATGGTTTTCTCGGGTCGTTACACTGTCTGGGGGGCTGTCTGGGGGGCTGGCTGGGGGCTGTCCAGCGACCAAAGAAGAAAGTGGGGGGCTGTGCAGGGGGTTGTGTGGGGGGTTGTTCGGGGAATGATCGAGGGGTTGTCCGGGGTCCAAGGAGGAGGGTGGGGGCTGTCTGGGGGCTATCTGGGGGGTGTCTAAGGGGCTGTTTGGGGACCAAGGAGGAGGGTGGGAGGGTTGTCCAGGGGGCTTTCCAGGGGGGGCTTCTGGGGGGGATGTCTAGGGTCCAAGAAGGATGGTGGGGGATTGTCCAGAGTCCAGGAAGGAGGGGGATGTCCAGGGAGTTCCCAAACACACAAAACTCTATAAACATGATTAAGAAACACCAAAACCACTAAAAGACATCAGGATCCCTGAAAACAGACAATATATAAAAATTACTCAACTCCAATACTATACTATTCGTATAGATAAAACCAACAACTAGAAAAGATTAAACAACAAATCTCAGGAATATTAGTAAAAAATGTAACGGGTCAATTTCTCCCACATCACCATCACTATCATCACCATCATCCTCATTCATGCCCTCCTTAATTCCCTCCACCTCTGTAATGACCCAATGTATTTCAATAGAAAATTCCCTTTTTATATTTATGTCATAAAAACACAAAATAATGAAATACTATGTGATAAGTGACCTTTAAACATAATTTTTTCACCCCTATGTTTGGAATTTTAAAAATCTGACATACACGGTTGTGTTCAAGATAGTTTTTTGAGTCTAATGAAACAAAAATAATTTTTTGTGAATAGTAACCTACCCTTATGAATAGTAACCTACTTTTAAGAATAGTAATATGACCCTTATGAATAGTAAATAAGAGTAACATTACCTATGAATAATAAAATAAAATTTAGACATCTTAGAAAGTGACAATTTGACCTTAGTAAACATTTTTGGTATTTTATAAGTCATAAATAATTAATTATAATTAATTAATTAATTTAAAATAATATTTATTTACCTGGAATGTATTCATAAATTATTGAATCAATTTCTAATAGTTTTTAGATAATTTTATAAGACCCTACGTAATTTTTGAAAGAACTATAAAATCGGTTTTAATCTTAAAAACAGTTTTTTTAAGTAAATTATGATTTTAATTAAATATTAAATTAACAATATTTAAAAAATTATTTTTGAAAAATGGACTTCATTTTTTGATTCTACACGTCAAGAAATGGTTGGGGTAAATTTTTGGGATTTTTCTGAGAAACATGAATTTTTGGTGAATAGCAGAATACATTAATTTACCATATGAATTCATTTTAATTAAAACCCACAATTCCTGACATCACAAGTGATGTAATCACCAAAATCCCGAACTCATATTCCTTATTTACTATTCTTGGTCATCCAAGACTCACTATTCCTAGTCTTAGGTGAAATTAATAAACTAATCAATTTTATATTAAGGAAACCCCTCTCCCCTCCACTATAAAAGCCACCCTTCACTCCCTCTTTTCCTCACACGTCTCAAGCTCAAAGCCTTCTCTAAACTCTACCCAAACACCTTCCCTAACCCTTCCCCCATGTCTAAGAGATTCTGGTCTCATCAAAAGACCAATCCTAGGACCTTAAGGAGGTTCTCAAGAGGAGGATTCTAAAGGTAATTTCTCTCCCTCTTCTCCTTTAATTTTCTTTTCAAGTTCGTGTTCCTTTCTTGATCTCTCCCAACATATATTCATACAAATTGTTTTTAAGTCCAGTATTATACATATAATTTAATATTATTATTCTAATGGTATATTATATCACCCCACACCCTTTCCCTCTTCCTTTTATTTTATTAAATAGAACGTTGTTCATAAGGTGTTAAATTTATCACCTTCAAAAACGACATGTTCTCTTCTTCCATTTCTACCTTTAATCTGGTCCTGAAACCATTTTTATGGTTTAAACAGAATATTTTATATGTATCATATTCTATTTTAAGTTCTGGAAATAACCTATGGCCATATTACTAAGTGAAAAGTTAAAACGAGTCCGTTGTGATCCAAAACCCCCTCAAATTAACCCAAATAATCTTCATTTAATTCATATCTAATGATTCATCCATATTGATATAATATAACTCATTATAAAATAATTCAAGATTCTTTAATATCATTAATAACATGTAATATCAGTTCTGGATGTTTACCCATGATCTACCCAAACATCAATTTAAGAATACAAGTGGACCGCTCAAGAAAACCATGAAAATGAACATCCCCGATCAATGTTTTTAAACTCTATAAGTCATCCAAAGGAACATAATATGAAATAATGAAACCATAATTAACCCTATTAATGTATAAAAGGTTCTGGAATTTCAAATTAATGAATATAATGTCATTATACATGACATTAAAGAGAAGAAGGCATTCGAGTACAACGTAAGGGGAAATCTCGAACCCAATTTTTCTTCCTTCTGGTTCTCCCTCTTTCACTCCATTTTTGATACGGTTACTACTCAAAGATCATTTGATCATCATTTCCTTTACGTTTTTGGGATATAACTGTTTGTTACTAGTTTTTGTGCCCATCAAAATGTTTTCCAAAAGAACTCTTCTTTCAAGATCTCACCGTTTACCTCTCATTCAAGGTTGATGGTTCTTGTATCAAGTATGTTGTTCCCTATTTCTTTTGGGAACCCAAAGATTATGAATGTGTTATTATGAGATGAAACTCATTCCATTACATGGGTTATTTATGTACATGTTTGATATTTGTTCTATGTGGAAAGCATGATATTGATAATGTTATGATGTAACAGGTGCGCCTGGAATTATATAGTGCAATATGAATGTTTAAATGTGACAGGTGCGCCCGAAATTATATAGCACTCCAATGCATTCGGTAAAGTGATGAATATCATGAGTAAATGTGAAATGATGTGTGAAAAAGATGCTAGCTTGGTTCACAAATATGTGTGATCGTTAACCACTAATACATGATGTTTCATTTTTATGCATTGCCACATTTCAAGTCTTTTATTTAGGCTCCTCTCATGTTCATGATCATTTTCCTATGTCATGATTATGCTCACCCCATGATATATTGTTCTTATCTATCCTCTTACTGGGCTTCTAGATTACCCCTTTTGATTTATATCCTTAGGTGGCTACATGTACTAAGTAGAGCACAAGTTCCACTAAGAAGCTAGTGAAGAAGAAATTAAATAATTGTTTATGATTAATGTTGTATTTTTCATGCATTGTCCTAGTTTTCCAAAGACAATAAACCTATAGATCCTTTATGTGTAATAATATTATATTTTTTATCTTTGAAATGATGTAATAGTAATGAAAGAAAAGGCCGGGTCACTATAGTTGGTATCAGAGGAGGAACCGAGCCTTAAGTGCGGTGCACTGCCTGGGTTGAGATGTAGGGCCCACAACGAGGACGTTGTGCACTAAAGGGGGGTGATTGTAACATCCCCAAATGATACAGGGTTAATTGACTAAATGATATGACTCATTTCAACAAGGTGAACCTTCTTTTTCGGTAGCCTGTCTGATTAAACTCCACAGTTAAGCGTGCTTGGCCTAGAGTAGTTATCAGGATTGGTGACCTTATTGGAAGTTTCTAAGGGTGTGTGTGAGTGAGGAAAAATCACACTAAAAAGGACATGTGTTGGCATGTGGGGATTTTCATTAGTCATTTGACCCGTTCGGGAATGTGGGTGGACCCTAGGGTCGGCCCCACGTGTCTGCGGGGCAACTGGGGGTACCTGGTAGGCCAGGACCCGACAGTCATGTTAATGCAGGGTGGTTGTGCTGTCACCGGGACCCGGTTGTCACATTTGGTATCAGAGGAAAGGATTAGTTAATTTGGGAATTAGGATTAGTAAACCCTAGAGAAAACCTCTAGCATGAGAATATGTACAAATATGTACACAAGAATATTTACCTAGGGATCCCATATGTTATGTTTTTGGTATAATTGTTTAAATGAATAAGTTATTCATGACCTGTTTACTTATGTTTTGTTCTAACCTTTTCTATTTTAGAAAATGGTGGGAACCAGGAGAAATCAGGAAAACAACGCTTGCGAGGGCCAAAGCAACAATTGCCCGAATGACATCCCCAATGATTTTGGAGGTGGAGTTCAAAACATCATGGAAATTATTACCCAATTATCTTGGGTTATGAATAATAACCATAATAATGGGGAACGTCCTCATTCACCAAATAGGGAGCAACTAGCTATTGAATGTTTTATCTGGCAAAGACCACCAATGTTTTTTGGATCTTCTGATCCACTTGTTACAGAACAGCGGGTCAACTCCATGGAGAAGACCTCTTCTGTTCTTCAATGTTCTGAGACGGAGAAGGTGACTCTAGTAGCTTATCATCTAGATGGAGAAGCTGATCAAGGGTGGGCTTTAATTAAGAACACCAAGCTAAGGGAAGAAATTGAAGAGATGGAATGTGAAGACTTTAAGAAAATGTTTCTTAATAAGTACTTGCCACGAACACTTCGCACGAAGATGGAGAGAGAACTCATAGAGCTCAAGCAAAAAGAAGGAGAATCTATCACAACCTATGAAGAAAATTTCATAAGGCGTGCAAAGTATGATTCAGGTTTTGTTATCAATAATGATATAAAAATTGATAGATTCTTTAGTGGATTAAAACCACACCTTCGAAAGGCTCTTGTAATTCGAGACTTTGGGAGTTATGAAGAGGTTGTTCGGTGTGCTATCAAAGTGGAGATGGAGTTTTGAGAATGGTATCATGGATATGTTGATAAGAACGTAAAGATGGAGTTTCAAGCTGGTGGGTCTAATGAAAAAGGTGGGAAGAAAAATCAATGACCCACATTTCAAAAATGTGGGAAGTTGCACAATGGGAACTGCCTCAAAGGGTCGGGGAAATTCTTTATGTGTGGGAAAGAAGGACACCATGCTCAAGAGTGTCGAAAATACATGAAAGGGAAGGAGAATGTAGCCGATGAAAGGGGAGAACCAATCGTGGTTCAATGATACAATAGTAGGGATCTAGGGCGCTATTCAAACAAGTGCACTAAACCTCGAGCTCTCGAGGGTAATAAGCACCAACAACCACCAAAGCCAAAGGAACAAGGGAAGGCTTAAGACATCACTACGGTGGAGGTGGAACATGATAATTAAGTCGTACAAGGTACAATTTCTATTTACTCAAGAATGGAAAAAGTCTTATTTGATTCTGGTTCTACGCATTCCTTTATATCTTGCAAGTTTGCTAGAACTATAGAATCGAAGCCCCGAAACCTTGAAGTAGAGATATCTGTAAAAACACCATGTGGTGCAATCATTGCAAACCAAGTGTTTGAATCTTCTCCTATTAACGTATGTGGGAAGATTCTTCTAGAAAATATCATAATACTTCCCTTGGTGGAATTCGACGCTATAATGGGAATGGATTGGATCTCGTTATATAGAGAACATATCAAATGTCGGGAAAAGGAAATATATATTTATATTCTGAACCATCCCATGCTCATCTACAAATGAAAGGAAGATCATGAATATCCTTTGAAAAATACTTCAAAGGTGTGGGTGTTGATTCCCTTGGAAGAATCATACCTCACCCAAATGGTTGAGTCAAAGGAAAGTTTCAACCTTGAAGAAATTCCCATCGTGAGGGAATAAAGTGGTGTATTTCCTAAAGAGTTACCCGGAATTCCCCCGGATCGTGAGGTAGAGTTCTCAATTGAACTCATACCCGGAGCTACTCCTATCTCGAAGTTCCCCTATAGGATGGCTCCTATCGAACTGGAGGAGTAAAAGAAGCAGCTGCAAGAGCATCTGGACAAAGGGTTCATACGCCCTAGTGCATCACCTTGGGGTGCGCCACTGCTCTTTGTAAAGAAGAAGGATGGAACCATGCGGCTGTTTATCGATTATCGAGAACTCAAAAAAATCACTATAATGAACAAGTATCCTCTCCCATGGATTGTTGAATTGTTCGACCAGATAAGAGGAGGTCAATACATCTCAAAGGTGGATCTTTGTTCTGGATATCATTATGTAAAGGTGAAGAATGAAGATATTCAGAAGACTGCCTTCCGTACAAGGTATGGGCACTATGAGTTTTTGGTGATTCCCTTCAGACTTACTAATTCCCCTACAATCTTCATGGATTTTATGAATAGAGTCTTTAGACATTACCTTGAAAAAATTGTGGTAGTGTTTATCGATGATATTTCCATCTACTCTAAGAGCAAGGAGGAACATGAAGAACATCTAAGACTTTTGTTGGCGACATTGAGAAAGGAGAAGTTGTACGCAAAGTTCAGCATGTGTCACTTTTGGATGAATCAAGTCACATTCTTGGGACATGTGATCACAAGTGAGGGAATATCTATGGACCCTTCAAAGAAAAAGGCGATTGAGGAATGGCCCAGACCCTCTAGTGTCACAGAAATCTGTAGTATTCTTGGATTAGCTGGGTACTATCGACGTTTTGTGAGAAACTTATCACGATTTTCAAGCCCGCTAACTAAGTTAACATGGAAAGCGTTAAATTATGTATGGACGGAATAATGTGAGGGAAGCTTCAAGGAGCTAAAGAGAAGGCAGATCACTGCACCTGTACTCACACTACCGAAAAGTGGAAAAAGTTTTATGATATACAATGATGCTTCAAAGAAAGGCTTGGGTTGTGTACTCATGAAAAATGATAATGTGATAGACTACGCCTCACGACTGTTGAAGATCAATGATAATAACTACACAACGCATGATCTAGAGCTGGCAGCTGTGATTTTTGCCTTGAAAATCTGGCGGCACTACCTTTGTGGTGAGAAGTGTGACATATACACCGACCATAAGAGCCTAATGTATATATTCACACAAAAGGATCTCAACATGATTCAAAGGAGATGGTTAGATCTAATCAAGGATTACGATTTCTCTATTCACTATCATCCTGCAAAGGAAAACAAGGTAGCTGGTGCTCTAAGTTGAAAAGAACCTGCTACTCTATCCATGTTGAGGATTGAGAAAGACCCTATATTCTAGGATTTTCAAAGGGTGTATTTGGAAATCATAAGGGAAGGGGATACATCCTACCTTTCCCAAATGATTGCGCAACCATCCATCCAAGAGAAGATTAAGGAAGCACAAAGGGATGATGTGGAGATAAAAAAGAGGGTGAATACAGTAAAGGATGGGAAGCTACAAGAGTTCCATATCGACGATGATGGTGTGATTCAGTTTGGAACGCTACTTTGTGTGCCTTCATCACCCGGGATAAAGAAAGAGCTATTGGATAATGCACATAGCTCAACTTTCGTTATCCATCCTGGAAGTACCAAGATGTATCGTGATCTCCGAGGGCACTTCTGGAGGGATAAGATGAAGAAGGAGATTGCGGAATATATATCAGGGTGCTTGGTATGTCAGCAAGTTAAAGCTGAGTGACAAAAGTCCAAAGGTATGATGTAGCCATTGCCTATACCCATGTGGAAATGGGAAAATGTTACTATGGACTTTGTCACAGGTCTCTCGAAGACGTCAAAGGGAAATAATGCGATATGGGTTGTGGTTGATCGACTCACCAAGACTGCCCATTTCATCGCTATTCGGGAAGACCTCTCACTTGAACAACTTGCAAGGATATATGTGAAGTAAGTAGTGAGATTTCACGGTGTTCCAATCTCAATTGTCTCTGACCATGATCAAAGGTTCACATCTATGTTATGGAGGATCCTTCAACATTCTTTGAGTACTGAATGAAATTTCAGCACCGCCTATCACCCCAAAATTGATGGACAGTCTGAAAAGACTATTCAGACGCTTGAAGATATGTTAAGAGCCTACTCTCTTGAATTCAAAGGCGGTTGGGATCAGCATCTCAAATTGGTTGAGTTCTCATACAACAATTGCTTCCACTCGAAAATTAAGGTGGCTCCGTATGAAGCTCTTTTTGGGAACCGATGTTGAACTCCAACCTGTTGGGATGAAGTTGGGGAACGAAAGCTACTTGGTCCCGATCTTGTTCAAGAGATGACAGAGAAGGTTCAAGTCATCCAGAAACACATCAAACCTGCTCAATGTTGGTAAAAGAGCTATGCTGACAACCGTGGAAGGGAATTGGAGTTTGATGTTGGAGATAAAGTCTTCCTTCAAAAATCTCCATGGAAGAGAGTCATGAGATTTGGGAAAAAAGGGAAGCTAAGCCCAAGGTACATTGGTCCCTTTGATATCCTTGACCGTATAAGAGCTGTGGGCTATCATCTGACACTTCCACCAAATATGGATCATGTTTATGATGTGTTTCATGTATCACTACTAAGGAAGTACATACCAGACCCCTCACATGTACTAAAATCAGAGGTGGTGCAGCTGAAAGATGATCTCTCCTATGAGGAGCAGCGGTAAAAATTTTGGACCAATGTGATAAGGTTCTATGCAACAAGACAACCCTCCTTGTCAAAGTGTTGTGGAGGAACTGTAAGTTTGAGGAAGCAACTTGGGAACCAGAAGAGGCAATGAAGGAGAAGTACCCTCACCTGTTTGTGTAAAGTGAAATTTCACGGGCGAAATTTCTTAAGGGGGGAAGAATGTAACGACCCAATGTGTTTCAATGGAAAATTACTTTCATATATTTATGTCATAAAAACAGAAAACAATGAACTACTAAGTGATAAGTGACCTTTAAACATAATTTTTTCACCCCTATATTTGGAATTTTAAAAATCCGACATACACGGTTCTGTTCAAGATAGTTATTGGAGTCTAATGAAACAGAAATAATTTTTTTGTGAATAGTAACCTACCCTTATGAATAGTAACCTACCCTTATGAATAGTAACCTACCCTTATGAATAGTAATATGACCCTTATGAATAGTATAAAATAGTAACATTACCTATGAATAATAAAATAAAATTTAGACATCTTAGAAAGTGAAAATTTGACCTTAGTAAACGTTTTTGGTATTTTATAAGTCATAAATAATTAATTATAATTAATTAATTAATATAAATGAATATTTATTTCCCTAGAATGTATTCATAAATTATTGAATCAATGTCTAATTGTTTTTAGATAATTTTATAAGACCCGACATAATTTTTGAAAGAACTATTAAATCAGTTTTAATCGTCAAAACTGTTTTTAAGTAAATTATGATTTTAATTAAATATTAAATTAATAATATTTAAAAAATTATTTTTGAAAAATAGACTTCATTTTTGGATTCTAAAAGTTGAGAAATGGTTGGGGTAAAGTTTTGGGATTTTTCTGAGAAACATGAATTTTTGGTGAATAGTAGAATACATTAATTTACCATATGAATATATTTTAATTAAAACCCACTATTCCTGACATCACAAGTGATGTAAGCACCCAAATACTGAACTCACATGCCTTATTTACTATTCCTGGTCATCCAAGACTCACTATTCCTTGTATTATATGAAATTAATAAACTAATCAATTTTATATTAAGGAAACCCCTCTCCCCTCCACTATAAAAGCCACCCTTCACTCCCTCTTTTCATCACACCTCTCAAACTCCAAGCCATCTCTAAAATCTTCCCAAACACCATCCCTAGCCCCTACCCCACGTCCAAGAGATTTTTTTCTCATCAAACGACCATGATTAGGCCCTTAAGGAGGTTCTCAAGAGGAGGATTCTAAAGGTAATTTCTCTCCCTCTTCTCCTTTAATTTTCCTTTCAAGTTCAAGTTCCTTTCTTGATCTCTCCCTACATATCTTCATCCAAATTATTTTGTAACTCCATTATTATACATATACTTTAATATTATTATTCTAAAGGTATATTATATCACCCCACACCCTTTCCCTCTTCCTTTTATTTTATTAAAGAGAACGTTCTTCATGAGGTGTTAAATTTATCACCTTCAAAAATGACTTGTTCTCTTCTTCCATTTTTACAATTAATCTGGTCATGAAACCATATTTAGGGTTGGACTAGAATATTTTATATGTATTATGTTCTATTTTAAGTTCTGGAGATAACCTATGTCCATATTACAAAGTGAAAAGTTAAAACGAGTTCATTGTGATCCAAAAACCGCTCATATTAACCCAAATAATCTTCATTTAATTCTTATCTAATGATTCATCCACATGGATCTGATATAAATCATTATAAAATCATTAAAGCTTCTGTAATATAATTAATAACATGTTATATCAGTTCTGTATGTTTACCCATGATCTACCCAAACATCAATTTAAGAATACAAGTGGACCGCTCAAGAAAACCATGAAAACGAACATCCCCGATCAATGTTTTTAAACTCTATAAGTCATCCAAAGGAACATAATATGAAATAATGAAACCATAATTAACCGTATTAATGTATAAAAGGTTCTGTAATTTCTTATTAATCAGTATAATGTCATTATACAGGACATTAATGTGAAGGAGGAATTCGAGTACAAGGTAAGGGGAAATATCGAACCCAATTTTTCATCCTTTAGGTTCTCCCACTTTCACTCCATTTTTGATACGGTTACTCCTCAAAGATCATTTTTTCATCATTTCCTTTACTTTTCTAGGGTATACATGTTTGTCACTAGTTTTTGTACCCATCAAAATGTTTTCCAAAAGAACTTTTCTTTCAAGATCTCACCTTTTACCTCTCATTCAAGGATGATGGTTCTTGTATCAAGTATGTTGTTACCTCTTCCTTTTGGGAAGCCAAAGCTTATGAATGTGTTATTATGAAATGAAACTCATTACTTTATATGGGTTATTTATGTACATGTTTGATATGTGTTCTATGTGGCAAGCATGATAATGATAATGTTATGATGTGACGGGTGCACCTGGAATTATATAGCGCTCCAACGCATTGGGTAAAGTGATGAATCACATGAATAAATGTGAAATGATGTGTGAACAAGATGCTAGCATGGTTCATAAATATGTGTGGTAGTTAACCACTAAGACATGATGTTTCATTTTTATTCATTGCCACATTTAATGTCTTTTATTAATGCTCCTCTCATGTTCATGATCATTTTCTTATGTCATGAATTTTCTCACCCCATGGTATAATTTTCTTATCTATCCTCTTACTGGGATTCTAGATCACCCTTTTGATGTATATCCTCAGGTGGCTACATGTACTAAGGAGAGGAAAAGTGCCACTAAAAATCTGGTGAAGAAGAAATTAAATAAATGTTTATGGTTGATGTTGTATTTTTCATGCATGGTCCTAGTTTTCCCAAGACACTAAACCTCTGGATCCTCTATGTGTAATAATATTATGTTGTTTATCATTGAAATGATGTTATAGTAATGAAAGACAAGGCCAGGTCACTATAGTTGGTATCAGAGGTGGAACCAAGCCTTATGTGCGGTGCACTGCCTGGGTTGATATGTAGGGCCCACAACGGGGACGTTGTGCTCTAAAGGGGGGGGGGGTGATTGTAACATCCCAAATGATAAAGGTTTAAATTACTAAATGATATGACTCATGTCAACAAGGTGCACCTTCCTTTTCGGGAGCCTCTCTGATTAGAACTCCACAGTTAAGCGTGTCTGGCTTGGAGTAGTGGTCAGGATGGGTGACCTTCTGGGAAGTTTCTCAGAGTGTATGTGAGTGAGGAAAAAGCACACTGAAAAGGACATGTGTTGGCCTATGAGGACTTTCATTAGTCATATGACCCGTTCGAGCATGTGGGTGGACCCTGGGGTGGGTCCCACATGTCTGCGGGGCAACTGGGGGTACCTGGTAGGCCAAGACCCGACGGTCATGTTAATGTGGGGTGATTGTGCTGTCACCGGGACCCGGTTGTCACATCCTCACCCTCCTCCTCGCCCTCGCCATCTGCCTCACCCTCCTCCTCTCCCTCTTTTTCCGCATTAGACTCATCGCCATCATCATTATTAGGCTGGACATCGCTTTGACCACCACTAGAACAGCCACTTGGTGAACCATATATAGAATGTATCGAGAGCATATATTCATAAAAAGATGGGATGGCCTCTGGAGGAAGTGTTGGACGTAGAACTTCAATAAATATCATAAATGCTTTGTTTTCCCTAAATACTATCCTGACGTCTCTATGGCCCTTTTTTCAGCTTATTTTTCTTGTTCCCTAACTTTCTACAGCTTCGTGGCACTACAACTCGTACCTGAGGAGGGCCAATACCTCATCGAGGCTATCCTAAGTCAGCATCGTACTCTACGAGGATGCTCCTCTCCCAACACCTGATGTAAGTGATTAGTTGGCCCTAAATTGTCTAGTTCTTGGGCATCGAGGGCCTCTAAATCATCCTATTAAAAATATAAATATATTATTTAGTTACAAAATATATATTAAAATATAAAATCAATATATTTAAACTTACAATCTACTACTAAGTCAGTTTATTGATGCACTTTCATCCTTTTTTCGTCTACTCAATCAAAAAAGATTTTCTCAAGGCACACATCCTTCAATATTCTATATTTTCTTCTACAATGACATTGAAAACTAATGTTATATGAAAACATTATAAAATGATTAAATAATTGAGGAAACAAAATAATTTGTAAGTCGTAAAGAAAACTTATAAACAATTTCCATACCTACTTCTTCTCTTGATCTGGCATCGTAGTATGTCCTAGTGTGTGGAGGTATTTTCTTGCATCAATGATTTTTTTTCAGATGATTCCTAAATAATATTTGATAATGCAAAAGACATTATTAATGAAAAATATGAAAGATATTATTTAAATACTTCAAATGTAATTAATACCTTAAACGGGGTCGTCATCCAATGAGTAATCACATAACGATACTGCTTTATAGGACAATCATCCACGACTGGTACCACATCTAACTCAGTTCCAACTCTAGCACGTCAGCCAATATACAACTCATTCTTTTAGGTCTCTAAATCTCACCTAAATCCTTTAGACATGCTGGTCGTGCACCCTCACCATTGGGAATATTAAATCGAAACTGACATCAAAATATTAATTCATTTAAATACAAAAATAATTCATGGCATTAAATACAAAAGATTTTTTTACCCATATCTCTTCCCAAGCTCTATCCTTTAACTCATGTGGAAAATGTATCCATGATAGTGGGCTGAATGGAATGTTGTCGAAGGATTTGGAAAGTGTCGCCAAAAAACTCCGACATTGCTGCCCTATTTTCTCAACAATTTGGTTGTCTTCATTGTAATCGACCATAACCTATGTGTGGCGGTTTCACACTGCATGCATGCATGTACGCCCCCACCCCCGCCTCCTGTTAGTAGATGTATCTTTCATGAAAGAAAAAAAATATTTTATTGAAACGTGTTATACTGAAAATAAATAGTACTATAAATATTTTTTAGGGTTCTATAAATATACTTGCACCAGTCTGATCGATGAGCACTACTTGATCCATAGAAACTGATGGAACACCATGTGGTGGAATAGGAGTCGAAGAAGATGGAATTTAGAATCTTGGAGACACATAAGTATAAGGAAAAGAAGATGGCAGAGCTGTATGACCGGATTCTTGTTGGGGAGTGGGAATCATTATGGGATATGAAAAATATGGGTCATAATATGAAAAATGTGGGAAACACATGGGAGGCCTAAATATACCTTGTGTCTCTAACGACACACCAAGATCAGAATGTGGGAATGATGACATGTCAGTGGGAGGGGTAGGGTCTAGTTGGGTACGCGAAGCTGGTCATCCACCTCTGGTACGAACCCTCCTCATACCACCAGCCTAAGTACTAGGACCAGTACTAGGGTCCTTGTCAAATAATTGTCGACGTATAGGTGGATCCTAAAAAAAATTAACAAAAAAATTAATCACATGACATTATATATTATTTAAATACATATATTTTAAATAAAGTACTCACTACAGGCACTAATGGTGGAACACCCATATGCGTCATTTGACGATTGTTCTACATCATTTGTTTCCTTCTCCTCTCTTCAATTGGCTTCAGTTCCTACTTTTAAAAACAAATATGTAATTAATTAGAAAAGGGAAACTAATTTGTAACCCAAAAACCTAAATATATGAGGGAATAGGGGGATTCATTGGTAAGTTAGCTATCAATTGTTTTAGAAGTCCTTGAATGGATTTAAAAAATCATTCAATTTGTAATGTTCACCAAGTTAGAAATATTGTTTGACTAGGTTTGAATACAGTTCAATTGAAAATTAGAAAATTCAATTCAAATAAAACTACAACTAATAAACATTGAAAATTCACATAATAGTCAAGTCACATAAAACATATTTTTGATCAATACTAAATCAATTTGAATATTACCAACCTTAATAACCCAACTCGAGGTAATCCAAAATAATTGAGAACATGGATGAATGATTCTATATATTTTCAACCACAACATCAGGTTCACAATCAACTCTGACAATTGAGCTATTGGAGTCATCAAAAGAAATAAATGGATTGGTTCCAATGGCACTAGGGACAATGAAAATTCCAACATCAAAAATATGTCTTGGAATTACTTCTACTATGACACCAAATTAAGGTCGTAGTTGTTTATTGACATAAATAACTTGTTTAGCCATTGATTACAACATATATGGTTGTTTATTAGAAAGAGTGTGAGTCATATTAATTACTCGAAATCCACAATCATCAATAAATGTGATCTGTCCCATCATCGAATCAAACCAATGGCATTTCATTATTGTGAATCTTCCATGAGAGTAATAATCCAATATTATTATATTCTCTAGGACTCCATAATAACCCACATTTTCAAATCGTGGTCTACTATTTGATGCACTGGCATAACAATCTGTTGTGGCAGTAACCATAACACCATCATGTTGTTTTCTCATGTTCTTTTCTTGTTCAGTGACAATTTATTTGTACCCATTGAAAATAATTGATTTACATTCACGAACCACGGTATTAGGACCAAAAGCTAAAGCTCTTATTTCCTCAGAGACAAAGTCAGCAGAAAAACTCAATACCTGCAATATAAATGACTATTAAACTTAATTAAATATTGATATAATTATTTTAAACAGTAATATTTTTACCTTAAATTTTAACCAAGTAGAAAACTCTTTGTTGTGGAAAGTCTCCCCCCTTCTCAAAGATAAAGAACGATGCTTTCTATTTATCATTGTTTTGTGTTTTCTATAGATAAAAAATATGAATAGTTTAATAGATATATATGTAAGATATACATATTCAATTAAGTTACCTAATATAGTCATTAAAAAATCACATTTGAACAAAACTGTGTGATGTGCCATATCCCACTCTTCATGGATTAATGTCTAAAAATGTATATGATCCAGGAATTTATCTTGTTTGAGGAAGTGATGGAAAACCGGGTCAATTTTCTCATACTATTCTTCTTCATTTCTCATTGGTCTGTTCATTCTTGTTGTAATATCAAACAAATACATTGAGAAGAAATCCATACATTCTTGAGCCAAGTAATTTTTCACCATAGAACCTTCAGGATGATTACTGTTTCGGACATAGGACATTAATGTGTACATATTTCTTTCAGTTGGATACATCCAACGAAATTAAATAGGTCCTCTAAAATGTATTTCAGTGGGAATATAGACTTTCAGATGTAGCATACTTGTGAAAAATTATGGGGGAAATATTTTCTCTAACTCACACAAAATTAATGGGGCATATGCCAACATTTTTGGCAAGAAAGACATGGAAAATTTCTTAGCAAAAATATATCTAAACGAATGGAACAACCAAATAACAATCACCCTTAAATTGTTGGACAAAAGATGATGGTTTTCTATTGGAAGCAAATCATGCAGTAGTATGTGATAATCACATGTCTTCAAATATTTTACCTTCAACTCTATTCTGTTGACCCGTTTAGATATGTTTCTTGAAAAGCCATCAAGAACTCTAATAGTCTCTAATACTTCAAGAAATTATTTTTTCCTGTAGGTTTCATCACATAAGAAGCACATGGAAGTTGCCATTTATTTTCACTGATACGCATAGGATGTAATTCTGGTCTGATGCCCTAGTCTACCAAGTCACACCGAGATCATAAACCATCTATTGTCATCCCCTTGACATTTCGAAGAACCAAAAGCAACATTTCGCATATATTCTTTTCAATATTAATTACTTCTAAGCAATGACGTAAAAAATTAGTTGACCAATAAGGTAAATTAAAAAAGATACTCATCTTCCTCCAATTGTAACAGGTTTCAGTGAAAACATTCTTTCCCTTTCCAGAATTCATTTGACCCTTCTTGAATGAAAAACTGAATTCTTTCAATTCATTATGCATATTATTTCTAGAAATACGCTGATGTGGATCATCAGACTCTATAGTATTATCAAATCATCGACGATTCATTCTATATGGATGAATATTTGGCAAGAATCATCGATGTACAATAAAACTGAAACAACAGTGATGTTTCAGTCTTCTGGATCATGTATTCTTCATAAAAACAAGACATGATAGTTTTCCCTTCGTTCTCAATCCAGACATCATTTCATAAGCCAGAAAATCACTGATCATCCACATAAGCAGATCACGGATCTAAAATATGTCTTTCAAACATGCATTGTATGTTTGCACACCCACATCCCAATGATGTTTCAACTCTTTTATTAAAGGATGCATTATACATCAATATCAATACCGGGATCATAAGGGAATGATATGATTATACTCATGAATGTGAAAGGTTTTTCATACACAACCATGGGGGAAAATTATAACTGTGTATAAAAACTGGCCATGTGCTGTGTGAAATAAGAATCAGCCCAAATGGATTAAAACTATCGCATGAAAGACCCAGCCTCGCATTACGCACGTCAACTGCAAAATCAGGATGTCGATCATCAAATATCTACCATTCAAATCCATCTGTAGGATGAACCAACTCATCATTAGTCTTCTTTCTCTCTGTATCATTCCATCTCATTTTTATTGATATGTCATCAGACATAAAAAGATTCTACAGTCTGGGGATCAATGGAATGTACCACATTACTTTCTTTAGAACACAGGATTGTGTTCCATCAGATTTTGACTTCTAGTGGGATGTTCCACATTTTATACATTCATTTCATTCAGCGGTTTCCTCCCAGAATAAACTGCAATTTTTCAAGAAATCATGAATTTTGTTTCTTGAAAATCCATGTTCCTCAACAAAATACCATGACATAGGGTGGTTTGAGGTAATATCTACATTATCAGGAAGTAAATCCTTCATGTGGGTAATAATGTAATCGATTGCTATATTAGAAATCCCATACATAGTTTTCCCATGACACAATTGGATTAAAAAATCCAGATTTTTCATTTTATCGCATTATCGTTATACTTGAGTCGTGGAAGCATCATTCAATTTTTTCACCCTATCAATATCATCATTTTCACTAGATGCATAAGTTTTCCTCATATTGAAGTCTTCTTGAGTCAAAATCCTTTCTCTTTCATGATGACGAATAAATGGAAATGGATCAGCTAACAAATACTCTATTCCAGTCCTTTCATTTCGATCATCACCAATTTGAGATTTAATTTTCTCCCCATTGTGATACCACACAAAGTAGTTTTCATGAAAACCATATTTTCTCATGTGTTAGATGACTTCTTTACGGCTCAAGAATTGTCTACCAACACAATTGGAACATTGGCAGTGTATACGACCACTATCTGAAGCATTGTGAAATGAAAATTATATAAATCTCTCCAAATTGTATTGAAAATCGCTTGAGATACGATCAGTTTCATACATCTATCTTCTGTCCATTCTGTAAAAAGAATTTATATAAGTAATTTTTTCATAAACAATTCAATAGGATTGAACTATAATATAAAATACATTTAAGTAAATTATAAATGAAGAATTTTCTAGTCGATGTAGTGAACTATTAAAATAATGTAAAGAAAAAGTACTCAAAAATTAAATTAAATTTTATTTATATACATTTTCATTAGGTCTATAAGAGGCACATGCCTCATGTCCCATTATATGTTATAGGCATCACAAATCAGTCACTCATGTTCAATAACTCATTATTGGAACCTCTATGGCTATACTTTTTATTACCCAATTACTTCCCCAAGTCAAGCACACTCCATGGGTGAATAAATTTTAGGCTTCTATACTAATAGGTTGTTCATGGTATGTAAAAAGATTTAATTTCATAAAGTATAGACAAAATTATTTTTTAAAATTTTATATTAAAAATAAAGTATGTCAACGATAACAACATTACTGAATTAAACTTGTGAATTATCAAACATTTTTATGGATGTCTACACATGCCATCATGGCTAGTGAAAAGAACCCCACCCTTATAAAAGTGAGTTTTGGACAAGAAGGACACATAATATATAACATACAATTAGAACCATATTTAATTGACCCTAAAGTTATCTTATCATAGTCATCTTAGGGGAAATGGAATCTATGATCCTAGTTAACTAATGAATTCAAAAGCTCGTATTCAATATGTTGGACACTATCTAAGGTAAGAAATCATGTGAGGATGGGTATACATCATTCAATTTATTACATGCTAGTGAGAATGAAGGGTTGAATTAATGACTTGAGTTCACTGATTAAATGAGGGTAGAGGTTGCATAGGCTATGTAAATAGAATGATTAAATAAGGGTAGAGGTTGCATACACTGTGCATGATGTGGGAGTCTTAGCTGATTTAGAAACTAAAATAAATTCCCATCATAGGTATCAATAAGAAACATTGATATCAAAAGAAAATCCAAATAAAAATGGACTAAAAAATAAAACATTTCAAGAATTCACTACTATGCATGGTTTATCCACATGTTTAGCAGTAATTATATGTCTTAATCATGAACCGCCACTACAACTCACAGTTTTCACCAATAATCAGAAGATAAATATCTCAAAATATCTTTAAAAAACTCATTAATAGGCTCAAAATGTAAATATAATCTTGAACCAACCATGTAATCTTCTTCACAACACATTCCCACACACTAGTTATCTCATGTGTTACTAAAAACCAAACATAGTCACATAACAAGTGTACTATAACAAATTATATTACAAAATCCTTATTAAAAAAAATTCTCATTTTAATAAAACACTTTCCTCGAGATTAAATCATTTCTGAAATATCTTTCGAAATCCATTATAAATCACATATGACTTCCTTTACCATTGGATTTATGAAACTGTTTGTAAAGGCCTCCTTGAAGAACCGTTGGTATAGGAGCGTTGGGAAAACCCATATTTCTAGTAGTGGATTCCACTAGATAAGGTATGAGTCCACTAGTGAACCATAAATCTAGATTTTCCCATATAATTATCTATGTCACCATGACTGGTCAAAAGAGGTGAGTAAGATAATGAAGTTATGAGGATCACAATTAGGATCCTTATCAATATCAATCATATTTTTCAGACCTCAAATCATATCTCAATCTCACCCCAATCTCCATCTATGTGAATAATCCAATTTTCAACATCCATCAATTGTAATTACAAGAATTGAGCAAGTTAAATTAATGAATTACTACAATTGAGGATCTTCATAAATTCCCAACTGAGTGGAAAAAAATATTCAATTCAATTCAAAACCCCTTATTTAATTCAATATTTAGAAAGCTTATCTATACCAACATCCTTCCAAAAACTAACCTATAATTCTAAACAGGCCTTTAAAAAATCCATTATTTCAAAACATCCCAATTGAATTAAAGGATGTTTTACAAATAAAAATTCTCAATATTAATTCAAAACATGGGATTACAACCTATTTCCACATGAATAAATATCTAATTTAAAATTACCAAAGAAATATTATTTTAAAAAAAATCATTCCTAGAGGTTTCATTGTCATTCCACAAATTAAATCATTTGAAACTACATAGAAAACATTAAATAGGTCAAATCATTTCATGAAAGCCAATTTATTTCATTCTTTGTATAAAAACTCGAGTCAAAGACTCAATTTCAACAATTAATTCTTTAAATATTCTTTTAAAATAAATCTAAACACTCATGGATTTGAATAATTTATAAATACTTGAAATATGTCAAAATTATAGTCATCAAATTCATGACTAGTTCAATTCAATGAGAATAGGGTTAAATAATATTTCACAAGGAATTTCAATGATAAAATTCATAGAGACTTTGCTAATAATTAATAAACACATATAAATAAATTTCCAACTAACAATTAATTACAAGATGAAGAAAAAGAATAAAAAAACATACTTAGAAAATATAGAATCCAACCGTAATGAATTTGAGATGTTTCTTCTTCGATGGAGGGTTAAAGATTTAATTAATTAAAGGATTGGAATGGATAATGTCTAGATTAAATCAAAACACAAAAAATGATATACACATCAAAATAAAAACGTAACACTAAAATATTAGATGAATAACAATAAAAACAAGGTAGAACTTAAATATTTTATGTGTATAAAAAATAAAATACTTGATTTGAGTTGAATCCGACGGAGTTTCAGTGGTTCAGATGGGGGAAGTCGTGATAGGAGCCGAGGGCTACAGTTTTAGGGTTCTATCACGAATGGGGGAGAGGTGTGGCAGACTATATTTGGGGTAAAAATTTACCAATTATTTTTAAAAACCTTTGGAAAAGGTTTTCCTGGACCTTCTTTACCAACACTTTAAGCAAACCGTTGGTAACCAACCCTGTGGAAAACCTCCCATTCCAGTAGTGCTCCCACATAATTTTATTATTTTGGAGACCTTCTTAGTGGATTATCTTGGGTTTCTATTTTATGGTATATCATAATATTTCATGGAGTTCATGATACTAGTATTCTAGATATGTTTTCTTATTTTTCATTATGGTTTTTAGTTGGGATTATTTAAGGCATTGGGTTTAGAGGTACAATGGAGTATTTTCTATCACTCATGGATCGATGGTTAGGATACCCATTCAATACACATGTTAGAGGACTTGGTTAGTGTAATGTTCCTGACTCGGAAGCCACTAAACTGGTGCTTTGAGCTAGGTGGTTACATGACCTTAAGAACACCTCCCCATATGCTAAAGGCTGCCAACTAGTAGCGGGGTCTATGTAGTCAAGTGGGGACACTATACCCTTATTTTATCAGAGTAATCCACAACAGAATAAAAAAAGTAGAGGAAACAATAACCAGTAAATAAGGAACATGTGTAACAACAAATTCCAACAATAAATATTCCTTTTAATACTGTAAGTGAAAAAGCGGACAAAACCTCAAAATAAAGACAATGACCAAAATCCCCAAAATGGTCCTGACACCATTTCTGGATCCTCCGCAATGTGCTACCCTTGTCTACTCACTATCTAGCAAGGACCCTTGCCACTTTCTTGACCTTCAAACATGAAATCTGCTCGGGTACCCAACGGCAGCCCAAGCAAGGTGTGAGTGCAACTTAGTAGGCCACCACCAACGGTGTCTACAAAATATCAAGTAATAATAGGTAGTGCATGAAAAGGAAAATGAATGATAAAGACAATAAATTTAATTAAGGTTCCATTAACAAGTTCAGAGCCAAGCCATTTCCACTTTCACTACCATTCATTTCATACCATTTATCATCACTTACCATTTCTTCACATTTCCATGGGTTAATCACATACACTATGTTACATGGGTCTAAGGCCAACAATCACATGAAAGAGGGTAAACACATCGTTATCCTATATCACTAGGACTAACCCCTTATAGAAACCATAACCTCACCTCGAAGCCTCAGTCATGGTTGATGCAACCACTAGGAGAATAGACCCTCAGTCCCCTTTCCCAACCCATGCATTTAGAGTAGAGTTTAGAACCTCAATCTTCACTCGACCCATGGGAGTAGATCCTCATGTCATACCCCATTCTACTAAACCATGTGCACATTATTATATATAAGTAACCATCAACCATCCAAACCATCTCCCTTTGGCAAACACTATTCACAACAACCCACATGGGAAACCAAATTATGACGTAACCCATTAACACATTACCATTTCACATCATTTAACCATTCACCCAATTCCCATGTGTTATTCATATCTCATTAATAATTCAACAATAAACCCATAATCTATCCCATTATAGACTTTAATCATTTTACACATTAACCGATTTAACCCATTCATCATTCCCATGAATCAACATTTTACCCATTCCAATTTTACACATAGGTTATTGCCAAGTCTAGGTGCATCACAAAACTTCTATTCCAAGTTCAACCAATCAGGACAACATAGTTATCAAGGGCTCTACAATTAATTACAACAAGGTCACGTGTTTAATATCAAACCCTAATCTGGGAAAAGTCGGCACATCCCATGGATGGCCCTAAATTTGGTCAAGTAAATCCCAACACATCGCACGGGGATCAAGAGGGTTCCCATTTACCATTTTAAACACCAATATTACCAAACATGCTTAGGTTATTTAAAACATAACCAAGGGAAAACAAGAACACATGTAAATATGCACAAAACCCTAAATAACCATGGGATATAACTAGTAGACCACCTACCTCGAAATTGCGGTTGAACGCACTCTCAAGAGAGTCATTAGACCTCTATCCAATGAACCTTCAGAGATTCAACCTAATACTCACCCAAAAGTTAGGGTTTTAGTGCTTCAGAACAAGAGGGAGTGATGTTACAAACCCTAAACCAAAAAGAGAACCAAGGATGAGATTAGCCTTACCTGAAGCTTCGATCTGCAACCAAAAACACCAAAAAAGCCTTAAATTCAAAGGAGAACCACCCATGGGAAGATGGGGTTGGCCATGTTTGTCTTTGGTGTTGAGAGGGGTGGATAGGCGGAAAATCTCGAGTGGGGTTTAAAAGCCCGAAGTGGCAAACTTTTAATTTTTCCCAACTTTAGGTGGCCGCATGGTTTGTCTGCACGGTTTGGTACCATGCGTAAACAGTGCGCATGCCACTACGCGGAGGAGGAGGGGTCGCATGACTCATCTGCACGGTTTGGAAAACTGTGTGCATGCTTCTGTCTGGAGGAGGAAGGGTCGTACAGTTTTTCTTGGGTAGGCCGCACGGTTTGGCTGGTCGTGCATAGGCTATGCACCTTGGTCTGTCTTTCCCATATTTCCTTTCATTCATGCCCAGAGCCCCCAGAACACCCCTAAGGCCTCTCACACTTTCAGGAAACAATATAAAGCCCCAAAACAAGTGTTCAACTCAGAAAACAACAAAAACATACCTTTTTAAAATCCGGGATCTTACAACCTCCCCACCCTATGACAGTTCATCCTCAAGCTGAGGTTCCAAACCTCATTGATCCACCGAGGAGAAGAGTTCGGCCCACTGAGCTCGCATATCTGATTCCCTCTCCCATGTTTCTTTCTGAACAATCCCATGCTTCTATAGTAATTTCACTAATGGCATAACCTTGCCCCAAAATTCCTTCTCACTATGATCTACCACACGAACCAGATGCTTCTCAAAGGATGCATCAACCTTAAGCTCCACATCCTCAACATCAACAATGTGAGATGGTTCAGGGTGATACCGTCGAAGCTACGACACATGAAACACATCATGCATCCCACCATACCGCTGTGGAAAATCCAATCGGTAAGCCACTAGTCTGATCCTCTCCTCAATCTCAAAAGGTCCTACATACCTGGGCACTAACATACCCTGCATTCGAATCTGTCGGTGACCCAACCTTGGCGACACCTGAAGGAAAACTTTATCACCCACCTCAAACTCAAGAGGGATACACCTCTGATATGTAAACAACATCTTCCTAATCTGAGCTATAGCCATCCGCTTCCTGATCAACATATCTCTCTTTGAAGTCTCCTACACGAGACTTGGCCCCAACAACTCAGATTCACCAGCCTCGATCCAACACAACAGAGATCTACATGGTCTCCCATAAAGCGCCTCAAAGGGTGCCATTTTAATCGTAACCTAAAAACTATTCTTGTAAGAAAACTCAACTAACTAAAGGAGTCTCTCCCAAGAACCACCAATGTCCAAGACAAAAGCTCTCAACATGTCTTCCATCACATGGATCGTACGTTCCGACTGCCCATCCGTCTGCGGGTGGAAAGACGTACTCAAAAAAACACATGTGTACCAAGTTCCTTCTGCAAACCATGACAAAAACGCGATGTGAAATATGGATCTCACTCTGAAACTATGGTCCACTGAACACCATGAAACTGTACTATTTACCGAACATACAGCTCACCCAACTGGCCGACTGCATGGGTCTCTTGAATTGGTAAGCAATGAGCCACTTTTGATAACCGATCCACAACCACCCATATTTCATCATTCTTACATGGTGTCCTCGGATGACCCACAAAAAAATCCATTGTCACATAATCCCACTTCCATTCCGGAATGGGAAATGGTTGCAATAAACCACCTGGACATTGATGCTCGGCTTTCACCTGCTGACAGATAAGGCGCCGTGCCACAAAGGCCGCAACATCTTTCTTCATCCCAGGCCACCAAAACCGCCTTTGGAGATCATGGTACATCTTGGTCAAACTCGGATGCACTGCCCACGTTGATTCAGGGAACTCACACATCAATTCTTCCCGCATACACTCTGGCACAACCACACGACCATGAACACAAAAAACTCCATCCACACCGATGTCCCAACCAGAAGGTAGCTCCCCACCATTAAGCTTTTCATTCATGATCAAACACTTAGGATAATCAAGATGGCCTTCCTTAAGGTGAATTAAAAGTGTCTAATCCATATTTATGGAAGTAAGAGTTACCAAACCATTCTCCTCATGTACCTCCAGGTGTATCTCCACAAACAAAGCCATCACCTTCCACTCGGTGCTGGACTCCTGAACAATCTGATTCTGAACCTTCCTGCTCAGAGCATCAGCAACACTGTTTCCCTTTCCCAGAGTGTACACCAACTCTATGTCAAAGGACAAGAGATATTTAACCCATCTTGGCTACCAATGATTCAGATCCTGCTGTGAGAAGATGTACTTTAAACTCTTACGGTCGATAAACACGGTAATCTGTTCTCCAAACAGATAGTGCCTCCAGCACTTCAAAGCGTACACTACTACAGCCAACTCAAGGTCATGAGTGGGATAATTCTGATCATGGGCTCTCAAATTCCTTGACCTGTAAGCAACCACCCACTCATCTTGCATCAACACATCCCCAAGTCTGATTCCGGACGCATCATAAAACATGATGTACTTCTTACCCGACTTAGGTAAGATCAAGATAGGTGCGGTTGTTAACCGCTTCATCAACTCTTGTAAGGAATTAACACCAGCTTCAGACCATTCAAACCTAATTCCCTTCGTGGTCAAGCCTGAAAGTGGTGCTTCCAAGTGAGACAAATCATGAATGAACTTTCGGTAATACCCAACCAAACCCAGAAAACATCGAACATCAGAAACGCTCTTGGGATGCTCCCAACATACAACTGCCTGCACTTTCTCTGGATCCACTGACACACCTGCCTCCGAGATGATGTGACCAAGAAAATGTATCTCACCTATCCAGAATTGACACTGGGATAGCTTGGCGTATAGCTGGTTCTCTCTTAGCGTACCCATGATGATGTCAAGAAGTTGGTCATGATCGTCATGAGTTTTCAAGTACACTAAGATATCGTCTACAAATACAAACACAAACCGATCTAGATAGGGATGAAATATCCAATTAATCAATGCCATAAACACTGACCGTGCATTGTTCAAGATGAAAGGCATTACCACAAACTCAAACAACCCATACGGACTCCGAAAAGTTGTATGTGGTATGTCGGAAGACCTCACCTTAAACTGGTGATAACCCGACCTCAGATCAATCGTAGAAAACACCGATTCACCCCTCAACTAATCAGAAATGTCATAAATTCTAGGAAGAGGATACCGATTTTTCACCGTCATCTGATTCAACTTATGATAGTCAACACCCAGCCTTAAAAACCCATTGGCCTTCTTTTCAAAAAGAACCAGAGATCCCCAAGGAGATGTACCAGGACGGATAAACCCCTTATGCTCCAACTCCTCATGATAAACCTTCAGATCCCTATGTTCGGCCAGTGCCATTCGGTATGGCGGAATAGATACTGGCTCTGCTCCCGGTAGCAACTCGATCGTGAACTCAACATCCCTCTCAGGGGGTAACCCCGAGAAATCCTATGGAAACACGTCCTGAAACCAATCCACAACATGAGGGAAATTAGTTTGTTCACCTTACTCATCATCATCAATCATGATACATGCAACTTGAGCCGCGAGTCCACTCATCTTTTGACAAAACGACCCTGCACACCCTGCTCAAATATCCCATTCGCCACGGTGGGAATAAGAATCACCCTCAAGAGACCTGAACGATACTCTACGATGATAAAAGTCTATGTGCACCCGATACAACACCAACCAATCCATTCCCAATATTAAGTCAAACCCTGACATCTCAAGAACGAACAAGTTCCACAGAAAATGATACCCACCAACTTCCAAGGCACATCCCTTTCACTGCTTGATATCCTCAACTCGCACCCCCAAAGAAGTGTCAATTTACATAACCCCACAGACCCCCTACACAGGTAAACCCAGTGATACCACTAGTTTAGAAGAGGTAAAAGAATGTGTGGCACCTGTTTCAAACAACGCTATAGAAAAAGTATAATCCACAAGGATCGTACCTCGAACAGTCGACAGCCCATCCTCGCCATCACCCGGAGCAAACTAAACTGCCTGAAGCTGACCTGCCCCCTACCCTGGGCTCTATCCTGAGTACTCTACACTAAATTTCCCTACTGGCATGAGCGATCTTGCCCGGGAGTTCCACGTCCACCACCCCTGCCAGTACAGCTAGTGGAGCTCCAACTGCCTACCTGATATGGGGCGACTGATCCCCTTCCCGTATCCGGTGCCTGCATTCCACCATTGTACTCACCCGCATGCCGAGGGTTCCTGCTGAACCTCTTCACATGCCCCATCCTGCCATATGAACGACACTCAACTAGAAGTCGAGGACACTGACCACGCATATTCCCCGGTCTTCCGCACTGATAACAAAACACCTGGTTCCAACTCTGAGAGGGGGACCCTATCCTCCAGCCACTTTGCACACTTCCACCATTTTGTGAGCTCTCATGGAATCGCTTTCGACCTTAAGTAGCTGCACCGCTAGTATGTCCCACTGACACCACAAGCCCACCACCCGAAGCTCCCCTCTGGTTTCCTTCCTAGATTAGTGCCTGATCTACTACCTCTGCGAATCTCATCAAGCGGAATATGTTTACTTGAGACATGATCTCATGTCTCATCCCATCCTAGAAAGGCCTTTCTACTACTGCCTCATCCCCTTCTAACACTGGGACGAAGCATCTCAAATTAGTGAAGCGACTAGCATAGTCAATCACCGATAGAGATCCCTGAGTCAGGCTCATAAATTCTGCAGCCTGCTCCTGTCTCAAAGTCTCTGGATAGAAATGCTACAGGAACTTTTCCTGAAAAACCTTCCATGAAATTCCCCCAACCTACTCGATTTGAGCCGGAATGTCCCACCAACGCCTATAATGGACACACAACATATTATATTCCAGCCTAACTCTCATTTCGATAGGGGTTTCCAGATGATCCAGTGTCATCTGGACAATCTCTAACCAGAACTCTGCTGCTTCTAGCCCACCCTCTTCGTTAAAAATCAGAGGGTGCTACAGTTGGAACTCCCTGGTCAGCTCAAACATACTCGATGCACCCCTCCCTGGGTCCCGATCCATCATCTCCATAAGGCGAGTCAAGTTCTCTCAGAACAGGTCTTCTCTACATTCATTGATCGCCACGTTTTCTTGCTCTTCTACTGAAGGATTGTTCTCAGGAACACCCTCCCATTGCCCAACTGGTAACCGAATTCATGGTGGCATTTATCTATAATTCCCAGCACAAGATTTAACATGCATACCATAAACATTCATGACTCCATCCAAAGCTCTTTACTAGCTACAACAACCCAATTTTTATATGCCAACCCAACAACATTTTACAACTTCTTTCAAACCCTATTATTCATTAAACATCAGTTACCCCCTAGTTTTATATCATTCATCCCATTATCTCTTGGTTTAATGAAATGCATGATGTACCCTACTTTCCTGCCTCACACACCCACCCCATGCATGTGCATAAAACAATGCATGTCACCTATCTCCCTTGGTTCCTACAATAATGCATGGATGCAAATCCTTTTTCTATTAAGGCCACGAGCCAAACGTCATAAAACAATCACATCAAACCCCATGTGCATCACCCAATGGTGAATTATCATCAACTGTAACATCACAGAACCAATAACATTATTTCCCACCCAGGGTGACTTGGGTTTCCCCCATACTTGGGTTAGATACACCCAAGCACGAGCTCATTACCAAGGCCTAACACATCTTAACACTTGGATACCAATCCCAAATAGCAATACCTAAGAGAAAGAGAAGAAAGACCTCCTATGATACCACTTTGTAACATCCCCAACCCGGAAGCCACTAAACCAGTGCTTCGAGCCAGGTGGTTACATGACCTTAAGCGCACCTCCTCGTATACTAAAGGCTGCCGACTAGCAATGGGGGTCTATGTAGTCATGTGGGGAGACTATACGCCCATTTTATCAGAGTAAGCCACAACAGATTAAGCCAAGTAAGAGAAACAATAACCAGTAAATAAGGAACATGTATAAAAACCAATTCCAAAAATAAATATGCCATGTCATACTACAAGTGAAAAATTGGAAAAAACTCCAAAATAAAGACAACGACCAAATCTACAAAATGGTCCCGAATCCAAGTCTGGATCCTACACCAAGTGCTACCCCTATCCACTAACTATCTAGCAAGGACCCTTTCCCCTTTCCTAAACTGCAAAAATGATATATGCTCGGGTACCCAACGGCGGCCCAAGCAGGGTGTGAGTACAACTCAGTAGGCCACCACCAACGGTGTCTACAAAATATCCAGTAATAACACGTAGTTCATGCAAAGGAAAATGAATGATAAATACAAACAATTTAAATAAGTATCCATTAACTAGTTCAGAGCCAAGCCATTTCCACTTTCACTACCATTCATTTCATACTATTTATCATCACTTACCATTTAATCGCATTTCCATGGGTTAATCACATACACAATGTTACATGGGTCTATGGCCAACAATCCCATGGAAGAGGTTAAACACATCATTATCATATCTCACTAGGACTAACCCCTTATAGAAACCATAACCGCACCTCAAAGCCTCAGTTCGGGTGGATGCAACTGCTAGGAGAATAGACCCTCAGTCCCTATTCCTAACTGGTGCATTTAGGGTTGAGTTTAGAACCTCATACTTCACTCGACCCATGGGCATAGATCCTCATGTCATACCCCAATCTATGAATCCATGTGAACATGCTTATATATAAGTAACCGTCATCCATTCAAACCATTTCCCTTCGAAAAACACTATTCACAACAACCCACATGGGAAACCACATCATGCCTTAACCCATTCACACATTACCATTTCACATCATTTAACCGTTCACCCAATTCTCATGTGTTATGCCTATCTCACTAAGAATTCAACATTAAACCTATAATCTATCCCATTATGATCTTTAATTGGTTTACACATTAACCCATTTAACCCGTTCCTCATTCCCATGAATCAACATTTATCCCATTCAACTTTAACACTTAGGTTATTTCCAATTCTAGGCGCATCACCTAACTTTTATTCCAAGTTCAACCAATCATGCCAGCATAGTTATCAAGGGCTCTACAATACATTACAACAAGGTCACTTGTTTAATATCAAACCCTAATCCAGGAAAAGCCGGAACATCTCATGGATGGCCCAAAATTTGGTCAAGTCAATCCCAACACATCCCACGGGGATCGCGAGGGTTCCCATTTTCCATTTTAAACACCAATATTACCAAACATGCCTAGATTATTCAAAACATAACCATGGAAAAACAAGAACACAAGTAAACATGCATAAAACCCTAAGTAACCAAGGGATAAAACTTGTAGACAACCTTCCTCGAAACCGTGGTTGAACGGACTCCCAATAGAGTCCTTAGACCTCAATCCAACCAACCTTTGGAGATTCAACCTAAAACTCACCCAAATGTCAGGGTTATAGATCTTTGAAACAAGAGGGAAAGAAGATACAAACTCTAAACCAAAAATAGAACCAAGGATGAGATTAGCCTTACTCGGATCTTCGATCCACAACCAACGGCACCAAAAACGCCTTAAAATCAAAGGAGAACCACCCTTGGGAATCTTGGGTCTCCCAAGTTCATCGCTGGGGTTGAGAGGGGAGGAGAGGTTGTAAATCCCGAGTGGGGTTTAAAAGCCTGGAGTGACAAAATGTCAATTTTTCCATACTTTAAGTGGCCGCATGGTTTGTCCGCACGGTTTGGTGAACCATGAGAAAACCAGGCACATGCCACTGCCCAGAGGAGGAGGGGTCGCATGACTCATCGGTACGGTTTGGAAAACCATGTAAAAACGGTGTGCATGCTTCTGTCCAGAGGAGGATGGGTCGCACGGTTTCTCCTGGGCAGGCCGCACGGTTTGGCTGGTCGTGCGCCTTGGTCTGTCTTGTCCAGATTTCCATTCTTCTGTGCCCCGAGCCCCCGGAACACCCTTAAGGCCTATCACACTTTCAGAAAATATTATAAATCCCCAAAACAAGGGTTCAACTCAAAAAACAACAAAAACATACCTTTCCAAAATCTGGGATCTTATAGATAGGGTATGCATCCTTGATTTTGAACATCTTTGGGAGATTCACATAACTCATTCTAATTATTCAATCAATAAATGTTTCTAAGAGACTATATACATAGATCAAAATTAGGATCTATATTGTAGTCCATGATGAAAACCATTGTGTTGGTTATAGGTTGGGAATGTAGCTCTACTAGGTGTAGGTATCGTGCATGAGACATTAGTTCTCGTATAACTAATAAAAAATCATATCTATATTACCCAATATGGGTAGGATTATTTATTCAATCATCATTGAATACCATTAGAATCTGAGTTTGGGGATTCAATAATAATTCTCGAATCATATTGTTAGGGACATCAATGGATTCATAGAAAATGAAAATTGGAATTTAGTTTAATAGGATCCTCTAATGTTTTTGAGAGTGTTGGAATGGTATCATATCAGTAACTATTAGCTTAGATTTACCATTCCTTGCATGATTTCTTCCATATTTTGTTACATCTCTATTATTGTCCATCCCTATCTCATCTTCATTATATTTATGAGGTTTATATAGACATTGATGCTTCTTTTTGAAATATCTATGTCAAATTCTAAATAACAGAATGAATTTTCTTCATTGTCATTTAATTGATCTAGTTTGGGAAAAATGGTAGCACAACAATGTATAGGACGTGACCTAGGGGTGATAGGTCAATGTACATGGTCAATTGTTATATTTTTCCTCAAATGCATATCATCAACCCTTAAATAGTAAATATATGGATGAGTTTTTTTAGAGGGGAGGTTTTAAGATTCTAACTTTTAAAAAATGTATAAATCTATATAAATCAAATTTTTACTCTATATGAGAATTTTTAAATGAATAAGGTACTATTAAAATGTGACTATGGATTGTTTAGAACCTGAAGCTCAATTTTTCAGAGAAACAGTGTGTGGATCACTGTTGGAATATGATAACTAGTAACCATCTGTCTTAAACATGTGGACCATGGAATGAGGTTTGATATTAGCATAATCATTCTAGACGAAGAGAATGGATGTGAAAAACCTATAATGATTTGATTTAATATTAATCATGACTGGATCATAGTGTGTCAATCCATGTTCTAAGCCAAGATAAATTGTTTTCCACTTAGACATTGATGGTTCATGGTTGGTTCACAGTTTTTCCAACCATGTGGCCAAACCACACAAAATAATAAAGTGGGTGAAATAATTTTTCACCATTGGGTCTTAAAACTTACATCATCCTTTTTACTATCTTATTAATTTAAAACACCTCTTATAGTTGTGGGAGTTCTCCACCTCATTTCCTCTATGATTTAAGAAATATTCATCATAGGGAATCTAATTCAAATGTCTATCATCATGTTGGATAGATATTTTTATTTCAATAATCCCCCTGGTTCTTTTCATGGTTTACCTCAACATCTAGAACATTATATTATGGCAATCTCATGTTCCATATTTTCATGTAATTTTTCAATACCTTAGTTTTCTATAGTTCTTGATCAAATTAATTATTGACCATGATATTGATCCCACCATCAGAATAATGTATATGGTCAACAAATTTTTCCTAAATGTACTATGGTTTATATTATGTGCCATTTTTTTGTACGATGACCACTTGGAACATCTCCTCCAATATGCATTATTAATTAAATTAATTTGTACACCTTAAATTGTTTATCCCTTGTGCACTAATTGTTTCTTATATGGTTTTATTTGTCATCACGAACCACACAATCCGGGTGTGTTCCTTATAGGCCCATGACTATTGTTGACCATTGGATTCAAATTAGTCCATCCTTGAGGTCTATTGACATATCCAATCTCCATCTCCAATGGCCCGAAGGCCATCATTTTATTATTGATTTTTGATAATACACCTTTCAAGGGGTGAGGTGGAACCCTTACAAGGCCCGTAGGTGTAAGTATTACATGGTCTGTAGGCCTTAGACGAATTCATTGCCCGTAAGCTTTCATAAATTACATACAACCGAGACTAACTACTTGGAACTACTCATCCCCAACATCTTCATCGTGAAATCAGCTCTCCACCATTGCATGGCTATTCGGCTAGGCTTTCCCATGCATGCACAGGCTTGTCCTGATGGAAGGTGCCATACCCTCTCATTCTTGCAATTCGTTTAGCTTCTGCAATGGTGAAAGCTCCTAGCTCATCCTCCTTGTAGAGCTTGTTCCTTGTAGGTTGTCTGGTTTGCATCTTCACATAAGGTGGCCTGAAGGCCTTGAGGAGGCACAAAGGCCTTACTGACCCGAAGGCATGGGTGTCCCGAAGGCCTTACCGGACTCAGGGACCAAATCGGTGGCCCGAAGACCCAAACAAGGGCATATTCCCGACTGCTACAGTGCCAAACAGTGTTTGCTATAGTACCAGCTACAGTACACAGAAATTCTGTCTCCGCCTAGATTTGATCCCTGGTCGCTTGAATTTTTAGATGATGTTACATTATCATTGATAATGAGGTAGTATAATGTATTTTACCCATTGACCATATTTTTACTTCTCAATTTTTTTAAATTTTAATATTGAATTTAAATGATTATATTCATAAGGATTATACAAATTGGATCTTATTATTAGTTATCTGTTACACAAATTTAATTTATATATGGAATTATTAAATAGAAATAGTGTTGTATCCTAGAATTGTAATTAAATTGATATGGATATTATTAAATCTATATTAATTTTGAAATCCACATTAGGACCCTTGTTTTTTATGTTGATTTAATGTACATGATCCTTCATAACTATTATCAAGAATACAATGGGAAAAAAGTTACAAATTTATTTCTCTACAATAATTAGAGATGACATTCTAAATTACATATCTAGAATAAATGGAATTAGAATCACATATTTCTTATTAAGTTAAAATTAACATAAAAAATTCATATTGTATACCTTGAATTAGTGGATATTACATTCCTTATGATTTATTTGGATTAATGAAAATTATATTCCTTATTTGTGAATAACTAGTAAATTTTTAATGACAGTCCAGATTAGTCCAAATCATGTTGAATTTGATGGGCGTAACTTTTGAAACTCATAGTGACACGATTTTATTTAATTAATCTATTTATTTTTTTTATTATTAACATGACACTACTTCATGATATGTTAAAAAATTGGTCAGTTATAAAAACTTTTAATTAGAGCCGACTGAATATTAATCACATGATGTTTGGGTTGCTGATAAGTAATTAGAAATACATCATGATTGAAATTGGGAAAGGGGTAAGCTTTCACCATGGGGTTATTTATTTCTATTATAGGATGAAGTATGACATTATAGGACTTAGTTGGGGATTTAAATTATATTGGGGTTTTTTGGAATTTTTATCTATTTTTTATAACAAGATTTATATATTCCTTATGTGTTGGTTCCCCTTGTATCACTTATTTTTATACCGTTATAACATAAATCCTTTTTATATATGTAACTATATATGGTTCCACTGAAGGTTTACACATGAATATCTATTTTTATGGATTTTTTCATTTTTTCATTTTTTTCTTATTATTTCATTGTTGTGTTCTTCGTTGAAAATGAGGGTATAGTATCCTCACTACACCATCATAGACCAACGCTTCAAGTCAAAACACTCTGGTGTACATGGAGGAATTCCTCAGGCCATGAAACCAATAAAGATGGCTCAACTATGAGTTAAATGGGATATATTACTCACAATATGTGTTTTAATAACAATGTAATAATAAGTAACTGATATTATGATAATTTATAAGTTATTTGAATATTTTTTATATGCTTACTTTTAAAGGAAGCATTCACCCTATGTAAAAATATATTTTTCTCAATAAATAATCAAGTCTTATTTGTAATCAAATTCTTACCAAATATTCATCATTTTTTTAAAAAACCATCTAAAATCCATGTCACATTATAACCAATTTTATAGTGTAGAATTTTTTGGAATCGGTATTTTAAATTTATTATTTTATAAAACATATAAATTCAGGAATGAATAATTATTGAATAATAATTTAAAATATACATTATAAGGGCATGTATATTTGGAAAAACGTAATCACATAATAGAAAAATAATATTTATTTTTTATTTGTATATGAAAAAATTTGATTACATTAAATAAAAATTTTAGTGGTAGAAATGATAGTGAGTTCTTAGAGTATAAAATATTCTATGATAAGAAGATATCAACACTTTTGAGGAAGTTTGGAATAAATGGTAGTTCACATAAAAACCAACTGTAAATACTATTTTTTATTTAATTATATTTTTTTAAAAAAATACATATATAATTCACTCCATAGATTAACCCCCAAAAAATAATAAACCACTAAATATAAACTAGTTAAATCTATTACTTTATAAAAACCTATGTTTTTATGAAATTTGTTAATTTATTTAATAACAAACCACTCTAGTGACATATTAAATGAGTGCTCAAGGCCAAATTTCCCTGTGCATATATTAAACATCAATATCTACCTAATTTCAAAATTATGAATATCAATTTAGGTGATTTTATTGGTAATTTTAATTAATTAATTTTTAATATAAAACAAATAATTCCTTGAATAGTTAATCAAAAATCATCTAAAAGATTTATATACTCAATTTTATTGTAATAAAAACACATGAATCATTGAAAATGATCAGAAATAAAAAAAATCAATGAATAAAGAGTCAAATTATCAATCAGTTCTCTCCAAATTATGTGACTTGTTGTTTTGAACCACCAATATATTTTTTAAAAATTTCATGATGTGATTAAATGTTTCTACATCATGGATTTTCAATTCTCATTCCCTCTCTACCTTCATTTATCTTTTTTCTTTTAAAACTGAATCATGGAATTAAAATTGGAACCCCCTACTACTAAATAACTAACTAACACTCTATTTTATTTATTTTTATGTTAATTGAAGATCTGAAAATATTCACAAATATAATCTATGAATAATATTTCTTTGATGATGTATTTTATTTCCTATTCTACATCTTATAAGTTTCAGATAATGTTTATTTAATATTTATTTTATTTTTTTCGTAATAGAGGTGATGTTTGATGTTAGAATAGAAAATGGGTTGAATTTTTTTCTTCATATAGTTGAGTGATCAATAGATTTGGTGTATTGGATAAGGATTATTCAATGAATATATGTGGGTATGGTGCTATTGTTGCTACCAGATGCATGGGTAGTTGAAAACTATGATTAACCACTTTCCTGGAAATAGATAATGTAGTTAATATAAATAAAATAAATCATATTATAGATATGTTTATTGATGGTGAAATTCAACAACTTGAGTAACATCCTTATTTCATATTCAGGATGCCAAAAGCCCTTAGAAATATTCTAGAAATCACAAAAGATTTTAATAATTTATTTATCGTTTATGAACAATGATATCAAGAAATATTTCATTCTAGAGAATATATATTCTATTGACTTTATAGATTACACTAAAAATATTCTCTGTACTGATCTTATATCTAATTATATATAAATACTCATTAACATAAAAAACTACATAAAAATTTATAGTATTTTTGTAATTACACATATAGGACTAATGAATCTATAAGAGTATAATATAATACAAACAATATTACAGTACAAATTACAAATCTGAAGTATCAATCACTCTGAAAAATTATGATAAGAGAATATCACAAGAAAATATGTTCTATATAGGCAATATTTATAATATAAAAAGATTCCCTAACAAAAATATATCAAGGAATCTTAAAACTAAATTATATCAAAAAAATATTCAAATATGGAGTATATTAATTCACCAATCCTAACAAAAACCTTTTTAACCTTAAAATCTACACTCTATCACCACTAAACATGTGAACCATCCATTTAATTATATATTGGTTAATCATGTAGTGACCCACATAGTTATGGGTTTGATATTCTTGGGGAAATTTTCTACTCAAATTTGGTGAATGACATGTTTTCGGATAAATGTTTGGGTTTTAATTACAATAGTTTTCTATAAATAAAGCATTATCTTTGTAAATGGATTAATTCAAGTGGATGATTATAGTTGTTTAGGATAAATATAGAGAAGATACATTGTAGTTTAGTGGCTGCAGCCACCACCAGTTAGCTAGTGAGACACCAACCACAACTAAGTGGGATAAATAAAAGCCTATGAATGCATTTTTGGAGCCCAAGTATTATTTGTATCATATTGGACTTCTAGTGATCACACACTATCCAAAAGTTTGGTTTTGATCGAGACGGTGATACCCTGAAATTAGTTAGTGGGGGGTAGATTGGCCACCTTTTTATTAGAATCCTTCTCATCCATTTCTATGTTAGAACCCTCAGGATTTAGCAGAGCATGTGGATTGGGAAAGTCCATTACATTTACAATTATATCCTCTCATGGGTATCCTTCAATACCCTTCCATTGAGGAAGAATATTGTTGTGTTTCAGAGATGATCCAAGGTAAGAAAAAATATTTTCATCCATTTTTTAACCTCTATTCTCTTCCCTTTTAATTTTATCATTTATTTTATATTTATTTTTAATTATTCTACTAGAAAATGTTGGAATTTAACATGGATAGTGTATAAATTTATTACTATATAGAATATATATTGAGAAATATATTACACACATTCAAATGATGATCTAACAGTTGAAAGATTCTAATATAAATATATGTATTTTTCCTCTAATATTTAGAAATAATTAATGTTTTTTGGGTGAAAAATGACAAAGCATTAATGGTTTATAACGTTTAGGGTGTTTTGTACACCCTTTTCGTATGGTTGGTCGCTATTTTGTCCTTAAATTGGTATAGATTTATCATTATCTAAATTAATCAATTTTGAATTAAATTAATTTATTAATTAAAATTGATTATGATCGGTTAGTTATCATATGTGATATAAAGACAGAGATCATGTATTGGTACATTCTTCGAGAATGCATGCTCAGTATATGAAAATCCTTATTTAGGATGATAACTCTTTTTAATGTAGGTTGCCTCTATCTTATAAAATCGTAAGAATGTATTTGGATGAGTGGAGACATGTTTATATATATTTTATAGGACCAGGTATCAAAGAAAAGGACTGATAGATAGGTTTGGGTAGGGAAGATGAGGATTGATATACAATTAAGGGAGATGATAGAGGTGGATATATTCATAGAGATAGAATACATTCATAGAATCACATGGGTTTTTTGAATTAAATTGATTCATATGTCTCCATAGGGTGTGTAGGACCTGAAACCCCTGAGAGGGGGGGGGGTGAATTATGTTTTCAACTTTTTCATCTAATGTGAACAATCTTATTCCCACGTTGGTAATTACCAATTAAACCTATCTAATAATAATGTGTAGTAATTAATACATTTACATGTAGAGATAGAACACAACAGTTTTACATGGTTCAACACTAAGGGATAGTCTAAGGAGAATACACCGATAGTGTGTTGGTCATTATAAAAGTCAAATGTACAATTAGTTTTAGAAAACATAAATTTATAAACAGTCACATTATAACAAGCACACTTACTTTATATGATTTTAGTGATAGCTTAGTGCTTACATTAGAACAATTCCATCAACTCCCTCTAGCTCACTACTTTGGGAGTTCTCTCCCTCAGTTTAATGACTTGATGGTTGTTTCAATAGATTGGAATATATGTCTTTTTTCCAGAAGATCACGAGACTCTTCCTTCACCACAGTAAATGGTTGATGCACTTAAAATCAATTTTCAATTAATCCATATGTTCAATACTTATATTCACGAATCTCATTCATGAGGCTCACTACCGTCATCAAGAAAACTATATTTGTAGAAACAATTTATTTGTAACGATCACTGAGTCCTCATGTAATACCCCATCATTGTGAAAGTCATAATTCTTAGATACCTATAATTTCTTCAAGAATAGAGAATTTTTTTCCAATTATCATGCTCACTTTTAATAGTTTAGTCACAAATATATTGGACTTCATGAATTTAGATTCATTTAGACTTTTCTAAAATTATTTTTATGTGTCATTTAGTAGTGGTATCCACCTTTTTATATGCTCAGATTTTTTTGTGATACTACCGCACCTTTTGCGTATTTTCATGAAACTACAAAATCTTGTACAAAATTTACCTTCACTCTTGAATATCCAGTGGAATTTAACCCTTTCATGAAGCTTCTCGTTGTAATAGAGATCACCATGAACTCATTTTTTTTATTTGTGATGCTCCACATATTCATGAATCATTGTCTTTTTGAAACCCGATCTTCACGAAAACCATGCCTTTAAAATATTTACTAAGGTACAATTAAAAAATAAATCTTTTACAATTATATCTATTTGCACTAAATTTTGATCCCAAATTTTTTTCAAACACTGGGAAATGACAGAACCTTTAACATTGTAGTCAACTTTTACTGAAATATATCTTTCCATTTGAACTCCAAATTTATCCTAGTGTGGATTGAAATTAAGTATATTCTAAAACTTGGTTCCATAAAATTATATCCTTTATTAAAATAGGGTTATGGTGAGAGATATGATGACAAAAGACTTAAGGAGGCATTAAAATGTGATACAAGTCTTATGGATATCCTAGATATTTACAAATATTTATTTTGGTTTGAATAAGAGGGAAGCATTTGGATTCTACATAGTCTTCCAAGAGAGAAATGGGATGAGAACCACTATTTGACCATTGGAATTGATTAATGTAAATGGAATTATAATTCCATGGAAATATCTTAGTAGGACATGGACACTATTCATTTAGGATGGGATTGAGGTGGGCCATTGGGATATAATGACACTATAATTAGTTCACTTCCTTTGAGTCCATGTATGAGATAATGGGGTTTTATGTAAATGATTGTTAATGTATTTCTAGAAATGTGACCCATGATTGATATTGATTTCATGTGTGTGGATTTCTAGCTTGGAAGATCCATGCATGATAATGATCACATTTTTGGGTATTAATGGTTTTTTGATACTTATGATCTAAATTCTATTATTGTCCCACATTATGACATACTCTATAGAATGTGATTTCTTTTCCTATGAATATTTCTTCCAGATTCAAAATGATATAAGGATCACAATATCTTTTTATCCCTTAAATAGGCGACAAGTGATGATGTGACAGGGTGATGAAGGTAATGGTAGGAGTTGGAGATCCGGAAGGGTCATGATGTCATTGTGTCCTAAAAAAAGTTTGATGATGGGCCACGATGACCGTGTTTCCAAAAACGATAGAGAAAAGGGTACAAAGAATTGATAGATAGACCCTTTATAGCCATGGGTGTGACACGCATTTGGCCCAGCCTAGGTAATTATTGGTTATGGCCCATGATCAGAGACATATGGTGATCCTAACAAAGTTGAATGGTTCGATTGATGATGATGTTAGTAGTATTTTCAATTATGAGGGGTTATGATGTTATATTTGAATCATAAAGATACATATAATGAGATATAATACTTCTCTTCCATCATGGAGTTGAAATTATATTTTTGAGTTTCGGGGTGGCTTGGTTATCAGTCGACGACCTAACAGGTGTGTGTATCATTTTCTGTATTTTGGGGGCATGGTTATCACATGATGACACGATGATGATATTTATATATGTATTTATTTTTTTCATGGTTTCAAAGACATATGAAGTCTTATATTTTTGGGTTTATAGTGAAACCATACTAATTTTAATTTCTCAAAACCCGTATAGGCACCCTCGTGAACTTGTAGACCTTAGGTTTGTTTTTTTGATGACAAAAGAATGCGAAGTGTACCATGTTGTGGTATATTGGGAATTATAGGGACATCGTGTATGTGGGTTTGAGATGCAGGGGATCCTCCTTTTATAATTCAATTTCTATTTATATTTATATCTAGTTATTAAAATTGAATATCGGTTGTATGTTTCTATGATAACATCAACTTGATATAAAATTGTGATTCATGATTTGATTTATACATTATGGTGATTTTGGATTCTTGATATTTATTTATTTATACTAATTTTTTGGATTTGAAATGATTATATATTCATCCAATTGTTTCTCAAGGCCCTCACCCATATTTTGTATGGATTAGCATATGGGGAGGCACACATGTGGCCATGTGGAACGGCAGGTAGACTCGTCGATTTGTTCATGGAATCATTATTAACAAATACATATTGATGTGGAATATATATATAGGGGTGAGAAAATAATAAAATTTATTTCATACACAAATAACCAAATATTATTTCAATTCATTTATAATAGACGTATATTTGTGTTTTGATTTGTGATGCATATTATGTATCAAAAAATTGTGACGAATAATTTGATGCTTCTGTCAACAAATAATAGAAAAAGTAAATAATTCATTTTAACATCCCAAATTTTAATGAATTATTTAATTGAAATTTTTTATATTACATATATATATATATAATTAAATTATTTAAATTTTATTTTAATGTTATTAAATAATAATTCTTTTACATAATTATAAAACAAGAGGTAATAATAATTTTTTTGAAATTATTTTTATTTCATTATCACTAATGCATAAAATATAAAATTATGAATTTAATATTTCATATATATTGTTAATAACGTTACAATTATTGATATTCTCTATAATACTAAAAATAAGTATTTTTAATTTGTGTAAAATAATATAATTTTATGAATAATATTTATTTAAAAAATTTTATAAAATCAATTTAATAATTCATGATTATTTTTATAGATATATTTCTATGTGATATCCACATTACTCTTATTTATTGTTTTATATCCATATGAAAATTTTAATATTATTGAATTCATTAAAATAAAATCATTAAAATATAGTTCACGTGTTTTTATAATGATATAATCATAATAAATAACAATTAAAATTAATATAACAACGTGATATTATATTTTATTTTCATCATATCGTAAAAAACCATTGACATTATTTTTTATAGTATAAAATATTATATTTTTAATATAAAACTTTATTTAAATATAATTTGTAAATTAATGTTATCATATTCATGAAGGATTATTTATTTATATAAAAATTTTCTTTTTAGAATCTTATGTAACATGGTTGACAATAAAAAAAATTATTTTATTCATTAGAAAAATTATTTTCTCATATATATATTATCATATAATCACAAAATGTACATTATGCTATGATATTATAGTAATTATAAAAGTAAAACAAATATTTATAATACATTATAAAACAAATTGTACGATGTTCATAAAAATTAATGAATAATTATTAAGAATAATATTTCTGAAAGATGATTTTAATTTAATTAAAAAATAACGTATATAAAATGTAAATATTATTTTTTAAATGAATATGTAAAATTTATCTTACATTATTTTTTGGTTTTTTTAGAACGTTGAATTTTAGGTGAATAGAAAAAAAATATAGTTTTTAATATACTATGGTTTTTAAAACATCTTCATAGTATAAATATAATATCAGAAATTATTGTTTTTAATGAATTTATTTTTTAAAATAGTAAAATTTTTAATTCAAAAGTAATAAAATAAATTTTCAAACTGATAAATAAAATTTTTAAACCTATAAAATATTTTATTCATATAAAATACTAAATTTGAAAAATTATTTTTTATAAGGTATTTATACTGTTAAATTGACTATTAGGTATATTAAACTTTAATATATATATATATATAAATGTATAATATATTTATATTTTTTAATCGTAGACTAATAAAAGTAATAGTAATCAACAATTATCATAGTCTTGAGATGAAATAAAAAAATTAACTAATTTATTATTCCAACATACCCCTCCCCTTTTCTTATATAAACATTCATCCAAAACCCCACACTATGTACTTAAAAAACAAATAATTTTATAAAAAACCTCACCAATCCATATCTAAACTATTTTAGACACATACATAAGACTTTTTTGTAGATGTGATCCCACTTTTAAAGGATATTCACTCAACCCAAAGGTGGAATCTCAAAAACAAAGGTAACGGTTCCCATGTTTTTTATGAATTATATAATATCAATTTTTAATAAAAAAAACATTAAAACTCAATCAATTTTATGATATTCTTGTAACATAAGCTATGAATATAATTTTTATCCATTATCAATGATATATTTCTCATTCCCTCTCTTTGAACCCATTTTTATATGTCATTACATTGTTGAAGTACGATATTCAAAACCCATGTCTTCTAATTACAATTCTTATCATTCCCCAACCATATCATAAGTGGTGATTAAATGTAAATTTTAAAAAAATATTCAAATTATAATATTTTTTTTGTAAAAACCATTTTATTTTTTACTCTTTTCATTTATAATTTATTATAAACCTCATTATACTTCTGTAGTATTAGACATCCTAAGTGGATTATGTTGTTTCATTTTTTATCTTATTCCTTTCTTAAATATTATTAAAATTTGATTAAATGATTTAATAAAAGATAAATTATCAAAAAATTTAATTTCAATAATATTAAAAATACATTATAATCATGATATTTATTATATTAAATATTAAGAAACATATTTCTTTTAACTATTTTAAACAAGATTACGAGGAAACACATTGTTCAATTGGAAATATTATATAGAACATATTAATCAATTGAACTCATATACTTATATAAATACAATAAAAAAATATACCATGTAACCTTTTAAACATATGGATAAGTTTTATCATTATCATTGACCATTACCATTTAACTAAATAAGTTTTATATTGATGAAACTACCTCAAAATAATCATTCCAAGAAAATATAAACTAATAAATGAATAATAAATCCTAATAAATGGAGTAAAATAATTAAAAATTAATAAATAAAAAATTAATAAGGTTTTTAATAGAGAAATTAATTTAAATAATTTATATTTTGGATGTTATTGGACATATGAAGCGAGTTGGGGCTCTAGGTTAGAGTTTCTCATAAAATATCCATTTTAACAATTATTGTTTGTTTAATATTAATATTCTAGTATATATATCATATCAACATAATATGAAACATTACATAATTATTTCATTTATATTTCTGTTTTAATGGTCTCTTTTATCCCCATTAACATGTTAATGTTCATAACTCAAATTATTCTCATGGTACTTCATCACATTACCTATTCCTTTTTGGTTATGTTCTTTATACCTCTATATTTTTCTATTTTCAAATTTCTCTCATTCTGATCTTCTTTATTTACATTCCGTATTCATCATTTTCCATATATATATATATATATATTTGAACGTCTTTATGGTTCACTTTTTATTATTCTATTATGTCAAACCCTATGATATTTGTAATGTAAACTTCACAATTTTATTTTTTCTTCGCAATATTTTCTATATTTTAAATATATTTCATTTCATGGTTCCATTATTTAGACATTTTTTTATTAAAATAATATTTTTGGAAAAATATTGACAGTATTTTGAAAATGAGTTTTTAATGTGACTTTTTAAACTATGATTATGATATTTTGAAAAAAAAACAATATGATAACAATTTTTAAATTTATCTCCCATTTTCCTCTCAATCATTTAGAAGAATAAATTTTAAAGACTTTTTTTCTAATATGTTCTAGAAATTAATTTTCTTAAGTTTAGTTTTTTTAAAAAAATAATACCTTTTTCCTTATCTTTAAAATAATTTTATATATATTTAGATCAACATAAACACTAATAAAATATTTTATTAATTTTTATAAAATATCATTTATTCTTCTCATATATTTTTCTATTATCTCACTATCCTCTTAAATTCTAAACCGTGAAACCTTATTATGTTATTTTTTAAATAAAAATTATTATTATTTATTCCAAAATTTAATTTTAATATTAGTGAATTTAGTAATTGAATCCCACTCACGCATTGAATTTCATATATTTTTAAAATTCTATAAAAAATGACTTTTAATGACTCATTTGCATCATTTTAAGAGAATATTTAAAACTCCATCATTAAATATAATCATTCCATATAATATCCCCCCATTATTATAGTAAATAATCTTGAATTTAGTCAAAAACTCACTTCCCTTCACATTAATGATCTTTTAATGTTTAGATATTTAGATAATTTGTACATAATAGTTTCATAACATTACACATTAATATAGAGTTGATACTGTAAAAACAGTATTCATTTCTTTCAAAACATAAATCTTTCTAATCAAACATGGTTTCAATGAAAGTTCTTCAAACATTTATCATGGCGTCATTATAAGTCTTACACATCCTTATAACAAATAAAAATCATTTAAAAACATTGTATGAGCACAAAAATCTCAGTATGGGACATAAAAAGAATAAAATGGAGCATTAGTCCATGTATACTTGTAACGTATAAAATCATTTTCAAAATCTGCACATGTCCCCCATATGTACATACTTTGTGAAACATGATATTTTCATAATACATAATAAAATTAATAGTACCATAAATTTATCTTGGGTAATTAATTATATAATCTTGTAACCATCTTGACTACAATATAATTTGTAACCCTCACGGCTACCTTACCATTTTTGTAACCATCACAGTTACACTTGGAGTAACCATATGGTCGACCTCCAGCTTACACATAACCAATGAATTTGAGGGAAATATAGGTCCCAACCGTCATCATAAACAATTCCCATGAACCATAACACAATCATACAACATGAATAATTGTATAAAACATTTCTTTTGAATTTCATAAAACAGAATTTTTAGAAAAATATTTTTTAAAGAAATGTCACTTACAAATAACATATAATTGATATGAGAATAAATAAAATAAAAGTAATATGTGTATAAACCATATATAAAAATAATAAAACAATTTTGAAACCAAAATTCATTACAAAAATGATCTTAAAATCCCATATTCAATGAAGTATAAGGTTAACCGAAACAATAGAAATTTGGTTAAGAATTCCCTTACATCAGGTTTGACTTTCTTAAAACACTCTTAAACCACCTATGTAATGGAAAAAATAATTTTATTAATATCATAAAGAAACTTATAAATCTTTATAGTTCCTTATAAGACCATTAAATTAACTAATTTTACCCTTTAATTCTTAGTATTTTGTTTGCTGCACTGTTTTGGGTGTGTTGTTTACATGTTTTCCATGATCGGTTCATGATGGATGTTCTTGTTGATAGGAAGTGAAAAACCAGAATTGTAATGGAGTGATATTGAAATATATATTTAACCATAAATTATACCAATTATCATTTTTAATTCTTACATGAAGATGATTCATAAGTAAAAATAATATTGATATTTGTTTAGATCATTTTAGTGATTCTTCGATCGAAATGAACAAATTTTGTTTTTTAAATTTATAACTTGTGTGAAAAATGATTCTAGAACATTATATATGATATAATAAATAAATTTTTATCTGGTGAAACCATAAATATTGTTTCATAACTAGTCTTGAAGAATTTTAATGGAATTGAAATCACACAGTCCATGATGTCTGTAAATCGTCACATCCCAGACAGTGTATTAATTTGTTGAATAAGTGGAGAGGAGGAAAAATATAATGGTGAGTATTACATAAATATAATGAAGTCTATAATAATTAAGATATTGTATCATTCATTCCTCATGGATTAGGGGTGGTGTGGAAGGATAATAAAATAATGGAATCTCGAAATAAAATAAAAGGTGAGAAATCCCTTATGAAAATTTGGAAGCCTAATGGCATCGCTTAAAATTTCCAAAAATATTTTTAATAGAGAAAAATTTTCAAACATCATTATAAAAAAATATAGGAATTAAGGGGGATATGTAATTAAAAATACAACATAATCCAAAGGAAATTAAAAATAATAACATAAAATGAAACAAAAAAATGAAAACCAAAGAGGATGTTTACCTATTGATCTCTTATCCTTTAGATCCTTCTTAAGCCCTTTGGTTTTGGTCTTTTGGTGATTCCAGAAGCTCTATGACATGGTAAAGTTTTTTGAGAAGAGTATTGGTTATAACATATTTAATGCTCATGTATTGAGAGGTTTTTGAGGAAGAGGGAAATGATGGTGGTATTTATAGGGGATGAGATGAGGTATTTTTCATTATTTTAATCATTATTAAAATATTTTTTCTCAATACTAAGAATAATCATAATTAATGTGACCTGAATTAGTTATAATGGAATGTGAGTTCTATCCAAGTGGTCATAGATCACTTATGATGTCATCAATAGAGTATTTTAATGATAATTTGAATATATGATATTTTACCTTATGTCACATTTCATCAAACCTTGTAATTTTTTTGAAAATACCCCAAACACCACCCCTACAGTTTTTTGATGTGTATATTTCAAAAATTAACATCATTTTTTGAAAATAGTTTTCTAGAAATTATTAATATAATTTAAAAAAAATAAAAATTCATTCCAAAATTAAAAAAATTAATTCTATAATTTTATTTATATCACATTAAAAAATTAACCAAGATTTCATTATCTATAAACCTTAAGAAAATTAAATATTTATAAAATTCACTATTCATTAGGGTCATATAACTATTCATATTACTATTCATTTGGGTGTGTTACTATTCACCAAATATCAAGTTTGTTCTATTAGACTCCAAATTACATATTGGTCATAATTTTAGATAACACTTTTTTGAAATTAAAAACATAAAAGGTGTAAAATTTTATTCAGAGGCTAGATATAAATATCTACATAAAAAACATTTCATGAATTTCAATTTATTTTTAGAAAATATTAAGGTGTTACATTTCAATCCCAAGATAAATTTATTTAATATTTTGATCATATTATATATATATATATATATTACTCTAATCCTTACATTAATTCATTAACTAAATTGGTTAATTCAATAAATTTATGTTATTTGGAAGAATATATTTATTGATGTACTTAAAGGATGTCCATGAGAGACATCATTACCACGAGACTGTATTTTTTGTCAATTTTTGAGCGTGTTGGAGGTATGATTATGACTTGTGTATGATACATAAAAAATGGATTTAAAATAACCTTAATTATATTAAATCATAATTATGGTGTAATATATATGAATAAGTGTAACACACATAACAATAAAGACTTCCATGAAGAGATTACTCACACTACATCATTGATATAATATAGGGAATCCAAAGAATATGTCACTAGACCAACAATTCATCAATAACCAAATGTTAATATGTTCTACCAGTAATGTCCTTTGTGTATCGACACCCAAAAATTGGGAAGATTCGACCATCAGAGTGATATATCCTAAGAAGAAGCAACATAGTCTCAAGAATAACCCAGACATTATGTTTTATTACAAATATTTCATATTAATTTAAATTTTTAATTTTATTAAGACAATTTTTCCACAAATTAATGGTCCACATTCTACCATCAACTCAATCTGATACTCCATACATGACACACATTATATTATCTAATAAATTTGATTCCTGTTAATAAGAAATTGTACTTGAAAATCTAGAATCATGCTCAGAAACCTCCAAATTCTTCCATGGAAGTATTAGGTGAGTGATGTAAAATTGAGAAAATAGATTCAAGACATAGAAGATGCTGAATCATTCTATTTGTTAATAGATAATTATTTATATATGTATGTCCTCAATAAGATATGGGGACTAAAATAATATTCCCTTTACACTATATAAACAAATCATGAAAGGAAATAAGAATCTAGAAATTGGTTATAAAATCCATGAATGTGGAGGAATCAAGAGACTGTGGATGTTACTTTATAGAGAAGTTATGGAGTAAGATGGTTGGAACAAGGGGAGGGATATTTTTAAGGTATGATCTAATCATTACATTTCAAGTACATTGTTACTCTATCCCACTAAAACATGTTTTTTTTGAGGTCTTCAGAACTCTATACCTACAGATAAATTATGATTTCCCTCTCAACCTTTATAAAAAATTGGGTTATATGGGTAATAATATATAAGGACATCTAGTCCAGGGAAGATTTGAAGGAGGATCTCACTTTGTAAATTTACGAACCTCATGAATATTTCTATTCATGTGTCAATAAAATGAGTTAATAAATAATATTTCTTAATTTGGATTCTTAATTTTTGGGTATAGAATAACCATAATAAAATATTATGTGTTTTAATTCAAATTAATCTCCTAAGAGAAGTATTTTGGAGAGTGAAGATTCGATCTAACTAGAAAATATTTCAAGTAGTGATCTATAATGGAAGAGAAAATTATCATTAAGGGGAGATTTATAATGTCTATATAGAAACTAATATCTATTCCCCAAGAATTATATTTCTATATTTCACTGTGTGTGTCCTAGGACATTCTTAATAAATTTGTGGGATTTTGTTAAAGAAATTTTTTATAACTAATTTACCATGATTGTTTCTGGTATGATTTTTAGTACATAAAAAATGTATTAATGAATGGATTTTTCAGTGGTAAAATGTGAATGTGAGTAAATTAGTGAGAGTGAAAACACAAAATCATACTGGTGTTACCATATAACTACAACTAGTTAGAGCTCTATGAATTTTGTGTTAGATATAATAGTTTAACATATGAAAATAAATTTGGAAAATAATATAAATTTTATTTATAGTAGTATAGAGAGTATCACCAAAAACATGTGATTTGAAATCATGCTAGTAATGGTGAGAAAACCCCTTGATTTCCACCACAACTATAGGAATAAATTTTAGCACAACACCATGGAACTGAAAACTCATTTCTCATAGAGTGGAGAGGAAAAAAACTTCCAGATTACCATCCATCTCATTTGGTTGTCTTAGATATCATCTATAGTTTACATTATCAAGGAATTTAGTTATATTTTTCATGAATGTTACATTACAATTAGATAAAAATTAATATTTTATTTATATCAACATCAATTTCCTTTGATTGTCTTATATAGTGAAGGTTAAACACTTGGTTATTAATTATATGGTGGATCGTTTCATTTATTCATGTCTACTAATCTCTGCGCACATCAATTATACAATATTATTCATTATATATATCAAAAGAATCAAGAGAGATCCCTAGTAAACCCATTGAATATTTCTAAAATGTACTCATAGTTGAAATTTATTTGTGCATAAATTTACTTTAAGTAATAAAAATTTATTTTGTGGAATGATGAATGGATTGTGTTTTGGGAAAATATATTTTTTTTAAAAGAAACATACTTCTATATAAATTATAAAAAATTAAAAAATATATAATTTCATCAATAATATATAATTTTATCCATTCATATTGATAGTATTAATTATTTTAATCTTGATTCCTTTGAATTGATACACTTGAAATTAATTTTAATTCATAGTAATTCATTGTTTTTTCACAAAGATGAACATATTAGGATTGAGTAATCAAGAGGATATTCCTGGAGCCATTGGTAGTGTATTTTTAAATTCATTCAAGTCTTGAATTATATTGAGCTAAAGGTAACTCTGCCCAGTAGAAGAAGAAAACTATGAGCTTCCATTCGAATAAAATAATTAATCATAGATTAAATATTGTAAATAATGGTGGACCATTATATAAGAGAAATGGAATAGAATATTTATATCCCATTAACCATTCCAAAATCGAGCCTTAGGTTAACAAGTTTTTATATCATGAATTTCAAATCCATGATCTTCAAGAATAATTTTTGATCATGGAAGAATGATATTTAGTGGTGATTGATCTCTATTTAAAATTATTTAAACCAACATATAATGTTCCAAATCTAGATGTGGGTCTCCAAAATGAAGAAGACAAATAAAAATCCTCATTGGAAATGGAATAACAGAAAGGAACATTAATGGGAACTCAAGGAGAATAGCTCCTACACAAAACCACCCTCCCTAATGAAATGTAAAATTACTAGGATATTGTGGTTTTTGGGTTATTTTATACACATTATTGGACATGTTAATCTATAATAAACATTAGTGACATTTTAAGGTTGGGTTGTTTTGAAAAAAAACACCAATGAATAAAGTTGTTGTTTTTAATATGGCGTGTCTCCGAAAAAACCACTATTGGTGGTTCCTAATTAGGGAATCAAACCAATAACCAAACATGGTTTTTTCATGATTAAATCATTGATTTTTTTATTTTAACCCACATATTGGTGAGATGAAACCCAAAATATTAGATATTTTTTTAATTTACTTTTTATTTAGTGATTACAGTATGTTTATTTCTTATTCAATAAAAATTATAATATTAATAACACGGTCTATAACAATAAGGCCCTAGCCTTAAACACCACTTAATCTTGAGTAATTTTAATAATACACATTGAAGATCTTTTCAGGCTTAGAGTTTTAGATAATTAGATCATAAATCATGCATTACATTCCACATTTCAACAAGGTGGTTACATAAAAGACATTATTAATTTTTCCCATCAAAGGATACATACTTGAAATAAAACATGGATTCATTCTTGAAACTTACTAGACACTATCATCACATCATGTACATTTCCCTTGGCCTGTGAAAAACATTTCAAAAACATGGAATGAGAATAAAAAGCTCAGTAAGGGATATAAAAATACGGAATGAAAACATTAGTCCATGTATTCATACGAATCAATGAAATAATACTTTACACATAAAACATTAGCACATTATCATACCTCATGAAATCATAAGATTTATGAATAACTCATAGAAATTATAAGACATAAATTTAACTTGAGGCATTCATAAAATTCTTATGTTGGGAGTAACCCTCGTGGTTACATTTGGAATACCCATCATAGTATATTCCCTAAATCTCTTCGGAGAAACCTTAGCGTTTAACTCATTCGTGTTACCCAATGAATTAGAGAGCTCACCAGCCCTTAGTTTATCATAGAACCACCCGTCTTCATAAACAATGCCCAAGAACCATAACATAATCATATCACATAAAACTTTCATAAAGGAAACATAACATTTCCACATTTCAATAACAAGATATCAATATAACACATTGATATAATCAAAAAATTATCAAAACCATTTTCAATGCCAAAATTAAAGAAAGGTAAAACATGGTATTTATTTTTCATATAAAAAACATTATGGCTTGTAGAGGAAGCTGAAACTCAAATAATGGTCATGGCGGCGGAAAAGTCGGTGTCGCCTCATATGTATGACAAAAACATTCCCATTTGTCATTTAGTAAAATGCTTCATATAAATAAGATTCCTTTTGAATAATAGTAAAAGTAAAAGTTGTTTATACACCGTATAAAATAAATTCGAGCATAAAACAAAATATGCCTCAATGAATGGAGATTGAGATGAAGTCTCATACCTTATGACTGACTTGACTCGATCGTTCATTAATCTCCTAAATAATAAACTAGAGTTAATTTGTACTTGCTTAAGATCCTTTTTCAAGTTCATTATTCCTTTTATATCACTTATTACCATGTTATGAACATTATGTAATTATTTACGTTAATAATGGTCGTTTTGTCGATCTTTGGTACTTGAGCCAAAAATAAACTTATTATAATTACAATTTGATCATGTGGTAAAATATTCATTATATCCAGAATTATATTCATGATATAGATATCATATATATCATATATATGCAGTATATACATGCATTTATTATATTACATAACATTTAGAGGTAAGAAATGAAATGCACCGTTCACGGAGACGGTAAGCCGTACGTACGCATGAATGATACTTTCATTTCTACTTCATATACAACGAAGTGAAATCATAATGATATAAAGGTATATTATAATTCTAGTATAATATAATATATAATATCTTTAACTCCATCCTTTATACGTCTCACATATGGAATTAACGAATCAAATAACTTTGAGGGGGCGGTAGTCTGCACTTCCAAAAATGAAGATATCACGTTTACCCAAAATGGAAACCATAAGGTATCCATAAATGAAAAATACAGAATCATAAGGAAAAAATAGACATAATATATATCATATATAAATATCTTGACAAATTAATGGCCACCATGAAAGGTGTTAAAAGAAGATTGAACAATCATCGTTCCGTGAGGAAGAAATTCGCCAACCACAGAAACAGTACGTTCTTTAACCAATAGACGGAGGTGTGTGTAAGTGTAAATCAAATCCTTCGCATAAAAACATCATAGAATATTGGAGATACTATTTTTGTGACCAAATAAAATAATAAAATGAGTTTAGGGGGTTGGAGAAGAAAAATAAAACAAAATAACATATGTGAAGACATTACCTTTAAATCGGGTAACTCTTCTTGGTTTGAACCAAAAGGGTTTATTGAAGAACATTCTTCCTATGGTAAGGCTTCTAGGATGAATAGATGGTTTTTTATATATAAACTGAGCAGATATTGGCTGAGCCAATAGCTTGAGAGGTGTGGGTACGGTGGTAGAGGTGGGGGCCTTATATAAGAGGGATGGGGGGCACTCTTGGAAAGTCAAGAAATGTTACTTTATTATATAATTAGTTTCAGATTTTAAAGGTCCCAAAAATATATATTTCGAGTATAAGGTGTCAAGAGTACTAAATACACCCTTCCAATAGGTCTTTTACATGTGTAAATCATATATTTTACTTTATCTTTTCATTTTATTTAAATCGTTCATTAATGAGGTAATCGTTGCATCATCATGGTGTCATAAAAAAATTAATTTATTTATTTTCTAAAAATTATAAAAAAATATCATGATGTAGGAAATAGTTTTGGCTTTTCAATGAATATTTATAATCTAATAGATAATTTAACTAGAAAATATTAATATTTTTTTACTTAGGTGTTACATACTTTTGTGATATTCTCTTTTCTTTGAAAATAAAAAGACAAAGTGTCACTATCACCCAAAAGTGATTCCATGGGGTCCCACAGTTTGGAACAAAGAATCACATGGTTGGTAAAGACACAACCAGTAGAATTAGTACACATGTTGGGTTCATTTTTTTTATTATTATATTATTTTATTACCCTTAACAACCTGATTACAAATTAATCATGATAATTAAAGATAATTACGGTCATTACTATTCATAATGTCCAAAAAAAGTCTTAATTACATAATTTGGACCTTATGATTCCAAATATAGAATCCATTTTACCAAATTCTAAAAACATAAATTATATTAATTAATTTAAAAATAATTCTCGTTGTCAAAACAAATAGAGGGTTTTTTAGAAACAAGATTTATCAAAAGATTGACAATTGTTTATGTCCAATTTCAAAGTGAAATTAATTCCTATGACGGCAATTGGATTAAATGGAAAAATTATATTCTATTTACAGTTTAAAACCAATTAAAAAAATAATCTATGCATATAATTAAATTAGATGAAAAAGCAGTTTTGATGTAAAATGCAGTATTTGTCACTATTCATTAAAAAAATGAACATTGTCAGAAAAATACCAAAAATTTATCCAAAGTAAATTTCAATGTCCCAATACTAAATAATAAGTTTATTTTGACAAATAGAGATTATAAAATTTTCAAAATATATATTTAAAAATGGTTCGCGATCAAAAGGCGGTAAAACAATATTTTAAAAATATTAGAGAATTTTATGCTTAAGATTGGATTTATTCCCATTTTAAGCCTCTAAAACACTCTCTAATTAATAAATAGACATAGATATGAAAACACATAATTATTTACTTACATGGTATGTTACATCTTTCCCTCCTTTAGAAAATTGAGTCCCAACAATTTATTTACTTATTGAATAAGTTGGGGTATCTATCTTTCATTGCATTTTCATATTCCCATGTTGCCTCTTCAATCATGTGGTTTTTCCACAAAACCTTTAATTGATGAATCACCTTATTCCCAAATACATTCTCCCTTTGGTCAATAATTTGGACCGGTTGTTCCTCATAAGATAGGTTCTCTTTCAGCTTAACTACCTCTAGACTCAAAACATGAGATGGATCTCGCATGTACTTCCTTAACATTGAAACATGAAAAAAATTGTGTACCTAAGATAAGCTCAGAGGTAAAGCCACTCGGTATGCATCTGATCCAACTCTCTCTACAATTTAATATGGTCCAATGAACCTTAGACTTAGCTTTCCTTTCTTACCAAATCACATCACACTTTTCCATGGTGAAACTTTGAGGAAGACATGATCAACTCACTCAAAAGAGAGATCCTTCCTCCTGTTGTCCGCATAACGTTTCGGCCTTATCTGAGTTGTTCTCATGTGTTTATGTATTAGCTGATCTATTTTTTCCAACTCTTCTACCAATTCTGGTCCCATTAACTTCTTTTCACCCACTTCATCCCAAAAAGCTGGAGTTCGACACCACTTCCCATATAGTGCCTCAAATGGTGCCATTTGTATACTGGAATGAAAACTGTTATTATTAGAAAACTCAATCAAAGAAATATATTGGTCCCATCCCTGATAATCCATCGAACGATCACGTAGCATATCCTCAAAATTCGAAATTTTTCATTCTAACTTCCCATTTGATTGAAGATGAAAATCTGTACTAAAATTTAATTCAGTACCCAACAACTTCTGAAGGCCTTTCCTAAAGTTAGAATAAAACATGGGATCACAACAAGATACAATGGAGTGGGGAACTCCCTATAACCTAAATATCTCTTTAATAGACAAACGAGAATGTTGATCTAGGGAAAAAGTATCTCGTATAGCAAGTAAATGATAAGATTTAGTCCAATGAAAAATAATAACCCAGATTGCATTATTACCTCGATGTGTCTTCGACAATCCCACAACGAAGTCCATGGATATATTCTCCCATTTCCACTCTGGAACTAGTAAAGGCTGAAGAATCTCTTTCAGTATATTACGCTCTGCATTAACCTGCCGAAAAGTTAAACACTTCACAGTAAAATTAGAAATATCTATTTTCATTCCATCCCACCAGTAATACTTCTGAAGATCTCTATACATCTTAGTACTACCTGGATGAACTGAAAACGGAGAACTATGAGCTTCACATAACAACTCTCTCTTCAACTGTGAATCACACGACACACACAACCTCTTCCAAAATCTCAAAACACAATAATTATCAATGTTGAATTGAGGCAACATACCCTTATAAACTAGCTCTACCTTTTTCTGCAACTCAATTTCCTGCATCTGTGCTTGCTTAATTCTGTCTGATAGCGAAGATATCAATGATACCTGAAACAAATCAGAAGAACATCCTGCACCTACAACTTCTATGCAATATTTCATCAAATATTTAACCAAAGGATCATGTTTCAAATGTAACATGGTTAATGATGCATTACTATTTCGTCTCAAAGCATCATCCACATAATTTTGTTTTTCACTGATGGTGATAAATTGTACAATCATAATCCTTGAATAATTCTACACATCTCCTCTGTCTCATATTAAACTCTTTCTGAGTAAATATATAATTTAAAATTTTGTGATCAGTATATATTTCATACTTTACACCATACAAATGATGCCTCCAAATTTTTAAAGTGAAAACAACAGTAGCTAATTCCAAATCATGTGTAGGGTAATTTACCTCATGTGTTTTCAACTGTCGTGAAACATAAGCAATTACCTGATCATTCTGCATTAGGATGCTACCAGGTCCTTTCAATGAAGCATCATGGTAGATAACAAACTCACCATTCTTAGAAGGTAGTTCCAAAACTAGAGCATTCACCAATCTTCTTTTCAATTCCAGAAAACAATCATCAAATTCTTTTGTCCAGATAAACATAACACCCTTCCGATTTAGCATAGTCATTGGAGTAGATAACCATGAATTTTTTTTAACAAACCTTCGGTAATAGCCTGCCAAACCAAGAAAACTACGAATCTCAGTTAAATTTGTGGGTCTTTCCCATTCTTCAACAACCTCTGTTTTTTCTGGATCAAAAGTGATTCCATCTTTAGAAATAATGTGACCAAGGAATGAAATTTGTTGTAACCAGAACTCACACTTGCTGAATTTCCCATACAATTTCATTTCTTTTAAGGTTTGAAAAATAACCCTTAAATGTCTTTCATGCTCCTATTTAATTTTAGAAAACACCAAAACATCATCAATGAAAACAACCAAAAACTTATCAAAGAACTCATGAAAAATTCTATTCATAAGGTCCACGAATACAGCAGGTGCATTGGTCAACCCAAAAGGCATTACTACAAATTCATAATGGTCATATCTTGTACGAGACACTGTCATCGGAACATATGATTCCTTTAACTTCAACTGATGGTACCCCGATCTCAGTTCAATCTTTGAAAAATACTAAGCTCCCAAGAGATTTTCAAACAAATCATCGATATGAGGAAATGGATATTTTTTTAATAGTGATGTTATTCATGGCTCTATAATCAATGAAAAGTCTCATAGAACTATCTTTCTTTTTAACGAATAAGACAGGATCACCCTATGGTGATGTTCTAGGGTGAATGAAACCTTTCTCAAATAAATCTTTCAATTTCTCCTTCAACTCTAAAAGTTCAATTTGAGCCATTCGATAAGGGGGTTTTGAAATTGGCTTAGCATCAGGAACTAAGTCAACGGTAAATTCAACTTCCCGATCTGGTATTATTCCAGGAAACTCATCAGGAAAAACATCAGGATACTCATTTACCACTGGAACATCATTAATCTGAATGGTTCATTTGTTTTCAACAATATGTTCAAGGTAACATTCATTTCAATCGATTATAAGTTTCTCAGCCTCTTTATATGTTATCAACAGTAAGGGTTCATTCATGTACACAAACTGAAAGTCTTTCTGAAAAGAAACGTCATTAGTTCTACAATAAATCTTCACATGGTAAACAGAGAGCCAATCCATACCCAGGATAACATCAAACTCTACTAGAGGTAAAACAATAAGGTTTTCAAGTAGGTTCTTTCCACAGATAAGGATAGGAAGATTCTTATAAATTATTTTTGCCTCAACATTTCCCAAAGGTGTTTTTACCACAATTTCAGAAGTCATTTATTGATATGGAATTCCCAATTTACTAGAAACTTTTTCATAGATGAATGAATGTGTAGAACCAGAATCAAACAACACATTGTCATAATCTAAAAAAACAAACAAAGTACCTGATAACACTTCATTTGATGGCCCATCATCTGCAGAAGTAGTTTCAAAGGAATTCACCACACCTTTCTGCTTGTAGTTTGACTGCTTCCCTTCATTTGAGATCTTTTTTGAACAGTCTTTTGCATAATGACCCATCTCATTGCACTTGAAACATTTAACTAACTATAAATAACATTCGGTCTTACCATCACCCTGATCTTTTTCAGTGAAATCTCGATCTTTATGTCCCATCTTACCACATCGGTAGCACTTTCCAGAATTAAGAAGATATTCCCCAGCATGCCTTTTACCACATTTATCAGAAACTAAATACATAGTTTTTTTTACCATCAGACCTTTTTGAAGGATTCTTCCCTTTCTCCTACCACCTCGATCTCTTATTCTGTTGGTTGTTATAAAACACTTAATCATCAGAAAAATTCATTTCCACCTTTTATGCACAACAAACAAGCTTTTCAAAACTTTTGAGCTCAAGAGAAGCTAAGGCCCACTGATATTTTGTCATTAATCCTGAGTAGAAACAATTTATTTTTCTATCAAGGTCTCCGATAAAATTTGGAGCATACCTTTCCAATTGAGTGAACCTTTCTTCATAAGAAGCCACTGAGTCTTCCTCTTGACTCAATTCCAAGAATTGTTTTTCCATCCTAAGTTGAACAGCCTTAGGAAAATATTTCTCAAGAAACATACCTTTAAATTTATCCTAGTCAAGAGCATCAATCTCATCAGCATCCCTGATATTTTTAACCATCGACCACCACTGGTCTTCTTCACCCTCCAAACGGTAAACATCAAGACAAAAATTTTGATTGTATGAACAACCCATGACATCGAAAATCTTCTCCAATTCTTTAATTCACCCTTCAGCTAGAACAGGGTCAGATGATCCTTTTAATGATGGGGGATGTTGCCTCATGAAATTTTCCACCACTAACTTGTTCCTCTGTGATTGATCTGGTTGATCTCCTGCATGGATACCACCGCCATTTATCGCTTGAGTCAACTGCGCTATTACTGCAACAAACTATTCAGTTCCAATTCCAACCATCTCAGGATGCTAATTTGAAAGGTCATTTCCTTCTGAATGCCTTCTTAGCACTGCTTCCCTATTTCCTCTCCGGAAAACCATTCTGAACAAACATGTCATAGATGAATCTACAAGGTAATCTTCAAATGCTATATCATTTCAATTTGACCATAAAAAATATTTTTGGATAATCATTTAATATAATTCTAACTCCTAAAGTTATATAAACCGACCTTTGATACCAACTATAAGGCCTCATCCTTAAATATCACTTATTTTTGAGTTATTTCAAGAATACACATTGAAGATCTTTTCAGGTTTAGAGTTTTAGTGAATTAGATCATAAATCATGCATTACATTCCACATTTCAAAGAGGTGGTTACATAAAATACAATATTCATTTTTCCCATCAATGGAGACATATTTAAAATAAAACATGGATTATGTCTTGACACTTCCTCAACACTATCATCATATCATGTACTTTTCCCTTGACCTATGAAAAACATTTCAAAAACATGGAATGAGTATAAAAATCTTAGTAAGGGATATAAAAATATATAATGAAAACATTATTCCATGTATTCATATGAATCAATGAAATCACAATTTACACATAAAACATAAGCACTTTATCTTACCTCATGAAATCATTCGATTTATGAATAACTCCTAGAAATGAAAAGACATAAAGGTAACTTGAGGCATTCATAACATTCTTGCATAGGGAGTAACCCTCATGGTTATGTTTGGAATACCCATCATAGTATATTCCTTAAATCACTTCAGAGAAAACATAGCGTTTAACTCCTTCACATTAACCAATGCATTGGAGAGCTATATAGAGATCACCCGCCCTTAGTTTATTATTTAACCACCCATCTTCATAAACAATTCCAAAGAACAATAACATAATCGTATCACATAAAACATGCATAAAGGAAACATAAAATTTCCAAATTTTAATGACAATATATCAACACATTACAATGATGTCATCAAAACATTTTCAAAACCATTTTCAATACCAATATAAAATAAAGGTAAAACATGGTATTTATTTTTCATTTTAACAAATCTTTATGGCATGTAGAGGAAGCTGAAACTCAAATAATGGTCACTGCGGCGGAGAAGTCGTTGTCGCCTCATACATACGACAAAAACATTCCCTTTTGTCGTTTAGTAAAATGATTCGTATAAAGAAGATTCCTTTTGAATAAATATCAAATTCAAAGGGGTTTATAAACCGTATAAATTAAAGTTGTGTATAAAACAAAATATGCCTCAATGAAAAGAGATTGAGACGAAGTCTCATACCTCGTGTCCGACTTGACTCAATCATTCTTTAATCTCCTGAATAATAAACTAGAGTTAATTTCTACTTACTTAAGAACCCTTTTCAAGTTCATTATTACTTTTATATCACTTATTACCATGTTATTAACATTATGTAATTATTTAAGTTAATAACGGTCATTCTTTCGATCTTTGGTACTTGAGCAAAAAATAAACATCTTATAATTACATGTTGTTCATGTGGTAAAATATACATTATATCAAAAATTATATTCATGATATAGATATCGTATATATCATATATATCTAGTATATACATGCATTTATAATTTAACATAACATTTAGAGGTAAGAAATGAAATGCACCATTCATGTAGACGGTATGCCATATGTACGCATGAACGCTACTTTCATTTCTATTTCATATTTAATGGAGTGAAATCATAATGATATAAAGTATATTATAATTCCAGTATAATATCATATATAATATCTTTGACTCAATCCTTTATACGTCCCACATATGGCATTAACGAATCAAATCACTTTGAGGGGGCGGTAGTCCGCACTTCCTAAAATGAAGATATCACGTTTACCCATAATGGAAACCATAAGGTATGACATAAATGAAAAATAAAGAATCATAAGGATAACATATAAATAATATATATCATATATAAAAAGCATGAAATCTTAATGGCCACCATGAAAGGTGTTAAAAGAATATTGAACAATCATTGTTTCGTGAGGCAGAAATTCGCCAACTATAGAAACAGTGTGTTCGTTAACCATTAGACGGAGGTGTGTGTAAGTGTAAATCAAATAATTATCATAAAAACATCCTAGTATATTTTACATACAGGTGTGGTTACAAAATAAAATAACAAAAAGATTTTAGGGGGTTGGAGAAGAAAAATAAAAAAAAGAACACAAGTGAAGACATTACCTTTAAATCGGGTAACTCCTCTTGGTTTGAACCAAAAAAGTTTCTTGAAGAGATTTCTGCTTAAGGTAAGGCTTCTAGAATGAAGAGAGGGATTTGGAGAGATAAAATGCGCTGATCTTGGCTGATCCAATGTCTTGATAGGTGTGGGTAAGGTGGTAGAGGTGGGGGCCTTTTGTAAGAGAGAGGAGGGGCACTCTTGGAAAGTCTAGAAATGTTACTTTATTATATAATGAGTTTTGGATTTTAAAGGTTCCAAAATTATATATTTCTAGGATAAGGTGATAAGGGTTCTAAATACACCCATCAAATAGGTCTTTGAAATGTGTAAATATTATATTTTACATTATCTTTTCATTTTATTCAAATCATTCATTAATGAGGTAATCACTGCATCATCATGGTGTCATAAAAAATTTAATTTATTTAATGTCTAAAAATTATAAAAAATATATCATAATGTAGGAAATATTTTTATCTTTAAAAATTCTATTTATAGCCTAATAGATAATTTATGTAGACATAATTAAAATTGTTTTACTTAGGTGTTACATACTTTTTGTGATATTCTTATTTCTTTAAAAATAAAAAGATAAATTGTCACTATCACCCAAAAGTGATTCCATGGGGTCACAAAGATTGGAACAAGGCATCCCATGGTCGGCCATGACACAACCAGTATCATTAGGACTCATGTTGGGGTCATTTTGTATTATTAAGATATAATTTTATTAGCCTTAACTACCAGATTACTAATTAATCACGATAATTAAAGATAATTACCGTCGTTACTGTTCATAATGTAAAAAAAATGAGTCTTAATTACATAATTTGTACCATCTGATTCAAAATATGGAATCCATTTTACCAAATTCCAAAAACATAAATTGTAGTAATTAATTTAAAAATAATTCCCGTTGTCGAAACAAATAGTAGTTTTTTTAGAAATAATATCTATCAAAAGTTTGACAATTGTTTATGTCCAATTTCAAAGTGAAATTAATTCCAATGACCACCATTGGATTAAATTTTATAAATATATACTATTTAAACTTTAAATCCAATTAAAAAGATAATCTATCCATATAATTAAATTAGATGAAAAATCAGTTTTGATGTAAAATGCAGTATTTTTCACTATTCATTAAAAAAATGAACATTGTCAGAAAAATACCAAAAATTTATCCAAAGTAAATTTCAATGTCTTAATCCTAAAGAATATGTTTATTTTGAAAAATAGGGCTTATAAAATTTTCAAAAGATATATTTAAAAATGGTTCGCCATCAAAAAGTGGTAAAACAATCTATTGAAAATATTAGAGAATTCTATGCTTAAGATTGGATTTATTCTCATTTTAAGCCTCTAAAACACTATATAATTCATAAATATACATAGATATGAAAATACAAAATTCTTTACATACATGGGATGTTACAATAGCATATGTAGAAACCTTAATACCCCTGGAATGTGGTATAATAAGTTGTTCATACTAGTTTCTAAGAAAGGAGTCTCACTCACATGAGGCGAGTATCTGACTTACCCATAATTTCTATCTATATTTAATATTGTTAATTTCATTATATATAGACTAGATTCCTTCAATTAGATTCATTTATCTAAAACATTCCATAAGATATGTGTTTTTTATGGTGAATTAGATGAATAGTCACCCCACATTCACTGTGTATATAATTTGATATTAGAGACATTTTTTCTTTGGATAAACATGATTGATTTAATTAATTGACTTAATCAAAAAATAGATAAATAAAATTCGACTGTGTGTATTAGTCTAATAAAAACTCATGAATTTGATTTTGATGAATTAACTTTGGTAATTTTATGAGTTTTTTGAAGTGAATAATTTTAAAAAATCAATTTTTATAGAGAATATATTTGAGTATTACATGGATTAGATAATAAATGATCCAAATTCTTTTAATTTTTTTTTATACATGGAATGGTCATGTGTGTGATGAAAAGTTTTATGAAGAAAATCCCCAAATAATATTCAAAACTAAATATGATAGTTGGTTATCCATTGTTTCTTCATAATAATTACAATAAAAATAGTCTTGAGGAGTTACTTTTCTATATCTCTAAGTAATAGATTCTACTGATTAGTAATTATAATTCATTTTCACAAAATGGTTTGAAAAATAAATGTGTAGAAAAATGGGGTGGGTTGTGTTACAAACCATATGATATAATTGAGGGGGATATAATTTAAAATCATAAATTAATATTTATAATCCTTTATACCAATTAAATATATATATATTTATTTTTTTAGTGAATTATGTTACAATAAAATCATAGAATTATTTGAGAAATAATGTATTAAAAGAATGAGATATACTATCTTTAAAAAAATACTCCTAAATTCCATTAATTTAAAATCTAAAGAATTATAGTTATTTATTATTATGAAACAAACATATACTTTAAAAATATTATTAGATTTATTTATGAAGACAGTAATGATTCTAGTGTTGGGGTAAGTGTAGCCTAGGATTGTCATATATTTCACAATTTTTTAGTTAATTTGTGTGAATTTTATTTTGAAACTCCAATAACATAATGAGTTTGACACATTTTAGGTTTTATATATTAAATAATTTATATAATGACTTTAATTATTTTTGGTCCATTTTTTGATATATATGAGACACCGTATTTGAACATACATATTCCATACCTATATATACAGATTAATAATTCTTCTCATTTATAATATTATTTACTTAATTGCTTAATTATTTATTTTATCTAATTTTAAATAACAAATATATTTATATATTTATAGTTAGTCAATGTGGTACAACAAATCAAGGAGAAAATTGATTCAAATCAATATTTGATAGTGTGTTAAAGGAATGATGATATCTCATGCAAGATAGATATGAATATGAAAGAGAGAGTTAACAAATGTATTATATGGTGTTGAATATTTTTTAAACCCTAGGTTACTAATGTATCAAGGTGGAAACCGTGGTTTGTCTCAAAGTAGGGGTTCACAAAAATAAAATATCACTATTTTGTTAAAAATTGGGTTGACTTTGATTATTTTTTTAAAAAAATTAGTTATAATAACATTAGTAAAATTGGTTGAAATCGTGAATGGGAAGGTTAATGTGTAAATTTATGGATATATAATTATGATTCTATCTTATTAATTGAATATTTTTTCCCTACTTGTTATTAATTAATTAATGAACTAAATTTTAATCTATTTATCAAAAAAACTATATAGAAGTAAATGTAAAATAATAATATAGTAGTAATAACTTATTAAACATTATTCACCAAAATTTGTCTGAAAAAACTTCAATGAAACCAAAATAGAGATGTTCTCCGCAATATCACATGCAATTCACAATCATTCTATGATTCCCTAAAAAAATACTAAAACCAGATAATTCTTTCACACATGTTCCAATAATTTCAAGTCACTACCCCACTCATCCGATCAAATTTTAACAGCAAAGAAATAAAATTAGTGGTGGGAGATAAGTGATCATCAACTAAATTAATGAAAAAAATTCAAATAATTATTCACGCTTTATAACATCCAATATATGAAATTTCCACTACATAATGAAATAAGCTAATGAAAAAAAATTGTATTCATTGATGTTTTGAACTCAATCCGTACAATTGAACTCATTTCCCTTCAGAAATCATCAAATATATTTTCCTCATCATATAGTGGATAACAGTTGATAAAGGGGGATAAGATATAATAATAAAACATTATAAAACAAAATTTTAAATTCATTAAATAATTATAAAAATATGCATCCAGAGAGAGAACTCCCATTCATATCCTCAACCACTTTAATTATAAATTCTCTTATTTCCCTGTTAGTCAATTATTATAATATTATAGTATCCGTTCTCCCTTTAATTTGAAATTATATTATTTTACACTTTTATCGTTATTTACCCTCACAATTTGTCAGTCCAAAATATCTACAACATCAATTTTATTAAATTTATAAAATTTACCAATTTTATGTTACTGTAAAGACTTGGAAAATACCAAATAAATTTTGTTTTAAATTATATGGAATTTTTTCGAGTCCGCAATTTTTGACGACGCGTAATTCTGTGGCTCAAAGTGCTTAGAATGCTTTTCCAAAGTTTCTAAGTGTGTTTATTGTGTTTTTGATTGGGTTTTAGTAACATCTGAACCGGTGCTCAGAATCGAATTCAGAGGGCACCGTTGAACTTGCAGTTCTAATGATTGCTTAGTGAGACCTTCACTTTTGTTGCGTTTGGGAAAGATCATTGGTTGAGTTTTCACCCGCGCAGTTGGGTTTCTTAAAAAAATAGAAGAAGTAAAATAAAAATAAAATACATGACAAGTATTTTATTTTTCTTCAAATTTATTTGAATTAATGTGGGGTATGCAAACCTACATTAATTCAAGTAACTCTACTCTTAATTAATTCCGCGAGGAGCCTTCTTAGTTGGAGAGGAGGATCCGCTGAAGAAAGATCTCCTTTTTTCTATTTTCACCACCACCATTCACCTACTTTTTCTGCTATGCTGGAGAATTGAGAGGAACCACCTTTGGAGGGAAGAACTTCCACCGCTGATGACATATGATCTTCTTCCTCATCAATTGAGGAGTATCCGCCTGGGTAGAACGCTACTAATAACGACACCATCTTCCATCGTCAACGAATTACATATGAGTTAGGGGTCGTTTTGATTGATTTTGATATTCGTTCTTCGTCGTTCATGAGCTTCAATAAAAGCCATTTACTATCACCCTAAGGTGGAGGGTGCGTGCCGAACAGACACGGTCCGACAACCAACCATTATTTCTTGTTCATTGATGGCGGTGGCGGCGTAACGGCACCGCCGTAGGAACGGGTTGCGGCCGACGGGCTATGGCGGTACACGTAGTGACAGGCAACGAGCCAGTTGTGGAAGAAGTCCGTGGCGAAAGGGCTGCTGGGCCACCGGAGGGGCGTAGTGCCCTCGTGCCATGCAGAGAACCGGGCCTCAGCGGTGCCGAAGGGGTGCGGCACTGTCGCACCACATCGGTGGAAGGAGCCGTGGCCACGCAGGCCGCAGTGGTCGGAGGAGGGAAACCAGCTTAGCTGGCCGCTGGCGGTTGTGATACATACGAGACACGATGCGTCCCGTGATTACCGGGTCGTTGCCACGTGTTGACTGTTGCTGAAGATGGGGGGGGGGGTAACCCCCCACCCCCTTTGATTTATTGGGTGGGCACCCCAGGGCGCCGCCCATAGCTGGAACCCCCGCTGGTAAAGTGGACCGACTGGGCAGGGCCTCCGCCCCCCCCCCCCATCGGGCCAAGCCACCGGCGCAGGCCACACAGGCCGGACAACCTGTGGGTCGGGCCGCCGCTCTGGGCCAGTTTTCCACCAATAGGTTGTGCTGGTTCTGGCTGGCTAGGTTGGACCGAACCGGGTCGGGTCGGCCCAGCCCGGGTCGGTTCGGGTCGGTCCGGCTGGGCCGGACCGAACCCGGACCCAGTTCTAACCCGATTTACCTCTTTGTTTATATCGTGGGCTACGAGTGTCCGATTGATGAACCGTCTATGCTGATGGAAATCTTGGAATGGTACAGTTCCTTTGTAATACCCCACTTGAGGTTTGGACGCAGTTGTGGTAAGGTTGTGTTGGATTTAACCTAAATCCAACTGGGCCCCCGGAGCGAAAATGCCAATAACTCATAGACCGAGCATCCGATTGACATGTCGTCTGTCACATTGGGTTCCTTATGATGAGATGGAACTACAGGATACATCAACTTGAGACTTCATGGTAGTTGATGTATAAACACTTGGCATGAAGAGAGGACCCTGCCAGAATCGAGTGTGTTTATTACGGGAACCCTATGGTCGGCTGCGACTTAGATGATAAGATCCTACCTGGACCTACTACTGTACTGGAATCCTCCATGGGTTCGACAGTGATGATACTAGACCGGGATCCTCCGTGGGTTCGACATCGACGATACTAGACTAGGATGCTCTGTGAGTTCGACAGAAATGACTTCTGCACCGGGATCCTCCGTGGGTTCGACAACGCCAAAACAGTTCTAGGATCCCACGTGGGTTTAATAAAGGATATGATTTTCTGCCTACATCTAATCATCTCTACCCATCTAATTTAGTTAAATACATGTCTGAGATGAGTCTAGACATTATGTTGTTATCATCAAGATGATTGAATTTACTTCTTTTGTAGAATGGGTTGTTCTTGGGCTCGACTGTTGGAGCCGAACTGTGATTGGTAACTTAGGTATATGTATGGGCATATTACTAAGTTGGTATGGTTGATTCTTCGTGATTGTATCTTAATACAGTGGTTTAACCATAGTGGATTCTCGGAGACCTTAGGGGGTCTCGGCATCCCTTACTGAGTATCATTATACTCACCCCTACAAGGGATTCTCCCACACCTTGTTGTGTTCTATGCAGATGACAGTTAGCAATGATCGAGGCTGAGGGAGCCAGATGGGATGATGCTCGAAGCTGGACTAGATGCAACGTACCACAAGGACGTGTCATTCGAGATTTGTACCTACCCTTCGGGTAAGATTTTCCAAGAGGTTGATCCAGGAGCTTCTTATCATATTATGTGTACTTGTACATGTGGTTCAGTGGTGTTTTTATACTGGACCGCTTACTTTCATCACACTTTTTTTTCTATATTAGTACTTATTGCATTTACTGCTTCTGTTTAGACTATGTGTGTTACGGGTTTAAAGGAAATGCCATTCCTTTTTTTATCAGGGATTCACCTTTGGTGCTAGTCTCCAGCCCCAGGCCTATGGAAGGAGGGCTTGGGGTATTCATGTCACAGGCCCCAAGTACGGGTGATGACAAATTGGTATTAGAGGAGTCGATTCTACCACAGAACATGGACTTGGAATCATTTAATGTCAATAGTGTTATGTATTTTGGGTGTGGTTATCAGTTTTGGGAAACTGATGTTGGTGTTGCGACCAATGTATCCATTCACAAGGACTCTGACTTCTGATTTCTAACTCAGTGCACGAAAACACTAATTGCGTGTGTGCTTCCTTTGAAAAGTTTTCTTTGTGATTATTTTGTGTCAACTCCCCAGGTATATTGTTTTGACCATGGAACACCTGTTTATTTTAGGATGGCACCATGTAGGTAGTCATCCAGGGTTCAATGATGTGTACGAGATGGTTTCCCACCGAGCGACGAGGCCTCAGTGAAGGGCCCCACCATAGCAGAGGCACCAGTGGTACGACTACCCGTTGGGCCACCGATACCATAAGCTCTAGCAATAGATAGTGTACGTCGTCTGAATGCATTTCATGAGTTCCAGCACTAGAGGCCACCCAGGTTCAGGGGAGAGACGGACCCATAGGTAGCTGGGGATTGGCTAGAGGATGTTGTGAGAGTTTATAGATTGGTAGGGACACCAACCGACCTTATTGTGAACCCTGCCTCTAGTCTCCTACAGGAAGCAGTAGGCAGATGGTGGATCCTGATGCTCCAGGTGCATGAAGAGGCATCATTTCTCTTGGCAGACTTCGAGAGCCTCTTCCGGTTAGAGTTCGGTCCAGCCACCCTTCGTGCGGTGCGGATTCAAGAGCTGCTTCATCATCAGCAGGGAAGCATTACAGTGGCACATTACTCAGCGTGGTCCACCAACCTTGGCTGCTACTCCACATATATGGTTCATGTCCCTTTCTTTAGAGCATGACCCTTCTATCATGGACTCAGGCATGGGATTAGGGCTTCGATGATCTCCCTCAGCAGCCCGATGCAGGTGGGGGTGTTGGAGTAAGCCATTCTTGTGGAGAGTTTCCTTGATGAGTAGCCACATGCAGCGAGACCCACCACTGGGTGACACATAGCAGAGTCTTCTGCAGCCGAAATTAGACATCTGTCGTAGAGGTCCAAGAAGACTAGACAATCAGGTGGGAAACCCCAGGATACAGTTTCAGTTGTGCGTGTCACACGAGATAGAGCCAACCCTATGTGAAGCAGGAAACGCTATGCATGCGGTGAGAAGGGTCACATGGCTCATGACTACCTGACCCGCCATGCGGATGAGCAACAAACAGTAGATGGACCTCCCATGCTGAGGTAGAGGCACAACCGTGGTGGTCCTCTGGGAGCAGAAAGACGTGTTAGAGGAGCTGGCCGAGCATAAGTTGTAGGACGGCGTTTCAAGATCCTACCACCGCCACCCCTAAGAGATCCACCCCGACCATAGGGAGCTGGCGGATAGGGGTGGGATTATCTCCAGGCAGTCAAGGCCTACGACCAAGTACACCTGAGATAATTTGAGGTACTATCAGTGTCTACTCCACACTTGTTGTAGTACTTATAGACAGAGGTGTGATTTATTCTTTTATTTCCACTACCCTCATGCGGAGCTCAGAGATTTTGGTGGAGCTTTGGCTCGATCCTTACACCTAGAGACTCCTACGGGATATGATTCGACGATTACACACTAGTGACGGCAGTTTGAGCTCACTCCATGAGGCGATAACTCTAGTTGGGATCTTCTAGTAGCGGTGTCGAGGCTTTACAAAGTCATCTTGGGTATGGACTAGTTATCCAAAGATCATGCTCAGATTGACTACATTAGGGGAAATTTGCGGTGTGGTCTTGAAGATGGGATGAGGTTTACCATCACCGGTGAGAATGGATCCGTTGAAGCTCAGTATGGACTTACCCAGAAGTGGGGGCAGCCAGTTACACATTAGTTGGCTAGACTCATTCTCTGAGCGGTTGATGTGCGGAGTCCGAGTTTTCCTATTGGGGTGGATCAGTACATGGATATCATCTCTGATGACATTCCAGGGAAACCTCCTCACAGAGAGGTAGACTTTAACATTGACGTGTACCCAAGGATGACACCGATATCCACACCAGTATATCGGATGGCTCCCTCGAAGCATCGTGAGCTATGGGTACAGCTGGAGGAATTGCAGGGGAAGGGATTCATCTGAACCAGTGTTTCACCCTGAGAATCTTCGATTTTGTTCTTCAAGAAGGTAGATGGGAGCATGTGACTGTGTCTTGATTATCAACGCCTGAACCAGGTGAATGTGATGAACAAGTACCCACTCTCGAGGATTGAAGGCCTCTTCGATCAGCTAAAGGGAGGGTGTTGGTTCTCGAAGATAGATCTTCGATAGGGCTATCACCAGCTCAGAGTATGGGATAAGGATGTGTAGAAAATGGCCTTCAGATGCCGGTATGGCCACTACGAGTTCATGGTTATGCCATTCGTCATAACCAATGCACCAGCTGTGCTCATGGGACTCATGAACATGATCTTCCTACCATACCTTGATCTCTTTGTGGTATTCTTCATCGATGACATTCTGATCTACTTAGATACCGAGGAGGAGCTTGCCTACCATTTTTGGGTTGTATTGGACACACTCTGAGAGCACCAACATTATAGTAAGCTCTCTAAGTTCCAGTTCTGAATCCTTGAGGTACAATTTTTGGGACATGTCATCTCAGAGGCTGGAGTTGCAGTGGATCCAGTGAAGATCGAGGCAGTTCTTGCTTGGGAGCCACCTAAGTGTGTGACAGAGTAATGGAGTTTTCTGGGTTTGGCTGGGTACTATCAGAGATTTGTTCCATATATCTCTAGAGTTGAAGCACCACATTCAGCGTTGACGAAGAAGGGGGAACCCTTTATGTGGTTGGAGAGATGCAACTAGAGTTTCAAGGAGTTGAGGCAGAGTCTAACTAGTGTGCCCATCTTGAGGCTACAAGAGGGGGGTGTTGGGTACGTAGTCTGTTGCGATGCATCAGGGACCAGGATCAGATGCATCCTGATGTAGGAGTGAGCAATTTTAGATTATGCTTTCTCCTCATTTGAGACAACATGAGAAGAAATACACCACTCATGAACTATATTTTGATGTTGTGGTCTTCACCTTGAAGATATGGCTACATTATCTGGTGGGCAAGCTATTTATAGTCTACTCTGACCACCAGAGTCTCAGGTACATCTTCTCGTATAAGGACCTGAACCTGAGATAGCGGTGTTTACTTGAGTTCCTATAGGACTATGAATTAGAGATATTCTATACTCCTGGGAAGGGGAATGTTGTAATAGATGCTCCCTGTAGGAGATCAGGCATTCATCTTCTAGGATAGGTGATGTAGCAGCTGGTCGTGTTGTAGATATCCTTTGTGGATCGAGATGGTGCAACCTTTCTACAATCTCTTACAGTCACACCTCCACTTATTCATAGAGTTAGGGAGGCACAGCGTGGGGATGTTGACTGCGAGGATCGATGTGCACAGATATCCATAGGGCTGACATCTGATGGATTTTTTGTAGGTGGGGAAAGCATCATTCTCTTCAAGAAATGTACCATGGTACCAGTGTCTCTTCGTGAGGAAGTGTTGAGGGAGTTTCACAGGTTGCCTCTAGCAGTACATCCATGTGTAGAAAAGATGTACCAGAACCTCCGACGACAGCACTGGTGGCCAGGTATGAAGAAGGGAGTAGCAGAGTTTGTCTCGCGATGCCTCACTTGACAGCAAGTGAAGGCATAGAACCAGGTTCCAGTAGGTTTATCTCATCCCTTATAGGTCCCATAGTGGAAGTGGGACAAAATATCCATGGATTTTGTGACGGGAATTCCACATAAATCCAGAGGTCACGACTCAAACTAAGTGATTGTCGACTAACTCACCAAGTCATCCTACTTCATTTCGATCAGAGAGCTGGGTTTGGTAGAGAGATTGGGATTCCACTATGTATAGTAGATCGTAAGGCTTCATGGTGTGCCTACGACGATCGTCTCTGATCGAGATGCTTGTTTCACTTCCCTGCTATGGAAGGGGTTCTAGGAGGCTTTCGAGATGCCTCTTCGCTTGATAACCACCTTCCATACTCATACAGATGGCTATATTTAGAGGACCATTCAGACACTTGAGGACATGCTCTGTGCATGCGTCCATGACTTCAATTTCAGTTGGGAGGATCCCTTACCCTTGGTAGAGTTTGTGTACAACAACAGCTACCACTACACCATCGGGATGGCATCTTCCAAGGCACTGTACGTCTGACCTTGCAGATCGCCTTTGTGCTGGACTGACCTTGGGGAGTCAGCACTCATTGGACCTGAGATTGTGCAGGCTATGACAGAGAAGGTGCAGGTCATCCAGGAGAAGATAAAGACTGAACAAAAAAGGCCGAAGTCTTATTCTGATAGGAGATAGAGAACTCTGGAGTTTGAGGATGGTGACCATGTCTTCCTACGAGTTTCACCACGATGAGGTTTACGAAGATTTGGTTGGGGTGGAAATTTATCGTCGATGTTCAGCGGATCCTTCTAGGTCCATAGAAGAGTATGCTAGGTGGCTTACAGCCTGGATCTTCCACCTCAGTTGCACCGAGTGCACGACGTTTTCCACGTTTCAAAGATGAGGAGATATGTGCATGACCTGACTCACATCAGAGACTTGGGTGAGCTCGTCATTGACGACAGGGCGACATTCTTGGAGGTTCCAGTGGAGATCAAGGATTGACCAGAGAGAGTCCTTCATGGGAAGTCTATACCTCTTGTGTGTGTACGATGGTAGCACGGGAATCTCCAGTAGACTACATGGGAGCAAGAGGCTCAGATCTGTACTCAGTACCCCCATTTGTTTCGCTAGTTAAGAGTTTTGGCTTTCAGGGACACAAAGCCCTGAGGTGGAGAGAATTTAAAGACTCGGAAAATCCCTTGTAATTTTTTTGAATTATATGGAATTGTTCTGAGTCCGCAGTTTCTAACGGTGCATGATTTCAAGGCCCGAAGTGCTAGGAATGTTTTTCCGAATATTCTAAGTGCATTCATTGTGTTATTGAGTGGGTTTTGGTAACATCTAAACTGGTGCTCAAAATCAAATTTTAAGGGCACCGTTGAACTTGCAGCGCCAATGATTTCTTAGAAAGACCTTCCCCTTTTCTTCGTTCGGGATAAAGAATTGGTTGAGTTTTCACCCGCATGGTAGGATTTTGTTAAAAAATAATAGAAGAAGTAAAATAAAAATAAAATACATGAAACATATTTTATTTTTATTCAAATTTATTTGAATTAATGGGGGGTCTGCAACCCAACATTAATTTAAGTAACACTTACCTTAATTAATTAAGGGAGGTGCCTTCTTAGTTGGGGAGGAGGATCTGCTATAGAAAGATCTCCTTCCTTCTCCATTCTCCACCACCTTCAACCTTCTTTTTCCACCTTGCTGGTGAATTGAGAGGCACCACCTTTGGAGGAACGATCTTCCACCACTGACGGTGTACGATCTTCTTCCACATCAAAGGAGGAGAAGTCACCCGGGTAGAACGCCGCCAACGACGACGATATCTTCCATCGTCAACGAACAACATATGAGGTAGGGGTAATTCTGATTGATGTCAATTTTTGTTTATCATCGTTCTTGAGCTTCAATAGTAGCTGTTTCCAATCACCCTAATGTGGAGGGAATAGTCCAAACAAACACGGCCCGACACCCCTATGTTAGTTCTCATTCATTGATGGTGGTGGCGGTGCAACAGTACTGCAAGAGGAACTAGCCATAGAGGTACACATGTCGACTAGCAACGAGCCAGCTGGAGAAGAAACCAGTGGTGCGAGGGCCGTTGGGCCGTAGAAGGGGAACCGTGTAACACCCCAAGATTTCATAGTGTGTTATTTCTTCAAAATAATTTAATAACTTGCACTACACGCAACACCGAGTTCAATTGCACCATGACTTACCAAAAAAAATCCATTAAAAGAGGTCATGAATAGTATTAACTAAATTTTAAACTTTATAATTTTAGAATCCATATTATGAGTTTCTTAGTCATAATGCAAGAACAGATTCATTTTCAGTATTGCACTTTTATCAACTTTTGATAGTGAAACCTTTTTAAATACAATATTTTAAACTTTTTTACTAAATGGAGACATCAAAAAATTTAAAATGAAACTTCCCAAGCTTCCACGGTACGCTTTCCTTTGAATAAAACAGTAGCGTGTGTTGTACGCAACTTCGAGTTTTAACACACACCACAACCAATCAAACTGGCCGTTATGAATAGTAATACCTAAATTTTGAAATAATATATATTTTATATTTTTAAATGGACTTCATTTTTGGATTCGGAATATCGAATTTAGCCTAAGGTGAAATTTTGGTACTTTTCGGATAACTTTCATATTTTGATGAATAGTGAAAATTACTAAATTTTAATTAAAAACAACTTTTTTAATCAAAAAAATTAATAGTGATAAATTGTGAATTTGAGTGGTTTTAAAGTATATTTAGAATATATTTTTACCATTTAATATAATGTTGGTCATTGGACATAATTTTACAACTAAACCGAACATAAACAAGTGTCAATCTTTTGATAGTTATTACCTCTTAAAAACACGCTTTTTGTTTCGACAGCAGGAATTAATTTTAAATTAATTTCTGCCACTTCTGTGTTTTGAATTTAGAAAAATGGATTCCATATTTGGAATCAGGATGTCCAAATTGTGTAAATAGGTAACTTTTATTTTTATACATTTTGAATAATTATTGTGGTAAATATTTTATTTACCATGGTTAAGGGTAAATCCGGTAAATAAGGGTTAAAAAATAATATTATAATAATACAAAATAAACCTAAAACGTGTCCTAACCTTATTTGTGGACACATACCCGACCATGGGCATCCTTGGGTCAATTTGGGGACCCCTTGGATCCACTTGTATGTGGTAGGGACACTTTATATTAATAAAGTTAAAATAAAAATAAAAATGGCATAAGCTTACATCTTTTAGAAGAACAATTTTTACATAGGGTTATACATGTTGGATTTTCGATTATAAATATTCATTAGAAATCTAAAAAAGTTTTCCTACATAATTATATTTTATTTATAATTTTTAGACATCAAATAATTTAAATTATTAATGACACAATAATGATGCAATGTTTACCTCATTAATAAATCATTTAAATAAATAAGATTTTAATGATTAAAATATTATCTAAAACCTGTCCAATTCTTATTGGTTGATGTTATTTAGAATATTAGTCATCTTATCTTCGACCTCAATGATTTTTGGACCATTATAAACCGAATATAATTATATTATAAAGTAATACTTTCACTCTTTCCTAAAGAGCCCCTCTTCTCCCTTATAAAAGGAGACCACTTCTACTCACTACTCACACCTCTCAAGCCACTTGGCTCGTCCAAACTCTGCCCAACTAATCTCCCCACATCCCTCTCCTCCTCCTTGAAGCTTCCCCTTAGGCAGAAAGCATTTCAAGAAGTCCTTTGGTTCCAACCAAAGTGAGTTACCTAAATTAAAGGTAACGTTTTCTCTTAAATTATTTTCATTTATTTTGCTTCTCCAACCCCCAAACTCTTTTTATTTCCTTTCTTTTGTAACAACACCAGTATCCTCAATATACTAGGATGTTGTTATAAGAAGGATTCAAACTACACATACACACAACTCCATCTAATGGATGATGAACATAATGTTTCTGTGGATGGCAAACTAACGCCTCACGAAACGATGATTGTTCAAATACATCTTACCGCCTCTCATGGTGGCCATTATGATGGCACTGTAATTAAATATGATATTAATGATATATATTTTATATATAAGCTTCTGTAATTCCATTTTATTTCATACCATTATTCGTTTCATGTTGTATATACATACGATAATTTCATTTGAGGAAGTGCGGACTACCGCCCCCTTAAAATGATATGACTCGTTCATACCACACATGGAACGTATAAAGGATGGTATTAATGAACTTAAGTAACATATATAAAATATTATATTATACTGGAATAGTAATATACCTATGTATCATTTGGATTCAATTCTTTTAAAATAAAAATTAAATAGAAGTAGCGTTCGTGCGTACGTACGGACTGCCGTCTCCACGAACGCGGTGAGATCCATCCTCCATCGTATCCATTCAAGTCTTATTCTCATTTTAGGGTTAAAAATAATGTTAATATCATTATGATTATGAATATGATTTAATCTATCCATTACAAACATGTCTTACGTAACCAAACATTTAAGAAGAACGAATCGATTATCACCTGAAACGACGATAATACTAAGATATTATTAATAAAGCAATGTTAAAAGATCATATATGATATCATATTAATGTATATGATTCTTGTATAATTTAATAACAGTTATTTCACCATTATACAGGAGGTTAACAGACCCCAACAAAAGAAAAGTACAAGGTAAGGGTTTACTTTACAACCTCTTCATTATCCAAGGTTGTTTATACGTAATAATCTACTGGGATCTCTTTATCATCCACATCCATGTTTCTTCGAAATGTATTTCAAAACATTTTTACTATTTACAAGAATATGGGTTAAAGTCATTTATACCCTTGTTTGACTTTTATAAGAGGTTTATAAAGGAATCTTTCCGTCGTTTTCAAAACAAGGTCCTTTTTAACCTTTTCGACAGAATTGAGGTAAGAATGTTTTTTTAACTTATACGGCGGGTGCGGTTATTTTCCGCCGTTATAAAATCGTCGAAGCTTTCCATACAATCTTATAAGAATATTTTCAAAGAAAATGTTTTATTTTATATGGACCTTAAATTATTTCAAAATAAAAGGAGATATTTCTTTAAAAAGAATTTTGATTTCATCTATGTCAACATCCTTTGATGGATTTTAAGATTATTTGAAGTTGATTTATTATGATACAAAACTTATATATTGTATTGAAGGTTTTGTGATATGTTTGACTATGGATGTGCTATTTTTATACCATTCATAGTTTATGGTGAAATTATTGACATTTCGTATGCTAGTTTTAATACGAATGTTTATGTTATGTTTAAACCTTTTCATATGGGAATGCATTGGACTTAATAAGTGACGGGTGGAGCCCGCTATAGCTCCTCGATGCATCGGTAGGTCTCATGAGACAAACTAGTGTCTTGGAACAAGGCCTTGACAAAATCTTATTTGTAGTCTTGGCACGAGGCCTTGGCTATGTGGTTATGATAGTCTGGCATTATGCATTCCAACATTATGAAAGTGGTTATTGATTTTTGCATGTGATTATTCGATTAGTAGAATATCCATGTGAATAAGTAAATGGCATTATTTCATTTTATTTATGCCATACCATGTTGAAGGTTCATGTTTAAAAGGCTTTTGTTTTAGTTATACATTGCCTTAAATGTTTATTCTTATTCATGAAAGTTTCCGCTATATTGTTATCCTTACTGGGCATTTGAGCTCACCCCTTTTCTATGTTTTATTTTTCCCAGGAAGTGAAGATGTAAGTTATGAATGACCTGCAGGGATATTATGAGGGGATTATAGTGTGGACTGTGGAAACATTTTGTTGTTGTAGTAGTTTTTCATTTTATGATGTAATGCAAAACTTATGAATATATCTAGTGTTTCTAAGGATACTAAACCAATCGGTCTTTCGAGATTTGATCTTTCTTGTGATCATGCCAATGTTATGTAATAATGCACCGACTCTAGGTAACTAGGGTCGGGGTGTTACAGTTGGTATCAGAGAAAGTTTAGTACAAACCTTGGAAGCTAGATTTAGATAAACTCTGATTAGAGCACGTAGACCTAAGATGAACTTTGAGGATTAGTATAGAAGAACTTCTTAGAATTTTGGTATTGTAGAGATTTTGTGAGTTTTCCGAGCAATACATCCCTGTCTGGATACGAGCAGGTAGAGGCGGCTCTGGCACAGATGTACCTAGGGGTAAAACCCAAAAACACCGCTTTGAGCTAGAATCGAACGGGAACTGGTGCACGATAACGGGCCTTGCTGCACTCTTGGTTACGACACTCCCGGGGGATATGCTTAGGATAACTCTCATTTTCTTTACAAATCATTTTGAAGGGTTTATGAGTATATACTTCCTTAAAGAAAACATTCTTATGATTATGGATTATATCCATAAATAGTTCAATTTATGTTAAGTGTTTTATAAGTATGGGATTATGTATTTTGATTCATAAACTGATCTAGTTTATGCCATTGTTTAGAAATGGCGCCCAGTAGAAGGAATGAGAACTCCAGAAATGCACATGATCCAAAGAGAAGGAAGGATCATATCTTTCATGGTCTTAAGCTAGAATTTATAAGAGAAATAGTCTCCCATGTATTATCATCATATGAAGAAATAATATCATGTGTTGATAAGATAAGTAAAGAGTTTACTGAGTCCTATGGCTTTGAAGGGAAGCAAGAGAAGAAAAGGATGGAAGAGAGAAAGATGGATAAAGGGAAGAGGGAAAAGAAGAATTTTCCCATATGTGGTAACTGTGGAAAGAATCACCCTAGAACTTGCCTGAAAGGAATGGGAGTTTGTTATAAGTGTGGAGGAAAAGGGCACAAAGTACGTGACTGCAAGGGTAAGAAAATGGTTTCAAATGTACAATGCTTCATTTGCAAGGAGTTTGGACACTACGCGAACCTATGTCCCAGTCATCAGACTATGACGCAAATGATGCTATTGGATAATAATCAAGTTATGATACTACCACAGATGAAGAGGAATGATTAGAGTTCTTATGTTGATTATGTCAATTGAGTGTTGTATCAACAATGTACTTGTTATAATAATTATGGAGTATATAAGGATTGTACTGCAGTACTATTTCATTAAGGACTTGAGATTGTGTGGAGCAAAGAAAAGTGACTCAATAGCAGGATAAATTTTTGGAAAATATATGGTTGAGAGAATGATAAACCATAATATAATTCTGATACCGAGGTAGTGATTTTCGAATAATACATGATTATTTTGGAAAAAATATATTGGATATTATTGACTACCTTGGAACTGATTAATGAATTGTATATTCCATCATTGTTGGGGTTTAAAACATTTTTGGATTGATGAAGTATATCCAGCATTCTATATGGAATAAGGGAGCATGAATGTAATCAATAAGGAATATGGTAATACCTGATGAAGGTATTCATATGCTATTACGGGGTAAAAAGGATCTATATTATGTTTACCTTCCTTATAAATGTTAGACTGTGAGTTTGGACAGAAGTATTTTGGATAGTTCTAGTTTGGATTATTTTGGATTGCCATAAAAGGACAACCCGGAGGTCGGGCGGCAACCCGTCGCGTCCGGCAAGGCTGCGAGACTTGAACCCGCAACTGAAGGGCGACAAGGGTGTATCACCTACCACTGGACCATGATATGTCCTGGATTAAATAATGTAGTTTTTATTAAAAGATCATGTAGATGAATTATAAATTCGTTTATTTTGGAACCCTATACGAATAGTGTAAATAGAATTTTTTTTACATTCTATTATCTTTTAGAGTGAAAGATAAGTTTGTGGTAGAAATTTATTAATGGATAAAACTATAATTATAAAGTAAGTATATCTCCTTATGATCTTAGCCAATCTCATAAATAAATTCCTCAATATTAAGAGAAGCAACTTTGAACAAAAATGTTTTCCTAGATGGTACCTTAAATCATCACTAATTTATGGCTTTGGGATTGTTGGACTTTTTATAGCCATGTTCTCTACCACTCTCCATCAGATAATTGATGGTTAGATTTTTCTTCCATATCCATATTTTCCTACATGGAACCCTAGTATGTGTTATTTTCGGTAATCTTCATACTTTCGACTCTTTATTTTAAATAGAGGTCTCATTAATTCATTTTTCGATGTGGGATTTCAACTAGGATATTTTGAAACGTCAAAAATGTGTTATCCTAATACCCTATGTTTTGTTGAACCGATGGTATTTCAAATTATCATAGATTGATGAATTTAAGGACCTCAATTTTATACTTGTTTGTGATTGATGACCTCAATCACTACCTATAAATATTTACGTTTTTCCTCCGATTATATGTCTCCAATTTCCACTAATGTTCTCCTAATCGAGATCATAATTTGGTGGTGACCCTTTGATTTCTCTTTTCCTCATATTAAGACTAAATTTTAGTAACCCAATTTCTGATGTGGGTTTTCCCACAAATATATTTGCTACTTTCAACCTTTTATTTTTGAAGAACAATTTCAAATTGCGAGGACGCAATTTATTGAAGGAGGGGAGAATGTAACACCCCAAGATTTCATAGTGTGTTATTTCTTCAAAATAATTTAATAACTTGCACTACACGCAACACCGAGTTCAATTGCACCATGACTTACCAAAAATAAGCCATTAAAAGAGGTCATGAATAGTATTAACTAAATTTTAAACTTTATAATTTTAGAATCCATATTATGAGTTTCTTAGTCATAATGCAAGAACAGATTCATTTTCAGTATTGCACTTTTATCAACTTTTGATAGTGAAACCTTTTTAAATACAATATTTTAAACTTTTTGACTAAATGGAGACATCAAAAAATTTAAAATGAAACTTCCCAAGCTTCCACGGTACGCTTTCCTTTGAATAAAACAGTAGTGTGTGTTGTACGCAACTTCGAGTTTTAACACACACCACAACCAATCAAACTGGCCGTTATGAATAGTAATACCTAAATTTTGAAATAATATATATTTTATATTTTGAAATGGACTTCATTTTTGGATTCGTAATATCGAATTTAGCCTAAGGTGAAATTTTGGTACTTTTCGGATAACTTTCATATTTTGATGAATAGTGAAAATTACAAAATTTTAATTAAAAACAAATTTTTTAATCAAAATAATTAATAGTGATAAATTGTGAATTTGAGTGGTTTTAAAGTATATTTAGAATATATTTTTACCATTTAATATAATGTTGGTCATTGGACATAATTTCACAATTAAACCGAACATAAACAAGTGTCAATCTTTTGATAGTTATTACCTCTTAAAAACACGCTTTTTGTTTCGACAGCGGGAATTAATTTTAAATTAATTTCTGCCACTTCTGTGTTTTGAATTTAGAAAAATGGATTCCATATTTGGAATCAGGATGTCCAAATTGTGTAAATAGGTAACTTTTATTTTTAGACATTTTGAATAATTACTGTGGTAAATATTTTATTTACCATGGTTAAGGGTAAATCCGGTAAATAAGGGTTAAAAAATAATATTATAATAATACAAAATTAACCTAAAACGTGTCCTAACCTTATTGGTGGATACATACCCGACCATGGGCATCCTTGGGTCAATTTGGGGACCCCTTGGAGCCACTTGTATGTGGTAGGGACACTTTATATTAATAAAGTTAAAATAAAAATAAAAATGGCATAAGCTTACATCTTTTAGAAGAACAATTTTTACATAGGGTTATACAAGTTGGATTTTCGATTATAAATATTCATTAGAAAGCTAAAACGATTTCCTACATAATTATATTTTATTTATAATTTTTAGACATCAAATAATTTAAATTATTAATGACACAATAATGATGCAATGTTTACCTCATTAATAAATCATTTAAATAAATAAGATTATAATGATTAAAATATTATCTAAAACCTGTACAATTCTTATTGGTTGATGTTATTTAGAATATTAGTCATCTTATCTTCGACCTCAATGATTTTTGGACCATTATAAACCGAATATAATTATATTATAAAGTAATACTTTCACTCTTTCCTAAAGAGCCCCTCTTCTCCCTTATAAAAGGAGACCACTTCTACTCATTCCTCACACCTCTCAAGCCACTTGGCTCGTCCAAACTCTGCCCAACTAAGCTCCCCACATCTCTCTCCTCCTCCTTGAAGCTTCCCCTTAGGCAGAAAGTATTTCAAGAAGTCCTTTGGTTCCAACCAAAGTGTGTTACCTAAATTAAAGGTAACGTTTTCTCTTAAATTATTTTCATTTATTTTGCTTCTCCAACCCCCAAACTCTTTTTATTTCCTTTCTTTTGTAACAACACCAGTATCCTCAATATACTAGGATGTTTTTATAAGAAGGATTCAAACTACACATACACACAACTCCATCTAATGGATGATGAACATAATGTTTCTGTGGATGGAAAACTAACGCCTCACGAAACGATGATTGTTCAAATACATCTTACCGCCTCTCATGGTGGCCATTATGATGGCACTGTAATTAAATATGATATTAATGATATATATTTTATATATAAGCTTCTGTAATTCCATTTTATTTCATACCATTATTTGTTTCATGTTGTATATACATACGATAATTTCATTTGAGGAAGTGCGGACTACCGCCCCCTTAAAATGATATGACTCGTTCATACCACACATGGAACGTATAAAGGATGGTATTAATGAACTTAAGTAACATATATAAAATATTATATTATACTGGAATAGTAATATACCTATGTATCATTTGTATTCAATTCTTTTAAAATAAAAATTAAATAGAAGTAGCGTTCGTGCGTACGTACGGACTACCGTCTCCACGAACGCGGTGAGATCCATCCTCCATCGTATCCATTCAAGTCTTATTCTCATTTTAGGGTTAAAAATAATGTTAATATCATTATGATTATGAATATGATTTAATCTATCCATTATAAACATGTCTTACGTAACCAAACATTTAAGAAGAACGAATCGATTATCACCTGAAACGACGATAATACTAAGATATTATTAATAAAGCAATGTTAAAAGATCATATATGATATCATATTAATGTATATGATTCTTGTATAATTTAATAAAAATTATTTCACCATTATAAAGGAGGTTAACCGACCCCAACAAAAGAAAAGTACAAGGTAAGGGTTTACTTTACAACCACTTCATTATCCAAGGTTGTTTATACGTAATAATCTACTGGGATCTCTTTATCATCCACATCCATGTTTCTTCGAAATGTATTTCAAAACATTTTTACTATTTACAAGAATATGGGTTAAAGTCATTTATACCCTTGTTTGACTTTTATAAGAGGTTTATAAAGGAATCTTTCCGTCGTTTTCAAAACAAGGTCCTTTTTAACCTTTTCGACAGAATTGAGGTAAGAATGTTTTTTTTAACTTATACGGCGGGTGCGGTTATTTTCCGCCATTATAAAATCGTCGAAGCTTTCCATACAAGCTTATAAGAATATTTTCAAAGAAAATGTTTTATTTTATATGGACCTTAAATGATTTCAAAATAAAAGCAGATATTTCTTTAAAAAGAATTTTGATTTCATCTATGTCAACATCCTTTGATGGATTTTAAGATTATTTGAAGTTGATTTATTATGATACAAAACTTATATATTGTATTGAAGGTTTTGTGATATGTTTGACTATGGATGTGCTATTTTTATACCATTCATAGTTTATGGTGAAATTATTGACATTTCGTATGCTTGTTTTAATACGAATGTTTATGTTATGTTTAAACCTTTACATATGGGAATGCATTGGACTTAATAAGTGATGGGTGGAGCCCGCTATAGCTCCTCGATGCATCGGTAGGTCTCATGAGACAAACTAGTGTCTTGGCACAAGGCTTTGACAAAATCTTATTTGTAGTCTTGGCACGAGGCCTTGGCTATGTGGTTATGATAGTCTGGCATTATGCATTCCAACATTATGAAAGTGGTTATTGATTTTTGCATGTGATTATTCGATTAGTAGAATATCCATGTGAATAAGTAAATGGAATTATTTCATTTTATTTATGCCATACCATGTTGAAGGTTCATGTTTAAAAGGCTTTTGTTTTAGTTATACATTGCCTTAAATGTTTATTCTTATTCATGAAAGTTTCCGCTATATTGTTATCCTTACTGGGCATTTGAGCTCACCCCTTTTCTATGTTTTATTTTTCCCAGTAAGTGAAGATGTATGTTATGAATGACCTGCAGGGATATTATGAGGGGATTATAGTGTGGACTGTGGAAACATTATGGTGTTGTAGTAGTTTTTCAATTTATGATGTAATGTAAAACTTATTAATATATCTTGTGTTTCTAAGGCTACTAAACCAATCGGTCTTTCGAGATTTGATCTTTCTTGTGATCATGCCAATGTTATGTAATAATGCACCGACTCTAGGTAACTAGGGTCGGGGCGTTACAAACCGTGTCGTCATGCCGCGTGGAGAACTGGGCCACGGCGGTGCTGGAGGGGCAAGGTGCCATCCCACCACGCCGATAGGAGCCGTGACTGCGTAGGTCACAGTGGTCAGACGGGTTGGGCGAGGTGCCATCTCACCACGTTGGAGAAGAACCACAGCCGTAGGCCACAACGGACAGAGGAGGGCGGCCGGCTGAGCTCACCGTCAGTGGGTCCCGTGGTTACATGGCCAGCGTCACACGCCGAGTGTTGCTGAACACAGGGGGTGTAACCCCCCCCCCTGTTTGATTTATAGGGCGGGCCTCAGCACTATCTGGCACCCCCACAGGCCATGAGGGCCGGCTTGGTAGGGACTTCGCACCCCCCCCTCGGGCCAGGTGGGTCGGGCCGCCGCGCTGGGTCGGGCCGCCGATGCTGGGCTGGGCCACCACGCTGGGTCGGGACGCCGTCGCTGGGACAGGCCGGGCCAGTTCTAGCGGCCCAGGTTGGACCCATAGATCGGGGGGAACCCCAGTCCTGATCTGATCCCGGGTCATTCCGACCCAGACCGGGTTGGGTCGGGACGGTCTGACTGGACCGGACCGGACCCGGACTCAATTCTGACCCATTTCACCTTTTTTATATATCGTAATCTACGGGTGTCCGATTGACGAACCGTCTATGCCAACAAGAATCTTGGAACTAGATGTTTCCTTTGGAATACCACACTCAAGGTTTGGACATAGTTGGGGTATGGTCGGGTTGGATCGAACCTAAATCCAACCAGGCCCTCTAAACAGAAATGCAAATTACTCATAGAATGGGCGACCGATTGACAAACCGTCTCTCGCGTTGGGTTTATTATGATGATACAGAACTACAGGATACATAAAATCGAGACATCATGGTAGTTTATGTATCGACACTTGGCTTGAGGAGCAGACCCCCTCAGAATCAAGCATGCTGTGTGGGAGAACCCTATGGCTGGTTGCGACTGAGATGATAAGATCCTACGTGGACCTACTACTGTATCAGGATCCTCCATGGGTTCCAAAGCGACGATACTGGATCGGGATCCTCCGTGGGTTCAACAACGATGATACTGGACCGGGATCCTCCAAGGGTTTGATAGCGATGACTTCTGCACCGTGATCCTCCATGGGTTTGACAGTGTCGATAATGTTCTAGGATCCTACGTGGGTTCGACAGAGGAGTTTATTCAGCGGCTACATATAATAATCTCTAGCCCTCTACATGAGTTAAATACCTATGTGATCTGAGTCACGACATTAAGATGTAATCATAGAGATGATTGACTTTACATCCTTTGTAGAATGGGTTGTGCTTGGGCTCAAGTTTTGGAGTCTGACTATGATTGGTAACCTAGGTATATGTATAGTGATATACCTAAGTAGGTATGGTTTATACTTCGTGATTGTATCATACTACTATGGTTTAGCCTTAGTGGATTTTGGGAGACCTTCGGGGGTCTCGGGGTCCCTTACTGGGTATTGTTATACTCACCCCTTCACGGGCTTTGCCCGCACCCTGTTGTGTACTGTGCAGATGACAGTCAATAGTGATTGAGGCTAAGGGAGCCGGACGGAAGGATGTTCGAAGCATGACTAGACGCGACGTACCTCCGGGATGTGTTGTTCGAGATCTATACCTACCCTTCAGGTATGATTTTCCCAGAGGATGATCCATGAGATTCTTATCATATTAATTTTACTTATCCTTTTTGTTCAGTTGGGTTTGTATAATGGCCCCCTTACATTCAGCACACTTCTTTTTTTTTCTATATTAGTACTTGTTGATTTTACTGTTTGTGTTCAAAATATGTGTGTTATAGGTTTAAGGGCAATGCCTTCCCTTTTTTATCAGGGATTTGCCTTTGGTGCGATTCGCCTGCCCCTGGCCTATGGAAGGCGGGCTTGGGTTAGTCCCAGCACGGGCCCCATGGATGGGTCGTGACAGTTATGGTTGATAATATTCCTATTATTTCATTAAGATATAAAAAACTCTTTAATTCATTAGATGAATAAAAAATATGGTCTATATTAGTAATTATAGTCTATATGGATGACTATTATTATATTTCAGGAATTGTAATGTTTTTACATGGATCTTCCTATTTTAATCCAAATAAAACTTACATAGTCTTCTTGATTCATCAAAACAAATTTCTTATTTTTCCAAAGGTATGATCCTTAGGAATTTCTTTACCAACCTTATAATGTATCAACATACACCTTATGAAGTGTGGAAACTAAACTTATGATGTCCAAAATTTTATAATGGTTTGACTTTTATTATCGAATTTATCAATACAATGAACCGTATGAAGAACCTTAAGATGATAGATCAACCCTATATTGAAACTTACAAAGGAACCTAAAATGACTGATTATACATTAAAAATAACTTCCATTTAAATTTTACAAACAATATGTTTATTGAGACAAATTTAAATTGTATCTCCCTTGCTGTATCAAAATTCAGTTACCATGAAAATATAAAAAATATGGGAAAATTTATAACATACAATCCATTTATTCCAAACATTAAATATATCAGTTAAATTCAAAAAAATTTAATGTTAGAGAATATTGAAAAAATATAATGAATTTACACTTTAATTCAAATATTATAATTAATTAATAAATATGAGCCAATAAAATGACTAGAAAGTTAATGTGTAAATTAAAGTGTGTATTAATATGATTTTTTAAATATTGATTAAAATGGCCAAGTTTTGTATTTAGTATAATAATTTATTTATTGAAATAAATTGATGGTATGAAATTAATTTTCCCATATTTTTGATATTTTTCCATTTAATGACATTAATAAACAATATTCAAAAAATTTATTGAATTTACACTTTAAATCAAAAACACTGCTGAATTTACAAATTTGGGGGAATAAAATGAATTGAATATTAAAAAAATATAATGTATTTATTGATTTTTTCAATTCCTCAAAATTAATCCTTTGAATGAAAGAATATTGATCATAAAAAATACCACCCAATAGAAAATTAAACAATTACCCAAAGTGATTTCCCTTTATATAAATTTTTTCTCAGTATTATAATTCCTCATTAATATTCGATATTTCATTTTCATTAGGAAGATTATTGAAATTTTTTTAAGTTATATCACCCTCCTATGCTCTGTTCATCCCACTTTCAAGGAATTATTTCCCTGAACCCTCAATTTTGAACTAAAACAAAGTTTTTCTCAATCCAATCCCATGAAATGGCCACTTTATGATGTTTTAAATTAAAAATACATTACCTATGATTCATGTTCATGTGAATACTATGAATAGTTTTCTGTTTTTTTATGTGGTTTAAGGTTAAGTGGGCTCTAATAAGAGACTCATCAAATAAAAAATATGATATTTTCTTTTTCTAAATGAATAATACATGATATAGAATTTACATTAGTAATTAAATTATTATTCACCTCTTGTTTCCCTGATTCAACCCCAACACCTTTTAAATTTTGAAAGGAAAATTCAATCCATCCAAACATCAGTAGCAGTAAAAATTAATTCTATATTATTCATTTAGTTTACTTGATCCATGTTATTTTAATAAGATTTTAATTTTAATATTGATAAGACCCTTTAAATTTTATGTATATTTTTGAATTTCATTTTACCACTTTTGGTAGATATTCTTTTCCTTTTCCTTATACTTATATGTTCTTTATAGCCTTAATTTAACTAGTTTCATGATTTTTTGAAGCATCGCCTCTATGTAAGGACCTAAATAGCATATTTGTTTCTAAAGAGATTCATGTAAGATCTGAAATCTCCCTACCCCACACTTTAATTGAACATTACCAATGAATTAATATATAGATATAGATTATTAGTCATTATGGGGTTTTAATGTGACTATGTAAAATAGGATATTCCTTTATTCTAGGGTATAAAAGTGTTAAATGTACTAAAAGTATATAAAGATGTTCTTTAAAAATGTTGTTTTTAATTTAAAATAATTCCTCAATCATTTAAAACATAAGGCCTATAATTATTTATGGTAGACACTATATTACTCAACAAGTTCTTATAAATCAAACATTTATTTGATCTATCAATAGAGAACGATATTGTTTCTAGAAGTAATGTTTCATAAACCCTTCCAATTAGTGATTTAAATATAGGAAACAAATTCATGGTATATGATTCAATAATCAATGGTATTATAATTAATTTCCCACATTACCAAATCTCTCATATAGCTAAAATCCATTATAGCCAATTCTACAACATCACAAATTTTATAGAATTAGTTAACTTTTTCATTTTAAACATAACATGAGATAAATGAAAATTTTCTACTCTTAATATATTTTATATATGATAAATTCTTTACATTTTATTATAATACATCCTATTATGAGTCTATTAATAACATGTTCAAAATATGATATTATAATATTGTTTTCTAAAACTGGTTGTATACTATATTTTGACAATAACTAAAGATATAGATGTCATATTATGTTTTTTTCTTAATTAATTCAAATGTTAATGAAATTAAATAACTATAATTGAACCATATATAATTATAATTCTAAAATTCATAAGGTTTATTTAATGTATAAAATTTTATATGTAATGATATTTATAGAATTCTAGAATCGAGTACGAGAAATCCAAAATTGGATTCAACATGAACTTTTTAACATGAACCCAGAACATGTATTTAGATATATGGATTCCCATATATGAATTAAATACATATATTTGAATATATAAAATCACTTACATGGAAGAATACAGCTATGTGAAAATACACTATTTGGATTTGCCTATGTGGTTCTATAAATTTTTATAGGACAAAAAAAAAATATGATCTATTTTATATAATATTTCACATTTAATTTTTTATGTTTATTATAGACATATTATGAGTTTTATTTATTCTATTATTAGGAAATAATTATTTAGAATCCATGAGAACTTCTTTTTAACTATTTTTTGATGAATTTTGTGATATTCACATGGAATTTTACATGTGTTGATATTCATGCGATTATTTTGGGAATTGAAATAACCATATTAATATATGATGAAATACAAATGAATAATCATGATTATTTTAAGTGACTGTTGAAATGATATAACTAAATATAATTAAATTCTATATTATATATTCTGATGAGTTTTTTTGGACATGTTGTGTTTTGTTTTATACCATACCGATAGAGAACTCAAAAAGAAAAAAAATAAAATTTTAATTATTTTAGGTGTATAAAGAGATAGACTAACATATTTTTTTTTCATATTCTCATATATTAATAATAATTATTTATAGATACATTTTCTTCTACATAATTATCTAATGATTTGATGAGTACAACATTGTTTTACATTTTTATAATATATCGAAACTAATTTAAATCTCATTCCACTTGAGGATTGTATAATGATAATTTATTAAATGAAATTTATTTTTATTTTTTGTTTAAAAGGAACAAAGAATGATATAATTAAATAATGGCATTAATATTTGTATATATATTGTCCTACAGAGTTTACTACTGAGTCATGGATATTCATTATTCTACTACTTATTGATAAATACTTATGGCTTGTTGAATATCATTGTTTTAACTATATTAAGTGTCCGAGAACTAACTGAAATAATCTCAATCATCTTCATTGATAATCATTTTCCACGTTAGAATTTTTCTTCATTAATTATGATATAATTATTTAGGATGTATTTTCTTTGTTAGAGAGTATTACAAAAGGTTATAGTACCATATGAAAAGGTACACATGGGTTTAGTTTGACACCTAAGAAGACTATGATTCTCATAACCATCAATAAAATTGGAAACAACCATTGATTCAAGAGTCTTGTTTACGTCATTCCCTATAGAAGACCAAACACTTATTAGTCTATTACATATAAGATGTAAAGACCCATAAATTTAAGGAATTTTTTTTAAATTCTTTGGAATTTTATGAGTCTGTGGCTTCTGACGGCGCTTGATTCCGAGGCCCGGTGTGCCCGGAATCAACTTTCGAAGTTTAGCTTTGGTACGTTCAGTGAACGAATGAGCGAGTTTTTTTAACTTTTGAATCGGTGATCGTAATTAAAATCTGAGGGCCCCGATGAATTCATAGCACCAGGATTCACTTAGGTGAAGCTTAACTTCAACCGACAAGGGTCGGAGGAAAATGATAAGTTATTAGACTTTCAGAAAAAGATTTGAATATAAGAAAATAACTATTATTTATTTTATTCTTTTTCTTCCATCGTTAAGCGATAGATAGAGGAATCACAGTGTAATGACGATCAATAAATGAGGTACATTTAATGACTTGTCCCTTTGGTTGTGAAACAGAAATGCCCGTGTGTTTAATAGGTTCATTATTTAAGGTTCATTAATGAACCATAATAATGAACACAATGTGAGGATTAATTATTTTATTAATCAACCCTTTGGAAAAGGAATTGAGAACCCACGGGAGGAAGATCTGACAAAACGTAGACGACTCTGACCTCTGACGAATAACGACGAAGAACTTCGGTTCCTCATAGATTGACAATGTGACACCAAACCTCTTCCACGCGGCCAGAGAGGAGACGCCGCTTCCTCCTCGGCTCACCCCGACGACGCCTACGATCCTCTTCTCCGAGACGCCATGTATCGCAATGCCGAAGATAGTCCTCCTGGTTGAGGTAGGGGTTTTGGTTTATAATTATTTATGTGAATTTTACCCTCGGCATGACGTATAATTGTTGGGAGTTGTTTGAACCACTAACGCGGTGTGTGCGAACCAATGAATAAGTCTGAACCCACTGCTATTCTATTATTGATTCACATAATGTTGGGCGACGATGGAACGGGATGGCAACGGTGTTTGAAAGCCATCACATGAAGGAGCATGAACCGAGATGACCGCATGCGCATTCGGGAGCAAGAACGGACCACCAGAATGACCCCGGTGGCTCGTGGAGCTCTCTGGCGGCGCCGGCAACTGGAGGTGGCGGCGGCCCAGCGCGCCACCGGAAAGTGTCTGTTATGGCTAAAGCCATGGTGGCAGGGGGCAGATCCCACGACTGTGCAGGATCTGGGGGAGACGCGGCGCCAGGTGCCGCCTCCGCGGTACAAAGGGGGGACCCCGTCTCCCCTGCTCGGCCACTGGCCGAGCCAGTGCACCCCACTCGGTCGGGCTGAGGTGGGTCGCGTGGACCGGACTAGGCTGCGTCCTACCGCGCTGGACCTGGACTTGGGTCGGGTCGACCCAGTTCGGGCCGACCCAGGGGGGGTTGGGCCGGGTCGGGCCGGGCCCAGACCCCCCATTTCGGACCGCCTCGGTCTTTCACTCACATCTTGGGCTACGGACCTCCGATCGATGCACCGTCAGTTGCATTGGGAACCTTGGATCAGGCAGTCATTTCGGTATATTACAGTCAAAGTGTTTCAATGGACTTTGGGTATGGACGGGTTGGTTCGAACATGAATCCAACCGGGCCCTCGGAGCGAAAACACTTATAACATTAGCACTGGATGCCCGATTAACATTCCTTCAACTTTGTTGAATTCCTCTTAGTGAGACAGTTCTTTTTTATTACTATGATTGAGGTTTGAGCATAGCTGGAGTTCAGTCGGGTTGGTTTTAGCTTAAAAACCAACCAGGCCCCTAGGATGGAAAATCCAATAACTCTCAGAATGGGCGTCTGATTTACGCACCGTCTGTCGCGTTTGGTTTCTTTTGATGAGACAGAACTTTGTGATACATAAACTACGGACTTCGTAAATGTTGATGTATCGACTCCCTCAACTCGTGGAGCAGACCCTCCCGGAATCGAGCGTGCTGTGTGCGGGAACCCTAGTGTTGGCTGCGACTACATCAACTTTTGTACTGGAATCCTCCATGGGTTCAACAGCGATGAAAACCATACTGGTGTCCTCCGTGGGTTCGACGACGATGACTACTGTTCTGGTATCCTATGTGGGTCCGGAAGTATTGACATCTGTACTTGTATCATGTGTGGGTCCCGCAGAGTAGCTGGTCTTATATCATGTGTGGGTCTGACAGCTTAGCAGGTCTTGAAACCTCTGTGGGTCCGACAGATAAAAATAATCAGTGGCTACATCTGATCATCTATATTGCCTTACAATGTGTATACCTGTGTGAGATGAGTCTTGATTCTCAATATTATCATCGATGTGACTGACTTTCGTTCCTTTGTGGACTGGTTTGTGTTTTCCCTGTGTGGACTGAGTTGTGCTATCCTTTGTGGACTGGGTTGTGCTTTCCTTTGTGGACTTTGTGGTGCTTGGGAGTTGGAGATGAACTGTAACTGATGACTTAGGTATTTTTATGGGAATATACCTAAGTAGTGTTGTTGATACATTGTGATTGTATCTTTCCATTGTGGTTTATCCTTCATGAATTCTGAGAGACCTTCGGGGGTCTCGGGGTCCCTACTGAGTATCGTATACTCACCCCTGCACGGGCTATGCCTAAACTATGTTGTGTTGGATGCAGACGACGGACATCAATGATCGAGGTGGAGGCTTGTGGAGCGAGATAGTACCCAGAGGTGGACCACTTGGCGGGACGTACACGGATCGGACAGTCAGATCGAGGAGCTGAGGAGACTATCTGTACCCACCCTTTAGGTGGGATTTCCAGAGGACAACTCATTACTATTGTTTTACTTTCCACTGTTGTACTTTCCTTTCAGATGTATTGTGCTTTCATTTGGGTTTTTATACTGGCCCATTTACTTTTTCAGCACTAACCATGTACTCAGTATTTCTTATTGTTTACTTCTCTTGCATACTATGTTGTGTATGTTACTTCATAAAGGTAATCCCTTCCCTTTTTTTGGGATTTACACCATTGGTGCTAGTCGCTAGCCCCTGGCCTACCGAAGGCTGGCTTGGGGTAGTCACGGAACATGCCTTGAGTTCGGGTCTTGAAAAATTGGTATCAGAGGAGTCGGATCTATTGGAGAACTCAGGACTCTGATAATTTCTTCTCTGTGGAGAAATAATGTTTAGAGTAATGACTGTGGTTATCAGTCCCGGGAGTCCAGTGTTGGTGCGGCGACCGATGTATCCATACACTCGGAGCCTGACTTCTGATTTCCGACTCAGTGCATGAAAACATTGATTGCATGCGTGTTTCAGAAGTTTTCTTTGTTATTACATTGTGTCAGCTCACCGGGTATACTTTATTAATTGTGGCGTAAGTGTTTCTTTCCAGGATGGCCCCACGATGACATCCAGTTAGGGTTCCAAGAATTGTGCGAGATTGAAGCCCACCGAGCGACGATGCCTCGGTACATGGCCCCATTATAGGGGAGGCATCAGCTGTACCTCTACCCGCTGAGCCACCGATGCTACCCGCCCCAGCTGCGGAGAGTTCACGCCACCTGAGCTTGTTTAACGAGTTTCAGAGGCAGAGGAAAAATAGGTTCCATGGAGAGACGAACCCTCAAGCAGGTGAGGATTGGCTGGAGGCTATCATCAGAGTCATCAGATTGGTAGGGATACCAGCAGACCTCATGGTGATCCTTCCTGCGAGTCTCTTACACGCAGCAGTAGGTAGATGGTGGAGCCTGATGCTCCTGGTGCACAATGAGGAATCTATTATATGGATGGACTTCGAGATCCTCTTCCACTCGGAGTTTGTTCCAGCCACCCTCTATGCAGTGTGTATACAAGAGTGACTACAGCTGCAGCATGGCAGCATGTCAGTAGCCCAGTACACAACGAGATTTACCGACCACTCGTGCTACTCCACGGACATGGTACGGGACCCATTCTTCCGGGCCCGGAATTTGATCCAGGGCTGAGGCATGAGATCATATCTTCGATGATTCCACTCAGCATCCAAACCCAGGGCGGGTGCAGGAGCTAGCCCTACTAGTGGAGAGATTTCTCGCTGAGCAGCCATCAACAGCAAGACCCACCACAGGATGGCACGGAGCGGAGTCTTGTACAGCTGGCAATCGACAGATGACGCTGGTGTCCAAGCAGACCAAGCCATCTGGTGAGTAGAAGATAGTGGAGCTACCACTGAGGCAGAGGCATAGGTTCGACTATGGCTGTCCGAAAGGAGCAGGCGAACAAGGCAGAGGAGCTGGCCGAGCAGCGGGTGGTGGACGATGCTTCGAGGCTCTACCGCCACCACTCCTAGGAGGTCCACCCCGACCCCAAGGAGCTTGCGGGCAGAGGTAGGCGCAGATCCAGGCTGAAGAGGCTTACGACCACGGTGCACCCGAGACGATTCGAGGTACTATCTACGTCTACTCCACCTTTGATACAGTTCTTATAGACACAGGTGTGAGTCATTTTTTATCATCACTGGCCTTGTTCGGTGCTTGGAGATTCTGGCAGAGCTGTTGGCTCGATCCATGCGCCTAGAGACTCTTACGGGAGAAGACTCGACAATTACGCACGGGTTCCGGAACTGTGAGCTTACTCTAGGAGGCGAGATCTTTGGCTAGGATCTTCTTGTAGCGACGTCGAGGCCCTACAACGTCATCTTGGGTATGAACTAGTTATCTACAGTCCATGCTTAGATAGACTCTATTAGGTGGAATGTGTGGTGTTTCTGCACAGATGGGACCAGGTTCACCTTCACAAGTGAGAAGGGAACCTTCGAAGCACAAAATGGACTCACGCATAAGATACGGAAGCCGATCAAACATCAGTTGGCTAGTCTCATCCTCGGAGCAGTTGACGTGCATAGTCCGAGTTTTCCTGTAGTAGTGGATTAGTATGCAGACATTTTTCCTAACGATGTTCCAGGACTTCCTCTTCGTAGGGAGGTAGATTTCTATATAGACATGTACCCCAGGACATCACCGATATCTAGTCCAGCATATCGTATGGCTCCTGCTGAGCTTCGTGAGCTATGGGTACAGCTGGAGGACTTACAGGGGAAAGGTTTCATCTGTCCCAGTGTTTCACCCTAGGCTTCCCTGATACTATTTTCCAAGAAGGAGGATGGGAGATTTTGACTCTATGTCGACTATTGTTTCCTAAACCAGGTGACTATGAGGAAAAATTACCCTCTTCTGAGGATTAAAGACCTCTTCGATCAGCTCAAGGGAGCACGTTGGTTCTCAATGATAAACCTCAGGTCAGGCTATCATCCGCTCTGAGTTCGGGGCGAGGATGTGCAGAATACGACCTTCAGGTATCAGTACGACCACTATGAGTTCTTTTTCATTCCTTTCGGTGTGACCAATGCTCCCGAAGTTCTCATGAGTCTCATGAATAGGATCATCCTGCCCTACCTCGATTGGTTTGTCGTAGTCTTCATTGATAACATACTGATTTAATCAACTACTGAGGAGGATCACGCCTAACACTTACGGGTTGTACTGGATACACACTGAGAGCACCAGCTTTATGGTAAACTCTCGATGTGCGAGTTCTGGCTTCGACAGGTTCACTTCTTGGGGCACTTCATCTCAGAGGCGGGAGTTTCAGTGGATCCCACGAAGGTCGAGGCGGTACATTCTTGGGAGCCACCCAGGAGCGTGAAAGAGGTGCGTAGATTCCTAGGTCTGGATGGGTACTATCAGAGATTTGTGGCAGACTTTTCTAGAGTTGCGGAACCGCTTACAGCTTTGACAAAGAAGGGGAAACCCTTCATGTGGTCAGACAAATGTCAGCAGAGCTTCCAAGAGCTGAGGCAGAGCTTGACCAGTGCACCCATCTTGAGACTACCAGAGGACTGAGTATGGTATGTAGTTTACTGCGACGCATTAGGGACTGGACTCGGGTATGTCCTCATGCAGGAGCGATCAGTGATGGCTTGTGTTTCAAGGTAGTTGATGCAGCAAAAGAAGAACTACGCCACCCATGATCTGAGGTTAGCCGTAAAGGTATTCTCCCTGAAGATGTTGCGACACAACCTGATGGGAAAGAGCTTTATAGTCTATTCTGACCACCAGAGTTTCAGGTACATATTCTCGTAGAAGGAACTGAACCTGAGACATTGGAGATGGATCGAGTTCCTCCACGACTATGACTCGGAGATAGTCTATACTCTTGGAAAGTGAAACATAGTAGCCAATGCTCTCAGTAGGAGGATAGGAATTCAGCTACTTGGAGAGGCGACAAAGCAGCTAGTCGCGTTGCAGATATCTTTCATGGATATAGATTGGGCAGCCTTTCTACAGTTGCTCACAGTCACTCCTCCAATAATTCAGCCACTCAGAGAGGCAGAGTGTGGATATGTTGACTGTGAGGCACGGCGTGCTCAGATATCCTCAAGTCTAGCACCCGATGGATTTTCTGAAGGTTGGGAGCATGTCATCCTCTTCAGGGGACATACCATGGTACCCGTTTCACTAGAGGAGGAGATGCTAAGGGAGTTCCACACTTCACCTCTAGCGGTACATCCTGAAGTAGAAAATATGTATGAGGACCTCAGATGACAGTACTGGTGGTCGGGTATGATGAAGGCTGGGGTAGAGTTCGTTTCTCGATACCTCACTTGTCAGCAAGTGAAGGCAGAGCAACAGGTACCTGCAGGCTTGGTATATCGGTTAGAGGTCCCAGAGTGGAAGTGTGATGGAATATCCATGTATTTTGTGATAGGGCTTCCACTTACTTCTAGAGTACATGACACCATCTGGGTAATCGTAGGCCAACTCACCAAGTCAGCCCACTTCCTACCGATCCGAGAGCAGGGATCAGTAGAGAGCCTGGGACGCCTCTATGTTTAGGAGATAATACGATTTCATGGGGTTCCATCATCTATATTATCTGATCGAGACGCACACATTACTTCCCATCTTTGAAAGGGATTACAGGAGGCCTTTAGGACGTAGCTATGCCTGAGCACAGCCTTTCACCCACAGACGGATGGCCAGACAGAGAGGACCATTTAGACACTCAAGGACATGCTCTGTGCATGTGTCCTTGACTTTGGTTGCAGCTGGGAAGGTCCCCTACCTTTGGTGGAGTTTGCGTACAACAACAGCTACCACTCTACCATCAGGATGGCACCATACGCGGCCTTATACGACCGACCTTGCAAATGACCTATGTGCTGGACAGACCAAGGGGAGTTAGCACTCAAAGGACCATAGATTGTTTAGGCTACGACAGTGAAGGTGTAGATCATCTAGGAGCATATGAGGACTGCACAGTGGAGACAAAAGTCTTATACTGATAGGAGGTAGAGGCCACTGGAGTTCGAGGATAGAGAGCACGTTTTCTTACGGGTGTCACCTCAACGTGTATTACAGAGATTTGGTCGGGGCGGCATGTTGTCTCCGCGCTTCATAGAACCTTTTCAGGTCCTCAACATGGTAGGCGAGGTGGCTTACCACCTAGCCCTTCCACCTCAGTTGCACCGGGTGCACGACGTCTTCCACGTATCTCAGCTAAGGAGATACGTGCAAGACCCGACGCATATCATCGACCATGGGGAGATGGACATCACTGACAGGGAGAAATTTGCGAAGGCCCTGGTGGAGATCGAGGATCGACTAGAGAGGGCCCTACATGGATGGTTGATACCTATGGTGTGCATCTGTTGGCAGCACGTGAACCTCCTGGAGAGCACATGGGAGTGGGAGGCTCAGATGCGTGATCGGTACCCTCATTTGTTTCCCTAGTTTATGATGTAGCTTTACGAGGACGTAAATCCCTGATGTGGGATTAATATAAAGACTTGTAGACTTCGAGGAAATTTTTTCCCTTAAATAATTTGGAATTTTACATGTTTGTTGCTTCTGGCGGTGCTTGATTCTGATGCCCGGTGCGCCCGGAATCAACTTACAAAGATTAGCTCGGGTACATTCAGTGAACGAACAAACGGGTTTTTCTAACTTTTTAACTGGTGCTCGGAATTAAAATCTGAGGGCACCGATGAATTCGCAGTATTGGGATTCGCTTAGGCGAAGCTTAAATTCAATCAACAAGGGTCGGGAGAAAAATATAAGTTATTAGACTTTCAGAAAAAGATTTGTATATAATAAAATAACTATAAGTTATTTTATTATTTTTCTTCCACTATTGAGCGACAGTTGGAAGAATCGCAGGGTAATGACGATCAATAAATGAGGGCCATTTAATGAATCCTCCCTTTAGTGGTGTAACATCAATGCCCATGTGTTTAATAGGTTCATTAATTAAACTACATTAATGAACCATAATAATGAACACAACCTGAGGATTAATTCTTTTATTAATCAACCCTTTGGAAAAGGATTTGGGAACACGCCGGAGGAAGCACTGACGAAACGCTGGCAACACCGACCTCCGACGAAGAATGACGAATAACGCTGGTTCCTTGGAGATTGACGACGGGCCACCAAACCTCTTCCCTATGACCAGAGAGAAGATGCCACTTCCTCCTCAGCACGCCCCGACAACACCTACAATCCTCTTCTCCGTGACGCCGTTTACCACGACGCTGACGATCGCCTTCTTGGTTTAGGTAGTGGTTTTGGTTTATATTTATTTATGTGAATTAAACCCTTGGCATGACTTATAATTGCTGGGGAGTTGTTTGAACCAATAACGTGGTGGGTGCAGACCGACGAACAAATACGAACCCACCACTATTCTGTTATTGATGCATGGAACATTGGGTGATGGCGAAACAAGACCACAACGGCGTTTGAAAGATGTCGTAGGGAAGAGCGGGTCTCGAGACATCCGCAGGCGGAGACGGGAGCAAGAACGGACCACCGGAATGACTTCGGTGGCTCGCAGAGATCTTCGACAGCATGGGGCACTGGCGAAGCAGAGCCCCGGTGCACCACCTACAATAACCCGCCACGGATGAAGCCACGATGGCTGGGGACGGATCTCGTGGCCGCGCGGGGTCTGGGGGAGATGTGGCACCAGGCACCGCGTCTGTGGGACAAAGGGGGGACCGCGTCCCCCCTGCTCGGTTGCTAGCCAAACTAGAGCACCCCACCCGGACGGGCTAAGGTGGGTCGCACAGACCGGGCAGGGCTGGGCCATTCCCAGCCGATTCGGGTCGACCCGGTTCGGCCTGACCCAGTGGGGGGTTGGGACGTGTCGGGCCGGGCCCAGACCCCCCCCCCATTTCAGACAGCTTCGGTCTTTCGCCCACATCTTAGGCTATGAACCTCCGATCGACGCACTGTTAGTTGCATTGGGATCCTTGGATCGAGACAAGAATTTTGGTATATTAAACTCAATGTTTCGAAGAACTTTGGGTATGATTGGGTTGGTTCGAACACGAATCCAACCATACCCTCGGAGTAGAAACGCTTATAACTCGAGCTTAGGACATCCGATTGAGGTGTCGTCGACTTTGTTGAATTCCTCTTAGTGAGAAGATTATTTTGGCTTACTCCACTTGAATTTTGGGCACAGATCGAGTAAGTATGGTTTGGTTGTAGCTAAAATCACCAACCAGGCCCCTGGGACAGAAAAGCCAATAACTCTCAGACCGGGCGTCCGATTTACGCACCGTCTGTCACGTTGGGATTATTTTGACAAGAAAGAACTTTGTGATACATCAACTCTAGACTTTGTGATAGTTGATGTATTGACCCCCTCGGCTCATGGAGCAGACCCTCCCGGAATCGATCATGCTGTGTGTGGGAACCCTAGAGCTGGCTGCGACTGCATCGACTTCTGTACTAGAATCCTCCGTGGGTTCGACAGCGACGACTACCGTACTAGAATCCTACATGGGTTTGACAGCGATGACTATTGTTCTTGTATCCCATGTTGGTCCCGCAGTATTAACCTCTGTACTTGTATCCTATGTGGGTCCGGAAGAGTTGCTGGTCTTGTTTCTTGTGTGGGTCTGACAACTTAGCTGGTCTTGTATCTTATGTGGGTCCGACACCTTAGATGAATCAGTGGCTAAATTTTATCATCTCTATCGCCTTACAATGTGTATACCTATGTGAGATATGTCTTGAATCTCAATCTTATACTTGATGTGATTGACTTTCTATCCTTTGTGGACTGGGTTTTGTTTTTCCTGTGTGGACTGAGTGTGCTATCCTTTGTGGACTGGGTTGTTCTTTTCATTGTGGACTTTGTGGTGCTTGGGAGTTGGAGAGAATTGTAACAAATGACTTAGTTATATGAATGGTCATATACATAATTAGTGTTTTTCTACTTTGTGATTGTATATTTCCTTTGTGGTTTATCCTTCGTGGATTATGAGAGACCTTCGGGGGTCTCTGGGTCCCTATTGAGTATCGTATACTCAGCCCTGCACGGGTTATGCCTGCACTATGTTGTGTTGGATGTAGATGACGGACATCACTAATCGAGGTGGAGGCTTGTGGAGAGGGATGGTACCCGGAGGTGGAGCACTTTTCAAGACGTACATGAAGTGGACGGTCGGATCGAGGAGCTGAGGAGACTATTTGTACCCACCCATCAGGTGGGATTGCCGGAGGACGACTCGATGTTTCTATTTTACTTTCCACTGTTGTACATTCCTTTTATTTGTACTGTGTTTTCAGTTTGGTTTTTATACTGGCCCATTTACTTTTTTATCACTTACATTATACTCAGTTTTTCATAGTGTTTACTTCGCTTGGGTAGTCTATTGTGTATGTCACTTCATAAATGAAATTCCTTCTTTTTTATTGGGATTTACACCTTTGGTGCTAATCGCCATCCCCTAGCCTATGGAAGGAAGGCTTATGATATTCATGGCACCGGCCCCGAGGTCGGGTCGTGATAGAAGATATGAGGACAGGTCAGGTGAAAGTATAAGATAGGTTTTCAACGATACAATACCATTACAGGTTTTCCCTTATAATATTTTGGGTCCAATCTAAACCATAAAAAGTAATGATGTAAGGATTATGATTGTAATGGTGTAGGTTGGGTATTCCCAAGAAAAATATGGGATTTTTATGGACCTATAAAAGTCATGTGAATTGTATTGAGCTTCCATGTGTGAAAAATGTAGATGCAATGAGTGGTAACTCTCTTTCAAAAGTGATAAACCATAGTGTGTTCCATATTTCCCAGTTTTTATTATAGGAGAAGATTACAGTATGATCATTTATATTCTAACTACTATAAAGATAACTTCTATACATATTTTACTTTATTTATTTTTATTTTCTCTCTTATTTATTATATATATTTGTTCTAATTTGTTAAATATTATAACTGATCTATTTCCACTCATAATGGTTAAACATTTTGTAAATTTTTATTAAAATATTATTCAAACCCAAATTTTTCATTTTAATCATACCTCTAAAACCTAAACACTTCTATTATGGGATGAAACATTATGGATAAATATGTTTGTCAATTTTTAAAACCTATAAATTGATTTTAGTGGGTGGTTGTTTTTAGATATAATTCACGTTATTTTATTATTCATATTAATTATGAAAAAAACATTTCAGTCCTTAATAATAATAATGGAAAGATCTTTCTTACTGAAGGATAACAAAGGGAATAAAAGTATTTTGAATATGAAATTTCTACCACATTATATTAGTAGTATGTATACTCAGCGGATGATTGGGGAGGAATCTTATCTTGAGAGTATTGATATTTTATTTTGTGATATTGTAACTAAATATCATGTTTTAACTCATTATTATATTGTTAATTTTTATTGAAAATATTCTATTAAATATGATCATAATTATAAAGTCACTCATATTTTTTATTTTTATGTTTTTGGAAATATTTTTTTCACAAATTTTCTTGTTGTTGTACTGCTATGAAATTTGAAAAAGCTGTAAAAGCTACCTCCAGAGAAAAATATTCCATGAAAAATGAAACAAATCATTTTTCTAAAGGATATATCATGAATGGTAATTCACATTTGAATTTATACTACTTAAATATTAAATTATATGGGTATAAGACGAAAGAAAATATTAAACCCAATTATTCAAAGAAAATAAATCAAAAGGAATTTAAAAATGAAAGAAATGAATCATGTAAATTCAGAGAGGGATTTAAAAATCACTTTTAATAAGGCTGAAAGTAAAAAAAATAAATTGGTAATTGTGCATTTATATTAATATATTATATGGTGAAATATTCATATCCAAATTAATTATCATGTAATCTTGGTCTATATGCTATAACATATGGAATCATTTATGTAAAAAGATATAACTAAAGATATTAATTATTATTCTGATTCTCATGCTTATAACAACTCTATAAATGATGAGCCAATTATTTTTTAAATGAAATAATTTTTTGATTCATATAAATATAAAATAAAATAAGAACTTAAATATATATATCACTTAAAAAATAATATAAAATGGTTAATTAAATGAATAATAATTTATCTCTTAAATTAAATAACATTGGATCTGAAGTTTTAAATCATTAAGATGAAATTAAAATGTTTAATTTGAAGTTAATAAACACAAATTATTCCATACAAGAAAATGTCCTTTATGATTCAATTTTTTTCAAATAGAAAATGAATAACTAGCGAGGAAATTGGATGAAGATAAAATTGAATATTATTTCTGGAAAAGTCCAATTCAAAACCAATGTTCATTAGATTTTACTATTTTAATGGCATATTATTTCGTGAAATTTTATGTTATAAATAATTGGTGTAGATTTTATTACTTTCATTATATTTTCATTACAAAAAATTTTGAAAAAATGCCCAGATGGTATTTATTTAGATGATTGCTTCTGATGTGGATATTATAGTTTTTATTCATCTGGTTGCCTATTGATGTTTTATCAATATTTTGGTCATAAATTAAAATTCATGTACCAGTATAATTTGAAGGACAAACTATCTAATATTTCAAATTCTTCAGTACTAAAATGTATGAATTTTAATTCATGTAAAATTAGTCAATTCTCGATAACTCAGAAAATTTAACTTCTGAATATTATATTTAAAATTCATGTCATTATAGTTTTGTTATTTTCACATTAGAGTAATAATTGTTATATCTAGAATTTAATTTTGATAATGCCTGAATATCATGAATCATTTTTCAATTCTACTATGAAACTCAATTTTTATACATTTTTTTGATGTCATATTGGATATTATAATTACTTAATCCTGTTATAAATTGTTATATAAGTATATTTTTAGAAATTTTAATATGTTTTAAACAAATATATTTTTCTTTTTTAATTTTTTTGATGTACATGAATTATTCATATTTTTTTATTAAATAATGAAGATGAAAGTAAAGGAGGAGAAATCCATGTTTCATATTTTAAATTCATTTTGTACTTATAATATTTTTACAACGTTCAATTTATATATTTTTTATTCAATTTTAAAATAATTTTTTAGTTTTGATTTTTCTAATATATATAATTTATTTTTCTGAATCAAATATTTATAGGTTTTAAATCTACTTAGTTTAATTTTTTATTCATTATTTCATATAATTTGGTATTAAATTTTAATATTATACTACTTTTTTTATTCAGGATAAGATAATACATCAATACAGGGGGAGAATTCCTATTTAAATTTCATATTTTTTAATGCATTAATTAAGGGGTAGATTACATTATTTCATTTCTAAAATTTTCAATAGAAAGATATTCATATTTTAAAAACATTGGTAGAACATATTCTTTTGGAATTATAATTTTATTAAAACATAAATTTAGAAACTAGTTTGATAAATAAAGTGGGTTCAATGTTGTTTTAAATATATTAATTAATTCCAGATTACAATGTGTTTTTTTAATTTAAATAATCGATTTTAACGTGTTTATATATGAAAAATCATGATTTTAAAATAAATATATATTTTACAATATAGTTTCCAGTATTCCATATTGAAACAGTTTTATATTCATTTTTTGAGTCATTTTTATTTCATTATAATAAAGGAGAATACTATTTAATTAATTTAGGGGGAACATGAGTGTATTTAAATGCTGAAAATTTTATAATTCAATAAGTCATATTGGAATTTTTAATATGTTTTCTTGGAATAATAATTTTAATTTTGTTAGAAATTTATTATATAAATATTTTAAATCTTCTTATATGTACTTGTGGAATTTTATATATTTTCTAAACATTAATTTTCAATAAAAAAAAATTTTATGTATTATTTTCCATTAATTTTTAGAATCATATTTTAAAATTATACAAATTGCATACATTTCATTATCTAATTATGAAAGGTTTCACTATGTATTCATGAAATATGTTTTCAATTTCAGTGATTAAATTTTTTATACACTATTTATTTTTATGTGATACATTGTGTCTTTCAATAATATTTAAATTTATGTAGTGTTAATTTTTTAGTTATATGAAATTTAATAGTATTATCCTTTCAATGAGATAATTTTTCTATTAAAATATTATCATTTTCTGATATTTCAAAAAATGGTGGGGATGTTTTTAAAATTATACATAGCTTTATAATTATCAAAATCGATGATGGTGTTGAGTGTCTACTTGAATCAAATTATTATTTGATAATTAAATGTATTTTTTTGTTTTATTGAATATTCATTGGCTCCTTGACAAAATATATATTTTTATAATGAGAAATTTTTATTTGTTTTATTTAATTTTGGTTGGATCCTTGAACCACTTCATCAATTTTATAATTACTAAATAATTTTTTTATATATAATACTTCTTAATACGTTTATTTTTTTAATTCAAATATCTCATAAAAATCTTATATATCAATCCTATTTTCATTGTTCCGTATATTTTAAATAATTTATTCTTCATTTGTTCAATGATTATATTTTCTTAAAATAACTATATTTTGAGTTTTATTTAGAATCTATTGTGTATCAATTAATATAATTCTTTAATTTTTTTATATATATTTTTCGTTGGACAATTAATCATATGATTTTATGTTTTGAAAGTTCATAACATGATCTATAAGTTTAATAATGTGTGACTGTGTTAAATAAATCATTTGGGACTTTGAAATATCATTTATATGTGTATTTAACTATTCCCACATGGAAAATCTATTTTTCCCATATAATAAAATCTCTCAGATTGAAAATTATCCAACATTTCATATTTTCCAATATTGGTAACCCTCTATATTGTAGCAGTAACATGTCATACACATCCTTCAATAGAATAATTTTTATTGAATTATAATTAAAAAAATTATCTAAATTTAATCAAAATACAAATTGTTATAAATCGATATCTATCACATCTAAATTAGTATATTTGTCACTATATGTTTCCAGTATGAATTATAGTTTTTTATAGAACTAATTTGATGTTGTATTTCGATTATATATTGAGATATTAAGTTTGATTATGTTAGTTCTTGGTTATTTGGAATATTATTATAATTATATAAATAAATTTTAATTGGAGCTAAATATGAGACTTATATTCAAAAATAATTTTTTATGTAAGAAAATTTATATGTCAATTTATTTTCATATATATTGAATTACCTATGTGAAATTAGATATGTTAAATGAATTTAGGAATTCAGTAATTTGAATCAATTCTACAGATTAAACTACATAAATTTCTCATATTTTAATTAAAAATATAGATTTTGATTCATTTTTTCACTTAAATGGAGAAATATGACTACCTTAAGATCCCCTATTTAGATTTTCCTCTATGCTTCTATGAATTTCTAAAGGAAATTCAAAACCTTAAAAATATTCTAATTTTTTTGTATTAATTCACATTTAAAATTGTTTTATTTATATTATTGATATAATTCTATATTTATTTTCTCTATAATTATTTATAATCCATGATATTTGGTTTTAAATTGATTTATGATGAAATAAATGAGATTCACATGGTATTTATCTTATATCACTATTCAAATTGATATTTTGGTAATTGAAATATCCAAATTCTAATCAAACGAAATATGAAGGGAAAAATATTAATTATTATTAAGGAGTATACGAAGGATTGAATTAAAAATATTTGTTAATATATTAAATGTGTTAACAAGTTATTCGATATTGGTAATGTTTTTATAGAATATATGTAAAAAAATCATAATGTGAGAAGTTTAAATTTGAATTGTTTGTGAATATCATGAGTAAGTCATAAACGATTGTTTTTTGTGTATTAGAAGAAATCTATAATTATATATTTTTTTTATATTTATGTATATTTATTTTTCTAAATATTAAATTGTAGATCATGGTATTTATTCTTTATAATTTTTTGAAGAAAAATAAATGTTGATTCCATTAGAGGTTAATATTGATAGAATTTATACAGGAAAAACTAATTATATTTGTTTTCAAAAAGGGCCATCTCATGTTGTCATGGAAGAGTAACTTGACTATGATTTTCTATGATCTTTTACATAGTTGACAATATATTCATGGAGCTTTATTTTCCTAAAATTTTGTAAGGAAAAATGTTGGTTACCCAAGATTTATTTTTTCAACATCTTGAATGTATTGAGAACTACCTGATCAAATCACTATCATCATCATTACATATCATTCAGATTGTTAATATTTTTATTAATTCCATGTGTAATTGTTTTTTTTCATTTTTTAACTTAGTGCATCTTTCATGGTGTTATAATTTCACAAAAAATGTATGTCTCAGTTATTCCATTTATTATATTTTGGTTCTCATTACCAATCAAATAAAATATAAAATGAATTATCTTATAAGAAATTATGTTTATTCATTCCTCCTAGAAAACTAAGTTCCTATTAACCCATATCACATATGAGGTTGGAACTGATTATGTGAAATTCTAGGTTGGGTATACACCTATTAATGTATCGGAAAGGTTTTCCCCACAAAATATTATGTTCCATTTAAACTCAAAATGGCAATACTTTGTGATTTATACAATAAATTAATAGCTAAATTCACCTCATTTACGATTTGGTGTTATTGTGAGAACCAATAATTTTTTTATTGGTGTGATCCTCCGTGTGAGAAAAAATAGATTAAAAAAGTGTTTATCTCCTCAAAAAGTGATATACCATTGTGGGTGTCATCCTTCTCAATTAGTGAGATGGTTGAAGAGTATTTTAACATCCTAGGTATCTAAAGAATATATAATTTACACATTTATTCAAATTTTTGAATTAAATATTAATCTTATTTTAAAGGGGATGCTATGTTCAGTGGAATACCTGATATGAAATAATGGGTTTCTTTGAATTATAATATTGCACACAATGATGAGTCATACTGAGAAATAATAATATAATATTATTTTAAATGGGAGTTAATTCCTATCTATTGTAATGGATGGAATGGACATAACTATCTAAAATATGAATATACATGTTTATTAAATGTTTTTACATTTACCCAATAAATTTTAGAGGCTTAAAATACGAATGAATTCAATTTTAAGTAATAATAAAAAAAAAATCATTAAATATAGTTTTAGTCACATTTATATGTTCTATTTGAAAAAATAATTTTTTTATAATCAGGACATCAAAATTTACTTTGGGTAAAATTTTGGTATTTTTCTGATAAAATTCATTTATTATTGATTAGTGAAAAATGCTGTATTTTAATTCCAAACATCCTTTTAATATAATTTATTTAGAAGGATATGTTATCTTTTTAATTGGTTTTGAATAGTAATTATATTATGTTTTTACCACTTAATACAATGTATGTCATTTAATGTAATTTTACTTTGAAATTAGACATAAATAAGTGTCAATCTTCTGATAGTTATTATTTCTTAAAAACACGTAAAAACACGTTTTTTTTCACTGTAAGAATTAATTTGAAATTAATTTCTCCAACTTTTATATTTTGAATTTGGAAAAATATATTCTATATTATTAATAAAGAGGACCAAATGTTGTAAATAAGTAACTTATACATTTAGACATTATGAATATTTACTTTAGTAAAAATTTTATTTTCCATGGTTAAAGGATAAATCTGGTAAATAAGGGTAACAAAATATTCTTATAAAAATGTTACATTATCCTAACACATGTCCTAATATATTGGTCGAAACATTTCCAACCATGGGAATCATTGGGTCTATTTTGGGACCCCATTGAGCCATATGGGAGTGATAATTACACTTTATATTAATTATTTTAAAGTAAAGACAAAAATGACCTACACATTTATCTTTTAGTAAATCAATTTTTACATCAGGATATATAAGTTATCACTTAAAATATAAATATTTATTTTAAAGATAAAATGATTTCCCCCATCATGATTTTTTTAAAAAATAGACATCATATAAATAAATATATTTATGACACAATAACGAGGTTGTGCTTACCTCATTAATGAATGATTTATATAATTAAGATTATTATGAATAAAAAAGTATTCAAAACCATTCCAGTTATTATTTTATGATTTTATTTCGAACATGAGTAATATTATATTTGACATTTATGTGTTTTAGACCGTTAAATAGTTAAAATCATTATATAATAAATAATATTTATAGATTTTCTAAAGAGCCACTCTTCCCCCTTATAAAAATCCCTCACTTCTAACCCATTACTCACACATATCAAGCCCCTTGTATCATCCAACCTATACCCACTTATGATCTCCATAGCCCTATCCTCTTTTTAAAAGCCTCCCCCTAGGCAGAAGGCAATTCAATTAACTCTTTTGGTTAAAACCAAAGGGAGTACCAGATTAATAGGTAACATATTCTCTTATGTTCTTTTGTTTTCTTTTACTTATCAAACCCTTAAACACTTTTTATTAATTTATTTTATAACAACACATGTATAATATATAAAATAGGTTATTTTTATGAGAAATATTTGAACTACACTTACACACACCTCCATCTAATGGGTAACGTACATACTATTTCAGTGGACGACGAAGGATAGCTTCACAAAAAGATGATTGTTGAATATTATCCTAACACCTCTTATGGTGGCCATTATGATGTCACTTTATTTATATATGATATATATTATGTTTTTTTCTATATGAATTTGTAATTTTTATTTAAAAACTTAACTTTATTCTTTCCAATATGTGTAAACACGATAATTTCATTTGACGAAATGTGGACTACTGCCCCCTGAAAGTGATATGACTCATTCATGCCATATGTGGGACTTCTACCGGATGGAGTTAATGAAATTATATTTTAAATTATACATTAATTATAATATACCTATGTATAATTATTTTTTAATTCTATTAAAATACAAAATAGAAATGAAATTAGTATTCATACGTACGTATGGCTTACTATCTCCCTGAACGGTGCATTTCATTTGTTATCTCCAAATGTTATATAAAACTATAAATACATATATATACTAAATATATATGATATATATGATATATAAATCATTAATACCATTAATTATATAATGGAATTTTTACCACATGGAAATTTTATAATTATAACAAGTACATTTTTAACTCATGTTTCGAACATCGACAAAATGTCTGATATGAGCTCAAATAATTAACTAATGTTACAACAAGGTAATAATTGATATAAAAGGAATAATTAATTAGAAAACGATTCTTAAGAATTTATAAATTAACTTTATCATATTATTCATGTGATTAAGGAACGATCAAGTCATGTCAGATATGAGGTAAGGAGTTTCTTATCTCACTTTTAATTCCATGAGATTTCCTTTGTTCACCACTTATTTTTTGATTGAGGTGTATTTTATACTTAAATTTGATATATATTATCATTGTTATATTTATATTCATGGTGTCTATTGAATCATTTGGGGGTTATTAACTTTCGGTCATATGACTCGATTGATTATAACGTGGTAAGTGGTCTTCATCTCACTTCTTATTTCTGTTAGTTTCATTCTATATTGCCACTATTTCCTTTTTTGTGGTGTATGTACTACCCATGACTGTATTCATTTTGTCATATTCGATAATTTATGGGTATTTACATCTTTTTTGTATGATACTACTTTCATGGGGTGTATGTTTCGTATGTTACAATTTCGGTAAGGGAACATTTCACCCTCCTCTTTTTAAAAAACTACTTTTTGTTATGTCTTTTAGTTTAAATATTCATATGCTGGGATATGTTCATCTATATCCTTATAGCGATAAATTTTATGTCCAACTGATGAGATAACCTTTTCTTTCTCATCAACTCATTTTCTGAAATTTGAAGTGACGTTGTTTGGCTGTTGAGTTTCTATAAGAGAACTTCTTAACCCAATTTCAATTCATTGGGTTAATCTTATACTTATGGATTATGTCATGCTATGAATATGTGTGAATGTCTTCTGATTGTTTTACACTTAATATCCACTTATATTTTGTGTATTCCTATTTTCACACATAATTATGTCATTGATTTGTTTTTAATCTAAGGAGACGATCTTTGCAAGGGACCTTATCTCAATTTACATTCCATTGAAACTTATTTATTGTTATACACCAATTCACTTTTATATGGTGTATATACAGCCCTTTAACGTATCAAATCATGAATCTATCAATTCTCATGATATAATAAGATTTTATTGATGTTATTACTCAATGGTTTGTATTCAATCGTCTCTCTTTTTGTTTAGAATTATTTTGATAAAATATCATCTTAAATGTTTTAATGATATATTACTTTAAATAATTCCAATTAATTTCCATGTTCTAAAAATGGTTTTAAGGATTTATTTATATGTACATTAATTTTATAAAATTAGTATTATTTTAAAATATTTAATGTGTTAGGGGACACTTTGATTTGATAATCACTTTATTAATGTTTTAAAGGGGTTTGAAAATGGGTTGATAATGCATTGATTATGTCAATATCATGAAATGATATTTGTGATTTCAATGTGAAAATGTGATTTTTCATTTATTCTTGTTTTAAGTGTTATGAATATGTAATGATTACTTGGAATTTCAAACGTATATGGGTGGATTCATGATAAAACTATGGTGGGTTATCCTGAGATAACCCTCAAATGCATTTGGTAAAGTGATGGAGGTAAACAATAATGATTCTTCTAAGAGATTTAAAAGATATACTATGATGAGAATTCCAATTTAACTCCCTATATATCAGTGATAGATATAATATATGTATGATATGGATTCCATAAGTAACCTTGATAATTTATGATTTCTATGTTTTATTCAAAAATCTTATGATCTCATGAGGTATGATATGATTGAAAATAATTGTTTCATTGATTTGTATTTATTGATGGGATAGTGTTTTCTTTCATTATTTTATAACCCTTACTAAGATTTTAATGCTCATCCCATGTTTTTTAAAATTTTTCGACAGGACATAAATATGTATAGGGTCAAGGGAAGGATCAGGGAAATGTCATGCTGCCTAAAACATTGAACTAGACATGTTTCTTTTTACGTGTTGTTATTTTATGAAAAAATGGATACTAAATAGAATTGTTTACTTTGTAATTTTATAGATATAATTTAATATTTATGGCTTAATTATCTAAAACCATAAACCTAAAAATATACTCAATGTGAATTATTCATTTAATTCTAGATTATTTAATGTTTTAAGGTCATGACCTTATAGTTGGTATCAACGGTGGGTTTAGAAAAATTTAGGGATTATGAATTTGTGTTAAACACATGGTCAGTCCCTATGTATATTATTTTATTTTAAATGCGTGTTTTCTAAATTATTCAGTTCAATGAAACACATTTACAAATGGAATTAGGAGGATCTCAAACAACATTTCTATCTATTCTTGATAACATTCCTTAAACAATTATTGAAAAGTCAGGTTGAGATGATTTTGAAACATTTTCTGGCATAAAAATCTCTTGCAAGCAGTTGTTTGAGATATTAGACACCTCCACTATACCTTGATATCATCAGGGATATTTGGTTGTATTTAATCATATCATATTTTCTTAATATTCTCATGTTCTCAAGAAAGGTGAATATTATCAAGTAGTTTTAAAATATTTTTCCTTATCACATGATTTTGAAGAAAATTATGATTTTGAAAAAGGTGCTGAAGAAAGAGACCCTTGCACACACTATTTATATTTGCTTTTACAAGATAGTCTCTCTGCATAAACTTATGGTATTTTAAAAGGACCATTTATTGAATGTTTCAACTCATTATTGGTCCCAATATTTTTTAAAAACCATGTTTTATTATATGTTTTGAAATTATAAGTCATACATGATTATATTCCAAAACAGTTTTATGCAAACACCCATATTACCGAAATTGTACAATGTGTATTTGGATGATGGAAGAAAATGATTTTGAAGGATATCTAAATCATTGCTACAATTCATGAACATTCTATCTATGTGAAAAAGATGATGATAAAACCCTATGGACACCATGATTTAGGAATGATTTTTTTTATATTGGGAATAGTTTTATTTTATCAAATGGATGTGAAAAAAATGAAAATATATAAGATGTTGAGGTCTTAATGTATTGCGATGAAACCGAAAGGTATAATAAAACCTTTAAGGTTAAAACATGATAGAGATATTTTTCATTTTAATATAAAGGACAGCACGTAAGATGGGTGACGACCTGTCGCATCCGCCAAGGCCATAGTTATCGAACACACAATCGAAGGGCGACAACGGTGAATCACCTACGAATATCCTACATGAAGTCCTTGGTTACTATGACTTATTATTTTATGTTAAATGATTCAATAGATCAAGAATAATTTTATTTGGGGTCTTTTGTTTTATCAAATAGAAATCAATAATATAGGAAAATGTGTTGGTGATCATATAAAAAAGGTTATTTTAGAATAAATTCTCTCTTATGGGAACACTATATGATTAAGGAGAAAAATACTATGGGATTTAATTTGTGGAGTAATGGTTGAAAATATTATTTTGAAGAATTAATGATTTTATTATAGATATATGGTGATTCGGGTTATTTATGGAAATGATTAACCTATCATGGAAAATATTTGATTAGGTTAATTACTTTTTAGTATGAGACATTAAGAGTAACTGAGGTTATTAGGGGATAGATGTTAAGATTTATCTTCGAATACAATGTGATAAAATCCTTCCGAGATTTGGTTTTCAATTTTAGTTTGGATTACTTTGAATTATTTTATGGATAGTTGTTTGTTGAAAGGTCTTTGTTGAACTTTGGGTATTGTTTTACAAATTTTGGAGATTAAGAGTACTTTTTATTTTTGTAAAAGATTATAATCTTTGGGGATTATTAGATCTTGTACTAACTATTTTGGTTTTTTTAATGCCTAAAGACATGGGAAAAATATATTTCATCTTTTATGTATTATGTGATTCTCTAGGAGATTATTATAGCACTTTCAATGTGAACAATTCCTCATGAATACTCATCATTTGGAGAAAAAAATGAGTTTGTTGAAGGAATCTATTAATGGATGAAAGTCTACATAGAAAATAAGTATGTTTCTTTATGTTATAATTCAAGATATTAAATAAATTCCTAATCTTTATGACAAGTATCTTAAAACAAAAACATTTTCTGTTAAATTTTTCCTACTAGGGAATCAAAGACCGTTTAACCCATCACATGTTTGTGACTTTCTGGTGGTTAACTTTCTCTTAATCATGTTTTATACCACTCTCCATTACACCTTGATGGGTTTTTTCTCTTCCATATAAATGTTTTCCTACATGTAATCTTACTATGGGCTATATTGGGTGACCTCTTTATTTCTCTTATTATCTTTTAATTTCAAAGTTTTATTGACACTTTTTTCAATGTGGGACTCTTAATGAAGTTTCAAAGGACAATTTTAAAATTTCGAGGATGCAATTTCCAAAAGGGTGGATGGATGTAACATCCCAGGTAAATAAAGAATATGAAATTTTTATATTTATTAAAATTTGTGAATTAAATATTAACTTTACTTTAAATGAGATTCTATATTCGATGGCATACCTAATACACAACAAAGAGTATATTTGAAATCATATGTTTCACACAATGCTGAGTCATACTAATAAATAATAATATAATATTATTTTGAATCATAGTTGATTCCTAGAAATTATATTTGTAGGAATGGAATGAACCATCTACAATAAAAATATAAATTTTTGTTAAATATGTTTACATTTACCCAATAAAGTTTAGAGTCATAAAATAATAAATAATCAGATTTTAATAACAAATAAAATAATATTCATAAAAAGGTCGATTTACCACCTTTTGATTGAGAAACCTAATTAAATATATTTTTGGCCATTTTTATATATTTTATTAGATAAGATAAAAATATTTTTTATAATCGGGACATCAAAATTTACTCTGGTTAATTTTTTTATCTTTCTGATAAAATTCATTTTTAATGTATAGTGAAAAATGTTGTATTTTAATTCAAAATCTCATTTTAATATAATTTATTTATAAGGTAATATTATCTTTTTAATTGGATTTAAATTTTAATTATATTTTGTTTTTAACATTTAATCCAATTTTGGTCATTTCATTTAATTTTATGTTGAAATTAGACAGAAATTATTGTCCATCATTTCATAGTTATTATTTCCTAAAAACACGCTTTTTGTTTTGACAACATGAATTAATTTTAAATTATTTTCTGCCATAATAGTGTTCTGAATTTGGAAAAATGGATTCCATATTTTGGAACCACGAGGTCCAAATTTTGAAAATAATTAACTTTTATTTTTATACATTATGAATACATATTTCAGTAGAAATTTTATTTACCTTGGTTAAAGGGAAAATCTAGAAAATAAGGGTAACAAAATATTAATATAATAATAATAAATTACCCTAACATGGGTCCTAATCATATTGGATGATACATTTCTGACCATTGCTATCCTTGTGTATATTTTTGGACCCCATGAAGCCACTTGGGAGTGATAATGACACGTTATATTAATTAATTTAAAGAAAAGACAAAATGACAAAAACATATATCTTTTAGTAACTAAATTTTTACATGGGGTTATATAAGTCATCTCTTCAACTATAAATATTCATTTGAAATATATAAATATTTCCTACATCATGGTGTTTTTTTAATCTGTAGACATTATATAAATATAAATATTTGTGACACAATAATGATGCAGTGTTTACCTCATTAATGAATGATTTAAATAAGTAATATTATAATGATTAAAACAACATCCAAAACCTGTCCAATTTTTATTATATGATTTTATTTCTAAAATGAGTCATTTTATCTTCATCTTTAATGAGTTTTGGACATTTAGAAACCAAAAATCATTATATAATAAAATAATATTTTCAAGCTTTTCTAAAGAGCCCCTCATAAACCTTATAAAAATACCTCATTTCTAACCTATTCCTAACACAACTCAAAAACCAAGGCTTGTCCAAACTCTAACCAATTAAGATCCCTAAATCCATATCCTATATTTATAAGCCTTCCCCTAGGCATAATGTAGTTCAATTAATCATTTTGGGTCAAATCAAAGGGAGATACACGATCTTAAGGTAACATATTCTCTTAAGTTCTTTTGTTTTATTTTACTTCCCCAACCCCATAAACTATTTTTATTACTTTATTTTATTAAATAAATAGTATAATAAATATACTAGGTTTCTGTTATAAAATTTATTAGAACTACACATAAACACACATCCATCTAATGGGAAAAGAACATACTGTATCTATGGATGGAAAATTACTGCCGCACGAAACAATGATTGTTCAATCTTCTCCTAACTCCTCTTTTGGTGGCCATTTTGAGGGAACTGTATTTATATATGATATATATTATGTTTATTTTTTTAATATTATTCTGTAATTTATATTTACAAACATAAAATTAGGCTTTCCAATATGTGTAAACATGATAATTTCATTTGAGGAAGTACGGAATAACGCCCCCTCATAGTGATATGACTGGTTCATGCCATATGTGGGATATATAAAGGATTTAGTTAATAAAATTATATATATTTTATTATACTATAATTATAATAAATATATGTATAATTATGTTTTCATTCCATTAAAATACAAAATAGAAATGAAAATAGCCTACATGTGTACATACGGCTTACCGTCTCCCTGAATGGTGAATTTCATTTCTTAACTTCAAATGTTATGTAATATAATGAATACATATATATAATGGATATATATTATATATATTATATCTAAATCATGAATATCATTCTAGAGATAATGGAATTTTGACCACATAAACAATTTATAATTATAACAAGTTTATTTTAAACTTAAGATCTGAACATTGACAAAATGTCCAATATGAACTCCATTTATTAACTAATTGTTATATCAAGGAACTAATTGATATAAAATTAAAAATAAACATGAGAAAAGTTATTAATCAAGTACAAATTAACTTTATCTTATTATTCAGGAGATTAAAGAATGATCGAGTCTAGTCGGACATGAGGTAAGGGGTTTCTTATCCCACTTTTAATTCCATGAGATTTCCATTGTTCGCCACTTATTTTTTGAATGTGGTGTATTGTGTACTTAAATTTGATATATATAATCATGATTAAAATTATATTCATGGTATTATTTTAATAATATGGTGGTTATTAACTTTTGGTCATAGGACTCAATTGATTACTACGTGGTTAGGGGTTTTCATCTTATTTATTATTGATGTGAGATTCATGCTATATTGCCACTATTTTCATTTGTGTGGTGTATGTAAATCCCATCATTGTATCCATTGTGTATGATAAATTAATTTATGGGTATTTACATCTTCATTGTATGATCCTTCTTTCATGGGTTGTCTATTTCGTAGGTTACCAAATTGGTAAGGGAACATTTCACCCTCCTCTTTTTGAAAGACTATGTTTTGTTATGTCTCTTAATTTACATCTTCTTATGTTGGGATATGTTTTTATATATCCTTATTGATATAAATTTTTGATCCAAGTGATAATATAACCTTTTATCTCTCATCAACTCAATTTTTTAATTTAAATTTGAAGTCGTTAGGCAATCGAGTTTATGTAAGAGAAATTCTTAACCCAACTTCAATTCATTGGGTTAAACTTATACTTCTAGATTATGTCGTTCTATGAATATATGTGAATGTCATAATATTGTTTTAAACTTATTATCCACTTATACTAGTTGTATTATTATATTTCAAACAGTATTATTTCGTTGAATTGTCCTTAATCTAAGGAGATGATCTTTTCATGGGACCTTGTCTCTATTTACATTCCATTAAAACTAATTTATTTTTATACACCAATTCACTTTTATATTGTGTATATAATGCCCATTGACATATTATTTTATGAATCTTTCTATTTACAAAATATTATAAGCTTTGATTGATGTTATTCCTGAATGTTTTGTATTCAAATGACTATCATTTTGTTAAAAACTCTTTAGCTAAAATATCATTTTAAATATTTTAATGATTTTTTCATATAAATATTACTCATTAATGTCCATGTTTTACAAATGTTTTTAAGTATTTATATATATGGAAATTAATTTTTTATAATGTTAATTCATTTAAAAGCATTAAAGTGTTATTTGATACATTGATTAAAAATATCTTTATTAAATGTTTTAAATGGTTTTGAAAATGGATTAATAAAGCATTGATTATGTCTATATCTTGAAATGATATTTTGTTATTACAATGTGGAAATTTTTTCATTCATTTATTCTTGTTATATGTGTTATTAATATGTTATGTTTATTGGGAATTATTTACATATATGGGTGGTTCGATTATAATCCCAGGGCAGATGAGCCCTATATAGATCTCTAATGCATTGGGTAATTTGACAGAGCTAACATTAATGTTTCCCCTAAGTGATTTATGTAATATAATGTGATGGGTATTACAACGTAATTCCATATGTATCCATGATAAAAACAAATTATGGATTATATGGATTCCACAAGTTACATTGATGATTTTTGGATTCTATTTGTTATTCAAAAATCTTATGATTTTATAACGTCTGTTATGATTGTAAATTATGGTATCATTGTTTTTTAATTTTTGATGAGATAATGTTTTCATTACTTATGTTATAACCCTTAGTGATCTTTTTATTCTCATCCCATGTTTTTGAATTTTTTTCCACAGGAATTAAATATGAACGGTCTCAAAGATGGGATCAAGTTAAAGTCATGCTGTCTAAAACATGGAACTATACATATTTCTTTTTAAGTGTTATTATTTTATGAAAAAATGGAAAATGTTTAGAAATGTGTACCTTGTAATTTTTGAGAAGTAATGTAATTGTTAGGGCCTAGTTCTTTAAAACACTAAACCTAAAAAGATCCTCAATGTGAATTATTCATTTATTTAAATATCATGTAATGGTTTAAGGTTGGGTCCTTATAAGTATTTTGGGATCATTCAGATCTGAAAAACTATAAGAATATATAGTTTTCATATATTAATTTACTCCATTTTTTTCCTTCATTTTCTATATAATTTTTGTTTATTTATTAAATATTTAAAATGATCACCTTAATCTCATAGTGATTAAACATAGATTAATTTTTAATGAAATAAAATTCACCCCCACCCTCTTATCTATTCCCATCACCACTCTTAGAACTAGGATAAATGAGAATAAAAATTCTCTAGATCTATTATCAAATTTTAGTGGTCTCTATTTGAGTAAGGATATTGAAAATAATTCATTATATTTTGTGTTACATTTAAATAAAAACACTTGATGAAGAATAAAAGTGATATTAAAATTGGAATAAAATTATTTATGAATTATTTCAGGATATAATATATCATATAAGATATAAACAAACCACTTAAATTAAAATATTTTTATAATACCAACAATGCCTCAATTAAGTTGAAATTTACATGAAAATACCATAAGTACTTCGTATAAATTCAATAAAAACATGCTAAAAGGGAGATCACAGAATTATACTACACATAATGTTTTTTTGAAGGTAGTGCCTCAGACAAAGTCTGAGCCACAATTAATAAAAATAAAAGGCAAGAGAAAACTACATGAGTCTGAAGTAAGGAATATTTTTACAATATTTATCATAAAAAGAGAAAAGGTCAGCAGGAAAATTATCCATCCAAGTTAATCCCTATTTGATTCCCTTTTTGGAAAGACAGTCTGCAACCATGTTCTCTTTACAAAAGGAATGTATGAAAATGTTGTTAGTCTCCAGAAGCAAAGAAAGGAAGCTCATCCAACTGTCAGTCAATGGCCAGGTGAGATGAACTACCCACTCTCGAATAACATGGATGAAAGTGGTGGAATCACTTTCAATCCAAATATTGTTCAATCCATTTTTTTAGAAAAAATAATAGTGTGGATCACACCCATCATTTTAGACACCAATGACGAGGTAATGCCACAACTGCCGAAGAAGCATCCAATACACTGACCAAGGTGGTATCTAAAAAAATATTCACAACCTGCAGGACCCAGGTATCCTTTATAAGCACCATAAACATTCACTTCGATCCATCTTGGTAGTAGAGCTTCCCAGAAGACCTCCAAAGTACGTCGTAGTTGTTTATATATCCCATCAATCTGATGTAGACAAAGAATCTCAATGTCTCCAATGGAGTTATCACAATGAGAATTTTGAGTTGTAGTAGCATCCCTACTAGAAAAGAGGATACGTGACGAACCTTAATTAAGATTTAATGAGGAATTAATATGGAAAATATCATTTCAATCATACCATATCACATAGTAGAGTTCTGAAATAGCAGTTAGGAAGAGTATCTTGATCTGTTTAGAGGTATCAATATCTACACAACATTTTAATTGAGAGCTAATAGTGTCATGGAGTAACCATATGTTGTCAAAAATGTCATAAATATAATTCCAAAGGGAAGATGTTGTATTAGGGGACAAGAACAGATGGTTAGTATATTCTCTATTTTGGTGATAAAAAGGACAGATAGAGTAATGTTGGACCCCAAAATATTGATGAAAAACCTCCATGGGGATTTGATTGTGGGAAATGCGCCAAACAAGAGTAAGTATTGAGGGTTTAATCCATAGTTAATCAAAGTATTTCAACCAGAAAAAATTTGAATCAGTGTACGATAATTTGTGATTGTAAAAACTTTTGGAATCAAGAACACCATTGTGAGCATGCTTCTAAATAAATAAGTCATTGGATTTAAAAAAATCTGTAATTATCAATAATCTGATTGAGGTTATCAAGAAAATTGAAATTACGAGATTACATTACCTCATTTACATAGCAGATGGTATTATTCTAAAAAGAGTTAGGGGAAACCATAGAGATAAGGGGTGAACCAGTCCAGTTATCCAGCCAAAAATTCGAGGAATAATTATTTCTAACCATCCATACTGAAATAAAAATAAAATTGGTAAAGGATTGTCTAATGGAAGGCTATATCAAAGAAATAATTTAGTTCCAATTTCTATTCTTTATCTTCATATGTAATAGTTTTTTATGAGATTAAATGGATTTAGAGTTGTTATGAATCAACCTATAGGTGAGTCTGTCTTGAAGGAAATCATTATAAATTATGATATTTTTTATGAAAATACCACCTTTCTATAATGGATTGCAATAAGTGGCCCAGGGTATGGTCACAATCATCCATTCAAGAGAGCTACTAGTCCAAACAAAATTATTTATGAAAACATTAATATTTTTTAAATGACTAGAAGTCCATTTAGAGAACATCATTTAGTAGACCATTTTGTAGACAATAGTATATTTCACCAAACCAATCTAGTATACATGGAAAGGGATTTACATTTCCAAGTGGAAAATTGATTTATTACTTGGTCAATAATGTTGGAAAAATACATAGATTTAGGCCTTCCCCAAAAAATAGGCACTAAAAGATAGGTGAAGGGGAATGTTTATTCTTTGATTCCTAAATTATTTATGATACTAATATTTCTATGAGAGGAGGTGTTTTACAAAGAAAACATAAGATTTTTTACAACATATAGATTGTCCAGATACTTCTACATTGTGATACAAGTCTCTAAATAATTTGTGAATATTATTTTTATAACCTTATAAGAAAAAGATAATTTCATCCGCATAAAGAACACGTGTAGGAAAATTTATGTATTTGGAAGCCTGAATAGGTTTAATGTTATATTCATCCACATGATGAGTGATAAATATTCATAGGTAATCATCCAAAATCGAAAAGAGAATGGAAGATATGGGATCACCTTGTATGAATCCCTTAGTGCACTTAAAGTAGCCCTTCGGGGAACCGTAAACAAGGATACAGATGGAAGTTGATTTGAATAATGGGATTATCCTATTGATGATGGTTTCATTGAAACCAAAGGCATGAAGAACATTAAAGATGAATCCCCATTAAATGGTGTCAAAGGATTTCCTGATATCAAGTTTGATGGAAATATTTCCTCCTCTGATGGATTTACTGAAGGTGTTGGTATATTCAGAGGCAAGGATAATGTAGTCTTGTATTGACCTTCCCTTAATGAAAACAAAATGATTCTAAGAAAAAAATTTATTACACAACATTAAAATTATATTGTCAATAAATTTGTAATGATTTTGTAAATAGAGTTAATTAGAGAAATTGGCCAGAAAAGATGGATCTCTAAGTCACTTTCCACATTAGGAATTATGGAGAGAAATTGAGCGTTAAGACCATAGGGAAGAAACCCAACAGAAAAAAAGGATCTATAAAGTTTTCAAACATTAGTGTGGACAGTCTCCCAATATTTATTGAAAAATACATTGATAAATCCATCAGGGCCCTGGGAACTATTAGGGTTAAGTATAAATATGGTGTCTTTGATTTCATAATTGAGAGGTAAACTAAGAAGACAAACCTTGTCTTCCATATTTACCAGAATGGAAATGATCTCAGGAATAATATCTTTTTTGACATTTGGGACATTTAAAATATTATTAATGTATGAGACCGCATGACTGGAAATGTCCTCTTCAGATTTAATGAGGATATCATTGGCTCTAGAGAGATAAAGAGGACTACAAACATTCAAGATTCTTTGAATTGAATTGTAGAACATAGTATTTCTATCACCATAAGAATGAAATTTTGTTTTAAAAGTTTCCTTATAAATATTTTCTTTTAGGGAAAGAATAGAATTAAGATTTATGGAAGTATTGATTTATATTTGGGGGTCCAAAGGGAAATCAGAGTTTTGTTGGCGGTTTTAATTTTTATATGATCATGTTCAAGGGTGGATATGTATTTGTGAATTTGATTATATTTAGAACTACACAATCCTTTTAGAATTTTTTTAGATGTTTTAATTTGATTATGAAATAAAAAGCATCTTTGTGATGATTTATAGACACCCAACAATTTTTAATGATATTCTCACTGTCCAGGTTTGCAGACCAATCGTTATTAAATCTAAAAGGAAAAATAGGTTTAATTTTTTTGGTGAGAAGAATGACAACAATGGGATGTTGGTCCAAATTTAGTTTGTAAAATGTGATGATAGAGATGGTGTCCCAAATATCTAGAGAAGGTATTTTTGTGAAGGGAATATCCATGTTACATGCAACAATACTATTATAATGTATTATATACCAAGTGAAATTCGCCCCAGTGAGATTAATTTCTATTTGGTCATAATATTCAATTGAGGTTCTAAAATTTCTTGGGGAGATGGAGGATTGGGACGGACTATGTTTCTCACCTGAGGAAAGGGTAGCATTAAAGTCACCGATCACAAACCAGGGATCCAAAATGTTGATAGCTAACCCAGAAAGACCATGACAAATTGTCCTTAAGTATTGATATCTATAAAAAGAATAATTCATGCTACAAAAAATATGTATGTCATCTAGGGAAAAATCCATAGTAAACATTTGTTTAGATATGTTGATAACATTAACATTCTGTAAGGAAGCATGATGAAAAACCCAAATAGATTTAGCATCATTACCTTATTTTCAATAACCTAAAACAATTATAGCCATAAGTGCAAAGGTGTCTAAATTTCAAAGAAAAATTGACTTTTGGCTCAGCAATAGCAAACATTTTAGGACAATTATTATGAAGAGAAATTTCAAGCACCTTGAAAGTGGAAGATTTTGTAATGCCTTAATAGTTCCAAAATAAAATAATTATTAAAACATGGTTTTAGAGGCAGATCCTCCATTTTGCTTCTTTGAGACACCAAAGCCTTTCTTTTCTTTAGATCCCCTGACATTTTGGGAAGATGTAGTAGTGTGTTTCCTTTCCTGTTTACACATGGGGAAATAGATGAGATGTTAGGAGTACCTGCATTGGAAATGGTTCGATTTGATTCATATTATTATGAATTAAAGGGGGTAGAAATGGGGTTTTCCCTTGAATCCATTGAGGAGATGAAATTAATTGTGGTAGTGGTCAAAACATAAAGAGGTTGTATGTCCACTGGCATTTGGGAGGACTCAATAGAAACATCCCTATCATCTTGGGGAGATATACCTAAATTATCTTCTAGTGAGGCCAAAATAGTGGTAGTGATGATGATCAGAGTTGTATATATATTCTTTGCCATAATTTTCCATAAGAAAATTCCATTCTAGGTTTTGTTTTCATACAAGAATTTTCATCCAGGGGACCAAAACAGCAGGTTCTTCAATTTGAGCTAAACCGTTAGAGGATCCATTAGCTTGTGGCGATGCATTTCCATTTTAAATAAAATATGGAAAAGATTTTCCTATTTCTTTAGGTGTAATAAATACATAACCATAGGGGTGACCATCACCCTTGGTAGAATCAATGGGATATTGCTGCTTCCCAGTGAGAGGAGGGCTAATCATTTTCATGATAGATCCTCTAATACATTCACTAGGTGGAACCACAGGTCCTAAAATATAGTGGGTAGGTTATGCAATGATGTGAATAAAAGTAATATAACCACTGCCACTCTAATTAGAAGGATCCATAGGTTATATCATAGAGATCATGAGCTCTGAGGAGTTATGGGTAATAGGATCATCCAAAATAGGCTCTGAGGAGATATGGCTAACAGCCTCATCCAAAACAGTGTAATCTAGTTATATGTGAAAAGAATCCAACACTAATTTTTCAATTCCCTCATGGTTTTTTTGATCCGAAGAGGTCTCTTACTCCTCATCCACAAGATGCAACCAATTTTTTAACCAAAACCTCACCCATTTGAGTTATCTTTTTCACCCATACCTCTGATTTTTTTAGTGGTTCAGGTTTCATTAGTGCAACACTTTTGTCCTTCTTACCCTTTCTCACCTTTTTTCACCCATCATCTTATGGGTGGGAGGCTTGGATTTTCATGAAACTATAATTCATCAAAGACTGACCAACAATTTCGTAGAGGTCACATAATGGTGGCTTGCGCTCTAATTCGATCTTGACCTCTGTTTTGTAGTCATTGGCATTGAAACTGATATCCTCCGGAAGCATAGAGTCAAGGTCAACCTCAACCATCACTTAGGCATATAAACTGATCTCATCATTTAATGAACATTGGTCGATCTTGAGGGGAGTACCAATGCAACACACTATGTCATTTAGTTTCTTAGGGTGCCAAAAATCCAGCCAAGACCATGGATTCTAACCCAGATTTGGGCCGTATTATTTCTAAAGGTGATCAGATTAAAGGCATAATTCCATTCATAGATTCTCAGCACACCAGATTTGAGTTATAAGATCCCTAAATTCTAAATCTTTCATGCTCTTCCTGGGACCATTGTAGTGTATGAAAATAGCCTCTTCTGGTTGGAATAAGTTATCAATCAGAGAAACCTCTCCCATGAGAAATATGCCTCTTGAAATCATCAGATGACCAAGAGTTATCCCCATTTATTGATGAAATTGGACCCATTATTGAAATCATACACATCTGTGTACATTGATAAAGTTCCTCCAGATCATCTTCAACAAAAAAAACTTCCATCATCCTATCTCTTTCATAGAAAATCTTTTATCGGGTAATATTTATTAAGTTCCATACCTTTAAGTGCTTCAACAGAATATATCCCTAAAGGTCTTTTAATCGGATGTGAATATTCAATTGGAGCTTTGAAATCACGGCCATGGAAGTCTCATTCCCAGTTGGGATGAAAATCTATTATAAAAACCTAGTTTTAGGACAACCCAAAGCAAGAATCATGATGGATGAATGTAAACCCTAGTCATCACGAGGGGGGCACTGCCGAGAACTATAGAGAATCCACCACAGAGTCTTATATATATATTAATACCTCACATGAATAAAATATAAATAATTAAATGTCTATTAAAATATGTATTTTCAAATAAATTAAATAATAATTTTTTTATAACTATGAATTATATCTCCAAGAAGGGATATTGAGATAAAATCACTTCCTATTTATCCTGTCATAGTTGATGACATTATAAACTTGTGTAAAAAGATAGATAACTTAATAATATATTTCGTAAATTTACCCTTTTATAATCCTTATTAAAATTATTTATCATGAGTATATTAATTTGGTACAAAATATTTTGGTCGTCTTGTGTTATTAAATATGTATATTTTTACATTTTTAATAATTTTGATATCATGAAACATTATTTGATACCAATTAAAATATTTATATATAATTTAATTTTAAATAGAATATAACATAAAATGCATTTTAAGGATCTTATTTCATCATATAATATAATTTGATATGTTTCATGAAAACTGAATTGATAAAGGGGTTTTTAGATTATTTTATCCTATACAATTTTATTTTAATATAAGTAATTTACATAATATAATATTTATGAAACCAAATAAAAATAATTATTAACATAATATATTAAATTAATTTAATATTTCAGTATCCCATACTCATCCATGTTTTTATTCTAATGAAATGCTCATGTATATGGTAAAACTGACCTAAACATGAACAAGATTTAACTCGAATTGCATGTATATTTAAAGAGGGTTTTATTTTGACATAATATATTTATCACGTAATAATAATGAAATTGTTTCTATTTTTTATGATTGTGAACCATATTTTTTGTTGTTTTGATAATGTATGAAATTATAAATTAAAAATGAAAAATGATTGATTATTGATGCGGTAATTTACACATATGCATTATTATGGATCATGTTTCTCTACATATAAGAGGGGTGAATTTGGAAATTAAACATAAATTTCATATTTGTAATTATATTTTAAATATATTATTTATCATTAATTAAATTCATTAATGCAATCCATGATTGGAGATAATGGAAAAAATGATGTCGCTTCATGGATGTATTAGTCCGCACAATACCCAATCTATGGACTCTGGTTTATCTGAGTGGATGGGAATTAGAAAATATGGGTTATACAAATAATTTATAATAATATATATATAAAAATTACACTAAAGAAATCATATTATTATGATGATATGATATTTAGAACAATAAGTTTGTGAAATAACATTTTTAATGAAATATTACATGTGTTGGAAACATCATTTTCCCTTAGATGTTCAATTGAAATTGATGGTATTAAAATAAATCGGTGACAAGGGTCTTATTCTAGTCGTATGGGGATCTATTTATATTAAAGACGAATATTTTAAATGAAGACTTATAAATTGAAGTTTTTTTTTGAAAGGGTGTATGTGAACTCTTTTATAAATGGGGAAAAGTGATAATTTGGAAAAAAACATCTTATTTCAATAATTTAAAGAAACTATTCCAGAAAAAATAATTAAACTATTAGAAATTAATGAGTATGGGGAGAATTTGGGTTATAAAATCCATAAAAATAAGTCCCTACACATGTTTAAAACATGTTATATGGTTTTTAACATTAGTTTTGTTTATATTTTACACTTACATTTATCCTAGCTAACTAGTTTTTAACTATTATATTTTGTGTTTTTTTAAAATATTACATAAACCATATTAAAAAATGGGGTTAATGGAAATAATGAAAATATATAGTTAATCTAGATAACAATCTAAACAATATAATATTAACTTTAAAATTAAAACAAATGATGTGTAGAAAATCAATTTTATTATATAAACAACATTTTTACCATTATTGATTTCTGAACAAATTATATACTGGATAATAATAAAATGAGAGTTAATATATGTTTATTTTTTTATAAATAATATTAGATTTATTTTTAATGGATTTCAATTTAATATATTTTGATAGAAATTCATTCGTAATTATAAAAAATTCTAAATAGTTGTGTCACCATTATCTTTGTAACTAACATTACTCATAAAAATATAAATTGTATTCCAAAAAATAAATGTTTTTAAAATAAATATAATGAAAAATATTATATCAAAGAAAATAAATATTTTATCAAATTGACACACTATTTTTATAGAATCTAAATTTTAATAATTTTCTATGTACCGTGTAAACACCCATTGTCCAAGAAAGTATATTTTTAATCAAGAAGATTTATGATTATGATTGTGTTATATATTACATTGATTTAATTAAATTTAAATTAATTATTATAAATAATATAGTATTTATTTAAAATTAAAATAAATCAAAAAATTATTTTCATCATATTATAATTAATTAAATAAAAAATCTAATATAACTTTTCAATAAACTTCTAAATAAATTTTCAAAATGTTGAAGATAGGTTTATACATTCAAAAATAATTTTTAAAAATAATTTATTCTTATTTAAAAATTAAAATTTTATATTAAATTCTTTTTCATCAAATACAATTTTATTCCTATAAGAATATAATTTCATAAAATTAATGAATGTTATTAATATTTTCATTATTCATTTGGAAATCCATTATTTTTGAAATGTTTCAAAAATTTAACCTATACTAATATTTATATGAATATATCAAAAATGAATTTTATTTTATCAAATTTAAAATATAAAATTTGTAAATTTTACTATTTATTTAAATATATACAATATAAAGAATATATTTTTATTAGAAATAACCTTCTTAATATTCACTCGTATTAATAATTTAACTTTTAAAAGACTTTTTTTAATAAAATACCATATTTATTTTTATTATAACTTTATTAATAATGTATTATTATTAATGTATTATTAAAAATTTTGGGTTCTTTAGCTCCTTGATTCCATATTAGGCATTATGGTCTGACACTATTGTTATTATAAGGCCCCGACCTTAAACCTTACTTAATCATGAGTTCTTTCAAGAATACACATTTATGATCTTTTTATGTTTAGAGTATTAGAGAATTAGATCATAAATCATGCATTCCATTCCACATTTAAACAAAGTGGTTACATAAAAGATAGTATTAATTTTTTCCATCAGTGGAAAAATATTTAAAATAAAACATGGATTCTTTCTTGACACTTCCTTGACACTATCATCATATCATGGACCTTTCCCTTGACCTGTGAAAAACATTTCAAAAACATGGGATGAGCATAAAAAGCCCAGTAAAGAATATAAAAATTCGGAAATGAAACATTTGTACATGTATACATAAGAATCAATGAAATCATACTTTACTCATAAAACATAATCACGTTAACATACCTCACGAAATCATAAGATTTATGAATAACTCATAGAAATCATAAGACATAAAGGTAACTTGAGGCATTCATAAAATTCTTACATAGGGAGTAACCCTCATGGTTACGTTTGGAATACCCATCACAGTATATTCCCTAAATCTCTTCGGAGAAACCTTAAATTTTAACCCCTTCGCGTTACCGAGTACATTGGAGAACTATATCGGGCCCACCCGCCCTTAGTTTATCACGGAACCACCCATCTTCATAAACAATTCCCAAGAACCATAACATAATCATAGCACATAACATGAGCATAAATGAAAGATAACATTCACACATTGCAATACCAATATAACATATTAAGATATTGAAATAATGAATCCATTATAAAACTATTTTCAAAACCATTTAAAACATTTAATAAAGTGATTTTTGAATCAAAGTGTCCCATACCACTTTGAAGCTTTTAACATTTTAAACAATTAATGTCCATATAAATAAATCCTTAAAACCACTTTGAAAACATGGATATTAATGAGAAATATTTATAAGAATAAATCATTAAATCATTTAAAATGATTTTTTAGTTAAAGGGTTTTTAACAAAATGAGAGACACTTGAATACAATAATTGGGGAATAACATTTAATCAGAACTATATAATATCATGAGAATAAATGGATTCATGATATATTATTCAAAAGGACAATATATAAACCATATAAGAGTAAATTGGTTCATAACAACAACGATGTCTCAATAGAAATGTGAAATGATATGGAATCCCTTATAAAGAAGGTATCCTTAAATTAAGGATAAATCAATCTCAAAATTATGTGTCACAAATATAAATACACACAATATAAGTGGATATTAATTGTAATACAATCAAAGTTAATTCACACATATTCAAAGGATGACATATTCAATATCTACATGTTGAACCAAAAGAAATCAAAATTGGGTTAAGAAGTTCCCTTGGTAAAATTTGACAGCCTAACGACGTCACTTTAAAATTCATAACATTAGTTGATTAGAGAGAAAATGGTATCTCATAACTTGGACATAAAATTTACATCAATAAGGATATATAAGAACATATCCAAAAATAAAAATATGTAAATTAAAATACATAACAAAATAAGTTTTTTTAAAAGACGAGTGTGAAAGGTTCCCTTACCGATTTGGGAAACATTCGAAATGTACACACCATGAATGAAGGGTCATCAAATGAAGATGTAAGTACCCATAAATAAGATTATATTATACAAATATTAAAATAATGGACATTAAATACACCACACAAAAGGAAATAGTGGCCAATATGGCAGGAATCTCACAGGAATAAAAAGTGAGATGAAAATCCCCTTATTAAAATTCGGCAGCCTAACAGCGCCACTTAAAACTTCTAAAAATGGATTTATGAGATCAAATAGGGCCTCTCATAATATGAACATAAAAATTAAATAATCATGAATATAAAATAACATCCCCAAACATAAGAAATTTGGGATTAAAATAAATGTCACAAAAGAGAGTACTTAAAAAGAAAGAGAGAGGTATGATCTTTTACGAAAATTCGGCAGCCTAACGACACCACTTAAAAATTCTAAAAATGAGTTGATAAATGTGAGGGGGGTATCTCATCATATGAAAAAAAATATTACTGTAAGTTTAATATAAAAAAACATTATCCAACATAAGAACATGGAGGATAAATGAAATGACATAAAAGAGGGTACTTGAAAAGAAAGAGAGAGGTCGGATCCTTTACCCCAAGTCCGACTTGTCTTATTCATTTCCTTGTATTCCTGAATAATAAACTTTGGTCAATTTATAATTACCTAAGGACCTCCTTTAAATATTATTATTCAGTTCATGTCACATATTATAATGTTATAATAATTGTTTAATAATGTTAGTTCATATCAGATGTTTTTGTCGATGTTTGGTACATGAGTAAAAAAATGAACATGTTTGAAAATGATTGCCGGTCTAGTTATAAGTAAATAATTTCCAGAATAATATTAATCATTAAAATATCATATATATCCAGTATATATTAATTTTATACTATTCCATAACATCTGGAGATAAAAAATGAAAAGCACCGTTCATCGAGACGGTAGGCCTTACGTACGCATGAACACTTCTGTCATTTTTTTGTCATATTAATGGAATTAAAAATAACTAATAAATATATATATATAATAATTCCAGTATAATATATATGTTATATAGGTCACATTTTTTATTAATTTAGTTCTTTATACATTCCATTTATTGCATGAACGAGTAACATCACTTGAGGGGGCGGTAGTCCACACTTCCTCATATGAAATTATCGTATTTCCACAACATGCAAAGAATAAAGGTATGTTTTAAATAAAAAATACAGAAGAATATAGTAAACATAAATACCATATATATCATATATAAAATTTAGTGACATCATAATGGCCACCTTTAAAGGTGTTAAAAGAATGTCGAACAATCATCGTTTCGTGAGGCAGAAAATCGCCATCCACAGAAACAATATGTTCGTTAACCATTAAACGAAGGTTTGTGTAGGTGTAGCTCTAATAATTCTCATAAAAACATACTAGTATATATAATATAATGTTGTTTTTAAAAAATAAAGGAATAGAAAAAGTTTAGGGGGTTGAAGAAGCAAAATAATACATAAGAACACAAGAGAAGACACTAACTTTAAATCAGGTAACTATTTTTGATTTGAGCTCAAAGAACTCCTAGGAAAGTCTTCTGCCCAAAGTGAGGCTTCTAGGAGTAATAGATGGATACAGAGAGACAAAATGGGTAGGGGTTGGCCGATCCAAAGGCTTGAGATGTGTGGTTAAGGTGGTAGAGGTGAGGGCCTTTTATAAGAGGAGAAGAGGGGCACTCTTGGAATGTTATAAAAGGTTAATTTATTATAAAATGAGTTTCGGTTTTTAAAGGTGAAACAATTATATATTTCTAGGATAAGGAGATAGGAGTTCAAAATATACTCATCCAATAGGTTTTTTAAATGTGTAAGTCTTAGATTTTATATTATGTTTTCATTTTATTTAAATCGTTAAATAATGAGGTAATCGATGTGTCATCATGGTGTCATAAATAATTTTATTTATTTAATGTCTAAAAATTATAAATAAAATATCATGATGTAGGAAATATTTTTATCTTTATAATTAATATTTATAGTAAAAAATATGACTTGTGTAACCCCATTTAAGAATTGTTTTAGTAAAACAACACATGGTTTTGACATTTTTATTTTAACATTAAATTAAAAGTTATAAATGTCATTTTCCTTCCAAAGTGGCTCCATGGGGTCCCCAAGTTGACTCATGGATTATCTTGGTCGGCCACGACATATCCAATAAGAGCGGGACATGTGTCAAGGTCATTTCATATTATTAAAAGATTATTTTTACCATAAATTACACTAATTACCTTTAATCACGATTAAAAACTTAAAAGTTACTATTCACCAAAAAATTATTTTAATCCCATTGAACCACATTTTATTTACTAATGAAAACCATGTATGTCGGATTTTTGAAATTCAAAACACAGTGGTGGTAAAATTACATTTAAACGAAAAATCAGTTTTTTAAGTACCACATAGTGGTTTCACTATTCATCAAAAATTGATTTTTTTCAGAAAAATACCAAAATTTACCCTTAGCAATATTTGATATTCCAAATTCAAAAATTATGTCTATTTTAAAAAATTAAAAACATATAAGTTAAATTAATTAATTTAATAATTAATTCCCGCGGTTAGAACAAATAGCGTGTTTTTGTGAAACAATATATATCAAAAGATTGACACTAGTTTAAGTCCAATTTCAAAGTGATATTAATTTCAATGACCACTATTGGATTAAATGATAAAAATATATTATAATTTTATATTAAAACCAAATAAAAGGGTAATCTAATCAAATAAATAAATTATATTAAAAAGAGGTTTTGAATTAAAATACAACATTTTTAACTATTCATTAAAAATGAACTTTATCGGAAAAATACCAAAAATTGACACAAAGTAAATTTTTATGTTCCAATTCTAATGAAGAATCTTATTTTGTCAAATATAACACATAAAATTGTCAAAAAGTGGATTTAAAAGTGGTTCAACCACAAAAGGCGGTTAAAATAATCTTTTAAAAATATTAGATTATTTATTCTTAAAATTGGATTCATTTGGATTTTAAGCCACTAATATTTATTGGATAAGTGTAAAAATATTTAACAAACATATGTAATCAATTTTTAGTTATTTCTATTCATTCCCTCCATTATAACGACTAGTCATTGACTATTATTATATTATTATATTATTAGTGTGCAACGTAAGATTTCAAAGAAACTCATTGTTGCGTATTGGGTACGCCATCGAGCATTTAATTCACTGTAAATTAGTATTAACATTTTGTTCACATATAATGATAAAAATTAGAATGTAATATTATTTATTTACCTAGGATGTTACATCCTTCCCCCCTTTTGGGAATTGCATCCTCACAATTTCAAAATTGGGCTTGGAAACTTCATTGAAAGTCCCAAATTGGAACAAGAGTCAGTAAAACTATCACTTTAAAAGAATGGGAGAGAAGTAAAAAGGTCACCCGAGTTAACCCATACTAGGATTCCAAGTATGAAAATATTGATATGGAGGAAAAAAAACAAAGGGCCATGTTCTGATGGAGTGTGATAGTAAACATGTCTAGGAGAAAGTTAACAACAAGAAAATCACAAACTTGTGGTTGGTTAAACGGTATTCGATTCCATAGTAGGAAAAGTTAATAGAAAACTTTTTTGTTTTAAGTTACTTCTCATTGAGGAATTGATTTTTGATCTTAAGGAAACATACTTACGTGTCATGTTGACTTTCAACTTTTACTATATTTCTTACACAAACTAATACATTCCACAAATGATGAGTATTTAAGAAGACTTGTTCACATTAAGAGTACTATAATCAACTTCTTGAGAATCACCTAATCCACAAAAGAGAACTATATATTTCCCATGTCTTTAAACCCTTACGAAGACCAACATTATTAGAACAAGATCCGATAATCTAGAAAAGGATAACCCTTTATAAAAAGAAAATCTATTCTTAATCTCCAAAATTGTCCAACAAAACACAAAGTTCAACGAGGACCATTCGATAAACAATTTGTCCCTAAAATTCTTCAAATTAAACCAAAATAAGATTAAAACCCAAATATTTTATGGATTTAACCACATAGTCTCCCAAGGTACAAATTAACATTTATCTCCAAATAACATCAGTCTCTCTTAAAGTCTCATACTGAAAAGTAATTAACCTAATAACATATCCTCCATGTTAGGTTAATAATTTCCATATATAACCCAAAATAAACTTAATCTTGATTTATAAAATCATCTAACTAAAAAGAATAATTCATACTAACCAGGGACTTCACGTAGTCCAGTGGAAGGTGATAAATACCAGTCGCACTTTGATTGTGGGTTCGATTCTCACAGCTTTGTCTGACACGATGGGTTGCCACATGGTGTGCATATTTTCCTTTTTACAAAACTATATAATTATTAAAACATTCCCCAAAACGAGATAAAATCTTCAAAAATAACCATAAAATAATGTTTTTGAGTTAAAAGTTTTCTTTTGGCTTCTATATCATGTTTTGGAAATCACAAATGTAGTTTATCTTGTCCATCGTATCGTACTGACTCTGTCAATCATATCGTACTGACTCTATCAATTGTATTGTACTGACTCTGTCAATCGTATCATACTGACTCTATCAATCGTATCGTACTGACCATGTCAATCGTATCGTACTGACTCTGTCAATCGAATCGTCCTGACTATGTAAATCGTATCGTACTGACTCTGTCAATCCTATCATACTGACTCTGTCAATCGTATCGCACTGACTCTGCTACTCATACATTCATTACATGATTGTTTTGGTACTTAGTCAAGAACACATGTTTCATTTTAATCGTACTCATGTTTACCATATTCTTATTTCTTTTGTTTAACCAATACGATGTCATTGAGTTAGTTACAAACTAATCAAAACGATGTCGTGCTTTCTGTTTCAATATGGCCGTTATAATGCCAGGTGTCCAAGTCCCACTGAGTTTTTCAGAAAATATGACCGTTTGAGGAAATGTGACCATTGGAACCTGAGGCCTATAAATTGGAGGTCATTTGAAGCCAAGACAGGGGATGCTGATAAATACTGTGATACTTTTCTTCTATCAAGATCTATAGAGAAATGTTGTGACTTCTCTCATGATTTTGTTCTTTGTGCGTCCGATCATCGTATCAAGGGCATTCATGTGATTGAAAGCCAGAGGTTCCGATAACCTACAAAATTGAGGGTTTACGGGGATAGGCAGACAAATGTTCCAATCATCGTACCGAGGGCTGCTGGGGATAGGCAGACAGATGAACCGATCATCGTATCGAGGGCTCACCAAGGTGGTGGTAAGACAGACCTCTTATCCTAGGTGAAAGGATAACACATCTCTTTAATTAAAAAGAATTGTAACACTTTTACATTTCTGCTGGTGCTTGTATTAGAAAGGAATTTGTATTGTTTCCTTTCTTCTTTACATATTCAATTGTAATTATTTCAATTACAATTATTCTATTACATATTGTATCAATTGATTCTATACTCTTTAATGTAGAATCATTCACTATTGTTTTACTCTGATTATTGTATTCATCTTGAATACAATAACTTTACTTTTCTAATTGTATTACTTTACTTCATACCTTTATATTCAATACAATTGTGGTTGTTTGAATTGTATTAGTTTAAGATCTTTTAAACTAATCTCTTAAGTGTTTAAACAAAATTTTTTAAACATACAATTCACCCCCCCCCCCTCTTGTATTGTTCCATCTAATATACAAATATATCTACATATTCGATCCAAAAATTGGCATTAGAGGTGGTTTTCCACTGATTTGTATTACTTGTTCTATTTCTTTCATACTACTATTTTAACTACTTACTACACTAATGTGTGGAGTGGAAAAGATTTTGTTTATTTAGATGAAAAGAATGAATATTGGGTCAATTGGGAATATAAATCCTTCTAGACCACCTATCATTGCTGTGAATGATTATGAGTACTGGAGAGATCGAATGAAGACATTCGTTATCAATACTAGTGTAGAAAATTTTATAATGCCTACGGGAGGTTATAAAATCCCGGAAAAAGATGTCAGTACATTCACTAATCAAGAGAAGAAAGAATATCAACTGAATTACAAGGTATACAATACATTATTATGCTCTATGACCAGGAATATATACAGTCAGATATCGTCATGTGAAGCAGCCAACTGTATTTGGAAGAAATTGGTAGTCACTCATTTTGGAACATCCAAGGTTATAGAAACAAGAAGAGAAATGCTTCGAGCGGAGTATCATGGTTTTGTCTTCCCATATGGAGAGCCAGTATATAAAGTGAAAAAAAGGATTATGACAATTGTCAATAGATTACATTATATGGGAGAAAAAGGCCTTGATGATGAAACTCTAGTAGATAATATTATAGATATAATGCCGAATGAATGGGAGTAAAAAAGGACAGCTATTGATGAAAATAGAAAAGATTCCCAGATTACTGTTGATGAACTATTTGGAACTCTTTTACAACGTGAGACAATAATGAAAAGAGATGCTGATTTCAACAAGAAGAAGAATGGAAATGGGATCGTAGCCTTTACATCTAAAACTAAAACACCTTAAAGGATTACAAGATCTGAATCCAAGAAAGTTTTTTTAACATAATCATGTGATAGTGATCACTCAGATAATGAGTTAGCCAATCTTGATCTAAGGATGAACAAGATTGTGGGAAAGAAAGAATTACAATATAGATTCAAAAAGATAGATAGGAAGGACAAAAAGGATTCAGAGGTAACTTGTTATGAATGTAAGAAAGTAGGTCATATAAGGCCTGATTGTCCTTTACTAAAGAGAAAAGACGGAAAGGAGAAACATTCTGAAAGAACCAAGAAAAATTATTTTAAGAAAAATAATGTCTTGAATGCAAATGATACTTGGAGTGCAAGTGGTAGTGATTCTTCAAACAATTCATCAGAATATTAGTCTTCAAGACAGAGAAATATTGGGCTTATAGCCAGAATACCAATTGAAGATCATTGTCTCATGGCCAAGGTACACAATGCTGAAGCTATTACAAATGTCTCTTTAAATGAAAATTATACTGATAATAGAAAATTATGAATCTTCAAATGATGAATCATCATCATCAGAAGATGATACGTTAACTTCTTTTGAAGAAGTATCTAGATTTGCTAAATTACATGAAAATGAAAATTCCAAACTCAAGAAGAAGATTGAGAAAGTAAACTCTAGAATTTTAGTTTTAACTAAATAAGTATCAGATCTTTCTAATGATCATAATATTAAAACTTCTGATTTTGAAAATATTTTAAAAACCCTTGAGAAAGTCAAATTTGATAAGGATAAACTTTCTATGGATCTAGGAAATGAAATTTCTAAGAAAAATGATTTAGAGTGTGACACTATCTCAAAATCAAATGTTTTGGAGGATAAAAACATGGTTGCGAAATTAAAGTCAGAAATTTTTTCCTTGAAAAAGTGTTTGTCGAACTTTACTTATGGCGATGAAAATTTTGACAAAATGTACTCCAAAATCCGGCCTTTGAAAAATCGTTCGGGACATGGTTATACTCATTCCAAACCTATTTTTAGTAATAACTATTTTGTTCCACAAAAAACCTCTTTTTGTTCTAAGTGACAATGTGGTGGACACTGGAAAAGAGAGTGTTCCCTTAACAGAACTCAATCTTTTGGATTTCATAATGCTCATTTTTCAAATCAAACGTGGAATCCTAAAATCTTGTTATCTAACCATTCTGGATCAAAACAAGTTTGGATTCCGAAAAACTAATTGTTTCTTTTTTAGGAAAATGAGAAGTGTACCAACAAGAATATTTTGTACATGGATAGTGGTTGTTCTCGACATGTGACTGGTAACAAAGATTTCTTTGAAAAGGTTATCAAAACAAAAGTTGGAAAAGTTACCTTTGGAGATAATTCTCAAGGAAAGATTGTTGGTATAGGTAATATTGGATTTCTTGGAAAAGTTCTTATATCAAATGTTTTTTTTTTGTTAAAGGACTTAGACACAATCTCATCAGCATAAGTCAATTATGTGATGAAGGTTGCCTTGTGAATTTTAGGAACGATAAGTGTCTAGTTCACAATTCCAAGGATGAGTTCATTCTATCTGCCCATAGGTAAGAGAATGTATATACTATTAACTTAGAAGACCCTAGGATCCGAAACTTACCCTGCTTAAGTGCAATAGAAGACCAATAATGGCTATGGTATAGAAGACCAGGACATTGCAATCTAAGAAACCTTTGTAAACTCTCAATGAAAATACTTGTAAAGGGACTACCGGATCATAGATATGATTCTCCAAAAGTCTGTGATCCTTGCCAATTTGGAAAACAACATAAAACTAGCTTTAAATTAATTAATGAAGTTTCAACTTCTAATGCATTACAGCTAGTGCATATAGATCTTTTTGGTCCTTCACAAACTGGAAGCATTGGAGGAAAATATTATGTATTTGTTATAGTTGATGACTTTACTAGCTTTACATGTGTCTATTTTCTAACAATGAAATCTAAATCCATTTCTTATTTCAAAACATTTAGAGCCCAAGTTAAAAATGAGAAAAATATACCATTGATACCTATTCATAGTGATCGTGGTGATGAATTTCAAAATTCACATTTTGAAACTTTTTGTAGTAAGAAAGGTATTACTCAGAATTTATCATCTCCAAGAACTCCTCAGCAAAATGGTGTTGTTGAAAGAAGAAATCGTATTCTTCAAGAAATGACTAGAACCATGTTGAGTGAATACTCTATTGCGAAGAAATTTTGGGCTGAAGCTGTTAGTACTGCTTGCTATAATATAAATTGTGTTTTATCTGGACCATTACGTAATAAAACACCTTATGAGTTATGGACTCGCCGAAAACCTAAAGTTTCATACTTCAATGTTTTTGGGTGCAAAGTATTTATTCTGAATACAAAAGATAATCTACACAAATTCGCACCAAAATCTGATGAAGGAATCCTTTTAGGATACTCCCCAACTTCTAAGGATTATAGAGTTTTCAATAAAAACACTTGTACTATTGAGGAAACAGTACATGTAAAATTTGATGAAACTGATCCTTTTTTTAAACAATCCTAACCTACATCCTCAGATGTGTTTTCAATAACTGTTTATCAACCCTTGATAGAAAATCCTTCTGATAAGGAAAATGTTCAAGAAGATACTTCTGAAACATTTACCACAGAAGATTTTCTACCATATGTTGATGAACATGTTTTACAAAACCCAAATCAATTGTTTCTTAGGAATCATCCCAGTGATAACAACATTGGTGATGTAAATCAACTGGTAAGGACCAGAAATTACTTATGAAATGAAATAGAACATCTTACTTTTCTTTCCCAATTTGAACCTAAAAGCCCAAGTGTTTCCTTAGGTGATGAAAATGGAATCATTGTTCGAAATAGAGCAAGACTTGTTGCTAAGGGCTATAATCAACAAGAGGGAATAGACTATGAAGAAACATATGCTTCGGTATCTATACTTGAATCTATTCATATTCTATTCTCTTTTGTAGCATACTTTAATTTCAAACTATTTCATATGGATGTTAAATGTGCTTTTCTAAATGGTTTTGTCCAAGAAGATGTTTTTGTACAACCTCTCGGTTTTCATGACCCAAAACATCCTAATCATGTTTTTAAACTTACCAAAGCCCTATATGGTCTTAAACAAGCACCTAGAGCAGGGTATGATAGACTAAAAAAATTTCTTTTACAAATCAATTATACAAAAGGTACAGTAGATCCAACCCTTTTTTATAAAAATGGAAAATAAAAATGTTTTGATTGTTCAAATCTATGATGATGACATCATATTTGGATCGACTCAGAAGTCTTTAACTGATTCTTTTGCTAATTTAATGAAGTATAAGTTTGAAATGAGTACGATGGGTTAGATAACATTCTTTTGAAGTTTTCAAATTTCTCAAATACTAGAAGGAACATATATATCCCAACATAAGTATATTAAAGATTTTCTCAAATATTATGGTTATGAAAAAACTAAAAGTATCAGTACTCTAATTGGTACCTCAAATACACTTGATCTTGATGAAACTAGGAAACCAGTAGATCAAACAATTTTTTTAGGTATGTTAGGAAGTTTATTATACTTGAAATCTAGTCAACCAGACATAATGTTTTCCATATGCTTATGTGAAAGATACCAATTTTATCCAAAAGAGTCTCATTTAAAAGCCGTAAAGAGAATCTTTCGGCATTTAAAAGGCACTAAGGATCTAGGTCTCTTTTATTCTTCTGGAAATGATTTTGTTTTAAAAAGTTTTTCAGATGCTGAATTTGGTAGTTGTAAAATCGATAGAAAAAGTAAATCTGGAACATGTCATTTATTAGGAGATTCTCTGGTTTCATGGTCCTACAAGAAACAACACTCAGTAGCACTTTCCAGTGCTGAAGCTGAATATATAGCAACTGGAAGTTGTTGTGCACAAGTGTTGTGGATGCAACACACACTCACTGACTATGGATTGAGTTTTTCCAAAACCCAAATTCTATGTGATAATACTAGTGCCATAACTCTTAGTAAGTACCCAGAACATCACTCTCGTGGAAAACACAAAGATGTTAAGAAACAATTTCATTGGGATCACACACAAAAAAGAGATATTGTTTTACAATTCATCAAAATGCAAGAACAACTTGCAGACATTTTTACAAAACCATTACCTTCCTATATATTTGAGTTTATAAAACAGAAGCTAGGAATGATTACGTTAAAATAATCATTCATATCCACATCATGTTTTACATTTATACTTACATCAAACAACTCCTCTAGAAAGGGGAGGAATTTTCTTACTATGTTTCTTACTATTTTTCTTCTTATCTTATGATCTTTAATTATTTATTCTCTTTGTATGTGTTTTCCGTTTATCGTATTGACAGTTTTATCGTATCGTCAGATCGTGGTAACAAATTTCTTTTCTATCGTATCGTCTGATTAGGGTAATGAATTTCTTTTCCATCGTATCATCATATCATGGTAATGAATTTCTTTTTCATCATATCGTCCGATCATGGTAATGAATTTCTCTTACATCATATCGACTGATCATGGTAATGAATTTCTTTTCTATCGTAACGACCGTTCATGGTAACGAGTTTGTTTTCCATCGTCTTGTTAGTTCATGGTAATGATATTGTTTTCCATCTTCTTGTCATTTAATGGTAATGATTTTTTTCCATGGGTATGACGATTGATATTATTCTTTTACTTCGTATGCCTGTGTTTTTTTCTTCCTTTCACTTAATACTATCTAAAACCAACAATTACCTTACGATCTCTAGAAACTACATACTTTTAATTTTTTTTTATTTTTTTCTTCAATATTTTGTATTCTAACCATTGATTTTCTCTCTTCTAATCTCAACCGTAGAAGATAAACGGTCACCCTTTTTCTACCTATAAATAGACCCCCTCCCCAAACTCACATCGCTTTTTCAGGATTTTTGGCAAAGCCCTACTCCACCGATTTAAGGAATCGTACAATCATTCAAGTGGCTTCACCTATATGTCTCAGTCCTCTCTTAATACTCCCACCGAAATGTCATCAATGACTTTTACAGAGAATGACTTTTTCAGAGAAAGCTTAGTTTCTCAGGACTTTTTTGATTTGTACGATTCTACAATCAGAAGAATCATTTTGTTTCAAGGTTGGGAACATCTATATGTTGAAAAACTAGTATCTTAAGATCCAGTTCTTTTTGATGATGTCACTCAGTTTTATAAAACTGTATCGTTTGATAAAAATATGACAATCAACTTTGCTCTGTACGATAGAACAGTTTCTATGTCTGTGAGTCAAGCAACTCAATTTCTGAATGTTCTAATAGAAGGTGACTTTTTCTGTCCATCTCATAAACTACCAGAGGAAGTTGGTATGTTTAACAAATAGAATGCTGAAAAGTATCTGTTTATTATAAATGAATAAAAGAGGAAAGTATCTCATCTTTCTCCGGACAATAGATTTGTGACTGTTTGGATGCAATGTTTTCTTATCCCAAGGAAAGGAGATAGATAAACTCTAAAAGTTTCTGATATTTTTATGCTTGACTATCATGTAAATATGAGAAATGTAAATCTCCTGGGGTATGTTTTTTAAACTATCAAGAATGTCAAGATAGGAGGAATTTAGTCCCAAATGATTATGTATCCATCTATTCTTACCAAATTCCTTCTTAAGAGTATGAAGTTTTGTAATATTCCTTTGAAAGGAAAACTGGTAGATTTGAAGCCCTCCTGGATTAGAAAATGTACTTTGAAGAAGTTGAATGTTTGTTTTGACAGGAATTCAAAACATTTTGTAAGAGATTTAGAAGCAGAATCAGCTCAGAATCAATCGGCACCTATGCCAGCCAAAGACAATCCTTCTATTGGTCTTACTGAAAAGTATGATCCGCAAAACAGCTCAAAGCCAAAGAAGAAACAAAAGTACAGTAAGGAGGTTGTAGAAAAATGGAGAAAAGGATAAGGAACAGAGAAAAGATGGTGATCCAAAGTTTGGACTTGATCTAGCCGAAGTGTTTTCTGAAAGAATAAGGGTAGAGGAAACCCTTCGGGCTGAAAAGAAGAAAAAGGTTATTTTAAAAAGAAAAGCACTGGATTTTGATGTTTCAAATCTCGTGAAAGTAGTTGAGGATTCTAGTGCTCAACTAACCACAGAAGTATACCAAGAACCAATTGTACAGAGTCTTCATGAGAAAGAAAAAGGAAAATAGATATTGGAAGAAATAGATAAGTTGAAGAAGAAGAAGGTGAATTTCTTTTATAATTCCTTCAAATTTAGAAAAAAAATTAGAGAAGAATATTATCAAAAGCAGAGTGAAGGTATTCAACAATTTTCTCATGCCGATCAAGCACCTATTGAGACTTCTGAAACTCCTGATAAAACACCCTCTCAAGAAAAGCAAGGTGCTCAATCCTCTCATACTGAAAAAGTTATTGTCATCAGTGACAATGTAGAAGAATAAAGAAAAGAGAAAGAAAAAGGAAAACAATCAGTTGTTGACTCAATCCGGTCAAATGAATTTCTTTCGTACGATGATGATACTGATTCAGAACACACGATCTCTCTCAAGAAGAGTGATTACATTGTTCATGTTTTAAGAAGGGTTGAAAAGAAAATTCCTTACTTTCCCAAGCTGGAACGGAAAATTGATTTTATTACTAATAATCAGAAAAAGAAGTTCGGTTCTGTAAGAGAATTAAGAAAGAAAGTTTTGTCAGTTGAAGCCGATTTGAATGTTCTCTTAGAAAGTTCGGCTTCTCATAAGAATTCTTGCAGAAAGATGACTAAGTGGTCGCATAAAACCGAAAGCACAATGAATGACCATGAGATAGAAATAGAAGATATAAGGAGGTTATCAAATGATATTGCGATTTCTTTCAATAATCTTGACAAAGAAACCATTGAAAGGCTAAATCAAGTAACTCATGGAGCTGATATTCCTTTAGTGAATGAATTACAAGAGATAGTGAATACTTTTCAGTCTGAATTCTCAAAGGTTTCATCTTTAAAAGATGAAATGGTTTTGTTTAAGAAAAAAAATTCTATGATATCCAATGATAACAAGAATCTGCAAGATATAATTGATACCCTTGAGGAAGAAATCAGAGTCCAAGAGGAGACTGTTAGAAATCAAGATCAACTTTTTGTCGACCAACAATAGATTCTTAGATCTCAGGGTGATTCAATCTCTGAAGACAAGAATGAAATCAAGATGATGAAATTTGTTCTTCATGAGCTGATAAAGAATGAAAAGGAAAGAGAAAACAAATGCCTTGTATTTGTTTTTCTTTTCTAATGGAACTTGTCATTGTTTTGTAATGACTTTTATGTTACTCTTCCTTTTGTCCTGCAATTCTTTTCTCTAACCATTTCAGGCAATCCAAGTTTACCCCATTCTTTTTATAAATCACAAAGGGGGAGAATGTTTTACAAAGGGAGAGAATGTTTTACAAAGGGAGAATGTTTTAATCAAATACATCGAAAAGAAGTAAAGTCTTGAATACAATCCCTAGGAAAAGTATAAACCTAAGGGGGGGTTAGTTGTATTCAAATTCATATTCAGAAGAGTTTACAATAACTCAGGGGGAGATAAGTATTTCTTGTTGTCTTTACTTTGTGTTTTGTGATTTCGAAAAAGGGCGAGATTGTTGAGTCAAAAGTTCTCTTTTGATTTCTATATCATGTTTTTGAAATCACAAATTTCTTTTATATTGTCAATCGTATCGTATTGACTTTGTCAATCGTATCATACTGACTCTGTCAATCATATCGTACTGACTCTGCCAATCATATCGTACTGACTCTGTCAATCGTTTCGTACTAACTCTGTCAATCATATCCTACAGACTCTGTCAATCATATTGTACTGACTCTATCATTCGTATCATACTGACTCTATCAATCTTATCATACTGACTCTGTCAATCATATCATACTGAATCTGTCAATCGTATCACACAGACTCTGCTACTCATACTTTCATTACTTGCTTGTTTTGGTACTTAGTAAAAAACACATGTTTCATTTTAATCGTACTCATGTTTACCATCTTCATATGTCTTCTGTTTCTTCTTTACATATTCAATTGTGACTGTTTCAATTACAATTATTCTATTACATATTGTATCAATTGATTCTATAAGCTTTGAGGTAGAATCAATCAATATTGTTTTACTCTGATTATTGTATTCATCATAAAGATAATTACTTTACTTTTCTAATTGTATTAAATTACTTCATACCTTTATATTCAATACAATTGTGGTTGTTGAATTTTATTAGTTTACGTTCTTTTAAACTAATCTCTTAAGTGTTTAAACACAACATTTCAAACATACAATTAACCCCCCCTCTTGTATTGTTCCATCTAATATACATATATATCTACATATTCGATCCAAAAAATATAACCTCAAGTTTATCGCATGTCGTCCATATTCCATCATAACGTATATTAACCCATAATTACCTCAAAATTAAGGATCATATAAACCCTAATGGTTACCTTTATAATTATTACCTAAACTTCCATGTCGAGTTGGTTCTCTCGTACATGATGCATTAGAGAACTCACCAAGGTTCAAGTGGTTGATCATGACTTTTGATAGTGTGTTTAGAATAACCACGAGATTTCTCATTGAATCCCCCATTTCATCCAGTCTCTTGATCAGAGAACCACCACAGTTTCCTTCAAACCCATTGTCACTTTGGTGCCTGCAAGATCCATCAATTTACCAAAAACAGAAATGTTAGTGTGAGTATATCAACAAAATCATTATGTACTAAAGAGGAAGATAAACACTAAGATATACTTATCAAAGTTGGATAAAACTCATTCCAACCATCAAAAATAACAATTTCTCTATCTAATATAATAACCATTGTGGTTATACACAACTTGTCACTTAACACTCTAACCTCTAATGTTAGCTAAACAATCCTCTGATACCATCTTTAAGGACCCGACCTTAAATCTTACTTAATCTTTAGTTATTTCAAGAATACACATTGAGGATCTTTTCAGGTTTAGATTTTTAGAGAATTAGAACATAAATCATGCATTCCATTCAATATTTAAACAAAGTTGTTAAACAAAAGATAGTATTCATTTTTTTCCATCAATGGAAATATATTTAAAATATAACATGGATTCTTTCTTGACACTTCCTTGACACTATCATCATATCATGTACCTTTCCCTTGACCTGTGAAAAACATTTCAAAAACATGGGATGAGCATAAAAAGATCAGTAAGGGATATAAAAATACAGAAAGGAATCATTAGGACATGTATACATAAGAATCAATGAAATCATACTTTATTCATAAAACATAATCATGTTAACATACCTCATGAAATCATAAGATTTATGAATAACTCATAGAAATCATAAGACATAAAGGTAACTTGAGGCATTCATAACATTCTTACGTAGGGAGTAACCCCCATAGTTACGTTTAGAATACCCATCACAGTATATTCCCTAAATCTCCTTGGAGAAACCTTAACGTTTTACCCCTTCGCGTTACCGAATGTATTGGAGAGATATATCGGGCTCACCTGCCCTTAGTTTATCAGGGAACCACCCATCTTCATAAACAATTCCCAAGAACCATAACATAATCATAGAAAATAACTTAAGAAAAAATGAAAGATAACATTCCCACATTTCAATAACAATATAACATATTAATATATTGAAATAATAAATCCATTCTAAAACCATTTTCAAAACCATTTAAAACATTTCATAAAGTGATTTTTCAATCAAAGTGTCCCATACCACTTTGAAGCTTTTTACATTTTTAACCATTAATATACATATAAATAAATTCTTAAAACTTATTTGAAAACATGGAGATTAATGAGAAATATTTACAAGAATAATTCATTAAATAATTTAAAATGATATTTTAGTTAAAGGTTTTTTAACAAAATGGGAGACACTTGAATACAATAATTGAGGAATAAAATTTAATCAAAACATTATAATATCATGAGAATAAAAGTATTCATGATATATTATTCCAAATGATAGTATATAAACCATATAAGAGTGAATTGGTGCATAACAAAAATGAAGTCTCAATAGAAATGTAAAATGATATGAAATCCCTTATAAATAAGGTATCCATAAATTAAGGATAAATAAATCTCAAAATTATGTGTCACAAATATAAATACACCGAATATAAGTTGATATTATGTATAAAACAATCAACGGTCATTCACACATATTCAATGGATGACATATTCAGTAACTACATGTTGAACCCAAAGAAATCGAAATTGGGTTAAGAAGTTCCCTTGTTAAAATTCGACAGGCTAACAGCGTCGCTTTAAAATTCATAACATTAGTTGATGAGAGATAAAATGGTATATCATCACTTGGAAATAAAATTTACATCAATAAGGATATATAAGAACATATACCAAAATAAAAATATGTAAATTTAAAGACATAACAAAATAGGTCTTTTTAAAAGAGGAGTGTGAAAGGTTCCCTTACTGATTTGGGGAACTTTCGAAATGTACACCCCATGAATAAAGGGTCATACAATGAAGATGTAACTACCCATAAATGAGATTATATTATACAAATATTAAAATAATGGGCATTACATACACTACACAAAAGTAAATAGAGGCCAATATGGCATGAATCTCACAGGAATAAAAAGTGAGATGAAAATCCCCTTATAAAAATTCGGCAGCCTAACGACGCCACTTTAAACATCCAAAAAAGGATTTATGAGATAAAATTGGGTCTCTCATAATATTAACATAAAAATTACAGAATGATGAATATAAAATAACATCCCCAAACATAAGAAATATGATCTTAAAAGAAATGACACAAAAGAGAGTACTAAAAAAGAAAGAGGGAGGTAGGATCCCTTACAAACATTCGGCAACCTAACGGCACCACATAAAAATTCTAAAAATGAGTTAATGAGAGTAAGGGGGTATCTAATTATATTAAAATACAAATTAATTTATGGTTAATAAAAAATAACATCCTCCAACATAAGAACATAGAGCATAAATGAAATGACATAAAAGAGGGTACTTGAAAATAAAGAGAGAGGTCGGATCCCTTACCTCAAGTCCGACTTATCTTGTTCTTTTCTTCATATTCGTGAATAATAAACTTTGGTAAATTTATAATTTATTAAGGACCTTATTTAAAGATTATTATTCAGTTCATATCACATATTATAATTTTGAAATAATTGTTTAATAATGTTAGTTCATATTAGATGATTTTGCTGATGTTTGGTACATGAGTAAAAAAATGAACTTGTTTGAAAATGATTGCCCATGTAGTTATAAGAAAATCATTTATAGAATATTATTAATGATTATAATATCATATATATCTTGTAAATATTCATTTTATACTATTCCATAACATCTAGAGATAAAAAATGAAAAGCATCGTTCATGGAGATGGTAGGCCGTACGTACGCATGAACGCTACTTTCATTTTTTTGTCATATTAATGGAATTAAAAATAAATGAGATATATATATATATATATTATAATTCCAGTATAATATATATGTTATATAGGTCACATATTTTCATTAATTTAATTCTTTATACATTTCATGTATTGCATGAACGAGTCACATCACTTGAGGGGGCGGTAGTCCACACTTCCTCATATGAAATTATCGCATTTTCACAACAAGAAAAGAATAAAGGTATATTTTAAATATAAAATATAGAAGCATATAGTAAACATAAATACCATATATATAATATATAAAATACAGTGAAATCATATTGGCCAAATTTAAATGTGTTAAAAGAATATTGAATAATCATCGTTTCGTGAGGCAGAAAATCGCCAACCACAAAAACAATATGTTTTTTAACCATTAGATGAAGAAGTGTGTAGTTGTTGCTCTAATACTTCTCATAACAACATAATTGTATATTTAATATATTGGTGTTGTTACAAAATAAAGGAATAAAAAGAGTTTAGTGGGTTGGAAAAGAAATATAAAACGTAAGAACACAAGAGAAGACACTACCTTTAAATTGGGTAACTCTTTTTGATTTGAGCTCAAAATCTTCCTGGGAAAGAATTATGCCCAATGTGAGGCTTTTAGGAGTAATATAGGGATATGGAGAGAATCAATGGGGAGGTTTTGTCCAAGCCAAAGGCTTGAGATGTGTGGGTAAGGTGGTAGAGATGGGGGCCTTTTATAAGAGGAGAGGAGGGGCACTCTTGGAAGTTATAAAAGGTTACTTTTTTATAAAATGATTTTCGGTTTTTAAAGGTCCCAAAATTATATATTTAGAGGATAAGGTGATTAGATTTCTAAATATACTCATCCAATAGTTTTTTTACATGTGTATGGATTATATTTTACATTATCTTTTTATTTTATTTAAATCATTAAATAATGACGTAATCGCTGCATCATCATGGTGTCAGAAATAATTTAATTTATTTATTGTTTAAAAATTATAAATAAAATATCATGATGTAGGAAATCTTATTATATTTATAATGAATATTTATAGTAAAAAATATGACTTGTTTAACCCCATTTAATTTTTTTTTAGTAAAACAACACATGTTTGTGATATTTTTATTTTAACATTAAATAAAAAGTTATTATTGTCATTTTCCTACCCAAGTGGCTACATGGGGTCCCCAAGTTAACCCATGGATTTTCATGGTCTTCCATGACACATCAAATAAGGGTATAACATGTATCAATGTCATTTAATATTATTAAAAGATTATTTTTACCTTAAATTACACTAATTACCTCTAATCGCGATTAAAAACTTAAAAGTTACTATTCACCAAAAAAAATTATTCTAGTCTCATTGAACCAAATTTTACTTATTAATTACAACCACGTATGTCAGATTTTTGAAATTCCAAACACAAATATGGAAAAATTTCATTTAAACGGAAAATTAGTTTTTATAAGTACCACTTAGTGGTTTCACTATTCATCAAAAATTGAAGTTTTTAAAAAAATTACAAAAAATTCACCCTAAGCTATATTTGATATTCTGAATTCAATAATGATGTCTATTTTACAAAATTAAAGACATATAAGTTACATTAATTAATTTAATAATTAATTCCCGTTGTCAGAACAAATAGCATGTTTTTATGAAACAATATATATCAAAAGATTGACAATAGTTTAAGTCCTATTTCAATGTAAAATTAATTCCATTGTACACTATTGGATTAAATGGTAAAAATATATTCTAATTTAATTTTTTAAACAAATAAAAAGATAATCCAGTCATATAAATAAATTTGATTAAAAATATTTTTTGAATTAAAATACATCATTTTCACTATTCGTTAAAAAATGAACTTTATTGGAAAAATAACAAAAATTTACACAAAGTAAATTTTGAAGTCCCGATTCTAAAGAAGAATATTATTTTGTCACATATAACACCTAAAATTTTCAAAACGTGGATTTTATAGAGGTTCGTCATCAAAAGATGGTTAAAATAATCTTTTAAAAATATTAGAGTATTAATTCTTAAAAATGGATTCATTTGGATTTTAAGCCTCTAACATTTATTGGATAAGTGTAAAAAAAATTAACAAACATATGTAATCATTTTGTAGTTATTTCTGTTCATTCCCTCCATTACAATGGCTAGGCATTATTTTAGAGACCCGAAGCCTGACATACATGGACATTACATTACTTTTGTATAATACTTAGTACATAACAAAAACACAAACACAATGACCGTAATAGTTTAGCGTCGTTAGAAACTCAGAACGTAATCTTCTAATCATGGTGAAAGATATTCAATATCTCCCATAAAGTTCTTCCCTTTTTTTCTTACCTAAAACATTTCTTTATATCCTGGGGAAAATAAAACATAAAAGGGTGAGCTCAAATGCTCAGTAAGGGTAAACAAAAGGGATATCAATCACACCATATTCATAAGAACATAAATTTTGGAAATCTTAACCTGCAAAATAGATCATAAATTCATAACATGGGGTAAATCATAGTAGTAAAATTTAATCCCAATAATCATAACTTAAATCATGATACTTTTTTTCATACACACATAATCATAGAGAATCATTTCTTATTAGTCAAGACTCATTACCAAGACTATCTTAGTGGACAAAGTCCATTTCTGAACCGAGTTCACTCCTCGTTTCAGTCCTATTTCACTGAACCGGTATAACCTACCATTCCATCCATGTCTATCTCATGAGATATAAAATATTTACCCAATGCATTGGAGGGAGATATAGGTCCCACCCATCTCATAATGATACCATTCTTATGTGTGCCACAAAATCATAAACCATACATCATAGCATAACCCATGTAATACAAATGAGAATCTTAAACATCATGACATTATAAAACAATTCAAATAAGATAATGAAATTCATAAAAATAATTCCATCACAACATAATCAAATAAATGTAATAATAGGGATGAAAACAGAACCCTTTATTATCTTAGATGGAATATAATTTTGATAAAACAATTGAGCTCCATTATTGAGGGAAATATCCTTTCAACTTCAAAAACATTTTTCCTTTCTTAATATGTCATTAAATTTTAAACTAAAAGAAGTTGATTAAAAATAAACTTGAAAACTTGTAAAGGAAGATTCTTGGAAATTTTGTTTTTAAAATCCATTCATTCCATATATGTTTAAAAAACATTCTTCGTACTTTTGTCGGAAAACTCAAAAAGTACCTCGTACAAAAAACGAAAAAATATTACTTTCATATCTTATACTAAAAACTCACAGAAGGGTAAAATTGGATTTAAAAAATTGTAGGTGGATGGAAATAATATTACATATTGAGGAAACATGGATGTGGATGATAAAATACACCCCAGTAAATACCGAAGTATAAACAATCTCAGATAAAAATGAGATTGTGATATTTCCCTTACCTTAGGTCCGATTTGCCACGTAAGTGTCTGAACCTCCTGTATAATGATTTAAATAATGTTATTGACTTATTACAGAATCATACTGATTTTTATGATATCATATATGGTTCACTTATGACTTTATATTACCCGTTATTTTGTAAATGCCATGTTAAAGAGCGTTTTGGGTAAAATCGTTTCATTTGTCGTCCGTGTTTTGACTTGTAATTATTCATATGATTACATAGATCATGATTACATAATTCCAGAATATAAAACATGATTTATATATAATATATATTCAGAATATACATATATATAATAGATCAATAAATGGAAAGAAATACACCGTTTATGGAGACGGTAGGTCGTACGTACGCATGAACACTGTTTTATTTTCCTTATTGAATTGAATAGAATTAAGTAGATGACATACATAAATATACATATAAATCTAGAATCATTATTATGTCATATATTTCATTATTAATTATTATATATACTTTATAATCATTCATGAATGGTTAACGTGGAGAATGAATCTCATCAGGTAGTGAAGACGGTAGTCCGTACGTATGCACGAGCGATGATATCGTCCTCATGATCGTGGAATTGTATTGGAGGGTATGTATACTATTTCAGATTCAATATCACTTTACAATAATCATATATAGTTATTATGTACACCATTATACCCATCCAAGTAAGGTGGTGGTGGAAAATAGATTACACCACGGTGTGGAGACGGTATTCCGTACGTACGCACGCGCGGTGATTTCATTTTCCGTAGGATGGATAGGTGGTGAAATATGTTTGTTTCATAATTATAATAACATATCAGTATATGGGTGATACTGATGTTATTACTTCATAATGAAACAACCTTAGAAGAAGAAGTGGAAGAAGAAATAGAGATGAAAGAATCGGTAACGGACATTACCTCCTCTTTGAAGCGCCTCTTTGAGATCTCCTTTTAGGGCACTAAAATTGGTCTTTGGGGAAGAACAAAACCTCTAGGATGTTTCTAGGGATGTTTAGAGTTGAAATTCGCAGGTTTTGGCCGAGCTTGAAGGCTCAAAGTGGTGTGAGGAAGAGGGGGAGGAGGTGCCCTTTTATAAGGGAGGAGAGAGGTACCTTTGGAATAACTAAAAATATTATTTTATTATAAAGTCATATTCGGTTTTTAATAGCTCAAAATTGAGTTATTTCGAATCTAAGGTAGGGATGGGTCGAAATCCTCTCATCTAATAGAATTTATAAAAGTTTAGGTCATTATATTTACCTTATCTTTTAGTTTTAACTCTTAGTTAATTAGATTGACATTTACCATGTCACTTTGTATTTTTATATTATATAGTTAATAAACTTACCATATACATCCAATCGACCCCCAAGTGGTCCATTAATGATACACCTATCATGATATAAGTATCTTGGCCGAACCTTAGATTTTTAGGAATAAAATAACAATCAATAACATAATATTTGTTTTAAAAACTATTTTATGTCAATTTTGAAACTATTCAATAGTTGATTTTTTTGAAACTCATAACAGAATGATTACTTCTACCAAAGTTAATTAAATCAATCCTAACATGTCATATTAACCTAGAAAAATATTTTAATTCCTAAAAAGTCTCATATTACATTTATTTGGGTATTTATAACATCAATTATGTCAATATTTCATTAATAAGATAATTACTGCATCATCGTTGTGTCATAAATAAATTAAATTATATAATGTATAAAAATTACAAATAAAATACCATTATGTAGGAAATCGTATTAGCTTTCTAATGAATATTTATTGTCGAATTTATCTTATGTATTACTCTATATTAAAATGATTAACTTATTAAACATTTATTTTAACTATTTTATCACTTCTTTAAATAAATTAATAATAAATGTCCTAATCTAATCCAAGTGGGCCTAAATGGTCATATTTTATTCCTAACATTGTTTTTGGTCGAATTACACTTGTTTAATAGAATTATGACAAGTGTTAGGGTAATAATAATATCATTTTTACCCTTAATTATCCAATTTAATTTTAACCGTGGTAAAAAAAAGTAAAAAGTTACTATTCACCAAAAAAATTATTTTCATCTCATTGAACCACATTTTACTTACTGACATCAACCGTGTCTCTCGGATTTTCTAAATTCCACTCATATAAGCGGTAAAATTAAGTTTTATGAAAAATTCAGTTTTTTAACTAACACTTAGTGGTTTCACTATTCATAAAAAAATGAAATTTTCCATAAAATACAAAAAATTAGATCTAAGCTATATTTGATATTATGAATTAAAAAATGATGTCTATTTTATCAACTTCAAAAAATATCAGCTACATTAACTAAATTAAAAATTAATTCCCGTCGTCAAAACAAATAGCGTGTTTTTAAGAGATAATAACTATCAAAAGATTGACACTTGTTTATAACTGGTTTAAATGTGAAATAACATCCAATGACCAACATGTATTAAATTGTAAAAATATATTCTAAATATACTTTAAAACCACTCAAATTAATAATTTATCACTATTAATTATTTCGATTAAAAAAGTTGTTTTTAATTAAAATATAGCATGTTTTTACTATTAATTAAAATATGAAAGTTACCAGAATGATATGAAAATTTATCAAAAGTAAATTTTTATTTCATGATTCCAAATAAAAATTTTATTTTGTCAATTTGAAATTATAAACATGTAAAAAAACTATATTTAAAGTGGGTGCGCCATCAAAAGGCGGCAAAACAGCATTTTTTGAAAAATTCTTATTTTACCCGAAAAATTTATTTTGTTCTTATACCATGTTTTAGAAAATGTGAAAAAATAATAATAATGTTATAAGATTCAAAATTTAGTTAATACTATTCATAATGGCTAGTTCATAATAATATTATAATAATATATCGTTGTTTAGTAAAACCCGGTATTGCGTACAACACACGCTATCGAGGAAGGTTGTGATTGCGTGTAATGCAAGCCAAGTCAGGGTTGCGTGTTGTGCAAGAATCCTTCACTGTTTTGTATAACATAATCCAACCATATTTCATTTATATATATATATATATATACTCAATTTTGCGGAGAATAACTACTATCAAAATTGTGTGTAACACGATCCAAGAATAGTGTTGCGTATACTACAAGCTAATACGGTGTGGCGTATAGCGCAAGGTAATCTTGGTGTAGCATAAAACACAAGATATTAAAAGAATATTTTTCGTAAAATCTCGGAGTGTTACATTCTACACCCCTTAAAATGAATGTCGCCCTCAAAATTCGTCGAGGTTATAAATGGTTTACTATTCAAAGGTTTCTTTAATAGAAACCCACATCGTAAAAAGGAATACCAAAACCAATCTTTAAAAACAAAAGTATGAAACGTAACAGTTACCCAAATAAACTAATCACTGCGGTTCCACATAGGTGAAAATATGGATAAGGAAGAGAAATCTAACCATCATGTTCTGATGGAGAGTGGTAGAGAACATGGCTATGGAAAAGCCAGCAATCACAATGCCATAAATTTGTGACGATATAAGGTACCATCTGATTCATCAGATATAAGAGCACTAGGACAACATTTTTGGTTTTTAAGATCATTTCCCTGATGTTGATGAAATTGGAATTAGAAGAAATACTTTCGTGATTTTGTTATAGTCTCACAGTTGGTCGTTCTTTGGACAATTTCCACTTCATCTCTTAAATAAATGAAGTTGAATTTGTCATTCGTGATGTGTTAGCAGATCATGTGATAGAATGATGGGTTATTCCATCTGATTCAAATAAAAGGATAGCAAAAATTATCAAATATACATAAGTCCATCTATGGTGAGATTAATCATATATGGTTCCTAAAATGGACTTATACTTCTTATATTATACTGCTTAATATAATAAAACTAGTTCTTACTAAACAGGGACTTCCTATAGGCCAGTGGTAGGCGATAAAGGCCAGTCGCACTTCGGTTCTGGGTTCGATTCCCACAGCCTTGTCCGACGCGATGGGCTGTCACCCGTCCTGCAGGTTGTCCTTTTTTTAAAACTATATTACTATAACATCCCATCAATAATATCGAAAAACTTGTATCCTTATACAATACTAACTTATGTCCAACATAATCCATTCTAATCTTTAGGCTTATCCATAATACTGCATTCCACACTCATAATATAGTGAAAACGATTACCAGAGATTTAATACCATCGTTGATCCCCATATATCACAAGATATGTCTTGTTGGTCACATTCCAAACATTCAAAGGCCTTAATCATGTATTCTATTGAATACCCATTGAACCTTAGTGAAAACATGAATGCAGTTAAAAGTTAACACTTTCCACATACCAAAATCCTCAAAATTCTATATCCTCAAATCATGATATCACTTAGTCCTTATATCAATCATGAGCTCATGAATACTATCAAACATATTATATTCTCTTTATCCCTTCACTATGTCCATATCATCTGCTTTCCAAAAATATTTCAATCACTTTTAATGGTTACCGATACCATAAAATTATTGAAAACCACAACAGACCAAAACATAAATATTCCAATATTCCACGATACTATATACAACATTATTCTGGAATCCCATTACATAAACACTTAATCATTCCACCACATCGTTGTCATATTCAACATCACCAATGGTGATCGCATGTGACATCCCTTTTTCCTTTTCCTTAAGTGGTTGCTCATGTCGATCATCACTAACCCTTGGATTAGGGCATTTATTAGCATAATGCCCCATTTCCTTGCACTTGAATCATTGAAGTGTAGTAGGTTCATTCTGTGTATCCCTTCCTTTGTTTACATCATTAGACATCTTCTTCCCATCATTGCGGCATTCAAATGCCCGATGAACTTCCTTTACACATTTGAAACATTTACTTGTCCCTTTAAGACAATCTCCACCATGCTTCTTTCCACACTTTGAGCATAAGGAAACATTCATCTTCTTTTCACCATTATTCTGAGATTTCTCCTTGAACTCCATCTTTCGTTTCTTTTCAAAACTATGAGATGGAAAAGTAATACCAACTTCCATTTCTACCTTGATAGCACAACACACAATTTCTTCATAGCTACTGAAGTCTCTTATAGCTAATGACCTTCGAAGATTTGGTTTTAAGCCACTAAAGAATCGATCAACTTTACTTTCAGGTTGGATGATAAATCCATATGCATACCTTGCAAGCCTTGTAAAATTCGCTTCATATATACTAATAGATTCATCATCCTTTTTCTTTAGTTCAAGAAACTCATTCTCCATCTTTGTTCGAAGAATACGAGGGAAGTACTTATTGAAAAATACGTTCTTGAACTCATCCCATTCCATGGACTCAATTTCATCTCTTTGCCTCGTATTATTGATAAGATTCCACCATTGATCAGCTTCACCTTCCAAACAATATACTGCTAAGATGACTTTATCATGTTCAGAACATTGAAGAACTGAAAATATCTTTTCAGTGGTACTGATTCATTGTTTAGCGACAAGTGGATCAGAAGACCCAATGATAGAAGGTGGACGTTTCCTCATGAAGGACTCAATAGAATATTGTTCCCTTCTCTACTTATTTGGAAGTCCAGAATGATTCATAGCATGTGTAAGTATAATAATAAGATTTTGCACTCCATCTCCCATAACATTTGTTTGTTCAGGAGGACAATCATTGCATTGTCCATTGCATTGATCAACACGGTTCCTTCGGGTTCCAGCCATCGTCTAAAACCCAAAAAGAATAGCGTGAGAGGCCAAAATCATGCTAGGGAAAACAACATAACAAAGGGGGGGGGCACCCTCAATATATAACAACTTAGGTTAAATTCTAATATCGTTACCGTAGTTCTACGACTGTATCCTATACGTATACTTATTCTTAGGGACATCCCTAGACATACCTTAGAGATATCTCTAGGTATCTCACTAACATTTTCACATCCTAGTTTCCAAAGGATGACTAAACCTTTCCTCTGATACCAACTGCAGTGACCCGAAGCCTGACGTACATGGACATTACATTACTTTTGCGGAATACTTAGTACATAACAGAAACACACACACAAGGACCGTAATAGTTTAGTGTCTTTAGAAACTCAGAACGTAATCTTCTAATCATAGTGAAAGATCTTAAACATCTCCCATAAAGATCTTCCCTTTTATTCTTACCTAAGACCTTTCTTTATATCCTGGGGAAAAGAAAATATAAAATTACGAGCTCAAATGCTCAGTAAGGGTAATGAAAAGAAATATCAATCACATCATATTCATAAGAACATAACTTTTGAAAATCTTAACCAGAAAAAGAGATCAGAAATTCATAACATGGGGTAAATCATAGTAGTGAAATGTAATCCCAATAATCATAACTTAAATCATGAAACATTGTGGCATACACACATAATCATAGAGAATCATTTCTTATTAGTCAAGAATCATTTCCAAGACTATCTTAGTGGACAAAGTCCCTTTCTGAACCGAGTTCACTCCTGGTTTCAGTCCTGTTTCACTGAACCAGTATAACCTACCATTCCAGCCATGTCTATCTCATGAGATATAAAATCTATACCCAATGCATTGGAGGGAGATATAGGTCCCACCCATCTCATAATGATACCATTCTTATGTGTGCCACAAAATCATAAACCATACATCATAGCATAACCCATGTAATAAAAATGGGAATCTTAAACATCATGACATCATAAAACAATTCATATAAGATAATGAAATTCATAAAGATAATTCCATCACATCAAAATCAAATAAATGTAATAATAGGGATTAAAACAGAACCCTTTATTATCGTAGATGAAATATAATTTTGATAAAACACTTGAACTCCATTCTTGAGGGAAATATCCTTTCAACTTCAAAAACATTTTTCATTTCTTAACATGTCATTCAATTTTAAACTAAAAGAAGTTGATTAAAAATAAACTTGAAAATTTGTAAAGGAAGATTCTAGGAAATTTTGTTTTAAAAATCCATTCATTCCATATAAGTTAAAAAAACATTCTTCGTACTTTTTTCAGAAAAGTCAAAAAGTACCTCGTACAAAAAACGACAAAAGATTCCTTTCATATGTTTTACTAAAAACTCACCGAAGGGTAAAATTGGATTTAAACAATTGTAGGTGGATGTAAATAACATTACATGTTGAGGAAACATGGATGTGGATGACAAAATACACAACAGTAAATACCGAAGTATAAACAATCTCAGATAAAAATGAGATTGTGATATTTCACTTACCTCAGGTCTGATTTGACTCATAAGTGTCTGAACCTCCTGTATAATGATTTAAATAATTTTATTGACTTATTCCAGAATCATACTCATTGTTATGATATCATATATGGTTCACTTATGACTGTATATTACCCGTTCTTTTGTAAATTCCATGTTAAAGAGTGTTTTGGGTAAAATCGTTTCATTTGTCATCCGTGTTTTGACTTGTAATTATTCATATGATTACATAGATCACGATTATATAATTAAATAATATAAAACATTATTTATATATAATATATATTAAGAATATACATATATATAATAGATCGATAAATGGAATGAAATACACCGTTCATGGAGACGGTAGGCCGTACGTACGCATGAACGCTGTTTTCTTTTCCTTATTGAGTTGAATGGAATTAAGTAGATGACATACATATATATAAACATAAATCAAGAATAATTATTATGTCATATATTCCATTATTAATTATTATATATACTTTATAATCATTCATGAATGGTTAACGTGGAGAACGAATCTCATCGCGTTGTGAAGACGGTAGTCCGTACGTATGCACGAACGATGATATCATCTTCATGATCGTGGAATTGTATTGGAGTGTATGTATACTATTTCAGAATCAATATCACTTTACAATAATCATATATAGTTATTATTTATACCATTATACCCATCCAAGTAAGGTGGTGGTGGAAAATAGATTACACCACGGCGTGGAGACGATATTCCGTACGTACGCACGCGCGGCGATTTCGATTTCCGTAGGATGGAATGAAGGTGAAATAGGTTTGTTTCATAATTATAATAACATATCAGTATATGAGTGATACTGATGTTATTACTTCATAATGAAACAACCTTAGAATAATAAGTGGAAGAAGAAATAGATATGAAAGAATCGGTAACGGACATTACCTCTTCTTTGAAGCGCCTCTTTGAGATCTCTTTTTAGGGCACTAAAATTTGTCTTTGAGGAAGCCCAAAACCTCTAGAATGTTTCTAGGGAAGTGGAGAGGGGAAATTGGCAGGGTTTGGCCTAGCATGAAGGCCCAAAGTGGTGTGAGGAAGAGGGGGAGGAGGTGCCCTTTTATAAGGGAGGAGAGGGGTACCTTTGGAATAACTAAAAATATTATTTTATTATAAAGTCATATTCGGTTTTTTATAGCTCCAAATTGTGTTATTTAGAAGCTAAGGTGGGGTTGGGTCGAAATCCTCTCATCCAATAGAATTTAGACAAGTTTAGGTCATTATATTAACCTTATCGTTTAGTTTTAACTCTTAGTTAATTAGATTGACATTTACCATTTCACTTTGTATTTTTATATTATATAGTTAATAAACTTACAATATACATCCAATGGGCCCCCCAAGTGGTCCATTAATGATACACCTATCATGATATAAGTATCTTGGCTGAACCTTAGATTTTTAGGAATAAAATAACAATCAATAATATAATATATTTTTTAAAAAACTATTTTATGTCAATTTTTGACACTATTCAATAGTTGATTTTTTTGAAACTCATAACAGAATGATTACTTCGACCAAAGTTAATTAAATCAATCCTAACATGTCATATTAACCTATAAAATTAGTTTATTTCATAAAAAGTCTCAAATTACATTTATTTGGGTATTTATAACATCAATTATGTCAATATTTCATTAATAAGATAATTACTGCATCATCATTGTGTCATAAATAAATTAAATTATATATTGTCTAAAAATTACAAATAAAATACCATTATGTAGTAAATCATTTTATATTTCTAATGAATATTTATAGTCGAATTTATCTTATGTAAAACCCCATATTAAAAATGATTTACTTATTAAACTTTGATTTTAACTATTTTAACTCTTCTTTAAATAAATTAATAATAAATGTCCTAATATAATCCAAGTGGGCCTAAATGGTCATATTTTATTCCTAAGGTTGTTTTTGGTCTAATTACACTTGTCCAATAGAATTAGGACATGTTCTAGGGTAATAATAATTTCATTTTTACCCTTAATTACCCTATTTACTTTTAACCGTGGTAAAAAAAGTAAAAAGTTACTATTTACCAAAAAAATATTTTCATCTCATTGAACCAGATTTTACTTATTGACATCAATCGTGTCTCTCGGATTTTTTAAATTCCACTCACAGAAGCGGTAAAATTAAGTTTTATGAAAAATTCAGTTTTTTAACTACCCCTTAGTGGTTTCACTATTCATAAAAAAATGAACGTTTCTAGAAAAATACCAAAAATTAGATCTAAGCTATATTTGATATTATGAATTCAAAAATGATGTCTATTTTATCAAATTCAAAACATATCAGCTACATTAACTAATTTAAAAATTAATTCTCCTCGTCAAAACAAATAGCGTGTTTTTAAGAGATAATAACTATCAAAAGATTGACACGTGTTTATAACTGGTTTAAATGTGAAATTACATCCAATGACCAACATTGTATTAAATTGTAAAAATTTATTCTAAATATACTTTAAAACCACTCAAATTAATAATTTATCATTATTAATTATTTCGATTGAAAATTTTGTTTTTAATTAAAATATAGCATGTTTTTACTAATCATCAAAATATGAAAGTTACCAGAATGATAGGAAAATTTATCCAAAGTAAATTTTTATTTCATCATTCGAAAGAAGAATTTTATTTTGTCAATTTGAACTTATAAACATGTATAAAACTAGATTTAAAGTGGGTGCGCCATCAAAAGGTGGCAAAACTGCATTTTTTTAAAAATACTTATTTTACCCAAAAAATTTATTTTGTTCTTATACCATGTTTTAGAAAATGTGCAAAACGAATAATAATGTTATAAGATTCAAAATTTAGTTAATACTATTTATAACAACTAGTTCATAATAATATTATAGTAATATATCGTTGTTTAGTAAAACCCGGTATTGCGTACAACACACGCTATCGAGGAAGGTCGCGATTGCGTGTAATGCAAGCCAAGTCAGGGTTGCCTGTTGTGAAAGAATCCTTAGTTGTTTCGTATAACATAATCCAACCATATTTCATTTATATATATATATACTCAATGTTAAGTAGGATAACTATTATCAAAATTGTGTGTAACACGATCCAAGAATAGTGTTGCGTATACTGCAAGCTAATACGGTGTTGCGTATAGCGCAAGGTAATCTTGGTGTAACATACAACACAAGACATTAATTAAAAGAATATTTTTCATAAAATATCGGGGTGTTACAGTTATGTATGATAATATTATTATATTATTAGTGTGCAACATAAGATTTCAAAGAAACTCATTGTTGCGTATTGGGTATGCCATCGAGCATAGCATTCCCTTTAAAGAAGTATTAACATTTTATTCACAAATAATGAAAACATTAGAATGTAATATTATTTATTAACTTGGGATGTTACAGTTATGAAATAGATATTCCCATGATTTGACTAGTATGGTATCATTCCAATTTATTTTTAGAAGTTATCCTATATTCCAATAAAGTATATTACATCGTTTGTCCCAAAAATTTTCGATTTTTATATATTTTTTTCTCCATGACTCCATTAGTCTATCTATTTTAAAATTTAACATAGATATTATTGTGTTGATTTTACTATGTTGATGTCTTTTGATGAACTCCATAAACACATAAATGTGCCAACAAACCTACTGAAAAAATGAGTCCCTTAATCACTAAAAATATTATAAAAAACTCCTAACAAAAAATTCTTTCTCTTGAAAAAACACATACAACACCAGCATCATCTCTTCTAGTGTCTTCAAAATTAACCCATATTTAAACATTGTGAAAAAACCAAAAAAAATTAAGGTTTCAGAATCAAAATGGGAAAGGGTCATGTGAAATCTATATCCCAGTCATAAAAAATTAATTTTTTTGGGTTTTCTCAGAATCTCTTGTATTTTATAGATTTTCTTGTTATTTGACAGAACCCAAATAATTTAAAAAATCACTAGATTCCTCAAAGATTTTAAGACAATATATATATATATATATATATTTATACGACAATCCTAGTATTCTATTGAGGTCCAAAGTGGACTCTATAATCTGTCTTATAGAACAATACAAGTATATAATTCTTGTCACTATTATTAAATCATCTTCTTATCATTTTATCTTTGCATATTTAAATTGTGGTGTGTTTTACAAAATATACACCATTGACTTATATTTGAGGCTAAGAATTATTTTGGTGTTTATGTGAGATGAAAATTTGGACATTAATTCATAGTTTACCATAACATCATAAGATGGAACCTATCATTAAACCAAAAATAACATCCATCATATAATAAGGTAATTAAATTAAGCCTTATCTAGAATTTCTACATTATATTTATTGGGAAGTATGTTGAAATTAAAATCCACCTAGTTCTCCTCCCAAATATTGTATTTAATCATTAAAATAAATAGTTTAAGTAGAACCATCCATCTAAATATCCTTTTATTATCTTCCACCTTCATCATTATGTTCCCAATAGTTTGATGATTATAAAAATAGAAACCATTATCCCCTTATGGTATGATATTAATTTATCCAAAGAAAAAACAAGCACTAAAAATTATGCTCCAGTAGTTGTGATGTTGTTTAAGGAATCATATATTTTTCTAGATACATTATCAATGACACAATGTGTTACTTTGATCCATTAAGTCAAACATTCTCCATCCATCATGATAGAAACCTCACAAATTATATCAAAGGGATACTTCCAAGTGGGTGACGACATCAATAATAGTGCAAGAGACTTGGTCTTGATTTCTTTAAATCCTCCAAAAATCATGATTAATATTCAATTCATTAACATTTATGAGTAACATATATAGTTCATGTTAAATCTTAATAATACCTTTAAAAATATTTTATGAAATCATATATGTATTTGAAAAAATCATACATGATTCAAGCATGTTGTATTCGGTAAATTTTCTATCACTATAACTTTTGAGTCACCCAACATAATGTGTTAATGTTTTTTAATATAAAATAGTAATAATACAATTTATAAAATGTAATGGGTCTTCTATAAATTTAAAATGAGGATCCCTTCATTGTTTGTTTTCATAAAAATACCCAAATTTTAGAGCTATGATCAAAAGAAATTCCAAATTCATAAAAATCATCTAAAAATTGTTTACAATCACATTAAAATTAGAGAAAACATATCTACCATGAATTTTTATAAATTACATAGTACATAAAATTAATTTAATTGGAATCCTATATAGGTAAATCTACCTTAAGTATTGGTAAAAGATGTCTTCACATGATCATTCGGTGTAATGATCACTTAAAAGTAACCTAAAAATCAATATATAACGTTTTAATGAGTCTATATTGAAAATAATTTTAACATGTGGTTAATGAAGGTAATTTGGAAATGACTATTCCTACAATCCTAGTTTAGTTTCATATATTATATATATACTCTCCTACTCTTCCAAGTTCTAATAGGGATCTACTAATTGTTATCATTTTTTATATGGTTAGTATATTTTTATTTGGAACTATGAGTATGAAAACGAAACATTTTGAGTCAAAGATGGGATATATTATAATTATTTCTATCATTTTTTCTATATCTTTCTTTTGATGCCTTTATAATTCTTTTGTTGAGTAAATTATTTGGCTTTGTAGTTTTTTTATAATCTTCCTTATGAAAAATTATATTCATCAATATTTGGGTATATATTAATTTAATATCTCCTAGAATCCATCCAATTGAATAAAAAATTCTCCAAAAATTTCAATCACCCAATTTTAATTGCCTAATTATTGGTTTCTACCAATGATCAATAAAAAAATATAATATTCCATGATGTACATATGTTTTATTTAAGTTGTAATTGAATTCAATTCTCGGATGGGGGGTGATTTTAATGTTTAAATGAGACATGTATTTCTCAAGGACAAATCATTAAATTCTTATATAGAATATGAATGATCATATTCATAATTAAAAATCAAAAAATTAAATCCACCAATGAATTCATATGTATCCTATTTTTACATGTAATAAAAAATTGAGTTCATTCCAATCATATTACATACGAATTTTAATTCATAATTATTTTTCCAAAGTTAATATATCATTGAAAATATATTCTTGTTCACTGTGATCATCATCCTCAAGGTGTTGTAGTGTAATAATTTTCATATCCATCAAAGGGTACTTCATTGAATCAATGTTTTTTAAATGAAAAAAAAATATCACTAAATTATACACTGAGAGATCCCTCATGTACATTGATTATGGGATTATATATGTTTAAAATTTCTCTACCCAATATTATGGGTGAATATGATGTCGTATTATCATCCTCCATGTTCAGTATATAAAATCCATCTAGAATGATTGGAATTATTACTCTGAATATAACATATTCAATAACTCATACCAAAAATGTAGTATATATATTTGCAAGTTGAATAACCACTCATATTTTCTTATGTTTTACCATATATAAAGAATTCATAAAAAATTATGGGTTAAATTTATTGACCAACCTATATCATATGGATCATATTTAATAGAAATATAATCAATATTAAAATGGATATAATTTCACCCTAGATACTGACACCTGATATGCTGATGTGTTTTGATCAAGGACAAATCACTTCTCCCAATGTTTATCCTTTCATTCCATTAATGTCGAAAATTTTATTATATAGATAATTAAATATAATATGATACTTTTAATTTGATTGAGATTTTATGGGAATATGATATTTATTTCCTGTTTCTAAAAATTCTCTAAAATTTCATGTGGAATTTCTTCCGATTTTATCATTATTGATATCATTATCCATGAAGGGAATGGAAATAGAAGATCAATTTTTCAATTTCTATTTATTCAAAGGTTTCTATAATATTTATTATATATATCTTTATATTATTATTTTCACTTCATCTCTAGACAGATCTTAAGGTTAGAATTTCGTTCCTCGTATTCATTATCATTAGTGATATGGTAGTTTTTCTAGATCAGAGATGTATTCATGGGGTGAATATCCATTCCACATACAACTAACAGTAGGATAACATTACCTTTATTGTTTTTAATTGTTTGAACGTCAAATTTCCTATGGTTTTTAAAAAATATCACATAATCACTTTGGTTATTTAATTTCTTCATTTCATTCTGTAAAAATAGATCTATTGATACTTGTTATTTTCGTTGTTATTTTTATATTAGTTATGTTTTGACCATATTATCTAATTTGTTAAAATAAATTTTTTTAATCTAGTTGTGTGAAATTATTTTGGTATGTCTATTGAAATGGTAGGGATATTTTGTACTAGTTTATATATGGTGGACTGAACTAACTTGGTTAATTCCTAAATCTATATTATACTATGAAATATTCTATCCATTCCAAACATTTCTTTAGAATATTCTTCGACCAACGATATGTCACATAACATTCAGTTCCCTGAACCTCATCACGTTGGTCTTTATAATGATTCAATAAAGAAAAAAACATCATAACTTTTATAGTTCTTGCTGTTAACATTACTTCTCAAAATATATTTTTATAATAAAATTGGTTATATCATATATAATATACTATTCTAAGGGGGATGATTCATAAGACATTACCTCATATATTCCTCTAGTAATAGTACCTCATATACCCAATTTTTGGAAATTTTGGGATCACTTCTTTATCAGTTATAATTTATTCAATAGTTATTTTTAGTGCAATATGATCATGAGACTGCATATATAATATTCCTATCACATCCAAGATAAATATTATTGAAAAAGGATAGGATTTCATTCTATTTAATGGATTGACTGTTGTATATTTCAATAATATTCCTAAACCTCCCCCATTACATAAATAGAGTCTCTCAAAGAACACTTTCTTACATAATAGATTTACTTATTGATTATTACTATTGTTAATGTGGGTAATAAAATTTCAATATATATCATCTACTAACAACATTACATTTAATATATATTCTTTTAAAATTGATATAAGGTATTTGATATATTTCTTTAAGGGAAACCTCAATTATAAATAAATGATCAATAAATATTTCTCTAATAACCATATCATTTCATATGATGGTATTCAATGAATTATCCATTTTATAATATATTTGTTGAAATGTTTTTATGAATTCAAATATATTGAATATTACCAAATAAAATATCAATAAATTTATAATAAAATAATTTTATGATTAAAAGTCTTGTTTTTTCAAAAGAAGTAATTTTTAGGGTTTATGAATTTCTATTTTAAAAAATATATTTATCTCAATTACAAATAATTAATGAAATATATTTTTAATTTATAAATAATCCTTCATTCATAAATAATATAATGTTTATGAATTAATATAAAATCAATTTCATTAAAAAAAAATTATTTTTAGACAACTACAATTATTTGCACAATGTGTTTTTAACATAATAAATTCAATTATATATTGGGGATTAATTATCATGTTGAAATGATTATATTTTAAATTAAATGTAATTTTTTCATTCATCTATAAATTTTTATTATACAAGGAATTTAACATAACTTAGTTTTATTCATTAAAATGTATTTAAATAAACCATTCTCATTTCATTTTTCACATATTATAAAAAATTATTTTCTTATACTTAATGAAAATGAATTTTATAAAATGGATTATAAATATATTATTATATTTTCAAATCATTTTTAATCAAACTACATGATGTTTATATCATAATGAATATTTAATGTAATAAAAAAATTATTACCACTATTAGTGTTAAAAGGGGTATATTGGAAGGAGTTAGTCTAAGACATAAGAGTTAAAAATACGCATGTATATATATTATTTTTGTAAAATTATTTAACCTTATATTTTTTTATCTATAAATATTATTAATTTTTTCCCACTTTCACATGAATGTGACCTTAAATTATTAAATTATTTTATGTAATCCCAGGGTTTTCACTCCCCTTACTTATAATAGGGAGCCTCTTATCCACCCTTTTTAACCCAATTTTATTGTTTTATATAAACCTAAACCAACCCAAAATCCTTCAAAAATTCATTCTTTTAATTATTTGTCCCTTTTTTACCAATATATTGTTTTCATAAGCCTTAAGTTGTATGCTAGAGTATCTCTCTCAAAGAAATGATAATTGTCTTAATTGGCTCTTTCAATGATGGTCATTTACTCTACATACCATAAATCTATTATATATATCCTTAATAATAAATCAAGTGTAATTATAATAAAAATATGTTTATTTTCATATTTTTACAACCATTATCAGTATCCTCTCTATCAAAAGGGAAATGAATATACTACCGATGAATATATGTAGATTTCCGCCTCAAAATATTGATATGATTAATATTAATTCAACATATTTTATGGAATGTAATTTTGTTTTATTTATTTTTTATATATGATATTTAGGAAGTAATTATTATTTTATAATTATAATATCTTTTATATATTCGTACCTTCTTATACATTGGAAAATGATTACTCCTCTCATGTGTACTTGTGGACTACAATATCCACGAGCCGATGTTATTTATTTTCTATTTACAATTTATTTGAATGGTTTTAAAAGGGTAAATAATGAATAAATATTATACTTATAAAATTATTAATATTCTATAGATTATAGATCCAGTATGACAGTACAAGGACCATAATTGTCGAACTGAAACATACATGAAAAATGAATCGGTTAATACAGAGAATGATGACAATAATTAATGTATTTTAATGAATCTGTGATAATATGTTACAATTAAAACATGTAAAATTTTATATGTATTAATATGGTTCTATTATATAATTATAATAAATTCGAATTTTATTATTCATGAGATTAAAAGAACTTATGAAGAAAGTTGGTCTAAAAATAAGGGTTTATTGTCTCACTTTTGTTTCTATGAGACATATTCCATATTAAACATTTATTTATTTCATGGGGGTGTATACCCGTTTGATATATTATAGAAATAAAATATCAATATTAATTTTATTTTATTTTTAATTTTTTTTATTTATTTCAATGGGGTTATTATTCAAAAGTTAGTAGAACATTAATGGTTTTATTGAATAGTATCACATAAATCCATGATTGTTTGTTATTAAAGTTTTGATGAAAAAATGATATGATATATATCTAAAAAATATTATTTATTTTATTATACTATGCTTATTTCTATAATTTATAATTTTTATTTTTATTTTCCTCTTTATATTTACACATAATTATGAAAGAATATATTTTGAGGAAAAAATGAAGTTATTTCTCTCCTCAACTCAGAATCATTTTTTTCATGTTTATTTATTATAATATGATTTAAATAATATTTTTAAATTTATACAAATAGTATTTAAATTTAATTTTAACATTATTTTACTCCTTAATAAAATTTAATAGGAAATGTTATTTTAAAATTTACCATACAACACAATTTTTTATTGTCTTGACTACTTACACTGATGATTCCATTACAAGTTTCCCTCTTTACATTAAAATAAAATGTGTTTCTTAATATAATTGATATTTTTATATTTTAATTAAGTTATTTTAAAAATTAATGGTTATTTTACTCAATAAATATTATTTAATATTTTAAAATTATTTTTATCAAGGACAATATCCTTTAATGTTTCATAGGATGGACTTAGGTTATGGTTCAATGTTACCATATTTATTCTTTATCTATATGGTTAATCAAAATTAAATTGAATTCTTGATGAAACCCATTATATTTTACATGATGAATCTTTGATTGAATGATAAAAAATTTATTGATAAAGTGGAATACATATGAATGGATTATGATTATGTAATGGGTGGGTATGTTAATTCCATTGAACACAATGGGTAATGTATAATGTTAATAAAAACAAAGGGTACAAAAAAAGTTATCACATTAATGAAAAAAGAAACACATGATGTTATAAAAAGAACAATAGAGGGTAGAGGAGAGGTTATTCTTAGCCCAAAGAGGGAACATAAGTGGTTATCCCAATACAAATATGTGATAAACATATTAGATTATAGACATGAAAATTTATTTCTAGGATTATAATTATTCTAAAAAAATCTCCAATATCTATGTCATGTTCTTTGCTTTATGATAACATCTCATGGGCCATGATATTTTATTCACTTATTATTCATGTCTTATGAACAATAAAATCATTATTCCTAGATTAATTTTTATTATCTATGAATTCTTTGTTAAGATATTATAATTTTTAGATCATGTGATCATACCCTTATACTTATCATATACTAATGTATAGTAATTTTTTAATATCTCATATGTCTACCATTAATGTGAATATGATATCACCCTTAGTTATGTTCTATTTTCCATATATATAAAAAAGGTTTAAATATGGGTATCACTATGAAATATACCTTGTGATAATACTTTTTGTGGATATTGAAGATAATTCATGAAAGTATATGATTATGTATCTAGTGTTAAAAAAAATACTTTTATAGTTTTGGGATTTCTATTTTTATGAGTTGAGTGGAATAATCATCTAATATAAATAGTTTTTTTGTATGTAATGTTTTTGGATCCTTAATCCAAGTCATTTGATTATCAAATCTATGAACTATAAAATTACACCTTAAATGATAATTTCAATGAGAATGGGAGAGTTTGTAACTTCAATTTCATATAATCCTATGGTATTTATATCCAAGAATAAAATAGTGAGTTACTAAATGTTATTATTGGGTGTCCCACCTTTATTACAATGGAATTCATGAAATAATTTTATTTAAATAGTTTTTTATTAAAATTAAATTTATATGGTATGAATGTAAATTTGGATGTTATGATTCCCAATGTGTAGTTCACAAAGATATATTATATTTTGGTAAGGATTTAATTCCATGGTTTTATGATACCTCTAAATACATTTATTTTCATTAGGATTTTATAGGAAAATATCCTCAAACTCATTATTCAAATTTACATTTATGAGTTTTGTTATTAAAGTTATCTGAATAATAATTTCAAGAGAAAAACTTTTGTTATTACTAGATCTGTTCAGACACAAGAAGATTGTTTTTTAGTACCACTTTACAAGAAATAGTTACATGTTTTGGACACACCTGTTTATGGGTGATTCAGAAAGATTATTGAAACACTATATTACTAATTTGGTGTAGTAAAAACGACAGGGTTTCATATAAAATGGGTGGAAAAAACTAAACATCACTATTTTTTAGAAAAGTGGATATTATTTTGATTATTTATGAATGAAATTGGAAGAAATATAAGAAAATATATTGAAACCAGGTAGGGGAATGGTAATGTGTTAGGTTTGGGTATTGAATTATGATACAATCACAGTCATTAGAAAAGTATTATCATCTTATAGTTAATTATTAAATGAAATAATCCTTATTAATTTCATCAAACACCCTATATTCAATTATATTGTTAAGAATATTATTTCTATAAGAAATATTTAATTATTCTTCTATTATATGTGCTTTAATATGGTATTAATGAAACCTGAATTTTTAAATAAACCTCGTTTACTACTGTAGTCTGATATGGATTTGGTTTTCCTAAGAAAATATGATGTAACCCACCTCTTGAAAAATGATATATTAAATTATATACCTTTTACTTTCCATCCTATCCTATTGAATTATATATTCCCAAAAATACATATAAGGTTATATGTTATTTATGGACATGTTGTAACACAATTAGAAAATATAAAATATAATCTTTATAAAAATAATAAATTGTCAATGTAAACTAAAATCAATCAAAAAAATTATTAAAATTTTATTCATTGATGTTCTCAACTCATGCATTATAAGTGGTAATGTTTTCATTCAATAATAAATGTAGGATTTGACCCCATAGTATAGGTATAATAGTATAATAATATGTATAATAATAAATTATAAAAAAGTTGTAATGAACACATTAAATGTTAGGAACAACAGAATACAATGCATCTATAGAGTTTTCTACCTTCTTCCACACGTTAAACCATTATTTTCAATTATACATTTGTCATTGAACATAAAGAGTAAAATATTCCATTATGTATGATTACTTAAATTTTAAAATTCTTTCATTTTCTTAATGATCATTCTTCATAGTCATATTTCAATCCTCCCCAAAATCTATAAAATTGTTTTTCTCAATATTGACCAAATTGTAAATTTTTGATTAAAATTGATAATAGTCCAATTATTATTCCATGAATATTTAATCATGATCCTGCCCAAAATATCAATTAGAAATTATGATTTATATTTTTCTGTTAAATTAATTTTGTCAATTATGAATGAATTTTATGCAAGTTGACGTGGAACCCTAAATCACCAGCATGGAATCTAAATGAACCTTCCAAACCCCCCATAGTCACACACTTTGGTGTAATTCAGGAATGGGATGAACCATTAAAAAATTTATTCCTTAATTATAAATTTTAATCTTGTCCCTTAAGAAGTGAGAAAACAAAACATACAATTTTTTAAATTTCAAAATAGAATGAACCTAATAAATTCATCCCACATAGGGATGAACCATATGAATCTATATTAACATAATTATGATCATTATGATGGATTTTTATACCGTATAAAAATTTTGATTTTGAATTTTATAATCCTTTTAATCATAAGGGGTTTTATAAATTTCATCCCCACAAATGAATATAGACTCAGCTCTCTTCCAAACATCAAAAAATACATAAAAAATTATATATACATACAATAGTTTATAGATAATAAATAAATATATTAAATTATCTATTTAAATTTTTTTTGGAAACATTAAAAAATTTACTGAGTTTCTATTTTAATTTCAAATATCTATATAACTAAAATAATTAATTAAAACAAGGTCATAAATTTAAATGAATATTAACAAAATATAATTCATTTATTAAATTTTTCAACCACTCAAACTGTATAATATTGTAAAAAAATTTAATGGGGGGTTTGTAATAAAAAGTGGAATTTGCGTAGTAGTAAACACTACACCATGGAGCTACCTTAGATTATGCTTCCAATCTAGTATATACCCATCAATAATCCCATGAATACATTACTATGGTAGTGTATTCTCATATTCATCACCCATTATGTCCACCCTCAAACACCATTCATTTTGTGAAGCCCTGTATTTGGGGAGATTTGACCATCATAATGAAATTTCCTTCGAAGATAAAATATTGTCTCAAGAATTAACATAAATTTTCTCATAGTTTCTAATAAATCATTAATAATCATTGTTTTATCTTTCTCAAAATATCATTTTCTATAATTAAATCTCTTTATGAATTCAATAACCAGATACAGTATTTTAACAAACACTTACATTACATTAGTTGATGAATAAAATATATATAAATAAGTAATTCTAGTTAAAAATATAGAATAATCATCAGAATCCTTGTAATAATTCTATGTACATTCATGAAAAAAATAACATTATTTAAAATAGATCTAATCTAAACAACAAAAAATACTCATGTCAAGGGAATATGAACACATTACGTATTTCTAGTTTTCACAAGCTATAAGGACTGAAATAATATTCCCTTAAAAATTGAATCTTATCTAGGAAAACATCCAATATACTAGTTATGTGTCATCCATTCCATGAAAGATGAGAAATCAAGTGATCGTGGAGCCTAGAACTAAAATTAATGGACAAAACAGTCCAATTTCCTTGACTAAGTATCTCATGAATATTTTTATTCATTGTAGAAATGATTTCAGAGACCAAATAAGAATGCTTAATAGGGATGCAAATTTGAGGGGAAAGAACAAAAAATGAATGGATCATTATTTTGGCTATAATTTTACCATTAGGTTTATTAAAAAAGTTATATGAGGATTGATCAAAACAGTTATGATTTTTCGTAGTGAGCTAAGCTAGAGATTGAAATCATCATTTTTGGGAGCTATCTATATTCAACATGATCATAAATATTTATTTTCCTTTTCATTATATTTTTTTATTTGATTATTTGGGTCTTTTGTGGATCTTAATGAATATATGAGAGTTTAATTTATTATTTTTTATTTTATTGAAACAATTTTAGTGCTTCCTTTGTTTTTTTCAATTTACATAATTCTTACCGGATGAATTTTTAATTGGAACTCTTTTAATGTGAGTCAATTAGAGAGAGTGGAAACTACCAATATCATAGGTGTGTTAGAATAATTACTACTGGGAAAATTCATATGATGTGTGGAGCATTAATGGGATTTAAAACCACATAAATTAAATTACTCATAACATTGATAACGTTAGTGAGGTTTTTTATGGAGTGAAACACACACACACATATGATTTTAAATCACACTAGTATGGGACTAACAAACACACACTAGGAACCCCGACAAAGGGAGGTAGTGGAAACACAACAAAATGGAATTGGAAACCCATTGATCCTTGGGGGAGAGTTATGAATAATTCTATGGACCTGAATTAGCAATATCAATAATTAGATACCATCAGTCAAATGGTTTCATTAGATAGTTTGTGGTCGTATCTATTAATATTTTAAATATTAGTACATTGGAAGATGTTTTTTTATTGACATAATCTTCCCTTTTACGTGACTTTACACTCTATTTAAGGTGAATCACTTAGTTATTAACTCATAATAAGGCCCTATAGATTATAGTCATCCAATAAACTTGACACACTTCAGTTACACTGTACATGTTTATGATTTATGTCAAAAAATAAAAATGAGATCATTGGTAATTTCTATCTTTGGGATTGATCTAGATCCCCAGTATATATTATTTTGTGATTGAATTTACATTAAAAAGATAACTTATATCACATTAAACATAATAATAAGTTCTAATTGGGTGAAATAATGTCCTTACTCATAATACAAATTATTATATCTCCATGAAATTGGGGAAATAAAATCCTTTTGATTGGATTTACTATTCAATGTTTTTTGTCTACTTATCATTGTCTTTATACAATTTTACATTTCTTATAATTAAATTATGTTGTAAACAATTTATTATAAAATCAGTTTATTGAAGTTCATTCACATTTATTAAAATGTTTGAATGAATAAGGAAACTGTTTACTTGACCACATACCCATTATTTTTTAGTGGAAAATACCCTAAACTTCTCTACCTTGATTAAAGTGTATTTACCTTAATATCCACTTTATTTAATTAGATTCCAATTTTATTTCTTAATATTTACCATTATATGAGTGTGATAGATTTATTTTAATTTTATTATTCACATGTTACGGAAATATGGATATGTCACTATAATGATGGGTGGGCCTTGAATTATATATCTCTAATATATATTGTGTAAGGATGTACATATCCTGAGATAAGAATATTTATAGGACTATGGAGTATCCCCAATAAAAAATTCATATTGTATTGGAGAGTAAACCTAATTTAATTTGAAATTAGTAGTCAGGGGTAAATCCAATCTGTTATGTTTTGATGAACATAGTATATATCCTTGACACTTTTTATTATAATTTATGCACAATAATGTCATGTGTTCCTATTATATGATACAAAAATTCATGATCATCATCATGAGATCTCATATAATTATACCAGGAATTCATTATTCTTTCAAGATCATCAATTTTTAGGTATTTATTCCATATCATATAATTAGGATTTCGAAAGTCACGATCACATCTTATGATTATATATTCTTATTTTTTATTCATTCCAATTATCTCATGACCAAAAATATCACATTTTTTATTTATTAATAACATTATTGTATATCATTTTTTATGTTTTATTAGAAACATTTATTTTGATCTCACTCTTTTCTTATGTTTCTAGATTTTCTAAGGTGATTATATGTGTTAATGTGATATTGATCAATTAATAAGTGGTCTTATATGAATGGATTGAGTGAATATTATAGGTTTGTGATGTAGTTTTTATATATTTCATAAAGACATTAAAATTTTTATTGTGGGAGTTGGTTTTAATTTCATGTAATATATAAAATTATGTATTCATATCACTAGTTTCATATGATCATGTTTAGGGGCATATCAATTTTGTTCATAGTAGAGTTTTATTATTTTGTGGAATTATAGTTGATAAAAAAAATTATATTGAATTATATATATACATAAATTAGCTACATATTACTAGGATAAATATAAATAACATGACCACATAGTAGTATAATTTCCAATGTATTTACGGTAATTCATAACGAAATATTCTATATGTAATTTTTAGCAGTGCATTACTTTTTTGATTTTTTTTTGAAAATAGGGAAAAAATATGTAAGAATTTATTAATGAGTAAATATTGAGAGGTCATAATTGATGTTGAGTTCTAGAATGTGACATCATATATTTCCAATTATTTTTTTAATAGTTTTCATTTAAATTACATTTGTAAAATAAATTTATTCAGTTTGGTGTTTAATGATTTAAACCATGACAATCTTTATGTAATTATTATATATGAAGTAAAAATAAAATATTATGAAATAATAATAATTTCCTTTTATCTCATATTAATATATGATATTATAAATTTTATTCTTCTTATTTATTTTTAATAATGCACCCAATAGTTATATTCAGTTTGATTGAATAAGTATATTTAATTTATTTATCGTAATAGAAATTTATTAATAATAAATATTTAGAAAAATGGAATTGTAAAATATATTTTAATTAATAAAGGATTATTATTATAGTTATAATGAAACTTTCTAAATAAATTACTCATATATATGGTTTTATTTTCATAAACTAATTTAGATAGTTATTGAACAATTAGAATCTAATTGTAAACATACTATTGGAAATGTTTCTATAATGATATAATTACTACATATGACCATTAAAATTATAAATATAAGGTTATATGGAATTTTTAGTGCATCCTATGATAGAAAAAAAAAATTATATTATATTTCTATACTTTTTTTAATAATTTTACATAAATTGAATGTTTTAATTATTTTTGTCATATTCAATACAGATGTTTTTTATCAAAATATTTCATTTTAAAATATTATGTATTTGATTTACTGTAAAATAATAAAATTATTTAATTTCATTTGAAAATATAATTTATTATATATATACATATGGAATTATTATCACCAATCATATATTATATTTAGACAATGTAGTCCTTAGAAAAGAAAAATGGTCAATGAACTAACATTACATAATATTATATATAAAATGTAAATTAATCATCACACTGAATTTATTTTCAAAAATATTTATTTTAAATAAAAATTTGATTTAATTAGTTTCAATTTTTATAAATAGTTATCTTTTTTAAATTCAAAATGTGAATAATATCATAGAGATCATTTCTCTTGTATTTGAAGGGAAAAATTATTTTATGTGGATTGAAAACACAAAGCTTTTTTGTATACAATTAATTAAATTACATTATGGTGATATAATCACGACTAAAAATATTGTTATTATTTTCAATAATTAAAATGTATTTGATAATTAAATTAAATCATTGAAAAATAAACTAAATTTCCCAACCTATGATAAATTCTCAGTAAATGTGTTATATGAAATTATTATAAAAGTATATTTGATTCTTTACATAAAATAAAGTGTCATTGAGATTCTATTCAATTTTGGTAAATTTTAAATAACTATTAAATATATATTGTTTAATTATACACTAGTAAAAGTCATAATTATCAATAGTTATCACTGATTTATGCCTTTATAATAAAATATTTATTATTTTATTCAAAGATATATCCCCTTTACCTATACAAATACACCTCCTCTACCCCTTTCCCCTTACTTACAGAATTATTTATTTTAAAATAATATATTCAAATACCTCCATTAACACTCCATAAAATGTTACTTCGTATATAGTCATGCGAAATGTTTTTCTTATTAGGATTAACACACAATCTAATGGAGGATTTTCAAAAACCAAGATGACACTTCCAAAGTTTCTTTTTATCATTTTTATTTCAGATTAAATTTTCATACGCTTGTTTTAAATTCATATTATTCTTATATTAATATGTTATTTTCATTATATTAGTATCTTTGTCGTTCATTTTAAATGATGGATTGAGTATTCCCAATCACAAATCTATTTTTTCTTAAGTATTTACTATAATGAAGTATGAGAATCCAAAACCCTTGTCCTTTAATTACAAATATCATCCCAGCCCCTCAATAACTTATGGATTGATTAAACGTAACATTAAAATATTCATTTAAATTTACTCTAACTTTTTTAAATTATTAAATATTTTTTTTAATTTAAATTTTTTAAAAACATCGTTCAATCTTTTTTGTTTTATACTATGTAAGTGAACTATGATATTTTATTTTTCAACTTATTCTTTTCATGAATTTTATTAAAAAAAATCATCATTCTCTAATAATAGTAATAATAAAATTCTATAATTTATATGATTCAAAATTGATAAAATTGTATATTAATAATTATATTTAATGTAAATAAAATATTAATTATAACTATTTATAACAATATTAAGATGAAACACATGAAAATTCAAAACTATTACTTTAGATATATTAAATTATTGAAGTACAATAACCCTAGAATGAAACAAAAAGTATACAATGGAACATAAATAAATTATAGATCCATTGGATAATGATCATAGACAACTATCCTAACACAAAAAATGTTTTAGAATGATAAACTCAACTAACTAAAAATAGGTGATGCATGAAAAATTAATCCAATAAACGAAAGATGCCTGATAATAAATAAAATAAATATAATAATAAATATGAAATAAAAATGAATTTTATTTAAAAGAGTAATTACTTAATATAATATAATTATTCAAAAATTTATATGATATATTAACTGAGTTGAGAGTCATAGTAATAGTTTATCTTCTCAATATCCATTACATTCATGTATTTCATGACTATTACAGAAATTATATTATATATATCATCTTTATGGTATTGAAAGTATTAAATTTTAATATTCATTTATTTTTATATATTAATGGTCTTATTTTCATCAATACTGACTTATAGTTCCTACATTTCATTGTTCAAAGGAACATTGTCACTTCTATGCTTCTTTTTTTATATTATATATCACTGTCTATTTCCATATTTTTTACTCCTTCCATTTATTATATTACATTTTTATATTATTTGTGACACATTTTACTTTTATATAGATATCAATTTCTTAATGGTTCCCTTCTTATTATTTCTTCATTTCGTATCTAATGATATTAATGACCAAAAAAATTACATTTTCTTATCTTACTCTAAATATTTATCCAATTTATTTTTTTTAGAAGTTTCCAATCTCAGAAAACATATTATTTGAATGATTTTTTTATTCCTTTTAGTTATTTTTATGTTATGTAACGAGACGTATTTCTCTATATGTATTATAACATCCTAAATTATTATGAAAACAATATTAAAAATTTATCTCGCATCTTCCACTCTATTATTATTAGGATTTTTTTTCATATAATTTATTTATAAAATATATTCTTGTATTTTTTAAAATATTTTTTTGACCAAAATATTATTACATTTATTTTCTCTAAATATGAAATTTTATTTATTTGAAAATTGTATAAAAAGTAGTCTTTTTTATTTCTCAAATCCCAAAAAATATATTACTTCTCATAAAATATTTTTCAACTATATTAACAAACTTTTAATTTTATTCATATAAAGATACTTATGATATTTTATTCTTATTATAACTTCTCATAAGTTTTATTACAGTAAAATTTTAAATTCATTCATTCTATAGAATATTATGTATCCAATATTTTATGTAAATGAAATACCTATGACTTAATTGATCAGTAATTATCATTTAATTACATTATCATCAAATATTAATAAGAAAATATTTCTAATAATGTCTATAATTTTTTTCTCTAACCCATATATTCTTTTATTATTAAAGGTAATTCATGAAGACAGCCATAATATCCCACCCATGGAGTCTTTTTCATGTATTAATTCTATTATATAACACATTTTTATTATTATCTTTAAAATATTGGAATTTTAAATCTTAAATTTCCTGAAAATAGTGTAGTATTTTCAGTGCATGGTTAGCCCATGGATATTAATATCCATGATGAAAACTATATAATAGATTATTGTTCTTATCAAAGATAAATGACATTTCTATGAACACTTTTCTTAACCAAAAATACAAACATGGGACACCCATGTTTTCTAGAGTGACTTGCGTTGTTGGATCATGTGTTTCAAAACCTTATGGAGAAACCATATGATCTTTTGAAAAAATAAAAAAGATAAATTACCCTATTGACATTCTATATATGAAAGTCTATAACACTTAATTTTCTCTCTCATTTAATACTAAACCCATTTTTCTACCTAAAACACCACACCCCTCTTCAAAGATCATGAATTCAATTAAATTTATAAATGTTTCATACATAAATTGTTATTTTAGTTTCTCCTTTTGCTATATATTAACTTTTACATCCATACCCCTTGAATAAATTTCATCCCTAATGCCTTTGATGGCATGTGGTTCTGCTATCTAGATTTTTTGGTGTGGGTTTTAATGATTAATTTTTTTCATACATCTGTTAGATCCATCTTTCCATTCTTACTATATTTTTATCATAGCTTAGTGGTTTCCACTAGTTTCAAAGGGATGTATTAGTGAAAAATTGGTGGATTCAAGTAAAAATTTTATATTATAAAATAATTATACATTCCCTATTTTAAAAATATTATTTTAATTACTTTTGGATAGATTATGGTAGTATTAAATAAAAATATATATGTTATGATATGTTTAAAATGTTTTCTATAGTTTTATAGAAGAGAAAATGGTTTTAATGGACTATATTAAATATAATAAATTAAAATGGTTTGTGATAGATTAATGAAAGGCCGTTAATAAATGAACATGACATATTTGAATCAGTTAATTCATATAAAAAATTCAGTATCTAATGGGTGAAGGCAAGTGCTAAGATTCCATTTTTGATTATTCCAAAATAAATAAATATATTATACATGGCTGATGTTTTTGGTTCTATGGAAGGGTGTCAGCAAACCACTTGGAAAACACATGTAATCCATTGATGTTAGTGGTGTTTGGTGTTGTTGGATTGATAATTACTTTCCTATAAGAAAATATATGACCTCCATAGTGTTTTGTGGACAAGAATGTATTGACTATTAGATCAGAAGATGATATGAAGGCCTAGGTAACCTGAAACAGTAGTTGGACTTTTATTATCCTTTTTTAAATGATTAAGAAATTTTTATCTATTTGGATTTTAATTTTTATAAGTTTAAATTTATGTTAATTTTTTATTATCTTTACAAGTTAAAGTGTAAATTCTTATAATTTATTTCAAACTAGCATGATTGTTTTTATCAAAATAGGGTTACTCGGGGAACATCTGTTGGGATGCAACTTAGATAATGTTTCTCAAAACCTAAATCCACCTAATTAAAATATGTAGACCAAGTTTCGAAAGATTTGGGTAAATTTATGTTAGATTATGAATTTGAAACGTATTTATTTAATGGATTTAGAGTTATTGGTGTTTACAAATTGGTAACATAACCCTCATGTCACATAGAGATTTGTATCAATCATATATTTGTTGTTTTATATTAGTTTTACTGTCACCCACTAAACATCCATATTGTAATTTTTTTTACATGAATATATGTGGATCACATTTTTTGTTGATGTTTTCATTGATTCCATGAGATATAATGTTTTATTCATGTTCCTTCATTTGATTTTTATTGTCTAGGGACATTTATTTTTTTCATTTCAGTTTCTATGTTATGGAAATGTAATATTTTTTTATAACTAAACCATTAAATTATTATATTAGGACCACCATTACCAAATGAGTTTCATTATTCCCATGAATCCAATTCTATCTATGGTAATGGTAAATCCCTTTCGGTTTTGACACGGGCTAGCAAGGGAATCATATTTATGAGTGGCTTAAGTTTATTCATGAAAAATATATTCATTTTTAGGGGAATGTTTTTGACTTGAATTATTAACATATATTCTAGATAGATTGAATGATCATGAAAGTATTATCTTAATCAAAGGTTATTTATATATATTCCCCCTACATAGTTTGATCCATATTTTATTTCCAGGGGTTAATCAAACTAAAATTTGTATGGAATTGTGATTTTTTTCATATGTATACGGTGCACATTTTTGAGGATATATGATTATGATTATTTGTAGTAATAGAATAATATATCCCTAAAATATTATAGAAAAATATTAACATCTCATTACATAACAATATTCATATGACTTGGGAGTAAACAGAATCCACTATGCTTATTATGTTGGGTAGTAAACATAATAAACAATGTTATGATGGTATTGAACGATCTACTAGACACATGTTTCTAATTTATATACTTATGAATTTTTCATATTCATTTTTTATGTTATCATGGATAATGATTATTGTATTATGATTTCATATGATTTTTCATTGTCATATATTATTTATTCAAGATAATCCTTTTCCAAATTTTATGCCATGTCATATGATTGTGAAATCAAAACTCATGAACACTTCTTAATAAATCATGATGTTATTGATTTAGAAATATCATTTCTCTAATGATCATTTGTCTCAAATTTTTTTTTGATTTAATGATATATTCTACACATCTCTTATTTTTTCTCACCACTTTTTTACTATTTGTGCTCACTACATTTTTATGTTTCTAAATATTTCCTAGAGATCATAGAAATTAAAAAGGTTTTGATCAGTTTATAAGTTGTAATTGATGATGGTTTAGAGTAAATATTATAAATTGGTGGTGTTATATATTCATATTTTCAAAATACACTGAACTTCTGATTCTTTGACTTGGTTAAAATTTTATCTTATTTTCAAGAGTACCTACATTTAACACCCCATCATGAATAGAATGACTACGAGTTCATCAGTTTGTTCAATGTGACTGTTTTTTTATTTTTTTATTTAATTTCAAAAAAAAATTTGTATAATTCCATCGATACATAACAATTATCAATATAATACTGTTTTAAAATAACTTTTATGACCACATATGATATTTTTTCAATGTATTTATATTGAGTCATATTAAAATATTAACATTTATAATGTTTAACATTTCATTACCAAATTGAAATTTAGTTTTTGAATATAAGGGAAAAAACTCTTAAGAGCTTGTCAATGAGTAAAAATATTGAGAATGAAATTGATTAAAGTATGTCTAATTTAACATCCAATATTTTCAATGAATATTTTTATAAATTTTATCCCTAGAATTATATTTTCAAAATGTTATTTTTATTAACTATATAAACCATATTATTTGTAAATAATTATAAAAAATGAAGTATCAAAAAAAATTTATGAAATAATAATTATTTACATATATCACATATTAAATATATGAAATTATGAGAATATTTTTAATAATAATATTGATAATGATCTTTGTGTAGACCTAGGTCAATACGAGTTCATAAATTCAAAAAATAATTTTAATTTATAACTCTATAGTGGGGATGAATTTGAGAAGAATGATATAGATTTTAATGAAGAGACTTTATATATCTTAGTGGTATTTTTTAGGCACGGTTATAGGTATGAAGGGTTCCTCAGGTGCTTGGTTGGATAACAAAATGAATTTCAATGAACCTTAAATGGGGTTTTACTAAAAGTGTGCCACTATCGAGAGGTCCTCAACACGATAGACATGGTGGAGTAAGATGAAATAACCATTATTGAAGGGTGTAATGACTATGAGAGGTCTGTTTATAAGGATAGGAATGTATCCGAAATAGGGAGTCCAAAACATACATGGTGGTGGCTATGGTGCACAGAAATCATGAAGGAATATCTACCACATTGTGGTTCCTAACTATATTGGATTCATCCATTATTGAGTGAGCATGGTTCCTATAAATATTTGTGGGAATATTTCCCAGGTGGATGTATAAACAAATTATTATAAATATGGAAATTCCTCAGAATACCATGTCCAATGATTTGCATGTTTTATATCTCATTATATCTTGGGACATATGTACAACACTGGAGGTTTCATTTGGTAGAAACAGATAGGTGGCCATTTTTGGTGCATATTCGGGTGGTAAAAAACATTCTTATACCATGAATTCATATTTGGGGTGATTTGTTATGGACCATCATCATCATAATGTGATGGTGTGTTCCTTGTTTTGTGGGTACAGTCCCTTTTGTGAAATAACAATGAATGAGGGGGGGTACCATGGTTCCCATTTATCTGGTTCCTTGCCGTTTTTGGATAGAATATGACGATCTCAATTATTTCTAACACAACACGGTATATGGGAAGATACCCTTTGTGAAATTGAATGGTTAGCCTCACTGTGGTGCTCTATTAGTCAAAACGGTAGTTGTACCTAATGATTGGTAACCAAGTTATGGTATATGCGGACTAATCAGTGGTGAATCCTAGGTATGAATTTTGTTGTTTTTTATTTTTTAAGGGATTATTAATTTATTGGGGATCCTATTTTGAACCCCCTTAGGATCCCCTTATTGTAGATCACCTAAAAAGAGGGTAGATATCTCTTGTAGTTCCATCTTCCTCTGTTTATCCACATTGATCCAATTCGATCAGGGATGATTTGTCACACCAATCCTTTGAAATATTTCCCACTATTTTCCCTTATACTCTTCCATTGTGCCATTTAATATTTTTCCAATGTAGAAATAGTTTGGGAATTATTTTTCATAGTGTAATTTAACTGATATTATGTGTATTTTTCATGTTTCACATAGATGATGTCGCCATATAAAGATTGTACATCATTCATTAAATGTACATAACCTGATGGTAGATTTTATGGGGATTCAATAACTAAATTTAATATGTTAAAAAAATTAAATTATTAATAGGGGTTTTCATGGGATTTTTTCAAGGGAATTTCATATAACTTCAATGGGAATTTGGTTACAGCTTCGGTGTAACTAGGTTTCTCGATGTGATTCTCAGAATTTTTACTATTTCAATTTAATTGAGAAGTTAATTACAAAATGGTTAAATTTGATTTTACTAGTTAATTAAAAAATAATATATATAATTATGTGGATTTATTAATTGAGATGGTTATTTAGGAGAGATATGATCTTTGAACGGAGTCACCAGGCATCTTTAAAAAGGATATAACTCTAAAATTGAGTGGATATTCCTCAAAAAATAGCTCTATTATAAATATATTTTGTTTATATGAATTTTATTTTCAATCTCACCACTAATATAGGTTTAAATATTATTTAAAATAAATTGCTTCTTTAAAATGAAATATATTGACTGAAAAATGTGCCAATGGGCACGATGGTTCCTTGTAAACTAGCATCATTTCCTTTGTTGGGGATAGATGAGGCCCTCAATATAATCTCACTAAATTTTACAATTAGACCCATAGGGTTATAAATTAAATGAAGGGAACAAAATATAGTTCCCCTTGTGTAGTATCTTTACACACCACCATGTTGTTGAGAGTGTTCAACTGGGATGATTGGCCCAAGTAAGATGTGGATGGGCTATGCAATTCCTTATGTCCTAGGGATATTTTTTATGACCACAAGGGTGATTATTAATCCCCTTATAAGATGTGTGTAGTCTTATGTGGATGTTCTAGGGAGGACTCTGTATTTGGTACGGTTCGTGGGGACTAACCTTGGATGAATTTAAAAGTGAATGATATTGAGTCCATCATCCTTTAGGTAATATTATATGAGATACATTATGAGTAAAATGAGGTTAAATTATTGATACAATGATTCAATGAGAGTTTATTTCATCCATGTGATAGTTTTTAACCCATGATAAAAGAAGGGGATACCAAAACTCTTGTGGCTGGTCATTATATAGCGTGAACTTGAGAACCCTGGTGGGTACCCTAGTGATATGTAGACCCTAGAGATGTTGGTTTTTGTTCTAGGTATATATGATTGATGGTTTTACATAGAAAAATTATTGATCATCTGAGATCAATATACATATAATGATGAAGTTAATCCATGAACATGGGAGGATAACCCTATAACAACCCAAACTTTACATACATTGTTATTACTTCAAAATTTAAGCACACTTATTACAACATATAACAAAACCATGAAAGGACCATATAGGTATAGCATCTTTAGAAACTGGAAATCATTAACAACTAGTTCATAAAGCATCTACTTTGCCTCCCATTTATTTCATCATATCTAGATTCCCTTTTTGGCATATTCAACTAAATAACCTTCTTCCTGACCTAGGGAAATAAAACATACAAAAGGGTGTGCTCAAATTCTTAGTAAGGGTAAACAAAAGAAATATCCATCACATCATATACATAAGCACATAACTTTTGAAAATCTTAACCTGCAAAAGAGATCATAATCTCATAACATGGGATAAATCATAGTAGTGAAATGTAATCCCAATAATCATAACTTAAAACATGAAACTTTTTGCCATACACAAATAATCATATAGAGTCATTTCTTATTACTCAAGACTCATTTCCAAGACTATCTTAGTGGACAAAGTCCATTTCTGAACCGAGTTCACTCCTCGTTTCAGTCCTGTTTCACTGAACCGGTATAACCTACTGTTCCAGCCATGTCTATCTCATGAGATATAAAATCTTTACCCAATGCATTGGAGGGAGATATAGGTCCCACTCATCTCATAATGATACCATTCTTATGTGTTCCCCAAAATCATAAATCATACATCATTGCATAACCCATGTAGTAAAAATGGGATTCTTAAACAACATGACATCATAAAACAATTCATATAAGATAAAAGAATTCATAAAAATATTTCAATCACAACATAATCAAATCCATGTAATAATAGGGATAGAAACAGAACCCTATATTATCATATATGGAAAATAATTTTGATAAAACACATGAACTCCATTCTTGAGGAAAATATCCTTTCTACTTCAAAAACTTTTTTCCTTTCTTAACATGTCATAAAATTTTAAACTAAAATAAGTTGATTAAAAATAAACTTCAAAACTTGTAAAGGAATATTCTTGGAAATATTTTTTTAAAAATCCATTCATTCCGTATAACTTAAATAAACATTCTTCTCGTACTTTTGTCGAAAAAGTCAAAAAGTACCTCGTACGAAAAATGACAAAAGATTGCTTTCATATCTTTTACTAAAAACTCACCGAAGGGTAAAATAGGATTTAAACAATTCTAGTTGAATGGAAATAATATTACATATTGAGGAAACATGTATTTGGATGATCAAATACACCCCAGTAAATTCCAAAGTATAAACAATCTCCGATAAAAATAAGATTATGATATTTCCCTTACCTTAAGTCCGATATGATTTGTACATGTTCGAACCTCCGGTATAATGATTTAAATAATGTTATTGACTTATTAAAGAATCATACTTATTTATATGATATCATATATGGTCATATTCTTATCTTCTTATTAGTAATATTTCATTACTACATGTTATTCGGGTGTTTATTACTTTTTGTTCTTATGCGTGTCTTGTCGAATAAATTCTTATTTTTCTTTTTAGTTTATAGATACCTAATTTCCTGAATGGTATTAGTGTAATATATATCATATTTATTCAATAAATTCATTTATGTAATCATTATGCAATTAAAATCATGTAGAACGAGTCGCATCACATCGTGGAGACGGTATTCCGTACGTACGCACAAGCGATGATATCGTTCCCATGATCGTGGAATTCTATTGGAGTGTATTTATACTATTTCAGAATCAATATCACTTTACAATAGTCATATATAGTCATTATTTACACCATTATACCCATCCAATTAAGGTGGTGGTGGAAAATAGATTACACCACGGCGTGGAGACGATATTCCGTACGTACGCATGCGCGGTGATTTCTTTTACCGTAGGATGGATAGAAGGTGAAATAGGGTTGTTTAATGCTTATAATAACATATCAGTATATTAGTGATACTGATTTTATTACTTCATAATGAAACAACTAAATAAGAAGAAGTTGAAGATGAAATAAAGATGAAAGAATTAGTAACAGACATTACCTCTTCTTTAAAGTGCTTCATTGAGACCTCCTTTTAGGGAACTAAAATTGGTCTTTGTAGAATACCAGGACCTCTAGGATGTCTCTAGGGAAGTGGATAGGAGAAAGTGGCAGGGGTTGGACGAGTTTGAAGGCTCAAAGTGGTGTGAGGAAGAGAGGGAGGAGGTGCCCTTTTATAAGGGAGGAGAGGGGCATCTTTGGAATAACTAAAAATATAATTTTATTATCAAGACAAATTCGGTTTTGAATAGCTCCAAATTGATTTATTTAAAATCTAAGGTGTGTATGGGTCTAAATCCTCTCATCCAATAGAATTTAGACAAGTTTAGGTTCCTATTTAAACCTTATCATTTAGATTTAACATTAAGTTAAATAATTATACTTTTACCGTGTCTTCTTGTGTTCTTATACTATAAGGTTAATAAACATACAATAAGCAGCCAAACGAACCCCAAGATGTTTATTATCAATATATATAACCTTATATATGTCATTTTCTCGAACCTTAGATTTTTAGGAATAAAATAATAATTACTAATATAATATTTGTTTTAAAATCTATTTTATGTCAATTTTGACACTATTTAGTAATTGTTTTTTGTGAAAATCATAACAGAATGATTATTTAGAAAAAAGTTAATTAAATCAATAATAACATGTCATATTAACCAATAAAATTAGTGGAATTCATAAAAAGTCTCAAATTACATTTATTTTGGTGTTTCTAACATCAATTATGTCAATATTTCATTAATAAGATAATTACATCATCATTTTGTGTCATAAATAAATTAAATTATTTAATGTCTAAAAATTAAAAATAAAATTCCATTATGTAGGTAATCTTATTATATTTTTAATGAATATTTGTAGTCGAATTCATCTTATGTATAACCCCATATTAAAAATGAGTTACTTATTAAACTTTGATTTTAACTATTTTAACCCTTCTTTAAATAAATTAATAATAAATGTCCTAATCTAATCCATGTGGGCCTAAATGGTCATATTTTATTAATAAGGTTGTTCTTGGTCGAATTACACTTTTCCAATAGAATTAGGACATGTGTTAGGGTAATAATAATATCATTTTTATCCTTAATTACCCTATTTACTTTTAACCGTGGTAAAAAAAGTAAAAAGTTACTATTCCCCAAAAAATTATTTTCATCTCATTGAAGGACATTTCTTTTACTGACATCAACCGTGTCTCTCAGATTTTCGAAATTCCACTCACAGAGGTGGTAAAATTATGTTTTATGAAAAATTCAGTTTTTTAACTACCACTTAGTGGTTTCACTATTCATCAAAAATTGAATGTTTTCAGAAAAATACCAAAATTTCACCCTAGGCTAATTTCGATATTCCGAACCCAAAAATGAAGTCCATTTTGAAAAATAAAATTTATAAAATTTTAAAAATTGGTTATTACTACTCATAACGGCTAGTTTTAATAATATTTTATTAGCATATCATTGTTTAGTGAAACTCGGTATTGTGTACGACGCAAGCTATCGAGGAAGGTCGCGATTTCATGTAAAGCAAGCCAAGAAAGTTTTGTGTGTAAAAAAAGATTCATTTGATGATTTATATAACATAAAAGTCTCGGGTGTTACATTCTACCCCCCTTAAAATGAATTTTTCCCTCGAAATTCGTCACTTTGTAACAAACAGATGAGGATACCTCTCCCTCATCATATCCTCAAGCTCCCATGTAGCTTCTTCTAATTGGTGGTTCCTCCATAAAACTTTCACCAATCGAGTGGTCTTGTTTCGTAGGACTTTTTCGCTACGATCCGGAATCTCTATCGGTTGTTCTTCATAAGAAAGATCTTGCTCTCGTGGTACAACTTCTTAGCTGAGTACATGTGAAGGATCAGGTATGTACTTTCTCAGGAGAGATACATGGAACACATCGTGAACTTGAGAGAGATTCGGTGGAAGCGCCAATCGGTAAGCTACCTTCCCAACACGATCCAGTATTTCGAAAGGACCGATATATCTAGGGCTCAACTTCCCCTTCTTTCCAAATCTCACAACCCTCTTCTAGGGAAATATTCGTAAGAACACTTTATCACCCACTTCAAACTCTAGGTCTTTTCTTCAGTTGTCGGCATAACTTTTCTGATGACTCTGAGCTGCTCTTATGTGTTGTTGAATAGATCTGACCTTTTCTGCCATTTCATCAACAAGATCGGGTCCTAATAGCCTTCTTTCCCCAACTTCATCCCAACAAGTTGGAGTCCTGCATTTCTTTCCATAGAGATCTTCATAAGGAGCCATCTGAATACTGGAGTGAAAGATATTATTATAAGAAAATTCCATCAAAGGTAGGTGTTGATCCCAACCACCTTTGAAATCTATAGAGCAAGCTCTCAACATATCTTCTAGAGTTTGAATTGTTCTCTCAGACTGGCCGTCTGTCTGAGGATAATAAGCAGTGCTGAAACTCAACTCAATATCCAGAGTATGCTGAAGACTTCGCCAGAACTTCGAGGTAAATCTCAGATCCTGATCAGATATAATAGAAAGTGGTACTCCATGCAATATTACCACTTCCATTACATATATCCTGGCAAGCTGATCCAGAGAGAAATCCTCTCTAATAGCAATGAATTGTGAAGACTTTGTAAGACGATCAACTATGACCCATATAGCATTATTGCCTTTGGATGTTTTAGGAAGTCCTATGACAAAGTCTATAGTGATGTTTTCCCATTTCCATTCGGGTATGGGTAATGGTTGTAACATTCCCTTAGACTTCTGTCTCTCAGCTTTAACTTATAGACAAACCAAGCCTCGAGATACATATTCAGCAACATCTCTTTTCATGCCATCCCACCAGAAGTACTCTTTCATATCCCTATACATCTTCGTGCTTGCAGGATGAATAGAGAATGAAGAACTATGAGCCTCATCCAGCATCTCCTTCTTTAATTCGGGGATGGTAGGAACACAAACCCGATTCCTGAACATTATTATCCCATCACAATCAAGGATTAATTCAGGAACATTTCTCACCTTCTTTGGTAACTCGACATCTTCTTTCTGTGCCTCTTTAATCTTCACATGTATAGATGGTTGAACATTCATTTGAGAAAGATACGATTTTACCCTTTCATTATAATTCCATGATTTATCTTTTGTAAATCCATAAATATTGGAACTTTTGTGATCCTCATCATGGATAAACTAGCATGGTCTTGTCGACTTAATGCATCTGCCACCTTGTTTGCTTTCCCAGGGTGGTTATGAATTGAGTAGTCGTAATCCTTAATCAGCTCCAACCATATTCTTTGGCACATATTCAGCTCCTTTTCTGTGAAAATATACATTAAAATTTTATGATCAGAATAAATATCACACCTTTCACCATAAAGGTAATGCCTCCAAATCTTCAATGCAACGATTACCGCAGCTAGATCCAAATCATGAGTTGGGTAAGTTTTCTCATGTATTTTCAACTATCGTGAGGCATAAGCTATAACCATATCATTTTGCATAAGAACACACCCCAATCTCTTCTTGGATGCATCACTATAGATCACAATCCTTTCTCCACCACAAGGCTGTGTGAGCAAAGGTGCACTGGATAACCTTCTTTTCAACTCCTTGAAATTCTCTTCACATTCTTCCATCCAAACAAACTTAACTCCTTTTCGAGTCAACTTGGTGAGTGGATTAGATAATCGTGAAAAATCTTTCACAAAACATCGATAATATCCAGCCAAACCAGGAAAACTTCGGATCTCAGTTACTGTTTTTGGTCTCGACCATCTTTCTATAACCTCGGTTTTTTCTGGATCCATAGATATCCCCTCTTTTGAGATTATGTGACCCAAAAATGCATCTTTTTGAAGACAAAATTCACACTTGGTAAATTTGGCATAAAGCTTCTCCTTTCTCAGGGTCTTCAATATAATTCTCAAGTGATCTTCATTTTCTTCCTTGCTCTCTGAATAGACATTAATATCGTCTATAAAGACTACCACAAACAGATCAAGATAGTCTCTAAAGACTCTATTGATTAGATCCATGAAGATATAAGGGGAATTAGTAAGACCAAATGGCATCACTATAAATTCTTAGTGTCCATACCTTGTACGGAAACCCATCTTTGGTATATCCTCCCTTTTGACCCTTAGTTGATGATACCCTGAATGAAGATCAATCATGGAAAAGTATTGAGCTCCTCGTAGTTGGTCAAATAAGTCATCAATGCATGGGAGAGGATATTTGTTCTTGATAGTGATCTTGTTAAGTTCTTGATAATCAATGCAGAGTCTCATTGATCCATCTTTCTTCTTAACAAACAGAATAGGTGCTCCCCAAGGTGACACACTAGGGTGTATGAACGCCTTATCAAGATTCTCTTGGAGTTTCTTCTACAATTCCTGCAACTCAATTGGGGCCATTATATAAGGTGTCTTTGAAAAAGGCAAAGCACCCTGTACGAGTTCTATTGAAAACTCAACTTCACGATTCGGTGAAAGACCTGGTAATTCCTCCGGAAAGCCATCATCAAACTCTCAAACAATGGGAATATTCTTAATCGTGGGTTTCTCACCAACCATTTGAGATCAATAACCTTCATTTAGTGGAATCAGTACCCAAAAAATGGAAGAAATTTCCACTGTAAGGTTATGTTCATCCTTGCATCGATAGACGATCATAGATTGGTCTGGAATATGAAATGTGACTTCCCTTATTTGGCAATTGATATGAGCTCCATGTAGAGAAAGCCAATCCATGCCAAGAATCACATCAAATTCCACTATAGGAAGGATCACAATATTTGCAAGAAGCACTTTCCCACAAACTTCAATCGAAGAAGAATTATAAACTTTTGATGCGACTGTTGTGCCATTAGATGTTGTCATAGATAACTCAACATCTAATTGTTGAGGTAATATGGTGATACCCATAGAAAATTATTCAGAAATAAAAGAGTGGGTGGATCCAGAATCAAATAAAACATTTTCATCTTTAGAGTGGATGGTATGTGTACCATTCACCACATCGTTATCGTACTCCACATCACTGATAGAAATTGCATGTGACTTTCCTTTGTCTTTAGCCTTAAGAGTTTGTTGACGTCGACCATCATCATCAACCCTTGGATTAGGGAATTTATTGGCATAATGTCTCATCTCCTTGCACAAGAAACATTGAAGTGTAGTAGGTTCATTCTGTGTATCCCTTCCTTTGTTTGCATCATTAGATATCTTCTTCCCATCATCGCGGCATTCAAATGCCCGATGACCTTCTTTTCCACATTCGAATCATTTACTTGTCCCTTTAAGACAACTCCCTCCATGTTTCTTTCCACCCTTTGAGCATAAGGGAAAGCTCATATTCTTTTCAGTGTGCTCTTTAGATTTTCCTTTGAATTCCATTTTCCACTTCTTATCAAACCCATATGACTGATGGGTTTCTCCAATCTCCATATCAACTTTGAGATCACATCTAATGATTTCCTCATAGCTATTGAAGTCCCTTATGGATAAGGCCCTTCGAAGACTTGGTTTTAATCCACTAAAGAATCGATCGATTTTACTCCCTTGTTGGATAATAATACCAGAAGCGTACCTTGCAAGTCTTGTAAAATTTGCTTCATAGGTACCAACAGATTCATCATCCTTTTTCTTCAGTTCAAGAAACTCTTTCTCCATCTTTGTTCGGAGAATACGAGTGAAGTACTTATTGAAAAATAAGTTCTTGAACTCGTCCCATTCCATGGACTCAATTTCATCCCTTTGCCTCGTATTCTTAATAAGATTCCACCATTGATCAGTATCATCTTCCAAATGATACACTGCTAAGAAGACTTTATCATGCTTAGAACATTGAAGAACTGAAGATATCTTTTCAGAAGTACTAATCCATTGTTCAGCAACTAATGGATCAGTAGACCCGCTTATTGAAGGTGGACGTTGTCTCATGAAGGATTCAACAGAATGTTGCTCCTTCCTTTGCTCGTTTGTAAGTCCTGAATGATTCATAGCTTGAGAAAGTTGTGTGAGCATGGCTACAAGATTTTTCATTCCAGCTCCCATAACGTTTGGTTGCTCAGGGGGACAATCATTTCATTTCCTGTCGCATTCCGCATTAACACGGTTCCTTCGGGTTCCATCCATTGACTAAAACCAAGAAGAATAGTGTGAGCAACACTAATTATAATAGGAAAACCACATAATCAAGAATTAAATTTCACACTTAAGGTCTTATCCTAGGTTATTCATGGCCATTTCTAAAACAATAAGATTGTGTTCAATGCTTAGACTTATCCTTAGGATTCTTACTAAGGCTTTCACATCCTAGTTTCCAAAGGTTGACTATACCATTCCTCTGATACCAACAATAGCGACCCATACTTTACATACATTGTTATTACATCAAAATTTAAGCACACTTATTACAACATATAACAAAACCATGAAAGGACCGTATATGTATAGTGTCTTTAGAAACTGGAAAGCATAAAAAACCGGTTCATAAAGAATCTACTTTGCCTCCCATTTATTTCATCATATCTAGAGTCCCTTTTTGGCATATTCTACTTAATAACCTTCTTCCTGACCTGGGGAAATAAAACATACAAAAGGGTGATCTCAAATTCTCAGTAAGGTTAAACAAAAGAAATATCCATCAAATCATATACATAAGCACATAACTTTTGAAAATCTTAACCTGCAAAAAAGATCATAATATCATAACATGGGATAAATCATAGTAGTGAAATGTAATCCAAATAATCATAACATAAAACATGAAACATTGTGGAATACACACATAATCATAGATAATCATTTCTTATTAGTCAATACTCATTGCCAAGACTATCTTAGTGGAAAAAGTCCATTTCTGAACCGAGTTCACTCCTCGTTTCAGTCCTGTTTCACTGAACTGGTATAACCTACCGTTCCAGCCATGTCTATCTCATGAGATATAAAATCTTTACCCAATGCATTGGAGGGAGATATAGGTCCCACCCATCTCATAATTATACCATTCTTATGTGTTCCACAAAATCATAAATCATACATCATTGCATAACACATGTAGTAAAAATGAGATTCTTAAACAACATTACACCATAAAACAATTCATATAAGGTAAAGGAATTCATAAAAATATTTCCATCACAACATAATAAAATCCATGTAATAATAGGGATAGAAACAGAACCCTATATTATCTTAGATGGAAAATAATTTTGATAAAACACTTGAACTCCATTCTTGAGGAAAATATCCTTTCTACTTCAAAAACATTTTTCCTTTCATAACATGTCATACAATTTTAAACTAAAAGAAGTTGATTAAAAATAAATGTGAAAGCTTGTAAAGGAAGATTCTTGGAAATATTGTTTTAAAAATCCATTCATGCCGTATAAGTTAAAAAAACATTCTTCTCGTACTTTTGTCGGAAAAGTCAAAAAGTACCTCGTACGAAAAACGACAAAAGATTCCCTTCATATCTTTTACTAAAAACTCACCGAAGGGTAAAATAGGATTTAAACAATTGTAGGTGAATGGAAATAATATTACATATTGAGGAAACATGTATGTGGATGATAAAATACAACCCAATAAATACCAAAGTATAAACAATATCGGCTAAAAATGAGATTGTGATATTTCCCTTACCTTAGGTCTGATATGCTTTGTACGTGTCCGAACCTCCTGTATAATGATTTAAATAATTTTATTGACTTATTACAGAATCATACTTATTTTGATTATATCATATATGGTCATATTCTTATCTTCTTAATAGTAATGATTCATTACTACTTGTTATTCAGGTGTTTATTACTTTTTGTTCTTATGCGTGTCTTGTCGAATAAATTTTTATTTTTCTTTTTAGTTTATAGATACCTCATTTACATAATGGTATTAGTATAATATATATCATATTTATTCACTCAATTCATTTATGTAATCATTATTCAATGAAAATCATGTAGAACGAGTCGCATCACATCGTGGAGATGGTATTCCGTACGTACGCACGAGCGATGATATCGTTCCCATGATCGTGGAATTGTATTGGAGTGTATGTATACTATTTCAGAATCAATATCACTTTACAATAGTCATATATAGTCATTATTTACACCATTATACCCATCCAAGTAAGGTGGTGGTGGAAAATATATTACACCACGGCGTGGAGACGGTATTCCGTACGTACGCACGCGCGGTGATTTCTTTTTCCGTAGGATGGATAGATGGTGAAAAATGGTTGTTTAATACTTAAAATAACATATCAGTATATGAGTGATACTGATGTTATTACTTAATAATTAAACAACTAAAGAATAAGAAGTGGAAGAAGAAATAAAGATGAAAGAATCTGTAACAGACATTACCTCTTCTTTGAAGTGGTTCCTTGAGACCTCCATTCAGGGCACTAAAATTTGTCTTTGAAGAATACCAGGACCTCTATGATGTCTATAGGGAAGTGGAGAGGAGAAATTGTCAGGGTTTGGCCGAGCTTGAAGGCTCAAAGTGGTGTGAGGAAGAGAGGGAGGAGGTTCCCTTTTATAAGGGAGGAGAGGGGCACCTTTGGAATAACTAAAAATATTATTTTATTATAAAGCCAAATTCGGTTTTTAATAGCTCCAAATTGATTTATTTATAATCTAAGGTGGAGATGGGTCGAAATACTCTCATCCAATAGAGTTTAGACCAGTTTAGGTTCCTATTGTAACCTTATCATTTAGATTTAATATTAAGTTAAATAATTTTACTTTTACGGTGTCTTCTTGTGTTCTTATAATATAAGGTTAATAAACATACTATAAGAAGCCAAACGAAACCCAAGTTGTTTATTATTAAAATATATAACCATTTATAAGTCATTTGGCTGAACCATAGATTTTTAGGAATAATATAACAATTACTAATATAATATTTTTTTTTAAAACTATTTTATGTCAATTTTGGCACTTTTTAGTAATTGTGTTTTTTTGTGAAAATCATAACAGAATGATTAGTTAGAAAAAAGTTAATTAAATCAATACTAACATGTCATATTAACCTAGAAAATTAGTGTAATTAATAAAAAGTCTCAAATTACATTTATTTTGGTGTTTATAACATCAATTATGTCAATATTTCATTAATAAGATAATTACGGCATCATTTTTATGTCATAAGTAAATTAAATTATTTAATGTCTAAAAATTACAAGTAAAATACCATTATGTAGGAAATATTTTTATCTTTCTAATGAATATTTATAGTCGAATTTATCTTATTTATAACCCCATATTAAAAATGATTTACTTATTAAACTTTGATTTTAACTATTTTAAGCCTTCTTTATATAAATTAATAATAAATGTCCTAATCTAATCCAAGTGGGCCTAACTTGTAATATTTTATTTCTAAGGTTTTTTTTGGTCAAATTACACATGTCCAATAGAATTAGGACATGGGTTAGGTTAATAATAATATCATTTTTACCCTTAATTACCCTATTTACTTTTAACCGTCGTAAAAAAAAGTAAAAAGTTACTATTCACCAAAAAATTATTTTCATCTCATTGAACCACATTTTACTTACTGATATCAACCGTGTCTCTCGGATTTTTGAAATTCCACTCACAGAAGCGGTAAAATTATGTTTTATGAAAAATTCAATTTTTAACTACCACTTAGTGGTTTCACTATTCATAAAAAATTGAATGTTTTCCGAAAAATACCAAAATTTCACCCTAGGCTAATTTCGATATTCCGAATCCAAAAATGACGTCCATTTTGAAAAATAAAATTTATAAAATTTCAAAAAGTGGTTATTACTATTCATAACGGCTAGTTTTAATAATATTTTATTAGCATATCATTGTTTAGTGAAACTCGGTATTGCGTACGACGCAAGCTATCGAGGAAGGTCACGATTTCGTGTAAAGCAAGCCAAGAAAGTGTTGTGTGTGGAAAAATATTCCTTTTATGATTTATATAACATAGAAGTCTCGGGTGATACAAACCCCTATATTAAGAGATATGATTTGGAGTAAGTCCAACCAAAATTTAATTATAATGATGATGGATTATTATGGGAGGTATTTACTACATTATAGAGTTTATGTGGAATTTACATGTAGTATTTGGGATTTTACTATTTTACCTAAATGAAATGTGGAAGGATGGCCTTATAAGATTCATTCATTAATCCAGAATCTATGGGATATCTTGGACCTTCTCAAGGGATCCATAATTTGAGCATGTCACTAAATTAATATAATGGGAAACCCTTAGATTCGAAAATTGGGTATATATGAAATGCTTGGAAAATTAGATTCATGCTTCTTGTCTATATGAATTACCTTTGGTTTCCCCTATAGAATTAGTTATATGTCAACTACCTAAGGAATTCCTTGTATTACCATATATGGATTCAACTATTTTTTATTTCCACTATTGTTGTTACCTTAAAAAATTATACATATTGGGTGATTTGAAAAATTATTACGTGTTTATAGGTACTGATTTTGGTTAGTATGGAAAAGTGACATGCCCGTACACACTTTGGCCTACACTAAAGTGTTAGAATCAATCTTGGGTTTTACAATAGGAAAAGGGGATAAAAAAATTATTAGTTTCATTATGCTTAAAAATTATATTTTATTGGATGAATATTCTACATAAAAATACATTAATATTCCTTTTATATACTCGACCACATTTTTAGTTCCCTAATATGTTTCACTTACAAACCTCATGGGAATCTGTGAAACATGTGTAACTGAGCAGTCCTATCATATCTTATTAATAGGTTATAAGTAGGGCCATAGTAACTTGATTTAATGGGATATCTTATTTTGATTCTAGACACTAATATTGAGGTACATCTCATGGATAGTAATATTTTTTCTAATATTATTATATTTTGTTCTATTTTCTATGTGATCAAATCGGTGAGAAATCAATGTTTTATGCTTGCATGACTAGGGGTTTTTTATCATCTTTCTCCCATATTCCATCTATTACAACATGACTATGATTATTTACTCTTGAATACTATAATAATTTATCATTTCAGATGATTTTTAGGTATCAATTTTTATTATAAACATTTATATGGTTGTATAGTCCCCCGAAGGTAACACCCCAAACCCTTTCTATTATTAGATAACCATTATCATTCATAGAGGAGTACATGAGTCTTCAACATTAATCTATCTAAAAAACCAATCAGGGATCATTTTACAAGGGAAAAAAGGTGATATTATATTTTATTTTTCCTAATAATTGAGGAGATGGTAGATATTTGATACAGTGATATTGATGAATTAATAAAGGACCTCTTATTGGTTCATAATGAAATACGTTTCCTATAATAATTCAAATTTACTAAAGATATAATATTTTTATTCAGTGTTTATGATTTTTAAATATAATTATTTAGCAAATTTTCTGGTAATTGGTTTTTTAAATTTATTATTTACAAATTATTTGTATTTATTCCTTCGGTTGTTTGCTGGAGGCCACACACAAGAATTATATTTTGAACATAGGAGTCACTTGAATTATGTGTTCCTTTTCTTAGACTATATCACTGAACAAAATAGTTTATTTATTTATACTTTTAACAAAAACTTATGTGGAACTTCCCCATATAACATGATGGTGAAATTGATCTCACATGAACCAAAATTTATTTTCATTTTATCATATGTCCTATGAAAATTACGGTGATGTGAATCTTGATGATGGATATATATTTTCAATAATTATGGTGTCAGTATTGACCCTTATTCAGTTGATATAATAATTTTATTCCTTATTCATAATCTTCTTGAGTACGAATGATAATTGGTTTTTTTATTTAATTAAAATAAACCTATATGATGATTTCAGATATTTAATTTTGGGGATATTATTCTTTTCCAAAACATATAACTACAAAAAACTCATTATGGATCATCGAAGAAATTTTTATTATAGATAGAACTAGGTGATTTCAGGATTTTAATTGGGGAAGCCTCTTATGTTGTTTCCTAGTGAGGATCAGTGCCTTAGTCTACTGGGGTCTTAACCTGTGATTTATGTTTTGTATATATATATATATATGTGTGACAACCCTAGGGTTGGTGTATGTGGGTACATCAGTTTCTGGATGATGCATGGGATGGGGTCAAAGACATGTTTCATATGTGTTATATCCAATATGAGTTGTGGTTATTCACTAAAAGTAGATAATAGTACCTTTTATATGTCACTTATAATTTTAATCAATTAGTGTGTCGTACGAAATGATGGTAACCAGCTAAAAGTTTTAGCAGGGGACTACGAGTACCTTTGATATTATAGGAATTGGGAGATACTAATATTTATGATATTAGTGAATAGATTAAGAAATTGTGTATATAGTATTTGAATAGAGGTTCCTTGGTATCTTTTGATGTAACGTGTGTGAGTTCTTTTAATGTCAAAGTCATATTCTTATGGAATCATAATTTATATTCTTAGACATATTAATTTTGGGAATAGTTCACAATGGCATAGTATATTATGAAACCAAATGAAAAACATTATCATTAATAAAGAGTGTTTATATTATTTTAATTTTTTAACATTGACTGTTTCCCATAATTCATGAGATAGATCATGAAATAAGAGAGATCAATGATTTTAAAGAGCATCACTAAAGGTGATTTGGGTTATAAGATATTGACATGTAATAGATCTTGTTCAGTTTTATAGGTGCATTAGAAAATGTTTGATAATACATGAATAATGTGATTGTTTTTTAAGTTATTAGGTTATACCAAAGCATACAAATGTTCAGTATGGGGGAGATCAAGATGGTATGAACTATTTATTCTTGGTTCCATTGAATTATTGACTAGTTAGTAGCTATGTATGATATGAGGACCTATAGAGTTGTGAAATGAAAATGGAAATAGTTTCTTAATGTTTAGATGAAAATGAGAAGTGTACCTACATGGTGAGAGGTGATAATGGACATATATTAAGGTTATATTGTACGACCATGATGAGTGTATTCCATAACAATTATTTTCTAGGAGGATGAGGAAGGAAACTATTGAGGTTGAAATCAAAGAGGTTTATAAGTAAATACATATAGTGAGTAGTTCATCACTCTTCATTGGGGGGGGGGGGGTTAAAAACAACTTATTGATGAACATTTAGGGGATGATGTGGATTAAATTATTGGTGAGTTGTGAAATAATGGTGTTTTCCATATCATATTTTTGATATATTATGAGAAATATGAAAATAAATAGTCATTAAATGATGTAATAAATATATTATAATCTAGGGAAAATAGTGTTTCAATTCATCAGAGTTGTGATACAGATATTCCTATAGTGGAGTATTAAATCATTCACATATGAGAATCACTATGTGGGTAGGGATGTAGATGAGATAGGGTATATCTTGAGATAGTTAAGGCAGTAGTTAGATGATCATGATATAATTAACAAATTTTATCCGGTTCCATGGTAAACACCACAATTAATATCCCCATGTTTTTTTTGATGGTTTCTATGTATTGAAATTGATCTTGAGATTTTTTTGATTTAATATAACGATGACTTAGATCAGAGATGCGTTAGTGGTTTGGGTGAGATAATGGTAGGTTGTTCTTTGGAAAATGTATCAATAGTTAAATTAATTTTCCTTTTATCTTTTGATTTTCCTCTTGTTTTTATGACGATCACATGGTGCCTATAATGATTCTGGCATCATGATTGTGTGATCGTATAACATGTATGATGGTGTAACTAACTGTTATTGGGAAAGTGTGTTTAGTGGTGGTCTGTCAAGAGTTTTTTTTAATAATTGGGTGTAGTTTAATCAAAAACACATTGATTGGGTTATTGAACTAATGATTGTATTCTTTGTAAAGAAATTCAAAAGGAACGGAGAACATGGGATTTGAATAAAACCAAGACATGATAATTAAAATGGTAGAGATAATTATAAGACTATAGATTATCTGACTAAAAAATCCTTGGATGAAAAATGATAGATAGGTGTAGTAAAACATCATGTTAGTGTTGGTATTGGTAAAGAGAAGGTGTCTTCAGTTTTTATAAATAGTGTCTCTCATTGTTAAAGTTGTAAAACAGATGCTCAATTGATATTCCAAGGTAAAAAAAGGTGAATTGATTGTGAATGTAGGACCTGGTTTGGTCATCACTAATGGTTTTTGATTGGTTAGGGATATTTTAGAGAATAAGTGTTTTGGTGGAGATGTTATAAAGAGCCACATTAATAATGGTTTTCAAATATTGAAATATTTTTAACTTTAGAATTTTGAGTGGTGGTCATTTCAAAATCCATTATTAGGAAATTAATTAAGAGAGTTTGGACATATCAAGGAGAAATTTTTCACATGGTTAGATTTACTAAGGGTGTTTTAGGTTGTAGAGTGTCTAGATATGTTAATATGGGTCAGCCTATATTAAATTTTTTTTTGGTGATCCACTATAGAAAGGACCATATTAGGGGGTGTCATGAACCAAGTCCAGGGTGCCGCCAGACTTGAGACCCAACATAGTCTGTGTCATGGAACGAAGGGTGTTCTCGATCCCCACAGGCTGGAAACTAGTGTCCAGCATCTAGGATAGTAGTATGGTAATGACTTCAACACAATAAACTAGGATTGAATAATTAAAATAAAAACCCGAGTATATAGAAATAATGAACAAATAATCAAAAAAAAAGATCATGATACAAAATCTAAATGGAAAAATTGAAATTGAATACACAATGGAGATTGAACTATTATACATTATATTTATATTACCACTTCCCCACCACCAACCTCTTGAATGACCTGCTTCAAAGGCAAGAAACTGAACCAAGAACCTAAACATGCAAAAAAAATTGGTTCTACTGACCCCGAATGGTAAAAGAAGTGTGTGGGAATATAACAGATCAGTAGGAAACCACAAAATAATACATTAATTTCCTTTATAATGTCCTTCCACCAACACTATATTGTCATATATATTTATAAGATTAGGTTTCTATAATTTTCATAAACCAACACAACATTCCTTTTTCAAAACAACAAAAAAAATCATCTCACAATTCAATTTTTTTAACATTTTAAATCCCAAACAAAAACCAAAATCTAATCATTTAAATACATGGATATAATAAAAATAAACAAGAAATATATTTAATTAACAAAGTGAAAGAGAATATAAAAAAGAATATAAAGATAATAACCATTAGAATTTCCTAAACATCCCATGGGTGATCCATGGAAGTACTCAGGTTGAACTCACCTATCATCATATGGTGTCGATATATTGTTCATAACCAACTCACCATTATAGCTTCCAATCTAGTCAAAAAATACCAATTTGACTATAAAAATTAAAAGATGTTCTAACCCCTCTAATCGGTTTCATTAAACAAACATCACTCGATGCTCTAATTTATTCCCAATAAACCCATTGTAATTTTACATTGTGTTGGTAAGACACCCTCACATGTGTGACTCACCTTAACTAACATGACCATACATGACTATCCTAAAAACATACACCAACCACATGAAAACCATCCCTAGGAAATCCTTTAAACGTGTTCTAATTCTACAATAAACCATACTGAAGTACAAATGAGGTCATCATATCAGTTAGTCCATAAATCAATTTCTCAAAACATGGTAATATGAAAACCGTGCATTTATACTTCCGAAACCACAATTCATTTCCAATACATTATAAACCACTAACTGTGCCTTCAACGATAATAATTACTAAATTTAAAAAAAATGTTCCAAACCATTTTAGAAATAATATTAAACACCATTTTAATGTTTACAATGCAGAACATGCCTTTAATATTTCCCATCCAAATATATTCATATAAACACGTTCAAACTAGATTGAAACATTCCACATTAAAAAAAGTTTCAAGCGAAACATTATGTCCATCATTCATCAAAACATTTCTAAACTGTCAAATGGGACAAGCTTTAATGAACACATTTTAAGCCGATTTTAAAATAAAAAACTGATCCAACACACCATTTTGAAACCTACAAGAAATATTTAGAAAAAGTGGATGACTCTTAACTATCATCATCCCTTCAATACACATCCATTGGTGCACATCATACACCCCTAGTCATTCCAATATCTAATTGTTCATTTATAGTTTCCAAGAAACCATAAAAACTATCTTAAAAATGAAAACTTCCCCATTAACCAACCCAGTGGGTCAAATAATTCCAAAAAATCAATAAACATTTACAAAAATTCAGAGAACATTTTCGAATGAATTTTTACCAAATTTAACCAGTCTTAAACATGATCCCAAATCACAAAACATACGAACACTATAATTCAAATATTAAAAAAACTTATCCATGGAAAAACAACACCACGAGTGTGAAATTTAATTTTACAAAACTTCTATACATTTTATCAATTTCATAATGTTCATAAAAATCTTACATGACTAAGGGGCCCTTTAAAACCACACCCACTACTTTTTTCCAGCAAAAAACAAAATATTAAAATAAAAAATCATACATAAATGATGAAAAAAAACTATATACTATTTAAAAAACTGCAGGTATGAAACAAAATTTGATGAAAAGGAAATAGAAAGAAAAACCCACCTCAACAGAGTGGAGATTTGGCGATACATTAAGGGAATGAAAAAAAGAGCCCAAAAAACAATCCTTACACTGTAGATCCAAATAAAAACAACAAAACATAGAAAAAATATATTTTATTATTCATCTAAGAGAGAAATCAGCATAAAAATACAAGGAAGTAAGGAGTAGAGAATATAAATAAGGGGAAATGGATAAAACCATAAGATACTCAGATTGGAAACATTGAGATGCATCAATAGTGGGATGATCCTAGGGTGCAAGGAGTAGATACCCAATATAAAACAAAACGGGGGAACATCACTATGGTGATCCATTGGTTCCCATGGTGAATGAAGTCAATAAATGGGAACCATGAAGTGGTCTATGTAAATAATGACTTGTAGAATCCATGTTATATACCATGGTTAAATGTGATAAGGGTAATTATCATAATTTTTGGTTCTCATATATAGAAACCCTTAAGGCTTCCCAAGTAATAGATAGATTTACTATTAGGTGGGGTACCACTATTTCTCTTTACCTCCCTCTCCTTTTTTTTATTTTTGATCTATATGGTTTGTGGATGAATTTTCACTATGATTCTTAGTATGATCTACCAATTTTATTTTTTTTCTCCACCCTTATTTCATTTCCATTTTTTCATACTGGTTAAGGTTTTGGGATGATTTCAATCCTATCATGGTTGAAATTTGCGGATATGATGGAGACTATTTTTGGAATGGATAGTGGATGTCCCAAGAATATGGTTGTATGTAGTTTCATACCAATTAGTGATGGTATGTTACCAAATGGTTTTATTATGATGTTTTTTTGTTAATTTAATAAAATTATGCAATGATCAGGATCTGATTATTTTTGAATTTACTTTGGATCATTTGATGGTTATTTCACAAGACTCGGATGGGTGGTTGGTCATGGTTTTAGAGTGACGTGGTTTCTTAGAGAGATTGTAGTATTTTTTTATATTTAAAATAAATTGATAAAATAAAGAAGAATTATTTTAATTTGATTTTGTAATTAATTATAAATTTTTATAATAATTTATATGGTATTATTTATTAAGATATGTTTATATGTGATGATATGATATTTGGAGATCATGGGCTAGAGTCATCGAACTATTTTAAAATTGGGATAACTCTCAAAATGAGGTAGATGATTATTTGACAATACCCCTATGATAATGTGATTTTATTTTTATACATGTGTTATGAGGTCCCACCGTCTAGGGTAATCAAAAATCAAGTTAAAATGAATTTTTTCATTAAAATGAAATTCCTAGATAGAACAAAGTGCAAAAGGATATGATGAAAACATATGTATGAGATTAATTTCATTGGTCATAAATGTGTGTGATCCTAATTTAAATTCATGTCATGTGAATCATGGTCCCTGGGGGGTATTATTTAAATGGAGTAATAATAATGTATTTTCATTATTGTTTGAACAATGATGCAATATAATAGAAGAGGGTGATGGACTATGATTATTAGCTTGAGTAGTCTATGATGGAGCTATGAGATTCCATATATCATGAGGGATTGTTGTGATGTAAAAAGGGTAAGTGTTCCTCCCCTGATGAAATATATGTACCAAGATAGTGATTTCAAAGGTTAAAATTTTTGTTTGGATTGGTGTTTTAGGATAGACCTAAGCTTAATCAAAAAGGGTATGTACAGGAGGCCATCTATGTTTTATGACACTATTATGTGATAACATATGGGGATAATGAGGTTATGCAGTGATTATACTGATGTCAAGTGTCACTATTCCCTCCCAATGACAGTTGTTGACCCAAAATTAAATAAGGGTATAATTGATCCCATATTGGTTTCCATTCTATAGGGTAAACTAGGGGATATATCAGATTACGTAGAGATATGTTATCCTTCTAGATGTTCCATGTGGTTGTGGTTATAGATTGTTTTATGTTTTAACTAAGAACATGAAATTATCATGTGAGCCTATTATGTCTATAGTGATGATGTTATTTCATATGATAGGGAAGCATACCAATATTTTGTGAGATATTATTGGGCGGATAAACCTAAAATATTTTCATATTATTTTGATAAAATATTATAAGAGGTATGTACTACCCTCGAGACATAAGTTGGAATGACCATGAGTTTATCTGGGATTTAAATATTTCGTCTAATTGGAATATCTATGGCTGGTACCGTAGGATTTGGTAGTTGTAATTGATAATTTTTAATGCATAGTATGTTATCATAGGTTCCAATTTTTGATCGTCAATATTTATTAATTCCATGTAAAATCTACTTTGATTCATCCTATGTGTCGTTATGGAATTCTGAGGATGCTGGTATTTCGCCTTCATGTCTATATAGATTGTCTACGGTCACCCTATGGAATATTTGGTATGTCTGGTAACATAATAATTCCTTGGACTACTTCATATGGATTCATACATTTTTTGAATTTTCATTATTTGGATTCCTTTTGATACATTTGAGGATCCAATTTATTCTCCTACTATAACATGGACACCGGGGATAGTTTTGATTATCACGATTATGAGGACTGCTCTGGTACACTCTAAAACAGTCCGAAGTAGGTGTCACTACCAAAAAAATATATTTTATTAGCGCAAAAAAGGGATTTATCCATCCTAAAAAATAAATTTTAATCTCATTAAAGATAAAGGGGTCCCCTTTACCATCACTGTAACGCCCCGACCCCAGCTACCCAGAGTCGGTGCATTACTTCGTAACATTGGCATGATCACAAAAGATCAAGTCTCGAAAGACCGATTAGTTTAGTAGCCTTGGAAACACTAGATACATTCATAAGTCTTTCATTACATCAAAATTAAACAAACTACAATAACATGGTCTTCATAGCCCACACTCATATCTTCACTGACTATTCTTGCAAGTCAGTCATAATACACTTCTTCACATCCTGGAAAATTTTTAAACATTGAAAGGGGTGAGCTCAGATGCTCAGTAAGGATAACAATATTGCGGAAGCTTTCATAAATAAACATTAACATTTAAGGCAATGTATAACTAAAACAAAAGCCTTATTGAACATGAACTTTAGCATAATATGGCAAAAGTAAACTGAAATAATGCCATTTACTTACTCACATGGATATTCTACTAGTCGAATAATCACATGAAATATCATTAACCACTTCCATAATGAGGGAATGTATAATGCCGGACATTCTGAAACATTTTGTCAAGGCCTCGGCCAAGACATCTAAAATGATTAAGGCCTCGGCCAAAACCATAAATCAAATTGGGAAAGGGCCTCGGCCAATTCCACGTCTAGTTGTCTCATGAGACCTACCGATGCATCGAGGAGCTATAGCGGGCTCCACCCGTCACTTATTAAGTCCAATACATTCCTCATATGAATAGGTTTAAACATATCATAAACCATAACATAATCGTATCACATAAAACATGCATAAAGGAAACATAACATTTCCACATTTCAATCACAAGATATCAATACAACACATTGATATAATAAAAACGCTTTCAAAACCATTTTCAATACCAAAATAAAAGAAAGTTAAAACTTTGTATTTATTTTTCAAAAAAAAGATGGCTTATAGAGGAAGCCGAAACTCAAATAATGGTCACGGCGGCGGAGAAGTCGTTGTCGCCGCATAAGTACGGAAAGAAAAACATTCCCTTTTGTCGTTTAGCAAAATGCTTCGTATAAAAAGATTCCTTTTGAATAAACGTAAAAGTCAATGGGGTTTATACACTGTATAAAAGAAAGTTGTGTATAAAGCCAAATATGCCTCAATGAAAGGAGATTGAGACGAAGTCCTTAAAAAGATCATTTTTTTAAAATAAAATAGATCTATTATGTGTATTCACTATAGGTACACATAAATAAAGTAAAAATACAAAGTAATACATAATAATATCATGACATAATTTGAAAGTAGGAGATTAACCCAAAGAATGGAAGTTGGGTTAAGAAGTTCCCTTACAAAGATCATTTTTTTAAATAAAATAGATCTATTATGTGTATTTACTATAAGTATGCATAAATAAAGTACAAATACAAGACATCACAGAATAATATCATGACATAATTTGAAAATAGGAGATTAACCCAAAGAATGGAAATTGGGTTAAGAAATTCCCTTACCTCGTGTCTGACTTGACTCAACCGTTCTTTAACCTCCTGAATAATAAACTAGAGTTAATATATACCTTATTAAGAACCATTTTCAACTTCATTATCCTTATTATATCACTTATTACAATGATATGAACATTATGTAATTATTTAAGTTAATAACGGTCGTTTTGTCGATCTTTGGTAACTTGAGTCAACAATAAACTTCTTATAATTACAAGTTGTTCATGTGGTAGAATATCCATTATATCCAGAATTATATTCATGCTTTAGATGTCATATATATCTTATATATCCAGTATATACATTCATTTATAATATTATGTAACATTTAGAGGTAAGAAATGAAATGCACCGTTCATGGAGACGGTAAGCCGTACGTACGCATGAACGCTACTTTCATTTCAATTTCGTATTTAATGGAACTAAATCATAATGATATAAATGTATAATATAATTCCAGTATAATATAGTGTATAATACCATTTACTCCATCATTTATACATCCCACATATGGCTTTAACGATTCAAATCACTTTGAGGGGGCGGTAGTCCGCACTTCCTAAAATGAAATTATCGCGTTTTACCCATAATGGAAATCATAAAGTATGCCATAAATGAGAAATACAGAAGCATAAGTAAAACAAAAACATATTATATATCATATATAAAAATAGTGACATCTTAATGGCCACCTTTGGAGGTGTTATATGAGTGTTGAACAATCATCGTTTCGTGAGGCAGAAATTCGCCATCCACAGAAACCGTATGTTCTTTAACCATTAGATGTAGGTGTGTGTAAGTGTAGCTCGAATCCTTCTTATAACAACATCCTAGTATATTGAGGATACTGGTGTTGTTACAAAAGAAATGAATAAAAAGAGTTTAGGGGGTTGGAGAAGAAAAATAAAACAAAACAACATTAGAAAAGACATTACCTCAAAATCGGGTAACTCTTTTTGATTTGAGCTAAAGGCTTCCTTGGGAAGAGTTCTGCCCAAAGTGAGGTTTCTAGGAGTAAGGAAGGAATGTTGGGAGAGTATTTGGGCAGAGGTTGGCCGAGCCAAATGGCTTGATGGTGTGAATAAGGTGGGAGAGGTGGGGGCCTTTTATAAGTGGAGAGGAGGGGCACTTTTGGAAAGTAATGAAATGTTACATTATTTCAAAATGCTTTTCGGATTCTAAAGGTCCCACATCTATATAATTCGAGGCTAAGGTGATAAGGTTTCGAAATATCTTCATCCAATAGGCTTTGGACAAGTGTAAGCCTCGGATTTTGCATTATCTTCCCATTTTATTTAAATCGTCAAATAATGATGTCATCGCTGCATCATTATTATGTCATAAATACTTTAATTTATTTAATGTCTAAAAATTATAAAACAAATACTATGATGTAGGAAATCTTTTTAGCTTTCCAATGACTATTTATAATCAAAATATGGACTTGTATAACCCCAATTAAAAATTGTTTTAGTAGAACAATTTATGTTAGTGTCATTTTCACTTTAACATTAAATAAAAAGTAATTTATGTTATTTCCCAACAAAAGTGGATCCATGGGGTCCCCAAGTTAGGCCATGGCTTGTCTTGGTCGGCCATGACACAACCAATGAGGTTGGGACATGTGTCTAGGTCATTTCATATTATTAAAGTATTATTTATACCTTAAACCACACTAATTACCACTAATCGCGATTAAAACTTAATAAGTTACTATTCACCAAAAAATTATTTTTATCCCATTGAACCACATTTTACTTCTTAATGACAACCATGTATGTCGGATTTTTGAAAATCAAATCACAGAAGTGGTAATATTTCATTTATACGAAAAATCAGTTATTTAACTACCACTTAGTGGTTTCACTATTCATCAAAAATTGAAGTTTTTCAGAACAATGCCAAAATTTCACCCTAAGCTATAATTGATATTCCGAATTCAAAAATGATGTCTATTTTACAAAATTCCAAACATATAAGTTGCATTAATTAATTTTATAATTAATTCCCGCTGTTACGACAAATAGCGTGTTTTCAAGAAACAATTTATATCAAAAGATTGGCAATTGTTTATGTCCAATTTCAATGTTAAATTAATTCTAATGACCACCATTGGATAAAATGGTAAAAATATATTCCAATTATAATTTAAAACCACTAAATAGTATAATTTATCACTATTAATTATTTTTATTAAAAAAGTTGTTTTTAAGTATTTTTCACTATTCATAAAAATTTGGAAGTTCTCAGAAAATTACAAAAAATTCAACATAGGCTAATTTCAATATTAGGAATACAAAAATGAAGTCCATTTTGAAATATAAGATTTCTATAATTTTAAAAAGTGGTTATTACTATTCATAACGGCTACTTTGATTAGTCACGGTGTTTTAGAACTCGAACTTGCGTACAATGCAAGCTATTGCATTATTGAAAGAGAGGCGTATCGTGGAAGCTCGGGGTGTTACATTCTCCCCTCCTTCAATAAATTGCGTCCTCGCAATTTGATATTTTTCTTTGAAAATAAAATGTTGAAAAGAGAAAATACCTTTGTGGAAAACCCACATCGGAAATAAGGTTAATAAAATTTAGCCTTAATAAGAGGGAAATGAAAATAAGAAAGTCACCACCAAATTATGATCTCGATAAGGAGAACATTGGTGGCAATTAGAGACATATATTTGGAGGAAAAACGTAAATATTTGTAGGGAGTGATTGAGGTCATCAATCACAATCAACTGTCAAATTGAGGGCCTCAAAGCCTTCAATCTATGTTGATTTAAAATATCATCAGTTCAACAAGACATATTGTATTAGGATAACACATTTTTTTTAATATACCTTTACTAAAGTTTAAGAATTAATTTATTCATCGAATAAGAGATAGGTATATATATATTTATGCTTGACAATTAGAGTTTCAACCTCCAATAGAACTCAAAAATATTATACTTATCCTAATTGTATAAGGTTCCAAATGTTAACACATACCATTTAGATTAGTGAAATTATTTTGTAATAGCCAGGGACTTCCTGTAGGCTAGTGGTAGGAAATAAAGGCTTGTCGCACTATGGTTGTGGGTTCGATTCCTGCAGCTTTGTCCGACGCGACGGGTTATGCCCCACCCTGCAGGTTGTCCTTTTTCTAAAAATATAGTATTATAGTACTCCAAAAATAATCTTCATAAATTTTTTAACCTTAAACCATACTATCCAAAAATCAACTTAATCCACTCCAACCTTTATAGTTATCCAAAATACCTCTGTCCAGACTTTCTCTAAAAGGTCTCTTAATTCCAAAATCAATTTATCCGATTCCCCAAACAAAGTAAAGTTTCTCTTATTGTCACATACTAAAAATATGATTACCTTAATCATATTAAAACCTTACTGAAATCAAAAAGTACTGCAGTACAATCCTTATATAGATCACATTATTCTAATAACCAGAATATAATCCATGAGTCCAAAAGCACTAATACATTAGTTATTCTGCTTCAACTGTAGTAATAGCATAAGATTGTCCTTGATCCCTTGGCCTTTTCTGAGGTAAGTTTCCTTGACGCTTAGGACATTCATTTGCATAATGACCCATTTCTCTACAATTGTAGCATTCAACTTTGACAGCCTCTTTCCTTCCCTTGCAATCACGTGCCTGGTGACCTTTTTCTCCACATTTATAACAGACTCCCATTCCTTTTAGGCAAGTACCAGGGTGATTCTTCCCACAATTATCACATAATGGAAAATCCTTCTTTCCCTTTTTCCCTTTATCTGTCTCTTGTTCCACCGTTCTCTTCTTCTCTTGCTTTACTTTGTTGTCATAAGACTTAGAGAATTCCTTTTCTGTCTTGATAGCACACGAGACAATATCTTCGTATGATGAGAAGGATTGTGATACCAAAGCTCGACGGAGAAATGGTTTTAACCCATCAAAGAAACGATCAATCTTACTCCTTGGGTTACGTATGTAATCTGCAGCATACCTTGCTAACCTTGTAAAGTTAGCCTCATACTTTGCGACATTCTCATCCTCCTTCTGCCTCAGACTCAGAAATTGCCTTTCCATATCTGCTCGATGGTCACGAGGAAAGTATTTTTCTAAGAAAAGCCCTTTGAACTCCCTCCATTCCATATTCGATATGTCATCATCTTCCTTTGTGTTTTGAATCAGCGACCACCACTGATCGGCATCTCCAGTGAGGCGGTAAACTGCCATGACAACCTTCTCCCTTTCACTACTCCCCAAGGCATGGAATATTTTCTCTAAGGAATTTATCCATTGCTCAGCTACTATAGGATTTGTACTCCCATTAAAGGTTGGTGGTTGTTGCCTCATGAAACGGTCTAGCATTGATCCTCCACGTTGCGGATCAGGGTGCTCCATACGAGTAAGGTTGTTATTCATAACCTGCGTGAGTTGTCCCAGTATGGTAATAAGTTGATCAGCACCAGTTGTATCTCCAGGTCCACAATAATTATCTTGAGCCGGAGGGCAATCCCTACACGGAGTTCGTGCATTGATACAGTTTCCATTCCTTCTACTAGGCGCCATTTCTAAACAATGGCATAAACTAGATTAGTTTATGAATCAAAATACATAATTCCATACTTGTAAAATACTTAACATAAATTGAACTATTTATGGATATAATCCATAATCATAAAAAGAAATGTTTTCTTTGAGAAAGTATATACTCATAACCCTTCATAGTGGTTTGTAAATAAAATGAGAATTATCCTAAGCATATCCCCCGGGAGTGTCGTAACCAAGAGTGCAGCAAGGCCCGTTGTCGTGCACCAGTTCCCGTTCGAGTCTAGCTCAAAGCGGTGTTTTCGGGTTTTACCCCTAGGAACATCTGTGCCAGAGCCGCCTCTACCTGCTCGTATCCAGACAGGGATGTATTGCTCGGAAAACTCACAAAATCTCTTACAATAACAAAATTCTAGGAAACTCTTCTATACTAATCCTCAAAGTTTATCCTTGGGCTATGTGCTCTAATCAGAGTTTATCTAAATCTAGCTTCCAAGGTTAGTACTAAACTGCCTCTGATACCAACTGTAACGCCCCGACCCCAGCTACCCAGAGTCGGTGCATTACTTCGTAACATTGGCATGATCACAAAAGATCAAGTCTCGAAAGACCGATTAGTTTAGTAGCCTTGGAAACACTAGATACATTCATAAGTCTTTCATTACATCAAAATTAAACAAACTACAATAACATGGTCTTCATAGCCCACACTCATATCTTCACTGACTATTCTTGCAAGTCAGTCATAATACACTTCTTCACATCCTGGAAAATTTTTAAACATTGAAAGGGGTGAGCTCAGATGCTCAGTAAGGATAACAATATTGCGGAAGCTTTCATAAATAAACATTAACATTTAAGGCAATGTATAACTAAAACAAAAGCCTTATTGAACATGAACTTTAGCATAATATGGCAAAAGTAAACTGAAATAATGCCATTTACTTACTCACATGGATATTCTACTAGTCGAATAATCACATGAAATATCATTAACCACTTCCATAATGAGGGAATGTATAATGCCGGACATTCTGAAACATTTTGTCAAGGCCTCGGCCAAGACATCTAAAATGATTAAGGCCTCGGCCAAAACCATAAATCAAATTGGGAAAGGGCCTCGGCCAATTCCACGTCTAGTTGTCTCATGAGACCTACCGATGCATCGAGGAGCTATAGCGGGCTCCACCCGTCACTTATTAAGTCCAATACATTCCTCATATGAATAGGTTTAAACATATCATAAACCATAACATAATCGTATCACATAAAACATGCATAAAGGAAACATAACATTTCCACATTTCAATCACAAGATATCAATACAACACATTGATATAATAAAAACGCTTTCAAAACCATTTTCAATACCAAAATAAAAGAAAGTTAAAACTTTGTATTTATTTTTCAAAAAAAAGATGGCTTATAGAGGAAGCCGAAACTCAAATAATGGTCACGGCGGCGGAGAAGTCGTTGTCGCCGCATAAGTACGGAAAGAAAAACATTCCCTTTTGTCGTTTAGCAAAATGCTTCGTATAAAAAGATTCCTTTTGAATAAACGTAAAAGTCAATGGGGTTTATACACTGTATAAAAGAAAGTTGTGTATAAAGCCAAATATGCCTCAATGAAAGGAGATTGAGACGAAGTCCTTAAAAAGATCATTTTTTTAAAATAAAATAGATCTATTATGTGTATTCACTATAGGTACACATAAATAAAGTAAAAATACAAAGTAATACATAATAATATCATGACATAATTTGAAAGTAGGAGATTAACCCAAAGAATGGAAGTTGGGTTAAGAAGTTCCCTTACAAAGATCATTTTTTTAAATAAAATAGATCTATTATGTGTATTTACTATAAGTATGCATAAATAAAGTACAAATACAAGACATCACAGAATAATATCATGACATAATTTGAAAATAGGAGATTAACCCAAAGAATGGAAATTGGGTTAAGAAATTCCCTTACCTCGTGTCTGACTTGACTCAACCGTTCTTTAACCTCCTGAATAATAAACTAGAGTTAATATATACCTTATTAAGAACCATTTTCAACTTCATTATCCTTATTATATCACTTATTACAATGATATGAACATTATGTAATTATTTAAGTTAATAACGGTCGTTTTGTCGATCTTTGGTAACTTGAGTCAACAATAAACTTCTTATAATTACAAGTTGTTCATGTGGTAGAATATCCATTATATCCAGAATTATATTCATGCTTTAGATGTCATATATATCTTATATATCCAGTATATACATTCATTTATAATATTATGTAACATTTAGAGGTAAGAAATGAAATGCACCGTTCATGGAGACGGTAAGCCGTACGTACGCATGAACGCTACTTTCATTTCAATTTCGTATTTAATGGAACTAAATCATAATGATATAAATGTATAATATAATTCCAGTATAATATAGTGTATAATACCATTTACTCCATCATTTATACATCCCACATATGGCTTTAACGATTCAAATCACTTTGAGGGGGCGGTAGTCCGCACTTCCTAAAATGAAATTATCGCGTTTTACCCATAATGGAAATCATAAAGTATGCCATAAATGAGAAATACAGAAGCATAAGTAAAACAAAAACATATTATATATCATATATAAAAATAGTGACATCTTAATGGCCACCTTTGGAGGTGTTATATGAGTGTTGAACAATCATCGTTTCGTGAGGCAGAAATTCGCCATCCACAGAAACCGTATGTTCTTTAACCATTAGATGTAGGTGTGTGTAAGTGTAGCTCGAATCCTTCTTATAACAACATCCTAGTATATTGAGGATACTGGTGTTGTTACAAAAGAAATGAATAAAAAGAGTTTAGGGGGTTGGAGAAGAAAAATAAAACAAAACAACATTAGAAAAGACATTACCTCAAAATCGGGTAACTCTTTTTGATTTGAGCTAAAGGCTTCCTTGGGAAGAGTTCTGCCCAAAGTGAGGTTTCTAGGAGTAAGGAAGTAATGTTGGGAGAGTATTTGGGCAGAGGTTGGCCGAGCAAAATGGCTTGATGGTGTGAATAAGGTGGGAGAGGTGGGGGCCTTTTATAAGTGGAGAGGAGGGGCACTTTTGGAAAGTAATGAAATGTTACATTATTTCAAAATGCTTTTCGGATTCTAAAGGTCCCACATCTATATAATTCGAGGCTAAGGTGATAAGGTTTCGAAATATCTTCATCCAATAGGCTTTGGACAAGTGTAAGCCTCGGATTTTGCATTATCTTCCCATTTTATTTAAATCGTCAAATAATGATGTCATCGCTGCATCATTATTATGTCATAAATACTTTAATTTATTTAATGTCTAAAAATTATAAAACAAATACTATGATGTAGGAAATCTTTTTAGCTTTCCAATGACTATTTATAATCAAAATTTGGACTTGTATAACCCCAATTAAAAATTGTTTTAGTAGAACAATTTATGTTAGTGTCATTTTCACTTTAACATTAAATAAAAAGTAATTTATGTTATTTCCCAACAAAAGTGGATCCATGGGGTCCCCAAGTTAGGCCATGGCTTGTCTTGGTCGGCCATGACACAACCAATGAGGTTGGGACATGTGTCTAGGTCATTTCATATTATTAAAGTATTATTTATACCTTAAACCACACTAATTACCACTAATCGCGATTAAAACTTAATAAGTTACTATTCACCAAAAAATTATTTTTATCCCATTGAACCACATTTTACTTCTTAATGACAACCATGTATGTCGGATTTTTGAAAATCAAATCACAGAAGTGGTAATATTTCATTTATACGAAAAATCAGTTATTTAACTACCACTTAGTGGTTTCACTATTCATCAAAAATTGAAGTTTTTCAGAACAATGCCAAAATTTCACCCTAAGCTATAATTGATATTCCGAATTCAAAAATGATGTCTATTTTACAAAATTCCAAACATATAAGTTGCATTAATTAATTTTATAATTAATTCCCGCTGTTACGACAAATAGCGTGTTTTCAAGAAACAATTTATATCAAAAGATTGGCAATTGTTTATGTCCAATTTCAATGTTAAATTAATTCTAATGACCACCATTGGATAAAATGGTAAAAATATATTCCAATTATAATTTAAAACCACTAAATAGTATAATTTATCACTATTAATTATTTTTATTAAAAAAGTTGTTTTTAAGTATTTTTCACTATTCATAAAAATTTGGAAGTTCTCAGAAAATTACAAAAAATTCAACATAGGCTAATTTCAATATTAGGAATACAAAAATGAAGTCCATTTTGAAATATAAGATTTCTATAATTTTAAAAAGTGGTTATTACTATTCATAACGGCTACTTTGATTAGTCACGGTGTTTTAGAACTCGAACTTGCGTACAATGCAAGCTATTGCATTATTGAAAGAGAGGCGTATCGTGGAAGCTCGGGGTGTTACAATCACTCACTAGAGCACTGATAAATTCCCCTTTTAGCAGCCCTAAAAAATCACTGATAAAAAGGGTCATTTATAAACTATAAAAAAGAGCTAATAAACTGGAACATTATCATCACTTTTTTAGAATTGATAAAAGATAAAAAAAATATTTTAATTAGGGTGTGGAACTTTAATAGTGCTTAACCCCCCCTCCCCCCATCAGTAGAACCCCACCCCAACCCGCACACCCCAACCACCCCCAGCCTTTAACACAACCCCATGACCCTTTAACTGCACTAGGAATTATTACACCCATGTGCGCAACCTTTCTTCCAATGGATTCGTACTCAGGACCTGTTGCCTGCACACTTAAGCCTATGCCGCTCTACCATATTTATTTTCTCTTCATTTATTAATATATCTATTTATTTATATATCTATTTAGTTATATTTACTCATATATTAATATATATTTATATTAACATATATATATATACTGTTATTAATATATATATAGTCATATTATTATATATGTAATTATATTTATATATATAGTTATATTTATATATTAATATTTTTATTTTTATATTAATATATATTTATAAGATCATTTTCAGATACATTTATAAAATATTCTTTTGTGTGTGTGTTTATAAATAAATAAATACATGTATAAAACACACAGACTCACTCACACACACATACACGCACATATATTATTTGTGTATCTGTGATTATAATTATACATATTTATTTATATTTACAAATATTATATAATAATATTTATATACATATGTTTAGATATATAGACAGTATATATCAGTTTGTCAACACATATTCAAACACACACAGGCACACAAATATATATATACACGTAAACATTATATTGGTATATAAATATTCATATATTTTTATTTAATTAAAATGAATATTGGTTTTTTATTTATATATGGCTTATATATTGAGAAATATATTATATATATATATGAATAATTAATTATTTATAAAATTAAACTTAAAAGTGTTAATATATAAATAATATGTATATATTTTAATATACTTAATTATAAAAAATAGTAAATTATAAAAAATTATTACATTAACTTAAACCCTAAAAAACAGGTAAATATGGAGAAACCCTCAAATCCCATAAATATAGTCAAAAGGTAAAATAAACCCTAAACACAGGGTAATTATGAAAACATCTAATATGAAAGTTTTTTCCTACACTATGACCAGTAAAATCAAATATAATCAAATGTGATATGATATGATGGGTTTTGGAGGCTATACAGATAGACATATCATATGTTATCGTAGTTTGAAAAAACAACAGACAAGGAAAAAGTGCTAGGAATGGGGGCTTGAAAACCTAACAAACCCAAGATTCATTGAAATGAGAATAACATCTAATCTGGGTGTCCGTATCATCTATGTGACTAGCCAAACTGAATATCATAGAACAAAGTATTATATATACAGTATTGAAAAAAATCACACTCAAGTATCGGGAGTTATTACAAATTTACGAAAAATTCGTTAGGGCACTGGACACAGAAATAAAGGTTTAAGGCCTTCTAATAATTTTTTTTGTGATATTGGGGTATAGGAAATGATTTGAAATTAGTTTGAGTCAAAATTCAGCATATATTTTTTACCTGATTTCAATTTTATATTTGGTAGAGCACAAACAGACACCCGTAACAAAGGTTATGGTCGTTTGACGTTGGAGTTTTATAGTGTGGTATAACTAATATGTCATCTATTTCCATGATCTTCCCATGATTTCTGTTTCACGTGGTCCTCACAAGTCTTGAAATATTTTATTTGATAGGTTGTGGTTCTCGAATTATCACTTGAAGTATATATTATTCTTTTTTTAGTGAGTTATAGGTTTCCTGGGGTTTTAGGTGCTATGAGGGTAGCTCAATTCCGAACAATCATAACTTCTACTCTATGTTTCCATTTTTACTCTACCACATATCAAATTTATGCATGCGATGATATATACACTATGGTGACCACTAGAACTCATTGTCTCGTTCATCATGGACAAAAAATTCCCATAATTTATCCAAACACTCATAGGTTCTACTTTAGGTGTCAGTTTTTCTATAAATTCTTCTCCAGGTGCATGTTTTCTGTCTACCAAATATTAAATCAACCTAAAACATATTTAAAAAATAAATATTATATTTATATCAATATAAATAAAATTATATATCATATTATCATTTTTATAAAAAGTAATTTTTTTTGAAATATACAATTTATCAGTGCTAGAGAAAAAATCACTGATAATCCCACCCTTTATCAGTGATACTAAAAAACCACTAACTAAGGGGCCCCCCTTTACAGATCTAAATAATACCCTGATAAATGGTGTGACTTTATCAATTCTATAAAAAAGAACCGATATAGGGTCACATTTAACAACATTTTATAGCACTGTTAAATGTACCCTTTATTAGCACTTTTCATTGGCACTAAAAAATGAACTCCCTTTATCGGCACATTTTTTAGCACTGTTAAAGTGTGCCGCTACGGAAACCCAGTTTTTTTAGTATATATTTCATATTTGGCATCAAATTTGATCCCCATAATCAAAAATGGATACATTATTTAGGCTTCTATATTTAAATTATTTTTTCGATCATGTCACATGAAAACACTCTACTTTTTTGATTATGTATGAGAAAATGTTGGTGGTTGCCTATTGAGTTGTTCAGACACCATTCCAGATAGCCATAGAATATGGAAACCTAAGTTGACTTCACATTCCATTTTTTCTTTCTACTTATTTTAATTTCATTTAAATTTATTTTCTATTCTTGAGCTCTCATAAAATACTCTATTACAGGTCGATTGATTACTATTGTATTATTGGAATACATGAATTTTATTTTTTAATGGAATAATCCATTATCAAGCCTCTTCTACTATCCATTTTATTCATAAAATGAAATCGTCATCCATGACGTGTTGATTTATCAACTTCAAGTATGACATTTTTTCATTTTATTTTTCCACCTTCATGGGTGGAAATAAAAACATTATAATTGATGAAAAGTATTTTAAACTATTTTTAGGAAACAATTTAGGTTTGTGAACTAAAATATATACATAAAATTAAATTATAAAACAAAACATGTTCGTTGTGATTGAAAGCTACCAAACATAATTAAACTGATTATCATTAACGTTTTTATCTAATGAATCATCATAATATATGGAAACAAAATATTATATAAGTTCATTAAATCATATGAATGTTTAATAAGAATGTATAATTTCAATTGTGGATCTTATTCCCATATTTTACAACATTTCACGAATGTATACTAGTGAACTGATCTTGTAAAATAAGAAAATGAACACTCTTAAAAGACAGAATTGGACTGTATAACTCCTTATAGTGCAAAAAAATGAACTAAATTGAATTATAATAAATCAAATACATGTAAAGGGGTTTTTTATGTATTATTTAATTACTCTAATTTTATTAACTTGAATATTAATATGAACAAATAATTCAATCATAAAGGCTGGGGAATCTAAAACCCAATTTTTCTTTTTTGGGTTATTACTATTTTTTAAAAAATTTGTATATGGATGATCTTTTAATAATCCTCAAATATAATTTTATCATTATTCCAATTTATTTGAAATTAATAATCTTACAGTCATATTTTTTTTACAAATGACATGAATTTTCTAGAAGAACTATTCTTTAAAAAAACTTTTAGTTTTGTTGAGATTGTTTCTTTTTAACTCATGATTATTTGATACTAATAAAAAGAATATAGTTAACTTTTATTTTTGGTAACCCCAACTATTTTTTTTGATGATGAAAAAAATTCATTTCCATAGGTCATTTTAAATCCAATATTGATATAGGTTCTATGTGTCATTCATGATTATGTAATTTCATGAGGTGATAGGTGAACCATGAATTATATCGAGCTCTAATTCATTCGATAATGTGATGTATCCCATGAGAGAACAAGAAATATGAATGATAATGATTTTAGATACATTCAAAATGATGTTTTTTTATTATTCATATATTTTATCGGTGAATAATATACAATATTAATTCATAACTATGTTTGTATTTGTCCACTAAGACATGTTACTTAATTTTGTATACATCACCAATTTAAAGTCCATTATCTAATAACCCGAAATATGATTATTATAAATATCCAATGCTAATGTGATGAGGATTATTGTTATTCTTACCATTTTTAAATTGATAAATGTTCTTATCTATCCTCTTATTGTGATTTTAGATCACCCCTTTCTTTAATATATATCCTTAGATGATTACTTATACTAAAGGGAATGTGGAGGCCTTTAAAAAGTTATAGAAGAAGGAAATAAATAATTTTTTTTCTTTATTATGTACATTATTTTTATAATCCAAATTTCCCAAGGCACTAAATTGGTCAGTCCATTATTTGTAACACAATTATGTTGTTCATCATTAAAATGATGTAATAAATAATGTATGAAAAAATAAGGGCACTATATTAGGAATCCCTCCCCATACACTAAAGGATTCCAAAACGTAGAAGTGGTTCTATAAGGTTAGAGTGGTGAGGCAATACCATTTTTGATGATAATAATAATGGTCATATAATACCAAAAATACTAAAGAAACGAGATCAATCCTTGGTAGAAACAAAAAATAAAGTCAATAATTAGCCTAAACATAGTATACATACATATCAGATAATGTTTACACATGTTAGATAATATTATAGAACACAAATAATATCTAGGAGTCTTATATCATTTAAACAAACTAAAAACCCTAAAATGAAACTCCATCTTGATAAAAGGAATTTTCATCATCCATTTTCCATATATCATAGTCACTCACAGCACATCCCTTGTCACTATGGTCTATATCCTTTTTGGGATCCAATACCTATTCATAAATCAATAAAATATACATTTTTCTTGAGGTTATTATAAAGGGTGCATGTATAAATATTGTGGGCCACCACAAATAGGTGACAATCATATATCCAGGTTTATACTAGTGTATGTATACATAAAACAATAGAAGAAACAATCAATCAAATAATACATGGCATAATTTAGTAATTCTCAACACCCATGAGGAAGAACATACCTTCTTCTCCCAATTCCTAAAAATTTAAGGATGTATCCTTGGACCTCCATAAAAATTAACCCTTGGTCTCATATCCATACCATGTCACCCAACAATGTGTGCCAAAAAAACTACAAATAGCCTCATGTCGAGTACAATTGGTATCCTGATGGAACACACCAAAAAAATTTTCAAAATCCCCACAAACATTCATTAATAAAATCATTATTGGATTTATAGAACAAAATCCCATGGAATAGTGATTTCAACCATTATATTGATAATAAATCACTACCATCTATACTTCCAAATATTCCAAGGCTAGATGAGATCCATCCATCAATTATCCTATCTGATCGTCCCAAACATATGCAGCGAGTCATAGCCCCAACTAATGATTTCATTCACCATCAATCATGGATTTATATGGTGAGAACCTCTTGAATTATTGATGGTCAACACCATACCCTATATTGATAATACTATGATCAAATCCTCCAATGATGAGTGATTAAAACCACATCATAGAGTCCTTCTCTATGTGAACATGAATAGGATGGTTCAATCAGCCTATCATTGTGAGTGTGAATCAAAAAAATACGCAATCTACACCAACCAGTGAAACTCATCACCATAAGTGAAACTAATCACCAAAAATCATCATGTTAATCAACAATAACCTCTACCTAAAGATCCTTGTCTTCTAAATCTAAATCATCAACACCATCTTCTGTATATTATGAAATGACCTCAGTCTGTTGATCCTCTTCACCTCTATATAGGTTATCAACATCACCCCATATATCCCATTCTATTACAACCATGTTCCAATGGAAATACAGTAATGAAATGACCTTTACAAACATGGACATTACATTAGTTTTTCCAAAATAATTAATACAAAATAAAAATATACCACCAATGACCATATTATTTTAGATTCATTAGAAACATGGAATGCATTCTCTTAATTTGGTGAAATATATTCAACATCTACCATAAATATCATCCCCTTTAATACCCCTAACTAAAACCATCCTTTAAAACTTTTTGGAAACAATACATAAGAATAATGGTGAGATCAGATGCTCAGAAATGGTAAACAATGTATTCATGTGAACATAATGATGTGCATAAGGCTATGGGAATATAAACACTAAAATAAAAGATCATTCCCTTCATATCAAAGTTCATAAACATGAATCACGTCATAAATATTAGAATTCATAATGTTGGAATCCTGATGAAATAAATAACATCAGTCATTGAAGAATAACATAGGAAAATAACAAGGAATTGATGCAGAAAAATAAGAATATAATAATGATTTCCATAGTAGTCAAGACATCACATCCAAGGCCATCATGGTTGTATGGGTTCACTCCCCATAATATATTGTTATTAATGGTCCACTCCGATAAACATCTTGGAAGTCATGTCTCACTCCCATAACCATCATGGTTTTCAAGGTCCTCCATATATATCTCATGATATATAAATCTTAGACAATACATTAGAGGGAGATATACATCCCACCCATCTCATAATAAAATCATATATACATGTTCCACAAAATCCTAAAAAATCAGATGATAAATCATAAAATAGAATGGGTTGTCAAAACATGTAATCATATAATACATATATAAAATAAACTCGTTTCATTATAATTACATCAAAGTCATAACCCAAGAAAATAAGGGGGTTACGTAATCATCATTCAATCAAACCATAAACCATTCATAGAAAGAATATAAATTGTATTCTTGATCTAAATTTCATCATATGTGGGGAATGATTTTGAATTTGCTATTGGAATATAAATTTACCATAAAATAACCTTTTAGTAACATAAAAAAACATTTAAAATCCCTTTTTATTTAAATCACATTAAATACATATAAAGGAATTATGCACAATATTTTAAAATAGTTCTTGAGGAATATTTTGTCACATTGTTAAAATAGTTTTATGTTCTTAAAATGATTTTTAATTTTGAAATAAAAAATTATATTTCAAAATAAATATGTTATATTGTAGGGGTAACATCAAGGTAATAATTCATCATGAATTTTTTAAAATTGATTCATTCCATATAAGTTAAAAAACATTGATCTCGTACTTTTTTCGAGAAATGTTATAAAATACCATCATTTGAAAAATGAATGAAGTAATCCAATGAAAACATACAATAAAAAGTCAAAATTTTGTAACATGAATTTAAAAATCCATATTATAATAATAAATTATTTTATGAAAACAATTTTAGAATTCATGGACATGGATGATAAATATTACCCAATGGAAACAATTCCAAATATGGAAGAGATTATGAAATCAACACTAATCACATTATAATAAATAGAATCGTACGCACAATATAAAAAACTGATGTGAATATAGAAATATAATAATTTTATGGATAATTATCAATTAATAAATTCATGGGTAGAAGATACACCATGTATAAGAAACAAGTAGTTTATGAGGAATGTGTCTCGCAGATGTAAAGGTTAGACAAAAACCCCTTAACATAGGTATGATTCTCTCTGTAAATGTGTGAAACACCAGTATAGTGGTTTTAAACATTTTATGAACATGTAACTGAATTATAATTATAAATATGATATCATATATTATTCATTTAATACATTAAATTACCCTTTTATTGAAAATTCCAAGATAAAGCAACGTTACAGGTAATAATTGCATTGTTTATCATACATGTATTAACTTATTTTTCATGATCTTATTACATATATTATTTTCTATTCAAAAAAAGTAAAAAATTATATAAATATATTATATATATTCATTATATAATTATTTATAATAATATTTAACGATATAAGAAATACACAGTTCATAGAGATGGTAGGTCATACATAAAAATGAACGTTGTTTCTATTTTCTTATTGTATTGAATGGAAAAAATACAACGAAAAATAAGTATACATATATATATTATTAAATTAGATTTATTATGACATCTATTTCATAATAAATCATTATATACATTTTTATAATCATTCTTAAATGGTTGTAAGGGAGGATGAATCTCATCGTATCATGGAGATGGTACGTTGTACTAACGTATGAGCAACGATATCATTAAATAAATGGTTAAGTGGTATATAATTGGATTGTATATTAATTATAAAGAATAATTATCATGTCATATTCATTATTTAATCCCCTTATATTTATCGTTATATCCATCGAAATATTTTATAGACAAAAAATAGTTTACCCCACGACATATAGGCAGTAATCTGTATGTATGTACGCATGGTGATATTGTTTTTCAATGGATGGGTAAAAGATGAATATGGTTGTACCATAATAATAAAAACATATAATAATTTATTATATGCTGTATTTATTACTTTATTATTCAAATGACATATGATAATTAAGTAGTTGATGAAAATAACTTTGACGGGGTTGGTAAAACAATTACCGCTTCATCGAGTGTATAATTTTTTTCACAAAAGGACTCTTTAGGTTGGATTTATAACAAAAAATATGGCCTCTAGGATGAATTTTTTTATTCTTGTAAGAAAAAATTATCAACTTTTGGATGATTCAAAAAGGTGTTGTATGTAAAAATAAAAGAGGATAAGTTCCCTTTTAAAAGAGGGGGGATAAGAAGTTAGGGAAACTCCAAAACAATAACTTTATAATAAATATATTTTCAAATTCAAATAGATCCAAAGTGAGTTATTCATAATTTTAGATGTCTATGGGTCGAAATAAAATCATAAATTTAATTTTATACATGTTTAGGAAACAAAATTAACCTTCTCTTTTTCCATTAATTCTTATTTCGACAATTTACCTCTTATATGGACAACATGTCTTTTTACACTATAGGGTTAATATATTAAATATAAAATGAAAAAATAACCCCAATTGTATCAATTATATAATATTTAACATTATAAATTTTTTTTCCGAAGTATATGTATTTATTAATTTTCAATAATTTAATAAAAAATAATGTTTTTAAAATACCGTTTCGGTCAATTTTGACACTATTTATTACATGAATTATTATAAAATAATAAGAACATTATTACATAAAAAAACTACATTAACTCATCTATAACATGTCATATTCATCCGAAAAATTGATATATTGAATCAAATATAAAAAATTATATTTATTTACATATTATGTTTATCATTTATTTGATTCTTCCATTATTAATTCTATTAGTACATCATCATTGTGTCACAATTGAGTTTAATTATTTAATGTCCAAATGTTTTAAATAAATTATCATGAGTATATAAAAATTTTATTTTTATAATTATTATATATAGTATGTCATATCACCTATATAAAAACTAGTTAAAAATGATGTAGTTTTTAAAACATGAATATGACATTTTCAACACTCATTTAAATAAAATATTATAAATGTACTAATCTAAAAAATGTACTAAAAATGGAAATATTTTAGATATATGGTTTATTTTGGTTTAAAAAACATTTCAATTGAAATTAGGTCATGTGTTAGGGTAATTGTATATTATTATAAAGTTATTTTTACCTCTAATTACACTATTTACCTTTTTATGTGGTAAATAATATTCCAAAGATATTATTCATGAAAAATTATTTTGATCATATTAGACTACATTTTTCATACAAATTACAAAACTTTATGTCCATTTTTTAATTTTAAATTCCCAGAAACCATAAAATTAAATAAAATTCTAATCTATTAAATTTGGCTTGAAGGCTAGTAAAAAATACGTTCAAAAGTGTAATAATGTTTTATATCTAAATATATTATAGTAATTATTAAAATAAAAAAATCTGTAATTATTTATAAAAATATTAACTAATTAAACTTTTAGATAAATAAAAACTAATATTTTTCCTTATAAATTAATTTGTTAAAAAAGTAGTTTGAATTAAAATCATGTATTTTCACTATTCACCCAAATATAAGGTTTCTCAGAAAAAACCAAAAAATGGCCCCAATGATTCTTTCAAAGTTATGATTTATAAAATTATTTTTATTTTATCAAATTAAATTCCACTGAGTATTTAAAAAATAAATATATTATTTTTCATAGTTGGACATGAAAAGCAGTTCATTTGAGAAAATAGTAGTGGTAAACATATAAATGATTTACGAAAAATTATACTTTTAATTATTAAAACTATTAATACTAATATTGGAAATATATTTTTTAATATTACAAGAGTAATAGATTGTTTATAACAATATAATTTAAATAATTATAACAGTAACATGATTTTTTTGTAGAAAATCAGTGTTCCTTATAGTGCAATCTAAGTCGGTGTTGCGTGTTTTGAAAGATTCTCTTTGTGTTTTGTATAAAATAATCCAAAATTTTTGTTACTATATAATAAAAAATATATATTCAGTGTTTCATGAAGTGGAAATATTAAAAAATTGAATTAATTCAAAAGAATTAAATTTACAAAATCTCATGGTGTTTCACTCTACCCACCATAAAATGAATTTCTCCTTGGAAATTTGTCCTGGATACCAGTGGTTTAATACTTGAATGTTCAATTCATAGAAACCGACATCATAAAAATGTATTTTAAAACATCCATTTAAAAACTAAATGTTGTAAAATAAAAGTTACCCCAAGTAAATCATTACTATGTCTCTAAATAGGATAATAGAGATAATGATTTCTACATGTAGGAAAACCATAAATAATCCTAGATATTGATAAATATCACTGATCACAAGACAATGGGTGATATAGATAATGTTAACAATCACAAAACCAAAATATAATGAATTGTTAAAGTGATCATTAATATCATAATTAATGAAGATAATGAGCCACCATTTTATATCACAATCACATTCCCTAATGTAGAAGAACATTCATTATAGAATATAATCACAGGATATCTGTAGAATATCATAGTTGGTTGTTCCTTGAACAATTTCTACATTGTCTTTTATTAAATGTAATAAAGATGAATTATACAATCGTAAAATGTTAGTAGATAATTCTATCAATAAATTCAATGATATGTCATTCCATCTTTGTGTATTACTATAAAAATGTCATCACAAGTTATAATAAATGAATAAGTCCACCAATAGTGAGATAATACATTATTCTAACAAAAATTATATAAATTTCAATTGAAACATTCCATTAATTTATAACCTTAGAATATTTATGAATGTTGAAAAAAAACATTAAAAATAGTTTAACTAAATAAGATTAACCTTAATCCCTAATATATCATAAGTTATCTCTTAATTGTCACATTCCAAAAATGCGAACTCCATCATCATTTATTCTCTTAATTATTGGTAATAACCTGAATTACTATACCTCCTTATTCAAAACATTCATATTTGTTTATTCTAAAACATATTGGATATATTAATTACGTCACAAAAAGTTATATTCTTTATCCATTATATCACAACCCTTATGAAACAAATCTATAATTTGTTCCCAAGAAAATATAGTAATCAAATTTACATATTCATATCAAAAATATTTTTATCAAGACATAATTATCATTACATAAGGGACATACTAATGGTTTAATTTCGCTTAATCATTTTTTCTTTAATTATATCACAATACCCTAAAATCAAAATTTCTATGACTTTGGAATTATTAAACATATATTTTATAATAATTAATGAAAAATATACCATCCAAACACTTATATATTTCATGATTCATATAATATTGTAACTCAAAAACATAGAAACCTCAATCATCCAAAATTATTCTTAAAACATCAATCAGGATCCATCATTTTAGTCTTTCTCTAAATGTGAATCCTTTGTTATGGTTCCTCATACATAATCTTACCATGATTCATAGGAATAATGATATTACAAATATACATTTCACATGTCATTTACAATAAGATTATCATCAATAGTATAACCTATTCTTACACCACCATTTTGATTCTCAGGATGATATTTGTACTTAGGAAAAAACAATTTCACAATTCCTATACCATCCTCGTATAAAACATTCAATGTTGACTATGTTCTATCTAGTTATTACTACTGAATTAAAATAAGATTAAAAGTGTTAGAAATACATATCAGTGATTAAAAATAAATAAGAAAGGTAAATTACTTATCATATTTCAATTTATAATATCTTAGGGTTATTCCAAAGTTAATTATTATTATCAAAAACTATCTTGGTTTATAACCTATGAAAAAACTTGTACTCAAAAAATTTCTAGAATAATCCAAAGAAATATCTATAGGGATATCACTAATGTTTTCACACCCTAGTTTCCAAAGTATAAAAAAACATTCCTATAATACAATATTTAATTACTAATTCTTAATTTACATGGACATTACATTTTTTTTGACGAATACTTAATATATCTCCCAGATAAATGCCTAAAGACCATATTATTTTTGTGTTGTTAGAAACATGGAACACATGATTTTAAGTGGGTGAAATATCTTCACCATATCTCACAAGGGTCACCACCTTTAGTAACCCTTACTGAGACCTTTATTTATAACCTGGATAATAGAAAACCTAATAAAAAGGTTGATCACAAATAATCAGTAGGGGTAAATAATGGAGGCATGTAAATATAATCATGAGAAAAAGGGTATGATTACATTATCATGAAAGTATATGATCATACCCTTCACATCAAAGAACATAAACACCAATAATGGAATAATTATTTGTTGCTCATAAATCATGAATCATGATGAAATAAATAAGATGATTCATAGAAGAATAACATAGGAATGAAACAAGGAATTATGGATAACTAATAAGCATATAATGATGATTTACATAGTGGTGAATGCATCACATCCAACACTATCTTGGTAGTATGGGTTCACTCTGCTTACCATATTGGTAGTCAGGGTTCACTCCCATAACCATATTTGGAGTCAAGGTTTCCTACTATAACAATCTTGGTCGACAAGGTCTATCATGTATACAAGCTAAGATATAAATTATTACCTAATGAATTAGAAGTAGATATATGTCCAACCCGTCTCATAATGGAATCATACACACACGTACCATAAGAAAATAACAAATCATATCATAACCTATAAAATATAATTGATTTCATAAACATGTAATCATAAAATATTCAATGAATAACAGATTGGTTTGATAATGATTTCGTCAGACACATAACCCATGAAAAGAAGAGAGTTTTCTAAAAATCAATCCATCAAAACATAACCCATTCGGATAATGTATTTGAGAGGTGTTCTTGAACTATATAAAATCATGTCATCATTGGCGATGACTGATTTTGAATGATCTATTAGGTCATTAATTTCCCTTAAAAAATTCATAAAAACATAAATTTTTTTCAAGACTCTTTTAATTAAACCCACTCTAAGAAAAATAATAAAATCATGAAAAATTATTTAAAGTAGTTCTTTAGGAGGATACCCTATATTGGATGAAATAATTTTCCATTCTTAAAATGCCACACAGTTATAAATGAAAACACTTTATTTTAAACAAACCCTTTAATCTTGTAGGGGAAGAATAATGTAAATAATTCATCATAAAATCATAAAAAATCATTTCATTATAAATAAGAAAACAAAATTCTCTCAATATTTTTTTAGAAAATTATAAATGTAATTTGTTTGAAAATGATGAAATATTCCTTGGAAACCATGTAGTGAAAATTAAAAATGGGTAAAAATGACTTTAAAAAATAATTGGAGAATAATAAACCAATTGATGAAAACATTATTAAAAAACATGGACATTGATGATAAATATTACCATACAGAAAAAATCTTAAATATGTAATAGATTTTGAAATAAAACCCCATGACAATATAATAATAAGAATAATATTCCATATTTATAAAGAAAATTATAATAGTATATAAACACCATAATATTATTGATAAGGCTCATAAAAGACATTCATGGTTATTAAATACACCGTGTAATAAGAAACATGCAGTGTATGAGGCATGTGTCTCACTAAAGTATATGTGAGACAAAAATTCCTTACCATATGTCCAATTCTATTGTTACATGTCTGAAACTACCATATTTTTGTCTTAAACATTTTATTATCTTGAAATAGAATAATAATAAAATTTATGATATCATATATGATTCATTTATGACTTTAAATTACTTGGTTATTTAAAATTCCATTCTAAAGAAACGTTACAGGTAATAATCTCTTTTATATCATATAATTTTTTATTTTCTATTGTTGATATTATTACATGTATTTGGATTTAATTATTTGAATACTTTAAAATATTATATAAATATATTATATATTCACTTCATAAGTATTTTTAATAATATTTATATATAATCTAAATACACTATTAATTGAGACATTAGGTTATACGTACGCAAGGATGTTGTTTCAGTTTTAATATTGTATTGAGTGGAAGAATGTAAATGATATATATATATATATATATATCATAGATTAATAATGATAACAAATATACCATAATTATCCATTATATACATTTTCATAATCATTCTTAAATGGTTGTAGGGGAGGTTTAATCTCATTGCATCGTGGAGACGGTATGTTGTACGTATGCATGAGGGGTGATATAATTCCATTAATGGTCAAACTGTAAAAAAATTTATTCTATATTAATAATAAATAATCATTATAATTTCATTTTCATAATTTACATACTTTATATTCATCATTATATCCATCAAAATATGGTACATATTTGAAATAGTTTACACCATGACGTGGGGAAAATTAACTATCTGGACCCATGCATGGTGATACTGTTTTTTGTAGGATGGGTAAAAGGATGAATATATTTGTCCCATAATAAAAATAAAATACAGCATATATTATATTCTTTGTTTATTACATTATTATTGAAACAACTTAGAAATATGAAATATAAGAAGAAAAGAAATTTGAAACAACTCATAAAAGAAATACCCATTCTTTGAGCGTCTCCTTTTTTATTTTCCCAAAACGACTCTTTAGGATTGATTTATGCCAATATAATGGGATCTAAAATAAATTTTGAGAAGTTTGTAGGATAAAAGTGATGGAATTGGGTGAGCCAACATGATTTAGTTGTGTTAATAAAAGATAAGTAGATGTTCCCTTTAATAAGAGGGGGGTGGGGCACTTAAGGAAAATCCAATTCTATTAATTTTTTATAAATTGATTTTAGGTTTCAAATATACCAAAAGTGAGTTATTATTATGATGAGATGTGGATGTCTCTAAATCCCCTAAAACAATGAATTTTATATGTTTTTGGGTCAGAAAATTAACCTTATATTTTTTTTTAACACTTAGTTATGATAAATTTATCTCTTACCGTGAGAACATGTATTATTATACTATTGGTATAAATAAAATAAAATTACAAAAAATCCAAAATAGATTATTTATTAAATATAAAACATTATATTAGTTAGTTGGATAATAAATATATATGTTTCTGAATTTTTGTTTCATTTAAAAAATATTATTTATCCTAAAATCTCAATTATGTCAATTTTGGTACTATTTATTACATGACATTTTATAAAATATAAAAAAATTTATTAATTCAAAAAAATATATATTAACACATCCCTAACATTTCATAATAACTAAAAAATCATGGATGAAATAAAATATCTCAATTGATAATTATTTTAATATTATAATATGATTTATTTGATTCTTCCATTAATAAATATATTAGTACATAATTATTGTGTGATAATTAAATTTATTATTTAATGTCAAAAAATATAAATAAAACATAAACATTTATATAAACATTTTATATTTATAATGACTGCTTATAGTAAACCATATTAGTCCTATAATCTAGAATTAAAAATTCAATAGTTATTAAAATATGAATATGAAATTTTCAACTCTTATTGAAATAAAATATTATAATGGTCCTAATGAGGAATATATGGCTTACAAAATAATCTATTTTCATAAAAAGTTTGATTTTTGTTTAAATAAACTTTTCAAATGAAATTATGATACATGTTAGGGTAATTTTTTTGTTATTAAAATATTTTTTTTACTTATAATTACTCTATTTACCTTTAACCATGGTAAATAGAATTAAATAGTTGTTATTCAAAAAATATTATTTAGATTGTATTAGACCAAATTTTTATACTCATTACAACCATGTTTTTTAATTTTTTTAAATTCATTTCACAGAAGTAATAAAGTTATAATTAATGCTAATCTCGTAAATGAACCTAGAAGGCAGGTAAAATAGACTTTCAAAAGTTTAATAATTTTATATATCTTATAATATTAAAATAACGAACCCAATGGCCAAAATTTTAGAAATTGACGGAAATATTATATAATTAAAATTTGAACACAATTTAAAAAATAATTTAACCTTATAATACATTATATACTACAATTGTTTTGAATTAAAATCTAGTATTTTCACTATTCAGAAAAAAATGATATTTCTCAAATAAAATAAAAAAATTTACCCAAATATAATTTAGACACTATAATTTAAAAAATAATATTTATTTTATCAAATTAAATTTATATGTGTCCCCTAAAAAAATTAATATTATTCATTGAAGGCTATGAAAAGAATTTCTTTTGAGGAAAGAGTAGTTTTAATATTATAAAGGATTTATGGGAAATTGTATTTTTCATTATCAAAAACATATCAACTAATATTTTAAAATTATTTATTCATATGACAAATTAAATGGAGAGGTTATGAAAATATCATATAAATATTTATTGTACTGAAATGTTGTTTCGTAGAATCTCAATGGCTTATGTACTGCAAGATAGGTCGGTTTTGCATGTAGTTAATGATTACCATGGTGTTGAATATAACATAATATATAAAAAATTAAATCATATGATAAGCAATATTTATTCAGATTTACATGAATTGAAAATATTAAAATAAAAAATTATTTTGAAAAAATAAATTGAAAAAATCTTGGGGTGCTTCAAATCACATAACGACCACTCAATTTAGTAAGTTAAAGTACTTGGAATCAATAGCCATACCAAATCCAATAAAACCATTTCATTTTTTCCAAGTCCTTTTGGGATATATATATATAGGTATATATAGAATTTCCCCTCAATCAATTCCAATTTAAGAAAATAATAATAAAAAAATCATTAATTAAGGAGGGTTACATCGGAAAAAAAACCACTCACATGTATTTATATTTGTACCACATATCATTTTCATATATTTGTTGAAATCTAAGAACACCAACCTGATTCATGTATGCACTCACTAATTATATACACACCTATAGTTTGATATAAAAAAGGAAACAAATAATCATAAACACACCCCGAAAATATGGTAAATCATCATGGATGAAAATAAAATACTTATCACTAATGTAATAAAGGAATGAAATGAAATGGATTAGTAGACTTTACACAAGCTATCAAATTATGTTGATAGTTCTCAAATGAGATATTGAATTAAGGATAAAGGCCAATGCCTATAGGATATTAGAAATTAGGGAACCCCCTATTGTGTGTATGTGATGGGGAGATGGAGGAAATGAAATAAAAGTAAAGGTAGGATATGTTTTTTCTTTTAAAAATATTTAATTAGGCACATAGTTATGGCAACCATGTGAATTAATGGTTCAAAGCACACCCCACATCGCGTGGCTAGGCACACACTTTATTAAAACATGTGTGGCCTTTAAAGATCACCTGTAAGAAAACTAAACACTTCTCACAATATTTTCAAACCCATCCCATGATGTTTTACAAGCCATGTGCTATAAAATTATTGATCCACACATTTCTCCATAATGTCCTTATAGTTTTGAACAACGATGTAACTCTTCCTGCACCTTTTGAAAATTCATGTTTTGGGCACAACACTCCCAAAACTCATCAAAGGCCCTAACAAACTCACTAGGCCTAAAACCCAATCATAAAAATTATTTGGAACATTAAAAAAATGGAATTACATTCAGAATATTAAAATCAATTTTGTACCCACTCACTAAAATCAAAACTGAAATTTACACTAGAATTTACTGACCTGCTCAAAAAACATGGAAGATACAACCTCCCAATGTTTTGATAGCAAATCACTGAGCTGTATGGTTTTTTATATGGTACCATACATAAACATCTCATAACATATTCACATAATACCCCTTTTACTGATTCATAATCCAATTATTCATTTAGATCCCCACCAAAGTAATTATCTCTACAATCATTTCCTAACAAGATTATTAATATTTCAAAGATTCCAACAATAATCCTCTAGACATAAAGATCTATGAATAACATAACATTATTCTAATAACTCAACAGAGGCTTAATCATACCTTCATCACACATTACACTCATTATAATCTACATCACATCTGACAACCATCATTTTTTCACCACACCTGATGCTCCAATGAGATCTCGTATCATATTTATATAGGCATTATAAAAAAAAATCCCAACTCTTGTGCATCATGTATAATTTTTGAACCCAAATTGATACTCACATATTATCCCATACCATGTTAATTCTTCTATCAAACAAGTTCTTCGTGCACCAATGTTATCCATAAAAAAATTAGGAAAAGATGGAAACTCTCATAGAATACCTCTAAATAATTTTATATCACCAACCTTATATATCATAACCATATCAACCATTTTCACCTATCCATGAATCCAATATTCATGATTATTGACCTTAATATAGAGATAAAATAGATATTATCCACTTACCCCATTAATGTGTCACTCTGTCATTACCATGACATGCACATGTAGTAGTATCTCAACAACTTTCTCCTGATACCACTAAAATATCTAACATAGTGGCTAGATTCTAACCCAATCTATGACTCCTAGCAATATGGTATGTCCTCTAAATAAACATCTCCAAGTTTCATATCTTTTCACACACTCGACAGTCATTCATAGGCCGCCCACACTATGTCCAAACATGACCTGACAATCCACACTAGAATTCCATTGGCTACCACACATTTATATTTTGAATGTTAAAATAAATATCATGAATTCCAATCTAATACTCGTCATGATCCCACTTATTGATAATTAATGACCCACTTCCTAACTCACATAACACCACCACTCATATTGAATTTGTTTAGTCTATCATGTTTTACTCAAATATCAACACCTGGTTCACTAGTTCCGATAATGAGGTCAATATGGAAATTTTTACTTTCACTCTCATGGAATGCCTTATGTAGTATTTGTAATGACTCACAGTGAAAAAAAAATATTCTTATAGTGAAGGTGTAAAATGGTACAGGTCGATGAAACTTCCATCAAATTCCATAACGGATGTACCCCTCTATATTGTATTTATAAACTCATTGGTTTAGACATACATAAACATCACTAGGTTTAAACTCTCAAAAATCCTTGTCTAAAATTCCTTCTATTCCAGTCCATCCTACATGAAAATGTGTACTTCTAAATTCTATTTGTTCTTTTCAAATCCTTTACTCATATGTGTATCCAGCTTCACCCTTCACCCTAGAGGTGTATCAAACTAGTAAGATATCATCTACATTGACTAGATCCAATGCTCTAATTCTTATTGACCTCCATCACCCACAAACATGTGTGGGTTCCTAGAAAAGAACTCCCACATAAAATAATCCATGGATGGATTGTCTCCCTTACCTCCCATATATATACTCTTTCGGACATGTACCACGGTTTTCCTTAGCTGTTCATATAGAGATGTCCCAAAATCTACCATCTTCTACGGATTCTCCCTCACACTTGGATCCTCTTACAATGGATAATTATCATACCGACCCTCAGGTTACTCATCACGACCGTCGGGGAACTCACACTGTACAAAATCTACGGGAACCACATATCAACCCTCTTGTGAGTCGTCTATATCCCATCGAGGTGGAATCACACTAAATACCACAAACTATGATCATTTCCAATGATAACCATGGATATATATTATTAATAGATAATCTTATATTAGTCATATCATCCTACCACCCTTACACTTCCCTATAGAACCCACATCATATATCATACGGCTTCATAGCCCCTCACATTCCCATATCAGTGTTAGGTATCTCATATCATTCATATCAAAATCCTTAGCATGGGGTGGATGAGTAGAATTCAACAAATATGTAGTGAATGAAAATTCTATTTGACTGATTATTTATATTTAAAATTGTTCACCCATTACATTTATTGCATCCTACCCATTCCATATTCATTATCATATATATCATATACTCATATGATCACATATAATCTCTTCATGAACCACATACATGGGATAGTAGTGAATAATTCTACAAAAATCTATGCATGAAATCATTGTTTTGGATTTTATTGAATCGTTAAATTGACAAATCCCTTTTCAAACACCCTTGGTTCCAATAAAAAGACAAAAGAATATAAAAATGTCATATGAGATAATGGTTCTACCTAGATTCAAAATTATAGAGCCTTTACATATTAGGTGATTACTCAAAATAATATATTCCAATAGCATAATGACCAATTGCACCACACGAGATGGGAAAAAATTAAAATTTATATTTAAAAAATAAGAACATCATTTCACACCCCTTGAAGCATAGTATATCCTCTGGGAATGTGCCTTTAAGAACCCAAACATGAGCATGTTACCTAGTTATGACTATATCCCACACTATGGTCTACCAAAACCCAAATAGTAATACAAATGTATGAAAAAACCAATGATATCTCTTCTAGGTCCTCAACATGGGTTCCATATAGACTCCAAAATGGGTTAGAAGGACAATGGCCCATAAGCATGCATCCTCATATTCCAGAAGCCTCCAACTATTATTATGGGTCTATTATGTGATATTAGGGATATTATACCCTTTGGTAATGATAATAAAAATTACTATATAATACCAGCACTGTTGAAGAAATAAAAAACCAAGGGTAAGAAATTTTAAACAAAAAAATCAAAAAAAAATTCTAGTGATATACAAGATATACTGTATAAACATTACAAAATATCTTAAAATTCATGATTGATCTATAGGATTCCAATCAAATTATATCATACTTAAAATATCACAAAAAGAGACTACAACTCAATGTTAATAACACCATAGTACATTTTTCATCCATATAATGGACATACGGTGCATCCCTGACCCCTGAGATCCAGCCCCTGTGTCTAACCCCATTATTTATCTCAAATACATAAAAAAGGAATATATATCAGGGGAACCATGTAGAGTTTGAGTATGAATGTAGTATTACTACACATACATGTTCCTATCTAACATCCAGATTTATACAAGTGTACGCATACGTAAATAAATAGAAACCACACTCATGAATAAAAAACATGACTCACATTATACATTCTCTATATTTATAATGAAAAGTTTATCTACTTTATCCAATATGGGGAGAATTAATTATTTCATCTTGCTTTTTCATACACTAATAACCCTTGTTGTCCCAACCATAACTTATCACTTTGAAGCTCATGCCAAAATAAGTTATAGTATCCTAACATCGAGTATAACTAACATCCCCTTGGAATGCACAAAAAATATCTCTGACTTATGTTCATTTAATCACTATTTCATCAATATCCAGATGTCCTATGGCAAAGATATGTCCATCCATCCATTTATGATGAACCACCATCAACATTACAGACCTATGTCCCAAGGCACTGTGAGATCCTTCCTTAAATTATCATTCCACATCATTCAAAACATATATGGTGAGCCTCATACCCTATCTAATGGTCTTAATGACCATAAATTGTGGCTTTGTATGGTGATAAAAACCTCCATATCTAATAGTCAACACTACATCCTAATCCAATAATACTACTAGGGCCACAACCCACAATGTGTGATCAACACCACCTCATTGAGTTTGTATTTATGTGCACGCGAAATCAATGGCACTATCTTATAATCATGTTGAGTGGAAGTAGCCATCAATAACTAACCCACACCAATTGGAAAGTTTCATTTACACATATAAAACTCACTTACAAAACAAGTAATTATAACCGGTATTAGAGTCAGACTAGGGATTCACATTGCGTAAATCCAAATGGCCAGTACTACATCAATTATCTCATGCCATTCCATCAGACTGGAAATAATTTTCACCTAAATAAATGTGATAAAATGCTTCCCAAAAATCTCATTCAAATCAGAAAAGGTTCCCATTAAACTCAAATAACAACAATTAAATATTATAAATTAAAACAATTGGAATCACATGAACAACCAACCTATAATTTCTCATTTCATTAATGAAATTATTTTTCTATGATGGATTTATATGGTAAGGCATAGAATATCCCATCAATATCATTCATATTTACTAAATAATAAATAAAAAGATAATTAATTATGATGGGGAACACTCAAAACAACCAACTCATTCATTTTTAAATATTCATACAATAGAATGTATATGAATTTAGATAATGTTAGGCACCCCAAAACCATATGTTGGTTGGCACTCAATAAGAAAATATCAGCCCCTAGTATGTGCAGAAACTAAAGAAAATTGCGAATTAGACAAATATCTAAGAAATAGTGTAAATAAGATTCATATGGAAATGGAATTAAATATTGGGTGGTATAAGATTAATGGAAGGAAGAGGGTTCGTAGCCTTAACTCTACCCATCCAACTCACCTAACAATAATAAAATGAGAACCAAAATACAGCAGAGAGGAAAAAACCTATATGAGAAGATAAATGGTATAACCCACCCTCTCTACATATGAGTGACATGGATGAGGATACAAAAGATAAATTAAGGTATGGGAAGTATAGACGTTTTACACTTTTTAAAGAGTCACACGGTTAGGCTGTAGGGTTTGACTAACTATGTGCCCCATGTATAGTCAATATCAAAAGGGAACACCAACACACATGACTATGTGCATAGTTTTCCAAACAATCTGAAGAAAGTTTGGACCACCTCTACCATTATGTAACAACCTATTTCATGGACGTTCACCTCATCCCACTTGGTTTGATAATCGTGGGCTAGAAAAAAAATGAACCACATGGTTTCCCTTAAAGGTCCATAATGTTTTTACAAACCTTGTGCCTCTTTCATCACTATCCCAAAATAATCATCAAGGCATGACTCTCTTAAAACTCATGGAAACCCCTTAGGAACACACCACACCTTATTCCCCATTTAAAATCAATTCCATAGTGTGATTGAAATCCTTAAATTGTGTTCTGATGAAAAAAAGTCAATGTTATCCCTATCACCAAAATCAATGTTCGTAATATCCATCCATTTTTCAACCCACTTAAAAACTCAGTAAGTTAATATTTATTATCATTTTTTTACATATTTATTTAATTATATAAATGGGTGACCAATTTTGTATACATTAATGACCATTTTTCTATATGTCCTCATTTCTCCATATGTCATTTATTATAGCATGATTATTTTTATTTTTTCTTGAATACTCTAGTTATTTAATATTGTGGTCGATGTTTGGTAATCTATTGTTGTTGTGCACTCCAATGTAGGGGTATAGTCTCTCTTTGATAACATCTAGACAGCTGACACTAGTAGGAATCCTTTGGCAGATATTGTGGTGGTCTTGAGATCCTAAAAGCCATTTTTCCATGAAACCATTCAATATGCTTGGTGCATGGGGTAATATAACCATTGTTGATATTTCAAGGAAAAATAATGAAAAATTATTGTTAATTATTGTATCATAATTGTATTTTACGAATCATGATTAGTTAAAAAAACTTGTTTTAATTTTTTTAGTGGAATGAGAATTATTTTTTTTTATATTATTGTTGGATAACTACAATACCCTTTATTATCATTTCATTTTCTAATGTCCTTTTAGTATCAATTAATCCATTGAAATAAAATTATGTACATCAAATTACATATGCTTTTATAATGACATAATTGTAAAAGATAGCCTTTGCAATTAACATAATAATTCTATATGAATATTTATGTAAATTATATAATAAAATATATAAATAAATTATTTATTAAATATATATGTATATTTTATTTTTAATATTTAATATTATAGAAATGATATATTTAAATTATAATTTTCATATTCAATAAGAATGTTTTTTAATATTTTAATCTACTTATTAATTTTTTATATTTATTTGAAAAATTACTTTCTAATAAAAATATTTATTCTAATTATCAAAAAAATTACATTATATTCTGATATGAAACTAGATTAAAAAGAATAATGGTTATTGAAAACTGTTATAAAGATAATGTACAATGTTTCTTATGTTGAAGCTACTTTTCATACATATTAATTTAACAAAAAAAATTAATATTAATTAGAAGATGAATTATATAAAACCAGTGAAATTTTTTAAATATTCTTTTCAATGATATCATTCATATATTTGTTTGTATTACACATAAGAAGTTGAATTTTTTGTTAGTAGTTAAGAATAATTTTTTTACATATACCCACTCTACTGTGACATCATAATGATATAAATATGATTAAAAATTTTATAAAAAAGTTTCATCTGTCAAATGCATTTAATTAATAATATTATTCCATAAAAATAGTAAAAATAATTTCCAAACCTCTAATTAAAATTTTCAAAATATATTTTTTATTTAATTTAAATTAAAAATTATTTGACTCTATATTTTATATAAATATTTTAAAGTTTCCATTCAGATTTGGGTGTTTCTAATAGATGAATAAAACTATATTTATTCGATCACACACTAATGATATTCATAATAATTAAACCTACACATAGTTAAACCTCTTTAGTTTTATACTACAAAAGTGAATTATAATGTTTTTTTTCGATTTAGGCCTTCCATGTATTTTATGAAAATATATTTCATGATTTAATATAACAATAATGTAGAATTTATGTACATTCTATCATTCTATAATGATTAAGAGTCATTATAATAATAACACTAAAAGTAAAGAAAAAATCATTTTAAATTCTTAAGACATGCTTTTTAAAAAATAGTTGATATGGATATGGTTCTAAAATATGATATTAATTGGGATAATTACATTTTATAGAAATTTTTATGAAATAAGAATCTCGTTAAAACTCAAGGTTAGGATTTCTATTCTAAATATCCCTTATTTTAAAGAATTGTTTCCAAATAAGCTATAATTTTATTATATTTATTATATCTAAATGAATGTAAATTTATATTACGGTTCCCCTATATTTTTTATTTATTAATGTACTTATCTCCTCCCTTTTACGTTTACAGGTCTTACCATGCATGGTTTGTATGGGACTATATCACTGCCTTTTTTTATTTTTATTTTTACTATCTATCAATATGTTTTTATACCTTTTCCTATTTATATATTTCTCAAATGATACATTTATATTATTTATTCTATATTTTCCTTCTCTATATATAATACCGTATTTATAGTTAACTTTTTACTACCACATAAAAACACTAAAATATTAAAAAGATAAAATTTTACATTTTCATATCATTCCCTCAATATTTATTTTATTTAAATATTTTTCATTCCATGATTAAATTATTGGGAAGATTCAATTTTTATTTTCAGTGTATTAGTTTTTTACTTTTTTAAAACTTTTTTTGGAAATTGATTATTTCATTATATTAAATTTTAAATCAAATTTTTTTAATGAGATATATTTTTAAAAAATTTATCATATTTTCCACTCTATTATTTTCAAGTTTCAATTTTGAATACATGATTTATTTTTCATGTCCTTTTAATTATTTAGTTTTAAAATATAATTATGAATAAAATAAACTTATATATATATTTTTTTCATTTCGTAACAATTTTATATTCCATATTTTTAAAGGGTGTAAAAACTAAGAATCTATTTTCCAAAATATTTGTGTTTCTCTATTATTATAAAATATATTTCATATATGTAAATACATTTTCAAATCCCACTACTTTAATGTTACACTTTTTCTTTTCTCAAGCATTATACCTTTTTATATGTTTTATTATAGTGAAATAACCTCTTAAATCATTATATAAATTATTATGTGTCCATTGTATTGTGGAAGTGAAACTATTATTTATATATTGATCCATCTCAATCGTTGTATATACATATCATCTTCTATTTATAATTTAGTGATTCCTCTAATTCCATTTCATAATGAATAGCTTATACTTCCTTCTTCTTATTGAATGAAATTCCCTTAAATAGGCTCATATTTGATTAAATAAGGAAATTTATGGCTATAACATATACCCTTTATTATATATGATCAATATTCAATGAACATTATTAACATTATTTTAGGTTATTTACCTTCATATATAATTTTCTTTTTTGTATGTATGTTTTATTTCTATAGGTGAATCATGATATCATATTGAAATATTTCTGATTTTTTCCCTATTCATATGGTACAAATTTTTTTAGATATATTTTTATGATGGAATGTGGAAATATAATTATATATCTTTTCAATTAATTTGGTAAAAATTTACATATCACGAGGTTATTATGTTTATTGTAAAGGTGAATAAACTCAATCACTAATTATCCTGGGGATGGGGAGTAAACACATTCTATTATGATTAAGGGATAGAGGAGTAAACCTAATCAACTATGATATGATGGTATTGGAAAATATAACACACATCTGTAATGATTTTATATAATTATTCATGTTAAACATTCATATTTTATGTTCCTATGGTTTATTATTATTGTATTATAATTTTACATCATTACTACATGGTATGTTTTACTCATTCAATATCATCCATTTTGAATTTTTTCTATAATGTATTATTACAATATCATGCCTCATTTTCACTTAATATTATTTAATGGTATTATTCAATAGATCATGTAATATTATTCCATTATCACACATCTTAACTATTTATGATTTATTAAAAAAATTAATGTCTAATTTATTACATGTTACCACTTACTATGTTTTTGATCTCACCACTATTTTATGTTTCTCTCTTTCACATAGTGATCATAAGTATTATAGAGAGAATTATTGGTTAATAAGTTATATTTTGTGAAGGGTTTTATTAAATTTATAGGTCATTTATGTAATTTTTACATAGTTCATAAATACACTAAACATTTTATTTTGGGTTTTTGGTTCAATTTTGTGTTATGTATTAAAAAATTTATATCTAACATGAGATGTGAAAGAATTGGTATGTGGGTTCATCAAACATCAATATACCATTTCAATGTGAAGATAGAATACTTATACTCCTCGGCTACCTTGATCCTCTATATAATTATTCAGATCAAATTCCACATAATTTCTAGTAAAATAATATTAACATTTTAAAGTAAAATTATCAATAATATTAAAAATACTAGGATAGAACTTCAATAATTTTATTTAATTATAGGTTCCACAAGGAACCTCACTTAATCTGTCTAATAATAAGAGATAAAGAAAGATCAAACCTTGTGGCCAATAACGCCATGGAATAAGGGAAATCAATAACTAATGAATTGTTCAATCCACAAGTTAAAATATATAGAACCTTTTTTGTTAGAACTGAATTATGATATTACACAAATTTATAAATCCATGTGATCCCTTTAACAATTTCCTTAAATCCATTTAATAATGAAAATGATTTTAAATCCCCCTCATATGACCTAACATAACATAAAATTATCTTTTAATGTATGTTTTAGATGATAGTTATTCCTAATGATCCTAAAGAATTCACAATTACATTAATAAGAGTCTCTAAATATACCATATTAATAATTTTTTGAAAATGATTATGAATTTCATATTTATTGACCATATTTAATTATATTACTTTTTTTAAGACACCTCTTATTTTTTTACAACCTTAAAAAATCAAAAATATAATATCATAGAACACTTATATATATTAACTAACAAGCATTGGTTGATAATCATTAGCCTAGCAAGTGGTAGAGTTGATGAAATCAATAAATAATCCTAAAAATAGAATTATAAAGAAACACATGTATTTAATGAACCCCATATTTTTGTTGTATGTATTTTTATTAAATAGAGAATTGATGTTAATATTAGGGGTGAATTAATATATGATAAAATTAATAAATTTTACCATCATTTTTCTTATTTTGGTTATTCCCAATATATTATCATTGAAACACATCTCAAAACAACCTATCATATGAAATTAATGTAATTAGAAGATATATAATATATTATTTCACATGGTTTAACTCAAATGTGGAGGATTATCTATGGTAATCTAATGATTCAGTTTTTATCTTACATTATTAACTAATCATACACAAAAATAGGAATTTATAGTGAAACACTTTCTTTTTAGAAACACATTTCTTCAGCTTTTTTTCAAGAATAATAAATCACATTATTTTGATACACATCCACTATAATGAAAAAATAGATATTATAATTATTACACCCTTAATATTTTTGTCTATTTATGAAATACATGGGAATATTAACACCTTTTCTATCTTTTAAATTCAATAATCCAGAAATTAATACATGGTGTAATAAATATATTACTTTTTAATATTTCATAATTAATAATTTTTTTAAATTCCAATTGATTAATATTATATTTATTTTTGGAAATAAATACATATTGCATGAAATAATATACTAAAAACATTAGATAAAAAATATTTTAAAAATCTTCTTAAATTTCTTTTAATTCCAATAAATTCTAATACTTTTAGTATTTTTTCATGGGGATTTATGAAAAAGAATAATTAAATAAATGTAAATTAAAATAAGGTTGACAAGTAAACATGGTAAAAAATTGTGAAATAATCATACATATAATTGTTGAAACATTATGACATAATTATAGTTGAGGTTATTGTTAATAATAATCATAGAACATTGATATGATGAAATAATTATTTTTGGTAGGTAATTTAAGATTCCATGAATCATAAAAATATTTTATTAACTTATCCAAAAGGCATACAAATGCTTGAACAAGATTCAACGCCAAGAGCTTGTATAACCAATCAATATTACAATGGTTTTGTATCCAAATATTTATTTAAATTTTCCAATAAAATATAAATAACATCTTCATCAATTAATCAAAACCATTTTTATTAATGGGTAATATTATTTTGTTCCCATATATCATATATATTTTGTAATATAGAATGTAATTTTTAAAATAATAAAGAAATAATTATTAGAAAAAAAATGTTCACTAAATGGGAACAATCATTAAAGGTGATCTATAAGAAAGGAGGGATAATATCCGTTTATAGATATCCCCCATAGAAGGATTATATCATTCGTAGAAAATAATCTTCCAATAAACATAAATTAAAATTGATAAAAATCCTAGAGGAAAATGATCTATTCAATTAAATGATTCCCCTGAATTTTTTAACGATAATTTTAGGATTAATAAATTGATTTTCAAGGTATTGAAATAAAATTTATTCTTACCTATGAGATATTTCAAAACAAATAATGGAGGAATATAAAGGAAGTAATAGATATATAAATGTTAAATTGAGAGAATGTGACCTATATAAAATATTAACATATGTGATACAAAAATAAAAAAGAAATAACTCAATGAATAATCAAAATCAATACCAAAATTTTACATGTTCCATGAAAATAAATTAATTTTTGGTTTTGATAAAGGATTTACCATATAAATCATTAATTTATTATAATAATTTTATTTATCTAAAATTATAAATCCAAAATTCCATAGATACATTACAGATTTAAATGTTTCTGAAAAGAATAATACTGAAATGAATATAAAATTATAATATGGTGAACATAAATCATGAAAGAATCTCTACCACATTGTGGTCTCTGAATATAGTGGATGCTTCTATTATTGACTGAGCCTGGTTCCTATAAATATTTGTGGTAATATTTCCTAGGTGGATGTATAAACATATTATTATAACTATTTAAATTCCTAGGAATTCCATGTCCTATGATTTTGGATTTTTTCTATCTCTTTATATCCTGGGAACATATGTACAACACTAGAGGATTCATTTGGGAGAAACAGATTGGTGGCCAGTGGTGGTACATATTTATGTGGTAAAAAATATTCTTATACAATGGATTCATATTTGGGGGGATTTTTTATGGACCATCATCATAATAATTTGATGGTGTGTTCCTTTTTCTATGGGTATAGTCCCTTTGGTGAAATGACAACCAAGAGGGGGGGATACCATGGTGCCTATTTATGTGGTTCCTCGCCCTTTTTGGATATAACTTGGAAATCTCTATTATTTTTAACTTTACATGGTATATGGGAAGATACCCTTTGTGAAATTGAGTGGATAGCCTCACTGTGGTGCTCCAATAGTCCAAACAATGGTTGTACCTAATGATTGGTAACCAAGTTATGGTCTATGCAGACAAATCAGTGATGAATCTTGGCTATAGATTTTTGTTTTTTGTTTTTGTTAAATGATTATTAATTTAGTGGGGATCCTATTTTGAACCCCCTCAAGCTCCCATTTTTGTAGATCACCCGAAAAGAGGGTAGATCTACATTGTAGTTTCATCTCCCTCAATTTTCCCACATTGATCCAATTCGATCGAAGATAATTTTTCACACCAATACTTTGAAATATTTACCACTATTTTTCCCTTATACTCTTACCATGTTCCGTTTAATATTTTTTCAAAGTATAAATAGTTTGGAAATTATTTTTCAAGGTGGAATTTATCTGATATTATGTGGATTTCTCATGGTTCACATAGATGATGTCCCCATATGAAGATCGTACATCATTCATTAAATGTTAAAAACCTAATGTGTAAATTTCATCGGGTGGGAATAATTAAATTTAATAGGTTAATTAAAATTAAATTACTAATATTGGTTTTCAAGGGATGGTTTCAATGGAATTCCATATAACATCAATGGGAATTTGGTTACAGCTTCGGCGTAACTAGGTTTCTCTATGTGATTCTAGGAATTTTTACTGTTTGATTTTAATTGAGAAGATAATTAAAAATGGTTAAGATTGATTTTATTAGTTAATTATAAATTAATATATTATATTATATAGATTTATTAATTAAGGTGGTTATTCCAAAAGTGATATGATCTTTGAACAGAGTCACCATACTTCTTTAAAAAGGATATAACTCTAAAATGTTGTGGATATTCACTTGAAAATAGAACTGTTATAAATATATTTAATTTATATGAATTTGATTTTCAGTATCACCACTAATATATTTTTAACTATTATTTTAAATAAATTTCTACTTTAAAATGAAATATATATATTTAAAAATGATCCAAGGGCCACAGTGGTTCCATGTAAACTTCAATCATTTCATTAGTTATAGATGGATGAGGCCCTCAATATAATCTCACTACATTTTATAATTTGACCCATAGGGTTATAAATTAAATGAAGTGAACCAAATTTAGATTCCCTAGTGTAGTATCTTTACAGACCACAATGTAGTTGAGAGTGTTCAACTAGGATGATTGGCCCAAGTAAGACATGGATGGGCTATGAGATTATTTATATCCAATGGATATTTTTTATAACCACAAGGGTGAGTATAAATCTCCTTATAAGATGTGTGTAGTCTTATGGGGATGTTCTAGGGTGGTCTCTTGATTTTGTATGGTTCATGGGGACCGACCTTGGATTAATTGAAATGTGAACGAGATTGAGTCCATCATCCTTTATGTGATATTATATGAGATAAATTATGAGGAAAATGAGGTTAAATTTTTATTACAATGATTCATTGTGAGTTTATGTCATCCATGTGATAGTTTTTAACACAAGTGATAAGAAGGGGATACCATAACTCATGTGGGTGAACAATATATAGTGTGACCTAGAGAACCGTGGTGGGTACCCAAGTTATATGTAGACCCTATAGATGTTGTGTGTGGTTTGAGGTATATATGATTGATGGTTTCATATAGAAAAATAATTGATCATCTAAGATTGACATACCTATAATTATGATGTTAATCCACTAACGTGGGAGGCTAACCCCTATAATAAGAAATTTGATTTAGAGGAAGTCCAACAAAAATTTAATTATGATTATGATGGATTATTATGTGTGGGATTTACTATAATGTAGAATTTATGTGTAATTTACATGTGGTATTTGTGATTTTACTATTTTATCTAAATGGAATGTCGAAGGATGGCCTTATATGATTCATTAATTAATCCAGAAACTATGGGATATCTTGAACCTTCTCATAGGATTCATTATTTGAGCATGTCTCTAAATAAATATCATTGAAAAAACCCTTAGATTCAAAAATTGGGTCTATATGAAAATCTTGGAAAATTTTTCCTCATTCTTCTTGTCTATATGGATTACCTTGGGATTCCCATTTGGAATCTGTTGTATGTTAACTACCTAAGGAATTTCTTGTATTACCTCCTATGGATTAAACTAAATTTTATTTACACTATTTTTATTACCATGTAAAATTATAAATATGAAGTGATTTGATTAATTGTTACATGTTTATAGGTTCTGATTTTTGTTAGTAAAGAAAGGTGACATGCCCTTACTCACTCTGGCCTACAATGAACTGTTAGAATCAATCTTGGGTTTCACATTAGGACAAGTGGATAAAAAATTATTAGTTTCATTGTCCATCTATATAATATTTTACTTGATTATTATTCCACCTAAAAATACATTACAATTCCCATTATATATAAGACCACATTGGTAGTTCCCTGATATGTTTCACTTATAAATCTCATGGGAATCTGTAAAATAGGTGTAATTTAGAAGTCATATAATATAATATTTATAGTTTATAAGGAGGGCCATAGTAACATGATTTAATGTAATATCATATATTGGGTCTAGACATTGATATTCAGGCACAACCCTTGGATAGTAATGTTTTTTTAATATAATTGTAGTCCGTTCTATTCTCTATGTGATCTACCCGGTGAGAAATCAATGTTGTATTCTTGCATGATAAAGGGTTTTCTATCAGCTTTCCCCCATATTCCATCTATTAAAACATGACTTTGATTATTTACTCTTGAATACTATAATTATTTATGATTTTGGATGATTTTTAGCTATCTATTTTTTATATAAACATTGATATGGCTGTGTAGTCTCCACAAGGTAACACCCCAATTACTTGTTATTACTTGATAACCATTATCATTCATAGAGGAGTACATGGCTCCTCAGTATCTCTCTATCAAAGAAACCAATCCGGGATCTTTTTATGAGGGTAAAAAAGTTGATATTATATATTATTTGTCAGAATAATTGAGAAGATAGTAGATATGTGTTACACTAATATTGATGAATTTATGATTGACCTCTTATTGGTGCATTATTAACTACTTTCCGATAGGAATTCAATTTTATTAGAGATATAATATTATTATTCAGTGTTCATGATTATTAAATATAATTATATAAATAAATGGTTCGTAATTATTTTTTTATATTTATTATTAATATTTATGTGTATTTATTCCCTCGGTTGTTGGCTGGAGGCCACACACACATATTATATTTTGAACATAAGAGTCACATGAATTATGTGTCCCATTTCATAAACTATATCACTGAACAAAATAGTTTATTTATTTAAACTTTTAACAAAAACTTATGTGTAACTTCCCCATATAACATGATGGTGAAATTGATCTCACTTTAAACACTATTTATTTTCTTCTTATGATATTTCTGATAAACATTACGATGATATGAATCTTGAAATTGGATATATATTTTATTTATTTATGTTTTCTGTAGTGAACCTTATTCAGTTGATATAATAATTTTATACCTTATTCATAATATTCTTGAGGTTGAATGAAAATTCATTTGGTTATTTAAATTTTAAAAAAACCTATATGATGATTTCACATATTTATTTTTGGTGGTATTAATCTTTTCCAAAACATCTGACTACAAAAAACTCATTATGGATCATATAGGGAATTATTATTATAGATACACCTAGGTGATATGATCATTCTTAATGGGGAAGCCTCTTATGTAGTTTCTTAGTGAGGATCAGTGCCTTAGTATGCTTGTGTCTTAGACTTGAATCTTGTTTTGTATATGTATATGTGAGAACCCAAGGGTTAGTGTATGTGGGTGCATGATTTTCTGGATGATGCAAGGGATGGGGTCAAGGACATGTTTCATTTGATTTATTGCTTATATTTCATTAAAGGTAGATACTAGTAAATTTGTGATGTAACTTATAATTTTAATCAGTTAGTGTATCATATGAAATGAAGATAACTGAGAAAAAGATTAAGGAGAGGACTATGAGTACTTTTGATGTTGTATGCATGGGTAGATACTTATGTTTATGATATTAGTGAATAGATGACGCAACCATTTATATAGTATTCTAATAGAGGTTCCTTGGGATTTTTTGATGTAATGTGCATGAGTTCATTTAATATCAATGTCATATTTTTATTGAATCATAAATTAGATTCTTAGGCATATTTAGTTTGGGAATAGTTCAAATGACATATTATATTATGAACCCAGATGAAAAAATTCCTGATTAAGAAAGAGTGTGTATATTATTTTAATTTTTTAACAATGATTGTTTCCCATAATTTATTCTGATAGATCATGGAAGAGGATAGATCACTGATTTTGAAGAGAATCACTAAAGGCGATTTGGGTTATAAGATTTTGACATGTAAGGGATCATGGTCATTTTTATATGAGCATCAGAATAGTTTTGATAATTTATAAATAATTTGATTTTTTTTTAAAGTTATTAGGTTATACCAGAGTTTACAAATGTTCATTATGGAGTAGATCATGATGGTATGCACTATTTATGCATGTTTCCATTGAATTATTGACTAGTTAGTATCTATGTGAGATATGAGGACCAATAGAGTTGTGAAATGAATATGGCTATAGTTTCTAAATGTTTTGATGAAAATGAGAAGTGTGACTACATGGTGATAGGTGATAATGGACATAGATCAAGGTTATATGGTAAGGTCATAATGAGTGTATTCCATAACAATTATTTTCTAGTAGGATGAGGATGGAAACTATTAAGTTTTAAATCAAAGAGTTTTATAATAAATACATATAGTGGGGAGGTCATCACTATTCATTGGGGGGGGGGTCAAAAAAATATTGATGATATTTTAGGGGATGATGTGGATGAAATTCTTGATCAGTTGGGAAGTGTTGGTTTTTCCATATCATGTTTTCAATATATTATGAGAAAAATGAAAACATATAGTCATTAAATGATATAATAAAGAAATTATCATCTAGGTAATGTAGTGTTTTAATTCATCCGAGTTGTGATACAGATATTCCTATAGGGGAGTATTAAAGCATTCACGTATGAGAATCACTATGTGGGTAGGGACGTAGATGTGATAGGTTGGATCTTGATATAGTTAAGGAAGTGGTTGGATGATCATGATATAATTAAATAATTTTATCTGGTTCCATGGTAAAGTCCACAATTTAAATTCACATGTTTTTTGGATGGTTTCTATGTTGTGAAATTGGTCTTGAGATTATTTTGATGTAATATAAAGATGAATTATATCATATATGCATTAGTGATTTGATTGAGACAATTGTAGGTTGTTTTTTTTTTGATGATTAATCAATAGGTAAATTATGTATCCTTTAATCTTTTTAATTTCATCTTGTTTTTATGATGATCACATGGTGCCTCTAATGATTCTGATATCATGATTGGGTGATCATATAACTTGTATGTTGGTGTAACTAAATGTTATTCGGATTGTGTGTTTAGAGGTGGTTTGTCACGATTTTTTTCTAATAATTGTCTGTAGTTTAATAAAAAACACATTTATTGAGTTATTGAATGAATGATTGTATTCATTGTAAGGAAATTCATATGGTTTGGAGAACCATGGATTAGAATAAACCCATGATATGCTAATTCAAATGGTGGAGAAAATAATAAGTCTATAGATTATCTGACTAACAAAACATTGGATGTAAAATGATAGATAGGTATAGTAAAACATCATGTTAGTGTTGGGATTGGTAAAGAGAAGGTGTCTTTAGTTCTTATAAATACTATCCCTCATTGTTAGAGTTGGAAAATGGATTCTCAGTTGATATTCGAAGGTAAAACAAGGTGAATTGATTGTGAATTTATGACCTACTTTGGTCATCACTAATGGTTATTGATTGGTTAGGGTTATTTTAGAGGATAATTGTTTTGGTGGGGATGTTATAAAGAGCCACATTAATAAAGGTTTCCAAATATGGAAATATTTTTAATTTTTAAATTTAGAGTGGTGGTCATTTTAAAATCCATGATTAGAAAATTAATTAAGAGAGATTTGATATATCAAGGAGAAATTTTACACAAGGTTAGATTTTCTAATGGTGTTTTAGTTTGTTGTGTGTATATAGGAATTAATGCAGGTGAGCCTATATTAAATTTTATTTTTGTGAAACACTATAGAAAAGACCATATTAGGGGGTGTCTTGAACCTAGTATGGGGTGTCACCAGACCTGAAGCCCAACCTAGTCTGTTGCATGGAACGAAGGGTGTTCCCAATCCCCACAGGCCGGAAACTAGTGTCCAGTATCTCATAGAGTAGTATGGTAATGATTTCAACACAATAAACTAGGATTGAATAATTAAAATAAAAAACTGGGTATATAGAAATAACCAAAAAATAATCGTAAATAAATACAAAAAATGATCATCATACAAAATCCAAATGGAAAATTTGAAACTGAATACAAAACAGAGACTGAACCATTCTACATGATATTTACATTACCACTTCATTACCACCAACCTCATGACTGACCTAATTCAAAGGCAAGAAACTGAACCACGAACCTAAACCTGGATAAAATATTGGTTCTACTGACACCAAATGTTAAAAGCAGTGTGTGATCATATAACATATCATTAGGAAACCACAAAAGAATTCATTAATTTCATTTATAGTGTCATTCCACCAACAGTATATTGGAATATATATATATAAGGTCAGGTTTATATAATTTTCTTAAACTAACACAACTTTCCTTTTTCAAAACAAAAAAATCATCTCCAAATTCAAAATGGTTTCACATTTTAGAAAAAAACCAAAATCCATTCAATTAAATACTTGGATATAATGAAAATAAACAAGAAATATATTCAAGAAACGAATTAAAATAGAATATAAACCAGAATATAAAGATAATATCCATCATAATTTCCTAAACATCAAATGGGTGATCCAAGTTAGTACTCAGGTTGGAAACACCTATCGTCATATGGTTTCAATATATTTTTCATAACCAACTCACCATTCTAGCTTCCATACTAGTGGAACAATACAACCTATACTATAGAAAACACAAGTTTTTCCAACTAATCTAATTAGCGTCATTAAGAAACCATCACTCGATGCTCTAAATGGTTCCCAATAAACCCATGGTAATTGTACATTGTGTTAGTAGGACACCCTCATATGTGTGACTCGCCATAAAAAACACCACCATACATGTCTATCCTTAAAACTGACACCACACACGTGACAACCCTCCCTAAGAAATCCTTCAAACCTGTTCTAATTCTATAATAAACCATACTATAGTACAAACGAGGTCATCATATCACTTATTCCTTCAATCAATTCTTCAAAACATGACAAGATACCAACTGGGAATTTATACTTCCAAAACGACAATTCATTTCTAAATCATTATTAACCACTAACTAGGCCTTCAACGTTAAAAATTTCTATATTTTAAAAAAACATTCCAAACCATTTTAGAAAAAATATTGAACATCATTTTAATATTTACAATGCATAACATGCATTTAACATTTCCAATCCAAATATATTCATATAACCACTTTCATATTAGATTGAATCATGCCACATTAAAAAATGTTTCAAAAGAGACTTTATGGCCATCATTTATAAAAAATTTCTAAACTATAAAATGGTACAAGCATTAATGAACACATTTTAAGACAATTTTAATATAAAAAACTGATCCAACAAACCATTTTTAAACCTACAAGTCATATTTGGAAAAAGTGGATGACTCTTAACTATCAACTTCATTTCAGTAAAAATCCATCAGTGCACATCATACACCCATAGACATTCCAACATCTAATTGATCATTTATAGTTTCTATTAAATCATCAGAAAAACTAGATTAAAAAACTAAAAACCACCCCTTTAACCAAACAAATAGGTCAAATAATGCCAAAAAATCAATAAACATTTACAAAAATTCAAAAGAAAATTTCTAATGAATTTTTACCATATTTAACCAGCCATAAACATTATCCCAAATCACAAAACTTACCAACATTATAATTCATCCACTGAGAAAAATTATTCATGGATAAATAACACCATGAGTGTGAACTTTCATTTTACAAAACTACTATACATTTTATCAATTACCTAATGTTTATAACAATATTACATTATTAGGGGGGCCCTTGAAATCCACTCCCACTACTTTTTTCCAACAAAAAACACAATATTAAAATTAAAAATCATACAGAAATGATGAAAAAAATTTATATACTATTTAAAAATATGTAGGTATGAAAAAAAATGTGATGGAAAGGAAATAGATAGTAACACCCACCTTAATAGAATGTAGTTGTGGCGAAAGATTAAGGGAAAGAATAACTAATCCCATAAAACAATCCGTACACTATAGATCCAAATAAAAACACCACAAAATAGAAAAAATATATTTTATTTTTCATAGAAGAGAGAAATCAGCATAATAATACATGTAAGTTAGGAGTAGATAAGATAAATTGGGGAAAATGGATAAAACCCTAAGATACTCAAATTGGAAACATTGAGATGCATCCATAGAGGGAGGATCCCATGGTGTAAGGGGTAGATACCCATTATAAAACAAAATGGGAGAACATCACAATGGTGATCCATTGGTGCCCATGGTGAATGAGCTCAATAAATGGGAACCATGAAGTGGTCTATGTAAACAATTACCTTTTGAATCCATGTTATATACCGTGGTTAAATTTGAGAAGGGGAATTATAATTATTTTTGGTTCTCACATATAGAACCCTTTAAGGCTTCCCATGTAATAGATTGATTTACTAACATGGGAGGTACCACACTTTCTCTTTACCTCCATATACTTCTCCATTTTTGATCTATATGGTTTGTGGATTATTTTTCATTGTGATTCTTTGTATGATCTACCCACTTTATTTCCATTTTCTCCACCCTTGATTCAACTCCATTTTTTCATACTGGTTAGGGTTTGGGGATTATTTCAATCCTAGAATGGTGGAAATTGTATGATATGATAGAGATTTTTTTTGGAATGGATGGGGGATGTACCAAGAATATTTTTGTATATAGTTTTATACCATTTATTGAAGGTATATCACCAAATGGTTTTATCCTGATTTTTTTTTTGTTAATTTAATAAAATTATGCAATCATCGGATCTTATTATTAGTGAATTCACCTTGGATAATTTCATAGTCATTTCACAAGCCTTTTATGGATAGTTGATCATGGTTTTAGTGTTACATGGTTTTACATATATATTCTAGGATATTTTTATATTTCAAATAAATTTCAAAAATAATTAAAATTTATTATAATTTAATTTAGTAATTAATTATAAATTTTTATAATAATTTATTTTGTATTATTTATTAAGATAGGTTCTTATATGATAACATGATATTGGGAAATCATGGTCCACAGTCATCAAGTTATTTTAAAATTTTGATAACTCTCAAAATGAGGTAGATTATTATTTTACCATACCCCTATGACAATGTAATATTATTTATATACATGAGCTATGAGGTCTCACCATCTTCGGTAATAAACATTCAAGTTAAAATGAATTGGTTCATTAAAATTAAATTCATAGATAAAACAAAGTGCAAATGGACATGATGAACACATATGTATGAGATTAATTGCATTGGTCATTAATGTTTGTGATCTTGATTTAAATTCCAATGATGTTAAACATGGTCACTGAAGGGTATTATTTAAATGGAGTAATAATAATGTATTTTCATTATTGTATGAGCCATGATGAATTCTTGTTTAGGATAGTGTTGGACTATGATTTTTATCTCGAGTAGTCCATAATGGAGCTATGAGATTCCATATAGCATGAGGGATAGTTGTGATGTCCAAAGGGTAAGTGTTCCTCCCCCAATGAAATGTAAGTACCCAAATGGTGATTTGAAACATTATGTTTTTTTGGTTTGCTACTTGAGGATGGACCTAAGCATAATCCAAAAGGGTATCTAAATGAGGTCATCTTCCTTTCTATGACACTGTTTTTGGTTAACTTATAGGGAAAATGAGGTTATGCAGTGATTAGGGTGATGTCAAGGGTAACTATTCTCTCCTAATGATAGGTGTTGACCCAAAATTCAATAAGGGTATAATTGATCCCATATTGGTTTCCATTCTATAGGTTAAATTAGGGGATATATTAGATTACGTAGAGATATATTAACCCACTAGAGTCTCCATGCGATTTTGGTTATAGATTATTTTAGGTTTTAACGTAGAACATGAATTTATCATGTGAGTCTACTATGGCTATAGTGAGGATGTTCCTTCATATGATAGGAAGGCATACATATATTTTCTGAGATATTATTAGGTGGATAGCCCTAAAATATTTTCTTATTATTTTGATAAAATATTATAAGATGTATGTACTACCCTCAAGTCCTAAGTTGGAATGACCATGTGTTTATCTGGGATTCGACCATTTGGTCTAATTGGAATATCTATGGTTGGTACCGTAGGATTTGGTTGTTTTACTTGATAATTTGTAATGCATAGGATGTTATCCTTGGTTCCAATTTTTGATCGTGAATATTTATTAATTCCTTGGAAAGTCTACTCATATTCATCCTATGTCTCTTTATGGAATTCTGGGGATGCTGGTATTTTTCCTTCATGTCTATATAGATTGTCTTCGGTAACCATATGTAATCATTATTATGTCTGGTAACATAATAATTCCTAGGATTACATCATATGGATTCATCCTTTTTAGAATTTTTTTATTTTGTGGCCTTTGGATACATTTGAGGACCCAATTCATTCTCCTATTATAACATGGATACTAGGGATACTTTTAGTTATCACGGTTATGAGGTGTGCTCTCGTACACTCTAAAACAGTCCGAAGTAGGTATCACTACCAAAACAGTATCTTTTATCAGCACTAAAAAGGGATTTATTAGTGATAAAAAATAAATGTTAATCTCAGTGAAGATAAAGGGGGGTCCTATTTATCAGCACTCACAAAAGCATTGAAAAATTCCCCTTTTATCTACCCTAAAAAATCACGAATAAAAGGGTCATTTATAAGCGATAAAAAAGGTCTAATAAACTAGAAATTTATCATCACTTTTTTAGATTTGATAAATGTTAAAAAAAATTAAGAAAATTTTCAAATTAGGTAGTGGAACATCAATAGCACTTAAACCCCCCCATCAATAGCTCCCCACCCCAGCCCGCACGCCCCAACCACCCCAGCATTTAATGCAGCCCCACAACCCTTTAACTGCTCTAGGATTTATGACACCCATGTGTGCAACTTGCCTCCCTATGGATTCAAACTTGGGACATATTTCCTATGCACCTTAGCCTATACAACTCCACTATATTTATTTTCTCTTCATTAATTAATATAACTATTTATTTATTTATATATATATTTTGTTATATTTCATCATATATTAATATATATTTATATTGACATATATATATTTTTATTAATATATATAGTCATAATATTATATATATAATTATATTAATATATATGGATTGTTTTATTTATATATTAATATATTTATTTTTATATTAATATATATTTATATGATCATTTTGAGATAAATTTATAAAATATGCTTTTTTGTGTGTGTTTATAAATAAATAAATACATATATACAAGACACACACAAAAACACCTATTATTTGTGTATCTGTGATTATAATTATACATATTTATATATATTTTCAAATATTATATTTTAATATGTATATATGTATATGTTTAGATATATAGATTATATATATCAGTTTGTCAATACAGATGCACACACCCACACAGAGATATATATATACATGTACACACTATATTGGTATATAAATATTCATATATATTTATTTAAATAAATTTGATATTGGTTTTTTATTCATATAAGGCTTATATATTAAAAAATATATTATATATATAAATATAATTAATTATTTATTTATAAAAATAAACTTAAAAGTGTGAATATATAAATAATATGTATATATTGTTATATATTTAATTATAAAAAATAGTAAATTATGAAAAATGATTACGTTTCCTCAAAATCTAAAAAATTGGTAAAAATGGAGAAACCCTCAAAACCCGTAAGTACAATCAGAAAGTCAAATAAACCCTAAACATAGGGTAATTATTAACACATCAAATCCACGAGTTATTTCTTGCACTCTTACTAATAAAATCAAAGATAATCAAATTAGATAATATAATGGGTTGTGGAGGCCGAACATACAGAAATATCATATGTTACAGTTGTTTGAAAAAATAGCAGACGAGGAAAAAGTTCTATGAATGGGGGCCTGGAAACCTAACAAACCCAAGAGTCATTGAAAAGGGAATAACATCTAATCCAAGTGTCCATTGAATCTATGTGACCAGTCAAGCCGAATATCACGGAACAAAGTATGATGTGACAAGTACTGAAGAAAAATCAGACACATGGATCAGGAGTTATTACAAATTTAAGAATTTTTTTAGGGCACAGGACACCGAAATAGAGGTTTAAAGGCCTTCTAATAATTTTGTGGGGTTTTAGGGTCTGGGAAATGGTTTGAAATTAGTTTGAGTCCAAATTCTACCAATATTTCTGAACTAATTTCAATTTTATATGTTGTAGGGTACAAATGGACACCTGTAGAAAAAGTTATGGTCATTTGATGTTTGTGTTTTTTAGTGTGGTATAACTAATATGTGATATGTTTCCTTGATCTTGTCACGATTTCAATTGCATGTTATCCTCACTAGTCTCAAAAAAAATTATTTTATAGGTTTTGGTTCTCAAAATGACACTTGATGTATATTTTATTGTTCTCTAGTGATTTATAGGTTTCTTAGGGTTTTAGGCACTATGATGGTTTCTCAATCCCAAACAATCATAACTTATACTCTAGTTGTCCTTTTTCACTCTACCACATATCAAATCAAGCCATGCGATGATATATACGCAATGGTGGCCACTTCAACCCATTATCACGTTCATAATAGACAAAATAGTCCCTTAATTTATCCCAACAGTCATTGGTTCTTCTTTGGGTGTCCGTTTTGCCATAAGTTTTTCTCCGGGTGCCTGTTTTCTGTCTACCACATATAAAATCGATCTAAAACATATTCAAAAAATAAATATTATATTTATATCAACATAAATAAAATTATATATCACTTTAACATTTTTATAATATGTAATTAGTTATTTTAAATATACACTTTATAAGTGCTAGAGAAAAAATCACTGATAAACCCCCTATTTATCAGTGATACTAAAAAAACACCGATAAAGGTGCCCCACTTTACAAATCTAAAGAAAAAACTGATAAAGGGTGTGAATTTATAAATTATGTAAAAAATAACTGATATAGGATCACATTTAATAGCATTTTATAGTGCTGTTAATTGTACACTTTGTTAGTTCTTTTTATTAGAACTAAAAAAGTAACCATCTTCTTCAGCACTTTTTTTGGCACTGTTAAAGTGTGGCGCTACAGAAACCCAGTTTTTGTGTATTATATATTTCATATTTGGTATCAAATTTGAACACCATGATCAAAAATGGATACATTATTTAGGATTGTATATTTAATTTATTTTGTTGATCATGTCACATGACCACACTCTTCATTATTGATTATGTACGTGACTATGTTGGTGGTTCCCTACTGAGTTGTTCAGACAACTTTCCCAATATCCATAGAACATGGAAACCTAACATGGCTTCACATGCAATTTTTTATTTGTACTTATTTTAATTTCATTTAAATTTATTTAATAATCTTAATCTCTAATAAAATAGTCTAATATAGTTCGATTTTTTTCTATTTTATCATTGAAATACCTGAATATTATTTTTAATGGAATAATCCATTATCAACCATCTTCTACTATCCATATTATTCATAAAATGAAAGTGTCATCCATGAGGTTTTGATTTATCAACTTCAAGTATGACATTTTTTCATTTTATTTTACCACCTTCAAGGCTAGACACAAAAACATTATAATGGATGAAAAATATTTTAAACTATTTTTAGGAAAAAATTTATGTTCTTGAACTAAAATATTTACATTAAATTAAATAATAAAACAAAACATGTTTGTTGTGATTGAAAGCTACCAAACATAATAAAACAGACTATCATAAACATTTTTATCTAATGATTCAGCATAATATATGTAATCAAAATAATATATATGTACATTAAATCATTGGAAGTTTTAATAAAAATGTAAAATTTTAATTTTGTATAATTATTACCATATTTAACAGCCTTTCATGAATGTATACAAGATATCTGATACTGTAAAATAAGAAAACAAATACTCCTAAACGATAGAATTGGACCTTATAACTCCTTATATTGACAAAAAATGAACTGAATAGAATTATAATAAATAAAATACATGTACAAAATGGTTTTTATGTATTATTTAATGAGTCTAATTCTATTATCTACAATATTAATATGAATAATGAATTAAATCATAAAGGTTAAGGGAATCTAAAACACAATTTCCCTTGTTTGGGTAATTTCTATTTTTTAAAAAAAATTATATTGATGTTCTTTTAATAATCCTAAAATATAATTTCATCAATATTCCAATTTATTTGGAATTAAAATACTTAAAATCCCATTTTTTACAAATGACATGACTTTTCTAGGACAACTCTTCTTTAAAAAAAGACAACTTCTACTTTTGTTGAGATTGTTTCTTTTTAACTCATGATTATTTGATACTAACAAATAGAATAATGTTAACTTTTATTTTTGGTAACCCCAATGATCCTTTGTTATTTTTTTCTTATGAGAAACATTCCATTTGATGGGTCATTTTAATTCCAATATTTATATACTTTCTAACTTTCATTCATGATTATGTAATTTCCTAAGGTGACAGGTGCACAGAGAATTATATCGAGCTGTAATGCATTCGACAATGTGATATATCGCATTAGATAACAAGAAATATGAATTGAAATGATTTTAGAAACATTCAAAATGTTATTTTTTTATTCATATATTTTATAGGTGAACATGATACTATATTAAATCATAACTATGTTTGTATTTGACCACTAAGACATGATTCTTCATGTTGTATAAATCACTAATTTCAAAGAATTTATCTAATAACCCCACATATGATTATTATAAAGATAAAATGATTATGTGAAGAAGATTATTGTTATTCTATCCCATTTTAAATGGATAAATGTTCTTAAATATCCTCTTACTATGGTTTTAGCTCACTCCTTTCATTAATATATATCCTTAGGTGATTACTAATACTAAAGAGAATGTGAAGGCCATTAAAAACTTATAGAAGAGGTAAATAAATAATTTTTGTTCTTTATTGTGTAAATTAGTATTAAAATCTAAATTTCCCAAGGAACTAAATTGGTCGATCCAAGATTTGTAACACAATTATGTTGTTTATCATTAAAATGATGTAATAAATAATTTATGAAAAAATAAGGGCACTATATTAGGCATCCCTCCCCATACACCAAAGGCTCCCAAAATTTAGAGAGGTTTTATAAGGTTAGAGTGGTGAGACAACACAATTTTTTATTATCATATTAATGGTCATATATTACAAAAACTGCTGAAGAAATGAGATCAATAATTGGTTGAAACAAAAAATAATGGAAATAATTAGACTAAACATAGTAGACATAAATATCCGATAATGTGTACACATGTTAGACAATATTATAGAACATACATGATCTCAAGGAGGCTGATATAATTTTAGAAAACATAAAACCCTAAAATGAATCTCCATCTTGATGAAAAAAACATTCATCTTCCATTTTCCATCCATCCATGACACTCAAAGTGCATCCCTTGTCACTATGGTCGATCTCCTTTTTGTGATCCCTTACCTATTAATAAATCAAAAAATATATATTTTTATTGTGGTTATTATGAAGGGTTCTACTATAAATATTTTGGTCCACCACAAACAGGTGATAATCATACATCCAGGTTAATACTTGTGTATGTATACATAAAACAATAGAAGCAACAATAAATCATATAATACATGGCATTATTTAGTAATTCACAACAACCATGAAGAAGAACATACCTTCTTCTCCCAATTCCTAAAAATCGAAGGATGTATCCTTGGACCTCCATAAAAAATTAACCCTTGGTATCATATCCATAGCATGTCACCCATCAATGTGTGCCAAAAAACTAAAAATATCCTCATGTAGAGTACAACTAGTATCCTAATGGAACACACCAACAAATATTTCAATAGTCCCACAAAAATTCATTAATAAAATCATTATTTGATTTATAGAACAACATCCCATGTCATGGTGATTTTAACCATTCCATTGATAATAATTCACAACTATATAGACTTCCAAACATCCCATGTCAAGATTATATCCATCCATCAATAATCCTATTCGATAATCCCAAACATATGCAGCGATTCATAGCCCCAACTGATGGTTTCATTCACCATCAATCATGGATTTTTACAGTGAGAACCTCTTGAATTATGGATGGTCAACACCGTAACCTATGTTGTTAATACTATGAAATAATCCTCAAATGATGAGTGGTTAACACCACATCATAGATTCCTTCTCTATGTGAACATGAATAGAATAGTTCAATCACTCAATCATTATGAGTATGAATCAAAGAAAATATGCAATCCAAACCAACCAGTGAAACTCATCACCATAAGTGAAACACATCACCCAAAATTCACATGTCAATCCAAAATAACCTCAACCTAAAGATCTATGTCTTCTAAATATAAATCATCAACACCAACTTCTTTATCATTGGAAATGACCTTAGCTTGATGATCCTCGTCACCTCAATATAGGTTATCAACACCACCCCATATATCCCATTATATTTCATCCATGTTCCAACTGATATTTTGTAATGAACCAACCTTTACATACATGGAAATTACATTAAGTTTTTAGAATAATCAATACACTATAAAAATATACCACCAATAGCCATATTATTTTAGTTTCATTGGAAACAAGGAAAACATTCTCTTAATTTCGTGAAATATATTCAACATCTACCATAAATATCATCCCCTTTAGTACCACTAACTAAAACCATCCTTTAAAACGTGGTGGAAACAATACATATAAAAAATGGTGAGCTCAGATGCTCATAAATGGTAAACAATGGATTCATGTGAACTTAATGATGTGTGTAAGGGTATGGGATTATGAACATTAAAATAAAAGATCATTCCCTTCATATCAATGATCATAAACAATGATCACGTCATAAAGATTGGAGTTCATAATGTAGCAATCCTGAGGAAATAAATAATATCAGTCATTGAAGAATAACCTAGAAAAATAACTTTGAATAGTTACAGAAAAATAAGAATATTATAATGATTTCCATAGTAGTCATGGCATCGCATCCAAGTCCATCATGGTTGTATGGATTCAGTCCCCATAATATATTGGTATTCATGGTCCACTCCCATAACCATCTTGGTAGTCATGTCACACTCCCATAACCATCATGGCGGTCAAGGTTCTTCATGTCCACCTCATGATATAAAAATATTACCCAATACATCGAAGGGAGATATACATCCCACCAATCTCATAATACAATCATATATACATGTTCCAAAAGATCATAAAAAATAATATGATAAACAATAAAATAAAATGGTTTATTAAAACATCTAATCCTATAATAACATATAAAACATAGACAAGTTTCATTATAATTACATCAAAGTCAAAACCCTTGAATGGAACTGGATTACGTAAACATCATTTTATCAAAACATTAACCATTCATAAAAAGAATATAAATTGTATTCTTGATCTATAAAAAAGTTTTTCATCATAGGCGGTGAATAATTTTTAATTTTATTTTAGAATATGAATTTACCATAAAATAAATTTTTAATAACATAATTTTTTTAAATCCCTTTTCATTTAAATATCTTTAAAAACTTATAAATGAATCATGAACAATCTTTTAAAATAGTTTTTGAGGAAAATTTCCTTTCTTTGTTAAAATAGTTTTATGTTTTAAAATGATATGAAATTTAAAATAAAACATTATATTTAAAAAAAACTATATTATATTGTAGGATAAAATTCATGGTAATAATTATTCATGAATTCATAAAAATTGATTCATGCTGCATAAGTTAAAAAAAATATTCTCATACTTTTTTCAAGAAATGTTACAAAGGACCATCATTTGAAAAATGAATTAAGTATTCCATTGAAAACATGAAATAAAAATTCAAAAATTTGTGACATGAATTTAGAAATCCATATTATAATAATAAAACATTTTTTGAAAACTATTTTATAATTCATGGACTTGGATGATAAATATTACCCTATGGAAACAATGTAAAATATGGAAGAGATTATGAAATCAACACCAATCACATTATAATAAAAAAAATCGTATTCACAATATAAGAAGAAGATGTGAATATAGAAATATCATAATTTTGTGGATAATACTCAATAAAAAAATTCATGGTACGAAGATGCACCATGTATAAGAAATGAGTAGTATATGAGGCACGTGTCTCGCAGAAGTAAAGGAGAGCAAAAAATCCCTTAACATAGGTATGATTCTCTCTATAAATGTGTGAAACACCAGTATAGTGGTTTTAAATAGATTATGGACATGTAACCTAATTATAATTATAAATATGATATCATATATGATTCATTTAAGACATTAAATTACCCTTTTATCAAAAATTCCAAATTAAAGCAACGTTACCGGTAATAATCGCTTTGTTTATCGTACATGTATTGACTTGTTATTCATCATATTATTACATAGATCATTTTTATATTCAAAAAATGTAAAAAATTATTCAAATATATTAAATATGTTCATTATATAATTATTTATAATAAAATTCAATGAAAACAGGAATACACCGTTCATGGAGATTGTAGGTCGTACATACAAATGAACGTTGTTTTTGTTTTATTATTGTCATAAATGGAAAAAATCAAATTAAATATAAGTATATATATATATATTATTATAGTAGAATTAGTATGACATCTATTTCATAATAAATTATTATATACATTTTTATAATCATTCTTAAATGGTTGTATAGTAGGATGAATCTCATCGTGTCATGGAGATGGTACATTGTACTAACGTATAAGCGATGATATCATTCAATTAATGGTTAAGTGGTATAGAATTGGACCGTATATTAATTATAAAGAATAATTAACATGTCATATTCATTATTTAAATCCCTTATATTTATCATTATATACATCGAAATATTTTATAGATGAAAAATAGTTTACAGTACGACATAGATATAGTAATTCGTATGTATGCCCGCATGGTGATATTGTTTTTCAATGGATGGTAAAAGATGAATATAGTTGTACCATAATAATAAAAAACCTATAATAATTTATTATATGCTTTATTAATTACTTTATTATTGAAATGACATATGATAATTTAGAAGTAGATGAAAATAACTTTGACAGGGTTGGTAATACAATTACCGCTTCATCGAGTGTCTCATTTTCATTTGCACAAAAGGACTCCTTATGTTGGATTTATAACAAAAAATATGGCATCTATGATTAATTTTTTGATTCCTAGAGGATAAAATTATCTGCGTTTAGATGATACAAAGTCTTTTTATGAAAAAAATAAAAGACAATAAGTTTCCTTTTATAAGAGTGGGAGGAGATGTTCGGGAAACTCCAAAAATATAACTTTATAATAAACTTAATTTGAAATTAAAATAGATCCAAAGTGAGTAATTCATAATTATATATGACAATGGGACGAAATAAAGTCATAAAATTAATTTTATACATGTTTAGGTATCAAAAATAACCTTCCATTTTTCGATTAACGCATATTTCGAAAATATACCTCTTACCAGGACAACATGTCTTTTTACACTATAGGGTTAATATGTTAAATATAAAATGATGAAATAAACCCAATTTTATCATTTATATAATATTTAACATTATAAAATTAATTTCTCTGAAATATAGGTTTTTATTAATTTTCTATCATTTAATAAAAAATTATGTTTTTAATATACCGTTTCGGTCAATTTTGACACTATTTATTACCTGAATTTTTATAAAATAATAAGAAAATTATAACTTAAAAACTACATTAACTCATCTATAACATGTCATATTCATCCAAAAAAATAATTTATTGAAACATATTTTTAAAATTATATTTATTTACATATTATTTATATCATTTATTTTATTCTTCCATTATTAACTCTATTACTACATAATCATTATGTCACAATTGAATTTAATTATTTAATGTCCAAAAGTTTTAAATAAATTACCATGAGTAGATAACAATTTTATCCTTCTAATTAGTATTAATATTATACCATATCAATAATATAACCACTAGTAAAAAATGATGTAGTTACTAAAATATTAATATGACATTTTCAATTCTCATTTAAATAAAATATTATAAATGTCCTAATATAAAAAAGTGGCATAAAAAAATATTTTAGATATATGGTTTATTTTGGTTCAAAAAAACTTATTCATTGAAATTAGGTCATGTGTTAAGGTAATTGTATATTATTATAATGTTATTAGTACTTCTAATTACCATATTTCCGTAAAATGTGGTAAATAATTTTTAAAAGATATCATTCCCCAAAAATTATTTTGATCCTATTAGACCACATTTTATATACTTATTAAAAAAATTTATGACAATTTTTTTAAATTAAATTCACAGAAACAAGAAAATTATGTATAATTCTAATCAATTAAATGTGGCTAGAAGGCCTATAAAAAAGTCATTCAAAAGATCAATAATTTTTTATATCTAATTATATTATAGTAGTGATTACACTAACAAAATTTGTAATTATTTATAAAAATATTAACTAATTAAAATTTCAGTTCAATTAAATATAATAATTTTCATTATAAATAAATTAGTTAAAATAGTAGGTTTGAATTAAAATCACGTATTTTCACTATTCACCCAAATATGAGGTTTCTCAGAAAAAACTGAAAAATTACCCCAAAGAGTAATTCGACATTATGAAATATAAAATTATTTTTATTTTATCAAATTAAATTTCTATGACTATCTAAAAATAACTTACTTAATTTTCATAGTTGGATATGAAAAGCAGTTCATTTGTAAAAATTGTAGTTTTAATCATATAAAGGATTTACAAAAAATTATAATTTTCATTATAAAAACCATTATATCAAATATTGGAAATATATTTTTTAATATTACAATATTAATAGATAGGTTATAACAATATAATTTTAATAATTATAACATTAATGTGATTTTTTGGTAGAAAATCATTGTTCCTTATAGTGCAAGCCAAGTCAATGTTGCATGTTCTGAAAGATTAGCTTGGTGTTTTGTATAACATAATCTAAAATTACTATTATTATATAAATATATATATATATATATTCAGTGTTGCATGAAGTAAAAAAATTAAAAATTGTAATTAATTAAAAAAAATTAAATTTAAAAAATATGAGGGTGTTGCACTCTACCCAACATAAAATGAATTTCCACCTAGAAATTTGTCGTGGTTTCCAATGGTTTAATACATTAATGTTCCATTAATAGAAACCCACATCATAAAAATGTATTTTAAAACTTCCATTTAAGAACAAAATATTGGAAAATAAATGTTACCCCATGTAAATCATAACAATTTCTCTATATTGGATAATATAGATGATGATTTCTACATGTAGGAAACCCCCAAATAATCATAGATATTGATAAAGATCACTGATCACAAGATAATGAGTGATATAGAGAAAGTTAACAATCATAAAACCATAATCTAATGAATTTTTAAAGTTATCATTAAGATCATAATTAATGAAGATAACAAGCCACCATTTTATATCATAATCAAATTCCTTAATGTGGAAGAATATTCATTAGGGAATATAATCACAGAATTTTAGTAGAATATCACAGTTGGTTGTGCCTTGAACAATTTCTACATTTTCTTTTATTAAATGAAATAAAGATGAATTTTACAATCTTGGATCGTTCGTAGATCATGCGATCAATAAATTCAATGATATGTCATCAATAATTTTTTATTACTAATAAAATGTCATCACAAGTTATAATAAATTCATAAGTCCACCTATGGTGAGATAATACATTATTCTAAAAAAATTATATAAATTTCAACTAAAACATTCCATTAATTGATAACCTTATAGTATTTCTGAAAGCTAAAAACCAAAAACATTTTAAAGATGTCAACTAAATAAGATTAATATTTATCCCCAATATATCATAAGGTATCTCTTATTTTTCACATTCCAAAAATGTGAACTCATTCATCATGTATTCCCTTAATTAATGGTAATAACCTTAATTTCCATTCTTTTTAATTCAAAATATGCATGTTTCTTTATTCCAAAACATATTGGATATATTACTTAAGTCCAAAACATTTATATAAATTATCCATTATATCATAACCCTTTTGAAAAAAACCAATAATTAGTTCCCAAGAAACCATTGTCATCCAATTTACATATTTATATCAAAATTATTTTTATCAAGACATAATTATCATTACATAAGGGACATACTACTGGTTGTATTCCCCTTAATCATGTGTTCTTTAAATATATCACAATGCACATAAATGAAATTTTCTATGTATTTAGAATTATTAAACATATCCATTACAATAATTAATGAATAATATATAAGAAAAAAAACTTATATATTTCATGATTCATATAATATTGTAATTCAAAAACATATAAACCTCAATCATCCAAAATTATTCTTAAATCATCAATCAGGATCCATAATTTTTTCTTCTTTAACTGTGAATAATTTCTTATGGTTCCTCATACTTAATCATACATTGTATCAAAGGAATAATGATATTAAAAATCATAAATTTCACATGTCATTTACAATCATATTATCATCAATTGTATAACCCATTCTTGCACCACCATCTTGATTTTCAAGATGATATTTCTAATAAAGAAGGAAATTTTCACAATTCCCATACCATCCACATCTAAAACATTCAATGATGACTATGTTATATCTTGTTATTACTATTTACATAAACTAAGATGAAAAGCGTGAGAAATACATATCGGTGATTAAAAATAAATAAGAAATGTAAATTGCTTATCATATTTCAATTTATGATATCATAGGAATATTGAAAAGTTAATTATCATTATCAAAAAATATATTGGTTTATAACCTATTAATAAACTTGTTCTCAAAAAATCCCAGGGCTTATTTTTAGAAATGACTCTAGGGATCTCACTAAAGTTTTCACATCCTAGTTTCCAAAGGATAAGAAAACATTTCCTCTAACACTATATTTAATGACTAATGCTTAATGTACGTGGATATTACATTAATTTTGACGAATACTTAATATATTACCCATATAAATTCCTAAAGACCATATTATTTTATTGTCATTTGAAACCTGGAACACATGACATTAATTTGGAGAAATATCTTCAACATATACCATAATGGCCAACACCTTTAGTACCCTTTACTAAAACCTTTATTTATAACCTGGATAATAGAAAAACTATTAAAAAGGTTGAGATTAGATGCTAAGTAAGGTTAAATAATGGAGTCATGGAAAAATAATCTTAAGAAAAAGGGTATGATTACATTATCAAGAAAGTAGATGATCATACCCTTCACATCAAAGATCCTAAACATGAATCATGGCATAAAGATTGGTAGCTCATAAAACAAGAATCATGATGAAATAGGTAAGATTATTCATTGATGAATAACATAGAAATTAAACATGGAATTGTGGAAAACTAATAAGCATATATTAATGATTTAAATAGTGGTGAAGGAATCATATCCAACACCATCTCTGTAGTATTGGTTCAGTCTGCTTACTATCTTGGTAGTTAGGGTTCACTCCCATAACAATATTGGTAGTCAGGGATACCTACCATAACAATCTAAGCTGACATGGTCTATCATGTATACTTCATGAGATATAAATCATTAACTAATGAATTAGAAGGAGATATATGTCCTACCTTTTTCTTAATTAAATCAAACACACATGTTCTATAAGATAATAAAAAATCATATCATAACCCATAAAATAGAATTGGTGTCATAAACATGTAATCATATAATATTCTATGAATAACAGATTCATTTGATAATAATTTCATCAAACTAATAACCCATTAAAAGAAGGGAGTTTTGTAAAAATAAATCCATTAAAACACAACCCATTAAGATAAAGGATTTGAGTGGTGTTCTTGAACTATATAAAATCATGTCGTCATTGGTGTTGAATTATTTTAAATGATATATTGGAATAATAAATTCCATTAAAAACAAATCCATAAAAACAGAAAAAAAATTTCAAAACACTTTTCATTGAATCCACTCTGAGAAAAATAATAAAATCATGAAAAATTATTGAAAATAGTTCTAGAGGAGAACACCCTATATTTGATGAAATAATGTTCCATTCTTAAAATGTCATTCAATTATAAAAGAAAATAAAATTTATTTTTAAAAAACCTTATAATCATGTAGGTGAAGCATCATGGAAATAATGCATCCTAAAAGAATAAAAATCATTTCATTCTAAATAACATAAAAAAAACTCTTATAATTATGTTAGAAAATGATAAATGTAAATTGTTTGAAAAATGAATGAAATATTCCTTGGAAAAAATATAGTGAAAAGAAAAAAATCGATAAAAATGACTTTAAATGGAAATTGGAGAATAATATATCAATAAATGAATTTTTTTTTTAAACATGGATATTGATCAGAAATATTACTATACAAAAAAATCCTAATTATGCAATAGATTCAGAATTAAAAACCCCTGACATTATAATAAAAATAATAATATTACTTATTTATAAATACATTATAATAGTATATAAATACCATAATATTATTGATAAGGCTCATAAAATACATTCATGGTGTGTATATACACAGTGTAAGAAGATATATAGAGTGTATGAGGCATGTGTCTCACTAAAGTATAGGTGCGACAAAAAATTCCTTACCGTAGCTCCAATTACATTGGTACATGTATGAGACTATCATATTTTAATCTTAAACATATTATTAACTTTTAATAGAATCATAATGAAATTTATGATATCATATATGATTCATTTATTACGTTAAATGAATAGTTTATTTACAATTCCATGCTAAAGAAACGTTACAGGAAATAATATCTTTTTTATCAAATAATTCTTGATTTTCTATTATTGCTATTATTATATATACTGGGATTTAATTATTTGAAGAATTTAAAATAATTAATATATATATATATATTATATTCAATTCATATGTATTTTTAATAATAATTAAATTTAATTTAAATACACTATTAATTAAGACATTAGGTTGTACGTACGCAAGGATGTTGTTTCCATTTACATATTGTATTGAGTGGAAAAACGTAAATGATATCTATATATATATCATAGATTAATAATGATGTCAAATATTTCTTAATTAATCATTATATAAATTTTCATAATCATTCTTAAATGGTTGTATGGGAGGTTGAATCTCATTGCTTCGTTGAGACAGTAAGTTGTACGTACGCATGAGGGGAGATATAATTCCCTTAATGGTTAAGTAGAAGAGAAATTTATTATATATTAATAATATATAATAATTATAATTTCATATTCATAATTTTCATCCTTTATATCCATCATTATATCCATCAAAGCATAGTATAGATGAAAAACAGTTTACACCACAACGTGGAGATAATAAATTGATTGTATGCATGCCTGTAGATATTTTTATTGTAGGATGGGTTAAAGAATGAATATTGTTGTCCCAAAATAATAATAAAAATATCAACATATATTATATGCTTGTTTTATTACTCTATTATTAAAACAACATTGAAATAAAAAGTAGAAGAAGAAAATAAATTTGATAAGGTTTATAAAAGAAATACCCATTCTTCATGCGTCTCCTTTTTTATTTGCACAAAATGAATACTTAGGTTTGATTTATGACAAAATAATAGGATCTATGATAAATTTTGAAAAGTTGGTAGGATAAATGGGATGGAATTGAGTGATCCAACATGATTTAGAGTTGTGAATAAAAGAGAAGTAGATATTCCCTTTTATAAGAGGGGGGAGGGGAACTTTTGGAAACTCCCAAAATATTAATTTTTTAAAACTGTTTTTAGATTTCAAATATCCCCAAAGGGAGTTATTATTATTTTGAGATTTTTATGTCTCTAATTACCCTCAACCAATGAAATTTATATGTATTTAGGTCAGAAAATTAACCGTATAATTTTTCTTAACCCATCATTATGATAAATTTATCTCTTATAGTGAGGACTTGTATTTTTACACTATAGGGTTAATATAATTACAATAAAATTAAAAAAAACCCCAATTAGATTATTTATGAAATATAAAACATTATATTAGTTATTTGGATAAATATATATATGTTTTTGATTTTTTTAATTTAAAAAATATTATTTATCTTAAAATCTCAATTATGTAAATTTTGGTACTATTAATTACATGACATTTTATAAAATATTAACAACTTCATTACATCAAAAAAATCTGTATTTACACATCCCTAAAATTTCATAGTTACTAAAAAATCATGGATGAAATCAAATATCTCAATTGATAATTATTTTAATATTATAATATCATTTATTTGATTCCTCCATTAATAAATCTATTATTATATAATTATTGTATAATAAATAAATATATTATATAATGTCTAAAAATATATAAATAAATTATAATTATGTATATAAAAATTTAACATTTATAATTACTACTTATAGTAATCCATATTACTAATATAATCTCTAATTAAAAATGAAATAGTTATTAAAATATGAATATGAAATTTTCGCCTATTATTGAAATAAAATATAATTATAGTCTTAATTAAGAAAATGTAGCTTAAAAAATAACCTAATTTCAAAAAAAGGTTGACTTTGGTTTAAATACACTTTTGAAATTAAATTATGATATGTGTTAGGATAATTTTATATTATAAAATATTTTTTTACTTTTTATTACCATATTTACCTTTAACCATGGTAAATGGAATTATAAGGTTGTTATTCAACAATTATTATTTTGATCCAATTACACCAAATTTTTTATACTCATTACAACCATATTTTTTTATTTTTTTAATTCTCATTTCACAGAAGTAGTAAAGTCATAATTAATGGTAATATCGTAAATGTAGCTAGAATGAAAGTAAAATAGACTTTCAAAAGTTGAATAATTATGTTATCTTATTATATTAAAATAATGATCCCAATGACAAAAATTTTACTAAATGATAGAAATATTATATAATTAAAATTTGAACACAATTTAAAATATAATTTAACCTTATAATAAATTAGATACTACAATTGTTTTGAATTACAATCTAGTATTTTCACTATTCATCCAAAAATGATATTTCTCAGATAAAATCCAAAAAATTTACCCAAATCTAATTTCTACATTATAATTTAAAAAATAATATTTGTTTTATCAAATTAAATGTATATGTGTGCCTAAAAATAATTTTATTATTTTTCATTGAAGGAGAAGAAAAGAATTTCATTTGAGGAAATTGGAGTTTTAATCTTATAAAAGATTTACGCGAAATCATATTTTTCATTATCAAAACCATAACAAATAATATTTTAAAATTATTTATTCATATGACACATTAAATGGATATTTTATGACAATATCATATAATGAATTATAATAGTGAAATGTTGTTTCGTAGAAGCTCAGTGTCTTGTGTAGTGCAAGGTAGATCTGTGTTGCGTGTATTGAATGATTACCTTGCTGTTGAATATAACATAAAATAAAAAAAACTAAATCATATAATAAACAATATATATTCATTTTTACATGAATATAAAATATTAGAATAATAATTTAATTCAAAAAAATAAATTTAAAAAATCTCGGGTTGTTTCAAATCACATAACCACAACTCAATTAAATAAGTTAATGTACTTGGAATTAATAGCCATACCAAATCAGATAAAACCATTTTATTTATTCCAAGACCTTATGGGATATATATATAGGTAGATATAGAATTTCCCCTCAACCTCTTTCATTGTTAGAAAATAATAATAAGAACAAAATCATTAATTAAGGATGGTTACATCGGAAAAACACCACTCACATGTATTTAAATATGTACCCCATATTATTTTCATAAATTTGTTAAAATAAAAGAACACCTACTTGATTCATGTAGGCACTCACTAATTATATACACACCTCTAATTTTATATAAAACAAAAGGAAACAAAAAATCAGAAAACACCCTCGAAATATAGTATATGATCATGGATGAAAATAAAATACTAAACACCAATGTCATAAAGGAATGAAAAGAAAAGTATTAGTAGACTTACCACTAGCTATCTAATTCAGATGATAGTGCTCAAATGGGATCTTGAATGAGGGATAAAGGACAAAACCTCTAGGATCTGAGAAATTTGGGAACCCCTTATTGTGTGTGAGTGATGAGGAGATGTATGAAAAGAAATACAAATGAAGGTTGGCTATGTTTTTTCTTTTAAAAATATTTAATGTTGCACATAGTTATGGTAACCATGTGAATTCATGGTTTAAAGAACACCCCACCTTTCATGGCTAGGAACAAACTTTTTTAAACCATGTGTTCCCTTTAAATATCACAGTTAAAAAAGCTACAGACTTCTCACACTATTGTTAAACCCATCACACAAGGTTTTTCTAGCCATGTTCTAGAAAATTATTGATCCACATAGTTCTACATAATGGCATTACGGTATTTAGAAACAATGTAACACTTCCTGTTACTTCTGAAAATGAGTGTTCCGGGTACAACACACCCAAATATTATTTAAGGCCCACAAAAACACACAAGGACAAAAACCCATTCATATAAATTTTTTGGAACATTAAGAAACATGGAATTACATTAAGAATATTAAAATCAATTTTTTACCCACTCACTAAACTCAAAACTCAACTTTACACTAGAATTTTTTGACCTGCTCAAAAACCATGGAAGATACAACCACCTTATGTTTTAAGAGAACATCAATGAGATGTATGATTTTTATATGGTACCAAACATAAACATTTCATAACATATTTCCAGACTACCCCTTTTACTGATTCATAAGCTAATTATCCTTTTAGATCCCCACCTTAGGAATTTTCTATACAGTTATTTCTTGATCAAATTTTTAATATTTCAATGATTCCACCGACCATCCTCCAGGCATAAAAATCCATGTATAACATTCCATCATTATTATAACTCACAAGAGGTTTAATCATAACTTCATCACACATTACGCTCATTAGGTCCTACATCACATCGGATTCCCATCATTTGTTCACCACACCTGATGCTCTAATGGGATCATGTATCATATATATATAGGCATGATTACAAAAAATTACCAACCCTTGTGAATCATGTAAAAGTTTTGAACCCAAATTGATACTGACTTATTCACCCATACCATGTTAATTCTTATATCAAAAAATATCTGTGTGCACCAATATTATCCATAAAAAATAGAAATGATGGAAACTCTCATGGAATACCTCTAAAAATTTCATATAACCAACCTTATATATCTTGACAATATAAACCATTTAAACCAATCCAAAATCCTTTATTTGTGATTATTGACCTCAATATATATCTAAACAATATACCATCCACTTACCCCATTCATGTGTCACTCTTTCATTACCATGACATGCACATGTAGTAGTATCTCATCAACTTGCTCCTGATACGACTAAAATATCTAACACAGACGTCGGAGTCTCACACAATCTATGACTCTTAGCTATAAGATAAATACTCTAAAAAACATCTCCATGTTTCATAACTTTCCACACACTCTACAATCATTCTTAGGCCACCCAGACTATGTCCATACATGACTTGTCTTCCCACACAAAAATCACATCATCTACCACGCTTTCCTAATGGGTATATTAAAATATATATCATGAATTACATTCTAATACTCCTCATGATCCCACTTATAGATAATTAATTACCCACATCCAAACTCAGGTAACACCATCACTCATATTTAATATGTTTAGTACACCATGTTTCACTGAAATATCAGCTCTTGGTTCACTAGTTCTGATAATGAGGTCAATATTGAAATTTTTATATCACTCTCATGGAATGCCTCAAGGAATATTGGAAACAACTCACAATGAAAAAGAATTATTCTTATAGTGAAGTTGTAAAATGTTACAGGTCTATAAATCTTCGATAAAAATCCATAACCAATGTATCCCCCTATATTATCATTATAAACTCATGGGTTCAGATATACCTCAACATCTCTTGGTTTAAACTCTCAAAAATCCTTAACTCAATTTCTTTCCATTCCAGTCCATCAAGCATGAAAATATGTAATTCTACATTCCTCTTTTTCTTTTCAAATACTCTAATCATATATGTAGCCTACTTCACCCTTCACCCTGGTGGTGGGTCATACTATTAAGATATCATCTACATATACTAGATTCAAATATCTACTTCTTATTGACCTCCATCATCCAAAAACATGTGTGGGTTCTGAGAATATAACTCCCACATAAAATAATCCATGGATGGATTGTATCCCTTACAACCCCTATATATAATCTATAGTACTTGTATCATGGTTTTCAAGAGTTGATCGTATATATATAACCCAAAATATACTATATTTTGTAGATTCACCACCATAATTAGATCCTCTTACAGTTGATAATTATCATACCAACCCTAAAAGAACTCTTCACAACCGTCAGGGGACTCATATTGTTCAAAATCTACTGGAACCACATATCTACCCTCTTGAGAGTCATCTATATCCCATCGATGTGGAATCACACTATATACCAAACACTTTGATCATTGAAAATGATAACCATCAGTATATATCATTAATAGAGATTCATTAATTAGTCAGATCATCACACCACCGTTACACTTCCCTATAGAACCCACACCATATATCATATAGCCTCATAGCCCCTCACATTCCCATATCAGTGTTAGGTATCTCATATCATTCATATCAAAATCACTAGCATGGGGTGGATGAGTATAATTCCACAAATACGTAGCGAATGAAAATGATATTTAACTCATTATTTATATTTAAATTTGTTCACCCATTTCATTTATTGAACCCCACCCATATCATATTCATTATCATACATATCATTTACTCATATGATCACATATCATCTCTTCATGAACCACATAAAATGGCTAGTAGTGAAGAATTCCACAAAAAATCTATGCAAGAAAACATTTTTTAGGATTATATTGAATCATTAAATAGCCAAATCCCTTTTCAAACACGCTTGGTTCCCATAAAAAGTCAAAAGAATATACAAATGACATATAAGCAAATAGTCCTACCTCGATGAATAATTATACACCCTTTACATATTAAGTGATTGTTCAAAACCATACAGTCCAATAGCATAACGACAAATTGCACTACACGAGATGGAAAAAAACTAAAAGTAAAATAAAAAAAATAAGAACGTGATTTCACACCCCATGAAACATTGTATGTCCTCTGGGTATGTGTCTTTAGGTACCCAAACATTATCATGTTACCTATATATGACTATATCGCAATCTACGGTCTACTAAAACCCAAATAATAACACAAAAGAATGCAAAAACCTATGATACCTCTTGTAGGGCATCAACTTGGGTTCCATATAAACTCCAAAATGGGTTAGAGGGACAATTTCCCTTAAGAATGGATCCTCATATTCAAAAGGCCACCAACTAGTATTATTGGTCTATTATGTGATATTTGGTATATTATACACTCTGGTGATGAGAATAAAAATTAATATATAATACCATAACTGTGGAAGAAATAAAAAACCCAGGGGACGAAATTTTAAGAAAAAAAATGATATCTATATACAACATATAATGTATACACATTCCAAAAAATCATAAAAAACAAGATTGAACTATAGGATTCCAATCACATTAGATCATAGTTAAAAATCACAAAAGGAGACTATAACTCAATGTAAATAACACCATAGTACAGTTTTCATCAAAAAAATGGACATATGGTGCATCCCTGACCATTGAGATCTAGCCCCCATGTCTAACCCCATTATTGATCTCAAATACATAAAAAAGGCATATATCTCAAGGGAACCATGTAGAGTGTGAGTATGAAAGTATTATTACTACAAAAACAGGTTCCTATCTAACATCCAGATTTATACAAGTGCATGCATTCAAAAATAAATAGAAACCACACTCATGAATAAAATACATGGCTCACATTAAACATTCTTTATATTCATAATGAAAATTTTATCTACATTAACCAATATAGGGAGAATTAATGATTTCTACATGGTTTGTCATACATTGATAACCCCTATTGTTCCAACCACTGCTTATCACTTAGAACCTCAAGACAAAATAATTTACATTATCCTAACATCGAGTATAACTTATATCCCCATGGAATGCACAAAAAATATCTCTGAATTATGTTCATTTAATAAACATTTCATCAATATCTAGATGTCCAAAGGAAAAGATATGTCCATACATCAATTTATAATGAACCACCATTAACATTACAGACCTTTTTCCCAAGGCACTGTGAGATCATTCCTTCAATTATTTGTTCACATCATTCAAAACATATATTGTGAGACTTATACCCTATCCGATGGTCTTAATATCCATAAATTATGGCTTTTCATGGATATAACAACCTCCATAACTAATAGTCATCACAATACCCTAATCCAATAATACTACCATGGCCTGAACCCACAATGTGTGATCAACACCACCTCACTAAGTTCGTATTTATGTGCACATGAATTCAATGGCACTATATTTTACTCATGTTGAGTGGAAGTTGCCAATAATACATAACCCACACCAATTGGTGAATTTAATTTACACATTTTTACCTCACTCTCCAACAATTTATTTCTAACCAGTATTAGTCTCATACTAAGGATTCACTTTTCCTAAATCCAAATGGTCAACACTACATCAATTATCTCAGGCCATTCCATTAGACTGGAAATAATTTTCACCTTAATACATGTGATAAAATTCATCCCAAAAATCTCATTCAATGCAAAAAAGGTTCCCATTGAACATAAATTACCACAATTAAATATTATAAATTAATAAAAAATTGAATCACATGCCCAACCAACCCAGAATTTCACATTTAATTAATGGAATTATTTTTCTATGATGAATTTATATGGTAATTCCTAGAATATCCCATCAACATCATTCCTATTTACTAAATAATAAATATAAAATATCATTAATTATGATGGGTAACACTCAAAACACCCCACTCATTCATATTTAAATATTCACCCAATAAAATGAATATTAATTTAGAGAATGTAATGCACCCCACAACCATATGCTGGTAGGCACTCAATAAGAAAATATCAGCCCCTAGTATGTGCAGAAACTAAAGGAAATTATGGTTCAGAAAAATATCCTAGAAATAAAGTAAATAATATCATATCAAAATGGAATTACAAATAGGGTGATATAAAATTAATGGAGGGAAGAGGATTTTTAGCCTTAACTCTACCCATCCAATTCACCTAACAATACTAAAATGAGAATCCAAATAATGTAGAGAGGCCAAAAACTATATGAGAAAATAAATGGTATAACCCACCCTCTCTACATATGAGTGACGTGGATGAGGATACAAAGGATAAATTAAGGTAGGGGAAGTCTGGACATATCAAACTTTATAAAGAGTCACACGGTTAGGCTGTACGGTTTGACTAACTATGTGCCTCGTGTATATTCTCTCTTGAAAGTGAATACCAACACACATGACTATGTGCACGGTTTTTCAAACCATGTGAAGCCAGTTTGGACCAGCTTTACCATTAAATTACCATATATTTCATGTATGTTCAACCCATCCCACATTTTTTGAAAATTCATGTGCTAGAAGAAAAATGGACAACATGGTTCCCCTTAAAGGACCAAAAAGTTTTTACAAAACTTGTGCCTCTTTATTCACCATCCCAAAATGAGCATGAAGGCCTGACTATCCTAATACTCATGGAAAACCTTTATGAACATACCACACCTTAAACCCCATTTAATATCAATTCCATATTGTGATTGACATCTTTGAATTGTGTTCTGAAGAAAAAAGTCAATGTTATCCCTATCACCAAATTTAATGTTTGTATTTACCATCCATTATTCATCCCACATAATAACTTTGGATGCTAAAATTTATCATATTTCTTTTACATGTTTATTTAATTAGATCAATGGGTGACCATTGTTGTATACTTGAATGACCATTTGTTTATATGGACTCTTTCTTCTATATTTCATTTATAATATCATGATTATATTTATTTTTTCATGCATACTCTAGTTATTTAACATTGTGGTTGATGTTTGGTTATCTCTTGTTGTGTTGAACTCTCATGTAGGGGTATATCCTCCGTATGATAACATCTCGACTCATGATACTAGTAGGAATCATCAAGCACATATTGTGGTGGTCCTGAGATCCTATAAGCTCTCTATCAATGATACCATTCAATAAGCCAAGGCCATGGGGTAATATAACTATTATTTATATTTCAATGAATAATAGTGAAAAATTATTATTAATTATTGTTTAATAATTGTATTTTATGAATCATTATTATTTAAAAAAACTTGAATTTATTTTTTTAATGAATAAAGAATTATTTTTATTAAATATATTATTTTTGGAAAACTACAATACTATTTATTATCATTTTATGTTAAAATGTCATTTTAGTATCAATTGAAATAAAATTATGTACATCAAATTATGTATGCTTGTATAATGATATAATTGTAACAGATAGCCATTAAAATTAACATAACAATTCCACGTGAATATTTATGAAAATTATGTAAATAAATAAATAAATATTTTATTAATATAAATATATTTTATATTTAATATATATTTTTATAGAAATGTAGTATTTAAATAATAATTTTCATATTCAATAAGAATGTTTTTTAATATTTCAATTTACTTATTAATTTTTGACTTTTATTTGAAAAATTACATTCTAATGAAAATATATATATTCTTATTGTCAAAACAATGTACATTATATTTTGATATGAAACTAGTTTAAAATGAAAAATTCCTATTAAAAAACTATTGTAAAGATAATGTGCAATGTTCCTCATGTTGAAGCAAATTTTCATACATACTTATTTAACAAAAAAAAGTAATCTTAATTTGAATATGAATTATATAAAACCAATGAAAATTTTTAAATATTTTTTTTCAATGATATCATTCGTATATTTCTTCGTATTACACATAAAAAGATGAATATTTGGTTAGTAGTAAAGATTAATGTTTTTACATATACCCTCTGTATTTTGTCATCATCATGATATGAATATGATTAAAAATTTTATAAAAATATTTTCATCCATCAAATTCATTTAATGAATAATTTTATTCCAAAAAAATAGTAAAATTACAATAAAAAACTCTAATTAAATTTTAAAAAATATTTATTATTTAATTTAAAATAAAAATTATTTGACTCTATACTTTATATAACTATTTCAATGTAACCATTTAGATTTGGGTGTTTCTAAATGATGAATAGAACTATATTTTTTCGATCACAAACTAATGATATTCATAATAATGAACCCCACACATAGTTAAACCTCTTTAGTTTTATACTACCTATGTGAATTATGGTGTTTAATTTTTCGAGTTTTTCCTTCCATGTATTTTATGAAAATATATTTCATGATTTAATATAACAATAACGGTCAATTTATGTAATTTATATCATTCAATAATAGTTAAAATTTGTTATAATAATAATAGAAAAATTAAATAAAAAATTATTTTAAAATCTTAAGACATGCTTTTGAAAAAAATAAATGATATGAATTTGGTTCTAAAATAGGATATTAATTGAGATAATTACATTTTATAGGCATTTGTATGAAATAAGAATAATGTTAAAACTCAACGTTGGGATTTCATTTCTAAATCTATATTATTTTCAAGAATGGTTCCCAAATTATCTATCATTTTATTATATATATTATATCTAAATGCATGTAAATTTAAATTATAGTTCCCCTATATTTTTTATTAATTAATGGTCTTATCTCCTCCCTTTCACGTTTAGATGTCTTACATTTCATGGTTCATTTGGGACTATATCACTACCTTTTTTTATTTTTATTTTTACTATCTATCAATATATTTTTATAAATTTTCCTATTTATATATTTCATAGATGATACATTTATATTATTTATAATACATTTTCCTTCTCTATATATAATACTGTATTTATATTTCACTTTTTACTAACCCTTAAAAATACAAAAATATTAAAAAGGGATAATTTTACATTTTCATAGTATTCCCTATATATTTATTTTATTTAAATATTTTTCATTAGATGATTACATTACTGGGAAGCTTCAATTTTAATTTTTAGTATATTAGTTTTTTAATTTTTTAAAAATATTTATTAGAAATCTATTATTTCATTATATTAATTTTAAAATCAATAATTTTTATGAGAAAAGTTTTAAAATTTTCTCTCATATTTCCCACTCTATTTTTTCATGTTTTAATTCTGAATACCTGATTTATTTTTCATTTCCTATTTATTATTAAATTTTAAAATATAATTATTAATAAAATAAACTTATATATATTTTTCATTTCTTAACAATTTTAAATTCCATATATTAAAATTGTATAAAAACTAAGAATCTATTGTACAAAATATTTGGGTTTCTTTATTATTCTAACATAAATTTCATCAATGTAAATACATTTTCAAACCCCACTACTTTAAGGTTACACTTTTTATTTTCTCAAACATTATACCTTTTTATATGTTTTATTATAGTGAAATAACCTCTTAAATCATTATATAAATTATTATGTGTCCATTGTATTGTTGATGTGAAATTATTATTTCTATATTGATCCATTGGAATAGTTGTATATACATATCATCTTCTATTCATAATTTATTCATTCCATTAATTCCATTTATTAATGAATAACATATATTTCTTTCTTCTTATTGAATGGAATTCCTATAAATAGACACATATTTGATTAAATAGGGAAATTTATGGCTATAACATATACCCTTTATTATATATGATTAAAATTAACTGAAAATTATTACCATGATTTAAGGGTATTTAACTTCATATCTAATTTATTTTTTTAGATGTATGTTTTATTTCCATAGGTGAATCATCATATCATATTGACATATTTCTGATTTTTTCACTATTCATATGGTACAAAAAAAATTAGATATTTTTTTATGATGGAAGGTGGGAATATAATTATATACATCTTAAATTCATGTGGTAAATTTTTACATATCATGAGTTTTATATGTTTATTGTAAATTTGAATAAACACAATCACTAATTCTCTTGGGGATGGGGAGTGAAAACATTTTATTATGATTATGGGATAGAGGAGTAAACCCAATCACATATCATATGATGGTATTTTAAAATATAACACACATATATAATGATTTTAAATTGTTATTCATGTTACACATTCACATTTTATGTTATGATGGTTTATTATTATTATATTATGATTTCATATCGTTATTCTATTGTATGTTTTACTCATTCAATATCATCCATTTTGAATTTTTACCATAATATATGATTATAGTATCATGCCTCATGTCCAATTAATAAGATTTAATGATATTATTCAATTAATCATGTAATATTATTCCATGACCATGTATCATAACTATTTATGATTTATTTAAAAAAAATTAATGTCTAATTTATTACACGATACCACTTACTATGTGTTTGACCTCACCACTATTTCATGTTTCACTCTTTCACATAGTGATCATATGTCTTATAGAGAGAGGGATTGTTTAATAAGTGATATTTGGTGAAGGTTTTTATTAAATTTATTGGTCAATGATGTAATTTTAACATAGTTCATAAATAAACTAAACATTTTATTTTATGATTTTTGTTCAATTTTGTGTCATGTATTAAAAAAGTTATTTCTAACACGAGATCTGATAGAATGGGTATGGGGGTTTATCAAACATAAATATCTCATTTCAATGTGAATATAAAATACTTTTACTACTCCGATACCTTGAGCTGCCATAAAATTATTCAAATATAATTCCACACACCTTATAGTAAATTAATATTAAAATTTTAATGTAAAATTATCTACAATATTAAAAATACTAGGATATATATTCAATAATTTTATTTAATTATAGGTTCTACATGGAACCTCTAATAATCAGTCTTATAATAAGATATAAACAAAGATAAAACCTTGTTGCCCATAACCCCAAGGAATCAGTGAAATATATAACTCATGAATGGTTAAATCCACAAGTTTACATATATAGATCCTTCTTAGTTAGAACTGTGTTATGAAAGTACACAAATTTATGAATCTATAAGATCCATTTCCCTATATACCTAAATACATTTAATAATAAAAATGTTTTAAATCCACCTCATATGAACTAACAAAACATAAAATTATCATTTGATGTATGTTTTAGACGGTAGTCATTCCTAATCATCCTAAGGAATTCATAATTACATTCCTAGGAGTATATACATCTACCATATTAAATATTTTATAAAAATGATTTTAAATTTGATATTTATTGACAATATTTAATTATAATACTTTTTTGAGACACCTCATATTTTTTAAAAACTTGAAAAAATAAAACATATAATATCATAGAACACTTATATATATTAATTAACTATCCCTGGTATATTATCATTAGCCTAAAAAGTAGTAGAGTTGATAAAATAAATAAATAATCATAGAAATAAAATTATAAAAAAACACATGTATTCAATGAACCCCATATTTTTGTTCGATATATTTTTTTTAATAGAGAATATATGTTCAGATTAGGGGTGAATTAAGATAAGATAAACTTATTAAATTTAAACATCATTTTTCTTATTTTGATTATTCCCAATATAGTATAATTGAAACACATCTCAAAACAACCTATAATATGAACATAATGTAATTAGAAGATATATTATATATTATTTCACATGGTTTACTTCGAATGGGTTGGATTATCTATGGTTTACTAATGACTTAGTTTTCATCTTAAATGATTAGCTAATCAAATGCAAAAATAGTAATTTATAGGGAAACAATCCCTTTCTAGAAACACATTTATTCCCCCTTTTTCTAGAATAATACATCACATAATTTTGATACACATTAATTATGATGAAAAAATAGAAATTAGAATGATTACACCCTAAAAATTTTGGTTTATTTATGAAATACGTTGGATTATTATCACCTTTTATATCTTTTAAATTCCATGATCCAGACATTCAAACATGGTGTAATAAAATAAATTTCATTTATATATTTCATAAATAATAATTTATTTAAATTTTAATTGATTGATATTATGTTTATTTTTTGAAATAAATACATATTCAATGAAATAAAATATAAAAAACATATGTTAAAAAATATTTTAAAAATCACCTTAAATTTTTTTTCATTCTGATAAATTCTACTACTATTAGTAATTTTTGGGGATTTATATAAAACAATAATTAATGAGATTAAAATTAAAATAAGGTTGAAAAGTAAACATGTTAAAATATTGTGAAATATTCATATATATAATAATTGAAACATTAAGACAAAATAATAATAATGGTTATGGTTAATAATAATCATGTAACATAGAAATAATGAAATTATCATTTTTGGTAGGTAATTTAAGATTCCATGAATCATAAAAATATTTTATATTATTTATCCAAAAGGAATAAAAATGTATGAACGATATTCATCACCAAGATATTGTATAACTAATCAATATTACAATGGTTTTGTATCTAGATAGTTATGTAAATTTCTAATACTATATAAATAACATCTTCATCGATTAACCAATACCATTTTCATTAAAGGGGAATATAATTTTTTTCCCATATGTCATATAACTTTTGTAATATAGAATATAAATTCTTAAATAATAAATAAATAATTATTAGACAACAAAAAATGTTCACTAAATGGGAACAATAATTAAATTTATCCTATAAGAAAAGAGGGTTAGTATCCATTTATAGATATACCCCATAAAAAGAATTATATCATTACTAGAAAATAACCCTCCAATAAACTTAAATTGAAATTTATAACAATCATAGTGGAAAATTATCTATTCATTAAAATGATTCACATGAATTTTTTATCAATAATTTCAGGATTAATAAATAGATTTTCAAGGTATTGAAATAAAATTTATTCTTACCTATGAGATATTTCTTAAAAAAATTAGTTGAGGAATATAAAGGATATAATGGATAAATAAATGTCAAATTAAGATCAAGTGACCTTTATAAAATAATAACATATGTGTTACAAAAATAAAAAAAGAACTAATTGAATGGTCAAAATCAATACCAAAATTTTACATTTTATATGAAAATAAATTATTTGTGGTTTTTGATAAAGTATTAACCATATAAAGAATTAATTTCTTATGATAATTTTTTTACCTAAAATTATAAATCCACAATGCCATAGATACATTTCAGATTTAATTGTATCTGAAAATAATTTTACTAAAATTAATACAATATTATAAATACATCGAATATGAAAATTAAAATATTCTTCATATAGAATTGAAATAAAAATAAAATTTTTATAAACATGTATTTATATTTACTGAGTTCTCAATTCCCAAAACATGATAAAGAACATTATAATGACTTAGGACCATCATGAAAAAATACATGATGGAGAAAGTGGGATTCAAGACATGATATACAGATTTAATGTGAATAATATAAACATATAAAAGGATTCATTTATGGATGAAAAAGGAAAATAAATTTATAATTATTTTTTATACCTTATATTCATGGCTTTAACATAATAATATTTTAGAAACTCATAAAAATTCGCACTACTAGATTTTTACTACTAAAAAATTATTTTTTATTTGCAAAATATATTTTATTTTCCTTTTCACCATTCAAAAACTAAAATGAATTTTTTAATAAGAAATATAAGAGAATGAAAAAAATGGATCATAGTGGAGGAAAATAAATTTGACAATGTAAAATTTTTATTATGGATTGGGTGTAGAGTATAGTGATTCCAAGTAAAACTTTTATTCTATAAAACATAGTCTACGTAATACTATACAATTATATTTCTATTATATTATGATTAGAAAAGCTTAATAGATGAGTAGGAAAAAAATAGTATCAATAAATAAAATAATACAAAAAATGAATTCTGATTAAAATTTAAAAACAATTAAACAATTCTAGATGACACTAATCCCAGAACATATGTTATAGAACATGTAGAAAATAGTGAAATCCAAAAAACCCAAAATCATAATCACAAACCATTAATTAAAACCTCCCACCATTGAGCAAAATCGAACATTAAATACCAAACATCATTGGTAATCAACTTCAGAGGGGAGATCCATCTATTGAATCAAGAACCCAATCAATAGAATAAAAATGATAACCTTTAAACATATATGAAAATAAATAATCACATCATATTCATGGAGGGATCAATGTTTACCTCTCTTAAAATCACTCACATCAACCTCTATAATCACCTCCCACCAAGAATCATCACAACACCATTCTAAACTGAGTGTTCCTTCATCATTCACATTCATTTGATTCATTACGATGTATTAGCACAAATGGCTCTTCTATGTTCATTCAACAGTTGAAACATAAATGTTTTTAAATAATAATAAATTAAGGATCCACCTATTCCATATCAATATAATTTGTTCAACAATACCAATAATATAATCTTTCAGCATGTACCATCTTTGGATGTGGCCTCTAGTTTTCTAGCCATGTTTCATCAGCAGTCGAACCCTAATTGGCAATTGTTTCTAATATGCTGACCAGTTAATTCCAAATACCACAAAAGTATATGGTTCTTACCCCTAATACATCTCGAGCACTGAAAATCACTACTAGTACCAATAGGAAACCATTAAAAAATAGAATGTAGAGGAGGATAAGTAGAGGGAGATATATCACCGTAGATATACCTAAAACATCCCGTCTAATCTATCTCACGAGTGATGCTAATGAAAGTAAAATTATAATTATTAAATCACATTTTATATCAAATTAAAACCATATATTATAATATATATATATATATATTACATTTAAACATGTTACAATGAAATTTATGTTCATCAGAAAATTTAAAAAGATTAATTTCCAAATATTTAATATTCTAATTTGATGTTATGGAATAATTTTATTTAAATTAATCTATATGTATATGTTTTATTTTTATTTAATAAATTAAAATTATATAGTTCAAATAGGAAAAAACTTACCATATTTAATACAATATTTTTCAAAAAAACATTAATTTTATTATGACTTCCTTTTCAATTACTGATGTTCATGAAATATATATATAAAATATAACAATTACTATAAAATCCATACATTATTATCATAAATTAATTTTTAATTTTACATTTATAAAAAATAATAACTTATGAGGAATGGTTTGGTTTATATTTATTGTGACACAAATATTTTACATGTAATTGATTTCATGATGTCATTTTTTTCAGAAATAAAAGAAATTCACATGAAAATTAATGGAGGAGGTGTTGAAAAAATTCACACAGTAGACCCCACTAGCAATATAGTGACCCTATAAAAGGGTGGGGAAACTAAAAGAGGGATATTAAATAAATGGTGGACATCAACCAGGAGAACATGGACCACATAGTGGTAAGATTACATGCTATTTTAATGTTTAATATTTGTATTTAGTTAAATATTTATAAAAAATAACCAATATTTCACCATTTTCTTCAATAGAAAACCCATTGATTTCTTTCCATTATTCTCTCCACATATAATAGCTTATGAATTATAATCCATGGAATAATTTTCTCTTTCCAAATTAAATTTATCTATCATTGGATAACTATCCTCAAGGAACCTTAAATTTCAACTTCATCCCACTATTTCATTATTCCCCATTATATATAACTCAAAATAGGTTATTATAAATTATTATTTTAGAACATTATAGATGACCAGTTGTGAATAATTGGTGAGTGACCATCTAGTTCTCCTATCCCGAAGGCCATGATTTTTTTATTAGCAAGACAATCAATTTTTTTAAATATGTTCAGAGGGATCCCTTATAGGACTTCAGGGTATAGAGGCACACAAGCCATTAAATATCATGTGGACCAAAATTTTAGAGGCACCCCTTACTTTGATATGTGGTGTCAAGATTCACATTGAAACAACCCTCTCCTTACCTTCGTGATGATTTATTCTAACATTTCTCATTGAAATCATGAATCTTGTTGGACCTTTTTAACCCATGATAGGGTCTTGAACATGTGTGAGCCTAGTTACTCCAAATATATGACTACACATACTTCTATCTTTATCTTTCACCACCCTTACACTATCATCCTCTCCAAAAATCATGATACATATATTTTAAACCACCTATATTCCATCCATGTATGTCAAAAATATTGAATGGTCTAAAGTTACACTTATAAGGATCCTTTAATAGATGCATAATCAATAACTAAATTACCAACAAATAGATAGTTATATTTCAACACCTAACTTATACCTTGTTTAGTATGATATGTTTTGTCCATGTGGAATTTAATCATAGATGAATTAATGTTACTGTCATAAAATTGATTTTAGACGGTTTCTTTGTACATTAAATTATTATTAAGTATATTTAGACCCGTAAAAAAATATTTTCCATTTAATATATTTATTTTATAGTATCAAATGGGTTTGTTAAAAATTATTAATCTAAAATAGATGTAATATTATAACCCATGGTGGGTGTATCAATATTATATATAACTTTTAAGGCCATGATCGGTCTTGTTTAATGCTCAACCTTGGTGGGGGAGATATAATGTGTGTTTTTTGAGCGAACAGATTAGGCATTTTAGTATTAAATTTTTTATTAATAATTGTAATTTCGAAGTGTTCATGAAACTGAATACTAAATGATATATAAATTCATACCAAGGGTGTACATTAGTGATTTTGGGTGACTATAGTTTGTCATTTCAATGTATATTCATTGGTAGATTATATTGATGTGTGGAAGGATTTATGAGGCATTGTTTTGTTCTAACTGAATACCAAGAATTGTTATTGGGTGATGTAAGAATATCCATCATTAGTATGGATATATTAATGTCATGAAATTTTCAATGGATATTTAATACATTTGTGAGATATGAAAAATTGTTGTTAGAGTTATTTGTTATTTTATAAATATGTGGATGCTTTATATCCATTTAAAGAGCCATGATTTGATGATTGGATCATATGTATCCCATTATATTTATAACTCAAGGTGGATATATTTGAGCCTATTATGATATAGTAGGGGTATTAAACTATCATCCCACCACTATGAAAATATGTCTCTAAATATTTATATGTGTATCCTCCCCCACTATCAGGTTAACCCATTATTAGTGGTGTGGTCTCTCACTGTGTGAGGTGGTTTCACTATACCAATGTTATTCATGTGAATAACCATCCCAAAAAGATAACATTTCATGAATCTTGTATATTATCTAATAATTTGGGATAATTAATCTAATGATGATGAAACATGTTATTATAAAATAATTTCATTAAATTACTTATAATAATTTATATTAATCACATATACGTTAGATTATTTGAGTGTCTTGTTGGTGGGGTCGCAACAAGTATTGTACTCATAAACTGCACATGTCCTTTAATGAAATAATAGACTTCATTGTTAATTGTAAAAGTAAGGGAATGGAATCAATTATAGATGTCTCAGTTGGGATATCTTGGAAGGGATTATGAGATGTTAACAAAAAATCATAATGAACCTAGTTACCACAAGATTGTTTTTATATATTTGTCAAATATCAAGTATATGACCGACCAATTAGATGATCCTTAATTTTAAATAAAACATATATTATATCACACTAATTATATTAATTATATCATGGTGATAAAATTTATTTATGGTTTAATATCATTTTTAATATATATAGTTACATATATATATATATTGTTTTTAGATGTTTTGTATATTATATTTTCAGTATTTACATTTAATAATTGTTGTATGATTAAACATATATCCTCCAAATAATAATAATACTACCATAACTAATTTTTGGATACCACTAACATACAAAGAGGAAGAATTGAAGGAACACGGTACCTCAAAATGGGTACTTTTTGGGTAGACTGTGCATAGGATGTTAAAACATGGTGTCTTGACATGTGTTTATTTATATTTATTTTTTTAGAATTGTTATAGATATATTATTTAGAATAAAATAGGATTTTTTTTAATCATACACATTTTAAAATTGTATAATGGAATTATATGTTAACAGTGAGTTGGGATTTCAATTACTTGTTTCGATATTAATAGTATTGTGAGTTTAGTAGAGTATTATGTAATAAAATAAAGTTTTCTAGTCACGGAACTACATGGGAATAGGGTTTGTTTATATTGATTATGCATAGAATATAGTTTCATATGAAATGTGTGGGAATATGTCTGATTGAGAAAAATTATTTTGAAATACATTTAGTTGATTAAAAATATCAAGGAAAAATGACTTAGTTATTTATTGAATAAATTATAAGTGAATGGAATAGTATATATGACTATTGGAAACATTTTATATGTTTTCTATTACTTGATTAATGAGAATTTGTAATATAAATAGATAATATATATTAACATTAAGAGATGATTTTATGGGAATGGGGAACATAAGAGATGAAATAAAAAATCCATATAGGTTGGACAAGTGGGAAAGTGATGATTAAATTCAATCAATTCAAAATGGGTTTAGCGAGATATTAATGTGTTTTATATTTTTACTTGATATTTAATTAAATGAACTATGATACCAAGAAATATTATATAATTTTTTAAATCCATGAATTTTTCATTTCATTGACATTCCACTGTGATAGTGTCATGTGGAATGACTGGATTATTAATAAGAGAATTTTTATCCTATGGTGGTGCATGGACCTCTCCTTAATTAGCATCATATTGTAAGAACATTTTGTATGATCTATTATATGTATTGACAGATTCAAATAGGTGATGCACTATATCAAAAATTATTGATATTTTTGTTAATAGAATCAATCTCCCTTCTAGTATAATAATAGACAAAAAGGAATTTAGGATTGAATCAAAGAGTCATATAGTATTTTTGACTCGATAGACACCTAGATTGATAAGGATATAAAGATGGGTACTACCTATATTTTGTTACCCATATCTATGAACTATTTGGGTGTCATGGTTTTTTATAATATTACATATAGGATTATCCAATAATGAATTTTATATTATTTTCATTAATAAATATATTTTACATATGTTGATGTCGGTTTGAATTTAGGATTTAATACAACAAATTCAATGTGAGGTTTCTATGATGAATTACACTATGAAATTTATAATTTTACTCTATTTTTATATTACATCATAAGAATATGTGGATATGGGAACCTGAAATTTTGGGATGGTATTGAGTCCTCTAGAATTACATTATGTTAGACTACTCAATGTGACTATATTTTGAGAGGTGGAAAACTAACATATCATCATTGAGAGTGACATATTGATGTGTCGAGGACTTGGGTAACTAGTATTCATCAATTTATCTAGGTGTTGTTATTTTGAATGTAGACTACAGATGTTTGATGGTGAATCCTTAGGTAATATTTTATGGGTTTGATAAATAATGATATATGTAATGACCAAAAAACATAGTGTTAATTTCTATTTTATGTGAATTTTATATTGAATAGCATATTTATCATGAAACGCTAAACAAGAATAAATCATGATACATTAATGTAAAATTATAAAATTTCAATATTATAATATGAAAAAAATTAATAGGTATAAATAATAATTTAACACATTAATATATATTTTTATAAAGAAAAATAAATGTAATACCCCTCAATCCATACTCTAGTATTTGTTGCTAAAAACATGAAATTTACATTTCCCAATTGATACAAATAAAAATTACCCATTTTTAACATTTCATATCATATAACATCAAACTGAAATATTGGATCACTTACCTACCGAAGGATTATTTAGTTTTTGTGTCTAGGAATATCAGGAAGCCTTAATATATATCATTTTTTAAAGAAATTTATTGTACTAAAATATTGATTAAATTGATATAGGATATTATTTGATACTATCCAAAATGGATATTATACTGATCACCGTACATGTGAAAATAATTTTAAAACATGTAGTGAGAACAAATATTAAATTTATGGTGTTTTTGAAACATAAGGTTAAATCCATTCTTTTTAAAATTTATACAAAAAACACATTCCAAAGCCTTTCTTTTTATATAAATTACTTTTAGGAAACTAAATCATTAGATAATAATAATAATTTTTCCTAAACAACAACTTACATTTGTCAAAATAAAAAATAGAAGATTGTTTTCAAAACATTCATCAAAATACATGTTATTTTAATGAAACTTTTATTTTAAAAATATAATAAATGTTTAAATAAATAAATATTTCTCCTTTGATAATTTGAAACATTAATTTGGAAAATACTATCTCTATATATAATATAATCATAATTTATAAAATTTAAGAGAAACTATTATACATTGGGAATATTTCTTGTATAAATATAACTTTTAGGATAATGTCCCATAGATATTATGTGTTCAGTCCCTCTTCATCATCATTATAACCAAAACCCAATGGAAAAATTTTAAATAAAACATTTTTTAATGTTTTCATTCTAATTATAAATCCATTGAAATAACCTTTAAAAATTATTAATAATATATCATTTACGTTCAAAGAGGAAATAATTACATATCTACTAAACATATCTAATGTTCCCCTAAATTAAAATTATACATTCACAAATATTAAAAGTGATAAAATAATCATTCATAAGACTTGAAGATTAAAATTATCGAAATGATTTTCATAACTTGTATAGAATGTTAAAGAGAAATATATGTTGAGAAAATTATTGTTTTCAACAATACATAGTAATGTTATTTAAAAGGGGAGATTATTGAAAATAATACTCTGTCTCTTTATTATAATTTTTATGCTCACAAATACCCTTAGTTATTTTATAATGATTTTATTTAGTATTTTTCAAGAATTTATTAATTTATTTTACTCATGAAATAACAAGAATTTATTACTAATTCATAATCTACTTTAAGCACGTCCTGAAATCACTATTGATACCTTACATTGATAAATATAGCGCATAATCTATTTTATCGCGTTCTGAATCACTGTTCATACCCTACATGGATAAACGTAGCGTAAGGATGAAAAGCATGTATACTTTTTGAGAAAAGAGAAAAGTATGGTTAAACAACCATACGTTTTCAGAAAAGTATGGAAGAAGAACATTACATTAGGAAGGAACCTTACGTTTTGGTTATCAGCAAAGTATGGAAGGAGAACCATACGGAAATACTAAACGTTATGTTTGTTTCTCAAAAGTATGGTTCATCAACAGTACTTTTGTGAATAACCATACGTTCTTGAAATGTATGGATCAAGTAAAAGTATGGATCTTTTACCATATATTTTAGAGTTCAAGAAAATGTATGGATAATCAACCCAACATTTATAATCACCCTTACTGTGTCAACCATACGTTTGGAGGCCACGTCATCAACCTTACGTTTGGCGTCGGAAATTTTGACAGATGATAGTTTTATATAGGGATCAACAAGCTGATTTTTGGGCGGATTTCAATCCGGATTTAGAGTCGTTTTTAAAATACAACTTTGACTGATTCAAAGCCATTTTATCAATGGATTTATGAATGAATTAGAAGGAGATTTTTATGCCGAGTCTTAAGGGAAGTTACAACTTCTCTGTAAATTCAAAATTTTGAATATCACGAATAAAAAGGCGACTTTTATGGATCTAAATGTGTAGGAGATATGCTCAGAATTATTATATATGTATTCTCTGAAACACCAGGTACAAGCATGTATGGTAATCGATCTATTATAAAAAAGGTGGAAGTTAGAGACTGCAAAAAGCACCCAGTTCTACTGATTCATTAGGAGTGTCAAAGCTCTGTTTGTTTATGAAGAAAGATCTTGATTGAAGATTCACCTGTTCTACATTAAATATCTACTTTGGATCTACTAATGCTAAAGTTGTTAACTATATATCTATATCTACTACAACCAGATCGACTCAGAATTTCTTTGTTTTGAAAATCAATATTTATAGAGATGATGATCCATCTCCTTTCGATTGCATTCTGTTGCCATTGTGATGATCAACCGGAAAACATCATTCTGAAATTCTTTTTATTCATGAGTAACTAGCTTCTCGTACTAAGCTGTGTAGGATGGTGTTTGAACCATAAGGATTTTTTTGCATGGGATTGTAAAGGTGTCTGCTGCCTATACTCAGTTGTGAACCGGTCTGTGGAAAAAAGGACTAGATAGTGAAAATCACCAAGCTCGTGGAGTTGAGCGTTGGTGGAGTGGACTAGGGGCCTTCTGTACCCCAAACCACTATACATATTTGTTTTCTTATTTTTATTTATTCCACTGCTTGATCAAATATGATAATGTATAGAGGAAAGAACTTGTTCAATCAAAGAGTTACCGATGAATTGAAAAAGAAACAATTCACCCCCCCCCCCCCCTCTTGTGTATAATCTTTAGATTCAGATCCAACAATTGTTATCAGAGGATGAGCTTCTGATAGAGCCTTAGCACACTAGAACTTTTAAAATATTATACGACCGAGCATCATGATTGATACAAGAGAAGGGATGTCAATGGTCAGAGCACCATATTTTAATGGAGACAATTATGGCTGCTAGAAATCGCGTATTAAAATATATCTGAAAAACCTCGGATATAAAGTCTATGCAAAGATTCTGACTCCTTATGAAATTCCTGAAAATCCTGTGAAATGGAGTGGTGCTACAGAGGAAGAGTATGATATGAATTCAAAGGTTATGAATGCAATCATCTGCGGTCTAGGACCAGATGAATTTAACAGAGTATCTCAATTCCCAACAGCATATGAGATGTGGAAAACAATAGTCGTGGAATATGAAGGAACAGACAATTTGAGACAAATGAAATATGCAACTGCCAAATTTAAATTTGATACTTTCATAATGTTTGAAGGTGAAAGAATTACCCAAATGAATGGGAGATTGATAGAAATTGTCAATAATATAACAGCTATAGGAGAACCTATGAAGCAGACTGATCATGTATTAAAAGTTATAAGGGTACTTCCTACTCGATTGAATGGTATCTCTGCCGCAATCAGGCAATCAACAACTGTCAAAGATCTAACCATGAGAGAGATGATTGGTACACTGATGATATATGAAGCTGAAATGCAAGAAGTGTCTCATGAATATAAAGCGATTATCAAAAGAAAAGATACTACCTTAAATGTAACTTCACAACAAAAGAATAAAAAGCTGAAGAACATAGAAGTCAATGCTAAATCAGAGAGCTCTGACTCATCAAACTCAGATGAAGAGCATGTTCAACTAGCGAGGAAATTTAAAAAGTTCTACATCATGAAAAGTGGATTAAAAAATTATTTTAAGATAGATGATAAAGCAATAAGATGCTATGAATGCAATAAGATGGGGAATATTAGACCAGATTTCCCACAATTGAAGGATGGAGAGAAGAAGAAATTCTTCAAAAGAAATGACTATGAGCAGAAGGACAAGAAAGCTATGAAATCCACATGGAGTGTATCTGAAGACTCCAGTAGCTCTCCTAAATGAAGCTCAGAGAAAGAAGAAGTCAATATAAAAGCAAACATGTGTTTTATGGCAGAAACTGATGAGGTACATTCATATTACTCCTCAGACTCAAGCAATGAATCAAATTCTGAATCAAGCTACACAAATAGAAAACATGAAGCCTACTGCAATATGCTTGATGGAAGATATGACTCACTATTTAAGAAACATAAGTCACTAAAAAATGAACATAAATTTGTTTCATATGAAAGAGATACAATGCTGATAAAACATAAGGAATTAACTGATAAATAAAATTTGATTAACACTAACTATATTAATTTTGAATCAAGAATAAAAACACTACATGATGAAGTAGAATCTTACAAACAGGCTACATTGGTTTTTAAAAAAGGATAAAATTCATTAAATGAAATTCATGAATAAACTGTCATTAAAAAGGAGAGATTTGGAATTGGAAGTAAAGGAGAAAAACCTATGCTATATAAAAATTGTTTTGTTCCTAGCTCTAAAAAGGTTAATTGTAACTTTTAGGGGACAAAAGGACATATACTAAAAAAGGTTTCTTAAGACAGTCTCAAATATGTGGTATTAATAAAGCCTATGTTTCAACAGACTTATATGATTCAGCTGATTTTAAAAGAACAAATCAAATCTGGATACCCAGATCATTGCTAGCTAACACCCCTGGATCCAAAAAAATATGGGTACCAAAGCAATTTGTTGGAATGCATTTGCTGGTAGTAGGCCACCATAGAAGAAAAGATATATGGTACATGTACAGTAGCGGCTCAAGACATATGATTGGAAACTCATTGATTTTTCTTCACTCAGTCAAAAGGAAGGAGGACTTGTCACATTTGGTGACAATGCCAAAGGAAAAAAATCATTGGCATTTGAAATGTTGGAGATCCAAAAACTGTCTCAATAAACAATGTAATTTATGTACAAGGATTAAAACACAACCTGATAAGTATCTCTCAACTTTTTGATGATGGATATACTGTTGATTTTACTAACAATTGTTGTACTATTTCTAAAGATAAACTGTTTAAATTTAAAGCACCAAGAACCGAAAATGTATATACTTTGGATTTAAATTCCTTGTGTTAACAACAAGTAAACTACATGACTATTAAAGTAAGTGAATCATGGATCTGGCATTGGAGACTTGGACATTGCAATGTATATGTTTTACATAAGTTAGTTATGAAACATTTAGTTTCTAATTTACCTAGTCTCAAATTTGAAAGTGACAGATTTTGTGATTCATGTCAACTTGGAAGGAAACAAAAATCATTCTTCAAATATGTTAAGAAAGTTTCTACACCTAAACCTCTAGAACTTATTCATATGGATTGGTTTGGACCCTCAAGAATAGCAAGCTTAGCTGTTAAATTATATGTATATATTTTAGTGGATGACTATTCATGATTTACATGGATTTTCTTTTTGAAATTTAAAAATGAAGCATTTACTTTATTTGAATGTTTTTGAAAATCTATTCAAAATGAAAAAATGTGTTAATATAATCTCATTGAGAAGTGATCATGGTGGAGAATTTGAGAATCTGGAATTTAATTCCTTTTTCTCAAACATGGGTATTAGACATAACTTTTCTACACCATGAACACCTCAAAAGAATGAGATTGTAGAAAGAAGAATAGGAAAAATTCAAGAAATGGCTAGAACTATATTAAATGAATATATCCTAACTATATATTTCTGGGCAGAAGCTGTGAATACAGCTTGCTATATAATTAATAGTGTTTTAATTAGACCTATTTTGAAAAAGACACCCTATGAACTATGGAATAAAAGAAAACCTAAATTTGACTACTTTAAAGTTTTTGGATGCAAGGTTTACATCTTAAACACCAAGGATAATCTTGGTAAGTTCGATCCAAAATCTGAGGAAGGCATTTTCTTAGGATATTCTACTACCTCCAAAGCTTATAATAAGATATCAAGGATTTTTGAAGAATCAGTTCATGTGAAATTTGATGAATCAGATCCCTTTGAGAAAAGGGCAGATTAAATAAATGAACTTGACTCTAATGATAACATGAGACTTGAGAACATAAAGAATGATTTTGAAAAAGATATAAAATAAATTCAGTTCATTTCAGAAGAACATGATACTAAAGATCCTTTAAATACATTACCTAGAAAGACTAGAACCTTAAATCATCACCCTTTTGAAACTGTAATAGGTGACCTAGAAACTGGTGTTCCAACTAGAAGAAAATTAGGAAACCTAGTGGAATTTTCTTCCTTCCTATCTCAACAAGAACCCAAGACTATAGAAGAAGCTTTAGATGATTAAAGATGGGTAATAGCAATGCAAGATGAATTAACCAGTTTAAAAGAAATGAAGTTTGGTAATTAGTGGAAAGACTTAAAAATTATCTAGTAATAGGAACCAAATGGGTCTTTAGAAAGAAACAAGATGACCAAGGCACAATAACTAGAAATAAAGAACGATTAGTAGCTAACAGATATAATCAAAAACAAGGAATATATTACGATGAGACTTTTGCACCTGTAGAAAGGTTAGAAGCCATTAGAATCCTTTTAGCCTATGCATCTTATATGAATTTTAAAGTATTTCAGATGGATGTTAAATCTTCATTTTTAAAATGTTATTTAATAGGGGATGTTTATGTTGAGCAACCTCCTGGTTTTGAAAACTCTCAAAAACATGATTCTGTTTATAAACATACTAAAGCTCTTTATGGCCTTAATCAAGCACTTATAGCTTGGTATGAAAGATTAAGTTCTTTTCTTTTGAAAAATGATTTTACTGTTGGAATGGCAGACCCAACACTCTTTAAGAAAACTGTAAAGAATAATGTATTATTGGTTCAAATTTATGTTGATGATGTAATATTTGGATCAACTAATAAAACTATTTGTCATTAATTTTCAAAATTAATGCAAGAAGAATTTTAAATGAGTATGATGGGAGAATTAAATTTCATTTTGGGTCTTCAAATATTTCAAAAATATGTTGGAAATGTTTTAAATCAAAGAAAATACATTACTGATTTACTTTAGAAATTTGGACTTGAAAACATCAATTCATTTACAACTCATATGCGTACTAATATAAAACATGATTTGGATGAAACTGGGAAATCAGTTTACAACACGTTATATAGAGGTATGATTGGTAGTTTTTTATATCTTACTGTTAGCAGGCCAGATATAATGTATTCAGTATATCTTTGTGCTATATTTCAATAAAATCCTAAAGAATCTCATCTAACTGCATTTAAAATAATATTTAGATATTTAAAAGGAATTGTTGTTCAATATCTTCTTTATCCTAAAACATCTGATTTCAATTTGATTTCATATTCAGATTCTGACTTTGGAAGTTGTAGATTATATAGAAAAAGTACATCAGGAACATGTCACTTTTTAAGAAGGTCTTTAGTATCATGGTCTAGTAAGAAACAACATTCAGTTGTCTTGTCAACAGCTGAAGCAGAATATGTTTCTACTGGCAGTTACTGTGCACAAGTGTTGTGGATGAAAAACAGTCTTATGGAATTTAGATTGAATTTTAATAATACACATATTTTATGTGATAAGACAAGCGCAATTAATATATCAAAAAATACTATTAGTTATTCTAGAACTAGGCACATTGATATAAGGCATCACTTTTTAATAGATATTGTTATTAAAAAAGATATATTCTTAGAATTTATAAATACATAAATTCAATTAGCAGATATTTTTACTAAACCACTTCCCACTGAAAGGTTTTATTTTATTAAGGGGGATCTAGGTTTATTTAATTATAAATAATTTTTATTTTTATTTATTTTTATTTATTTTTGTAATTTTTTTAATACTGTTTCAGATGTTTTTTTTTCATTCTCCATATGCAATTTTTTTTGTTTTAATACATGTAATGATTAGTGATTACACAGGAATCAAGGATGTCAGAGCCTTTTGGACTTCTAAAACGTTTCACTTCTATAGAAACCCTTTCGAAATCCGAAAATCGCACTTCTGCTCCTAAACCCTAATCTCCGAACCTCCGAAACACTAACCTTCAAACCTTTAGAGATTCTCATAGAGATGGTAAGAACTGAAAGATCCAGTAAAGCCGAGCTAAGAAATGTCAAGTGACAATGCTCCGAGGGAAGAAAAATCTTACAAGGCAAGGTAATCGATCTCGACTGGTTATTTCAGACAAATCTGTTGTTAAAGCAAGAGCTGTCGTTTCAGAATCATGAATAGATGTTCAACAGTGAAAATATGGAATTTATGTATGAAGTATAACTTAGATACTTCTTCAAATCTGTACAGTTTAGTCTGGGAGATACTGAGGATAGTATGATGGCTAAGATAAAGGATAGGGATTTCTCAATCTCATTAGTAGAGATTGGTCAGATTCTCAACTGCCCTCATGAGGGAGTTTTTCATTTAGATTTGATAAATATTGGAGATTCTAGGCATAAATCCGAGGACATCATGTCTTTTCTTTTTGGTATGAAGTCTATAAAGAAAATTTTTATCAAGGATTTGGAGCCTGATCAGAAAATTTTGGTTAAATTTATTCATATTAGAATAGTTCCAAGAATGAAAGAAATGGAAAAGATTTTGTACCCTGATATGTACATAATGTATCTTCTATTAAGTGATATCAAGTTAAACATACCAAGGTATATGATAAGTGTCACGACCCGCCTTCACAAAAATGAGGGAAGGGTCAGAAGATTACCAGGCCCTTCCTTCTTTAAGTTGAAGGAGAGATAATGACCCCCGAAACCCGCCTTCAATAGGTCCCGGAGTGGCGACTAACACCAAGGGTATAGAAATTTCTCACAAATGGAAGGAATTACCCTTTTTATTTTATAGGATCGAGAGATGAGGAGAAGAAAACCCAACAACACCAAGGCAGAAAGAAAGGTAAAGCCAAAATTAAACCATTCCCACATGCATGTTTCAAAAGTAAAAGCCACAAAGTGCAAAAGGTGACTACCAGGTAAGTACCAAAGAGTAAAAGAAAACAACAACTGCAACTCCTCCAAAGTTCTGAGCTAGTAAGGTCCTGCGTGATCCCTGAAGTCCTCCTGGAAACCTAAAAGCAGTTATATATACATAGGGTGAGCATACAAGTACACTCAGTAGGGAAAACCAAAGACTCTCGTGCACAAGTGGGGGAACGTACTAAAGTCCCATGAGAAAAAGAGTAACCAAACACCTAACAATGTAAACTATCCACCCCAGGCCTCACCAAGGCACACTCCCCAAATAACGTAGGTCAAGTAATATATATATATGATAAGAGCCCATCAATGTTTGGGTACCCCGCGCCACTTTCCCACTGGTTATTGAGACATCCTACGCATCAAACCAATCCTGCCATTCTCACCGCAGTCCCACTGCCACACCCGCCCGCACACACATGGGCACCGACCACACGCAGTCCCACTTCTGAAATCCCGCCCGAAAACACCTAGGCCACAACCACACGCAGTCCCACTACCGAAATACCGGATGCACACACCTGGGCCACAACTGTTACACATAACCACGCCTGCAAACACCTAGTCCAAAACAACCACCACCACACCCGAAGACACCTGGGCTAGAAAATACACTGCCATGCCCGAAGACACATGGGCCTCATCCCGAAGACACTTGGGAAACCACCTGCCGCACACAACTGGCCAACCACCACACTACCTAGCCCGAAGGTTCTTGGGCTAATAATGGACATCAGGCCATCACAGCCTGCCCGAAGATACTTGGGCTATCCGGGAAAGGGAGCAGAAAAGGAGCTAATAACCAGCCACTAAGAATAGTGTTGGGAAAAACACCCTCCCCCATGAAATGGGGGTGTTCGGCACTAAGTGATCAACTTGGATGGGGCGCGAATAAGAAACACAAATCTACAAGTATATTTATATGTATATATATATATATAACAAGCACTCACCCAAGCTATTTTTTTCTTCAGACAGCCTACAGATCACAACAACACTCAAGTACGAGTCACGACTCACGCTAAAAACCCATGTGTCCCATTTCTTATTTCACATTCAGTAATAATGTTTATGTTTAAGAACTACTGGGAAACTAGTAGGCATAGGCATAAAACCAGGAAAGTCAACAGTCAAACAACAACCAAAACGTCCACACCCGGTTCTCAATAACAGAAGATTCCACCACAATTCGTGATATAAACAAGTAACCACCCAGATTTAAAACTCACAACCACCGAATCCATACCAACAGGAGATACCATCCCCCAAATTCACACAACCACCGAGAGTATAAAAGAATAGGGGATCCCATCCCCTCCCACATCTCCAGTAATCAGCCCGAAGGAAAACAACCAACAACCACCATCAATACAAGCAGGGCCTTGCAGGTATTTTCAGATTTAAACGACTTAACACACTCCATGATTTAAATTTCCGTGTGTTCAAACCAGGAGCTATCACAGAAGGTTTGATCCTGGTGATTTCAATTTATTCAGCTGGATATACGTGATTAACCAATTCACTTTTCACAGCAGGCGTTTACAACCACAAACAAGCCATTTAAAACATCAGTAGGGTTCATTAGTGCACAAACAAAGACCACCAATGGCCTCAATTTTCAAGAGGCAGAAGCCAGCACAACTCAACAATATGGTCATAGAAGAAACAACATCAAAATATAAAACACCATCAATGGTCACAGTTCCCCCCCTCTTCTTTATTTATAGAATTCGTTCATTATCTTTAATTAGGTCTGGTTTACCCAATTCTACCGAAATCAAAAGCACGCCCACCCCACATGATACACAAAAGAGAGAGACGAAGGAGAAAATCCCTACTTGTTTATAGATGATCAACGTTTTAGGCCAGGGGCGCGGAACTTTACGGATAATGATGCGGCATTCCCGATGCACCAGAAGCTGTTGGTGAAAAGCCACGATCGAGAAAAGAGAAGCCACGGCTAACCTTTAGTTTATAAGAGCCGGGTACGGTTGAGGTGAAAACGCAAAACTGCGTAAGGCGCGGGGGTCGTGGGTTGACCACGCGGCTCCACTCGTCACAAAAAGGGTCGGGTGGTTTAAGCCGACTCATGAATTGATTAAGTATTTAATTAAAGCTCATCTGCGCGTTACGGGTCTTAAAAACACGCTTAAACGAGTCAGAATAGGGTTTAAAACCCTATTTCCACAAAGGAGCACTACTGGAAACAACTTGACAAGGTCAGGTGTCACCGATCGGTCGCGCCGATTGGTCTCACCGATCGGTCTCACCGATCGGTCTCACCGATGGGTCTTGCCGATCGGTCTCGCCAATCGGTCTCCCCGATCGGTCTCCCCGATCGGTCTCGCTGATTGGTCTCACCGAGACGTGACACGGATTTTGGAAAAGGGAAGGACCAAGAAGGTCTGGGTCATCACATCAGATACCTCTCAAACTATTCTCGTCCCCGAGAATTTAAACAACCTAGAAGAAAAGGGCGGGTCCGAACAACCACCCCAAAAGATACCTCTCAAGAGTGAACCTCGTCATTAACTAAGAACACCTTCCTGTCATGAACCAAGCAACATACCATGCCAAAGTGCACGGGTATGTGGGTTGGGGAGTCTTCCCCCCCCCCCATGTCAAGATATTATCTGCTTTGGGCGGCACTGACTCGCCCGCACGGGTTTAGTCGCATCCACCTTAATGCGTCTTAATTAGGGGTCGGGTTCTCTCTTTCCCCATAGCCGGGGCTTTTCTCGCACAAGCAGAGGAAGAAAACCAGTAAATTTCATAGCCAAAACACAAAACGTTCTATGACCACAGGTACAACAGGGAAAAAAACTTAAAAAAACTATGGGTACTAGGTACGCATCTGTGCTTCCCTCTCCCACGTGCTCTCCTCAAGCCCACCATGTCTCCACAACACGCGAACCAAGGGAATGGTTCGCCCGCGAAGAAACTTCTACTTGCGATCCTCGATCGCCACTGGTCTCTCCACAAAGGTCACGTCGTCCTCGATGTCCAGCTTAGCCCAATCAAGGACGTGTGAATCGTCGTGCAGATACCGACGGATCTGGGACACATGAAAGACATCATGTATCCTTAGTAGCGGCGGTGGCAACACTAGCTGGTAAGCCACTTCACTGACCCGCCGCAACACTTGGAAGGGTCCGATGAATCTGGGAGAAAGGTTACCCCCTTTTCCGAACCTCCGCTACCCACACCGAGGGGATACCTTTAAGAACACGTGGTCCCCAACCTCAAACTCCAAGGTCCTCCTCATGGTATCAGCATACGACTTCTGTCGGTCCTGGGCCGCCTTCATCCTTTCCCGTATGAGCTGAACCATCTCTGTCGTGTTCTGCACCACCTCCGAACCAAGGATGTCTGCCTCTCCTACTTCGGTCCAACACACAGGCGAACGACATGGCCTCCCATACAAAGCTTCAAACAGGGCCATGCCAATGGTAGAGTGGTATCTATTGTTGTAGTAAAACTCTACTAGAGGAAAGTATTGCACCCATGCTCCTCCTGAGTCCAGAACACATGCTCGCAGCATATCCTCCAAGGTCTGGATGGTGCGCTCTGTTTGTCCATCCGTCTAGGGATGGAATGCAGTGCTAGGGTGTAAATGGGTGCCAAACACATTCTGCAATCCTCTCCAGACTCGCGAGGTAAACTGTGCATCCCTATCCGAGACTATAGACCATGGGACTCCATGCAACCACACCACCTCATCCATGTACTTTTGTGCCAAAGCATCCACAGCACTCGACTCCCTGATCGCCAGAAAGTGAGCCGATTTCGTCAACCTGTCCACTACCACCCAGATGGCGTCGTACCCTCCTTGGGCCTTGGGTAGTCCCATGACGAAAACCATTGAGATGTCAACCCACTTCCACTCGGGGACATCTAGGGGATGTAGTAGGCCGCCTGGAACTCGGTGTTCATCCTTCACTTTCTGACACACTAGGCACCTGTCCACAAACTCTGCCACGGCTCTCTTAACATCAGGACACCAAAACTGCCTCTTCAAACCCTGGTACATCTGGGAAACTCCTAGGTGTACCACTAGGGGTGAGTTGTGGAACTCACTGAGAACCTTTTCGCGCATCGCCTCCGGGAGAAACAACCTTTTCTGGAAAAGCATCCGGTTCTGACCATCTTCCGTCCATCCTCCTGGAGAATTTCCCTAGTCAACTTGGCCACGCATCACTTCACACTCTAGGTCTCCCCACTGAGACTCCTCCACCTGCTAGAACAGGGTTGACTGCACTATCATCTGATATAGGCAGCCTCTGCCACTATCCATCTTTGCATCCAGGTGTAAGGCAGCCAACTCATCCATTGCCTTCCAGGCGTCTACCGACTCTCGGACCGCATCCTTCTGCGTCCTCCTGCTCAAGGCATCGGCCACCACATTACCCTTTCCCTCAGTGTAAGATATATCGAATTCTTAATCCTGGAGTAACTCCACCCATATCCGATGTTGCAAGTTTATGTCCCGCTGGGAGAAGATATACCTCAAGATTTTGTGATCCATGAAGACCACAAAGCATTCCCCGGTGAGGTAGTGCCGCCATAACTTTAGTGCGAAAACGACCGCTGCAAGATCTAGGTTGTGGGTGGCATAATTACGCTCATGGGAACACAGCTACCTGGACCCATAAGAGATCACCCCTTGTCGCTGCATCAACACGCACCCCAGGCCCTATCTCGAAGCATCACAAAACACCTCATAAGCCGCCCCTTCTTCTGGTAATCTCAGCACTACGGAAATGAACAAATTCTCCTCCAGATATCTGAAGGCTGACTGGAACTGCTCACTCCATACGAAAGCCTGGTCTTTCTTGGTCAGAGCCATCAGAGGGGCTGCTACTCGGGAGAAGTTGGGTACGAATCTCCGGTAGTAACCCGCCAGCCCGAGGAAACTTCGGTCTTCTACCACATTCTTGGGTGCTTCCCAAGAAACAACTGCCTCAACCATTGATGGGTCGACCGCTACCCCCTGCTCAGACACTACGTGCCCGAGGAAGTGCACTTCTCGTGTCCAGAACATGCATTTTGACAACTTCCCATAGAGCTGGTGTTGTCGGAGGACCTCCAAAACTGTCCTCAGGTGCTCTGCATGGTCCTCCTCTGATCTAGAGTAGACCAGGATGTTGTCGATGAACACAACCATGAACCGATCCAGGTACTCCCGGAAGATGGAGTTCATAAGCCCCATGAACACAGTCGGGGCATTGGTAACACCGAAGGGCATGAATACGAACTAGAAGTGTCCATACCTGCACCTGAACGCTGTCTTCGGGATGTCTCTCTCTTTCACCCTCAGATGGTGGTACCCAGACCGCAGGTCGATCTTCGAGAACCATCTTTCCCCTTTCAGCTGGTCAAAAAGATCATCTATCCTTGGGAGAGGGTAGCGATTCTTGATCGTCACCTGGTTCAACCTCTTCTAGTCTATGCAAAACCTAAGACCACCATCTTCCTTCTTTGAAAACAAGACCGGAGCACCCCACGGTGATGCACTCAGACAAACATAACCCCTCTTCATCAGATCGTTAATCTGTATCCGCAAATCCCGTAGCTCCGAAGGTGCCATCCGGTAAGGAGACATCAAGATTGGACGAGCGATGGGCTGCAGGTCTATCCTGAACTCGATATCACGTCGAGGGGGTAGATTCATCACCACCTCAGGAAAGATGTCCATAAACTCACGGACGATCTCTGGCACTTCCACTATTTCAGCATCTACTGATACTACTGTCAGCTCAGTCAACAGGGAGAGGAGAGGTTCCTCTCTCCTGTTTCCCTTCGGGCTACTCCGCTTGCTGGTGAAGGTAACATGCCAGCTATCCAAGTCTGAGAATAACACCCTTTTTCGAAAACATTCGATGATGGCACACATAGAAAATAGCCAGTCGATGCCTAGGATGACGTCGTATGGCTGAATCTATTGCAGAAGAAGATCCCTAACCGACTGATGTGGCCCTAACATCAGTTTACATCCCCGAAAAACGAACAACAAGTCGTTCTGACCTCCAACTGGTGTGCTCGACACCAGGGGCACTGGAAGTCTCTCAGCATCTAGACCCAAGGAACGGTCTAGACTGGGTGCAACAAAGGAGTGCAAAGCTCCAGTACCGAACAAAGCATAAGAAAGAGTGCTAAATAGACTGATCGTACCTCGAACAACCTCTGGCCCTGCTGGAACTGCTGCCTCTATAGCGTGCAACTGTCCACGCCCAGCTCCGCTGCCCCTCGGCTGTCGGCCACCTCCCCGACCACGCCCTGGTCGAGGTCCCTGTGGAGCGCCCTGGGGTCGGCCTCCTCCTACGTCTGCCCTCGGAGGAGCGGGAGCTCGCTGTTCCTGCTGCTGCTGCTGGAAAGGTCTGGCTGGAAGCTGCTGCTGGGGCGGGTGATGGGGATGACTGCCACTATTGTACTACACCTGGTCGGGGAACTGACTCCGGAGATGCCCAGTGCTCCCACAGATGAAGCACCACAGTCCTGGGCCCGTTGGAAAAGGGCGAGGGCTGGGGGATCGACACTGAAACTGTTGCGGCCTACTCCCTGCGGCTCGGAACCTAGAGGGTCCTGACGCTGGAGGCCGGCTTCTCACGGCCTTCCCCTTCGATGGGCCCACCTAGATCCCCTCTCGTGACACTCCCCCTAGAGTATGCATCCGCTCCACCACTTCGGCCTTCTTCTGGACCTCCAAGTACGTCGGCAGGGTAAAGGGGGTAACAGCATACTGGAGGGAGGGTCGAAGTGCCTACTTCAAACCTCTTGCTTGATACTCTTCGTCGGGAAAGTGGTCCAGAGAAAAACATAGGAGGTCTTTGAACTTGATACCTAGCTCCCTCACAGACATACTCCCCTGCTGGAGGGGGATCAGTTCCTGCCTCTGGGGCCTCTATCGCCTGTACCACACGTGGTCGCCTTCCAGGTGCCACAACTGCAAGGTAAACAAAGAATGCCTATGCCCAAGTAGTGCAGAATATCATTCATAAAACTTCTTAAAATTCAATTTATTCTTAATTTCCAAGACATCCCAGAAACACAAGAACACAAGTCATTATGATGCATGTACCTTTCCTAGGGTCTCTAACCTTCAATTAGTGTGCCCTCACTTGGTCGTTCGGTAAGTCCAGAGTCCTTGCATCGGATCACGGGGGGCCCTAAAATCCCGTGTCCTAGCTAGTCTTCTCTGGCCTAATTCACGTACCTAGGTCACCCAACACTATTGCCTTACCATCCCATGGAATCCTCCCTGTGCCAAACTCCAGACTCCATCCTATCTCTAAACCTGCCTCTGATACCATTCTATCACGAAGCGCCTTCACCAAAAGGAGGGAAGGGTCAGCAGATTACTAGGCCCTTCCTTCTTTAAGTTGAAGGAGAGATAATGACCCCCAAAACCCGCCTTCAATAGGTCCCGGAGTGGCGACTAACACCAAGGGTATAGAAATTTCTCACAAATGGAAGGCATTACCCTTTTTATTTTATAGGATCGAGAGATGAGGAGATGAAAACCAAAAAAACACCAAGGTAGAAAGAAAAGTAAATCCAAAAGTAAACCATTACCATATGCATGTTTCAAAAGTAAAAGCCACAAAGTGCAAAAGGTGACTACAAGGTATGTACCAAAGAGGAAAAGAAAACAACAACTGCAAATTCTCCAAAGGTCCGAGCTAGTAAGGTCCTGCGTGATCCCCAAAGTCCTCCTGGAAACCTGAAAGCAGTTTTATATACGTAGGGTGAGCATACAAGTACACTCAGTAGGGAAAATCAAAGACTCTCGTGCACAAGTGGGGGAACGTACTAAAATCCCTTGAGAAAAAGAGTAACCAAACACCTAACAAGGTAAAATATCCACCCCATGCCTCACCAAGGCACACTCCCCAAATAACGTAGGTCAAGTAATATATATATGATAAGAGCACATCGATGTTTGGGTACCCCGCTCCACTTTCCCACTGGTTATTGAGACATCCTACGCATCGGACCAATCCCGCCATTCTCACCGTAGTCCCACCGCCACACCCGCCCGCACACACCTGGGCCACAACCACACACAGTACCACTACCGAAATCCTGCCCACACACACCTGGGCCACAACTGTCACACGTAACCACGCCTGCAAACACCAAGTTCAAAACAACCACCACCACGCCAGAAGACACCTGGGCTAGAAAATACACTGCCATGCCCGAAGACACCTAGGCCTCATCCCGAAGACACTTGGGAAACCACCTGCCGCACACACCTGGCTAACCACCACACTACCCAGCCCGAAGGATCTTGGGCTAATAATGGACTTCAGGCCATCACAGCCTACCCGAAGATACTTGGTCTATCCGAGAAAGGGAGCAGAAAAGGAGATAATAACCAGCCACTAAGAATAGTGTTGGGAAAAACACCCTCCCCATGAAATGGGGGTGATCGGCACTAAGTGATCAACTTCAGTGGGGCGTGAATAAGAAACAAAAAGCTACAAGTATATATATATATATATAACAAGCACTCACCCAAGCTAGGTTTTTCCTCAGACAGCCTATGATCACAACAACACTCAAGTCCGAGTCACGACTCACTCTAATAACCCATATCTCCCCTTTATTATTTAACATTCAGTAATAATGTTTATTTTGAAGAACTACTGGGAAAATAGTAGGCATTGGCATAAAACCAGGAAAGTAAACAGTCAAACAACAACCAAAACGTCTACACCCGGTTCTCAACAACAGAGGATTCCACCCCAATTCGTGATATAACGAAGTAACCACCCGGATTTAAAACTCACAACCACCGAATCCATAACAACAAGAGATCCCATCCCCCAAATTCACACAACCACCGAGAGTATAAAAGAATAGGGGATCCCATCCCCTCCCACATCTCCAGCAATCAGCCCGAAGGAAAACAACCAACTACCACCATCAACACAAGCAGGTCCTTGCAGGTATTTTCATATTTAAACGACTTAACACACTCCATGATTCAAATTTCCGTGTTTTCTAACCGGGAGCTATCACAGAAGGGTTGATCCTGGTGCTTTCAATTTATTCATCCGGATATACGTGATTAACCAATTCACTTTTCACAGCAGGAGTTTACAACCACAAACAAGCCATTGAAAACATCAGCAGGGTTCATTAGTGCACAAACAACGACCACCAACAAACTCGATTTTCAGGAAGCATAAGCCAGCACAACACAACAAGATGGTCATAGAAGAAACAACATCAAAATATAAAACACCATCAACGATCACAGTTCCCCCCCCCCTATTCTTTCTTTATAGAATTCATTCATTATCTTTAATTAGGTATGGTTTACCCAATTCTACAGAAATAAAAAGCACGTCCACCCCGCACGATACATAAAAGAGAGAGACGAAGGAGAATATCCCTACCTGTTGATAGATAATCGATGTTTTAGGCCGGGGGTGCAGAACTTTACAGATAACGATGCGGCGGTCCCGATGCACCAGAAGCTGTTTGTGAAAATCCCCGATCGAGAAAAGAGAAACCACGGCTAACGCTTAGTTTATAAGAGCTGGGGACGGTTGAGGTGAAAACGAAAAACCGCGTAAGGCGCGGGGGTCGTGGGTTGACCACGCGGCTCCACTCATCACAAAAAGGGTCGGGTGGTTTAAGACGACTCCTGAATTGATTAAGTATTTAATTAAATCTCTTTTTTGTGTTACGGGTCTTAAAAACACGCTTAAATGAGTCAGAATAGGGTTTAAAACCTTATTTGTGCAAAGGAGCTCTACAGGAAACAACTTGACAAGGTCGGGTGTCGTCGATCGGTCTCACCGAGACGTGACCCGGATTTTGGAAATGGGAAGGACCAAGAAAGTCTGGGTCATCACAATAAGGTATCTCAATTACTGCTATCAAAGCGATGCCCGGATGAACTTCTATCCTTTCGGTTGATTTATGTCTAAACTGCTGCTTAAGAAAGACATGATGAGATTAGTGGATGCCTAAGTAAACTTTCATCACAGTAATGTGTTTAATGCTGGAACTTTATGGAAGATTGGATATTTCTAGAGCACCATTAAAGGAAAACTTTTCCCAGTAGGAGCTGAGGAAGACTAAGAGAGAGCTCAGGCTCAACCTGCTAAGTCCAAGGAGGGACAGGCTGAATCAAGAGTTAGCAATGTAGCAAGAAGGATTCGCTTTGAAGTGGAAGATATTGAGGAAGACAGAAGTCGGGAGGGACTTCAATCAAAAAGAAAGAGTCATGTTAATGAGAAAATTACTTCCCCTGTATTGGAAACAACAATAGAAGCTTTATTTACTTATTCTTTTGTAAGAGAAGCTGTTATTGATAAGACCATGGAAGATGTTTGTGAAATAACAGCAGCAGTAGAGGGATCAAGAGCACAAGAATAAGCTCAATGGGAGAATCAAGAACAGATTATAGCTGATGTTGAAGTTTCACATCAACAGAACCAAGATAAGGAGGTAGTGCCTTGTGAAGAAGTGGCCAGACCTCAAGAAACTCCAGAAAATGTTGTTCTCGAAACTCCAGTGGAAGACCAAGATGCTGATTTTTGTGGTGATCATGCTTCTAAAGTTCACACCAAAGTGCTTCAAGAGGATTTTTCTGTGGAGGAGTCTGGGGACTCTAAGGAAAAATATGTGGACCAACCTACTCAGGACAAAGAAAAAGAACAATATGATGCTGAATCATTACCTTTAGTGCTGCTCCATAATCTAGAGCATGAGAATGTGAATCAAGAACATGGTGCCTCTGATTCAAGGAAGAAAGAAGTTGAAGAACTGTACAACAAGGTGTCTCAGTTATAATCTGAGAATGTCACTCTGAGAAATTTCTTAACCTTTGAACAATTCAGGTTTCAAAAGATGAAGGAGTGTATAGTCTCAAGGCAAGAAGTTGAAATGTTCAAAGAGGATATGCTAAATGCAGTTTATCAATTGAGATCCTAAATGGTTATGAAGTCAGATTTATCAGATCTGAAGTCATTTATGGAGAACCAATTTGCATCAGTGGCGAACAATGCTGTTAGTGGATCAGGTAGTTCACCTGGTTTAATCAGAAGGTTTCAAGCTATCATAGATGCGATGAGCAACATGAATGACAGGTTACAAGATTGGTAACAATTATCCTTTATCAGTGTTGCCAGACAATCAGAAGTTTTTAATGAATCAACTGACATCTAGTGAGCCATCGATCAGAATCATGTTAAATCAGTTATCACAGAAGCTATCAGTATTTGTCGAAAAAGAGGAAATGATGCATGAGTTTTTCAGAGTCAATTTAATTGAGAATATTCATATGACTCAAAAGAATAGATAGATCATTATAAAACTTGGAGATTGGATGATGAAGAGACTTCAGGAACAGTTTACAGAAATGAAGTCTACAATCCAGAGGAGATAGACCCTCTTGCCTATCTTACCCAAACCTTGATTCTTGTGTATATCATTGTCATGTATATACTGCTATTTGTGAATGAAAATTTCCTTCATTTTTTATTTGATTATTTCTCTATTTGTTTATTACTGTTTTAAGTTAACTTATGCCAGTATATCAGATAAATTTACTATTAAATAGTTCATTATTTCATTTACTAACAGTTCAGTGCAATAATAAAAGTATTAAAATCCATGATTTTTTATTATTTTTGATATCACAAAAAGGGGTAGAATTTGGATATATACAACATCAAATTTTTATTTAGGAGGATAATTACATGCGAATTTGGATAAACACAACATTTTATTTTACAAATCTTTATTTAAATGGTTTTCTGTATATTTAATGTTTTTGGTACTTATTGAATTAATTTTGATAAAATTAAATATTGTTTCATCCTCTCAACATTCTAGAACATTATGTAACAAATTTTGAAAGTTAATTTTGTTTAAATAATTTTATTATCTTAAGGGTTTTGTGATCATTAAAAAGGGGGAGATTGTTGAGAAAAGTATTGTTTTCAATAATACATATTAATGATATTTAAAGGGGGAGATTATTAAAAATAATACTCTGTCTCTTTATGATAATTTTGATGCTCACAAATACCCTTAGTTATTTTCTAATGATTTTATTTAGTATTTTGCAGGAATTTATTAATTTATTTTACTCCTGAAATAATGAGAATTTATTACTTATTCGGAATCTTCTTTAAGTGTGTCTTGAAATCACTGTTGATACCATACAAGGATAAATGTAGCGCCAAATCTATTTTAGAACGTTCTGGAATCACTGTTCATACCCTACGTGGATAAAAATAGCATAAGAATGAAAAGCGTGTATACTTTTTGAGATAAAAGAAAATTACGGTTAAACAACCATACGTTTTAATCAATGTATGGAAGAAGAACCTTACAATAGGTAGGAACCTTACGTTTTGGTCATCAGAAAAGTATGGAAGGATAACCGTTCGTAAATACTAAACGTTGAGTTTGTCTCTCAAAAGTATGGTTCATCAACCTATCTTTTGTGAACAACCATATGTTCTTGAAAAGTATGGATCAATTAAAAGTATTGATCTTTTACCATACGTTTTAGAGTTGAAGAAAAATTATGGATAATAAACCCTATATTTATGATCAACCTTACGTTGTCAACCCAACGTTTGGAGGCCACGTCATCAACCTTACGTTTGGCGTCGAAAATTTTGACAGACGATATTTTTATGCTGCAATCCGCAAGCTGATTATTGGGTGGATTTGAAGCCGGATTTAAAGTCGTCATTAAAATACGTATTTAACTGATTCAAAGACGTTTTATCAATGGATTTAAGATTTAATTAAAAGGATCTTTTTTTTTCCGAGTCTTAAGGGAAGTTAAGACTTCTCTATAAATTCAAAATTTTAAATATCGCGAATAAAAAGGCGACTTTTATTGATCTAAATGTGCAGGAGATATGTTCAGCTTTATTATATATGTTTTCTTTGAAACAATAGGTACAAGTGTGTATTGTAATCAATCTATTATAAAAAAGGTGGAAGATTGAGACTGAAAAAAGCACCCAGTTCTGCTGATTCATTAGGAGTGTCAAAGCTCTGTTTGTTTGAGAAAAATAAACTCGATAGAAGATTTACCTGTTCTACATTGAATATCTACTATGGATCTACTACTGCATAATTTTTGAACTATATATCTATATCTACTGCAACCGGATCGACTCGGAATTTCTTTATATTGAAAATCAATATTTCTAGAGATGGCTATCCATCTGTTGTCAATTGCATTATGTTGCAATTATGAAGATCAACTGGAAAAATTCTTTCTGAAAATATTTTTATTCTTGAGTAACCAGCTTCTCGTACTAAGCTGTGTAGGTTCATGTTTGAACCAGAAGGCTTTGTTTTTCCTTGGATTGTAAAGGTTTCAACTGCCTGTACACAGTTGTGAACCGGTCTGTGGAAAAGAGGACCAGATATTGAAAATCACCAAGCTCGTGGAGTTGAGCATTGGTGGAGTGGACTAGGGGCCTTATGTTCCCCAAACCACTATACATCTTTGTGTTCTTATTTTTACTTATTCGGTTTCTTGATCAAATATAATAAAGTTTAGAGGACAGAACTCGTTCAATCAAGGAGTTACAGAAAAATTGCAAAAGACATAATTCACCCCCCTCTTGTGTATAATCTGTAGATTTAGATCCAATAATATAGTGCATTTATATCGAATTATTTTTATAATAAATTATATATAAGAAATTAAAAGAGCTTTTAATACTTAAAAAATATTTTTAACACTTTAAAACAAAAAATGAAATCTAAAATATAATAAAAGTATTAGTAAAATTTAAAATGGTAATTTGAAGAAGTAAATATCTCATAAATGACAACTTCTGAAGAATGTGTTTGAAATAAAATTATTTGAAAGAATACACCATATAATAGGAATTTTGAAAAAAAGAAATTTAAAAAAAATCATACAATAAGGTATTTTCATCAAATCATAAAATTGTAGATTAAAAGAATATATCTTGACATGAAATGGTTAAGGGAAATATAAATTTAAAAAAAATCAATTTAAATGACCATAATATATTATATTTCTAGACTTCTTTATAATGGTTTATTTAAAGGACTTCAAGGTCTCTTCTATAACATCCCTTCTCTTAGTGATAATTTCATCCCACACACTCCAACAATACAAACTAGTGAACACAACAAAGGATCTATGAAAAAATTACATAGTTTATACCCAAAAAATTGTTCACTTTTAAATAGCTATACATAGATATGTAATTCTATGTAAAGACTAGGTATATCAATTACTAGTTTCTCATCAATATGATTTGGGAGATTCTTTTACAATGATTCTTATATAATATAATTTCTGTTAATTCACTACATTCTCATAACCAATATCCATTTTATAGTGATAATTAGGCATGATCATTTATCAAAATTCCTTTCCATGAATAGAAGTTGATTTCCTAAATCTAATCATGAAATTAGCTACAATACTCCAAACACGAAACATCATGTTCATGGTTGTTGGCAGTGTTAGATGGATACTATTTATAGGTTTCATATATGATGATGTGCATATTTCTATCATGTTTCATTAACCATGGTCCAATTTTTCAATAAAAAAATATATTTTTATGACAATGAATTATTATATATATATATATATATTATTTTACATTATCTGAAATTTTCTTGTGTAGATGAAGACAGAAACATGAAAAGTTTAAATAATATTGTTCACTTATCATTATGTGGAATTAAACTCACTATATAGCCCTAATGAAATCCCTCTTTAGTATATTTTATCCTTACATATAAATTATTTGTTTGGGATTAACTTTACTTCAGGTGTTTTGTACACTTATGTAACCCGCACATACCGTTATGAAGCTCTGTTGTAACCTTAATCAACATAGGTGTACCCTTACATAACTACTTCTTATTATTATGTAATAATATAATGACATTTATTTTGTATATGAGAACCCCTATTACCCTTACATGTGGTGAGTACTACCATTATGTCAGTATTTATATGTCACCATTACAATCATGAAACTCCATAATTTTAGAAACACCATTACAAAAGGAACTATCTACTTTTATATAGTTAGTTACCCATACGAAATTTCATTTTTTACTTATTGTAATATATTATGTATTTTATTATATAATTAAATCATTACAATTCTAATTAAAACCCTTAAAATAAATTAATATATTACACAATTATTATTAATTACTTCTTATATATTGCAATCATATTTTTAATCTATCAAATCTAAATTATTTTCAAACCACATTTTTCCAATATATTTATTTATTATTAAAATTTCTTATATATGTAATATTTGAGAATAATTTTTAATTAAAATTATAAACATTCATTTTTAAAATATAATTTCATATATAGTTAATTATTAATTTTGAAAGGATGAATGATAAATGTATATTTAGGTTTAATAAAAATTTATCCATATAATTTTTCTGAAAATTATAAAAATATAGATAAATAAGTATCATTATAAAATGAATATTATTAATTAAATTTTATAATTTTTATGTTGTTTAATGAAAATCATTTAATTTTTTTAAAGAATAATTATATTAAATTATATCATATTTTTATTTTATACTGAATAAGGCCATTTTGTAATCTTTTATTTAAACAAAATTCATGATATAATATTCATTATTTTTGAACAATTTTTATTTTTTATGACAGATCATTTGTGAAATATAATTAAAATAACTAAAAATCTCTTAAGATCATTATATAAAGAAAATTTTTTTTTCATTGAAAATTATATTTTTATGATCTATGATTTTTTTTCCAAAAACCAAGTATATTATGGTTATATGTTTTTAAAATATATGATGTATACAAATAATAATTAGATGATAATTAAAATTAGTAGTTTATATTCAATAATAACATGAAGAGTTAGTATTTAAAAATATGTAGTTACCTATAAAAATAGTTACCATTTTATTTAATGTTTTCACTAAAAAGTTAAATTAATTAATTTAATTATATTAATTAAAAACAAAATAACTATATTTTTTTATTTAGAATAAAAATACAATCTTAATATAAATTCATTGGTTTGTTTGTAATGATTGATTTTTAGGTGAAAAATGAAATATATGGTTTTTACAAATAGCTTGAATTTTATAAAAATATTATGATATTAAAATAATATATATATTTATCAACTCTTTTTATTGTTAAAATATTTATTCTATTAGTAAAATTATACATTTTAAAATATTATATTTAATTTAGAATCTTATATTTTACATTTTAGATCATATTTATATTTTTCGTTGAAATTGTTTTAGTGTGTTATACATTTGTTATTTTATAACTATTTTTTACAAATGTATGAATTTATATATCTAATAAAATATAATTCATATCTATAATTATACGGTATAAATTATCTAATAATGACCATTTTATTTTTATTCATAAAAATAATTTACTTAAGAATAAATAAGTTACAACAGTAAATGTTAAAATTATTAAAAGGCAAAATATAAGGGGTTAATGACCATACACATGTTAAAAACATGTTTTTAGTAGTTTTTCTTTGCGTGTTTAAACCATAAATTATTCTACATCCATTATTTTCTACTTTTGAATAACATTACTTCTCTAAAAAAATTATATTATAAATTATAATTAAAAATATGATTTTTCCATCACTTATAAAATGAATCTCCACCCAATAGAATCTTCAAAAAATTATAATTATACCCAAAAATATTCCAAATATTCTTCCAAAACCATATGATACAACATTTTTGTGATTCAGGTCCTAATGAATTTCATAAATCCCTTAAAAATCAAAAAAGTTTTCAATAAGAAAAAAAGTCTACATAAATATATGATCCACTATAATAAAATTTCAATTTATTATTCATCTAATTATTATTAGATATATTTTATCTAATTAAATATAATATAACTTCTACAAAAATTATACTAAAATTTTGTCATATTAAAATAATAACAATTATCCTCTTTTACTCATTCCATAAAAAAATGAAATTGTCGTTCTTTTTACGTATGGACTACCACCTCCATGAATGACGTGTTTCACACTTATTAACCAACTTAAATGTATGGTTAAAAGTGGATATTTAATAAAAACTTTTGATATATATAACAAGATTAATATTAAAAATATATAAATCAATTTCTACATTATCTCTCCTCTATGGAAATGAAAATTTCATTTGTGTGTATGTACATATCACCACATCCTTTCAAGAATGTATTTCATTTTCATTAACACCCTATATGGATAATAATAAATATTTATTTAATGAATTAAAATCATTTGATTAAATTAATATTTATTTGGGAATTATATTACAATATTTTTTTGTTATTAACAATCATTCCATTGTTCAGAAAAATTTACCAAATCCAGACTATCATCGATTATTTTTTCACGAATCAAGACTAAAATTATCATGTAATGTTATTAGAAAATTATAAATCACTATAAAATATAGCTATAGAAAAATATATAAAATATGAATAATAAAAATTGAATCAGAAAAAGTAATCAACATTGACATTTTAATGAATGTGAAAAATTTTCTAAATCCATAATATCTAATGATGAAAGTGAAATAAAACTAAAAAATAAATGATTGATAGATGGTTATAATTGAAAATATAACAGGTAATCTATATTAATTAGTTTATATAAAACGTTATTAGTATTATATTTTTTTATTATATATGAATTTATGTTTCATCACATATATAGGGAGTGATAGATTAGGGGATTTCTTGACTCATCTACTTTTCATCAGTTATAATGATTTATATTCAACTATAGATTTACAAAAAATTATTATATCATACAATAATATTTTATTTTATTTTTAAATTATTTTATGGGGAACTAATATCTAACATAAAATACAACTATTTAATGTGTTTTAATCTTCATAAAATTTTATGATGTTAATAATAATTCTAATCATCTCCAAATGAGACAATTTCTTGTATATCCATATTCTAACAAACATAAAAGACCATCGTTTACAATTTTGAAATCCAAATTTTTATTAATTATTTTGATGTTAGAATATAATTTAAACACTTTTTAATGGGAATAATATCCCACCTTTTAAAATATGTATTTTGATTGATGTATTTTTTAATACTCAAATGGTTTTTTTCTTTCAGAGTTCTATATTTAATATAAAACTCTATATTTTCTTTAGAAAACGATTATGTATTTTTTAAATACTAATTATTTATATTTATGGGTAAATAATTTTTTGAAAATTATTTTTTTTTACTTCTAAAAAGTAAAATTTTAAGGCATATCATAACATTTTCATTTATAAAATTTTTATCAAATAATTACTAAAAAGTAATTTTGGGTTTTCACTTTTCTTTCATCATGCTATGAAAAATTCAATATCCTATAGATAATTTTTCCTAAATCACCCAACAAGTTCACTTGTGATTTAATCATTTTCAGTGATTAAATTATTTATTTTGACCAATATAATCTTGAATAAACTTTATATGATACCATGTGGAAATATTACGAAATCCATCTTCTTCACCCAGGTTCCCTACGATATGATTAATGATTAATTTCATATGGTGAACATATGTATGGAAATTGATGGGTAGCGACCTATATGACCCTCCAATGAAATAGTTAAGTCTATCTCATCAGATGATAGCATTTTTTCAGACATGAAATATTTTTCATAAAATAAAGGGTGGACATACATAAATTTGTTCAAAACATAAAGTGTGGTAATGATTTAATATTCTCATAATGTGATCATTCCTAGTGATTATGCGTCTTCCATTATCTCTTAATATTCTATGTCAATATTAAATTCCTAATTTTTCGGTTATATGCCAATTATTTTTATAAGGCCTCGGCCTTAAACCTTACTTAATCTAGAGTTAATACATGATTACACATTGATGATCTTTTTAGGTTTATAGTTTTAGAGAATTAAATCATAAACTTGCATTACAATCTATATTTAAACAAAGTGGTTACATAAATGATAGTATTCATTTTTCCCCTCAACGGAAACATATTTAAAATAAAACATGGATTATTTCTTGACACTTCCTTGACACTATCATCATATCATGTACCTTTCCCTTGACCTGTGAAAAATATTTTTCAAAAACATGGGAGGATCATAAAAATCTCAGTAAGGGATATAAAAATATATGGAATGGAAACATGAGTACATGTACACATAAGAATAAATGAAATCATACTTTACTCATAAAACATAAGCACTTTAACATACCTCATCAAATCATGAATAAATCATAGAAATCATAATACATAAAGGTAACTTGAGGCATTCATAACACTCTTACGTAGGGATTAACCCTCTTGGTTGCGTTTGGAATACCCACCACAGTATATTCCCTAAATCTCTTCGAAGAAACCTTAAGGTTTCACTCCTTCGCGTTACACAATGCATTGGAGAGCTATATCAGGATCACCTGCCCTTAGTTTATCATGGAACCACACATCTTCATAACAATTCCCAAGAACCATAACAAAATCGTATCACATAAAACATGCATAATGGAAACATAACATTTCCACCTTTCAATCACAAGATATCAATACAACACATTGATATAAAAACATTATGAAAACCATTTTCAATACCAAAATAAATGAAATTTAAAATATGGTATTTATTTTTCTTTTAAAAAGAAGGTATGGCTTGTAGAGGAAGCCGAAACTCAAATAATGGTCACGGCGGCGGAGCAGTCTTTGTCAACGCATACGTATGAAAAAAAGATTCCCTTTTGTCGTTTAGTAAACGCTTAGTATAAAAAAGATTCCTTTTGAATAAACGTAAAAGTCAAAGGGGTTTATAAACCGTATAAAAGAAAGTTGTGTATAAAACAAAATATGCCACAATGAATGGAGATTGAGACGAAGTCCCATAAAAAGACGGTATCCTTCGATTAAGGATAAATCAATTACATAATTATGTGTGACACATGAATACATGAAATAGAAGTGTATATTAAGTGTAAAACAATCAGAGGTTATTTACACATATTCATAGAACGACATATTCAAGGAGTACAGGTTTATCCCAATGAATCAAATTTGGGTTAAGAAGTTCCCTTGCAAAAATTTGACAGCCTAACGGCGTCACTACAAAATTCAGAAAATGAGTTGATGAGAGATAAAAAGGGTTTCTCATCACATGGAAATACAATTTAAATCAATAAGGATATAGAAGAACATATACCAATATAATAGTATCTGAATTAAAAGATATAACAAAAGAAGTCTTTTAAAAAGAGGAGGGTGAAAGGTTCCCTTACCGACATGGGTATCTTTCGAGACATGCACCCCGTGAAAGAAGGACAATACAACATTGATGTAAATACTCATGAATGAAAGAATATTACACAATGAGTAAAATAATGGGCAGTACATACACCACTCAAAGGAAATTGTGGCAAATGTAGCATAAATCTCATGGGAATAAAAGTGAGATGAAAAATCCCTTATGAAAACTCGGCAGCCTAACGGCACCACTTAAAACATCCAAAATGGATTGATGAGATAAAGTAGGGTCTCTCATCATATTAACATAATGTTTACAGAAAGAAGAATATAAAATAACATCCCCAAAAATAACAAATAGAAGCTTAAAAGAAGTGAAATAAAGGAGAGTACTTAAAAAGAAAGAGAGGGGTTAGATCTCTTATGAAAATTCGGCAGCCTAACGGCACCACTCAAAACATCCAAAATGGATTGATGAGAGAGAATAGGGTCTCCCATCATATTAACATAAAAATTACAGTAAGATTAAAATAAAAGAACATCCCAATAACATGAAATATGAGCTTTAAAAGGAATGACATAAAAGAGTGTACTTAAAAGTAAATAGAGGAGTAGGATCCCTTACCTCAAGTCCGACTTGTCTTGTTCATTTCTTTATATTCCTGAATAATAAACATTGGTCAAATTATAATTGCCTAAGGACCACTTTTAGATATTATTGTTCAGTTCATATCACATATTATAATGTTATAATAATTGTTTAATAATTTTAGTTCATATCCGACATTTTTGCCGATGTTTGGTACATGAGTCAAAAATGACCTTGTTTGAAAAATGATTTACCATGTAGTTATAAGTAAATAATTTCAATAATAGTATTAATGATTGAAATATCATATATATCCTGTACATATTCATTTTATACTATTCCATATCATTTGGAGATAAAAACGAAAAGCACCGTTCATGGAGACGGTAGGTCGTACGTACGCATGAACGCTACTTTCATTTTTTTCATATTAATGGAATTAAAAATAAATGATATATATCAATATATATATCATAATTCCAGTATAATATATATGTTATATAGGTCACATATGTTCATTAATTTCATTCTTTATACATTCCATGTATTTCATGTACGAGTCACATCACTTGAGGGGGCGGTAGTCCACACTTCCTTATATGAAATTATCGCATTTACACAACATGAAAAGAATAATGGTATGATTTAAATATAATATAAAGAATCATATAGTAAACCTAAATACCATATATATCATATATAAAATACAGTGACATCATAATGGCCACCTTTAAAGGTGTTAAAAGACTATTGAACAATCATAGTTTCGTGAGGTAGAAAATCACCAACCATAGAAACAGTATGTTCTTTAACCATTAGACAATGGTGTGTGTAAGTTTATCTCTAATACTTCTTATAAAAACATCCAAGTATATTTAATATACTAGATTTGTTACAAAAGAAATGAATAAAATGGGTTTAGGGGGTTGGAGAAGCATAATAAAACAAAAGGACACAAGTGAAGACATTACCTTAAAATCGGATAACTCCCTTTGGTTTGAGTTCAAAGGCTTCCTTGGGAAGACTTCTGCCCAATGTGAGGCTTCAAGGAGTTATAGAGGGATGTGGAGAGAGAAAATGGGTAGGGGTTGGCCGATCCAAAGGCTTTGGAAGTGTGGGTAAGGAGGTAGTGGTGGGGGCCTTTTATAAGAGGAGAGGAGGGGAACTCTTGGAAAGTAAAGAAATGTTACTTTATTTTAGAATGAGTTTCGGATATTAATGGTCCCACATTTATGTTTTTCTAGGATAAGGTGATACGGGTTCGAAATCTACCCATTTAATAGGTTTTGGACATGTTTAGGTCTTATATTTTACATTATCTTTCCATTTTATTTAAATCTTTAAATAATGAGGTCATCGCTGCATCATAATGATGTCATAAATAATTTAATTTATTTAATGTATAAAAATTATAAAAAAATACTATGATGTAGGAAACATTTTTCTCTTTACAATTAATATTTATAGTCAAAAATCTTATTTGTATAACCCCATGTAGAAATTGTTTTAGTAAAACATCTCATGTTTGTGTCATTTTTACTTTAACATTAAATAAAAAGGTATTTATGTCATTTTCCAACCAATGTGGCTCCATGGGGTCCCCAAGTTAAACCATGGATTTTCTTGGTTGGACATGACAAATCAAATTAGGGTAGGACATGTGTCTAGGTCATTTCATTTTATTAAAACATTATTCTTACCTTAAACTACACTAATTACCTCTAATCGTGATTAAAAACTTAATAAGTTACTATTCACAAAAAAAATTATTCTAATCCCATTGAACCACATTTTACTTCTTAATGAAAACCATGTATGTCGTATTTTTGAAATTCAATGTAAAGACCCGCAAATTTCAAGGAAATTTTTTTTCTTAATTTTCATTGGAATTTTACAAGAGCGCAGCTTCAGACGGCACCTGATTCCGAGGCCCGGTGTGCCCGGAATCAATTTCCGAAGTTTGGCTCGGGTACGTTCAGTGAACGGATGAGCGGGTTTTTCTATCTTTTGAACCGGTGCCCGAAATCGAATTCTGAGGGCACCGATGAAATCACAGCGCCGGTATTTGCTTAGAAACGCCTCTTCCGGAGTTGCGTTTGCTCAGACGTGGTTTTTAAATTTTGGGGCTTTAAGTCAGAAATAAAATAAAATTTGTGCGACAACTTTATTTTATTTCACTTAAGCTGCTTGGAAGCCACTTGAAGCCACTTAAAGGCGGCTTGATCTGAGCTGAACTGGATAGGATGCTATCCAGAAATATCCTACCCCCTTGGTAGGATATTTGTGAGGTGGGGCCCGCACGAGCCCCGCCGTTTCTTTCGCTAAGTAACGCACCCGCGAAAACCCGTCAAAGTAACCGAAAAGTCAACCAACGCGTTTTCTTAAATTCTTAACAGACCATTTAATTGAGCGGTTTATTTCGTGAATTAAATGGGCTGTTTCGCTCGTTGAATTAATTCAACGAACTGATAGGTCGTTACTTACGCTTTTGCGTTTGTTGGCATGTTTATAAAATAAGACCAACCTAAAAATCCTTTGAAAGGATTTGAGAGGACCTTTGTTTCTTCATCTCCCCTCCTCGCGAAGAACGCGAAGAACGCGAATAACGCGAAGAACGCGAAGAACGCCGGCGACCGGAATTCGATGACGCACACCGTGATCTGCGATGTCGACGAGCTCTACCCACGACGTTCTTCGGCGATGCCTCTTCTTCCGCGGCCGATCCTCGTTCGGCAACTAAGGTGAGAATCGGATCGTTAATTCTCCTTTTTTTAATTTCAATAACAACGGATTTAATTAATTAAATCCGTTTGTTCTAGATCCGGAGATCGTCGGCGCGACGTTTTTCCCGCGGTGCGACGAACGTCCCTTCCGCGACGAGCGATTCCGCGACGACCTCACGTCCGACGACGACAAGGTAGGGGTTGTTGGAATTTTGTCTTTCCCGTGTTTATTCTTTTTAAAATAAAGAACCTGATCTCCGAACAATTTTAATTTAATTAAAATTGTTGTTGATTATTTTTCTTTTCCTCCCGTTGTTTATGACTAACGCGGAGGGTGCGGGTCTAACGAACAAGACCCGGCAACCCTCCGCCGATCTTTTGTTGTGCGGATTTGGCGGACGACGACGAACTGTGCGTCAAGGGCGATCCGTTGATCCCGCAGTGAAGATCGGCCCCCGGTAGGAGCAACGGCGCAGACGGGAGGCAAAACGGGCAACCGGAGCAACTCCGGCGGCCCGCGGAAGACGGCGGCGGCGCGGGTCGCCGGCGCGGCGGCGCCGGCGGCCGGAGGCGGCGGCGCCCGGCGCGCCGCCGTGGAGGAGTTCCGCCGTGGCTGAAGCCGCGGCGGCGGCGGCCGGTTCCGCGGCTGCGCGGAACCGGGGAGGGACGCGGCGGCCCGGCCGCGTCCGCGTGACAGGCGGCCCCCCGCGGGGCCGCGTTTTCCTCCAAGCCGTGGGTCAAACCCGCGGCGGTTGCTTCGGCCGCTCGGCCGAAGCCGAGCCGGCCGGTCCGGTCGACTGGGCCGCGCCCAGGCCGGACCGGACCCGGCCTAGCCGGGTCGGGCCGGGTCGGGCCGACCCGGTTCGGCCGACCCATGGGGGTTCGGGCCGGGTCGCCCTGGGCCCAGAACCCCCGTTTCGGGCCCTCTTCGGTCTTTCGCCCATATCTTGGGCCTGGGACCTCCGATTGACGAACCGTCAGCGGCTACGCGATCCTTGGATCGATACGGTCGTTTCGGTATATTATACTCAAGGTTTCGGAAGACTTTGGGTTCGGCCGGGTTGGTTCGTACACGAAACCAACCGGGCCCTCGGAGCGGAAACGCTCATAACTTGAGTTGCGGACGTCCGATCGACGTACCGTCAGCTGTGGTAGTTTCCTCTAAGTGAGACGGAACTTTTGGCATACTCCGCCCGAGGATCGGACACAGGCGGAGTACGGTCGGGTTGGTTTTGCCCTAAAAACCAACCGGGCCCCTGGGACGAAAATGCCAATAACTCTCAGATCGGGCGTCCGATTGACGCGCCGTCTATTGCGTTGAGATCCTGTTGTCGATACGGAACTTTTGGATACATCAACTTCAGACTACGTGTCAGTTGATATATCAGCCTCTCGGCTCGTGGAGCGGACCCTCCTAAACGGGCTCACTATGTGCGGGAACCCTAGCGCTGGCTGTGACTTCGACGACAGAGCAGAGATCCTCCGTGGACTGCGACGACAGCAGAGCAGAGATCCTCTGTGGACTGCGAAGACGGCAGAGCAGAGATCCTTCATGGACTGCGGCGACGACTGTGCAGAGATCCTCAGTGGACTGCGTCGACTACTGCACTCAGCGATCCTACGCGGATCAGTGCTACAGGTTCTGTGTGAGCCCGATCCTATGTGGGTCCTTACTACCGGTTCTGTGTGAGCCACTGCCTACAGGTTCTGTGTGAGCCCGATCCTATGTGGGTCTTTTGCGGGGGTTAGTACCTATCGATCCTTCGTGGGTCCGACGACTTAGATGGATCAGTGATCATCTTTGACGTCATCTGAAAAAGTATACCTGGTTGAGCTGAATCTTATGTTACTCTCCTTTGTGGATTGTGTTGAACTATCCTATGTGGATTTACTGTTTACTCTCCTTGTGGATTTGAGTCTTGCTTTCCTTTGTGGATTGAGTTGTTCTTGAGCTCGTGAGCAGAGCTAGAATTGGGGACTTAGGTATATGTATGGGCATATACCTAAGTCGAGTCAGATGTTACTTCGTGATTGCATCTTTCTTTTGTGCTATATCCTTTGTGGATTTCGGGAGACCTTCGGGGGTCTCGGGGTCCTTACTGAGTAGTTATACTCACCCCTGCACGGGCTATGCCCGCACCTTGTTGTGTTGGATGCAGACGACGGACAGCGCTGATCACGGTTGGGGCGTGGAGCAGGACGGTACCTGGAGGTGGACCACTGGGCGGGACGTTCTCGGAGCGGACGTGGGACCCGAGGAGCCTGGAGGCTATCTGTACCCACCCTTCAGGTGGGATTGCCAATGGACGACACGAGGCCGCCGTCTTTTCTTCAGTTGTTGTTCTTTACTTTTTCAGTTGTACTTTACAGTTGGGCTTGTATTTCCGGCCCCCTTTACTTTTCTGCACTTTGTAGTTACTTTCCGCTTGCTGACTCTGTAGTGGTTGTTACTTTTAAAGGCAATGCCTTCCCTGTTTACCGGGATTTTACGCCTTGGTGCTAGTCGCCAGCCCCTGGCCTATGGAAGGCGGGCTTGGGGTAGTCACGGCACCGGCCCCGAGGTCGGGTCGTGACAAATTGGTATCAGAGGTGGTCGGTTCTACTGCAGACTCTGATCGTCTTTTCTTTCTATGTGAAGCAATAGTGTTTAGTGTATTGAGTGTGGTTATCAGTTCAGGGAGCCCAGTGTTGGTGCGGCGGCCGACGTATCCGTACACCAGGACCCTGACTCCTGATTTCCGACTTAATGCATGAAAACATTGATTGTGTGTGTGTTCCAAGTTTTCTATGTGATTACTTGTGTCAGCTCACCGGGTATACTGATCTGCTTTATGAAAGTCTCAAGTTTTCCTTGTGATTACTTGTGCCAGCTCACCAGGTATACTGTTCTGACTGTGGTGCTCTTGTTCTCCTTTTCAGGATGGCCCGGCGACGACAGCCAGCTAGGGTTCCGAGTGTAGGGCGCGACGGCAGCCCACCGAGCGACGAGGCCTCGGTGCAGGGCCCTTTTCCAGCAGTGGCACCGGCGGTAGCCTTACCCGCCGAGCCACCGATGCTACCAGTACCAGACGCTGACGATGCACGTCGCCTCAGGGCACTGCATGAGTTTCAGAGCCAGCGACCGCCCAGGTTTCGCGGTGAGGCGGACCCCCAGGCCGCCGAGGACTGGCTAGAGGCGGTGGTACAGATCTTTAGGCTAGTGAGGACACCAGCGGATCTCATGGTGATTCTCGCGGCGAGCCTCCTGCAGGCGGCGGCAGGACGATGGTGGAGCTTGATGCTCCAGGTTCACGATGAGGCATCCTTGCTCTGGGCAGACTTCGAGAGCCTCTTCCGCTCTGAGTTCGTCCCGGCCACCCTCCGAGCGGTGCGCATCCAGGAGCTTCTCCAGCTGCGCCAGGGCAGCATGACGGTCGCTCAGTACGCGGCGAGGTTCACTGACCTATCTCGCTACTCGACCGACATGGTACGGGACCCCTTCTTCCGGGCCCGGACCTTCGAGCAGGGCTTGCGGCAGGAGATTCGGGCGTCGCTGATCTCCCTCAGCATTCCGACCCAGGCGGGAGTGCTGGAGCGAGCCCTCCTGATCGAGAGCTTCCTGGCAGAGCCTTCTCCAGCGGCGAGACCTAGCGCAGGGCGGCAGGTAGCTGAGTCTTCGGCAGCAGGTAGCCGACGGATGACTCTCGGGTCCAGGCAGACCATACCCCCACGCAGACGGCCTCAGGACACCGGCTCAGCAGTGCGAGGCACACAGCGGAGTGCCAGCCTTCCGAGAGGCAGGCTGTGCTACTCCTGCGGCGGGCAGGGTCACATGGCTCGTGACTGCCCGACTCGCCGATCAGAGGAGCAGCAGACGGTGGAGGGGCCACCCAGGCAGAGGCAGAGGGTCGACCGTGGCGGTCCGCAGGGAGGAGGCGGACGAGGCAGAGGAGCTGGCCGAGCAGCGGGTGGTGGGCGACGCTTCCAGGCTCTACCCCCACCACCACCAGGAGGGCCACCTCGACCACAGGGAGCTGGCGGGCAGGGACAGGCCCAGCTCCAGGCAGCGGAGGCCTACGACCCCGACATGCCAGAGATGATTCGAGGTACGATCTGTGTCTATTCCACCCTTGCTGCAGTACTTATAGACACAAGAGCGAGTCACTCTTTCATAGCCTCTGCCCTTGTTCGGAGCTCGGAGATTCCGACTGAGCCGTTGGCTCAATCCTTACGGCTAGAGACTCCTACGGGAGCAGACTCGACGATTACGCACTGGTTCCTGCAGTGTGAGCTTACTCTAGGAGGCGAGAGCTTCGGCTGGGATCTCCTTGTAGCGGCGTCGAGGCCTTACGACGTCATCTTGGGCATGTATTGGCTATCCACGGTTCATGCCCAGATCGACTATTTTAGGCGCAAGGTGCAATGTGTTCGCACCGACGGGAGCAGGTTTACCTTCACCGGCAAGAAGGGAACCTTTGCAGCACAGGATGGACTTCCGCGGAGGAGAGTGCAGCCCATCTCTCATCAGTTGGCTAGCCTCATCCTAGGAGCAGTGGACGTGCGGAGTCCAGTTTTTCCTGCAGTGGTGGACCAGTACGTGGACGTCTTTCCCGACGACGTTCCACGGCTACCTCCTCGTAGAGAGGTAGACTTTTACATCGGCTTGTACCCCGGGACAGCCCTGATATCTACTCCAGCATATCGGATGGCCCCCGCCGAGCTTCGAGAGCTGCGGGTACAGTTGGAGGACTTGCAGAGCAAGGGGTTTATCCGACCCAGTGTTTCACCCTGGGCTTCCCCGATTTTGTTCGCCAAGAAGGAGGACGGGAGCTTGCGACTGTGTGTCGACTATCGTCGCCTAAACCAGGTGACAGTGAGGAACAAGTATCCACTGCCACGGATTGATGACCTCTTCGATCAGCTCAAGGGAGCGCGGTGGTTCTCGAAAATAGACCTCCGATCAGGCTATCATCAGCTCAGAGTTCGAGACGAGGACGTGCAGAAGACGGCCTTCAGGTGTCGGTATGGCCATTATGAGTTCTTGGTTATGCCGTTCAGCGTAACCAATGCTCCAGCAGTGTTCATGAGCCTCATGAACAGGATCTTCCAGCCATACCTCGACCGATTTGTCGTGGTCTTCATTGACGACATTTTGGTATACTCGACGACTGAGGAGGAGCATGCCTACCACCTGCGAGTTGTGCTAGACACACTCCGAGAGCACCAGCTTTATGGAAAGCTCTCAAAATGCCAGTTCTTGTTACGTGAGGTCCATTTCTTGGTGCACGTCATCTCTGAGGCGGGAGTTGCAGTGGATCCCGCGAAGATCGAGGCAGTGCTAGCTTGGGAGCCACCCAAGAGCGTGACAGAGGTGCGGAGTTTCTTGGGCTTAGCCGGATACTATCGGAGATTTGTGCCGGACTTCTCCAGAGTTGCGGCACAACTCTCAGCCTTGACAAAGAAGGGGAAACCCTTTGTGTGGTCAGACAGATGTCAGCAGGGCTTCCAGGAGCTGAGACAGAGATTGACCAGCGCACCTATCTTGAGGTTGCCTGAGGAGGGAGTTGGATACGTAGTTTACTGCGATGCATCAGGGACTGGACTCGGGTGCGTCCTGATGCAGGAGCGGGCCGTGATCGCCTACGGATCACGTCAGTTGAGGCCGCATGAGCAGAACTACGCCACTCATGACCTGGTGTTAGCAGCAGTGGTCTTCGCTCTGAAGACTTGGCGGCACTATCTGATGGGCGAGCGCTTCACAGTCTTTTCTGACCACCAGAGTCTCAGGTATATCTTCTCTCAGAAGGACCTGAACCTGAGACAGCGGATATGGCTTGAGTTCCTCCAGGACTATGACTTTGAGATAGTCTATACTCCTGGGAAGGGGAACGTTGTAGCCGATGCCCTCAGCAGGAGGACGGGCATTCAGCTACTTGAGGAGGCGACGGAGCAGCTAGCCTCCTTGCAGATATCCTTCATGGATAGAGACGGAGCAGCCTTTCTTCAGTCTCTCACAGTCTCTCCTCCACTTCTACAGCGGGTCAGAGAGGCTTAGCGTGGGGACGCTGACTGTGAGACCCGGCGTGCACTGATATCCTCAGGTCAGGCGCCTGATGGTTTCTCCCTTGGAGCAGAGCACAACATCCTTTTCAGAGGACGTACCTTCGTACCAGTCTCTTTACGAGAGGAGGTTCTGAGAGAGTTTCACACTTCTCCCTTGGCGGTGCATCCCGGAGTGGCGAAGATGTACCAGGATCTCAGGCGACAGCACTGGTGGCCGGGCATGAAGAAAGTTGTGGCAGAGTTCGTTTCACGATGCCTCACCTGCCAGCAGGTGAAGGTAGAGCATCAGGTACCAGCAGGCTTGGTACAGCCCTTGGAGGTCCCGGAGTGGAAGTGGGACGGCATATCTATGGACTTCGTGACTGGACTTCCACGCACTTCCAGAGGTCACGACTCCATTTGGGTGATTGTCGACCGACTCACCAAGTCGGCACACTTCTTACCCATCAGAGAGCAGGGCTCAGTAGAGAGCTTGGGACGTCTTTACATCCAGGAGATCGTACGGCTTCACGGTGTGCCATCGTCTATCGTCTCCGATCGAGATGCTCGTTTCACTTCCCGGCTTTGGAAGGGGTTGCAGGAGGCGTTCGGGACGCGGCTCCATCTGAGCACAGCCTTCCACCCTCAGACGGATGGTCAGACTGAGAGGACCATACAGACACTCAAGGACATGCTCCGTGCATGTGTTCTCGACTTTGGTCACAGCTGGGAGAACCACCTACCCATGGTGGAGTTCGCGTACAACAACAGCTACCACTCCACCATCGGGATGGCACCTTACGAGGCGTTGTACGGCAGACCCTGCAGATCACCGTTGTGCTGGACAGACCCTGGGGAGTCAGCACTCGTGGGACCAGAGATGGTCCGAGCCACGACAGAGAAGGTCCAGATCATCCAGGAGAGGATGAGGACAGCTCAGAGCCGGCAGAAGTCATATGCTGACAGGAGGCGGAGGCCACTGGAGTTCGAGGATGGCGACCACGTCTTTTTGCGTGTCTCACCTCGACGTGGTTTACGGAGATTTGGCCGAGGCGGAAAGTTGTCTCCACGCTTCATCGGGCCTTTCCAGGTCCTCAGCAGGATAGGAGAGGTGGCTTATCACCTGGCTCTACCACCTCAGTTGCACCGGGTGCACGACTTCTTCCACGTGTCTCAGCTGAGGAGATACGTGCACGACCCGACGCACATCATCGACTTTGGGGAGCTGGACATGGACGATGGGGCGACTTTTGCGGAGGTCCCAGTGGAGATCGAGGATCGACAGGAGCGGGTCCTACGTGGGCGGTCGATTCCTCTTGTGCGCGTCAGATGGAAGCACGGGAACCTCCAGGAGAGCACTTGGGAGCGGGAGGCTCCGATGCGTGCTCAGTACCCCCATTTGTTCCCCTAGTTTTTGATGTATCTTTACGGGGACATAAAGCCCTGAGGTGGGAGTAATGTAAAGACCCGCAAATTTCAAGGAAATTTTTTTCTTAATTTTCTTTGGAATTTTACAAGAACGCAGCTTCAGACGGCACCTGATTCCGAGGCCCGGTGTGCCCGGAATCAATTTTCGAAGTTTGGCTCGGGTACGTTCAGTGAACGGACGAGCGGGTTTTTCTATCTTTTGAACCGGTGCCCGGAATCGAATTCTGAGGGCACCGATGAAATCGCAGCGCCGGTATTTTCTTAGAAACGCCTCTTCCGGAGTTGCGTTTGCTCAGACGTGGTTTTTAAATTTTGGGGCTTTAAGTCAGAAATAAAATAAAATTTGTGCGACAACTTTATTTTATTTCACTTAAGCTGCTTGGAAGCCACTTGAAGCCACTTAAAGGCGGCTTGATCTGAGCTGAACTGGATAGGATGCTATCCAAAAATATCCTACCCCCTTGGTAGGATATTTGTGAGGTGGGGCCCGCACGAGCCCCGCCGTTTCTTTCGCTAAGTAACGCACCCGCGAAAACCCGTCAAAGTAACCGAAAAGTCAACCGACGCGTTTTCTTAAATTCTTAACAGACCATTTAATTGAGCGGTTTATTTCGTGAATTAAATGGGCTGTTTCGCTTGTTGAATTAATTCAACGAACTGATAGGTCGTTACTTATGCTTTTGTGTTTGTTGGCATGTTTATAAAATAAGACCAACCTAAAAATCCTTTGAAAGGATTTGAGAGGACCTTTGTTTCTTCATCTCCCCTCCTCGCGAAGAACGCGAAGAACGTGAAGAACGCGAAGAACGCCGGCGACCGGAATTCGACGACGCACACCGCGATCTGCGACGTTGACGAGCTCTACCCACGATGTTCTTCGGCGACGCCTCTTCTTCCGCGGCCGATCCTCGTTCGGCAACTAAGGTGAGAATCGGATCGTTAATTCTCCTTTTTTTAATTTCAATAACAACGGATTTAATTAATTAAATCCATTTGTTCTAGATCCGGAGATCGTCGGCGCGACGTTTTTCCCGCGGTGCGACGAACGTCCCTTCCGCGACGAGCGATTCCGCGACGACCTCACGTCCGACGACGACAAGGTAGGGGTTGTTGGAATTTTGTCTTTCTCGTGTTTATTCTTTTTAAAATAAAGAACCTGATCTCCGAACAATTTTAATTTAATTAAAATTGTTGTTGATTATTTTTCTTTTCCTCCCGTTGTTTATGACTAACGCGGAGGGTGCGGGTCTAACGAACAAGACCCGGCAACCCTCCGCTGATCTTTTGTTGTGCGGATTTGGCGGACAACGACGAACCGTGCGGCAAGGGCGATCCGTTGATCCCCCAGTGAAGATCGGCCCCCGGGAGGAGCAACGGCGCAGACGGGAGGCAAAACGGGCCACCAGAGCAACTCCGGCGGCCCGCGGAAGACGGCGGCGGCGGCGCCCGGCGCGCCGCCGTGGAGGAGTTCCGCCGCGGCTGAAGCCGCGGCGGCGGCGGCCGGTTCCGCAGCCACGCGGAACCGGGGAGGGACGCGGCGGCCCGGCCGCGTCCGCGTGACAGGCGGCCCCCCGCGGGGCCGCGTTTTCCTCCAAGCCGCGGGTCAAACCCGCGGCGGTTGCTTCGGCCGCTCGGCCGAAGCCGAGCCGGCCGGTCCGGTCGGCCGGGCCGCGCCCAGGCCGGACCGGACCCGGCCTCGCCGGGTCGGGCCGGGTCGGGCCAAACCGGTTCGGGCCGACCCGGTTCGGCCGACCCAGGGGGGGGTTCGGGCCGGGTCGCCCCGGGCCCAGAACCCCCGTTTCGGGACCTCTTCGGTCTTTCCCCCATATCTTGGGCCTGGGACCTCTGATTGACGAACCGTCAGCGGCTACGCGATCCTTGGATCGATACGGTCGTTTCGGTATATTATAATCAAGGTTTCGGAAGACTTTGGGTTCGGCCGGGTTGGTTCGTACACGAAACCAACCGGGCCCTCGGAGCGGAAACGCTCATAACTTGAGCTGCGGACGTCCGATCGACGTACCGTCAGCTGTGGTAGTTTCCTCTAAGTGAGACGGAACTTTTGGCATACTCCGCCCGAGGATCGGACACATGCGGAGTACGGTCGGGTTGGTTTTTCCCTAAAAACCAACCGGGCCCCTGGGACGAAAATGCCAATAACTCTCAGACCGGGCGTCCGATTGACGCGCCGTCTGTTGCATTGAGATCCTGTTGTCGATACGGAACTTTTGGATACATCAACTTCGGACTACGTGTCAGTTGATATATCAGCCTCTCGGCTCGTGGAGCGGACCCTCCTAAACGAGCTCGCTATGTGCGGGAACCCTAGCGCTTGTTGTGACTTCGACGACAGAGCAGAGATCCTCCGTGGACTGCGACGACGGCAGAGCAGAGATCCTCCGTGGACTGCGACGACGGCAGAACAGAGATCCTTCGTGGACTGCGGCGACGACTGTGCAGAGATCCTCAGTGGACTGCATCGACTACTGCACTCAGCGATCCTACGCGGATCAGTGCTACAGGTTCTGTGTGAGCCCGATCCTATGTGGGTCCTTACTACCGGTTCTGTGTGAGCCACTGCCTACAGGTTCTGTGTGAGCCCGATCCTATGTGGGTCTTTTGCGGGGGTTAGTACCTATCGATCCTTCGTGGGTCCGACGACTTAGATGGATCAGTGATCATCTTTGACGTCATCTGAAAAAGTATACCTGGTTGAGCTGAATCTTATGTTACTCTCCTTTGTGGATTGTGTTGAACTATCCTATGTGGATTTACTGTTTACTCTCCTTGTGGATTTGAGTCTTGCTTTCCTTTGTGGATTGAGTTGTTCTTGAGCTCGTGAGCAGAGCTAGAATTGGGGACTTAGGTATATGTATGGGCATATACCTAAGTCGAGTCAGATGTTACTTCGTGATTGCATCTTGCTTTTGTGCTATATCCTTTGTGGATTTCGGGAGACCTTCGGGGGTCTCGGGGTCCTTACTGAGTAGTTATACTCACCCCTGCACGGGCTATGCCCGCACCTTGTTGTGTTGGATGCAGACGACGGACAGCGCTGATCACGGTTGGGGCGTGGAGCAGGACGGTACCTGGAGGTGGACCCCTGGGCGGGACGTGCTCGGAGCGGATGTGGGACCCGAGGAGCCTGGAGGCTATCTGTACCCACCCTTCAGGTGGGATTGCCAGTGGACGACACGAGGCCGCCGTCTTTTCTTCAGTTGCTGTTCTTTACTTTTTTAGTTGTACTTTACAGTTGGGCTTGTATTTCCGGCCCCCTTTACTTTTCTGCACTTTGTAGTTACTTTCCGCTTGCTGACTCTGTGGTGGTTGTTACTTTTAAAGGCAATGCCTTCCCTGTTTACCGGGATTTTACGCCTTGGTGCTAGTCGCCAGCCCCTGGCCTATGGAAGGCGGGCTTGGGGTAGTCACGGCACCGGCCCCGAGGTCGGGTCGTGACATTCAAAACACAAATATGGAAAATTTTCATTTAAATGGAAAATCAGTTTTTATAAGTACCACTTAGTGGTTTCACTATTCATCAAAAATTGACGTTTTTCAGAAAATTACCAAAAATTCACCCTAAGATATATTTGATATTCTGAATTCGAAAATGTTTTCTATTTTAAAAAATTCAAAACATATTAGTTGAATTAATTAATTTAATAATTAATTCCCACTGTCAGAGGAAATAGCTTGTTTTTATGAAACAATAAGTATCAAAAGATTGACACTAGTTTAAGTCCAATTTCAAAGTGAAATTAATTCCAACGACCACAATTGGATTTAATGGTAAAAATATATTATAATTTAACTTTAAAACCAATTCAAAAGATAATCTAATCATACAAATAAATGATATTAAAAAGGGGTTTTGAATTAAAATACAAAATTTTCACTATTCATTAAAAATTAAACTTTTTCAGAAAAATACCAAAAATTTACACAAAGTAAGTTTTGATGTCCTGATTCTAAAGAAGAATTTTATTTTGTCAAATATAACACATAAAATTGTCAAAAAATGGATTTAAATGTGGTTTTCCATCAAAAGGCGATTAATCGACCTTTTAAAGAATATTATAATGTTTACGCTTAAAATTGGATTCATTCGTATTTTTAATCCTCTCACATTTATTGTAAAATGTAAAAATATTTGACAAACATATATAATCATTTTATAGTTAGTTCTGTTCATTCCCGCCATTACAACGGCTGGGCATTAACTACTATTTAAAATAATATTATTTTATTATTAGAGTGCAACGTAAGATTCCCAGGATACTCGTTGTTGCGTATTGGGTACGCCATCGAGCATAGAATTCCCTTTAAATTAATATTAATATTTTATTCAAGAATATGGACAATTATAAAAATGTCACATTCTTTATTTACCTGGGGTGTTACATCCTTCCCCCCTTTTGGGAATTGTGTCCTCGCAATTTTAAAATTGTGGTTGGAAACATCCTTGAAAGTCCCACATCGAAACAAGAGTCGGTAAAACAATCACTTTAAAATATAGAAAGATAAGTATAGAGGTCACCCGAGTTAACCCATACTAGGATTCCATGTAGGAAAACAATGGACATGGAGGAGAAAACATAGGATCATGTTCTGATGGAGAGTGATAGAAAACATGTTCAGGAGAAAGTTAACCACAAGAAAATCACAAACTTTTGATGGATTAAACGGTATTCGATTCCCCAGTAGGAAAAGTTAATAAAAAACATTTTTGTTTTAAGTTACTTTTTATTTACGAATTTATTCATAAGGAAACATAATCACTTATTATGTTGACTTTAAAATTTTATTAGATTCCTTACACAAACACATATTTTCTCCAAAAGACGAGTATTTAGGAAGACTTGTTCACATTAAGAGTACTATAATCAACTTCCAGACAATCACCTAATCCACAAAAGAGAACTATATACTTCCCATGTCTTTAGACTTTAGCTAAAACCAAAACTAAAAAGGTTAGTACAAGATCAAATAATCCAAAAAAGGATAACCCTTTATAAAAAGAAAAGCTATTCATAATCTCCAAAATTTGTCCAACAAAACCCAATGTTAAATGAGGACCATTCGATAAACAATTTGTCCATAAAATTCTTCAATGTAAACCAAACTAGTATTGAAACCCAAATATTTTAAGGATTTAGTCACATAGTCTTCCAAGTTAAATCGTAACATTTATCTCCAAACAACATCAGTTTCTCTTAATGTCTCGTATTGAAAAGTAATTAACCTAATCACATATCATCCATGATAGGTTAATAAATTTCCATAGATAACCCAAAGTCAACTTACTCTTACTTCATAAAATCATCTAACTAAAAAGAATCAATCAAACTAACCAGGGACTTCACGTAGTCTAGTGGTAGGTGATAAATACCAGTCGCACATTGGTTGTGGGTTCGATTCCGACAGCTTTGTCCGACACAACGGGTTGTCACACGGTCTACGTGTTTTCCTTTTTATAAAACACCAAAAATAACCCTATCATGTTTTAACCTCAATAGTTTCCTTATACCTCTCATTTTCATCCAAATTCATTACGATATCAACATCTTAATTCTTGAAGTATTATTTCACCACCATAAGCTAAAATAAAATGATTCCCAAAATGAATAACATCATACCTTGATCATGGCGTCCACTCGTTTTCATCGTCATCTTGCTCACGTAGGTAGAAGTCCCATGCATTACAACAATTATTTAGAGATCTTTCAAAATCATTTTCTTCATCCATCATAATACACCTTGTACAACATGGGTCATATGGGTGTTCATAGAAAAATAGTTTTGGAAACTAATCATGTATGACATATAATTCCACAACATATGATAAAACATGATTTCTATAAAATAGAAGAACAGAATTTGAGTTGAAACTTTCTATTATTGGTCCTTTTAAAATACCATAAGTATGTGCTGAGAGACTATATTTGAAAAGAAAATATAAATAGGTTGCGTCAGGGTCTCCTTCCTCAGAAACATTTTTAAAATCATAATATGCTTCAAATTCTTGTGATAAGGTAAAATATTTGAAAATACCTTGATAATATTTGCCTTTCTTGAAAATATGAGAATATTGTGAAAATATTATTTGTCTAAAAACAAACCATGATCCACGATGATAACCAGGTATAGTGGAGGTGTTTGATATCTCAAACAACTGCTTGCAAGTGAGTTGTATGCTAGAAAAAGTTTCACAATCATCCGATCATGACTTTGCAATAATTATTGCAAGCATGTCGTCAGGAAGAGATAGGAATGTCATTTTAAATCCTTTTCCTTACATTCGTAACCGACTTTACTTGACCTGAAAAAAATTATAAAACAAGGATTCAACTGAAATAATAGATATAGGGACTAATCGTGTGTCTAACAAAAACTCCTAATCCCTAAAGTTGTCTAAACCGACCTTTGATACTAACTATAAGGCCCCAACCTTAAACCTTACTTAATCTTGATTTAATACAATATTACACATTGAGGATCTTTTCAGGTTTAGAGATTTAGAGAATTAGATCATAAACATGCATTACATTTCACATTTTAACAAAGTGGTTACATAAAAGATAGTATTCATTTTTTCCCATCAACAGAAACATATTTAAAATAAAACATGGATTATTTCCTGACACTTCCTTGACACTATCATCGTATCATGTACCTTTCCCTTGACCTGTGAAAAACATTTCAAAAACTTGGGATGAACATAAAAATCTCGGTAAGGGATATGAAAATATATGGAATGGAAACATGAGTACATGTACACCTAAGAATCAATTAAATCATAATTTACTCATAAAACATAAGCACTTTAACATACCTCATCAAATCATGAATAAATCATAGAAATCATAAGACATAAAGGTAACTTGAGGCATTCATAACATTCTTATATAGGGATTAACCCTCTTGGTTACGTTTAGAATAGACACCATAGTATATTCCCTAAATCTCTTCGGAGAAACCTTAACATATCACTCCTTCACATTACCCAATGCATTGGAGAGATACATCAAGCTCACCCACCCTTTGTTTATCACGGAACCACATGTATTCATAACAATGCCCAAGAACCATAACATAATCGTATCACATAAAACATGCATAAAGGAAACATAACATTTCCACCTTTCAACCACAAGATATTAATACAACAAATTGATATAAAAACATTATGAAAACCATTTTCAATACCAAAATAAATGAAATGTAAAACATGGTATTTATTTTTCTTTTAAAAAGAAGGTATGGCTTGTAGAGGAAGCCGAAACTCAATTAATGGTCACGGTGGCGGAGAAGTCGTTGTCGCCGCATACGTATGACAAAAACATTCCCTTTTGTCGTTTAGTAAATACTTCGTATAAAAAATATTCATTTTGAATAAATGTAAAAGTCAAAGGGGTTTATACACCGTATAAAAGAATGTTGTGTATAAAACAAAATATGCCTCAATGAATGGATATTGAGATGAAGTCCCATACAAAGACGGTATCCTTGTAGTAAGGATAAATCAATTACATAATTATGTGTGACAAATGAATACATGATATATAAGTGGATATCAAGTGTAAAAAATCAGAGGTTATTCACACATATTCATAGAATGACATATTCAGGGAGTACAGTTTTATCCCAAAGAATCAAATTTGGGTTAAGAAGTTCCCTTGCAAAAATTTGACAGCCTAACGGCGTCACTAAAAAATTCAGAAAATGAGTTGATGAGAGATAAAAAGGGTATCTCATCACATGGACATAAATTTTAATTCAATAAAGATATAAAAGAACATATTCCAACATAAGTGTATGTGAATTAAAAGATATAAAAAAAAGTCTTTTAAAAAGAGGACGGTGAAGGGTTCCCTTACCGACATGGGTATCTTTCGAGACATGCACCCTGTGAAAGAAGGACAATACAAAATTGATGTAAATACTCATGAATGAATGTATATTACACAATGAGATAAATAATGGGCAGTACATACACCACTCAAAGTAAATTGTGGAAAATGTATCATAAATCTCACGGGAATAAAAGTGATATGAAAAATCCCTTACGAAAACTCGGCAGCCTAACGGCGCCACTTAAAACATTCAAAATGGATTGATTAGAAAAAATAGGGTCTGTCATCATATTAACGTAAAGTTTACAGAAATGGGAATATAAAAGAACATCCCCCAACATAACAAATAGGAGCATAAAAGAAGTGACATAAAAGAGAGTACTTAAAAATAAAGAGAGAGGTTAGATCTCTTACGAAAATTCGGTAGCCTAACGACGCCACTCAAAACTTCCAAAATGGATTGATGAGAGATAATAGGGTCTCTCATCATATTAACATAAAAATTAAAGTAAGATTAATATAAAATAACATCCCAATGACAAGAAAGATGAGATTTAAAAGGAATTACATAAAAGAGTGTACTTAAAAGAAAAGAGAGAAGTATGATCCCTTACCTCAAGTACGACTTGTCTTGTTCATTTCTTTATATTACTGAATAATAAACTTTTTTAAATTTATAATTTCCTATGGACCCCCTTTAGAGATTACTTTTCAGTTAATATCACATATTATAATGTTATAATAATGGTTTAATAATGTTAGTTCATATCATATGTTTTTGCCGATGTTTGGTACATGAGTCAAAAATGAACTTGTTTGAAAAATGATTGCCCATGTAATTATAAGTAAATAATTTCCAGAATAGTATTAATGATTATAATATAATATATATCCAGTACATATTGATTTTATACTATTCCATATCATTTGGAGATAAAAACGAAAAGCACTGTTCATGGAGACCGTAGGCCGTACGTACGCATGAACGCTACTTTCATTTTTATTGTCATATTAATGGAATTAAAAATAAATGATATATATATATGTATATATATATATATATTATAATTACAGTATAATATATATGTTCTATAGGTCACATATTTTCATTAATTTCATTCTTTATACATTCCAGGTATTGCATGTACGAGTCACATCACTTGAGGGGGCGGTAGTCCACACTTCCTCATATGAAATTATCGCATTTACAAAAAATGAAAAGAATAAAGGTATGCTTTAAATATAAAATACAGAAGCATATAGTAAACATAAATACCATTTATATCATATATAAAATACATTGACATCATAATGGCGACTTTTAAAGGTGTTAAAAAATATTGAACAATCATCGTTTCGTGAAGCAGAAAATCGCCAACCAGAGAAACAGAATGTTCTTTAACCATTAGACGAAGGTGTGTGTAAGTGGAGATAGAATATTTCTTATAAAAACATCCTAGTATATTGAAGATACTGGATTTGTTACAAAAGAAACGAATAAAATTTTTTTATGGGGTTGGAGAAGCAAAATAAAACAAAAGGACACAAGTGAAGACATTACCTTAAAATCGGGTAACTCCCTTTGGTTTGAGTTCAAAGGCTTCCTTGGGAAGACTTCTTCCCAAATTGAGGATTAAAAGAGTTAGAGAGGGATTTGGAGAGACAAAATGGCCAGGGTTTGTCCGATACAATGGCTTTGGAAGTGTGGGTAAGGAGGTAGAGGTGGGGGCCTTTTAAAATCGGAAAGGAGGGGCACTCTTGGAAAGTAAAGAAATGTTACTTTATTTTAGAATGAGTTTCAGATTTTAATGGTCCCAAATTGATTTGTTTCGAGGATAAGGTGATAAGGGTTCTAAATCCACCCAAACAATAGGTTTTGGACAAGTTTATGTCTTAGATGATACATTATCTTTCAAATTTATTTAAATCGTTAAATAATGAGGTCATCGCTGCATCATCATGATGTCATAAATAATTTAATTTATTTAATTTATAAAAATTATAAAAAACTATCATGATGTAGGAAATCGTTTTATATTTACAATTACTATTTATAGTCAAAAATATGATTTGTATAACCCAATGTAAAAATTGTTTTAGTAAAACATCTCATGTTTGTGTCATTTTTACTTTAACATTAAATAAAAATGTATTTATGTGATTTTCCAAAAAAAGTGGCTAAATGGGGTCCCCAAGTTGACCCATGGATTTTCTTGGTCGGCCATGACACATCCAATGAGGGTAGGACATGTTTCTAGGTCATTTGATTTTATTAAAACATTATTCTTACCTTAAACTACACTAATTACCTCTAATTGCGATTAAAAACTTAATAAGTTACTATTCACCAAAACATTATTCTAATCCCATTGAACAACATTTTACTTCTTAATGAAAACCATGTATGTCGGATTATTGAAATTCAAAACACAATGATGTAAACATTTCATTTAAATGGAAAATAAATTTTTATAAGTACCACTTTGTGGTTTCACTATTCAACAAAAATTGAAGTTTTCCAGAAAATTACCAAAAATTCACCTTAAGATATATTTGATATTCAAAATTAAAAAATGATTTCTATTTTAAAAAATTCAAAGCATATTAGTTTCATTAATTAATTTAATAATTAATTCCCGCTCTCATAGCAAATAGCGTGTTTTTATGAAACAATAAGTATCAAAAGATTGGCACTAGTTTAAGTCCAATTTCAAAGTGAAATTAATTCCAACGACCACTATTTTATTAAATGGTAAAAATAAATTCTAATTTCACTTTAAAACCAATTAAAAAGATAATCTAATCATATAAATAAATTTGATTAAAAAGAGGTTTTGAATTAAAATAAAACATTTTTCACTATTCATTAAAAATTGAACCTTTTCGGAAAAATACCAAAAATTTACACAAAGTAAATTTTGATGTCCCTATTCTAAAGAAAAATTTTATTTTGTCAAATATAACACATACAATTGTCAAAAAGTGTATTTAAAAGCAGTTCGCCATCAAAAGGCGGTTAATCGACCTTTTAAATAATATTAGAATGTTTACACTTAAAATTGGATTCATTCGCATTTTTAATCCTCTAACATTTATTGTAAAAAGTACAAATATTTTATAAACATATATAATCATTTTGTAGTTAGTTCTGTTCATTCCCACCACTATAACAGCTAGGCGTTAACTACTATTTAAAATAAATATAAAAATGTGATATTCTTTATTTACCTGGGGAGTTACAATTTTTCTCCATGGTTTATGTTTTTTATCTCATACATCTATTCCACCATGCATGACTATTAATTTTAAATTACAAATAATATTTTCAGGAAATATATAAAAATACTGTTTTACCATGCTCTTTTTAATAATATATTTCCATAGTGATAATGTTTTTCCACAAGATTATTATTTAATTATTGATGAAATACTAATGAGTTTTTCCCTTACTGAGCATTTGATTCAACCCCTTTTTTATATTTCATTTTTCCATGATATAAAGATGAATATAACATATAAGATGCATAAAATGGGTATATATTTGTTTTTTAGGGTTAAATTTTCACATGTATTGTGAAATAAGTTTGTTTTAAAGCTACTACACAAAGACACATAAATTTTTATTTTTGATATTTTTGAAATTATTGTGGAATATATTTTTCATATTTTAGGATTGATATAAAATATATGGATGTCTTTCTTTAGTCACATCAGTTGGTTTACATGTGGTTTGAAATGTGTTACATCCTAGATCATATTAATATGAATAGTAACTGAATTGGTGGAACTCTATGACCTTAGGGGAACCTAATTATATGCTATAGGATGCAAACTAGTATCATGGTTCTAAGGATATATAATGAGGTGATTATAAACATTGTATCAGAGAACATAATAATAATAAAATTATAAAGAATCATATATATCAGAGTATACTGAAATATTAATAAATATTATAATGTTATATAAAATTAAATGTTCCATATAAGAAGGCAGACAAGCATACTATTTGACCACCCACTTGTCCAATCACTGTATTAAAAATATTAAAAAAATTAAAAAGAAAATACTACAATATAACTCCTAGCCATTTCACATCCCAATCCAAATATTCCAATATAAGTTATTCTACTCAATATTTAAATAATTGGGAATTGAACCAACTTGACCTAATAACAAGTGAAAGATTCAAGGGTGTCCAGCATTAATTGTTTCCCAAACATGGTGTGATTACTGGACTCAATAAGTTACCAGCAACATGGTCATGTATATGTGAAAAATAATGTGGCATGTAAATTTGAAAATCTCTAAATTATAGATAAATAACTATTGAAAATTCATAAACTAAGAAAATACTATTTTACTCATATCTGTGGGCTTGAATGACTATACCAACTTTGACCGGTGTCAAAATTTCATTGATCATAGAACAATTTTTCTAAAAACCATGATAACACATCAAGTTTATTTTACCATATAATACATATAATGAACTAGGGACCACATTCTATTTTCTAAACATGATAATTGTTTGTGGCTACCTATTTTTTGGTATTAAAAACAGAGTATTTCTAAATAAAATTATTCAATGATCCGGACTACTATTCCACAGTATCTAAAAAAGAATCAACATTACAAAATAAGGCCCTAGAGTCTTTAAAAGAAAGAAAATTACATGAAATAAATCCTCTATAGGGTTTTCCCCACCCAACGAATACAACTTAGGCCATCAAATTCTTGGAAATGGAAATAATGGATTCTTATACCACAATATAAAGTTTTTCTAACTCCAAATCCATTTTATCCCTAGGAAAATTATTAAAAACCTCCTCCAAGTGGGCTTCCACAACCTCTGCGAGGGAACATTTTATTGAAATACTCATATCAGTGTATTTATGACTTCCCATATTCGTGTTTTATATTTCATACAATATCAAATGTTCCATGGAAATACTCCAACTCATAAAAAACCCACCCTTATGTAATATAATACAAACCATTATAAATAAAATAACAGGGGTTGGACAAATGCCTAAACTCACCATTGCTATCTAGAACCCATCACACTCATTTATGTTCAATCTTATAGAGAACTTATTGTCGTCCGCAAATTCACCACATGTAATGGTACAATACATGGGTTCTTACGTGTTAGTTGTGTATGAGGAAAAAACCCATATCTTAGAGGGAATCCCTCTCTTAAAAAATACATAAAAAATCCTCTAAGGATACATAGTGTATGTTCCATCACTAAAGATAAATGGAAATGTCTCATCAACCATCTAAAGTCCCAAACATGTCCACGGCTATTCTGATATACTAACCAATTCACATCCTACCTATAGTCCAGCCACCTATGATAACATATGTGAAGGGTCCTCTCATGGCCTTATAGGGTAATGTATTTCTTGTCATCTTAGATACTCTATTAGTGGTAACTAATGCTCTATAGGTATAGAACACCATGGAATCACCATTTCAATATAGCCCAAGAAAACCCTTCAATGTGGACTATAAATCAAGGGAAACCATATAAATCATAGGATTGGCCATTGTCGACCAAGACCAAGAAGTATTTCCACTAATATCAATGTGTCCATGGAACTATTCTAGTTCATATAAGGAATAACATTACTTTTAATCATTAAATCTAAATTAAAATCTTATTTATTAAATTTAAGTGGGTTAACACCTCTATTGGAATGAGTATACATCATACGCATAAGAACTATTATTAACCAAACCATAGGGAAAGTACCAAGGATCGTATACCTATTTTCAATGATCTACCATTATTTAAGATGTCATATAATCTATAATGAGGATCATGATGCTCATCCAGCCACTAACCAAATACTAAATCATCACCCAACCTCGTACCTCTCAAGAAATAAAAACAATTGGTTGAAATATTTTTATTTATATTAAAAATATGTTTTATCAACTTATAAATGGTAAAAAACCACCAAAAATCTCATCACACTTCTACAATTACCAAATAAAAATGATATGTTTTTAAAGCACACTGAAAATTATAGTATGTTTAATTCCAAACATGTTTCATGGATAAATTTTTTTCATTTATTTAATATAGTGATAAGAAATAATAATAATCATTCGAATGAAATATCTCCCTTAAATAAAATTTGACAATATGCAGATGTTGTGTTGGGACATCACATAAATAGACTACATGAGTTTTCATTTGAGCATTATTAGATTTCAATAATTCCCAAAAGAATAAACTAAAATCCAAAAACTAAAGAGGAATAAATTATAAGGAAAGAAAATTAGAGAACCATTATCATTTAATAAATTAAAATATGTACCTTAAATAACTGTAAACATTTTGAAACCCAACAAAAATAATGGTTTGAGATGGAAGAGGAAGGGTGTTTACCCGCTATTCTTATGTTAAAAATCCATGAGAGTAGAGGGTGTAGTCCCTATTAAACATGAGGGGGTATGGGATTCCCCACCCCCAAAATAAACCCACTAGATATTTGGTACTAATCCATCACCTAGCCAGTTTGAATATAGTAAAAACAAGCCTAATTTCATCCCATATAATATCCAATCTTTCCTGTGACTCTCTCACTAAAGTATACCAGGAATTAAAACCCTTGTATTAGACCTATTTCATTTAGAAAATATTTTTTTCGGAAACTCAAAAAATTTGATTCAATAATAAATCTCAAATAAAAAATAAATCCTCCAACAATTGAAAATTAAATACCCATTTAAAATTTGGATACATATACTAATGTGGTTTCTTATAAACTCCAGTAATTAATAAATATCATCCAAAATAAGCCTCATCTATCATCAAGAACCATCACTTTACCAACTATGGTCATAAATTAAATGAAGATGTCTACATCTCATTCCCAATTTCTTATAATGATTCCTGATTTTAAATCTAAACAAAGGTGTATTTCTCCCAAAAAAAACTCACTCCATTCATTAAATCCATCTTCAATATAATGAGAAAGTGCTTAATTGTTCTCATCCATCCTACAACATGATTGGTTTCCTCATCCAAATATAACATATACTACTGTTCCCATCACCACATGTATTATCTTATATTGTCAATTCCAAATCATGGTGATCCCTGCTATCAAAATTTTATAATATAGAATGATTCTAAAAATATAATGATGTGTCTAGTAGGGTTCCCCACACACTGCACAAGATCATATACAAGAAACCAATCAAATGATGGTAAAAAACCTAATACCTAATTTCTAACAAAAACTAAAAGGCTCATCATCCATGATTAATCCAAGACACAATAACCTTTCCTTTAAGATATCTAGAAGAATATAAAACTTCACTTCTATGTCTCAAATGATCCATTTATCATGATTTTCATTTATCTATATCCAATTATACCCAAAAAACAACTACATCATCGACTAACCCACATCAAGACCACTAAACCTCAACCATTGATGCCTGACATAAAAGACTAAATGGTGATACATCAATTACCAAAGGAAACTCAAGATCATCAAAATAATCCCACTGATGTTCCAACCAAACCACCAGTGTAATTTGATGGTGGATTCATAATTCAAAAAAATGCATTCATGGTTAAAAAATATCCTTGATGCATCACCATCCAAATTCAAGATGAAATCATATTTACTTTGTACAATTCTTGTTAAAAAATCTCTTGATCTATATAATATCATATAAAAGCATCAAATTAAGGTTTTCCATTAAAATATATAAAATTAGGGCCATACACATATTGATATCCAAAGACACTTTGAACAACCCTTGTCCAGTATCATTCATCCACTAACCCTCTCATACTAGGTTTATATTCCATTGATAAATATGATATTCCCTTCCATTTTTGTATATACATCCTCACATTAATAAACTAATATTTTAATGAACATGGCCCATTAGGTATATCTCTATTGATAAAATGATTGGATGACACCATTTCACTAAAACTCAATCACTGAATCAAAACATCAATTTACAACAATTTCCCAACACATGGGATCCCCACCTATAATTTTCACAGAATTATAATATAACTAAGGTGTAAACACTTACAAACTAATGAGGCACTCCAAACTATATGGTTCAATTTATACTACCCCTTGATTTCAATGTTAAAATGTTCAACTACAAAAACAATATTATAAGATCCCAATATTGACAATACATACACCCTGGTTCAAATTTTTGTTAAAAAATCAGTTTGTAAGGGTCAATGAATTTTATAGGTATTATGATAGTTCTATAAGATTTACTAGGGGTCAAATATGTGAAATTATGGAAACGACGATTAATTGTAAAATTTTCATGTTTGGATCATAGTTAGTTTAATCTTGTGTAACAAATGTGTATGGTGGAGTGCCTCATATAGAGCTGAGGAAATTTTCCTTACACTAATTGAAAAATTACAGGGGATTCCCAGAATCTTGTGAATCCTTGACCCATTATAAAAGAAAGAGCCATATAGTATATTCATTGTTCATCTAAACCATGATAATTTCACAACCTGATCATATAGGCTGGTCCCCAATTTGATAAAGGGAGATGGATGGATGGTTAATCAATTCAAAAATTATTTGGCCAAACTATACTCCTTTTAAGACACGCGTAAATGATCAATATCCCATGGTCTTTAAGTTGAAACCCTTTATTTTCTCCCCCATTAATTCGTTAATAAAAAGGATTATTTACCTGTAGCAGTATCCTCTTCCATAGGATTCTCATTCAATCAAGAGATGTTTATAGTGTCCTCTAGTGAAAATTAGTGCTTTAAGTAAGTATTCATCTTCATTTCATCCTAATTTATAATAGATACTTAATTTGTTGTTTCTTTTCTACATATACGCTATCGGACATTGTTTTATCTTTTAAAAAACATAGGGCATTACATACTTGGATATCATTACAAATCAAAGGGTTGGAATGATTTGGTTGTATCATAATGTTATTATTCCACATTATTATGTTTTGTTATAGTTTATTATGATTCTATGTTTTAATAAAATGCTATATTTTTATGTTATATGCCTCTCATTATGATCAATGGACCATATTTATTATTTCACACCCTTATAAAGTGGTACATTTTTTTTCATTAGTGATTACAAGTTATTCTATTAAGAATTATGGGGAACTCGAATTTTTCTAGGTTCCATTTAATAATATATTTATCCCATGATTTTATTTTACAACATTCTTATGATCTTATAGTTGATGATTTGTGAAGAGTTTTTTCATTTACTAAAATGTTTATCCCACACCTTTATTATTTTTTTGTTCCCCATGTTATGAAGATGAGTATAACTGACGAAAATTACTGAAGGGGTATATGTGTGGTTATATTATTGGAAAAGGTTAACAAATATTTTTAAATGAGTTTATTTTATATATAATCCACAAAGAAAATAAAACATCAGTCTTTCATATTTTTTATATGTAATGTTCAATATATGAAAATGATATAAAACATATACATGTTTATTTGTTTCAACTTAGTTAATATCTAATATAGTATTTAATTTTTATGTTTTTAGGACCAGTCTCAATATTGTGGGACTATGGTGTCTCAGCTTCATCTATTCATCCTTAAAAGAATGACACCATTAATTATTTTACTATAGTATAATAAGGAACATCTAATGAGATAATGAAAAGATTTTAAAAGAATATAAAACCTATAAACATTTGAGAAATGATTAGTATGTTTTAAGAGTAATACTTAGTTTGGAACGAGGTTTGGTTTAAGAAAAGATAATGTATATAGAACATTGGAAAGGAGATAATTCCATGTGTAGGAATTTTTTCATTAGAGTGTTTAAGGCATGAAAATATACATGGTTGATAGGGGAAGACTTAATAATATGATGTGATAAAAAAAGATTTCTACCATGTATAGTGGGTAGAACCATGATATATTTCCATGAAATTGTTTTCTATTATATTATAGACTTCAAGAGAAGATGATGAAAGATCATTTACTGTACGTGGTGTGATACTATTAAAATTCTAATTTTTTATAGTTTTATTTGACATGAGTATAATGTTGTTCCCTTTATTAGTATTATTAATGAAGGATAGAGGATTAAAATTGGAGTCTATATAGGCAACATCAACCATTGAAATGTATTTATAAAAGGGACATACGGGTATTAAAAAGTGTTGAGGATTATCTATAGTATTCAAAAGTTAACAAAATATCAGGATTTCATCATAGTAAATATTAATAGATTTTATGTAATCACTTACATGGAATATCTTAACAACATTTGATTGTGAATCAAAATTTATATGAATGTAGTTTATTTTATTTATATTTTAGGAAATAATTATTCTTTTCAAGGGGAATGAGAGTAAAAGGCTGGTCATTCGAGGCCTACTCATTGATAGATTCGTAAAGACTAATTGAAAGATAGGAATTGTTATTTTATATAAAAATTAAGAGATAAAGCAGTGATTATTCCCACATATTCCTAATAAAAGTGCATGATTTTTTCTAAAGGAATTATTAGGTATATATCTTGAGAGGGAGGTCAAGGTTACTATCATCTTTTTCCTGGGTACCAAGTACATATGAATAACATTTTATTAGTTGAAACCAACTAAGTTAAGAGACATGAAGTCACATCTTGGTGGTATGTTTGAAAAATTAATTATTATATATAGAACTTATAAATGAAGTGATATGGTTATATTCACCATAAAGGGTGATAATATCATTTAATTATGTTTATATTACAAGAGGATGAATGATAATACAATCATGTATCAATAATCAATGGTACATTAATATTTATATTGGATCATGTGATTTATAGGTGAAATAGAATCACCTACATAGAATAGACAACATGTATTCTTAGTATTTATTTTTCGATAATGGTTTTATCACATAAAGAAAAAATATTTAAAAGAAAAAACATTGATTAATTTACTAGTTAAATAAACTATAATCTGAAAAGGATGATTGACACATGTAATTTATAATTAAATTTTTAATAGATATGGAATTACCTCAATTTTTAATTTCCTCTTTATTAATGATTTAGTTGAGTAGATCTTAGTATACCATAATTTCACGATGATATCCAAATGTATAATCCCTATAATAGAAATCCAAACATTCCTCATTTTCAATAAACACCACATTAGAATCACTAACTGTAGAAACAACCAATCCAAATTTCATAAATTGTTCTTGTTTGATCATAGAAGAATTATTTTTAAAGGATGAACAACTCATGATGTACTCTCAATGACTTGAGAGATGAGAAATAAATATCACATTATAGATATCTATATCTATATCTATGACATGATTGATTCTCTAAATATATATATTTCACTCCAAGAGTCTTTACCTGTATTCATATAAATTGATATTTTTTATGTATGGATTAGGATTGGAAAATTGAACACAATCCCTCTTCAAAAATTATAATTCATAGTTGAACCAATGTATAATATAACTATTAATTTTATTATTAATAACTAGAAATTCACAACACATTAATTATATATATAAATATCATTTATACAATTTATAATAAGTCCATTAAACATCATCCTCATTCCCTAGTTGTAATATAATTATTAATGGATAATGATTATTTATATAATATATAAATATCAAGGCATTATTAATTGGAAAATTTAATAAAAATTTCATTCATCAATCCTTGTAAATAAATATTCAATGTAATTTAGTTTACACATTTTGATGAATAACTTTTGATTAAATACTAGTTATCAACTAAACCTAAATATAAATTATTTATTATAATATGTTAAATGATACACTTGTGTTTATCTAAGTCTACAGATATACTTATCCAATAACCATCTTGGAAAATTTATTACTAGTATTTGGAATAAGCACCCATATTCATTGGTTTCCATATAAAAACATTCCAAGACACCCTTAGAAATGTATTTTAATGTCATTATGGAAACCAAAATCTAATGAAAACTTACATTTATATAATATCCATTTATCATGATATCTCAAATCCAGAAATGTTCATGCTACTACCCTTAACCTATGTGATTAAATTCCCTTTCATTGAATTTCCCAAAATTAACTCAAACATATAAGACCATGTACATGGTTTATCTAGGTATATCAACTCCATAAAAGTATATGAGATATCAAATTCTATTAAACTATAGAAGGGATAAATACTTTCTTGAATTATCAATTAATACATTATCACTCAAGACACACCTAACATATCAAACCTCTCGGTAATCATATGTCACCATGGTTTTCATCAATAAATAAATTTACATGAGTAATGACGTCAATTAATGGTATTTTTAATGTATAAGGATTAATAAACAAATTTTATGATAGGAAAAAAATGATAGAAGAAAAGTTTATATTTCATATTCGTCGTTCTGTTCTGATATCCTCTTTTATTGGAGATCTCCAAGGGTGAAAACCATGATAATGGGTCTAATTATGTTATAATCCCCCGAACCCTGATACCATATATCATCAATTTATCATCAGAAATCACCATCCAATCATTTAACACTACTATAGAGTAATGTTTTGGCACCTATTTGTTCTTATCATCGAGGGTAAATTCCATGACCTTTTATGGTGACATATATTCATATGAAATTTCCACATGAAAATGTCATGTAGAGGAATAATTTTGATTTGAAAATATTCTTCATTAATAATAAAAATATATAATAAAGTACTAAGGATGTCCTATTTAGTGAACCAAATCCGATATGATACCACTATCACTAGATCCATCAAAAAAAATTATTTCAATCCAAAAGCCTTAAAATGTTACTCTAGCCTCAACTAATAATTTTCATTTTTCAAGGGGTTTGGAACATTTTCCTCCATTGATTCTCTGCCCACTATAGGTTTAACTAATTAATAAATATCCCTTAGGAGATTAAATTTATTAATTATTTTATTTTTCATTGATGTGACCTTGGATCATTGTTAATGGACACCACTACAGTTTTATTTATGTAAATTTCACATTATCTTGAATTTTAAAAACTAAATAATTTTTTTGGATATATTTTCAAATATAATATGATTCCATGATTGAATTGGAGGCCTCAAATTAAATAGACTCAACTTTTTTATTGAATAAATTATTTTTCATTAAACTCTTCTATCTCATAGTACGACATTTGAGAGAAAATACATATCTAGAAAATTGAATTACACCATAATAGTATATCTAAAAACTATAATATGTACCAAATATGATTACTAGATATTTATATTCTCCATACATAGTGAGCATCTACTTATTTCCCCATAGATACTTCAGAATAGACAACAAATTATTTCAATAAGGTTCACCTAGATATACTTGATATCTTCCTACCATGATCAATGTATATGAAATATCAAACCTCATATATAATACGGAACACATGGTATATCCAATCATAAAAGAATAAGTGATCTTACTCATCCTATCCCTTTTCTCCATTGTCTCTGGTCAAATTTATAAGAGATATGTATATAATGTGATTGTAGATAAAATACTCTTAATAATGTTATATACATAATATCAATAGTAAAAAGATAGATTATATACATTGACGTAGTATAATAATCCTCATAGAACTATATTACTTGATCTTGATCCCTATTATGTAGGCTGCTTCACCTAATTCCTTCATTGATAATCACATTCTCAATCACAACCTATAATATTTTACAGCTAATATCACATTTCCAATTAGTAATATGTCGTCAAAATATAATATAATGAAACAAATGGCTCAAATTTTTAAACACATGTATCAAATAAGTTTTTAGTGAAACCATATTATTTTATGGATTTGTCAAACAAAATGTTTCCTAGCCATGATGATTAACCTAATCTATAAAAGGATCTATACAAATATCACACATTTTTATCATATCTTGGAGCAACATACCCTTCTTATTTAATCATATATGCATCCTTTAGAATGATACTTTTAAGGAAAGAAGTTTTGAAACCGATATACCAAATCTCATAGTCATTGAAGGACTAAATGGACTAAAAAAATTAATAGATTTAATCCTAGATACTGGAGAGACTTTTTTATCATAATCAATTCCATGATGATGTCAAAAACCATTATCCTCTATCAATGCTTTATCTGTATGCACTTTAGCTTTAATTTCTAGTTGCACTTGAAAACTAATTTACCCCTAATGGGATTTTCATAAACTATAAGATTGATCTGAACCAAATATTTTATTTGTTAAAAAAATACATCACCAAATTTATCACGTCATTCCATATTGTAACTTCTAATCTATATACTATCATTTTATAGGTTAGAATTTTATTTTTATCGAACAATAGAGAGTCACCATCATCACTCACTAGTAAAACACATTCTTCTAGTTATCTTACCGCTAAAGTACTCCTATATAGTAATCTTAATTCACGAAAAACTTATTACTTGGGGACCTAGGAAATATCTTCATATACCACCCCTCATTCATCATGAGCATCAACCTCATCAAATACAATCATTCTCCAACAATCATCATTGAGGATGTGCTCCCTATGAAGAAAGATACAACTTCTTATGAATGTGACTAAGTTTCATAAAAGCAGATTATATATATTATCCTATTTATTCATTAGTATACCCCATAATGATATACATTATGAATTAGGGTTATTATTTTGTTAATCAGTGATCCATAAAAAATATATCACAACCCCATCTGTGACTCTATGAAAAAATATTTTTTCCACTCCATTACATCAATAGAATACATGTATTTATTAATTTGATACACAGTTTAGTAAGTATGATGTAATATTTAATTCATACCTCTAAACTAGTAATGGTAGGATTATATGACTCTTTAATGACCATACTAGTAAAAATAACAAAATATTACTCATATCACTGGCACTATAATACTATGGTGTATAACGTAGAGTGAGTTGAAAAAAATCCCATACTCTGATATATAATTAATAAAATATTTATTTAGATATTCACTATCTAGATTTGATCAAGGACTCATTATCTTCTTAAATGGATGATTCTCAATACCATTACTGAATTCTTTTAAATTTCAATGGTTTTTTATATATACTCCTTAACTGTATAAAACCAAATCAATATAGTATATTGATACTGATAGTAATGTTTGGGAATCCACCTCTATCTTTTATATATATTGGTCGATACTTTTCAATGAGCACAAAATATAAAATATCTATGGACAAGTCACCTATACCATAAAATAGTGATTTATTCATATTTCCCTATAAATGAGAATGAAAAATATAATTTTTTAAGCTCAGAAGAATATAAATTATCATCTTGATATATGTATTTCAAACACATCTTATTTAAATGACAAGAATGTTGATTCTGCAATTACGTGTTATACTTCATGTGTGTATTTTATTCATTATCTATATAAAATATTTGGATTTCTATATTTAATATATAGATACTATTATAATACTATACCATTCTATAACATGTTTTATCATTATAAAAGTAGGAATGTTTAATTCCCAAGATATCTAAACATGAAATAGATATGATGTTTTTGGTAAGACAGGGAACATAATAAAAAATCATTTAAACCAAAATTAATCCCCTTTGAAACATGAGATGATAGTTTCTAATTTCTAGTGAATGAATCCTCCCTCCATTAGTTTTTTATTGATCCACCTCACATCTGAAAACATTTTGAAATCAATTTCGTTCCTATATTTGGATACAATTTCGAACACTACATTTTATAAATAATCGGACACTTTTTGATATTAAATGATTATATTTGATAAAAAAATTAAATTGATTATCCCCCTTCCTTCATTGTATGAGTGAAATTAGTCTTCAGGTGGATATTTTAGCAACATAAAAAATAAAGTGAATCATGTTACTTCCCTTCTTATTAAATTTTCATCTTCTTTAAAAATATGTTTATGTAGATTCTTAAACTTGGTATGATTATTTGGTACCTTTGACTTGTTTATCCTCTTCTTATAAACTCTTAGGACAATGGGTTTTCACTCCCCATGTCTTTATAAACAACGATAATAGGAGTAAGAAGTTAAGAATGTGTCTTACAGATATTGATCACAATATAATTCACAATAAAACTGGAGAAGTTTTCCGGTAATGAAGATTGAATGAGATCATTGTACATATTATTATAGATTTTAAATCCCATGATAATATAATAATTTCATATATATAATCATCTTGACTACATTATGACTTGATGAAACCAAATACCAAATCATTCCCATGAATAATTCATTGGATATCTCATATCGCTCTATTATATCCCTCTCATAATAAATAATAAGATGATAATAAATGATTTTATATGTATCCATGTACTCATATTGGCATAGAATATCACTATAAATGAAGGATTATATGAATTACTAAAAAAGAATTGTATAATTAACCTTATTTTGGTAGTGTGATACCTCTTCTTCACTAACCTCTTCGACATGTGACTCCGGAAATTGGGTTTCAAACATGTATAATTTCAATTTTTGTTTCAAAATAACATGTCATCACTTATACAACACTTGAAAAATAATTATACTGAAAAGGTTATGTTTATATACTATGTTTCAAACTGATATAGATGTAGTCATTGGAATTTTAATTAATATAATCTAATAGTAGATATATGTTATATAATTTTATTGCAAAAATAGATTAAATAATACAAATTCTTCTAATATCCACCTATTTTTTTGAAACATAAAAATCCTCAAAATTAAACACAAAATATCCTATTTTATATATATTTTACTATAAATAATACATATTACCTTTAATATAACCCATACATAGTCTTTAAAAGTTATTTGATGGATTTTTGTTTATGGAAAATTAAAAATGAATTATCTGGATGTTCCATGATCAATTGATTAGACTCCCCAATCATGAAATACTTGTTATGTATTTCATAAAAACATGACACTCAGTTATACTGATTTTATCTTAGAATTTTAAAACTTGATGTGAATCATGTTATGTAGACCTACAATATTAAGCTAAATGATCCAATATAAATGAAAGAAAAAAATATGGTTGGTCAATTAGTTTAAACTATGAGGCTGATTCAAAAATAAAGAGTGTATGTCTATACTGGGATAATAAATTGGTTGATATATTTTTATATTTTTGTGTCAAATAACATTTTTATATTATCCCATACCTTGTTAATATTAAAGAAGATTTTAAAAATTCGATTAACTTTTCTAATAAATATTCATGCATAATCTAGTTATATTATATTCTATATTGTATTCATGTAAATTCAATTACTAACTAATCACACAGCATCCAAAAACATAAATAATTAACCTTTCAAATGATATAAATTAAACATATGTGGCATGATCATGAGATTTTATAATGGTAGTTTTATCTAGGAGATGATAAACTAAAATTGTATCCTATGGAAAAACAACATTAATCATAACATGGTTCAAGTTGTAGTATTCCACCTCTATTCCTATGTATTTATTTTATTATTTTCCCCTCGACTCCCCAACCAAAAATAACTAATCATTCTTGGGACAATTACACATACATATTATTTTTCTCACTCAGTAGTAAGGGGGTCTAATGGATTTGATAGAAGTGTTTTGCATAAATGAAACATCATACACATTGAATTTAACATGATAAAAAGGTAAGGATGACATGAAGAAAATAAATATTATTTTAATAATATTAAATTTAAATAATAATATAAGAAACATAGGGATGGTATAATATAGTGATCATCCATAAAATATGAAATGGTTATAAATCAACATTATAAATATCAATCACAACTATGCATTAAGTAATTATAAAACAACACCAAAAAATAATCAAATTAATTAATTTTATATTAATTATATCCAATAATCCATAACTCACCATCATTAATAATTTAAATCCAAATTATTTCCATTTACAATTAATGATGTACACAAGTGTACGTGGAGGAAAAGGTGCGTGTTAATCCATAACATTGATAGGTAAATCGATTCAATATATAATTATAAATCCAATGAAATATAATTTACTATAAAATAAATTATATGTGAAACATATGTGAATAGGATTAATTATATATTTAATTATCACCTTTTGTATAAAATTTGAAAAATTGTCTGTAGCAGACTACATGACATGTACATGGTTACATAGTATGCATATTCTTCAACTCATATTTGTAACGTGTGCCGAAGAAATTGTTATGTTTCATACCATTTATGTGTTCAAGGTAGTTGGAGTGTGTTTTGGTAGACTCACACCAAATTTCATTCACCATGTCATGATTCCAATACACAACACACTAGGACTCCCCATTTTCTCAGCTGCGAGAAGATGAGTGTTACATGTTGGGTACAGTGGTGACCCAACATGTTAATCCTTAAACTATTTTCCCACCAATATAGATCAATATTTCAATATTCATTTTTTGGATATTAGATGTGATTTCATTTGATCTATCAAGTATTATCATGATATAAAAACAAGAAACAACGGTACACAATGTGTAGTTATGAGGTAAACAATATTTAGTATTGTAATGTATATTCAGAACCTTTTGAACATCAATTTGGTGTATTCATATGTTAAATCATTTAATAATTAGTTTTTTTTGTATATCAGTGAGAATGATAAATATTAACAAAAAAATATGTTTGAAAATTTAGAATGAATCAATTTAGAGTAAATGAAATTGAAATCAAAAGAAAATAATCAATGAATTAAAAATAATTATTAATTAAACATGAGAGAGATCTGATAGTAAATTATTCTTCCAAGATCATTGGGAGTGTAATGCCCCTAGCCATTGAAGCCAAGTGATAGTGAATTTTTTATATTTATTAGAATTATTAAATTTAATAAAACATTAAGGGACAAAAGAGTTTTGCATTTTTGGAATGAAATATAACATACATGATACCCATAATACATTTGTAAAATAAAATAAATCATGGCAAATCATAAAATCAAAAGAACTTTTTTCTGGGAAATATCATTAATTAATTTATACTTTACATCCTGGGAAAAGAAAAATAATAATAAGGGTGGTCTATAATGCTCATTAATGATAATTACAAAAGAAGAAATAATTATTCAAAAATAAAAATAATCATAGGAACGTAGATAGATGAGAACACATTCCATAGAAACAAATTGATAAGGAATATTGAATACGGTGAGGTAAATAATTGAAATGCATTCCATTTAATCAATAAAATATTAATTAAATGACTAAATATATATTTAAAATAAGAAATATTAGTGATAATATTAATAAATAACATCCAAATAGTGTATATACTGAATTATTAGGTTTAATATTTCCCAAGAACATGATACCCTTGTTGTTAGGATTTATTCTCAAGACTGTTTAAGAAATTATGATTTTTCTAGATGATTCATCTCATGATAATGTAGATTCATTATTGGGATTGAATTAAGCTATACCCAACCCATTTTTATTTCCTTAAATATTATTTAACCCATTTTCTATAATTTCTAAAAAAATTATTCCTATATTTAATAATCAATTAAATTAATGAACATTAGTCCTTATCAAATATCTATATTGAATAAAATATACATATTTTTCAATAATCGCTAAATTAATAATACAACTATCGATGTGTAAACCATAGGAAAAAAATAATATTTTGTTTAAACAATAATAATATCTATTCTATGAGATCATGGATATGTAACATACAAGAAAATAATCATAAGAAAGTGATTATATCAATAGTAGGTTGATAATCACAAAAAGGTAACATTGTAATGATAACTTTTACCACATGGTATTTTTAAAGTCAAAACCCATTGGATAAAAATATTAAAGGTAAAAAAAATATATAAAATTAATATAAAAGGAATGATCGTATAATATATCAAATTTATACGTAGATACACCACATAAAACAACTATGTAATTAAAATTAAATGTATCTCATAGATGTAAAAGGTTAGTTGACAATCCATTATGTTGAGATTGACGGGTCACACATGTATTTATATTCAGGAATAATAACAATATCTAAAATATTTACTTTTTTAAGATCCTTTGTCATGTTTACTATTAATTTTACCTCACTAATTATAATTTTTTATAAAACTACATAAACAATCATTTTTACATAATGTTTTTTGGACGAAATTCAATTCCTGTTTTAAAAATGACATTTGTAGGTTGAATATGGTCAATGAGGGCATTATATAAACATATCCATAATAATAATCATGAAATAATTATAACATTTATACATAAATTATAATATTAAATCTAATCATTAAAAATGGATAATAAAATTGAACCAATGTAACAATCATTGATACCAAATGTCGTACATACTCATAAGTAACACTGTTATTTTTTATGAACATTATTAAATGAAGGTATGTAACATTATATCATTCCAGAATGATAATAATATCATCAATAATATTTTATTTATTCATATATATTTATATATATAGTTAATTTTTATTCAAATGGAATCACAGCGCATCAAGGAGGTGATAGTCCATATATCCACGAACGACGTTGTAACTTTTTATTGTGTGAAAAAGATAATAATGAAAATGATATAAATTATTACCAAAAAGGTAAATATGAAATTAATATCAAATCTATTTAAATTATTTCACATAAATTTAATTTAAAAATTTCTTTATATATTTCTACTGTGTGGATGAATTAGATATCTTTGAGGTGGCGGTAGTCCACACATCCACAAACAATGTTACGTATTCTAACAAAATGGAATGAATAAAGACGTATTATTTAAAAAAATATAGAAGAATAATGAAATTAAAAATATCATATATATAATATATATCATATATAAATATTTGTTCCATAATAATTCTCAACCATGAAAGGTGGTAATATAAAAAAGTATGACATCGTTTCATGAACCAGTAGTTCATGGGATAGATGCATATTATGTTTATTTCCCATTTGATTAAAGTGTGTGTATGCGCAGGTATAAATAATAATATAAAAAAAATATATTTATATTTTTCAAAATCATTTTATTATTTATTAAAGTGAAAATAATATTTTTGAGGTTGGATAATGTAAATTAATAAGAAGAACAAGAGGAAGGATGTTACATATTTATTGAGATACTCTTCTTTGTTTGCACCAAAGGGATTACATGGATAAAATTATACCCAAAAGAGGATTCTAAAATAAGGAAAGTAATTTTTGGCAACTTTTTTATAATATTTTGGATAATAAAATTTGATTTAGAGTTTGAGATATGGGGGAGGGGTGAATTCCCTTTTATAATGGAGGTGGAGTGGTATTCTTGTAAATTATTTAAAAGGGAATTCCACCCATGTTTTTTCCATAAAAATTTGGTCCAATAATTTTCATAAATATAAAAAAGGGAGTATAGGGTCGATATATTCTCGTAAAATTTATTTTTAATATATTTCTAGTTCATTTATGGTATTATGATTTTGGTTTAGTTTCATATTTGGAACATTTTCCACTTAATCACTGTAATTAATATAAAAAAATTAGATAATATTCTTTTTTTAAAAACTAATTTTAACTACATATAAATTATAAATTATTATTATTTAAAATATGGAATTTAATTTTGAAAATTCAAATCACAAAATTGGACGAAATTAATTACCAATTAACCCAGTAGACGAGAAAACAATGCAGGTTTTAATGTTAAAACATTCAAATATTTTCTAAGTTTTTATATAAAATTTAAATGAAAAATAAATTATGATTACATAAATTATATTCCATGATAAAAAATAGTCTAATCATTCTTTATAATAAAATAAAAATAATAATTTATCTATATAAATAAATTATTCAAAAAAGATGTTTTTTTAATATAGTGTTTTCCATTATTCATCAAAAATTGACTTATTTCAGGAAAATAACAAATATTAACTCTAACATAATTTTCATGTTTAAACTTTTAAAAACATGTTTTATTTTAAGATATAATATTACTAAAAGTGCCAAAAAATTATTTAAATTGCACTCACTGTTAAAAGGGGGGTAATAGTGCCATTAGAAAAATATTGATTTTTATGCGAAATATTGGGGGTTTTCAAATATTATTCTTATAAAATATATTGGAAGAATATCAAAAATATTTTACTTTTTATATAACATATATATTACATAAATTATAGTCACAAATTGTAATTAATTTAATTTATTGAAATAAAATATCTTAATTTGCATGAAAATATTTTCCTATGAAAACATTCCATTTACAGTCAATTGGTACTTATATTTATTTATTATTTAGTTATAACCAATGAATTATTCCATTTAGTTTCATAAATTAGTCAATCGTATTAATTTCCGTCAATTTAATAGCTAGGTTATATCTATTTTTATTGAATAATAATATCCTAATAATTTATTTATTTTTGGAAAAACTCGGTCTTTTATGTATGTTAACCTGTTGAACACGATCATTCATGACTCTAACACTGGATAACATAGTTTTACGTGAATTACAAGCTATATAATATATTTATTTAAAATATAAAATATATATTAATGTCCAAGGATGTTATATTATTTTCTAAAATTGGTGTTTCATGTTAAACACACTATTAAATACCATGTTGTTACTTTTGAATTTTGGGTTTATAAATTCTCCCCAAAAATATTAAATTGTGTCAACACAATTTAATCATTATCTGAGTAATTTTTGGTTTTCTATTTTGAAATATATATTTTTGAAAATTATACATTGAAATTATGGTCAATAAAATATATTATTATTTACATATATAAGGTACTATAAAAGCAACCTAACATAGATATCATGTAGGAGAACGTAAGTGGGAAATAAGAAATTGACATACAAGAAAGGAATAAACAACTAAAGTCATTATTCACAAGAAATTATGTGATCAATGGAATGTTAACAGCCTCAGACCCCTAAATATTTAATTATATAAAGGACCGTTTAATCCATATGATATGAATTTAAAAATATAAAATTTGTATTTCAAGACCCTTTTTCAAGCGTTGTGGAATTATTTAAATATATATGAATATAAGTAATACAGTTTTATATAAAAAAATTCAATTGATTATGCCAACAATAATTTATAATTCATCTCATTCTATAATATAATTCATACATTGAATTGATATATTAATCTATTTCATAAATGGTAAAATTTTCCAAATGGTTATGATCCAATATAGAAACATTTCTATGATTGTTGGTTGTATCCACTTTACATTATTAGTACCAATCATCATTATCTCAAAATCATGAGTATATTATGTGATATCATTCAATCATCTAGGCATTTTCCAAAATGGTTTACTTAATACTAATTTGGTTTTCATGTAACCATTCCACATGGGATGTTAAGTACTTAATTAAATAATTATTTATTATGATCGTTACATATTTCATATTTTTATATAAATTACATAATTAATAAAATAGTGAAATAGCACAATTATTGAACCCCAATACAAACACACTACTCATTCTACTTAAATTGAATCAATATAATAATTTTTACTCTGTTCTCATTGATTATTTAGATGTATATTCTCTTAATTATTGTAGAATTAATTTTCAAAGAGATCATATCCTTGCATTAAACACTAAATAGTGTCCAATTTATTCTTCTCATTTAATTTATTTTCTTACTGACCCCGTTGTCCGCACTTATACAAAACTACCATTCCTTTTAAGAATTTTCATGGTGATTATCTCTATACTTCTCACATGATGTAAATTTCTTCTTCTTCTTATTTGATGCATTCTATTTCACATAGTGTTAATATGACCAATTTTTCTCTTGAATACCCTTGAATATATTGATCCAATTAAATTACATATCTACATTTGTTTCCCATAAAATTACCTCTCAATATGAAGAAAAATTATAATAAACAAAAACCCTTTAGATATATTTCATAATACCCTCTATGAAATAGTCAATGTTAAACTCCATGTTGCACAAGAAATTCATAACATACCGTACGATACATATAATGGTAGCCTAATACTCTGAAAACCCCTATTCCTCCTATTTATTTAAAACTAAATAACTTCATCACAAACTTAGTTTGTTGCTCATGATATAAAAAATTTTCAAATAATTTGTCTTTAAAATATTTCCATTCTATGGGTTCTATTTCTTCTTCCTATATAGTATTCTGGATTAATGACCACCATTTACCAACATCACCATTGAGATAATACACTACAATTATATCCTCTTCATTTTCACCACATCCCAATTCCAAATATATCCTCTCCAAATAAATATTCCATTACCCAGCCTCTATTGGATCTGTAGTCCCACTATATGATCAGGGCAATTATTTCATAATGTTATCCAACATCAATTAATCTTATTATGATATAGGTTTCTCCATCCTATAAATGAAATGTGTTGTATCTTAAATAAAGATCCCTAATATATCCATAACATTTTCATTTCCAATAGATTCTATTTTATCTACCTCGATAGGGAAACCTCTATGTTATCAATGATTATTGATACCATTAATCCTTCAATGATCCATTAATAAAAAGTGGAATATACTTAATTATATCATAAAAATATTTAACATAATGGATAATCCCAAAACTAGTGAAAAAATTATCATAAACTAAAAAACTTCCATACCTAATCACGCAATTAGATTCATGGTTTCATTGGAGATATCATTACCTTTAAATCCTTCAAAATAGTCTGTAAATAAATTTTATATTATCTTATGAATATCCCATGAGATGGAGAAACCAGATGCATATTAAGTCCTTTTGTCATGTACCAGCTTAAACTTTTGTTAGACCTAATTCACAATATCAAAAATTTTCCCCCAAGGTACATTTTGTGCAAGAACCATGCCATCTTATAGTGTCCAGACTATGATCTACTTCTAGAATTACCCACCTAATCACTACTTTACCATAAGTATAAGATTTTTATATCCTCTTAATCTCAAATTCTATCTTATGGTTTGCTCAAAAATCTATTTTATCTGATTCTATACTCTATGGTTGTAGATAAACCCCCCTTCGTTACATATTATAATTCCTCAACCACAAAATCCTAGATCTCGTGTATTATTTTATTACATTTTCATGAATAAAGAATTAAAACCCTGAATGGCCATAGAATTTTGAATTTTATGAAATAATGATTAGCTACATGGTACACATAACATGTTGGGAAAAAATAAATGATGATATAAAATAAAATAAAATTAATTTAGTCCTTTAAATCTCTTTTAATGATTTCTTCTTCATATCTTGAGGAATGAAAATTAACAACCGTGAGCTCTAATTCGTAGAATAGAAAATGGAAATAAAAGAAATAATGAATCAATAAGTATAATAATCATGTAATGGTAGATAAATTAGAACGCATTTTACTGAAATATCTAGATAAGGCATAATCAATATGGTATGATAAATAACTGAAACACATGACATTTAATCAATAAAATGAGAATGAAACACATCCTTACATATGTAAAATAAAAAAACTCATGTAAAATGATAATAACTATCTATATAGATAAATGATATTCTTAATTATAGGAAATCATGTTTCTAGGCTTCACAATACCTTTACCGTTAATATTTATTCTCATAACAGTTTACATTATAGATTTATCAATAATTCCCTGATTAATTAAATAACTATCAATGTTATAAATGTATATAAAAAATTGAATAATTTCTTGGAAATAATAATTCCATTACAAGAGATTATGTATATTTAATTTCAAATAAAAATGATCATAAAGAAGTTATTGTATCAAGATAATGTTATCGATCAGAAAAGAAACTGATAATATAACGTTAACAATCCCCAAAAGGTTGTTTTCTTGGAAAACACCATGGATAAGATAATTCAAAGTAAATCGAAATATTCCCTGAATAAAAAATGTTTCATGATATAATATATCAAAAAGTTTTGAAGATAAACCAATGAAAATATCTGAGTGGTGAATATGACAGTTATCTCACAAATATAAAAAGTGAAATGAAAATCCCTTATTTTATGTTTGACTTGTCACATGTGTCTATATATTCATGAATATTATACATATGATAATAATTTACATTCCATATATACTTTTTCGAGTTTATTATTAATTTTAAATTTCTTATAACAATGTTTTATACAATTACTTATAAAATTATGTTTACATCATGTGTTTTGACCAAATTCGGTTCATGTGTTAAAAACGAATTTTGTAGGTCAAATGTTGTCATATGGGTTATTATATAATCATATCAAGATTAAAAATAATAACATTCTTATAATATTAATAAATAATTAATATTTTTATAACTAGTTTTTAAATGTGGTTTGGAAAAATGAAACAATGTTGCAATCATAGAGATTGTAAGTCTTATGTATGCATGAATAACGTTCTCAATTTTCAATGAAAATTATAGAACGAAATTAAGTTGAGTTATATCATTACATAATTATAATAATACCATGAATATTATTTTATTTAGTAATATATTCATATATATATAGATGTATTGTTATTTAAAAGGAAGCACATCGTGTTGAGGAAGTGATAGTCAACACATCCACAACTGATGTTACCACTTTTTTGTGTGGGAAAAGGGTAATAATTAAATTATATATTATATTAAAATAATGGTAATTAGGTTATACATATAATATATTTTTATGTAATTTATTTCATATATTTTTAATTAAAACCATTTTTATACATTCCAGGTTTCTTGTGAACGATTTACATCGCTTTGAAGAAGTTATTGTCTACACTTCCACAAAAGATGTTATTGTATTCTCACGAAATGGAAAGAATATTATTCTATTATATATAAAAATTAATGACTCATAAAAAATTATAAATTTCATATATATCATATATGTAGTTTTTTCATAATTATTCGCAACCATGTATGGTGGAAAAGTAAAAAACCAAAGACATCGTTTTGTGAGGCGGTAATTCACCGAACACAAGAATAGTATGTTATTACTAATTTTAATAAAGATTGTTTATGTGTAGGTCTGAATATTAATATGAAGAATCTTAGTATATTGAGTATATTTATGTTATTATGTAATCATTTAATATAATGATTTTTGGTGGTGGATAATGTAAATTAAATAAGAGCATGGAAAAAGATGTTTCCTTTTATTTTGGTAACTCAATTTGGTTTTAAAAAAAGGGATTTCATGGATGGATTTAATCCAAAAGAGAGGAATATTGGATTTTTTTGGTATTATGGGAGATTATATAATATTATTTTGGTCAACCCAAAGGGCTTCATAGGTATGAATAAGTGGGATGTGTGATTGTTTTTTTTATAATGGAGTAGGAGTGGCATTTTTGTATTTTTTTTATATATGGGAATTTCAGACATGTTATCTAGTTTAATTTGGCTCTAATAATATTAAAAATTATATTAAGGGGAAGATATTTTCAATATAATACTATTACATGAATTTTGTACAAGTTATTAGGTCATTTTAGGCTTTAAGATTATGGTTTAGTCTCTTGTTAAGAAAATCTTCCTCTCAATCACTATAATTAATATTAATCAAATTAAGTAAACAAAATTCAAAAAAAAAATATGAACGAGTAATAAATATTAATTATTAATTATTGAAAATATATAAAACATTTTCCAAATTTTGATAATATTTGTGTTGGAAATTAATATAATATTAATCTTGGAGACGTGAAAAAAATGCAATTCTATAAAGTAAAAATGTCCACTAGTTTTTTATAAATTTTTTCAAATTTGAATTTTATATTTATTCCAATGACGTAAATTATATTAAATGATATAAAAATAGGCAAATTATAATTTCAAATAAAATCAAAACATAATTTATCTACACAGATATATTAGTTGAAAAGGGATTATTGAATTAACATTTTATATTTTCCATTATTCATCAAAAAATAAAATATTTCAAAAAATTAAATAAAATCACCTTAAAGAAAATTTATGTTTAAAATTAACGAATTATATTTATATTGAAATATTATATTAGAAAATGTTGTCAAAAATCATATTTAAAATAGGTTCCAAATTAAAAGGCTTGAAAAGTTCATTTAGATTAATATTGATTTTATGTAAAATATTGGGTTTGTTATCATCTTGTTCTAATAAAATCTATTGGATTAAATTTAAAAATATTTTATTGGATATATAACATATATAATACGTTATAATCAGTAACTAATTTTTATTAATTGATTTTTTAAGAAAAAAACATCCTTTTGAGCATAAACATATTTTTCTATACAAACATTCCATTTATATTAAATTGGTTCTTATATTCCTTTATAATTAATTTGTAAAGAATGAATAAAAACATATATTTTCATAAGTTAGTTAATACTATTAAAAATAATATTTTTAACAACTATTTTTTATAAATTATAGTAAAAAATTACATCTTATTAATATATTTTTGTTCGGTAAAATTCGGTCTTACATGTAACGCAATATATCGAACAAGGTCATTCATGCGTGTAATGAAAGAAAAATCAATGTTGTTTGATTTAAAATATATAGAATATATTTTTTTTAATAATATTAAATATATCATAATGTATTGTGATATTGTATTCTTGTATACTCTTGGTGTTGCCTGTAATACATGTTATTAAATACAAAGTTCGTACTTTAAAATATTTTGGTGCTATAAGGGGCACCTTTATGGAATGTCTAGAAAAATGGTTTACCCTTAATTTAAAAATATCATTGACTCACATGAAAAAACATCATTTCTAGAAAAATCCATAGATTTGATAAATAAATAAAAATGTAGAAACCATGAGGGGTGGATGATCACATGTAATTTTAAAAAAGTTAATGACAATATATAGAATTAAATAAACATATAATGCCTTAAAAATTGATGGTTCAGTTTTCTTGATAATGATATTACATCATTCATATATAGGATTCAAGTGAATAATGCTCTATAAGTGATCCATAAATGCATTGAAAGATCTTTATAATGACATAGAATCACTTGGTTCAAACGTTATAGATCATAAAAACATCTATCGTTTGTGTTTAATTAAAATATTTATATTTTTGATGGACGAACAAAACACAATAATTTTTTGATAAATTTTAAGAGTAAGTAGAAATATAACATTTTATATATCTACATACATATCTAAAACTTGAGATACTATCTATCTCTATATATTTTCTAAAAAAATGGTTCATCATGTTAGATGGTAAAATTATATATTTATTATGGAAGGATTTGATTTGGAAAATTTCATAGAATACCCTTTCCAAAATATTAATTCTTTATTAAAGCCATTTACAATAATGATAATAATAATAACACTAAAATTAATAATCACTGGACAGGCACAAAACTTTTAAAATATATATAAATATCTTTTATACAATTTCATATCAGATCATTAAGGTCGATGTATTTTACCTTCTCTACTTTTACAAATCCTTGATTAATGATTAATTATTTAATAAATAAATTTAACTTCATTATTCATTGCTAAATATAATAAAAATTATATTCTAGAAACTATGAAAAGAACCATCCTAAATATATAAATAACATATTTTTTTGAGTAAAATTATATTAAACCATGGTGATTACCCAAACCCAAATAAATATTATGTATTCTAACATGGAAAATTCAGTTCATGAACATACCTTTGATTGTGGATTCATATAATGTGTGACCCTCTTGTCATCATTCATTGTGGAATCAGGTATAACAGCCTAATGTATAATTATATAATCTAATGTCCTTCCTCGGATACCCTATAGAATGGAGTAATTATTGTAATAAAATTCAATCTCTTATGAACACTTACTATATAATATAATCCAATCATAATGATATCTCCAATAACCAATGTTTCATGATGATTCATTTTAATGAATGGATCAATGTCCCTTTCATTGAATTTCTAAAAAAATGAACTCTCCCATTAAACACCATTTCTATGGTTCAAAGTGGATTTTCAATTCATTATAAGGGTTTTATATATCTACATTCTATATGGGATAGAATGCATAAATCATTTCCCATATTATCAATTATTGTATTATCTGTCACGTCCCACCATATCTATCCTACCACATCATAGAAATATGCCAAATTAGTTATCATCAACACATTAAATAATGTTATAAATGATATAATTAATGATAATATTATATTCCATGGATCCAAACACACATCCATTGATATAATCAATTAGTGACACCTGGAAATATAGATTTCCTATTGATGGTTCTGATCTCAAACACTCGTATCATAGAGATTGCCCTGGGATAACACCATCATAAGGTGTACCAATTTTTAATAATTATAATAACCTTTATATATTGTATACTTTGTGTCACTTCATATAATATCATTCATCAATAGAATAATATTCATGAATTATGTTTTGGGAACTCTTGTTTCTCAATCTAGTAGGAAGTTTCTATGATTATTTAGTGTGGCATATGTTATTAGGACATTGTAATTTAAAATTTAATATAGAATATCAATTCTGATGTGATAAGTATCTTCATTAACAATTAATACATATAATAAAACACTTAATAAGTCACATTTAAGGACCAGACTCTAATAGACTGGCCAACCAATTGTTTAATATAAGGACTTGAAATATTTGTGGGAGAATATACAAAGTTATATAAAGATTGTATGAATTTATTGTTATTAATTTTCTATTTATAGATGCACATTATTTTATAACACTAAATAATATTATATTTCATTCATATATATCCCAATTTATGGTTTTCTATATATATTATATCCTAATGTATTCATTGACTTTGAAGAAATTTTATATATAATTAGATATTTTATTGATTGTACCATGATAGAATCAAAATTATGCTATGTTTTAAAAATAATATTTTAGGATTAATGATGTATTATTTTTAGAGAATATGATATGAAAGTATAATATTTTTAGAGATTCACATAATTTGGATGCAATGACTTCTTGGGAAAGCCCTAGGATTATATTTGAGAAAAATATTTTTCATTAATTGTTATGTTTCTATATGAAATTAATCTAGAATATTTTTATTGGTTATGATAAATATGGTTTTGATTAATAATGTAACGCCCCAGGTTTTATAAACTGGTCCAATTAAAAAATGTTGTGCTTTTTTTTATGTCTCTTGTTTTATTTTATTTTATGGTTTGTGTGCTGATAAAGAATTCGAGTGGAAATCAAACATGAAGAGTACGATAAACTGTTATATATTTAAAAGATACATTACAACAAGACCCATCTAATTGAAAGTACCCTGCACAAGGCCTAACACAGCCACAGCAAGACTACAAAGAACCACAACACGGGCAATCAGATAGTCATCATCTTCAGGGTCCATCAGTGTGAAAAGTATAACCACCAGAATCACCGCGCACGCACTCAGCACCAGAGGTATGAGGAGAGCCATCCGCCAAGGGTCCGGTGTTTTGAAAATATAAAACATCCAACCCCTTTCTTTTATAATGGACCTCTAAAAGGAATATGACCGTTTTTTGACCGTTGGGTTCCAAGGGATTAAGTGCTATTTTTTATAAAATTTTTGACTTTATAACGCTTTTATAATATTATGGTATTTCAATATTTTAATAAGTACAAAATATTAGAATTATATCTTCAAGTATTAAAATAAAATATTATTCTTGCAAATGAATCTATTTTGATCATGATGATATTTATATGATGGAAAACATGGTATTTTTTTTAAAATGTGTCGAACATCAAGTCTACAGCGGTATCAGCAATAATTGAAAAAAATGTATCTTTTCGGATCTCTAAAACTATGTGTTTTGAATTAGAGAAAAACTATGGGTCTTTTAAACATAATTTTATAAATCAACAAGTGAAGTAAGTTATAAATTTGATTTTAATGGTTATAAGATCCCAGTAATTATAAAAGTGTTGTATTAAAAATATATATATATTTTTTTAAAGAAAATAATAGTTATATCAAATAGTATCATTTGTTTGCTTAAACTAAAATGGGATTTTGGATTTGAAAATTATGAGTTAAAAGTAATCATTAAGTTTTATACAAAATCAAATTATAATGTACCGGTTTAATATTTTTTTAACATTTATTATACTGTTTTTATTCTATTTTTTTCCCCAATCACACAACCCAGGCCATCTCGCGCCCCCAACCAAATCCGTTCTATCGTAGTCAGAACAGATCTCGGCCGTTGTTATGTTTTAAAAATCTCTTTTTTTTCGTTCGTCCGATCACGCCGAGGTCGAAATCCCAACCATTGTTTGTTTTTTTTAAACCGCTATTCGCGTCTTCTCCTACCTCGCGACGGGGACCCGCGAACCAGACATGGTTTGCCCGAGACGCCTCCCCCCACTGCTCACGTTGACCTCGCGCACCCACCTACCTACGACGCCATAGGATCGGCCTAACTCTTGGATCTAATCCCTTTTGGGTGCACCGAAATCTTCTCTATAATCAATCTCCTCACGAACCTCCTCCTGAACGAGAGCTCTTCCCGATCTCTCCAGCTAAACCAGTGGGCTTCTTTGAATCCAAGCATCCTCCACAGCAAGGTAAGGGTTCCATGCTTAAGCGTCTTTTTTTTCAGAACCTACCCATGCTCCTCGTTACACTTTTATATACATGAAATACATATATATGTATATACGGATTGTTTTTACAAGTGCATACTTCCCATGTTTTCCATTTTAAGCAAACAGAGGGCTCCTAAGGTGGTTTTTCCTTCTGGTCTGCTAACATAGGGGATGCCCCCACCTCCTTATAATTTCAAAACCCCAATATACACACTTCTTATACTCGGATATATGATATGTATATATATATATAATGTATTTTTAGTATATTCACCGTGTATCTCATCTTTTGAAGACTTGGTGAGTGGCGTAGGAAATGGTATCACCTTTTTCTTTCACTTCCTAAAAGGATTTAAGTGTTTTCTGTCCTTTGAGTTTTGCTAATATATCCCTTGGATAGTCTATGTACATATATATATACATAATTTTTTTTATATGTTTGGGTATACCCCCCTTAACCTCTTTCATTCTAAGGTATTCCAAGGAGGTTGTTTTTATTAATATTTATTTGAGTATTTATATAAGGGTAGTTATGAAGGGTTTTCATTTTAAGCAAAACCATTACATAACATAACATATATATATATATATATATATATATTTTCAGATGCTTGAGTATACACTTATATATATAGGTAACCATACAAAGTCTATTTCTAATATTTCCATATAATTCAGTATTTTAAATTAGGAATTATACATTTGGAAATGGTCCTTTTTTTAAATAAAATCCTAACAGGTATGATCTTTATATATGCCTTGTATATAGAACTATATATTTTATACAAGGTTATGTATTGTAATGGAAATGTGTTTTAGTTTTTATAATTATCTTTGAAAAATATCATTTGATGCGAACTTGTTTTTTTTGGTTTAAGAACAATTATGTTATGGTTAAAAACAAAGCTTTTACATGTTTATGTATTTACAGTTTCATGAACATTTAAACCCCCATGAGGTATTGAATTTCAAACTGAATAAATGATAAGTAGTTAGAGGTATTAAGATTTTAATTGTACTGTGTTTAATTTATGAGGAAACTGATATATATATAATTTGTGTATATATATCCTTATGAATGTATTTATAAGATTAACATCTGAAAACCCTAGTTTCAAGAAATGGTTATTAATATTTCTATGCATGTAGAATTTTAGTGCTTGCCTATGCTATTTTATATTACTGTGTCTAAGGGTACACCAATGAACTTGATTAATGTCTCCCTTAAAATGATTTGTGTTTTTTCAAAAGGATATGCCATTTCCTGTTTTAAACTTGCATTAAAAGGATATGGATTTAAGGGTTATGTTAATATGTAGAAATCCTCTATTATTTTTATACCAAACTCGTTGCAGTGATGTTTAGTGAGCAGAGTGTAACTGCAAATTCTATGATTAATTAGGAATAATAATTAATGACAGGTATTATTTTTAATTTGGTTTACTTCCAAGTGTCAGAATTTTAAAGATGGCAAGTGTTTATTATTTTTATACCAAGCAAGTCGTAGTAATTATTGGCGGATGGAGATTTGTTGCAAGTACTATGACCTGTGAAGTACAATAGTTAATGCCAAGTAGTTCTTTTCAATGAACTGGAATTTTAGAAACTCATCATTTAATACCCTTTGGGATCAAGTCTCACACATTCATCATCTTATGTGCTTAAATAATTGTTCTATGCACATAGTATGCTTGCTTAACCGTGCCTGCTTTTATTCCATATTTTCCATTTTATCTGCCGTAACATGTATTTGTAAACCAATTATATAATTGTTTCCTTATTCATATTGTTCGTGCATATGACTCAACATGATAATGAACTAAGAACTAAAATTACCCAAAGTGGTATGGGACACCTTGGGTAATGAGAAATGAAAATGGTATTACCCAAAGTGGTATGGGACACCTTGGGTAATATGAAATGAAAATTAAATATTCAAAGTGGTATGGGACACCTTGAATATTTGACCCTATCAACATGTGAGAAATGTATGGGAATACCCGGAATGGGGTCCGGTAAGAAGAAAACCCTCCAGGTTGGGGACTGGTTAAAGTAAGCCTTCCGGGTTGGAGACCGGTAAAAGTAAGCTCCTCGATGCATCGATAGTTCTCGAGATAGTCAGATTGGGTTTTTACCCTTAGGTCATGGAACAAGGCCTTGACACAGAGACCATGAGTCCTTCATCATACATTTCTTTGTTTATGACCAACCTAGTGTTTATTCCGATTAGAGGAATAACCTTGGTTATAGAACCTTACCTATGAGTATCAGATAAAAAAAAGAAACACAACACATATGATATGGAAATGTTGATGCATGACCAATTTCTTTTCCAGAACTTCATTTCAAATGTTGTATTTCAATTATCATGTCATAATGTGCATATTTTGTGTAGATGATGCGCTTGTGCGTGACTCTGATGACATTTTCATCTTATTGATCATACACACCTTTCTTGTTTATGGAAACTTTACTTCGTGCAACCGATGCCTTTTTATTATTATGCTTATCTTGTTTACTAAGTGAGTTACCGCTAAGTGTTTTAGTGCATACGTATGAAGTACTTTAACTCTGATGTATCAACCTTTGTTTAGTCTTGAAGTTTTCCTTTTAAGAAAATTTTCTAAGTATGGAAAAGTATTTTTCAACGTAGTTTTCAAAAGATGTATTTAAGTATTTTCAAAAAACCCCTTACTGAGTATTTCAATGCTCACCCTATGTTTTATGTTAAAATTTTTACTGGGTGATAGAGCCTTTCCAAGACTTGGATGTTTGTTCTTAGCTCAGAAATGAAGAAGCAAAGCTGTTGTCTCTGATTCTCCAGGATCTAAACTAGAAAGTTCCTCCTGATGGGTTGTGATGTGTGACTTATTTGTTTCATTGGTACGAAATAAATTGCACACCATAACCGAAGCACCGGCACCGGGCTACCGGGGTCGGGGCGTCATAAATAATGAGGTCAACATTCAGTGCAATGTGTAGTGTTAGATTTTATTTTATGAGGTTAATAAAAAACGTACTAATACATTGATCTTTGTATTACCTAATTTGAGTAATGTCAATATAGTATTTTTTTTATTTGTTAACAATTTTACTAAAGATAATTTTGATGAATAATATTTAATTTATTACATACGAGTCTTAATACTGTAGGTTGTATCATAAATCAATCTAACCCATGATTTATAGGTAGTTATTGTGGTTCGTGTGCCAAGGAATTGGTTCCAAAATATTTTTAACGGAATATTTGTGGTTTTATAGCCTAATTTAGACTCTTGTATATATATATATATATATTATCTCATAAATACATTAATGTAATGTTGATTATATGGGTTAAATATAAATAATTTTTTAATATTAAGATTCTATATACATTTGTAAAGAGTAACACAATGATAAACATACTCAATATGATTAAGTAGTTGCCAATGGTGTGTGAATTTGGGGATGAGTGACTATTGATGTTTATTTTTATATAGTATAATTTGGATAATAATAAGGAATATGGAATTGTTTCATTTTTCCCCTTGGGTAATAATTAATGACTATTATATTGAGTAAAGCATTGTCTTGAGACAGTTTCAAATTATTCTGTAATACATGAGAGATTATATATTTAAGAATATCATTTAAATGGATTTTGGGTGGTGATGTCAAAATGTACATTCATCGAAAGTGTGGTACCGAGGAGTATACAGAAGGATCTAGTGTAGGATTTCTATTCCTTACGATAATTAATATATCTTAGAATGATTTATAATTATCTTGATATATTGTGTAAATTTTTTTGGTCATGTATGAGAAATGTTATAGTGGTCTTTGTTTCATGGTGCCACACATTCTATTTGGTGAAGTAAATTTACAAAAGACCTAATGGTCTTCTAATTCCACTTACAATTCATTCATTTTTGTTGAAAAATAACACCATGTACTTTGTGGTGGGTCTTTATGTATCACCACAAAGAAGAGACACAATATGTGTTATCACAGACATGATAATTAAAATATCACACATCTATAGATAAGAGTTACTTAACAAATTTACGAGTGGGGTCGGTTGTATCCTTATAATTTATTACTATATGAATTACCCATTATCCTAGTTACTAGAAAATATGCATGGTTCAAATATCAATTTTGAAAGGGTTAGAGAATCCATTGATGATTTAGAAAAAGGTAAGAATATCTTATCACCCATATAAAAATGGGTTGTTGGAGAGGAGTATCAAATATCGAGATAATGTGCTATGAGTATGTGTGTTATAATTTATAATTGTATGGGTGGACTATATAGAATGAGAAAATTTAATATATAAAATAGTTCATAGGAATCCATATAGATAAAATATTTCAATACTCTTTATCTAATTTTGAGTCATTATCTTCTTTCACTAATAGAGATAGAGATGGTGTTAGTGATAATATTGAATCCCATGTAGAATTCTACTTATATAATACATTTAATTCTAAAATGTTCAATAACAAATTAATGTAAAACAATGATCTTATAGAAATCATATATGAAACCCACTAGATTTTTAAAAAGGTTATTGGGTATTATTGATACAAACATCATGATTTAGGTATCATCATATGAGGAGGAGGATAGCGATTTTGGTTCCATTATTAGGCTATCCATTCATGTTTTCTATTATAATTGGTATTATAATGTATTAATTGGTTCTTTCATTTAGATAAAAAATTATTTATAATTTCATTTATGTGTCATATATTAGGAAATATGAACTATACCCATTGTATAAAATAAATGTCAATGATAATATGTAAGAGGACATCACATCATTTTGGGGGATGATCCCTTGATGAGATTAAATAAGTCATGGGAATGTCTTTGAATCCAATAATGAAACATTGTTAATGTATTATTATAATTTACATAGATAGTTATACTTTCCTCAAAAACATTACTCTATTTATTAATTATATTTATAAATAACTCTCACATTTGGAGAATAATTTCACTTGTGTCTTCAGAAAATAGTTCATTATAATTTTTTTCATATTGAATTAACGTAAAAAATTGTAATATATTTTTTATAGTTTGATTTGTGTCAACAAAATAAATGAATAAATGATTTTTTTTAAACCATAGTTTTGTGGGGGATTGACAATATCATGGTCATTTATGGTACAAAATGGGTCATCGAGAAGATAAGAAAATATCTATGGTGATGATTGTGGTTCCTAGTGAAAATTATTTCATCAATATATGTGTATTTACAAAAAACAAAGTGGAAGTCTTAGGAACCACATTATAGTATTAGGTAAATTTCTGTTGTTATTCATCATGGTAAAATGGAGTCTATCAAAAATGTTTTCTAAATTCTCATTTAACCACATAATGAGATCACACTTTAGTATTATTGACTATATAATGGTGTAGAGTAATATTTTTCATGGATTGGTGATAGATGATAAATATTATAGGGACACTTCATTGTCCATAAGAAAAAATTCATGTGTTTTATTAAAGGTAATAATGAAAATAAAGAAACGAAGTTAGGATTTAATTAATGCATGTTGTGATTTTATTATTTTTTTTAGATCATTAATTGGATAGGGGAAACTTTTCTGTGGTTCATGTGATCAAATATTATTTATTTCAAACTCTATATAAATAAAGAGTTCAATTACAATACAAAATAGATATATTTGCCTAATAATTTTACAACGAATCCTTGATTGAAAATGGTTTTTATTTGAGATAAGAAAAAAATAGAAAAACTAATCATTGATTAGAATAATTTCATGAGGATGAAAGTATATTATTCATTCTTTCTTATTCTCATTATTTATATTTATTACTTTGTATTGTTTTATGGAATAAATATATGGATTTCAAGACTATTTTTCCACTCCCCATTATATTTATTGATAATAACTCCAAATGAATGTGATGTGGGACAACCGTCGTTTGTTTAGAAGGATGTATCCTCTAGTAAATATTTATTAAATCTCTTAGTAATACAACATTCATGTAATGTTAATTCTGAATCTATTATCCTTTTGTGTTTGTTATTTTTTAATTAAAATTATATTCACTAACTGAAATGGGTGTATATTAATTGTCTTTGGAATGTTTATTAGAGATAATATTCACCCCATCTTATGATTTTCATTCTTAACCCAAGTAACATTTATTGGTATCATAGTAGAGGTTTTAGGATTAAATTTGAGGATATTCATTTGAAATATACAAGAAATCCCAATCCTAGTATTTTGTGTTTATTTGATACTTTCTTTGATTATATTTGGATGCATGCGACAACACAAATAATAATGTCAAATTACTTATAGAAATAGTAAATTTCACTATATAATATTAAAATAATATTTAATGTGTTGGGAGATATTGTAATTTATTAATTTTACATGTTTTGGAGATGGAAATTATATGAGTGAGGTGTTCGAAATCACTGATTTATATTTGAGAAAAATTATATGATATTCTTGAAAGAGATAAGAAATTGTAGGATCCATGATATCATACATTTCATGATTAATTTTATTTCTTATTTGGTAGTATAAGGATGAATCAATGGATACATTTCTTAATATGGGTGAAAAATATTTTTTGAACATTATGAATTTCTGAAGAAATATGTGGGTAATAAATCATTATGATAAAATATCTAAAATTATTATTAGAAACTTTTTATAGAAGTTTTTTTATTTTTTAGGATAAAACTTTTGTTGAGTTTAAAATATCCAATCTCAAAAATAGTTTCTCTAATTATAGGATCAGAAAATGCTTTAACATGAAGAATAATTATTTATTTGAAAAATATATTCTATTTAAACCCTCTATAGTCTTAAATTAAAATTATCTAAATAATTATCATGAAGAATACTATAATATTGAATGTCATAAAATGGAATTCAATGTGTATATATCATTTTTATATATTGTTTTATCGAGGATATAGTTAGTATAAATAAAAATTTTATTTTAATTTTTTTATGAGTAAAATGATTGGAATCTATTTAGTAAAATTTTATAATAATAATCATTATGAGAAGGATGATGATAAACCTGAAATATCATCAAATGGAAAAATTAAAAATTTAGCTAGTGGTAAGAACATAAATATATTATTCATGGGAAACGGGAAGCCTAATCCAGAATGAAAAATAATTTTAAATCTGAACATAAATAATTATATAGGGATGAAAAAATTGAATTTTAAAATGAAGACTCATAGGATGAATGTGATAAATAACTCATGGTCCAAAAAAATTATAATGAATCCCCTAGGGTAAAATAAGATAAATATGTGGGTGAGGATAAATAAAAAATAGATGATTAATTCAAATTAAGAATCAATATTTTGGTTTTTCACAACAAGAATAATATAATTGAGTAAAAAATGATTCAATGAAGAACATAATAAATACATCAAAAATAATGATGGATTCTAATAAACAAGGTTAATTATTTTCAAAAACTTGTGATCAAAATTTTATTATTTGTTGTGTACATTACATACATGATAACATTATGGTAATGTTAAATGAAATGTAGTTGAAGGTCCTTTTAATTGAGTCAAACATGAAAAATGTTGAATATTAATTGAAAAATATTTAATTTAATTTTAATATTACTATCAAATAATTAGAAAAATAATAAAAAATTAATATAAAGAGGAAAATTATAATTTTGAAAATATAGAATATCCTAATAAGTAGAATACATATACATTAGACATGTATGAATGTTTATAAAACAATTTAATTAATAATATTATGGGTATGCATATTCTAGAAACTCTATAAAATGTGTTACTTATTTTTTCATCTAATATTTTTTATTGAAAATCAAAAAATAACGGTGAGTAAAATAATAAGGAGAATAAGTTTAAGAGTATGGTAAAATCTACTGAAAATAAAGATATTGAAATATAAAATTATAGTGTTCAAAACTAGTGGATATGTAACATGAATATTTCAAATAATATAATTTTTAGCCTTTGCCGAGATTTAGGATAGATGTTGTGTTTTAGAGTCCTGGAGTATATGGAAACATGGTATATGTTTTTGGTACCATGTATATTTATATTAATCATAGGTAATATATAATTCAATGGGATATGAATTGAAATCAAGACAAAAAACAATCACTACAACAAAAAGAGAAGATGAAAACTACTATAGCCTTGAATAATTTTAGGAGAGCTATAGTTTTTTGGTCAAAATGACATATAATAAATTATTTTCATGAAATTATATTTATTGTCTTAAAATAACTAGGGAATTAGGAATCTCATAAGAAGATTATTAACTGTGAACAGAAAATGGTAGTTTATGCTCCAAATTAATTTTTATGAATGAAATTTGTTGGATCCTGGAAATGGATTTCTTATCATACCTTATAAAAAATAAAACAAAAAATTGAAATACTATAAAAATAAGCTGCCGATGAAATTATTTTGGATATAGTATTTTTTATAAATTTTAATGGTTTTGGTGGAACAAAAATTTCTAGGAAATTGATCACCTAAATTAACATTATATTAATTGATAGATTGGAACAAAATATTTTGACTATGTCATAATTTTGTGACAATGGAAATGCTATTATTTATTATAAAACGGTTGTATCATTATGATAATGAAGCATATAATAAATATCATGAGGGGATAACAACTAAGCGTAAATTTTCATCACGTCAGTAACAATGAAAAATCTTTCTTCTTAATTTAAAAGGATGAAAATGAGCTATGACATTAGATAATTTTCTAATTTTCACCAAATAAAATGATGAACATTTTTTACTTGAAATTATATATTAATATTTATATAGATTGATGATTATAAAATTATCAAATGATGATATATATTTCCAATTTTTTTATTTTTTACTTATTTTCCGTATTTTTTTATCCTGAGTAATTAATCAATATTTATGAGGATTTCAATATATCAAGAGGATATTTAAAATCAAACAACGTATGATTTAAGAATATTTATATTGATTAATGGTTCTAAATGTGTATATAGGGATTTTTATTATATATTTAGAATAATACCATAATAAATGAATAAAACTCACTATAGATACCAGAAAAATAATGTAGTGAAACTAAACAACAAAATCATGGTTGACATGGGAAATGAAATTTTATCAAAGCATGGAACCTGAAAATATTTCTCAATGATATCTATAACAATGTAAATCTATTTTCAAACTTATTTTACCTTGAAAAAATTCAATGAACATTCTTTGTGATATTTTATTTAGGTATAATAAATTGATAGAGTTTCAGTGTAACACCATTTGATTATATAAAAAAAGAAAACTATACTTGATGGTGTTTATGTCACAAAACATTGATCCGAAATGAACCATGAAATGTTTTTATTAAAATGTGACCACTATAACCCATACGTTAAAGTGGGGGGCATTAATAGGATTAGCTTCATTGCGAAATATATATATATATATAAAGTCCCTATTCAACATAATTTTTTAGATAAATTCGTAATAAATAACCAGTAAATTTTTATTAAATTCATTTTATTTAATAAAAATATTTTTTCTTCAAAAATAATTTTTATTAATTTTTTTGAAAAAATATTACAATGAATTTCTAGATCATTAGTAAAATTTATTTGATAAAATGAAAATAATTTTTCAATTTACCTTATCAAATTAATATATGGTTAAATTGTTTTGATTTTTTATGAAATTATTGATTTTTCATTGAATTGTGAAAATTAACAACATTTGAAATACTTTCATTTTTTCATTTCATAACAAAACTTAGAAACACCATTAAATTAATTATTTTTTATTATTGATACATTTGAACCATGTTATTTATAAAAACAAATTAATTATATTTTAATCATCAAATTTCAAAAGTATGGTATAATTTTATTTGATTCCTTAGAAGACGCTTTTCTGGAAACTATTTTTAATAAAATAATGTTTATCCATTCTAATCACAAAATATAACCCCTAAAAAATAAATATTTCAATTAAATGTGTATATTATACCACTACACATATGAGTCAAATTTCATATATTAATTATTTTAGGTCCTTGAGTTAATATTGGATTACTTATGGCATGAAGATGAATACTCCATCAAAAATTGATTTTGGATGTGATTTTTGAGAATATTATAAAATGAAGTTATACCACTTATTTTCAAAGTTAAAATATCTTTTTGGTCATATTGAATTGTCAAAATATTAAAAACCACTCTATAGTAAATTTGAAAATCTAGAAAACATAGGTTAACAATATGTGATAATGACTAGGTTTATTATATTTAATATTATTTGATAAATGTATTTATACCTTTATCACCTTAGGATCTATATTTTTATATTTATGGGGAACTATTCTATGAATCTGACCTATATAATAATTTAGTTCTAGAAAAATTCAAAATTGAACATACATACATTTAGAACTATCTTATTTGTTCATATAGGGACAAAAGATGTTTCTAGTGAATAAAAAAGAAGATTTTTATCATAATAAAATAATTTTAAGGATTTTGATATGATTAAATTTTTAATGGATTATTATATTACCATAAATGCCTATGAAATAGTGACACAAAATTATTAAATTAATATAAAAATGTAACTAATGATTTTAAATTAAATAAAAGTTATATTAATAAAATGAATTATTATGTCAAAAAAATTTAATGATAAATATAAAATGTTATATAGGTTTTAAAAAACAGATTTTAATGGCATATTTTTATTCTTGTTTTTAATGTCAAATTATTTGAATACTCTTATAATTAAGTAAAACATATTTTTTAATAAATAATATTTTATTAAATGATTTATGATTTATAAATATATTACCATCATAAAAGTGAATATAATATTGTTAAAAATATAATCCATGGCCCACTTAGAAGTCATTTTTCCATTTGGGACAGTATTCGTATCCCATTAAGATTGAGATAGTTATTATGGAAGTTATGGTTAAAATTTCATTTTATATGTTTATTGGAAATTATGATAAAATTAATTTTCCCCACATATATGATTTTTATTTGTGTAATTGTAATTAATTTTTATAATAATTGGTTACAATTTATCTTAAAATACTCATTTTATTATTTCGGTATAAAGAAAAATTAAAAAGGTTGAAAAAACTATTTACAAGTGTGAATCATAAAATGGTAAATTTGGGTAACATTTGATGTCAATGTAATAACATGATTAAACCATGATAATTTTTTATTTATGGATGTTTTGTTTAGAATTTTATTACCTATCCTCCATTTTTTATAAATTTTTGAGAAACATGGTTTTCAAGTGACTTCCAATTGTTGATTTGTTTTGGGTATTTATAAAAATGCCACTTCTTTTATCTTATGAATGGTCATCCACTATAATCATTCATACATACATAATATATTTTTTAGATCATTCATGAACTATAAAAATTCATTCCTTAAATACATACCCATATTCTAGAGTATTTACTTCGACCGTAATTTGATCATAGGAGAGATTTTTGGGTAAACCTAAAGACATTTACCAATGAACATGAATAGTTTTTAATCAAGAGTTTTCATTTTATGTCTTATTTCACCTAATTTAAACATATTAGAAAACTATTAGAAAATAAAACTGGTATATTATATTTAATTAGATGATTTTAGGTTTTTTAAATGACTTATATCTATATCCCCTTCCATATAATGGTTAAAAACCATCATTCGTGTGTAAAACGGATTGCCGCCTAACAAACAAATTTAATTAATTTTACGTCACCTTTTCATATGTATAGTTATGATGATGTATTTAATTTATATATTACATTCCTGAAATATTAATATTTTTAAAAATATAATATTTCATTTACATTATTGCAATTCCACTCATGAAAAATGATAATCTTTTTCATGCTTAGGTGTGGACTATAGCCTCCACGAAGAGATATAATTTACATTTTCTTAAACATAGATTATGGATGAAATATATAATTATACTTAATGAAAAAATATCATATTATTGATTTTATTATCATTCTAGATTAAAATAATATTAAATACACTATTTACATAAGAAATGTCGTGAAATGGAAAAATTGCTTATGATTTTGTATGAACTGATGTCTCTATGATTATAAAATAGGTATTATTTCATAAATATATTTAAATATTTTTTATAAAATAATAATTTACATAAAAATTAAAATGTTTTACTGATAATTATTTTGGATATGTGGAAATAATGAAATTTCTGACCATAGATAGCTTACCAATTTTATTTTTGACATATAATCTAAATATCATTATAACTTCTGATGTGAACTTAATTGTTTAATTAATTAATTATAACATCAAAATAAATTGAATTGAAAAATTAATAATGTTCCTAAAAATGAATAATTTAAATTATTTTATTATTCAGGATGACAAAGAACATTCAAACAAATTTAAAAACTATGTATTAGAATTAATTATATAAAAAACTGACTTACAAAGTTTATATTAAATCTCTTTTACTTACATTTACTTAATTTTATAAATGAATAAATAAAAAATTATGATGAAATGAATGATGAATTTATTTTTTTACCTTATTTCCCTTTATTTAAAATAATTTTAAAATTTATTAATTTTATAGTTTTATGAATTGGATATATTACATTAAAAACATTATTTTAAATGTTTTAATGGTTAATTTTATAATTATTTTTCTTCTTTTTCAATGTTTTATAAAAATGTTTTCAGAATTTTTTTTATTATTTATATATAATTATTCAATGTCATTTTTACCAATGTTTTAAATTTTAAATAATTTCAAAAAATGAATCTTCATCTTATTTTCTCAATGAGGAACTGTTTATGTTTTAAGAAAAAAAATGAAGGGGATATTTGTTTTAACAGAAATGGCATGAAAAAAATTTCCTACCTTCCTGAAAAAATAATAGAAAATAATATGTTTTGATTAGAGACCCAAAAAACATAAGGGGATAATATTTTTCAAGTAGGAATAAAATAGTGATGTCAAGGAGAATCAGCACTAAATAAATCAACTCATTATGGGGTAAGGGATAACTTTCTTGAAATTGAAGTAAATGGTTCATCCTTGGTGTCCAAAGAAGAAATTAAATACATGGATGTATTACCAACTCCACCTCCCTGTATGAGGAACTGAATGAATGATACATCAGAATTATGTTTGAGGCCATTACTGGGGGATCCATTTTACCCTTATTCCTTAAGTATATAGCCTCTTAGTGTGTGGGAAGAAGGATTGACCATTTATACACATTGTTAGATAAGGAAGCTTGTCTCAATTCTCTTATAGGATAACTTGGTCAACCACCATGATATGTGATCTATAAAATTATTCATACCAATATATGAAAACCATTTTATTACATTCCTTTTTACTAATTCAAAATTCTCAAAACACACTGCAATTAAGATAAAAATTTCATTGTAATCCTTCTATTTCATTTTAATCCATGAAACTAGTTAATATGGAAGTATTTTTTACTATAAATATATAATCTAGAACTAAATAACTCATGAAGAATCCCCCATACCCTAGCCACCAATTTACATTTGTATAAAAAAATTTAGGATGATTTAAAATTTATGATACTTAAACATGTATTCATAGTGAAGAGAGATATTACCCTACTCATAGCCTCATTTTCTATAGATATTTCATGCGATATAATGATCCATAATGGAAATTATATTTCTCAAGGATATTGTGACACTAGAGTACACCCACACACTCATCCTGAATGAGGATTTCCAATTAAATAACCTGATAACCCATTTATGAAAATAGGCCTGATGGGGAGCTCATGAAGACATGCTTATCGCACTATTTATTTAGCATGATATTTCAAAATAAGTGAAAATAATTTTTTTAAGAGTATCTCAAATGAATGTGTGACACATACATTCCTATTAAAAATGGATGTATAGAGATAGACACCCCAAAAGTCCAAGTGAAACTCCAACATAGTTATTATTAAAAATATTAATATCTCTACGAATAATAATCTAATGTCAGTGTTGTTAGAGATTCGTAACATATAAATGAAACTTATTCCACAATCCTTCTATTTTACCCTTAAACATGTCTAGGTTTACATATTATTTATTTGATATGAACATGAACAATAGAGAATGACCCTCTAAATCATCCCATGACAAATTTTTTTCCATGTAGTGCTTGGATCCTTCTATTCTCCTCGAATTAATATCTCCTGCCTTCATAATCATCTCTAACAAATCATAGGAATCCCAATGTCTATGGACATCATAGTTCATAATCCAGAGCAATAATAGATTATATTTTTTTAATGTTTCTAATGATAACCTTAGGAACCATATGGATAGATAAAAAGTGAATGGGAATGCACAATTTTATACATGTAATATCTTTGTTAATTATAGAATAAGACATATTCATATCAACTAATATTTATGAATAAGATAGTAATTTTACGTTAAAAGGCGATGCTTTTTCTGATAGCATACTTAAAATGTAAAAATGTGTTTCTCTAAAGTCTATCATTACACATGATACTATGTTATAATGAAATATAATATAATAATATTATTATTATTTTAAATGGTAGTTAACACCTAGCCACTTTATTTAAAGGAATCAATAGAACTAACTAAATTAATATTAAAAGTGTTTGATATTTTTTTTAAATTTATCCAATAAATTTTAGAGGCATAAAATAAAAATGAAACAAAATTTTTGTATAAAGGAGTCTAATATTTTTAAATTTACTTTTTACAACCTTCAATGGTGAAAAATTTTCAAATCTAGTTTTATAGCCTTTTATTATTTTTTATGAAAATATAATATTCTCATTTGGAATAGGGGCATCAAAATTTACTTTGGTTGATTTTTTTATCTTTCTGGTAATATTAATTTTTTAATGAATAGTGAAAATAGTGTATATTAATTTAAAACATCTTTTTAATCTAATTTAGTTTCACATAAACATATTTTTTTTAATTGTTTTTCAATTATAATTGGATTATTTTTAATAATTTATTCCAATATAGTTTATTTAAGGTAATTTAAAATTGAAATTATATATAAACAAACATCAATCTTTGGATTGTTATTATTTTTTTAAAAACTTGTTTTTTGGTTTTGAAAATGGGATTAATTTTAAATTAATCACAACAACATCTATGTTTTGAATTGTAATGAATGGATTCCATATATGGAATCAAATTTTCTATCTTTTTTATATAGGTACCTTTTATTATTGGACATTACGAATAGTAGCTTCAAACAATTATTTTTATTTATCATGGTTAAAGGATAAATTAGGTAAATAAATGTAGAAATATTAGTATAATATAAATATAAATCTACCCTAACACGTGTTTTAATATTATTGCACATATCTTGGGTGACCACAAATATCTTTAGGCTGAACCATTGGATTTTGGGAGTCACATGGGTGTGATAATGACAAGTTATAATAATTAATTTAATGTAAAGATAAATATAATATAAACATGTATCTTTTTTATAAATTAGTTTTAATTTAGTGTTATATTACTGATATATTTGAATATAAATTGTCATTAAAAATAGAAAAATATTTCCTTCATAAATGTATTTTATTTATTATATTTAGACATTAATAAAATATATTTATTTATGAAACAACGAATTCATATTTATTACAATATTAATGAAAGTTTCAATTAAATGATATTTGAAATATTAAAATAAATTTAATTTGAAAATTTTGAATTCATCCAAAAAATTTATGGATGTATATGAAGGTTATATTGGAGTTATTTAGTTGGTTTTAATGAATCATGTGGTTATGATTTTAATAAAAATATATTAATAAATATTTTTAAAATTATTATAAAATAGTTTTTAAAACAATTAATATTTTATTAAATGATATAATAGTCATAAAAATCCAAGATTCAGAAAACTAACATATGTAATGTTAAAACATTCAACGAAGATCCACTTCATGTTCTCCTGGAATGTTAGAGTATCTATATAAACCATATTGTGTAACAATACATGAAGGCATGGTAAGAGTTAATTTATTTATCTTAGGATTCAAGCCAAAAGATATGCTTAAATTAGTGACCCCAATGTGACGAAAACCTATTATTTGAGATGATATAGACTCATCATCATTTTTTCCTATAATTATATTATTTTTATCTACTATTATTCTAAAATATATTTATAATAAAATATTATTTCATGACATTCCTAATGTTCCCCTCATCTCTCTTATAAAAAGCCACAACTTCTAATCACTTAATCACACATCTCAAGACCCTTATCTCATCCACCATATGCTCAAATTATATCCCAATATCCTTAAAATCTAAATATAATCCTTAATTTGGGAATAATTCAATTGAAAAATTTATTTTGGCTCAAATGAATAAGGGTTACCCAATTTACAGATAACATATTCTCTCAAGCTCTTTCCCTTTATGTCCCTTCTCCACTCCCAATGATTTTCTTATTATATGATTGAATAAAAAAACCAGTATCTCTAATATGATAAGTGTTTTTATTCTATGGTTTCAACCTAAACTTACACACACCCCCATTTAATGGATATAAAATATATTGTTTCTATGTACGGTGAACTACTGCCTCACGAAATGATGATTGTTGACTTTTCTCCTACCACCTATCATAGTGGCCATTACGATGTCACTATATTTTTATATGATATATATTATATTTATATTATATATATTCTTTTTAGTTTTTATTATAACAAACTTTTATGCTTTCCATAATTTATAAATATAAAAAATTCATTTGAGGAAGTGTGGACTACCACCCCCTAAAAGTGATATGATTTGTTCATGCCTTACATAAAAATTATAAAGGATGTTGTTAATAAACCTATGTAAAATATATATCAAATATATTAAAATTAAATTATTATATACATATGTATCAATTTGTTTTCATTTTTTGTAATTTAACCATGAAATGAAAGTAGTGTTAATGCGTACGTTCGACCTAACGTCTCCATGAATGGTCCATTTAATTTCTTATATCTGAATATTTTGAACTATTATAATTACATATATAACAGAGATATTTGATTTATAAATCATGAATAATATTATGGGAATGATTTATTTTTAACCTCATGGAAAATTTACATCCAAACAATTTCATTTTTTAGTCTAATAACAAATTTCAACAAAATAACTGATATGTACTTAAATAATTATATATATTTTTTAAAATAATACTAAGTGATATAAAATAAATAATTAGATTTAAAAAGGTTATAGTGATTGTATAAATTAACCTAATTTTATTATTCATGAATTCAAATAATTAATGAGACAATTCTGACTCGAGGTAAGGTAAATCATAACTCAATCTCTAATCAATGAGATAAATATCTATGTCATTGGTTTTGTTTTTACATGAATATGTATGAATGCCCTATTAATTTTTTGCAAATAATATCCAATTATATTGGGTTTATTTGTATTTTTCACACCTAATTATTTAGTTTATTTATCATTAATCTAATGATATGATATTTGTAATTGATTACGTCTCAACCTCCTTTCACTAGGGCATACTTGATATTGTGAACATTAATTATCGAATGATGTGTTTCTAAAACCTTATTGAAATTTTATATCATGAATATTAATATTCTTATGATATTTAAAGTTATTTTATTTTATTATTTAATGATTTTTATTCAATTTTTTCCCAAGTGGTAAGGGATTCCTTAACTAAAACATTGTTTTAAATGTTTTAATGATTTATTCATCTTAATCATTCTCATTAATGTCCATGTATTAAAAATGGTTTTAAGGATTTATTTATATAGAAATTTATATTTAGAATGATAATTCCTTTAATGAATTCAATTTTGTATGGGAAATACTGATTCAAAAATTATATTTTTATATGTTTTAATTTTTTTTTAAATGAATCAATTATATAATTATCATTAAATGATATAATATGATTAAAATATTGAAATATTATTTTTCCATCATGAATGGATTATGTTTTATTATTATGTTATAGTTCTTGGTAATGTTTTATATACACAGGTAGTTCCATGAAAAACTGAGTATGGGGGAGCCCATGATATCTCTGTAATTCATTGGGTAACATGATGGGGGTAAACGATAATGATTCTCTTAATAGATTAAGGTAATATTATGTTATGTGTATTCCAAAAATAAACATGAAGGTTAATAACTATGTAGTTATGAAATCTACAATGTAAGAATGTTATAGATGATATATGTTACCTTTATGATTTATGATTTTTTTGGGTTTATTAGGAATCTTATAATTTCATACGGTATGTAAAAGTGTGTGGTTTTATGGGTGAAAATCATGATTTTATAAAATTGATTATATGAGTTTCAAATATTTATGGACTAAAAGTTTTATTCATTATTTTATATTCCATACTTATCTATTTATTTTCATCACATTTTTTTAAATTTTTTCCACTGGGTATAATGATGGGTAAGAGAAAGGATGACTTTGTGATGATTTTTATCAAAAATAAGAAATATTGTTTTTTAAAAAAGGATTCATTTTGTGGAAAAAGTAGATACTATGTGTAACTATCCATATGTAATATCTCAGACTGTTATGTAATTGTTAAGGCCTAATTATCTAATACTCTAAACATGAAAAGTTCCAAAATTTGAAATAAGATGAAATTATTGAATTTACTCAAGATTAGGTAATTTTTATTGCTAGGGCATTATAGTTTGTATCATAGGATGGTTAATAGAATATTGGAGATTATAAACCCCTTTTGACACTTACGTTATGAAATTTCAAGGAAAATAACGGTTATTGGAGAAATTTATTTTAGAGGTAATTTTGGGTTACTATATTTGGTGATGAAAAATGAAAGGTATAGAATAACCATTGAGGCTAAAACATGTTCTGGTTATTTTGGAGGATTTTATCTCATTTTTCTAATGTTATTATAATTATACACTTTTTTGAAAAAGTACAGCACATAGATATTGTGACAACCTGTCACATCGTACTAGGCCGTGGGAATCGAACCCACAACCGGAGTGCAACGAGCCTTTATCGCCTACCAATGGCCTTCATTATGTCCCCGGTTAGTATGAATTATTCATTTCAGTAAAATTATTTAAAGAATTAAGAATTTGTTGATTTAGAAGATATATCTTTTGTATAATGTAAATTTTTAGTATTGGAAAAGGATTTGTGGATTACATGATAAATGTTATTTTGGAAGATGTTTAATATTTTAGGAATGTTATATGATTATGGTGAAAAGAGCAATATGTGATTTTATTGGAGTAATGGTTGAGTTATATTTTGGAATAATATAGGATTTTAATTTATGAATTGTGGGAGTTAGGTAATTTATGAAAATGAATAAACTATCTTAGAGAATATGTGATTTGGTTAATTAATTTTCAGTATGATACATTAAGAGTAATCAATTTTATTTGGAGATACACGTTAAAATTTATCTTTGAAAACTATGTTATAAAATTATTCCGAGTTATGGGTTTCAATATTAGTTGGATTATTTTGATTAATTTTAAGGAAGTTTGTTTTTTTAATTTTCTATGTTGGAATTTGGGTATTACTATTGAATTTTGGAGAATAAAAGTAGTCTTTCTCCTTATAAATGATTATTCATTTCGGGGTTTATCGAATATTCTACTTACCATTTTGGTTTTGGTTAATGTCCCAACATAGGGGAAATATATGGTTTATATTTTTTGTATTATGTGAATCTATAGAAGTGGATTATTTTTCTACAGGAGGGACTAAGTAATCTTAAATACTATTCCATTTTGAAAAAGTTGAGATTGTGGTGGAATTTGATTAATGGATGAATCCCTATATGTCATGTTAATATATTTCTTTATGTTCTTATTATAATTAGTAAACAAATTCCTCAACAATATTAAAAGTACCTTAAAAAAATGATAACTTTTTAACTTTTTCTTCTGGGAAATTAAATCATATAACCCATCACAAGATTGTGGTTTTTATATTGTTAACTTTATCCTTTTCATGTTTTATATTACTCTTCATCTGAAAAATATGTTTAATTTTTCATCCATATCCATGTTTTCATAAATGGAATCCCACTATGTGTTATCTCAAGTGACCATTGTACTTCTCTTTCTTTTTTATAATGTGATTGTTTTATTGACTCTTTTTTTTGATGCGGGGTTTTCAAAAAAGTTACTGATCCCAATTTTAAAATTATGAGGATGCCATTTCCAAAAGGGGGGAGGACGTAACATCTCAATTAATTATAGAATAAGAATATTTAATATATTTTAATATTTATTAATAAGATATTATTGATATGTAAATGTGTATTATTTTTTTTATTAGCGTACTCAACATGAAATAACGGGTTTTCTAAAGTCTTACATTGTACACCACACTTAGTTATAAAAAAAATATTCGAATTATATTATTATTGATTTAAATGGTAGTTAATTAATATTCTTTGTATTGGAGAGAATGAATATAAATAAATAAAATATGATTACAAATGTTAGTTAATTTTTTTAATATTATCCAATAAATTTTAGTGGCTTAAAATGGTAATGAATCCAATTTTAAGCGTAATGAAATATAAGATTTTTGAAACGCTGTTTTACCACCTTTTAATGAAAATATCATTTAAATCAATTTTTTTTCAATTTTACAAGTTTATATGAAAAAATAAAATTTATATTTTTAATCTAGACATCAATATTTATTTAAGATTAATTTTTGGTATTTTTCTAATAATATTCAATTTCTAATCAATAGTGAAAAATACTACATTGAATTTTAAAACTAATTTTTCATCTTATTTATTTATAAATAATGGTTATTATTTTGATTGGTTTTAAATTATAATTATATAATTATTTATCATTTAATAGATTTTTGGTCACTGAAAGAAGATATAAATGCACATTAATCTTTTGATTGTTTCTAATTTTAATAAAACATGTTTTCTCATTTTGAAAAAGAGATTTAATTTTAAATTAATTATATAAACTTCTATGTTTTTTAATTTTGAAATATGGAACCCTAATTTTGAATAAGAATTTATAATTTTTTTAAATATCTACCTTTTATTTTTTGACATTATGAATAGTAACTTATGTGCTTATTTTTATTTACCACGGTTAAAGGGTAAATTAGATAAATAAGGTTAAAAATAATATTATAATAATATAAAACCACCCTAACACATGTCCCAATATTATTGGATGAGTCATCGAAGCCAAAAAAATAATTATTCATAATGTTTTTCAATTGTTTTCTACTTGGGTGTGATAATGACTAGTCATAACAATTAATTTAATTGAAAAAAAATATCAAATATACATGTACCTTTTTACTAAAACAGTATTAATGTGAGGTTTTATAAATGATCACTTTCAGTATAAATAGTCATTATAAATATAATTTTTTTCCTAAATAATAATATTTTATTTATAATTTTTAGGAATTAAATAAAGAAATGTATTTATAAAACAATGATTATGTAGTGATTACCTTGTGAATGAAATATTGAAATAAATTATATTATGAATTTAAAAATAAAATGTAATTTGAAAATTTTGATGTCATATATGAATTTTATGGATTATTATGACATGTTATATTTGATTTAATTTATTTGTTTTGAATGAATCAAGTTGTTATGACTAATACAACAAAATTACTAAATAGTGTCAAAATTGACATAAATGATTTTTAAGAAAATACTATTTTATTAAATGATAAAATAGACATAAAAATAAAATATTTGGCCAAATAACATAGATATTGATAAAAAAATTATTAATGATCCACTTGAGGTTCTCAGGGCATTTTATAGAAACTATATTAACTATAAATTGTAAAAATACAAGGAGGCGTGGTAAGAGCTATCTTATTTAACTAATGGTTAAAGAAAAAAAGAAAGGGTTAAATTTGTAACATAAACTTCTTTAAAACCTATTAGATGAGATTATATAGACCCATAATAATTTTTAACTTGAATAATATCACCTTCATGATAATAGAACTCAAAAATAATAAATAATAAATAGTATTTTAAAACATTCCTAAAGTATATATCTTCCCTGTTATAAAAGGAAACCACCTCTACCGAGTTAATCACACCTCTAAAGCCCCTTCCCTATCCATAAATCTACTCAAATAATATCCCAACATATATCCCTTCATCTTATAACCCATACCTTGGCCATATCTAAACTGCATAAAATGGTTTGTCTCAAATAAAAAAAAGTTACCCGATTTAGAGGTAGCATCATCTCTCAAGCTCCTTTCCTTTATCTTCCTTATTTACTCTATATTATCTTATTATTATATGATTATATTACTACAATAGTATCCAAAACATTCTAGGGTGTTATTATTCTATGGGTTTGACCTACACTTACATGCACCTCGATCTAAGGGATATAGAACATACTGTTTATGTTTATAGCGAACTACTGCCTCACAAAATAATGATTGTTCAATTTTCTCATACCACCTATCATGGTGGACATTATGATTAAATTTATATAAATATGATATATATTATAATTTTATTTTCTCTATGCTTTTATAGTTTTTATTATTACATAACATTATGCTTTCCATTACGTGTAAATAAGATAGTTTCATTTGAAGAAATGTGGGATATCACCCCCTCAATGTGACATGACTCATTCGTACCATACATGGAATTTATAAATGATGGTTTCAATGAAACTATGTAACATATATAACATAGATATTTTACTGATATTATAATATAAATATGTATCATTTAGTTTTCATTCTTTTAATAGGACAACAAAAAGAAAGTAGCGGTCATGCATACATATGGTCAACCATCTCCATGAATTGTAGATTCCATTTCATATATCCCAATATTATGGGATACTATAAATATATATACACTATATTTAAACAATATATATCCTAAATAATATTCTAGATATTATATAATTTACACCACATTTCCAACTTACATCAAAACATGTTATTTTTCGACTCCAGTACCGAATATAGACAAAATGACTGATAAGTACCTAAATAAGTGTTTAATTTTTATAAAACTGTAGTAAGTTATATAAATGGAGTAATAAACTTGAAATAATTTAGGAAGAAATTATAAATAACCGAATTTTATTATTACCAAATTTAAAGAATGAATAATACATGTTGGACTTCTGGTAAGTGAAATCATGTCTCAATCACCATTCATTGAGTTAAATATCCATGTACTTGGTTTTGTTTTACCATGAATATGTCTGAATGAACTCTGGTTATTTTACTCCAAATTTACACTTATATTGTTTGTATTTATATTTTTCACACAAAATTTTGTCATTTATTTGTCTTTAATCTAATGATAATATCTTTGTAAAGAACAATATATCATTCTTCTTTCAATGAACCATATCATGATATTGTTTAAATTTATTGTCTTATATGCTGTATATACAATAATTTTGACATTTTATATCATTATTTTTGAATTATAATGATATTTTAAGTTTCATTTGTTTTAATTATTTAATAAATATTATTCAAGTGTTTATGAACTGGTAAGGTAATCCTTAACTAAAACATTGTTTTAAATGTTTTACATATTTATTATTCTAAATCATTCTCATTAATGTCACTATTTTCAAAATGGATTTAATGATTTATTTAAATGGAAATTAATGTTTTATTTTAGTAATTACTTGAATATTATCAATGTGGTAGGGGATACTTTTATTAAAAAATATTATTTTTGAAATTATTAAATGTTTTTTTGAAATTAATTGATTATATCAATATATTTAAATTATATCTTATGATTAAAATGTTAAACTATTATTATTCCACTATATATGGTTTGTGTTTTATTATTTATTATGGTTCTTGGGCATTGTTCATGTATATGGGTGGATCAATGATAAACTGAAGGAAGGTGGGCCCATTATTTCTCTTTAATGCATTGGATAACATGATAGTGTTAAATAATAACGTTTCTCCTAAGAGATATAGGAAATATTCTCTGATGCGTATTTCGAACATGAAAATGAGAATTACTCATTATATATTTTTGAAATCTATATTGTAAGTGTTTTTTGGATGCTTCCTATTACTTTTATGAATTATTATTTTAATGGGTTTATCATGAATCTTATTATTTCAAAAGGTATGTTTAAGAGTTTGTGTTTATTAGGTGAAAAGTATAATTTTCTGAAAATGTTTAATGAGTTTTAAATATTCATTAACTAATGGGTTTATTAATTATTTTATATTCCTTGTAGACATTTTTTAGGATCATCCCATGTTTTTGAAATGATTTCAATTGGGTATAAGGATGGATAAGAGAAAGAAATAAGTCATGAAAATTTTTATCAAGAAAATGTAATCATGTTTTTTAAAATTCTTTCCTTTTGTGGATAAAGTGGAAATTATGTGTATCTTTCCAAATGTAATATTTGGTATATTATATAAAGATGTGGCCTAAATATGTAATACTCTAAAATATAAAAGATCTTTAATGTTTAATAATATAAAAATATTGAATTAACTCAATATTATTTAAGGATTAATTCTATTGTGTTATAACACAGTTAATAAGCGTAATTAATCATCCAAAAAAAGAGAAAACATTTTTTATAATTCATGATGCAATTAATGATTTTATCAACAAACCCCTCAATGTGATTTATATAAACTCAAATAGGGGAAATATTATAACCCATTTTTTATGTGGAATGGATTCCTAATAATAACTATTGTATTCTCAATATTTTTATGCCTTCATTCTGAAAATTAGTTGGGAATATTAAAATATATTTTATCTTTATTAATAATATATAAGCACTATTAACTGTTCTTATCCAAAGACATATTATGATTTTAAATAGTTCTCTGGTTTCTAGGGAAAAATCACATCATGTTGTTGATGAAGATGGTATTAAGATATAATATTATGATTCGTCCTACACGAAAATGGAAGAATGGTTCCATTGTTAATGAACCAAGTGATATGTTTACTGAGGGTGTATACAGAAGCTTGAAAACACTAGGATATAGGGTGTCACAATTCCTTAAACCCTTGAATAAAATTAATAACCTTTATTTCATTAACATAAGAGTAAAATAGATCCATAGGGTGTGTAATTACTTGAAAAAAAATACACCAACCAAGTAGAAAATCCAATGAATGTCCATACCCTAATAATGAAAATCCATTCCATTCTGTCAAATTATTTTTCTATGTCAACCATGGTTTTAATGGGGGGGGCCAAGGGGTTATATATTGATATGAATAATTTTATCTTATTCTATGATGATAACATCATAGGCTAATATCTCTTGAATAACTATGTGATTTTCCTTAGATACACATTTATTCAAATAAATTGAGTGTCTTTTGTTGAATATTATTTGTGGAAAAGTTTATTAAAAATTAAACATTATTATGGTCTTAAATTGATTAAGAGAATATGTATTATTAATCAATGTAATGAGAACCAATGTTTCCCCACATTCTACCCTTTGATGGCAACCACTTCAAAAAAAAAATTGAACAGTTCGAAAAATCTTCCTCACTGATCACACAATAAGACAAATATGAAAAGTCATGGAATCCATTAGGATCCGGCGATCTATTAGGGTTAAGATATAGGAACAAATCAACCACCTCTTCCTCCTCCAAAATTTTACCAAAGATCAGGTTGACAGGTTAAGATAACCCATTGGTAACAGAATAAAAACTATACGAATGGCCCATTTTATATCTATTGTACATTCGTGGATTAGCATAAAAAATAAGATATTTATAGTATGAATTATCCATACCTCTCGTAGTCCATTTATTTTTACAATAATGATCCATCTTCCATGTGAATTTTTGGGATACAAGGTTGGTTGTTCTTTTTAATGAAATCAAAAAAAATTACTACATTTCAGACTCCTTCTTTATTATAAATAGTCCAAAAACAATTGTTAGTAACTCTTTATACTTATAAAAACATCTATGATTGTTTTTTTAAAAACTATCACTTAAAAGCTACTCATCCCAAATTTCCTTGAGTATTACATCATTGGGCTACATATCATTCTTCATATAATGAAACTCTAGGAACTGTGATAGATTATTGATGTTTCCACATTGTAATTATTCCTTCAACAACCTGAGTTTATTTTTTAAGACTAACTATAATCTCTTCTTTATGGTATTTTTCTTTGATTTATGTACCTTATTACAATATCTCGAATATAGTCACCACTACTTTCATAATAAGATATGAATATTGGTAAATCCTTTGAAATCAATATATACAATGATAGAGGAAATGTCACATTAGGGTTCCCTATCACTGGCTCTCTTCCGCCACGGATCGACTTCGGATCTACTATTCAGTGCTCCAGCTCGGTGCTTCATCGCAGTGGTTCATCTCCCAGGGGAGACATCATTCTTCAACGGTGAAAATGTCTTGGTATTTCCCATCGTTTACTGGAGTGCTTCTGCTCTCCCTCTCTTCGCTAGTTTGGGATTTTTTTGTAGTGTGGTGGCTCCAGCGGTCGTCGCTCCCACTCCTTCTGAATGAAGATCGATACAACGATTCTGTGCTGAGATGGTTTTTTTGTGGCAGGTTGAGGTGTTCCCCGAGCATGAATGAGAAGTCAGCGATGGTATATGGTTCTTTTTGTAGCATGGACTCATGATTTTCTTCGTTGTTCTCATTTTTGTCTTCATTTTTCCCCCTTTGAATTTGATTTGGGTGTGGTTGTGGATGGTTCGAGGGATTGAGGCAGTGGTGTGGATAATATTCATCAAGTTCATCAAGATTTAGGTTTTTTGGGATTTATTTCATATGATGTGTTCGTGGGAAGGGTTGTTGAGTTTGGGGATGGTTGAGGATTTGGTGTGGGCTGTGTGTTTGGTACTTCAGATTTTTGTTGCACGAAAGTGCAGATTTTGGATGGCAAGGAGGACAGTGATTTTCCTCTGCTTTGGAAATGCTGGATAGGAAGAAAGTTTTTTGTTTTGGTGGTGCATGTATTAAGTGTTTCTGTAACCATTTGTCTACAAGAATATTCTCTATATGAGGTTGAAGGCAATTAGTTCTCATAGTTTCATGGCTTCTCCGAATCAAATGTTTAAGGGGGAATGTCTTTTTCTATTGGTACCAAGACCGTGCTTTTAGCATGGGACAGCTAGCCATGCTGCGATGTGATAATGAAAGCTGGTTTTTAATGTATTTTGTTTCAAAGAGAAGCTTATCTCTTATAGGGAGGTTTGTTCTTGATCTTTCGTTTTGGTCTGTTTGGACTTGGTTTGTTGTTTAAGTCCTGATGTCATGGTTTTTCCCCCATTCTTCCCTTAAAAGGGGGTTTTATCAAAATAATAATTTAAAGGCCTTTGGGCCATTGGATGGATGATAAGGACTGAGCAAGCTGGGAAACTCTAGCAGTAGGAATTAATGATAAGGCATGATGGTTTATAAAGAAGCAATCAATACTAGTCTAGTTACGACAACTCCCCTTCTGGTTATTACACTATGTATACCCCCCATTTATACTGGTTACATCCTTTCTCAATCTAACTCACTTCCTCCATATATCTTCAATGTAATTTAATGATTCAATTTTTTTATATATCTCTCCTTTTGATATACCAAGATTATTCTCTCTTCAATTTATGGGGTCTTACATTCCATAAGTTCATTTTTCAAATCAAAAATACTTATTTCCATGTGTAATTATTTTGATTAAGACATGTGAATGATTAAATTTTATGTGAATGATAATAATGTACATATTATGATGGGTACACCTAAATATTGGATCATGTAATTTGGTAGATAATTTTCAAAAAGAGAGGTTTTGTTTGTGATTAGAGAGTAAACCAAGTCTAATGTTGGAATTTTTTACCATGTAATGTATTTTAGTTTGTTACTCTTGACTCATGTTTATTTCATTTTATTGGATTCTTCTCTATATCATATGATTAAATGATGTTGTAATACCATGTTATTTATGTTATGGTCCCATGTGATTAACAATGAGCTTATTTTTAAGAGAATTTATTTTCTACATTGTAAGGTTGAAATGTATATAATTTTGGAAAATGTTTTCATAATCATTTCATGATTGCAAGGGAACCATTCAATGTTTTATTTTTACAATTGTTATTACTAATAAATTTTTTTAGAATATTTTAGAGAAAGTTTTTTTTATTGGGTAAAGACATAATTATTTAATGAAAAAAAATTATTTTGAAAATGAAAAAATATAGTGTCATTATTCATTAACTAAAATGTATATTTCTATTTATATGTGCCTTACTGATATTTTTGTTCTCGTACCTAGTTTTAAAATACTTATAATTAGTTTTCAATGATGATTATGTAAAATAATGAGGTCATTATAAAAATTGGGAATAAATTTGATGATAAATAAATTATTATAGTATTAATGTTTATTTGTGCTGAAAATGGGTATTACGTGGAAGTGAAAACATTATGTGTCAATGTCTATTTATATAAAGGTGACTATATAATTTTATAAAAATGCAATCCATAATTATTCTAAAATTAATGAAAATAAATTCCTTACGTAAAACTCAAAATTATTTAATTTTTAAGGGCATGAAATTAAAGTTTGTATCAGAGGAATTATGTAGATAACTTTGAGTATTAGGATATATTCTTGTAAGGATAGATTAATTGAAAAATACTAAGATTTTAATAATGAAAATCATGTTAAATAGAATGTATAAACTTCAAAAACAATATTAGAAGATAATTTAACTACTTGAGATATTAAGATATATTAAATATTCAAATAAATTAAATATATTTGATTTATTTTGATGCAAGCGCCATTGGGTTTAAATAAAACATAATACTCTATTAAGATATTATTATTTAAATATTCAAATTATAAACATACTATTTTTTGGTGAGTATGGATTGGAAAAAATAAATTATGAAAATAAAATTTTTTAAAATTGTATAATATCAATTTAGTGGTTATCTATTGATTAGAAACCAAATATTACCCATTTATAGAAAAAAAATGTTTTCTAAAAACTTGAAATTTTATAAATGAGGGTTTGATTAAATTATTTTATATAATTAAAAATGAAAAGTTATTACATCTGAAAAAAAAAGTATTTTTTAAAATAAAATCATTATTTTTGAAGTCATTAATTCAACATTTACTTAATGTAATATTTTATTATTTTTAGGAAAATATTTATTTTCCAGTGAAGAGAGAAACATACCCAATTTAATAAAAATGGTTTTTTTTTCAACAAATATATTAATTATAATATACTATTTTTTTTAATATCATTTTATGTAACGTAATTATTATTTAATATTTTTAACACACATAAATTCATTGGAATCAACTTTATATTTTAGTTTATTATATGTTTATTTCTGTGTTAACAAATTGGGTTTTCTGAAAACTGTGTTGAAAAGTTTAATGTTTATATTTTTATATAATTATAAATAAAAAATGATGACTGATTTATATAAAATGTATAGATTATATCTCTATAAATATTATTTTAAATTAGTAAAATTAATATTAACAGTCATAAGGATAAAATAAAAAAAACTTTCTCTTACGTTGACGCCATCCAAATAATCATGATCTAATATACATGGAAATAAATTCAAGGACCAAGGGAATTAGTTTATCCAAGAAATCATGAAAGATAAGGCATAAAACTACCATGTATATCATATCCTTTATAATGGACATTTTATCACAGGACCATCGGAAGTTCATGAGAAATTGTTTTTCACAATGCTTGACTCTTTTCTAATCATGAGGATCTCCTTTAACAATTCATTATGTTCTTATGAATGCATCGAGAAAATTGAAGATGACCATGTGAAGGATTCCGGAAAATATCATGTGATCAAATTAATTTCCAACCAGTGAATGCTAACAATCTTCTTAATCACTTAAGAAAAATAAAAAATTATGAAAATGATAGAGACATTATATGGTCATTTATTTTCATACAATAATTTTATGCGGTTTTGAAGACCTTGTAATTCCCCTCGAAACATGTACACCTTTTGGTGCAAGTTTTATTAACATTTAACCTTCATCATGTGAATGGTATCATAATTTTCCATTTGATTATACACTATCCCTCCGTCTCTTTAGAAAAGTAGTGGGTTTGTCTGTGAAAATGCTCGTGTTTCACCACCAGATCTATTATTGGTCACATGAAACATCACATACATGGAAAGTAATTATCATCGACAAAATCCCACCAATGTGTCAAAACTCTTATCCATATATAAAAATAAGTAATTGAAAAGTAGGAATAAGGAAAATTCATGCAAAGAGAGGGTATTTTGGACATTACAGGAAAGGAGTAATATGCCCCGGTTGATCAACCATTTTTAGGGGTGTCCCCCTCGACAAAAAAACATGGTATCATAATGGTCCTTATAAATGATGGTATAATATCTTGAATTCACCCTTGAAAATCTACCTTATTCTCATGAACATCATTAAACATGTTTCATTTGATAATGTGAAATCCTTCGTGTATGAATCTTGATCTCAGGAAGACCCCTTGAAATGTTATCATAACCTTTTGAAATCCCATTGACATTAAAAAAAATTTAGGATAAATCCATTTGATTAGAGAAGATCCAATAAACATGGAAATTGTTTTACATTCTCATGGTCTCATATCATAATGTGACACCATGGATGACCCATGATAGTATATTGGAATGTGAAAAGTCAAAACACCAACTGTATCTTATATCTATGATATATGCACCATTAAAGGGGGTGTATCACTAGTGGATAGTGTCTTATAAATCCCTCTAACAAGTACATAAAACACACACCATCGACATACACAACAAGAAACTGCTAAACAAGATCACATAAGTTCACTTATCTAAGTGTTCAATCACAGTGTCACAAGTTTTTCTTCCTAGTAAATTCTATCTAATGACCCCAGGTATCACAAAATATGAGTATGTGTATTTCTTGGTCACTATATAGATCATATTAATGACTTCAGGTGGGGTAGTCATATTATGTAAAGGAGGTTCCACATGTCGAATGGATCCCATGAAACCTAATAAAATATATCATCTAAAAAATACAAATGTACATATAAAATAATTTCTATAATAAATAGTAAAAAATAAAGGAGACTCTGGTGAATATGGAAAAACTGACATTCAAGAACATGTCATGACCTACCCATATCATGAGAAACAATCAGGAAATGATTCAAATGTCCTATGATAATCCCCCAAAATTTCATTTTGATCATTTTATATCCCATGGATATGTCAAGAAAAGTTTTGAAATACCCTCCGGGCATGCCACCCATGTTGTGCAAAGTCCTCCAAGATTGTATGCCCATTATACGAATGTCTTACAAACATGTTTCCCAAGTGACAAAACACACCTTGGGTATGTTTTCTAGGTATGGAAATTCCCTCTAGATATTCATGCTAGATTTTTTGATTCCCTCTATACAATTCATCTTGAATCATGTGATTCCATCCAGACATTCCTACCATGTCTCGTAATTTCCTATACATAAGTTAGCTAGGGTCATGTGATTTTGTCTAGTCATTCTACCCAAGTCTCATGATGTACTTCAGAAAGTCATCATGGATCATTTGGATCACTCTAGAAATGATAGCCAAGTCTCATGATGTCCTCTAGAAAAGCCATCCTATATCATGTGACAACCTCTATACATGACATTTTTTATCATGTGATATCTTCCTCACATCTCATTTAAATTCTGTGATGTCCGTCAGACATGTAAACTGTCATGACATTAAAATTGGAAATGTGTTCTGGGAACCAGTACATGTATGTAAATCTTCAATCATGTCATAAAAACCCTCATACATATCAAAAAGATAATTAGGACATATCAAGAGGAAAATCATCACACATCAGAAATATGTCCTAGGACATGATAACCTTGTCCAGTGAACATATTTAGGTATACCCAAAGCTGATCAATGAGAAATTTCATTCCTTCCATAACTAGTATATGTTGTGTGAATTCATAATGCCCGAGCTCACATATGGATCCAACCATATGTAAGTCAACCCATGTATCCAAAATTCTAGCCCCCATGACCCAGTTACTCCAATGGACTTATCATTCTTCATTATAAATCAGCATATTTGAATATAACTGAAGTATGGTAATAATAATTAATGTCATAATCAGGATATGTTGGATTCCTTACAATGGCCTTAGGTCCATATCAAACACCCAAAGGTCCACTCAAGTAAAAAATTCACACATCCATGCGTAGTGAGAATAACTTGACAGTATCCCTTATTTCCCATAATGAGCATGGATCACATGGGATTGGGTATTTTCAATCACTATTTCATTTACATTATGAATCTCTCCTTATATGGAAACATCCAAGTGTATTCATCAATTAGAGTCCTAACATGAATGCTCTAATATAAGGGCATCCACCTAGTGGAAATTCCAAATGCATGATCAAACTACAATGACATTCATTCCAACCATAACTAGGATATGTAACACACCATATTGAGGCTTGAATTAAATACCTAGTTCCTAATTTCTCTCTATATACATCTTTCATAGATGATTTTTAACTACACAGTTTCAATAATCTACAAGGGTTTTGATTCCCCTTATAAACATGATCATTTTTACACCTCATGAAGGTTCAATCCCATTTGTGAGATATTAATCACCACCCCATATGAAAGAAAATGATGGAGTGCCAATCTATATAGCTTAAAAATATAATATTATACCCATTAATGGTAACTTGTCAAATAATTATGTATACATAAAGATTTACTAATTAATGAACCATTTTTTACATGTAGAAGGGTTGAAAACTTGCTCACTCTGTTAGTGTAATTGGTCACATTTACATATTAGGGAGATATTTATAGTCACATCATATATATGTAAGAGCATCCTAGAGTAGGAAACAATCCCCCCCCCAAATGGTGTGATGAGCACAACCTTCCACCCCCATCATCAATGTTAGTTCATATGTTTTATTGGATCTGAAACCACAATTGATTGCCTTCCAATGTAAATTTGGTATATACCAAATAATGGATATAGGAAACATTGGGTTTTTAAATTTAATATTAACAAATGGTGAACCTAACTTGAGTGATTTCCAATACATTTAACACCCAACACTATACATATTGGTAAATCCATCCATAACTTTTTCCACAAAATAAAAATGGTAAAGCCAATATGATTCCATAAAATAATGAAAATTATTTTTTTACCATGCGTCTAGACATTTCATTATTCACATCATAATATAGTGAAAATATTTCACCCAATGTGAAATACTATGTAATCAGGGTCCTCATGAAATAATTACCTCATCTCTCTGACAAATCCATGTGAGCAGAATGGCTGAACAGGGAGTAAGAAAGAAAAATTATGTTACCTGTACATATGTGAATGAGAATGTATCATGTGTGAAAATATTCAATGATAATTTATATTATTCCTATTTCCCATTATCACTATAAAAACTACTCTCACAAACAACACCTTGACCCAAGATCATTTCCCCAGCCAATGAATTTTCTAGAAAATCAATTACTGTTGTAGCCCATTCGAGTCACAAAACAAACATTACAACAAAACGTCTTAAACATCAGATGGAAAATACAATTTTCTAGAATACCATCTAATTGGTATGATCTATGGCCTTGAGGATGCACACAATGATCATGTGACACTGAAAACAATGATCATGTATGATCCAAATAAAGCTATAGGGAAATCGATGGTGTTCTTTGCTAAGTAAAATCTATTTGAATGGTTATCCCTAAAGAATAAATATAAACACATTTAATATCTTATAAATGTGGATAACATAGTAAATTAAAAATCCCTTCATGTTCAATATCTTCTATATTGGGTGATATCACCATGATTTAGTGTTTTATTTCACCATTACACCATTGTAGTAAAATAATTTTTTTAATTGTAAATTCTAACTATAATGAAAAAATGTGAATTCAGGTTTGATTCAATTATTAATGAATGTTACAAAAGTATATCTCACTTTTTATTTTAAATTCGTTGTGGGGGGGGGGGTTATTTGGAGGATTCATAATAAATTTGAAAAAAATGGGCCAAAATGGGCATGAACCTAAGAAAACATGTGGACTCAACCACACTACAGCTAATCTGTCCATCTAATTGGGATGGTACAAAAAAATTCAACATTTATTCTTAATACACCAAACCCCAATTATTCATATATGTGTCCCAGTCAAACTGATCATTCCATGAAAATGGATCTTCTCAAGGTCAAAAGTTTTGTAATTTATTTCATCAATATCTCGAGATATGGGCCTCAAAATGATGCCAAATATTAGGGGGAGATATTATACAGGTGGGGAAACAAGTTTTAATTTTTTTTATAATGTTATATTAGATTATTTGGATACCCATAAACATGGTCCATGGTGTTTCATGAAATATGGGTACCCAAAACCACCTTCCACATTTAATTAAAATAAGAACCATGGGCACCCAATTTTGAGAATGATCAAGGTTAAAAGTTCTGCAATATCTGACAAAAAAATAATTTCTATTTTTGTCCAATAGTTCTAGAGGCCCATATCTTTATAGGGGTTAATAGATGAACGAAATATTTTTATCGAGCCTCCCCCACCTCTTGATGAAGAGATAAATGGTGGATGATCATTTCAATGATGCTACACATACTTGGGATGGAGTTCTGGAATATTTTGTTTTACTCTTTTTATGTAATTTGTGTGTGAATAATTTCAATTCAGTTTTTACTTGACAATATATTGCTCTGAATTACCTTCACTAGAATAATTATGTGAGACATTATTCATTTCAATATAGATTGAATAGAAGTTTAAGTGGGAATAATATGTTAATCCAATTAGAGAAGACACATATCCTATTTATCTCAACAAAACCAAATATTTCAGAATGCATTGGAATCCATTGTTCTATTATTTAGATCCAAAACATGAAATAGTGATTATTATGTTAAGGTTTTGGTTCTTTGTGAAACATTTTTAGTGTCAATAGGGGAATCGAGATCTTGAAAAAACTCATCGAATGGATTATATTAAAGAATGTAATCATTTTAGAACAATTAACTATTAAATATGTATAGTGAACATGCAATGAAATCATTATCCAATAATTATAAAAAACTACCTTTCGTTGTGTGTAACTACACTCTTTAATTAATCCATTTTATTTTCAAAACTATTTTCAAAACCTACCCTTATTTTATTCATTTTTATTATACAAAAATTAAACATCCAAAACCTTATGATAATTTGCCTATGGTATCCCAGGGCTTAAAAATCAACATTACAATTATAAACAATTTGACAATTTATAAATCTGTCATAAAATTTTCGCAATGTTTCCATAGAGTACATAATTTTGGTGTGTATGTTTTTGAATTTTTTTTATATTTGTGAATAATTTTTTATTTTATCTTACATATTTATATATATTTTTGAGTGGTGATTTTTGTCTTGAATAGGAAATGTTCTTGATTAATTATACTCTATGATATTTACTTACTTTTAAAACCTAATCATAGGTGATCCTACGCAAGTGACACTGGGACACATAAGAGGATCTTTTGAAGAAGAAAACCCCACACCATTATACATTTCTAAAACCATATTCTTATAAAAAAGTAGATATTGAATATATCAGGAGTAAAATGGATCAAAATACCCAAAAATTAAAATAAATAACCTCTCATGATGTTTTTATCCATCATTTATACATTCAATTATACAGAAAATAACCTAATTTTGAATGTATATATGATGGAATTCACTTATTACCACAATTTCATGGAGTTTTTAGAGAAGACCGAAAAATGTATTTATATGAATTTCATACACAGTGTTCAAAATTAGTTCATTTTAATGTGGATGAATAACAAGTAAACCATAGATAATTCTATTTATCATTAGAAATACATTCAAAGGATTTGTTTTATTTAGTTAACATCCCAATTTGAGGGTGAGGGGACCTAAAACCCATTTTTGATGAAAATAAAATTTACAGCCTCTCAAACTATAAATATTAGGACAAAATTATTGTTTAAGGAATTAATAAGGGAAAACACTTCAGGAATTTTAGAAAATATTTAAAATTAATTTTTCAATTCTCTATAGGTGATCAAATTATAATAAAACATTTTTATGAAGGATTAATTCTTGTTGATCATAAAATGATTGATGTTTCTATAGGTGGACCTCTACAAGAAAAAAGATTCTAATCACTAAAAAGAACCTCATTGAGAATATAGTCTGGAACACATAAATTTTTTTTAAGGTCTAGTTTCCAAATTTGGGGTGTCCTTGAGAAGCAAGGGTTTTAATTTTAGAAGAATGTGTAAAATAATGTTTGAAGAGGTAAGTATCATAAAAAAATTATCATTCCCAAAGTAAATACCTAAATCATCCTCCAATTCATTATGGTATAAATACTACCACAAACACAATTTTGGCCGATTACCTCATCTGAGAAGAACTTTTGAGATTTGTGAGGCCATATCTCTAAGTCTCCTCTATAACCAACCCATTCATAATGAACCATACTATTCATCCAAACCTGTGTGGAAGGACAAAAAATCTGATTGAAATGGGTTATTAGAGCAAATATAAAGGCCATTTCAACATCCCCCTCAAAAAAATTGACATATATTATAGGATATGGTGTGAAAAATGGATAGAAATAATATCTAATTCAAAAAACCCACACAAGATTTTATTCAAGACCTGAAAACCCCAATTAGGCCAACTAGACAACTTTATAGGGGAAAATCCAATTTCATACGCATCTAGAAAAAACGCATATTACCAGAGTTCAAAACTATGGTAATAGAACCCAAAATCGTGGTTATAGCCTACGACCATGTTGTTGGCCAAATGTGGCCGCTACCACTGTGGAAGTAATGTCGGGCATACTAATATGGTTTTCAAAACTATGTCAATAGGCCTCAAAATTGGCCATCGTAGCTATAGGTAGCTATTTCCACTATTTAAATAGCGGTTATAGCCTCGATAACACATGGAAGTAGCATAAAAATAAAATGTGTCCAGTGAGTTTCGATCCATACACCTCCCCTTTAAGAATCAATGGTTCTCGCCACTACACTCTAGAATGCATCATATATATTTATTTTTATTGATATATTAATATAAATGGTGGAAATACCCAAAAAACTATGGCGGTAGTTCTTCTCCCCAAATTTTTTGAGCCAAATTATTTTCTTTCAAATGCATGATAACCCTATTTCCACTATTATCAAAAACCATAGCTATAGGGTTTTTAAAAAATTGGCATATCGCCACCGTCCTAAAATTGTGGCTATAGGTCTGTGGCAGTATCCCTTTTTCTAGATTTGACAGGTCAGGTAAACGATCTTCTAAACTAATAGTCAACCATATAGATAGGATTAATTTATTATCTCTCACCTATTTACATGGAACTGAACATAAAATCCCAATAAACCCCCAAATAGATTCATCCCTACGTGAGGATACCTTTATTCCAAATATATCATATGACATAAATAAGAAAAATTCACATCCTATGAAATTCACTTAATAGGAAAGACGATGTCTATTGATGTTCTTCCAAAAAATAAAATTCCACTTCCCTTTCCCCAAATGGCCTCCCAACCATTTAAAAAATTAATAGGATAATGAAATATAGAGATCTATAAAAAAGGTAGGTTAAAAACCCCTTGAATGTTGTCATGATGAAAAGTCCCTGATATACAATGTTTTTGAAGGATATGTGTACCAACTGAAGGAGACTTTTTGGTGATGAAAATTTGTTCTCTGTGGGAAACATATCAGAATTGATAGATCCATAACATCCCAAAAAATCTAATAATACTATATAATTATCTACTTCATACACCATAGGGATGTATTTATTTTTCCAATGGTATTATTGAGTTGGGTTCTTATATAAGTTTTATAAATCACTCAATTTATTCCCCACAGCATGTTATGGAATTGGTGCCAATAAGAGTTTTAATTAAACTAGTGAACAAGAGTTCCACATACTTTTCTAGTGTATTATAAGATGATTATGTGATGGTGAATTTTTAAAATATACATTTGGATTTTATGTGATTAGAATGGAATATTCTAAGAAGAATCGATATAACCCAATTATATTGGGGACACAAGATTCAAATTTAAACCCCACTTCATTGATTGATCGATAAACAAGTTGTGGGAAATGAATTTATTCATAAAATACCCACATGGTGAAGTCATGGAATTCTAGATTGAAAATACATGACTCTAATATTGAGTGTGGGACACACACTACTTCTTCAAAATTCCACTTGTGAAACTATTTGATAAATAGGATATGTAAAAAATGATGCATCAAATACCCATGTGATCATAACAATAGCATTAATGGCCTAAAAATTTGGCATTGGACTATTGTTCTATGTGATCATCGTATGAATTGAATGGAAGTAGGTAATGAAATAAAATTTGATTCAATGATTTCTCGGATTGAATATGTGTTATGGTTCAGACTCTAGCAAAGGCTGATGTAGGTATTGAGGGTTTGGGTTTCCTTAAGAACCCCATGGATTATGTGGTTAAATAAAGAATGTTTTAAAATATATATACTGACTACATTATTTCTTGAGTTTTATTTTTTATACTACTACATGAACTTCTATTGACTGTATATTATTTTATATTTCATTGGTGGTGTAATAATGAGTTGTACTCAAAACCTACTCAAGATTTTTTATTAGTACCCAAAATGGAATCATGTTTGCCGGACATGATATGGTAAAGGATCCTATGTTAGATGGTTGAGTTGGGATGGGTCAAGGATGAGAGACCAAGATGTAATTAAGGGCCAACATGGGATTTTTCAATGTATTTATTTATATGGGGTTTTTAAAAATGAAACATGAAATGTATTTTGAATAAAATACCTATTATTTTGATTTGATTATTTTACATTCTATTTTTGTCCTCATGCGATACTAGTTTTGTTTTGTTTTTTGTGACATCCTTTCGCAGATATTTACTGATTTATACTTTTTCTTCTAGGATTAAGAGGGTGTAGTAACCCCATGATTGATTTGAGACAATCACTGCAGGTCTTTAACATTCAACATACTTTGATGAATGCATGGATTCATGTGATTTAATAGCTCAACACACAGGTGTTTGGCACCCGGGTCAGGATGTTACATATTTTCATCACCACATCATATTAATAACATATATAGGTGTATCAAAAGAAGTAATATATATTTATTATATTATTATAAATACTAAAATTTAAAATAATTCTTAAATTTCTTCAGTACTAAGTTTTAAAAAAATGGAAATGCTAATCAAGGTTATTTAAGGTTTATTATACTCATTATTTTAACACAATTTTTTAAATAACCATCATTAATTGTTAGTATTAAATTTATAATTCATGTATAAACATGATAATTATTTCATGATTAATATTTTGATGATATTAATACAATGATATTTATGAAAATTGTCATCCTACAAAAGTTATTGAATATTTGTGAAGAATATAATTAGAAATTTTTATGTGAACATAATTGATTATGTTATTGATTATAATATGGAAATAAAATGAATAAAAAAATAAAAAAAGATTCATAAGAATGTAAATACATTAGATAAGTTTATTACTAATTATGATAAAGAACATGTGTGGAGTGTCTAAAATTTTTTTAAGGAAATTTTTTTTAAAAAATTCCATAATAAAATTTCCCTTATATCTATTTTTCTTACATGCCAATTTTCTTCTAAATTTCTCAAGAAATATTTAATTTTCTCTTCATTGAATTCTAAATGTAACACTCCAAAATTCTAAAAAAAGTATATTCTATATTATAGTGATTATAACATGGAAAATAAAACATGTAGGGGAATATAATATCCTAAAATTCTATATTATATTCTATATTTTAAATATATCTAATCTATTATATATATTCCAATGCACACAACATTGATTTTCACTTTTGTTACCTGCAAAGAGTTTTTTTAATGGCTTTCGTTACATGTAAGACAAAATCATACTGAATACTAATAATATTAAAATTATCTTCTAGCCATTAAATAAATATTATTAATAGTATTAACAATCTTATATAAATATATAGTTTATTTTATTAGATACTTATTAATTAAAAATGAAAATAAAAACTAATTGATTATAAATGAAATGTATTTATTCTCATAGAGGTGTTTAATCCTAATAAATTAAACTAATTAATATTATTTTATTAATTTAATGATATATATATTATATTCAATCAAATATTTTTGATATTAATCCAATATACTTGGTTTGAATAAGATACGAATAAATCTTGTTTGCCACTTAAAAATTGTATTTATTTAAATGTTGATTTAAAAAAATTTAAAGGGGAACCTATTTTAAATAAATTTTTTGGAAATATGATATATTTTATATTCTTTAATAATTTTAGTTTTTGGAATTGTGATACAAAAATTATTTTAGGGATAATTTATTTAATTATTCGAGAGAGGATTAATTTTTTGATTAATAGTGAAAAATAATTAATTTTAATTGAAAACTACATTTTTTGTAAATAATTTATACTAATAAATTATATATTAAATTTGATTTAATGTCAATTTATATCAATTATATATAAATTAATCTAATTTAGTTAATTTTAATCAATTTCAATATAAAATTTAATATAAAAACATAACAACATTTTGAACATTTTTATATTAAAAACCTACTTTGTCATCCCATCTATGAGATTAAATTTTATTTAATTTATTCAAATTCAATGTTATAAATTTCAAAAAAAAATTATTTAGAAGATTTTTGACATTATAAAATTTTCAAATAATTATTTTACCAAAATTATTAGTAAAATCGACTAAAAGTAATTATAATGTTTAGGAGAATAATTCGCTAAACAAATCACAACCATTATCTTATCGCCCAAATTGACCATGATACTTGTCTAAAACAAATTTTATATTAAACTTTAGACCTTATACTAAATTTTAATAAATTGCTAACAATATTGGATCAAAATTATCTTAACAAATGTGGTTGGAAATCAATTTTTAGAAATTTACACAAATGCCATGCCTCCTCTACTATAAAAAAGGCACTCACCCATCCCACTTATTCACACCAATAAAGTAAATTGGATTTCCAAAAAACTGATAAAATAATCACAAAAAGAACACAACAAATCATATAATCTTTTACTTGGGGAGAAATAAAATCAAGTAAGTATTTTGGTATTAACCAAAAGGATTTACCTTAAAAATAAGTAATGTTTTTGAAAGATCACTTTTCTTTCATTTACATTTCACCCACATAATTTAATTTTTCAATCATTATTAAATAATGAAATAAGTATATTAAATATTATGATATGATTATATACTTAAATTTATACCTCATATTTCACACACATCTATCAAATTGAATGCACAATCATTGTTTTTGTGTAAAATAGACTACTGCCTCGCAAATCGATGTCTTTAGATCTTTTGTTTACCACCATTCATGGTTTGAATAATGATAGAAACATTGTTAATATATGATATTTATATTATTTAGAATGTGTTTATACTTCTATAATTTTTATATAACACATAAATTTATATACTCTATTTGTGGGAATACGATAAAATCATTTGTGGATGTGTGGACTACTACCTCCTCGAAGTTATGTGACTCTTTCACTCTATACAAGGAATGTATTAGGGATGATTTTTATATTTATATGTGACTTATTTATTACAAATATCATAATATAATTATAATAAACATATAAATCATTTAATTTTCATTCCATTAATATGATAATTAAATGGATGTAGAATTTATCCATATTAAGGGCCTACTGTCTCCAGGAACAGTGCATTTCTGTTCTTATCTCCAAATACTATAGATTAATAAAAATAAATATGTACATTATATAGATGATATTCAAATAATTTTTAACATTTTGGAGATTATTAAATAATAATCTAATTAATAGGAACAATGGGTAATAAGTCAATACATTCTCAAAAATCAAGTAAATTTATAGACAAAATAGTAAAAAAATTAATTATTGTTGAAAAAAGGGTAATAGATTATTATAATAAGTTAATATATGATTTTATAAATTTGATTATGGAAATTTTACACCATTTTCACCATTAAATTATTTTTTGTAATGTATATAAATAAACTATTATATTTTAATATCAAAATTCTCTCACGATTGAGGATATTTTGTGTTTTATTTTGAATTATCTAACCCAAGGGGTTTATTTGGAAAATTATCAAGTGCTAAATTATTTTTTTGCAATCTCATATTCTTTTGGGATTGTGATATTTATCCTGAACAAATCACTTTATTTTAATTAGTTTTAAATGTACTTTTTTTAAAATATCTTAATTCTTGGGAGATAGATATTATTATTTCCAAAATAATATACCAACTTTTTATATGATGATTACTTTTAATGTTATTTCATTTTATTGGTAAATATTGATATGTTTTCATCCTTTATTAGAAACAGATATTTGAAAATGAAAATTTATTTCTAATTGAATAGATTATTCTATATAAATAATCCTTTGGATAGGCGGTTAGGGGTGGGTTATGGATAATATTTATCCCCGTGATGCAATGACTAGATTTTATGAAACTAGTAAGTTGGAAAAATTAAATGGGATTCTAAATGTAGTATTAAACAGTCTTGTAGAAGGTCATTCTAGTATCTCTTTTTATGTTCCTCAACCATGAAACCCAATAATTAATCATTTCTTTCATATATATTTTTGAAATCATTATTATTATCATTGATATTTTCATATGATATTATATATGGATGAATTTTATTCATAGTATATTGACTAAATAGAATGTGTTTCAGTTATTTACGTTGACATATTGATTATGGGTGTTTCAATTGTTTAAATGGAATGTATTCTCACCTATTTACTATGAAATGTTGACTTATTCTTTTTGCTTAATTATTTCTTATCCTTTACTAACCCTTACAGAGTATGTGATCTCACTTTTGTTATGTATCATTTTTCCAATGTTGTAAAGTGTAATACTTTGAATTTGATTCCAGGATGTTGATCATTTTATTAGCCTATTCTATAATTTATTTTCCCACTCTATGATGGGTATCATGTATTTAATTATGAATTCCAAAATTGATAAACTCTTCAATACCTTGGGACATGGATCTTGTATATAATCCAATGTAATTAAGTAATTAATCGGCTCCAAGCTTCTAGGGTTAGGTGTTGTAGTTGGTATCAGATTATGTTTAGTAGCACCCTTGGAATCTATATTTGAAAAACATATTGTAGGGAGTATAATCCGAATATAGACATTGATGATAAGTATAGATGAATATCCTATACTTTTTTTAAGATATATATTATATTTGACATCCTATTAATAAACCCATTTCTTGATTCAACAACTAGATGTAGTTTTGGAATATATGTACTGAGGCGTGAAAAAATTGAAATGGTGTGTCACACATGACTCGAGAGTAATGTAGTACACGACAACCATCCTTTTTGTGAATCTGGATTGTCACTATTAGGGGATATGATTAAGATAATTCACATTTTCATTACAAATTATTATATATGATTTCACTTTACAGATATCCATAAGGAAACCATGTTTATGATTATTAAATTCTCTATGTATTAAATTTTCAATTAATGTTAAGTATTATGCTTATTTATAATGATTCAATGTTCAATGTTTTATGAACTAATATATAATGTGGACTAGTTTAGGAATGATGAATGGAAGGATTAAAATGATATAAAACCTTGTTAATGGAAATATTTTATGTACACATTCTTTGACAAATATTTCTCTCATGGAAAACAAAATGTGATGAAGAAAATGTTCATTAGTATAAATAAAAAGTATGATGAATGTGTTGTGGAGTATGAATCTAAGATTACAGTGATAGTATGGAATGATACATATTTCATACTCTATGTGGAGTGCATTATTGAAAATTTATTTGGGGGTATAAAGACAAGCCTTTGAAGGGTACTAATATCTCAATAAATTTCATTGTACAATTAAATATTTTTATTTTCAATCAAGCCCAGAAAATTATTCTTCAATTATTTTTGGATTCAAAAGGATTAAAGATATGAATAGGAATATAGAGAAGATGAATGATGAATATGAATAGAAAAAAATGGTTTTTCCCACATGTGGTAGATATGGAAATAATAATAGTATAAAATCCTGAAATGATTGGGTGTTTTTTATAAGTGTATAGAAAAGGGTCACTAGTAAAAATAATGAAATGTAATGATGTCAAATTCTACAATCCATTTTTAAAATCTCTAAGATGTAGGACTTGATATAAATCAATACACCATGATTTAATTTAATATACCTCTAAATAAGATAATGGATCAAGGTCAAGAATATTTTATTGACACAAGTAATGTGGAATGATTGACGTATATATTTATTTCTATCAAGGAAATGTATGGTAAAAATATTTCATTGATGATGTCATCATAATAAGAATTATGAAATATATCATGATTATAATAAAAATAGTTTTTCATTAAATATTTGATATAATATGATGAATCGTACCTAGAAAATTGATTCACTATGAGGTGAATCATATAGTAAAATACATGGTTGAGGGAAAGATGATCCTTAAGATGTTTCTAATGTTGAGAAAATATTGTTTGGACAATGAAATGATAAATTTCAATATACAATTACTCCTACATAACTGATTATTTATTTTTAGATAAATTGTTTTATTCAACTATTTATTGAGATAAAAAGGCTTTTGGATTTATGTAATATATCCAATAACATGAGTTTTACTTTACAAATATGGACGAATAAATGTTTAGAATAATGTTTTCTAGTAATATATGTTATTAACAAATTTCTCGTGAATATTTTATAAAGGATTTCCTATGTATATTATTTTATTATTAAATAGATAATTCATATTGAGTGATGGATAATGATATTTTCATTTTTTAAATCCAGTGACCTTGATTACAATGTATTGGATCATAATAATTTGGACAAGACAACCATTTAGGAAATGTTTTCTGATGGTGTTTGGACAATGTTTTAGATATTAATGTATCACATAACCATATAATGAAACTTGTTCTAATAATTGAATTAGGAATAGATTATGTCACAACTAAAGGAAAAGGATTTCTTTTCTAAATGGAAACATATCAAGTAATTATACTTCCTTACAATCTTAGAGATTGAAATAATTCATCAAATCTAGGAAAAAATATTGAAAAAATTATTTCTTATTACCATCATTCTTATGATATCGATGAACTTTTTTAATGCCTATGGTTTATGTCATTATGGTAAATATATTTCTCCTGGAAATTCTCTCTATCATATTCAATCATAACTTGATTGTGTTATTTTTCTTCTATGTACATCTTTAAAAAAGTTTCTCTTATTATAATGACTAGTTATGTGTTGTCCTTTATATTTAATTTTCCTTCTTACTAAAATGATGTTATGTTAAAAATATTTAATATCCAGAGTTTTCAATAATATTTTTTTCAAATATAAATCTTTTGATTACTAAGATCATGTTTAAATTGGTGGATGTGATTTATTTATAGTGGGAAGAATTTAGCACCCCCAAATTATCAATTAAGGACATTTTATTTGCAAATGGAGATTACAAACAACACCAAGAGTATAAGGTGATATAATATTCCATGGTTTTATTGTATATTTTATGTTTTATATAGATTCAATATATTATGTAAATTGCAATTTATGCATTAATTATCTTAGATTTCGTTGCATAAAAATAGTTTCTTTGACATCTTGTGTTATAAGAACATTAAATATTAAATTATAATATTAATATTAAAATTATCTAATGGTCATTATATTGTGGTTCTGAATAATATTAGCTAAATTATGATAATATTTAGTTTAATTCATTGGCAACAAATTATTTTGTAATGAATATAAAAACCAATTGAATATAAATGGAATTTTTTTACTCTCACAAAATTATTTAATCCTAATAATTTATGTTTTTTAATATTAGTGATAGATAATAATGAAATATATATTATATATTTAATAAAATATTATTAATATTAATATAATTTATTTGATAAAAAAATATAGAATTAAATCCATTATTAAGCTAAAAATTTGTATTTTTGTAAAGGCATATTCTATGCTATTTAGTGCAATTTTTTTAAATATAATTGTTTGAAATTTTATAAATTTTATATGTTAAATTAAAATTCATTTTTTATGTATGAAAAAATTTCATAGTGTGTATTCGTTGAATTTTTATGAGAATTTATATGTTTTGTAAAATTGTGGAAAATAATTAATATTAATTTAAAACTTATTTTTCATTTAAATAATTTATGGTATTAAAAAAAATTAATTGTTTTTAAAATAAAATTATACCAATTATACATAAATTACTTCAATTTTCATAATTGGAATCAATTTCACTTTGAAATTTAATAAAAAATCATTGGATATTTTTTAACATTTTTACATTAACTGCTCATTTTTTCATACAGTTTATGGGACAATATTTAAAATAATTCTTTCCACTTATATTTTTGGAATATGTTAAAATGGATTATATTTTTGGATTCATAATTATTTATTATTTCTAAAAGTAAAATTTGGTTTTTTATGAAAAATATTAGTGAATGTGATTAAAATTAAGTATATCAATTAAGAGAAAATGTTTCTTAACAAATGACTAAAACATAATCTTAACACCCAAAATGAAATAGAATCTTTAAAAAAACAATTTATGTTTATATTTAGACCCCATACACCCTTATATTTTGTTTTAAACATAACTGTATACATTTTACATGGTAAAAACATGGTAGGAATTCCATTTTCACAAATTTTCAAGAATGCCACTCAACCTCCATAGAAAAAGGCACCCACCCCTCCTACTTATTCACACCACTATATCATATTGGATTACCAAAAATGAACTCAAATATTTCAAAAAAATCACTCCCCTCTTCCTATAATCAGAAAAATTGGATTAAATCAAACCATGAAATCATTTTTGTATAAAACAAAATGAGTTACATGAAAAAGAGGTAACGTTTTCAAATGACCATTTTATTTAATTTAGATTTCCACTCCATAAATTATTTTAATATCATGATTATATAATAACCTCAGTATATTAAATATTTAGAGATGTTTTTATTCAAATATTTATACCAAAACTTTCATACTCATCCATCAAATGGATTGCGTAATCATTATTCATATGTATAGCAGACTACCGCCTAAGGAACTAATGTCGTTCATTCTTTAATTTTCAAAATTTTAAAGTTAGAACAATTATTTATTTATATTTTTTATATGATATATATAGTATTTAGTGTGTATTTATTCTTATTTAATTTTTATATATCCCACAAATTTATTCACTACATTTTTGGGAAAACGATAACATTGATTGTGGACGTTTGGACTACCGCCTTCTCAATTGATGTGAGTCGTTCACACTACATGGAATTTATTAGGGTTAGTTTTAATAAGAACATGTGAACTATATGACATAAATATGATAATTTAGTTATAATAAACATATATATCATTTACTTTTTATTATTTTCATACAAAAAATAAATTTAATTAGTGTTCATGCGTACGTACGACCTACCGTCTCCATAAATGGTTCATTTCATTTATTATCATCAAATATTATGGATTTTTATAAAGACAAATATACATGATATATATAATATATAAATAATTTTTTACCTTTTCATATTATTAAATAATAATCAATTAAATTTGAACAACAATAAATAAGTCAAAACACACTCAGAAATCATTGTAATTAACACTAAAAATAGTGAAAATAAGGAATGATTCTTAACAAATTGCTAATAATATATTATAAAAAAAATATTGAAATTATAAAAAATATTATTTTTTTTATATAACTTAATAAAATTCCCAACACTAGTATACATGTGTTTAATGTATATTCACCCAAAAAGAATCAAAATGTAGTGGATTCTCATCTCACTTTTAAATCTAAGAGGCATACACTATTTTCAAAACCTATGTCTTTTATATTGTACATATAACTACCCTATTTTATTTTAATATAATTATTGAATAAAAATAAATCATATTCTTTCACTTTGAATTATCTCAACCAATGTTTTATCATGAAAATTACCAAGTGGTAATGCATGGCTTTGAAATCTCACTTTCTTTTGTGACTGTTAACATTATTTTGAAACAATAAACTTATTATAATCATTAATCAATGTAAATTTCACTAAATATCAACATTTATGAGTGATGGATCTTACAATTTCATAAATTGTATATATATTTTAAAACAATTTCTTTGATAGATATTTTATTTTCTGGGGAAGTATTGTTAAATATATATCCATTATTCAATATTGATGTTTATTAAAGAAATTTATTTGTTAAGTAAATTAATTATTTGATAAGAGGAATAATTAGTATATGTAGTTATTGGTTGGTACCATACTTTATATTTTCGATGATTTATCAATATGTTCTCATGAGACAAATAATATTGAAAAAATTAAATTGTTTCTAACCATAGTTTTAACCCATCTTGTGAAAGGTCATGATGGTATGGAGTTTCATGTGCCTCATACATGAAGTAATAAAAGTAATCCTTTCCATCATTGATATTTCAATTATCATTTTTATTATACATGATATTTTCAGGTGATAATATCTATAGATTCATTTCATTCTCATTTAATTGAAAAAAATAAAATGTGTTTAGGTTATTTACCTTTCTATAATGATTATGCCTTATCTAGTCATTTAAATGGAATATGTTTTTAGAAATTCACCCTTGTTTGTGGATTTATTCTTATTTATTTATTATTTATTTCTATTTACATTCCCTTACCAAGAATTTTATCTCACCCATGTTATGTTTCCTTTCACTAGCTTCTAATGTGGATTCATTTTAATGTGTTTAAAGGATGATGAGGTTTTACTTACGATTTGCATTATTTTCTTTTCCTATTGTATTTTGGGTATAATGTGTGTAATATAGTAATCAAAATTATATAAAGTATTCAGTGCATTTGGATTCAAAGATTATATCTTTGAAAATTTAATGAATTAAGGCACTGGCTCCAGGATTCAGTGGTCGGGGTATTACAGTAAAGGAAACTTTTAACCATATTTGATTGTCATCACAATTATTTTAAAAATATTTTTCATGGTCTTTTTGTAAGAGGAAATTTAATTTAGAACCATAATAGTATATTTTTTAAAGATATATTTTATAAATATATTTCTTCAGTGTCATTTTTTAAACCTATATATTAATATTTTTAAAAAATTTATATAATTGTTCAAAGTCATTTTTACCCATGTTTTTCATTTAAAAATTTTTTTAATGGTAATCTTCTTGTCCCATTCAAAATGTTGTACGTTTTAATTTGTATAAAAAATGTTAAATAATTTTTTTTAATGTATAGTGAATGAATGGAAATTCCCATCATCATCACCACTAAATTACATGATGATTACTTTATCATTTTACAGGGATCGTTTCAGAGAAACAATTACTTTAATATTTGTGAAATTTTTAGATTGTGTATAAGGGATCTCTATATAACTCCCTTTATTAGGGTTATGATCATTCTATACATAGATAACATTATTTCTCCCCCATTTAATTTGATGGAATACTTGTAATTTATATATATTTTTCTTTCACATATATACTACTATTATTCACAATTCCTTTTATATAATAATAACTTCTATAATTACTTTTCTCAAATATTATAAAATTAATTATAGGTGTAATTGTTAGGTTTATGACATTACATTAATTTCCAATTATGTTAACAGTATGGATCTAAATATTTTGATGAATATGACCAAATTGAACTCTAATTCATTGGGTAATGATTTTAAATCATTAGATATAATTTATGGGATTATGGAGTAAGAATAATACATTATGGGACTTTCTCATCCCTTTGATATTTTCTAGTTAGTTATTGTTCACTCATTTTAATGTCATGGTATATATTATTTCTATATCAACTAAATTCTATGATATTATTATTCTATGTTTTTTATGTTATTTTACCATGTGTTTACTCATGATATTATGTTTAATAGAAAGTATATTCCACTTTCTATGAATGAAATGTATAATTTTCTTGAAAATTTTATCATATGGTTTTCATGATTGTAAATGAACCTTTGTATGTTTTTTTTTCATTAATACTTCATTCAAACATATAATTAAAGAATTTCTATATAATATATTATTGCATGGGTAATAAGAAAAATTTAAATAATGATTAATTTTGAAAAGAAATATAGTTAAGTATTTAAGAACTAATTGGTTACATTTTTTCATTTTTTATTTCCCTTAATTACTAAGATATTTATGGCCAGCCCATGTTTCAAAATGTTTTTCAGAGTGTTATTATAATGGGTATTGATAAGGATAAACTCATGATGAATATTTTAATGATAAGTCATGAAAATAAAACCTGGTATATTACATAAATGTTTTTTTGGGAAAAAATCATACAAAGTGGAAGTGTAAACTTTGAGATAAATTATTTTTTATACAAGGGAAAAAACTGATTCTCTAAAATTATAAGGCATAAGTTTCAAAAATTTAATGAAATTAAATATTGAATTAAAACACAAAGTTTACATGGGAGTTTTTTTAGATCTCAAGGAGATTATTGACAATTTAAGAAAATTCAATTTCTAGAATACGATATAAGATAATGTTAAGGTTTTATCAAAAAGGGTTCTTCTAATTTTAAAACCATATTTCTGAAATAAGGGTTATAAATTTGTGATATCTTTTCATTAGTTACAAGTAATAAAATTATAAGGATTATTCATTCAATACATTCTCAAAATAAATATTCGGTTTTCTAAAAAGAGGTCAACTCCATATTCATTAATGGATAACATGATGTGGATGGGTAAATTGAATAAACAAAGGGTTTTATCCTTCATGGGGATTGAAAAACAGAATTAAAACTGAATAAGACGTTATATGGGATTTAACATGAACATAAAAAATGAAATATAAAAAAGTAAAATAGTTTAAATATTATGAAATTTAAGATATTAAAAATATATAATTATCTCTATATAAAAGCAAATAACCCAAATTCACTTATTCTGGTAGTGTATGTAAATGAATTTGTTTAGTCCATAATTAAGAAAAATATTATGAATAATTATTTTTCTAAATAAGGGAAATAAATTGAAATATCAATGACTAGTATGATAAAATTTATCTTGGAATTTCATGTTTGGTAAAAATATTATTATATTTTATATATCATAGGAAAAATAATTTTGTGGGTTTTTTAAAATATTTCGGCCCAAAGAATAAATGTTTGTATTTAATACTATATGTTGTGTTTATAAATATTCCATTGATAAATATATAATTTTCATAGATCAAAATGATTTAAATAGTTTTATTGATTGTTTTGACTACTGAAAAACATCAAGAGGATACATTTTGTATCTTATTACACTTTGTGATCAATTTTAATGAAATCGTAAGGAGTTGTACCTCATAATAGAAATTTGGGTCCTAAATTATCATAATATAACATTGGATTATGAATTGAGTGTTAAAAAGATATATATATTTATTTTTTATAGTTTTTACCATACTAATGGATAGGTGGAATTAGTTAATTAATACATAAAAATAGTGTAAATTTTTTATTGGTAAAATATTTGTTCTCTGGAACACTAAAAAAATTCAACCACTCAAAGAACAATTGAAGGACTTTACATTACAAAAATATAAGATATAACTCATAATATTTAAAAAAACCTCATGATGAATAGAGATTCAAATTGATATATAAATTAATTATTGGGAGTGATATCCAAATTGGGGTTATTCATTCTATGAATCTAGTACAATTTTTGAGGAAAAACATATTTACATAAAATAAAACTTCATTGAGATAATTTTGGAGTTTTTTTCAGATAAACATGGATCATATTTCAACAAAATAGATAGTCATGAATAAATTGAAAATCATTTTATGAAGGATTTCTTAAAATAATTGATACAGTCTTTAGGAGTACAATCTCTTGAGAATAAATTTTGAATATATTATTTTTATTTAACAACATTCATTCCTTTTTATTTGATATTAATATGGAAGAATATATAACATGATTTCCTTGAAAAGGGTTGTGTTTTTTATTATTAATTAAATATAAAAATGGTGTTCAATTTTTTTGGAAGAGATTATTGAGTGGTATACATGGTGATATATTAGTATTATAAATTATTTTGGTGACCAATGTATGTTTACCTAAAATATGAAGGAAATTATTGTAGTATTATTAATGATATTTAAGGATTAATTTGAGATATTGGAAATCAAACCAGTTATACTTTTTAGTGTCATTTAATTCTTAACTATAAGAGTTGGGGTGGTCTCAAAATTTTTACTCTATCTTGTGATGTGTTTTTTTATTACACTCACATTGGGAGCATAATATGACTACTCTTTTTAGTTTATAATTCCTTATACATGAACATGTTTTGATTATATATATATTTCTAAAATAAAAATTAATTTATCAGTGATTTATTGGAATTTTTTATGATAAAAAATAATCAATAAAAAATGTTTGGGTCAACTGGTGGGGGTAAAAATATGTTATAGTTAATGACTGACTAAAATCTAATTGAAAGGAGAAATAAAGATCCATGGTGCTAATAATAGTACAATATGAAATTGAAATAAATATACAAGTGACTATGAAGATAAAATTATCATATTAGTTTCTATAACCATGAATTTTTTGTATCAATGTAGCATTTTTTGGTCAATATCGTCTAATATAGTCTTACATTAAGGATTTTGAAATTCTCATTTTTTATTTGAAGTGTCAATGTTGTAGTTTTATTATCAATTTCATGGTTTGGAAAAATAAATATTTTGAACTATTGACTATAGAGATAGATAAGAATAACATTTTTTGTTCAGGAGGATATTATATAATGGTTTTAATAATATATATATATATATATATGGACATAAATGTAAACATCAAGGTATATTTAGATTTGCCGAATGATTTTTGATGCACAACATTCCAAGGAAAACTGTATCATAGTTCAATTCCCCATTCAATAAGTTTATAAAATCTATATAAAAATATAAGGTCACATAAATACATTAGAGATATTGAAACCCAAATATAGATAGTATCTCAGGGAGAAAAGGGTTCTATGTTGAGATGAGAACATAGTATATCCATTAATCATGGAACACAGGCCCTTTAGGTGGATGAATAAAGCTCATTCAAAATTTCATACTCCATGATTATATTACATTTCTTATATATTATTATTTAATACATATAAAAAATTTAGTATTATCTTCCCAATGAAATTTATAGTTTTTATAGGAAAACAAAATATATGAGATACATGATACAATAAATTTATCACAATGTATGTATGAACTTTTAATGGGTTGGTGAGCCTTGTAAAGGATATTTTGTTGGTAAATTATTCTTTATCATTACAATATCTCATATGTATTTTTTATTTTCCTTTATAATTCAATTTATTAACCAATACATGTGTATAGTAGTAATAGTGGGAGAATTTTTTATAGCACTAATTCACCCCAACCATAGGGATTATCATTATCACACAAGGGTACAATAAAAGAGTGAAAAATGTGTAATTTTGACTAATTTGATAATATATTCAAAACATATTATCCCATTATCATGATTGGAATCTTTATATGGGAATTTATACGATGATACATGTGGTGGGAGGTATAAATGGTATGTAAAAGGGAAAATCTATTCATTAAAGATGATTGGTAGAAATTCTAAATGAGGATAAATGCTAGAGTGTAAATCTTTCTATAACAATAGATTAATATGTTATTATTTATGTTTCATTCATTTATATATCGAATATTTAATAGTTTTAGTAGAGTTATAAAATTCATAAGAATTATAAAATTATATGAAAAATGGATAGTAGGTGGTGTTTCTGAAATCCATTAATAGAATACACTTGGTGGTTAGTTTGGGTGAATAAGTTACCCACTTACGCACCAAAAAGGATGGGGAAATTATTGGATAGACACAAAAAAAGATATCTTAAAAATACACTAAGATACTAGTGGACTACCAGGTGTTGATAAAATTATTTATTCAATTGACTATTTTTTATCCATTATTTTGAAAATAATAATACACTATTTCTGATATTAAATTAACTAGATTTTTTTATTTGAATTTTTAAATAGATTATATCATTTGATTATATTAAAATTCATCATTTGGTAAATTTAATTTAAAAATCAAAATGATTTAACTATAAAGAATTATTTCGATGGTATATTGTACATTTTTCATCAGAATATAGTTCTTAAATCATTTGAAGATGATAAAAAAATTCTAATGTTATTTGAATCAAACCCCAATATCATTGAAGATGAAAATTGAAGTGGGTTTTTAAATTATCTTGGAATTTTTATGTTCTCAGTCATAAATTTGTCTTTATTTCTGTTCACAGTATTTTTCTTTGGGTGTTAATTTTTTGGGGTTATGATTGTGAGATTTTTCATTATAAATATCTATTTATTCATTTTTCATTTTTCATATTATGATCTCTTTAATTTATGAGATTCTAGTGATGAATATATATCTTCTGGTCATTAAGATTGATGATGTGATTTGGTTTGGATTATAATACTTATGAATAATGTATTTCAATATTTATATGGTGGTTATACTTGTTCCATATTAGTGTTATAAAATAGTTTCTCTAGGATAAAGAAACCTAATGATGGAAATTTGACTAAAAATTTATTTGTACAAAAGTTTTTTATACTGATGGGAATTGTCAAATAATTTATAGTAACAAGATATTGTTGATACCTTTTATTTGATATATGGATCGACTTTTCACTTCCATTAAAAATTTAATATTTCTTTCTTCCTAACCATAATTTAATATTATAATTTATGGATGTTAAGAATATTTATCCATAAATTTGTTAATTTCATTCGTCATAGAGATAAAATTTTCGATTGGTTTTTTCTGTTTTTTAATTTTTTTATGTTTTATTACTTATGAAAATATATTTTCCACTTCAATACTATTTTTACTCTTTTTTTATCATAACATGTGTCTTTTGATCAAATGCGTACTTATGTGGAATAAAATAATTACTTTCTTTTGTGACTATAATTTACCTCTACTATATTTTCTATATCAGTTTTCAATATTGGGAACCATATAGAATTTGGTCATACTCCATAAAAAATTATATATTATAAATATCAAATTTCCTTACAATGATTTTATATAAGATAGTAGAATTTTGGTCTTTTTTTAAATGGATTTAGCATTTCAATTTATGATTTTATATAATCTGATTCTAAATAGACATCCAGTTTTTAATAGTGATGATTATAAATACTCATAAGACTGCATGGAGACAAATTTTATTAATAAAATGTTGGATAACTATCATATACAGATAAAAAAATTTAATAAATAAACAATGAAGTTATTATTTTTACATAAGAAGAGACGAATATATTTCAAAAATACATCAAGGCATAAATACATGATTAAATTATATAAAAAAACATTTATAGTGACTTTTCAACATGTCAAACTATTAAAATAATTGATTTTTTTCATAAATAAATTCTATACATTATAAGTTATAAAAATAATTTGACTGATGATTTTTAATTATAATCATACTTTTGATTCTTTACTGGGTGAATCTATTTCCTAGATGAATAAATGATTTATGATGATTTTTAAAACAATAAAATCCCTTTTATAATGATAAATACAATATGGGAAAGTTTAAAAAAAATTATTGATATTTTTTTCAAAAGAGTGGGAATATTAGAGAACCACATTGCATAATACGAAAAATATTAAAATATTTGGTTTGATGATCTAATTAAAATGCTATCAAATTTGAACCGAATGATGTATTATTTTTAGAAGCATAATAAGGATTCTGGAGTCTCATTTTCATCAAAACTCAGATCATTTATTTCAATAAATAAATCCTCATTGTAATTTATATATAATTAAAATTCAATAGAGACCATTGATAATAGTTATATAGAACATACTAAAATTGAGATTAGTCAATATGTTACGGAGAATGAATAGAAATATAGAAATTAATTTTTTATAATTAGGTAATAAATATGAAATGAATGAAAAGTGTGATAAGAAGGAATCTTCAAATAATATTTGTTATTAGAGTAAATAAACAAGGGAAAATAAGACACAAATATCCTTGGATGAAGAAGAAAATGATGGGAAATATTAAATGAAAAAATAATTGCAATCATACAGTGACACTAATGATATACAGAGTGACATTGATGATAACTCCTCTAAAATTATTATTGATTGAGATAGAGATAATAGCCAAAATATGATGAGTTTTAATAGAAATTACCCTCAAAATGATATTTGATTTATGGGATATATATGTTTGTGTCCATATTCAAAATTATTAATTAGTTTAAATGTTTCATTTACTTTATTTTATGATAATAACACTTCTTAATAAAATAATGGTGATGATACACCTTCCAATGAGAATATAGGGAAATAAGTGATAAGAATAATAAAAATAATAATATATTAAAGATATTTTTTATCAAGAAAAGGAATATCATTCCAAGGATGATTCATATTATCTAAAACATTATAATTAATATTAAAACATAAGAAAAAAATTCTTTAAAAGAATGTTGGGAATATTAAGTCTGTGAAATTAGTTACTATTTTGAAATAAGAACTAAATGGAAATGTTATTTTGTGTTACATAATTTAATGATAGAAAATATATTTTATTGTAAGTTTGAAGTGGAATGGTACAAGATATTACTAGAATATTTTACTTATAGAAATAATTAAAAGAATAATTGGATTTAACAGATGAGTTCAAAATGGAAAAATTACTAATTTAGCCACAAGTACATTAAAATATAACAATATTATTAAAACTTATCTATTTTGAGTAGTGAACTTTTTTCACTAAATGTTATATTGAAATAAATTGGACGAATAAGAAAATATTGAATAGATTTTAGTCACTAAGAACTAATCAATAATATTTTTTAAATCTTATTTCTTCTATTGAGAGTATATGGTATTTTATGATTTTGGTGTCAAATTTGTTTTTGTAAACTCATATGGATCTAATAATATCTTGATATAAAGTAATTAGTTTCTAGTCAAGGATATGTTTCTATAAAATAATTATCAAAATAAATACTCATTTCTTGTTAACACTATTCTTTTACATTGGTGAATTTTATCAAAAATTAAATTTTATTTTATTTTTATTTTTCAATACAAATTTTTTTGTTTATGTATTTTTTTCATTATGATTGATTTTTTAGTTTAGTAGTTTTTTTATATTTTATATTGTATAGAATTTAGTATATGTTTTAAAAATTTAAATATTATTTTGGTGCATTAGAAAAATATTTTATGGGTTAGTTTCCTTTATTTGTTATCTATTTGTCAAAGAGAGTTCATAATTTACATTTCATTCAATAGAGGAAGAAAAAATCTATTTGAGAATGACGTTTGAAATCATCTTCAGTTTTAAGAAGGTTATATATTTATTGAAAGATAATTTTCGGGATGTTATTTTTTTAATATTATCTTATATGTTTCCATAAATACTTGATTTTATTTAAACAACCTTTTATTGCGATTTATTTAAATAAGAATCAAGTTTAATGGTAAGTAATTTCTTTTAATAAGAAATTTAATATATTAATATATTTTTAATCATATCACATTTAATGAAAAATTACTTGGAGCATCATATCATATCTTATCAGTCCCATGTATGATTTTATATATATAGTCATTTGGATAGATAGTTTGTTGTTATCATTTCATTTGAGACCCTGTCCCTATCTACATTTTTTTCTATACAAATTTTATTAGTTTTTAAAGATATTATTACAACTTCTATAATTTTTTGTAAGAATAAATTTCATCCTAAGATATTTTTTGAAAAAGGTTTATTATTTTTGATTGATATTCCAATATTGATTGTTTTTTAAACAAGGTTATTATTTTCCCAGGATTAGATTCCATCATGATTCCATGTATGGATGATGAATGTTTTAATCTTTGTATTATCAAAAAGTATATAAAATTATTCTTTTTGATGACTGATGTTGATTAAAAAAGTAATATTTTATGTAGTTGACAAATATTTTATCTTAATGATGAAAAGTATTGAAGAAATAATCGAATCACCACTAGAAGGAGAGTCAATACTAATTTTGTATAATATTTAATATTTTTTCCATAGTTACAATAAAATATTGTTGAATGCCTTCTTCTTAACAAACTATACAGTCTATAAGATGAATCACATAGACCTGTAAGAAATAATAGACTTCTAGTTTGTGTAATGTTTCTTATTTCAATAGAAGGGTAAAAAAGTCACCATAATTACTAATGATGTTTAAGTGATTTAATTTCACTGAAAAAATAAATATGTTCAACATCATTAATTTCTAATGGAATATGTTGAGTTTATTGGAATGGGTATAGTGAAGTTCAAGTTACTTTCTTATGAGAACATTTTATGTATAGTTCTTATGAATATAATGAAAATATAATGTGGTAAGGATGTTTGAATTCTATAATGGGTGAATTATATTCCCTTAAATTTAGTTAAAATTGCATGGATGAATTAATCCTCTATTTCAATATAAAAAAGGTTTGTCGAAAAAAATATGAATGTTAAACATCTGATAGCGTCTAAAGAAAATATTAAGTCTATGTTAAAGAAGAATAACACATTGAAAAAAATTAGTATTTAAATCCTTTCTATAGAAAACTAATAAAATTTAAATAGAATATTTTAAAATGATAGTTAAAAATATACTGATTTTTTATAATAAATAGTTTTGATGCTCAAAACAACCTTTAAAAAGGAATAAGTGAATCTATATTTTGGATTATCTAAATCCAATATTAACTCAATGATAAATTTTAAAGTTAAATAGATATAAGAAAATAATAAAATATTTGTGATAAAAACATTTAACCAAAATCTTCCATACCTTTAGTAATTATTAGGTAACAATTTAAAAATATTTCATTGATTAATCTAGAATATCAGAATGATGTTTTAAGGAATGAATGGGAAAATTAAATTAATGTGGAATAGATATATTAATAAGACACAAGTGTTTTAACTCATAAGATTACAAGTGAATATATTAAAACCACAATATTGATTATATAGTCATTATACTAATATCCTATGAAATATCATTTTTTCACATGCCTTTTTCACACATACATCCTTTAATAATTCTTCGATGTCTTAAAACTCGTCAAGAATAGTGACTTCATTAGAAGAATAATTAACGATGTTACATATATATTCCACCAAAATAGATGAATATTCAATTAAATAATACAAATAATATTTTCTTAAAAAGGTCATATTAGTGGAGACATCAATGTTTGAAAAAGAAAAATATCAGACTAATGGGTTCAGTGAATATAATTTATATCATACTATAATAACTTTTAATTATGTTGATTTTTCTCTCTTTCTCAATATTGTGGGTTCTTCTCATTGTATTTTTATATATTTTTTAAAAAAATCGAGATAGAATTATGAGGATTTTAATTTTAAATATCTACATTTTATATTATTATTATTTATCACTTGACCCTTGTGATTGATGATATTTTAGTGAGTAATATATTACTTTCAATCATTGAGATCAATGGGGCCCTAATGATAAATATTTTATTCTCTAAATAGTTTTTACAAAAATCATAGTTTTGTTAGACTTTATAAATATTGGTATAATCAAAGAGGTTGTCAAAGAGAGAGTTTCCACTATAAAATAGTCTGTTATGGAAGTTCTAGGTATAGAACATGATGGTGGAAACTAGTCAGTGAAATAAGCACAATAACTGTAACAATATTATACCTTGGATATAGTCCACTGATCCACTAAAAAAAATTTCAAGTATAACAGTTCTTGTACTTGAACCGTTTCATAATAAAATCCTTTAGGGATAATATTGATTGTTTTAAATAACTGAATGAATTATTATAATTATTACTTTATTATTTTTTAATTTATTTTTTTGGATATGTTATATTACATATGAGGGGTTATTTTTCAGTATTTTATAGTATTTAATCATATTTCATTGAAACATAAAAATTCTGATTAGTTAAATAATAGAGTGGGTAAAAATATCCTTTATACCAACAATTATCCCCTAGTTTATGGATTTCATGTCACTTTTCTATATGAGATAACCTCAGGTTACAATTAGAGACCATTTCGAACCAATAAGTACAATTTTTTGTTTTTCATACTCTATATTATATATTTCTTTAAAAACTCAAATTACAGATTATTATTTTTCATGAAGCATGACCCACTGACAAAATATCCTTTTTCTTTACACTTCTAAAATATCGTATCAATTTATTCATCAATGGTTTGATCCTTTATATTTTTTATTGATTCTTTTATGGTATAGCTTACCTCCCGCATAAATTAATTCTAGATTCATTTTATCTATTCATAGTTCACCATTTTATATCCCAAAATTTGAATATTTTTGTAGATTTTTATTTTTTAAGAAATATAAATTGAATTAACTTGAAATATTATAAGAGTTTATTCTTAGTAGATAAAGGTAGTTTGTACATAAACTTCTGCATAGATTTATGTATGATATGTGGGTGAAGTATCTTGTAGTGTAGGTTAATTGGTGGTAATGACATAAAATAAATTTAAGAGTGTTCCATTATGTATTATATTATTTTTATAGATCATAATACTTATAAAATACCTTCCATTAATGGTTCCATTATTATCTAGAACTAATGGCTATGACGGAAAATCATAAAAATGAATATTCATTATGACGAAACCCATCACAGTTTTCTTATAGACGAATAAGAATTTTTTGAGATTAAGTGGCCTTGATTGGTGTTCAAACAAGGATTAAAAACTAAAAAGTGAGTTCATTAAGTATCTATCTTATGATTTTTAAATTAATTGTATGGTTGAAGTCATAAGGTTCATGTATGTTTTTAGAGGGAGACAATGAGATTTCAAAATATGTTCTGGGAGTGTTTATCTGAGAATTGGGTTTTCCCAAAATAGATGACATATAGGATATGACTTTGTATCCTTAGAATATTTGCTATAAGAGAAGTGATGCATATTTTTATTCTTATTAAACACATTTGATTATTTGTAGGTGATATACCATCAACCCTATTTTGAATAGATTTGAACATGTCAAACCATTTTTAGATAAAATCACATGGAGATGTATGTTATAACAACGTTCAATATTTTTTATTGGGTACGATAGGGATATGTGTATTCCATATCAGTATTCAGGTATTCATAATTATATGGGTAGATGATATAACTAAATTGTATATCAATGACTTAATAAATTTAGAAACTGAACCATGTTTATTAACTTAGAAAATGATACTACTGACCGACTACTCAAATAATATATTATGGGGGAAAGATATGTGTTTGCTGACATTATATGTAGTGGATAGTTTTTTAATTATATATTTTTTCATGTGCATAGAGGATCCCCTCTCACCTATTAGTTTTAATAATGATAATACATTACAATAACTTATCTATTTAAAAAAACATCCTAATTCACTGACATAGTCTAATGTCTGTAACATTTCTCAAATTGGTGGATAATTAAGTCCTTAGTCACCTAAAATTGAAATATATTTTTTAATCTCTACTTTTACATCATATAATACATATTCCATATATATTTTTGATCATTTTATCATCTTGTCGATGGTCTCCTACTATGTATTAGACACTCACACACAATTCACATGTAACTTAGTTTCCATGCACACATTGCGATTTACAATACGAGTAATGGAAATTTGTCTATAGTTGATGGTTGAGCTATAATTGCTGGACATGGATTATATAAACGTACTAGGAAAGGCCCATACCCATTTTTTTAAAGGTCACTTTTATTTTTCTACATTTTTTATCGAACACCATGTCATTTCATGGACATTCGGATACCAATGTTTTGTTATAGAACTTCATGACATCACATGGATTAATTTTTTTTATATCTTTGTTATATGATTTATTTATTGTTCTATCACTTATATAATACCCATATCATGTTTTGGGATTCTTTATGATGGTAGATATTTATTTTATATTAAGTGTGTTTATCTGACTATGAGTATTGTTCCTTAATTTGTCTAATTTTACTCTCACTACATAACTATAGGGTATAGTTTATGAGAAGTCAAACATGAGTTAATGTAGAAAGATATATAGTATTTTTTAAGGGTAGAATGAGCTGTAGACATTGATATTTTATTATACATTATGTTTATTCTCTAAATTAAAATTATAATTAAATTTAATATTTATTATAGTGCTAATTTTTTTGAGTGCCTATGAGCCAAGATAACATTTTCGCTTAGTCATTATATTTATTTTTATTTATTATCGATAATTTCTTATATCTATCTTTGTTGACAAATATATTTTATGTGGAATGTTCTATTCTGAATAAAAAGTTATGATTTTATATTTGTAATATAGGATTTATTTATTTATTGAAATATACTAGTTGTCACAGTATCCCCCATAATATGTTCTATGAATATAATTTAAAAGATAAAATTGTTTTCTAGAATAGATGTTGAAGGTTTAACATCATCTCTTCTATGGGATCTAATGTCACCTATTTGATCTTGTGCCTTCAACAAAAAACGTCACATTTCATGATTTTTAATTCCCAGAAACAATATCTATTTTTTAATGATATATAATGGTTATTAATAATATGATAGGACACGTTCTAGTATAGAGAGAAAATAATTTCATAAATAATATTACATATTATTCAATGAATATTCAATAGATAACATTATGATCCATGACTGAATAGTAATGATTTAATGTCAATTGAAACTAGGATACATAAAAAACTATTACATCTAATATCAAAATATTATTCAAATTTGTTCTTCACAACTCGAACCCATCACAGACATTGGATACTTTAAACCATTCTTCTAAACCTGGGTAGAGTAAAAATAACATTGGGTTAGATCAGATTCTTGAAAATGGTAGACAATTGAGATATAAAATATCACATAATCCTAACATTAGAATACTTGTATAAGAACATGATATTATGAATTTAAAACCCTAACAACCATATCATATATTATAATCATGGGTCATTAAATAATTCATGGTATTTCATAAGACAGGATTCATAAAGGAATCAAGGAGCATGCTTCACGAGATTACAACAATGGTATAAGTCATAAGTGTGTGGCATACACATAAGAATTGTAAGTATTTCGTTACTCTAGTATATATTCTAATAATATCATAGTGGATTGGTTTTACTCCCTATTCCATCATATCATTATTCGTGATTCACTCCCATGACATTCTTAGTGGAGAGAGTCCCTTACTAAACTAGGTTATCTCCCAATTCTTGTCCTTATTTTGTAATGTCATATACATATTTATGAAATTTATTAGAGATAGGTCTAATTCAAGGACCACAAATTAAATAGTCTTTATCCACTCATATGTATTCAACATGATCTGAAATCATTCAACATATATCATAAACTCATTAAAGGAATGAGGATTAATAAATATTTCTATATTTCATCAAATAACATCCAATGAAAAAATTGGTTTAAAAAAAATATCATCTTTATAATCATAATATATAAATATAAATATTATGCATGGTACCATTGGATCATATCCCCAATAAATCATAGTTATCCTCATAGGATTCTACTAGAGAAGAATATTTTTATTAAAATATCTATGGAATATATTTTGAGGAAAATATCCATTACATTTCGAAATAAACTATTTATAACATGAAAATTTCTAAAATATAATGGAAAAAATTACGTTAAAATTATCATGGGATTCCTTAAAATGAATCCTTAAATCATTAAGCTATGATGAAAAAGAAAAATTCAGTTCATGTCGTGCACATTAAAACAGACACTAATTTAACATTTTTTGTAAAATGTTATAAGTACCTCTTTTGGAAAATGATATAATATAATCCTTTTAATTTTTTTATTATATTAAACCATGATTAAAATAAATTCAATGTTTTACAATAGGATACAAAACATTATTGAAATAATTTTAATCAAAAACATGCACTTGGATGAAAATGATTATATACCAGAAGAGAAAATAAAGATTTTTTCTATTAAAAATTCATTAATAATTTATGTTCAGTAGAGAGAAAAATTGTAATATTACATCAAAATTACATAAAAAATGGGAGTATAAAATTAAATGTATTTCATAGATAGGTTTCCTAAATTTTCCTCCAAATAAATTCAATCATAAAGAATCTTTGTTAAAAAAAATTTGAAACATAATTCCATTTCAACATTGGAATACATTTAATTTTAAATTCCATAAGATAATAACATAAAATGATTCTTTAAATATATTGAACATCAGTATAATTGAAAAATAAAATTTTAAGGGGATCTATTTACAACTCATTAACATGAAAATATTCATAACACCAAAAAATCTCATAAAAAATATTAACATGAATAACAATTACCTTTTTAGTAATATATAAATCAATGCCTCATAAAAGTGATAACATTATTTGGATTTATATATCCCCAAAATTTCCATTAAAATACTAATAAAATATTATTTATTCCATCCGAATTAGTATTGAAAAATATATAATAGAAGAAATACCTAAAGTATGGGTATTATTTTCTTTCTAAAAATAGAAGGGAAGGTTGATGAATCACATGAATTTCATAACCTTCATAAGGAAATGTGATCACATAACAATGAAAATTTCATGTGAAAAGATTATGTTCATGCATTGTCTAATTTTGGCCTTGTGAAAAACATTTGACTTCCTACCATATTGTTCTGAAAGCAACATGACAAGCGTTGGTGATCATACAATGACTAACAAATGAGCTATTCTGATCAAGCTATTTAATAATCAATATATGTCTAATAATCATATAATTACCCTTATAATATAAAGGCTGATAAATTGATAATCCTCATGAATAGTGTAATTATGTTGACCATTATAAGATGTGATTATGTGATTATTAATACCTCACAAAAGCCACTTGTAACATATTTTCCTCGTCACATGAGAAAATTTTAGTGTGTCACATTCTTCCATTGAAGGAACCCAAACACATCCTTTTGAAAATGTTATTACCATATGGATCTATCTATATATAGGGGATTTTCCATGGTAATGATCACACATCACTGCATGATTCATTACTAATCACGTGACAAATCGCAGACAAGTAGAGTGATTGTCCACGATAATGATGACACAATTACCTGAGATTTAATATCTTCAAAAAAATGGAATTTAATAAAACAATAAAACCATAGGTTTTTTAAATGGAATGTACATTTATCAGAATTAAAAGGACATATATGCTTCATTTGATCACTAACAATCATGTTGATCCCGTTTTAAAAGTCATATTTGTCTCAAAGACCCCTTTAAAATTCATTATGATATTTTTAGAGGGCCTTACCAGATGCCTTTCTCTCATAATGAAGGGTTGAAAATAATTCTTCAATCATGCAAGAGACATTCTGTGGTATTTCTAATATCATGGAATATGTCAAACAGGTTATATAAATGGTAAAATGATCATTTTATATGATGAAATTTTTTTAAAGGTAATGCTTTGGTCAAAGACCAAAGCACATTTTATTGAAAAACAAATAAGTTACAAGAGTCTGAGATAGGGGATTTTTTTACAATCTCTATCAAAAAACTCAAATAAATCAGCACGCATGGAGTTCATCCAAGTCATGCGCTGGTGAACTCCTTTGTTGGAAAGAGCATCAGGAACAGAATTCACTTCACGGTAAGTATGGGTAGCTATAAAATCAATCCCATGAAGCGAGTTAAGGCAGTTCATCCAACGAGTAGTATGCTTCCAGGCTAGATGAATGATGCCATTCCAGATGGCATGAATGATAATGGTTGAGTCACTCTCAATACATAACTTCCTCCATCCTCTTTGAAGAGCAAAGTCAATAGCATGGATGAAACCCAACAGTTCCACCTCCAGTGATGATGAGTGACCACATCCGACGTAGAAACATCCCTGACAATGACTAGAAGAATCTCTGAAAATAGCTCCGCAACTGGCAGGGCCTGGGTTTTCTTTGGAATCACCATCAACATTGACTTTGATCCATCCTAGCATTGGTGCCTGCCAGAATACCTCGAAGGTGCGTTTGGGCTTTATGTAAATGCCAGGAACTCGGAGGCGGTAAAGAATCTCAAAGTCCCCAACCGAGTTATTGCAGCTATCTTTTTGAATGAAAGCAGCTTCCTGGATCGCGACAAGAATCCAATATTTTCCTGCATTGAGACTAAAAGTGTGATTATTATGAATAAGGTCATTTTTAACGTACCAAATCTCATGGATGAGTTATGCCACTACCGCCAATAAGATGTTTTTGATCTACATGGAAAGATATGATCTAGTGTAGTTTTAAATAAACACAGAAATAGAATCAGTAAAAGACCATCTACAGTTGAATAAATCAAAAACAAAATTCCATAAGGTAGAGGCTATCTCACAAGATAGGAAAAGATGATCTGCATCCTCCCTGTGTTGGTTACACAGGAGGCATTTAGAACAAAGTTGGATTCCAAAATTATGATGAACAGTATCCGTATGAAATATATTATGGGCAAGATGCCAAATGAGAGTGAGCCTTGAGGGTTTGATCCAGGGTTTATTAAAATGGCTCACCCAAAGATAATTTGAATCAATATGATAAAAATTATTCTTATACAAACTTTTAGAGTAAAGAATTCCATTTGGGGAAGGTTCCCAGACAAGGAAGTCACCATCAGGGGAAAAAGAGTGATTATCAATGATCTGTATAATATTATCAGGGAGATCATGTTGATGAAATTGAAGAGCATCCTTTATAGATTGACTAGTGTCCTCAGGAATGTGACTAGTGCGTAATAATGTTATCAAGGGGTTATCATACCATTTTCAACATCAGAAGTTATTTGAAGAATCGGCACTAAACATCCATCTAGATTTCTCCATGATCTTATGATATGTGTCCTTAATAGATGCCCAGATGAAGAATTAATGAAAGTAAAATTTCCTTTTAAAATCTTAGAAATAAATCTATGATACACGAAATTAGTAGCTTTAGAATAGGGATTAATAATGTGCCAAGTGAGATGGGACTGAAGAGTGTCATTGAAAAGCATTAATTTTTTTATACCAATCCCACCTTTATCAAGAGGTCAACAACAAGAATTCCAAGGTATAGTGACAAGATTCCTTTCAAGAATACTTCCAGTCTAAATGAAAATTTTAATATAAGTATTAATTTTCTTGAGAATACCAATAAGCCATTTATAAATCATGAGGGAGTAGATCATTTTAGAGATAATGGTTGATTTGATCAAGAAAATTCTCCCATCCATGGAGAGTGATTTCCCTTTCCAATTGGAAAGTTGGTTTATAATCTGATCAATAACATTAGCAAAATAGCTGGCTTTGGGTCTCCCCCAAAAAATTGGAACTCCCAAATAAGTGAAAGGTAAGAGACCCTCTTTAATTCACAAATAAGTGGTAATGTTAGCTTTCCTTATAGAGGACTAAATGGAATTCCCACAATAGAATCATGTGAATCACATGATGAAAAAAATACCCCCACCTAATCAAAATCATATTCCTAGATACGTGTTGTTCAGGGAATCATTTAACCAGTTCAACAAGGATTATTAATCCCACATCTAAGACTGAGCACACAAACATGGTGAAAACATATACACAAAGTGTATAAGAAGAATTCTAGGAGTGTAGATTCACATGATCTCAATAGTCATCCATGAGGTAAAATCTAAGGAATTACCTAAGTGATAACACAACATGAATATGCGATGTGTGTAATAGCTTTGGTAGATCATGTGAAGGACTTTCGTTAGGCTAACTAGATCATTAAAAGTTGTTCTAATTTTTCGACTCGGTCACACAAAACCTATATAATATAATTATTGATAGACGTTGAATAAAATATAATATAAAGACTTAAACTAATGAAAAAAGACATATGACTTATGAGAGGACAGACGTTCTAATATTCATGGACCTCACCTGTCCTATCCATATCAAGAGACAACATCGTGATATGTCATATTTATCTTGAAGGGTCCCATTTACATATCAACCATGTCTTGCAAGGTCCTCTCATCATTTTTCTTTTGTCGTATCGTGACATTATTATATGTCATAACGATCCAATAATGCCATCATGTAATGTTAGATATGTCTTTTAAAGTCATTCATACATGAAACACAATTTTTGAAAATTCTTCTTAACATGTCATTCAGGTCTTCTTAAATTTTTCTGTACATTTTATCCAAGTCTGGCAAATGTTCTACATATTTTCCATCTAATATTCTCCAGACATGTCAGCTTGGTTAGGTGGCACCTTGAAAATGTGCCAACCAGATCCTGTGATACTCATTGAACATGTCTCCCAAGTCATGTGGTAACAATCAAGAATCCCAATTATGTATTTTGAGGTCCATCAACAATATCACCCACAATTGCATATGCCTTTCGACATGTTAAGAAATTCATGCAGCAGCATGCAGATAGGTCAGCTCGATCATCAAACGTCCCCCAGACATGAAATCCAGATCATTTGACATCCTCCATACATGTCATCTAGATCATTAAATATTCATAGGATATATTAGATTTGACACCATGAAAAACCCATGAATACTAAGACATGTGATACATGCACCCTATACATTATAGGAAGAATATAATTACAAGACAAGAAAATGTCCTCAAACATGATAAACTTTTGGAGGGGTTATATTTTGGGGTACCCCCAACTAAATATTGAGAATAATGATTCACATTAAAACAGGTAATGTAGGATTACTTATTATTTCATGATCTTTAATGGGAATAAACTTCAGTATAATTGCATCCATGTCTCTGACACTAAAACTCATAGGGCTGAAACTCTATTTTAGGTCCATCTTCATTCTTCATCCATCCTCAGATCGAGAATATAGATGAACTATGAAGACTCTAATTTCACAGATAAACAATATACATATAACACATTTTCATGAAACATTATACATATAAAGAAACCTATTAAGGACACCAAAGTACAAAATTCCTGAATTCATATACAATGAGACTGATCACATGGTATCCCTTGTTTCTCACACAAAGCATGCGTCATGTGGCCTAAGGTATTGGAAATGATCATATGAGTCACATTATGAAATGTACCAAGAATGAGAAACCTGGGTATATATTCCTCAATTAGTTTAATGATATGAAACCCCCATATAAGACAACCACATCTAGAATGTTCTGAGGTTATTATTGAACTACGATGAATAAGATTCCAGACATAAGTTTGGTATGTAGGACAACTTCTTAAAGATCGATTCAGGTATCTAATTCATAAATTATATTTTATATTTACATTGTTTAGTATGTGAAACTGCATGTATAAAAGAAACTATGTGACTTTTTGTTTATTTTATAAATAAGAAACATCAGATACCTCATAATGTTTCAATAACGTCATTAAAATATTAATTGCCTCCCTAAATGGATGTAAAATCCAAATTTAATGGTTATATAGTTTCAAAATATATGTAGAAACCCATTTCTATGAAATTATTGGAAATATAGAAAAACCCATAGATATATACATATGACCTCATTAATAGAACCACCTTTACACATAGATGGATTTAAAAATAGAACATTTTGTTAGGGTAACTTTTTCCACATCGAGAATGGGAAGAGATTCACACATATATATTAAATATATAAAATATTCCATTAATATGATATAATTACACTCAAAAGTGTGAAATTATCCCAAACTTCCATCCTCTTGACCAATATGTGTTCCTAAGAGTCATTGGATCTAAAACCACAAAGTGATACCTTTATTTGGAATGATGTTTTGTACTTAAATATGGTTTTGAGAACCATCATGAATTCCTTTTTGAGAAATATATTGTAAACCATAGCTAAATAATTATGAGGCCACCCTCAATTACCCTCCACAAGGAAATAAGATGTGTTATTTTGGATTTCATATGAAACAAAATGTTCAAACCGATGTAAATCACTAAAATAAAAAAAATTATATGTTGGCCATGATTTAGCTAACTTTGGTTTGATCCTCCTACACAGAAGAATGTGTTATGATTGATGCAAAATATGATCTAATTGGGGTTCTCATAAGATAAATAAATTATCGATGTGTCTTGCTCAAATGAGAAATATATCCAATCGGGAATAAGAAAGGGAAATTTTTCAACTTGTTCATATGTGATTGAGAATGAATCATTACTGCAATTATGTATTAATCATTGACCTTGTTAATTTTTTTACATTTAACACTATGAATATTTCTCTCACAAACAACACCTTATACAAAGATAATGTATTCCTTTGGTGTCTATTTCAGATAATTATCTATGGATGAAATCCTAATGGATCATAGAATGACATCACCCATGTGACATATTCAAATTCATGAGGAAAATGCAATGGTTTAGGAATACCATTGAAATGGTAACATCCCAGACATTGAGGCTATACATAAGGGTATTCATATACTAAAACCGATGATCCTGCTTCATCTAACGAATGATACATTGAAACCAGTGGTTCTCATTACCACCATTGGTCGATTGGGAATCTTATCCCCCTTGAGAGACAATTGGATCCATTCATTTTTGAGGAAGGTGGTTCAAGGAGACAACTATGGACCTATTGTAATTCAAGAGACAAAGAGGAGGGGGCCAATAAACCGACATCAATATATTCATCCCAATGGTTCCCATCAGTCTCCATATGAGGGAACCACAGATCAAATATCCACCTTATACACTCATGCATGAGAACCAATGTAATAAAATCAAGTATCATAAGATTTGGAAAAATTGGAATGGGTTCATATCCCCAAATCCATAGATAAATCCCATCAATATATTCCTTTTATAAATCAATGATAAGGATCGTATACTTTCCCACTCAAATCATGTCTATAGGTATATTCCTATTGAATGTATGGGGTGGTTCACCTTCCTTCCATCATGCATGAATTAAATCAAAATATTCATATAATGTAAGACGCATCAAATCAGTCTCATATTCATGTTCCAAATATATCTCACCAAGAAATAGTGGCATATTTCTTGAGACACTCACACATTTCTATCCAAATAGACTAGAGACATACTCCAAAGGAATTGGACCATTCACATATCTATTTCTTAAATGGGGATCACAATGTGAGAGTGGCACATGCATCAGAACAAGCTCATAATCCAAAAAGATGAGATAGGAGGCATATACCAATGTAATAGGATCACGTTCATATTCCAACTCCAATTGATGATCGTCATGTGAGAGTTGATCATGACCCAAAAATGACTCATATTCCTATCAAAATTGTTTCTCATCTTATTCTTATAGCTCATGGTAACTAGGCTTATATTTAAACATCCTCTAATCAATGACGTAATCAGCATCTTTCATAGGGTATACAAAAGGAGGGTCATCTCCTTATCCCATTTATGGTGTCTATCATCATATTCAATTGTGAATCCATATTTTAACTAGCCTTATATCCCTGATTCACAATTGGTTGATTGAAATATTCTGAAAACAACCCAAAATTTGTCCTTATTCTTATGGAGAACACAAATACTCACTAGCATTTTGTAGTAGATTCTCAGTAGTTGAATCATATTCCAGAATTACTTTATTTTTATAAACATATTCAAAAAACCATCTAGAATCATACTCATATTGCATCTAAAACCGAAATTTCAGGTTATCATAATATAGAAACAATGGTTATTGAGTATTCTATCCTAGGTCTTCTTAGTAACATTTTCTGTGGGGTTGTTAGATGCATATCAACAATAATTCAAGGTTCTGTTTAATCCCTATCATAAGTAGAAGGTGATCATTACTATGATAATCCTATTCATAGTAGTTTGGATATTAATCGCTAGGACTCTACTCCTAACATATGTCATGGTCATCCTCCCCATGATTATAACTCCATGATGCATGTAAGTCCTCCCCTTTCCAATAACCCTCAAGATAGAGATTTGATCAAATATCATAAGCATTTATATAGAGTGAATATTAAAAATTTGGGGGATTTCATATAGTTCCACATAAACCACCAGTATCCCAACACCTTGGTAAGTAGGTGACAATAGAAATTCCCTCTATGGACTGATCAAGATAAGTAATGTTTGTATAATGATGTGGAGGAGGAAATGGATATATAGAGAAATTTATTTGGAAACAACCTTGAAACCATGTTATAGACCCTCTCTATGTGTTACTATGAGATCCCAGAATATAAAATTAAGGATTACATTCCAGGTATATCCAAAAATATATAGGAAACTCATCAGAGGTAAATGGTTAGAGACCTACCTTATATAGAAAATTAGGTTCACCATAAGACAGTGAATACACATCGTTGTCAGTTGTGCATAGCCCCGTTATTTGTTTCTCAAAATGACGGGATTTAAGATAAACACACATACCTAGAGAGTGTTATTCTATTTATCAAAAAAAAATCTCTATTTAATGATTTATAAAGCCCCATCAAAAGTAAGTATCTGATGGTGGGGAAAATATTAACGATTAAATATTACAATGTCCTAATAACAACCAGAATCCCTAGAAACGACATACTATAATGTTATAGCCTTCGAACACATAAAGGGATCGTGTAAAGTGTAATCTAGATGGTAACTTCAAATGAATATCCCTTCTTTAACGATGCATGAAATAAAGAATATAGGGACATGACTAGAAATATATTCATAAGTTATAAAACTCCAAAAAATGATAAATCATTTTAAACATGGAATCTGATATTTTGGTCAACCGGAAAACATCCCATAAAAAATAACTTTGTCCACGGGATGATATTACAACTAGCTTATACACAATAAAAACTTCTCTAAGTCAGATTGGTCATAATATAATGTTTCCGAGAATCTATCTAAGAGAGAATTGAATGCCCTGAGTAAGGGGTATTTACTACAACCTCCAGCAATCAGTTAATCAATTCCTAAAAGGATTTTGTAAAAAATCTGTGGTATCTGGAAACTAAACTCATCCATGAATTATTAGAGAATTTTTATCTTAATAACCATCACCAGGTTTGTTAAACCCTAAGAGGGTAATGTAGGAAACATATGAAGTTCTTGATCCACCCTAGTTTATAGGCTTGGGGGTATTTATTCTCCATTTCTCAACCAATGAGTTATCAAATCCTTCAATAGAATCATTAATTCCTCAACAACAAGATCAAAATTGTCCAATAGTGATCCATAAAATCCCCAACCTCTAGGGTTGGGGTCATTATAACCAATATCATCAATATAGAGGCAATCAGCCTTTTCCTAGTAGGGAGGTAAACATCGATGGTCAAGATCCAATTCATTCATCCTACAACAAGATGAACCTTCTCAATTTGAGGACAATATAGAAGAAACTTCCAAAATACCCCACAGAATCACCTCTCACAGAACGAGGTGGGAGGAATGTAAAATGATGAAAATAAAACACTTCCACTTTCAATAACCAGAAAAGAATTAATATAGACAGGGGATACAAAAATGGCATTGATAAAAGTAGTACAGACCACCCAATTCTAATATGAGTAATGATTCAAGTACCATTTCATGATACATATTAGTGAATTTATTCATAATAAATATAACATATAATATGTATTAAGATGTATATATAGATGAATAGAATACATAAAATTTACCTCGAGATAAAGGTGATTGAGAGGCACCAACTAAGGTTGCATGTTTATAGAACCAGTGGAGAATCCAAAACCTGGAACCTATGAATATCCAGATTCCGCCTTTAAAGTGGAACACCTCCTAGGATAATGAAAATTAAGTGGTCATATTATACACGTCACATTGAATAAGTGAAATTACATCCACAAACGATCTATTGGAAAAGTATGAGAATGAGATACAAAATCAAGTATAACTCAAAAAAGAGAATGTTAGGGGACACATTCTCAATAGTTATCATCTTCATGATGATGCTAATATACCTTGTTGATCAGATTAATAATGATCTAATCTTCTTGTAAGAGTGGTATGCAATCATCATAATGGCTCTATATCTAATAATTTAATCTATATTAATGGGGAATTCAAAAATGATCATGACATCCCTCCATTAAATAGACTACATATCCCCGAACAAGGTGATAATAATGTCTTATCCTAGATATATTATCTATAGTAGATGAAAATGGGTCCCCCACATCATGTCGTTCCCACTCCCTGTAGATCATAGACAACCAATACATTGGTACCACCATAACTTCTTAATTCTATACAATAACTTGTTTCTCTAATTTTTTCCATGGAAGGGTTGCTTGAAACAGAATATCTTGACAATAAGGCACATCGTATATTAGTGGATTAAACATTTCCTCTACCAAATTTTTTAAATCCATCCATTTCCACATTTGACCGCACATGAGATCCATAACAGCATTACTCAAGTTTTGTGTCACAATGTGGTCTGAGAATGGGACACCATTATCAACATGAGGTAATGAAGAGAAGATATTTTGTACATACATTGATATTTATATCCCTTTTTTGTGAAATAGTTTTTCTAAAGAATCTATTGGGGGATGGGAAGATATTTTTCACCAATTCCATCATCATTATAGCACTATGATTCTGAATATGGCAATTGTCAACCCAAAAAACAATAGGAAACATGACAATGATAGGGTGTATGAATTCATACTCATATAGAATTTTTATAACAATTAACATATTTCCCTATATCACAAGATCAATTTTTAGAAAATTGTGTTAAAAATATTAGGGATGTGCTACCAAAACCTTTCATCCTAATGAAGTTTCTAGAAGGATTTCGAGAATTGGAATAAGTGGCATAGTTCTTAGAAGATTCCATCCAGAAAACATGAGCTAAATATATCTCCACACACTTAGTTTTGGGAAAATTCTTTGAAAAAATAAAATAATAGTGTTACAATGAAGCTAGTACAAGTGCCCATTAAAGAGTCAATGAAGCCCTTGAATCACCCTATGCCTCCTATTGAAATGTATCAAAAACAAAATCACTATTTTCTAGAAGTGAATAGAAATTATGGTTGCATTCTCTTGGAGGAATTAATTAATAAATAATACTTCTACCAAAATGAGTAGGACCTAGTTATTTCCATAAATATTAGGAAAATAAAATAAAAAAGTTTCCATAACACAAGAAACCCAAAGGGATCAACCTCATATATTTTCTCCTATATAACCCTATCAATAAGAAGTTGGGTTACACCATCCTTGATTTCATTGACTTAAAAATGTCCTCAAAAGCATGGTTGATTCTGGAATGGAAATAATTGTGATTTCCCTATATTTAGTGAATATTCTATATATCACCCAACCAAATGAAGAAGGTGATTGTATAGAACTTTAGACTATCAATGAGTATAATTTAGTAAAAATGATTACATGAATGATAGTTCACCGATAACATGTGACCCAAGGGAATATCATTGAAAAATAAAGAATGATCCCATTAACTAAGAAGGTGACATAAAATATGCCCCCTAAAGGAGGAAATAATTGATAAACATTGGATACTAATGTATAGGAAGATTCATATATAGATTCTTTGAATTAACTTTTTCTTGTAACCTTCTTTCAACCAAAGTTTGGAGAATTTGAACCCCCCAACCAAATAGAACCCATATCAGACAAAGAGTTCATCATTAGTTCTATTAGCATAATACACCTTCAATATTTATTATCTAAGATTAAATATTTACACAATAATGAGTTCTCCATTCTGGGATGAGGAACCAGAGGTTAAGGTAATATGAGTTAGAGATATAATGGCCAATGTAGGTATGGTCAAATCCAATATCATAGTCACATCACCACATAAGACATATATGTTGACAGGACCCTTAGGTAAGAACTCCAGGAATCCTAATGACAACCTAGAGGTGTCTTAGAGCCCTTTAGTGGTTATCCAATCCCTTTCATCTTGAACAACCATCTAGAAGGGTTGTGATTAAATAATTATCCACGCAAAAGGGTATGGTCAGCATAACCTATGTTGTTGGCAGCATATACTCCCTTGGCCCTAGGGCACACTCCATGCTTGTATACCTCAAATACCATTTATCCTGAACAAGATAATAAGGATAATATCTACATCTAGAAATTGATACGTATATTACAAAATTATAAAATTCTAAAGTAGTTGGAGATAGTCCCATCCAATATCTCAATTCTGGATGCATGTCATAATTTTAAAGAACTCTAGGAGGAACTAATAAAATCCTTATAGAGTAAATAAGAGTTAAATATATAATTTTTAACATATAAGGATTGTCTAGTAGAGACTATTCCATAAAAAGTTCATGCCACTATCTTGTTCAAAAAAAAGGAATCAGGAGGAGGATATCTATGGACATATCACACACCTATATGTTTCAGGTATGCTCAGTGATGTAATTATTTAAAGGGATCTAATTGACAATAGTTATGGGATCAACCTTATCCCACACTGGACCCTTCAAGATTTGGGAGACAAATCGTAAGATGTTTACCCTACAAAAGATAACTGTCCATAAGCCTGATAAGAGTGAAATGATGCCTCCATGGAATATCATGCTCGATTATCATTTTAGGGATATCACAAATAAATCCAAGTTCATGGTTATCTAGAAAGACAACACATATAAGTTTTTGATGGTAAAACCATATAATCCCTGCCATGTGGTGACATCTTCAACATTTAACTAGTGTTTGAAATACCTAATCGATGGGAAGGTTGGAAAACTATATGTTTAATGATCTCTATTCATGTCTTGTGAGTCAATATATGATTATGAAGGTTTCTATAAATGTGAGGGAAAACAACCAATGGTTGAAGAAAATATACATGTTTCACCCCTCAAAAAATTGGTGACCACCCTTGAAAATATCAAGAGTATGATTGATGATGAATATGTAAAACCCATTAAATTGGTTGCGGTAGTACACTTAATCCAATATTTCTTGTTCCCTTTTATCACTAGAGACAATATGAAATAAAATATTCTTCTATTTAATATATCTATAATTAATTTTTAACTTGGGAATATTAATACATCTACCCATGTTCTCTGTCATCATGAAAATGAAAAATATTCCCTCATATTACCTATCATGCCTAAACATGCCTCCATATACTGATAGGTGTAAGAAAAAGTGGATGACCTCAAGAAAAACCACTTGTATTTGAGATAGGAATATCTACCACCATCAATGTGATCAGGAAGGTAGATATGGGAATTGTAGTGGATGGGTGTCCAATATTAATTTGTTCTTCTATGCCTCTCAAATTGCTAGATATTTATATTGAATTTCTTAAAAAATTGCCATACATGTTCTCTTAGAATTATATGAGAATCCTCTGGATGATCTCCAATGTTTTTATGCAACATCTAGCCTTATCTGATGATCATCACTATTCAACCCAGGATGCAATGTGGTTTTACCCTCCCTTTATACTAATGTTGAATTGAAATTAAAAAAATTGACCAAATAAAATTTTCCGGAACTAAAATTCCAGTGATGTATCACCAATACCATCTTTGTCATTAAAAATAATGAAAATATTAGGGTCTACATAGATTTTAGATACCTTAATTTGAATTTCGTAAATGAGTATTTCTCATTTATAATCACATAACATTTGATCGATTCATCCTCTAACATCCATGATATTTTATTTATGTATGGTAATTCATGCTATAAAAAAATTAAAATGATACCTAGATATGAGGAAGCCACCTCATTAAGAGAACCGAATGTGATATTTTTCTTTCTGTTCATGCCTTTTGGGATATAGAATTTTTATCTAATTATCAATGCAACATTCATCATATATGTATTCCCATATTGTAATTAATAGAATAAATCTATGTAGAAAACCTTGTATAAAAATATATACAATTATGGAATCACTTCAAGGACCATCAAACATTATTTAAAATGTTGTCGTAGTAATGTTTGGAGATTAATCCACTAATTTGTGGTTTCAGGGTAATGTCTATGTAATTTATTTTCATTGGGGTCTGACACAGTGGAATTGAGGTCATCTTATAGCGGAATGGTGAAAACCTATAAGTTTAAACACCTTAGAATCTCAAACAAATTATGTGGATCATCAGGTACCTCACATATATTCAATGTTTAATAGCTAACAGGGCTAGAAAATAACTTCCCTACTCCATGTTAATGAAGAATGGAGTCACCTACCAATAGGACGTGGAATAAAAAGATTTATTTCAAAGTCTCATCAAGTACATTCTCCATATCATGTCATTGATGAAACTAGTGGAAGAAAACACACTTATCTTATTTTTCATCATCATAGAACCATTTTATTGTGATTTATCACACATAAAAATGTTGGAGGTAATGAGAATACTCTATACTACCTCAATATAATGACGCTCGGTACTGATAGCCAAAATTAAATTGTTGGGCATAACTTACTAATTCTCATCTTTGTATCTCTAAATCTAATTCATTACATGAAGCATCATTATTTCCACATGGTCTCTCATATCGACCAGCTCTAGTATAACTTTAGATTTCATATTTTTACAAGTTGTTTGGTTTGATGGATTGTTATTTTGATGTAGTATGAAATTTAATACGTGTCACGTAAGATATAGAATTCTTATGTTGTAGATGATTTATTGGAGGCACATCCCTCTAGGGAAAGCACACCAATGGACACCAAACCTCTAAATGAAGAGGTTTTATACACACATGACACATACTAAACATGGAACATGTATTTTGGTAGTTCCTTTTAATTTTATGTGTGAATGAGGCTTGAGAACCCGGAGTTGAACTGGGTTGGTCTATAGATTTGTTTTGTTTATTTAGATGAATTAATTTATACCTACTCATCCTCACTGTCCAAAGGATTCACCAATAATGAGGCTAAATTCCAAGACCTCATTATGGGATTGGAACTTGAACTATAACAGTACATATCCCACTAGATCATCATAGGGGATTAGAAGCTAGTGATACAGTAGATACATGGTGGATATTCCATCAAAAAGAAATTATTATACCTATCATAGGCTAATTTATATTACTAATGGTAGAGTTACATTTTTAAAAAAGACTGATTCATGTACCTAAATCCCAAAATGCTCATTCTAATACACTAAATAATGGAGACGGTAAGGACCCAGCATAATATTACATAATCTTGAAATAATTTAATAATTCAAATCAAGGATCATATCATGTTTAGAGAATTATAGAATTAGGTCAAAACATATACATAAAAACTTGAATATTACAAGTAGACACTTCTACTTAATATCAATTTTTAAATAAAATAAAAACTCTCAAAAAAAGATCCATGACTAGTTCCATGTTTTAGATAACATGACTTTTCTTGGATCCCATCCTTGACCCAATTCATCTTGAAGTCCTGTGAAAAACAATTCAAAATTTGCGATGATAATAAAAATCACAGTGACTGTTATAAAAAAATTAACAAAAACATTAGTTCAACAATGCATACATAACATGATCTCTTTAACATACCGCATGAAATCATATGATTAATGAATAACACATAGTAATCATAAATCATCAAGGTAACTTATGTCATCCATAACATATTTATATTGAACCTTTCACATCTACATAAGGAGTTACATTTGGAATACCCTTCATAGTATATTCCCTAAATCTCTTAGGAGAAACATTATAGTTTACCTCCTTCATGTTTCTCAATGTATTGGAGAGCTATCTCGAGCTCACCCACACTTGGTTTATCACAGAACCACTTGTCTACATAAACAATGCACAAGAACCATACCATATTCATAACACATAAAATAAACAGAAAGTAAAGATAACATTTCCATAAAAATAGAATATATTGACATATAAAATCCATTATGAAAACAATTTTCAATACCAAATACATAAAATAATTTATGGTATTTATTTTCCTTTTAATAACATTACGTCTTCTTAAGGAAGCCCTTGATCAATTAATACTCACAGCAGTAGAAAAGGTCGTTGTCACCACTTATGGTAAAAGAAACATTCTTTTTTGTTATTTAGTAAAATGCCTTGTATAAAAAGATTCCCTTTGAATGAAATAAAAATTCAATGGTGTTTATACACAGTATAAAAGAAAGTTGTTTGTAAAAAAAATAAGCCTCAATGAATGGAGATTGAGATAAAGTCTCTTTCCTCATATTTGACTTGACCCATTCATTATTTACTCTATTAAATAATATACTAAATTTAATTTCTAATTTTTTAATAATATTTTTCATGTTTATTTTTTAATATCACTTATTTACATGTTATAAATATTATGTAATCATTTATGATAATAATGGTTGTTTTGTCAAAATTTGGTACTCGATTCAAAAATGAAATTATTATAATTACAAGTTATTCATGTGGTCAATAGTCTATTAAATAACCTAGTATTTTTAGGATACTATTTTAGTTATAAAATAATATAATAAAAGAGTTTATGTGGTTGGATATGTAAAATAAAATAAAAGAACTTGAGAGAAGATGTTGCCTTTTAATCGGGTATCTCCCTTTGGTTTGAACCAAAAGGCTTTCTTTCAGTGCATTCTACCTAAGGTAAGACTTATAGGTGGAAGAGAGGGATATGGAGAGATTATTTGGAAAGAATTTTGATGAGACAAGGGTCTTGAAAGAACTGAGTAATGCGTTATAGTTGATGGCTTTTTATAAGGCGGGGGGGCTCTTTAGGAATGCTTGAAAATGGTATTTATTATAAAATGATTTTCATTTTCTAAACGTCAAAAACATATTAAAGTAGAAGATAAGATTAATTTTGTTTGAAATAAAATCATCTGATATTAATTAGAGAGTGTTTTAATTTTTATAATATTATTTATTTATATCATTCATTAATGAGTTAACACTGCATCATTATTGTGTCATAAATAATTTTATTTAATTGATGACTACAAATTATAAAAAAATTAACAATGATGTCGTAACTTGTTTTACCTTTCAAATGAATATTTATATTTGATGATATAAATTATATAACCCCATTTAAAAATTGATTTACTAAAAGATATATGCTTATATCATTTTTGTCTTTACATTAAATTAATTAATATAAAGTTTCATTAGCACTCCCAAGTGGCTCCATGGGGTCCCAAAGTCGACCCAAGTAGTACTATGGTCAGAAAGATATCAACCAATATGAAAAAGACACATGTTAGAGAAATTTATTATTTTTATAATAATATTTTTTTATAGTTATTTACCATATTTACCCTTTTACCATGGTTAATAAAATATTTACTGATGAAAATATTCATAATTTATAAAAATAAAAGTAAATTATTTACACAATTTAGACCTCCTGATTCCAAATATGGAATCTATTTTTTCAAATTCAAAACACCAATGTAGATGAAATTTAATTTAAAATTAATTCTCATTGTCAAACCAAAAACGAGTTTTTAAGAAATAATAACTATCAAATGTTTTAACTTTATTTATGTCAACTTTAAGCATGAACTTACTTGAAATAACAAAAATTGGATTAAATTTTAAAAATAAAATCCAATTAAACATTAAAACCAATTCTAATATTATTTTAACTATATAAAAAATTATATTAAAAGGATGATTTGAATTAAAATTCTATATTTTTAACATTCATAAAAAATGAACATTATCAGAAAAATATAAAAATTTTAACAAATGTCAATTTTGATGTCCCGATTCTAAAAAGAAATATTATTTTTTCAAATAGAACATATAAATGTTACAAAACTATATTTAAAAGGGTTCTCCAACAAAAGGTTGTAAAATTAACCTTTAAAGAATATTAGAGTATTTATGCTTAACATTGGATTATTTATTATTTTATGTCCCTAAAATTTATTGGATAAACATAAAAACATTTAACAAATATGTATAATCATATTTTAGTTAGTTTTGTTCATTCAATCCAATACAATGGCTAGGAATTAACTTCCATTTAAAATAATATTATATTATTATTTTTCAGTGTGACTCAGCATTGTGTGCAAGATTAGACTTTGGAGAAACCCATTATTGCATGTTAGGTATTCCATCAAACATAGAATCCTCATTAAAGGTAAATTTATATTTAATTAACAAATTTAAAAAAAATTGAAAATGTTTTAGTCATTATTTACCAGGGATGTTACATCCTTCCCCCTTTTGGAAATTACGTCCTCACAACATTATTCACTTATAAAATAAGTGGGGGTATTTATCCCTCATTACATTTTCAAATTCTCAGATTAACTATTCAAACATATAGTTTTTCCATAAATTCTTTACATGATGAATTACCATATTCTGCAACACATTCCCTCTACCATCAAGAATCATGAATGGATGTTCCCCATAAGAAATATTCTCTTCCAAATGAACTACCTCTGGGCTCAAAACACGAGATGGATCTGGAATATACTTTCTCAACATTGAAACATGAAAATCATTGTGTACATGGGATTAACATGGAGGTAAAGCCACTCTGTAGGAAACTAATCAAACATTATCCAGGATTTCATGTGGTCCAATGAACCTCAGACTCAAATTTCCCTTCTTACCGAAACACATCACAATTTTCCATAGAGAAACTTTGAGAAAGACATGATTAGGTACCTCAAATGAAAGATTCTTCCTTTTGTTATTCGCATAACATTTTCTCCTGCTCTGAACTATACCCATGTGCTTCTGAATCAACTGAACTTTTTTTCCATCTCTTCTACCAATTCTGGTCCCATCAACTTCCTTTCAACTAATTCATCCCAAAAATCTGGAGTTCGACACATCTTCCCCAATAATGCCTCAAACAGATCTATCTTTATATTGGAATGAAAATTGTTATTATAAGAAAAATAAACTAGAGAAATATATTGGTTCCAACATCCCTAGTAATCCATTGAGAAACCATGTAACATATCCTCCAATTTCTGAATTTTTCATTCTGAATTCTCATCTGATTGAGGATGAAAAGTTGTACTAAAATGAATTTTAGTAACCAATGACTTCTGAAGGATTTTCCAAAAGTTATAATTATTCCTAGGATAATTATCAGATAAAATGGATGTGGAAATCCATGCAACTTGACTATCCCATTAACATAGAACCAATAATGTTGTTCTATAGAAAAAGTATCCTGAATATGATGGAAATGTGCGTATTTAGTCAATCATGCAACAATAACCAAGATTGAATTATTTCCTCGAGATTTCATTGGAAATCCCACAATTAATTCCATGGATATACTTTTACATTTCCACTATGGCACCGTTAAAGACTGAAGAATCTCTTTTTGTGACTACTGCTCTACTTTAACCTGTTGACAAGTCAAGAACTTCACAGTAAAGTCATTAATATCTCTTTTCATTCCATCCCACCAGTAATACTCCCAAATATCTTTTTAGATCATATTAATTCTATGATGAACTAAAAATGAAGAACTATGAGCATCAAATAACAACACATTCTTCAATTGTGAATCACAAGGCACATACATTCTCATTCCAAATCTAGAAATACTATGATTATCAATGTCAAAATCAGGAAACATAACCTTCTGAACCAACACTATATTTTTTAGTAACTCACTGTCTTCCTTCTATGTTTCCTTAATTTTGTTTTGTAGAGATGATTTCACTGACACCAAAAACAAATTAAAAGAATTTCCTACACCAACATATTTTATTCCTGAGTTTATCAAGTATTTAATCAAATGATCTTATTCCAAATGTAACAAGTTTAAGGTAGATTTACATTATCAACACAATTCATCAGCCAATTTATTTTCCATTCCTAGACGGTAATGAATTGTGAAATCATAATCCTTGATTAATTCTAGCCATCTATTATATCTCATTTTCAATTATTTTTGACTGAATATATATGTCAAATGTTTTTGGTTAGTATATATTTCACATTTAACTCTATACAAATGATGCCTCCAAATTTTTAAATAAAAAAACCGCAGCTAATTTCAAATCTTTTGTAGGGTAATTTAACTCATGAGTTTTCAACTGACATGAAGCATAAGCAATTACCGGATTATTTGGCATAAGGACACAACCAAGTCCATTCAACGATGCATCACTATATATAACAAACTAGCCATTTATGGAATGAAGCTCCAAAACTGGAGCATTCATCAATCTTCTTTTCAATTCTTGAAAATAATCATCACATTCTTTTTTCCAGATGAACATAACACTTTTTCAAGTTAACTTAGTTAGTGGTCCAGATAACCATGAAAACATTTCGATAAACCTCTAGTAATAACCAACCAAACCATGAAAAGTATGGATCTCAGTTATCTTTGTGGGCCTTGGCCATTATTCAGCAACTTTTGTTTTGGAAATATCAATAGTTATGTAAATATTTAAAACAATGTGACCAAGGAAATAAATCTATTTAAACTATACTCACACTTGCTGAATTTTCCAAACAGTTTATTTTCTTTTAAGGTTTTTTGGACAACCGTTAAATTACATTCCTATTTCTCTTTACCTTAGGAATAAATCAAAATATCATCAATGAACACAACCACAAACTTATCCAAGAACACACAAAATCCTATTCATAAGATCCATGAATACAATAGGAGAATTGGTTAACCCAAAAAGCATAAATAAAAATTCATAATGGCCATATCTAGTACGAAACACAGTCTTAGTATTGTACGCTTCCTTTACATGAAACTGATGGTACCCTGACCTCATGTCAATCTTTGAAAAATACTGAGCTCCATGGAGATGATAAAAAAAAATCATCAATATGAGGTAAATGATACTTGTTCGTAACAGTGAGGTTATTCAAGGATATATAATCAATGAAATTTCACATTGAACCATCTTTATTTACAACAAACAGGACAAGAGAACAACATGGTGTTGTGCTAGGTCGAATCAAACCTTTATCTAATAACTCATGAAATTCCCTGTTTAACCCTAGAATTTCAATTTAAGCCATTTGATAAGGGTTATTAAAATTGGATTAGCATTATTAACTAAGTATACATTAAATTCAACTTCCTGATCAGGTATAATACCATGCAACTCATCATAAAAAACATCAAGATACACATTTACCACTGGCACATCATTAATCTGAATAGTTCCATTTCTTTCAAAAATATGTGTAAGGTAACATTCATTTCCATCTTTTACTAGTTTCTTAGTTTCCTAACATGTTATTTAAAGTAAGGGATTGTTCTTTTAAACAAACTAAAAATATTTCTAAAAATAAACCTCTTTAGAACTTCAGTCAATCATAGAATGATAAAAAGAAATCCAATCCATACCAAAAATAACTTCAAACTCTAATAGAGGAAAGACAATAAGGTTTTCATGTAGATTCATTCTGCATACATGGACCAATAAGGTTATTATTATTTATTTTTGTCTCAAAATTTCCTCCCTTTGTTTTTACTATAAGTTCAAGATTAATATCTTGAGATGGAATTCCCAATTTACTAAAAACATTATCACAAATGAATGTATGTCTAGACCCTGAATCAAGAAATATATTGGCATAATCAGAAGAAAGAAATAGTATACCTGATATGTAGGAACTCCCATTCATTTTTCCTTCGGGTCCCATCCCAAGAATAGTAAATCTTTTTGCCCCTCTTTTTCAGCCTTTTGTCCTGAACTCTTTCGGGGAACCCTGTAATTGCAGCTCTACCCTGAACTCGTTTGGGATGCCCCATAGAAATTATGGGATGCATTAGTTTCCTCTTCAGAGAGGTCCTATCTAGATGTAGAAATGATCCTTGATCCGACTGGTAAGTCCACTTAATGTGTTTCCACCATAGTGGCATAATTTCAGGAGTGTTGGATTCCTTTAAAATAATCAACCATTCTACCATCCTTTCTTTTCATGCCCTTTATTAAAACCCTCTTCCCCTTTCACATATATAGGAATCCCCTAAGATTAAGCATGCTCATCCTATAGCCCCCATACTATACGAAGTCGGCATTCTAGGAGACTAATGAATGAAATTTTGATTCAGGTCCAGTGTTTCAAACATTGTCAGCAGTCAGCCCTCTTCTGTTATCCACATATCAGGCTAATACAATAAAGATAATGGGTTTCAAACATGGTCAAAAGTTTTTCGTTATTGTCACACCACCACAATAATGTTCTAAGTTTTGGTTATCGTTATTCACACATTTCAATCCCCTATGTTTGAATTGATTCTAATTCCCTTGGCGTTACACCGCTCATTCACTGGAGAATATTGGGGGAGTGATAGTTCAATTTTTTCAAGTCATTTATTCTTCAGTCATGTCTCCCCCATTATTTCTGGTAGTCTATACGGGTCATTTCTACCCTAGGTGTCCGAAGTATTGTAAGCACTTCTTCATTCAAATGAACTAAATAGTGCATGCATCCATTGTTTCTCACATTAGGCACATCCCATGAGATCTAATATTTGGTATTCTATTTTTTTCAAGATTTTGGTTGAAATGAATTAAATCAAACAAACAAGTAAATAATCTATTCATACATGAAGATCCGAACAAGTGGAAGAAAAGATAAATAAGGTTCTGAGTTTATACAAGACATGAGCCTTATGAATCAACATTTTGGATGAATTCCCCCAGTGTTGTGAACCTCTAGTTTGTGGACTCCAGTATTTATTTCTACCCCCTAAGATCCTTCTCTTCATTAGAGGCCAAAGAGAACAGATCATTGACCATATCATGTACTCTTTCTTGTTCAGCTTGAAGCTCAGTCATTTGGTGGCTCACCTCCATTATCTCCTCCTAGGTTTCCACCAGTTGGGCCCTTAGTGGTTCAAAAATCTTGGAGCAATTTGCGATGAATGCCTCCATTTCTTTCGATTGCTCTTAAATGTGTTAGACCTCCTAACCCACCTTCAAGAATGCATGTTTATTCCTTGAATCTTTTTAGTGTTGGGAAATGTCTGAGAATTGGCTGTTCTCCCATATCTTCTCATCCATGTATTCACAGATTGTTAGATGAAGACGGTGACCATGAACCCCTCCGGCATAGAGAAAGTGAAACTAGGTGCGGAGTGATCCCATCTGTTTTATCTATTCTACCTAAGGCTGACTGAAGAAGCGTTTGATGCACTTCTACCCCTTTCACTGCATCGTCTGTCTCTCATAGTTTTCTTTTTAATTAGAGTCATCAATCTCCTTGGGGTATGCAGGTAGATTATCAAGGGATGAATCCAGGAAATCTGCTGCAAGGTCTTCTTCTTGTAATCCTCTCAAGTGATTAGGCTACTCAACATGTGGGAGGCCTTCCTCTCTTGCCTCACCCCAGGAATTTCTTCCTCCTCCAACATCAGAACCCTCTCTAGCATTGATATCGCTAGTATCCATAGCTCCTTCATCACCATGTTCTTTGGCTGGCTCGGCCTGAGAAGTGGGTCCCAAGTGGTTCAGTGCACTCAACATCAAGGTATCCATGGATGGCCTAGATTCGGTGGCCTATAGAGCCTCAAAATCTGTGATTAATGAAAAAAATGATAACCTGGATCAAATGATCTCTTTGATGATAAATAAAAGCATCTAAGTGATGAATCTTAAAAGTTTACAAAGAATCAATATCTGGCATTTCAATGGATACAGGATCCATCATTAAAGGGGGTCCTTCAGTGCTTGTTAGTTCAATGATATGTGTCGGCTCCCCACTTGGTTCTATCGGTGTGTCTTACTCCCCTCTGGATGGTGCTCCTTGGATAGCGCCAAAATGAATCTGAGCATGATAAAAAAACTAATTGATGACTATGAAAAATGAATGGACGAAAGTATTTGATGAAGATTGAGGCATACATTGAGTAACTCAGCTATTTCCATGTCAAAACTAGCTATCCTTCCACTCTTTCAAGGACTCCTTGTGTGGGCTATCTCCTAAGACCACCACCCTCCAGATCCCCTTCATCTTCCCCTATTCCATTTTCCTTTTTTTCTCCTTCTTCTTCTCCTAACTCACTACCCTTCAGAGCCTCATCTCTATCATCATTCTCCGATGCCAACCTTTCCAGATAATTCTCCTGACTGAGCATCACCTTCACCAGGAAAGGTCGTTCTTCACGCCAACCCTACTGGCATACCTAGTTTTACATTCCTGTCAAATACATTTGATAACGATGGAATTTCACCTTGTCATAAATCTGAATATGCCCGACATCTGGAAGCTAGATTATGTCTCGTACTGTCTTTTCCAAAAGGGTTTTGGTTCCCATCAACTATCGCAGGGCCAACCAGGGTGACTATAGTGCAGTGAAGATTACATCATTGGATGGTTGAAGTAGGTACCTTATCTTCTTCCTATGAAGATCTGTGACTGATCTGTGAGGTTGTTCGCAAGCCCCTCTCCCCCGGATGATGAAGGAACAACCACACCATCTGATGTTCCCGCTGCTATAGTCACATTGTGCCCTGGGCTGTTTTCCTAACTTGCTCACGACCCTTCCTCCCCAACAGCTCCTTGTCGACTCTCTCACGTCCCAGGTTCTACACTGGCCACCTTGAGCTGTTAGACTCGCATTTACTGAATCCCTTTAGGTTATTCCACAACCCAATGTTTGGTGTATCTTATTGAATGGCTGGTGTCAACTCCGGTGGGGGGGGGGGAATAAATGACTTCTCCAGATCCATATGTTGTAAACATTAACAACATTTGGAGAAGAACACATGGATGCGTCACCTTCTGTACCGATGTATACTCCTCCTTGGTAATCTACTAGAGGCATCCGAACTGCCTGTAAAATCATTATGGCACATAAGGCTCACAAAAAATCATCCCTTTGAGATGTTCCAGAAGCACCACACCTCTGATGATCTAGAAGTATTCCATTTGCTCTAGAGATCCTTTCCCATTATCTATCATCTATCCAGCTGGGGTAGAAAATATACTAAAGGTAAAATTGGTGTGATTTATGATCATCATCCTTACCCCCTCTTCATTGAGGGTCAATGGCATGACCCCGAGAATCTTCAACAAGGTGGGCCGCAGACCATTACCTGGGGGACGGACAATGTTTGGAAAGGTTTATTCAGCACAGTGAGCCAAGATCCAGCCATAACGGATTTGGAAAGTTCCACATATCATCCTCAGTGAACCCCCTATCGAAATACACCCTAGGATGGCATAAAAGAGGTCCTACATAGGGACCCTCCAAGTTAAACATCTGATTAGTGACCATAATACCAGCCATCAACAATATTGTTGGATGAAATCCCACCCTTGTGTCCGTCATTATCAGGAGCCACCAGCTCAGGAAGGTTTCATGAAATCTAGCATATCGGGTGTTTGGGTCTCAGATTTCATTCACACCAAAACCCCAGGATTGATATTCCACCTCCTCCAAGACCCTTCATTATGATCCGCTCATGCTTCTCCATGCCTTAGTCGGACACTGTCTCCCTCACCCAGTCATCATGATTTATGGGTTTTTTTTTCGAAACAGGATGAAAAAATTTTTATAGGAAATTTTCATCAGAAATTCCTTGAATGCCATCCTCTTTATGGCCAGATCTAATAGATTCCATGTCATAATGGGAGTCTGTGATCTGTCTCCCCAGATGTTCCATGTTAGAAGGAATTCGTTGTACTAGTTCCAATCCAAAGGGATTCCCTCTATGTAATAAAGTCCCAAAGGCTGATACCAACCTCCACATAATGGATATGTAAGGTGTTGGTATTAGGGGACCACCAGGTGAATTGCTCTGGCCCAAGATCATTCTGGCAGTAGAAATGGAACCGCGATGTCCACACTGCCTCAAACAACCCAATGTGTTGCAGTTCGGCCATAAACTGATCACACCTCTGGCATACCCAATACACCAAGGCCCACTAACTTGTGAAATTGCCTCCAAAACTCTAGTATAAATCCTTAATCTTTCCTTTAGTCTAATATGTGATACTCTTTCAGAAAGTACTTGCGTAATGAGCCAGAGAATCCTCGGTGACTGGCTCATTTCCCCAGATGGCCACAGTCATGGGGATCAGGATGTAAACATCGATGTTCCTAGTTTCTCTAGATGGATAGACATTGTTAGTAATTTTATATTAGTGGATTTCATCCTTGTGGTTCACCCAAGACTATGGTGTATTGACTTTTAATCTTGCCATGGGTACCTCCTTCGAAATACCGAAGTCCTATATCGATAGATTTTTAGACGTGACATACTCTTTTTTGGATGGGTTCAACATGTTGAGGAGAGATTGGTTGTTGGATACATCCTTACGAGCACCATAAACCCTTGGGTTCGCAAACATCTCAGCCCTTCAGGTGGCATATTCAACTTCTCTCTCAGCGTTAGCCCGATCAGCAGCCAACTTCTTCCAGTAGGGTCCAAAGGAGCTCATGTGAAAAGACCTGTATGGGGAGCGAGAAATTAAAAATCGACACACAAAATATGAGGTAGAGGCACATAAAAAACTGACTCTGCTCATAAAATCATGACAGACATGAGGAATTACATACAAAGGAAGCCAGATTACATGCAGAGCTAGAGGGATTTTTCATGCACGAGATTTGAGGACTTATCACACGAGAAAATCTAGAAGGTCTCTAGGACCTATGAGGGTTTTTATAGGCATTAAGCATGTTTTATGTATGCGCTAAAATGTGGTTTATAAAGAACATCATAGTTTTACGTGCAACATAAGTGTTTTGCAAGCATCGACCTCAGGATATGTGACATCTCGGTGTTTCCCTTAGAATCTGACTTCCGTGTTTCCTCATGGGTCTCAATCCAAGGAGGGGGGGGGATTTGTAGAATCTGAAATGTTATTAAATCCTAAAGAGGGATTTTACAAATTAAATGAACACATATTTCTACTCGGAGATAAATTTTGGGGTGAATGGAAGTGCCGTGAGAAAACAAAAAAAGGCACATGAAAAACTTCTCTCTCACACAAAAACCCACATGATGTGAAGAAGTTTTTGCAAAGGTGTGGAAACTAGCGCGTAGCCACCACCAGGCATGGAAACATGTTTGAAGCTGAAACCAGGCACGAAAACATGCGCGCAACCGACACTAGGCATGGAATCATTCGCACCACTGACATTAGGACCGAATGTTTTCGTACCGACCAACTTTCGTGTGGACCCGGTGACCCCGAGGGCCTATAAATACAAGGGCACCCATTATACTTCTGATGATTGAAGAGTCTGAACCATATCCTCCACACAAAATCCACTTCTCCCACATGAAAAAAATGACTTTCGGGTACTGGATTTTCCGTAACAGGTCTCCCAAGGGCCCGCCTTCATGCCAGACCACTCTGGTATGGCCCTCAACCAAGTCCCTAAAATTTAGAACCCTTGTGTGTAATCCCTTAACAATGAACACAAAACCTAATGCATTCCTTTTGTGAAACTCCTCCAACTTCTGCCCAAATCTTTGTCCACCATTTGGGCACAGACATCCTCAATTGTGAGCAAAGTTGGCCTTTTTTGCGCAGCTCTTCCAATTGCATGCCAATTGTGTGCAAACCTCTCCTTTTGCGTGAAAACCACCAGATTTTATCCCCTGGCCTTTTACACATAGTTGTTCCAATTGCGTTCAACCCTCTTCTATTGCGCGCAAACCTCTAGGTCCACTCACCGCCACCTTTTCCACATAGTTTCTCCATTTGGGTGCAAGCCACCCACCATGTACGTCATTTATTGCTTTGATGTCCATCTTCCAGACAGCATCATCGGGTTCTTCTTACACTCAAAACTTCTATGATACACACCCTTCTCTTGTACGACCCCACAAGTTTGTAAGAAGTGGATTCAAAGTCCATTGGGTGGTTCTTCTTGTTGCATTGCCTGGCCTCTTTCTTCATTGCATAGGCACACTAATGGCTATATATTCTTATCATATCCAAACTAATGGGGAACCCTCAATGGATCATGCCATTACACCCCGTAACCATGGCATCGATAATTCCTTCCTTTCCCAAAGTGAGGGTGGTTATCGGTTATATAAGTCCCATGGGTGCATAGTACACCCACCTTATCCGAGTTGTATGATGATAAAATACCAAGCACTTTCATCCACAACAGATGACATTAAAATATAGACTATCCCTTTGCATCCTATGTGGGGTGCCCCATCTAGGACATTCTCTATGTCCACTGGTCTCCATGGGAGTGAGATCTTCCTCACATGGAATGAGATCCTCTTTACTGGAGCGGTGTATATCTGTGGGGAAAGGGAAACCACATTGGTGTAAGTCCCTATCCTTTATAGTGGGAGGAAGCATCTCTGATCCTCTTATCTTCTTCCCTTCCAAATACCAGAGGGGGCGGTATAAAAGCCCTTATTTCTTTGGTTCCAAATCTCTCTCTGCTGGGCTTTGTCACCATCGGGCGTCCACCCTGGAGTATGTCCAAATATCAATCTCCCTGGGTTGTGGACCATGAGTAAGCCCATATTTCCTCTTTGGGCCGTTATCCACACATAATACCATGTTTCCATTTTTGGTCAACTGACCATGTATAATCCCCAGTCCACTTCCCATGGATGCACCTTTCGTGACGTGATCGTCAGGTCTCCACTGCTTCATGTTTATCACACCGAGCATGAATCACATGTGCTTGGAGTTAGAGTTGACCTCAAAACCCTCCTTGGGGAGCCAAGAGTTTAAACCCTAAAGTCAATACTAAACTACGTGGACATTGATCCTTCCTATGTTAAGGTATGTACGAACCCTCCCTAAGGCTCAAGCCCACCAACCATTAGTCCGGACCTTCTTTATATCGGTTCACCAACCCGTCTATAACTATGGGGACATTAATAATTTCCAAGTAAAGGTATGTAAGAATCCTCCCTAGGGTTTAAGGCCATCTTCCCTTGGTCCCGACCGTCATCACTTCGGTTCATTAAATTCTCATCTAAAACTATGTGGGCTTTGATACATGTCACAATATAGTACGTAGGAAGCCTCGATGAGGTTGTATCCCACCATCCATTGGTCCTAACTCCCTTCACATAGGTTCACTCCTGTACTCCATGATGTTAAACTATAATACACTTTTGTCCCACATGACACTAAATTGTCCCCCGATCAGCAGTAAGCTGTTGCCATTCCCAACCAGCGGTAAGCCGTGGTCATCCCCAATTAGTAGTAAGCTGTTTTCAATCACATCCAGGGGTATGTATTTGTAATCCCCTACCCAACATTAAGAATTTGTGAACCTCACGCAGCGGTAAGCCATTGTGAAACCCATTTGGCGGTAAGTTGTTGTCAACCCAAACCTAGTGCTAACCCGCTGTTGTCCCTTCCGTTGGGACCTACATCACTAGTTTTTTCCAAGGGTTTTAAAAACAATCAGGCCACTAACCAAGTGTAAGCCTAATAATATCATTGGTTCTCTATCCTCTGCGCACTTCCCGATCCTATACCCTATACAGAACTACGGGGACTTTGATTCCCTGCCATGGGGATACGTAAGAGGTATCTTTGAGGCTCAATCCCAACATCACTATCGCCCTCAAGTTGACTCCATCTCATTCTCTATCCACTTCACTTAACCATCCATCTTATATCATAAGTCTCACCTGGTCCACCACATCCCAGAGAGATCATGTCAATTAACCTACTATCATTAGTGTTCCCTCCAGGGGTTTCACCCATATTATCCACTTTAGTTAGTGTTCTGATTAGTCTGATCTGTCTCCACTAGATGTTAAACTCAGGGCATAACCTTTGTATAATATGGGAAGATGAGGAAAACATCAGAGACATGCCTGTGGAATATAATTCTACCCATTCTTTGTAGGATACCTCAGGCTTCTGCGCCCTTGAGAAGCACTATAATAAGGTGTTGAAACCCAGACGCGCAAGTGTTCCAGCATGCAGATATGCCATTGAGATCAAACAAGACCTCTCCCACGACTGAAGGTTGATGCCCTAACCGGACCCCTTGGAATGTCCTGACAGAAGTAATGTAATTAACCAGCGTCCATGAAGATATGGCACTGGGATGAGTTTCACAAACGACATGTTAATTTATAAGGGAGAACCAGACAAGGTGACAATTTTTTAGGAGGAATCCACGGAAGAAAAAACTGACATCCCATCATCCCATTTGAATCAAGGAGAAAACATCCATGAATAAGCGAAGGATGTCGTCTGCCTTTGGAAAGCAGGAATGCAGGGAAATAGCTTCTGCACCCTCATCATACTTAAATAGACGGATGCGCACACCCCTGAGAAAGCTTCAGAAATAGTTTATATGTTTAAATGTGGAATGTAAATCAATGTAAAGACTTAATAAAATAAAACACTATGGTGTTGTCCTATTTTTAGACCCTCGTGTATCGTTAGCTTCATTTTCTCTTTTAGATTGTTTTTAATGGAGTTGAGATTGGTTTCCATAGATGATATTTTATTTTATGAATTGGTGAAATGGAAGGCATATGTCCAAGTATAATCTATTGGTTTGACATGTGTATAGGGTTGATGTTGTTCTCTATCAGTGACTATAATTAGGTGGTTATCACCCTTTGAGGTTTAGTGCCATGAAAAATGATGTGATTTTTCTAACATTTTGTTTTTCTCGACTGCGGTTGTCCCTAATAAGTCTCATAATTCTTAGATGACACCCTTTTCAAACAACTGGTAATTGATTTCCACAACCAATTATATGTGTGTGATCATTTATTAATTATCGATTTCATCAGGATGGACATGGCCTGTGAATGGTTAGCTGCATCGTAGGATTCATGAATATTTATTCAACCTCTATGATGGATGTTTTGTCAAGTTATCATTCAGGTTTATAGCTATACAAGGAAATATGAATCTTGACTTAATCATTGGTACATTCCATCTAATTCATGAATCAAAAGGGTGGGTATTCTATATACATCATCAAATATGAATCATCCTTCATCCGAAACATCAAGGATGTATGCATTCAAATATGTGTTTTTGTAGAGTTGTTAATGATATAATGAACCGGTTGAGTTCTGTCGAATCGTTCGGTGTTGGGCTGTTGACTACGTACTAATGTTTTAACGGAACCATTCTCATCTTAATGGTTGAGATAAATTTCATGTGAATTTTTTGTTTTGATAATCCAGTCAGTTGGATTTGTTTTTCACGCCAAATTCATAAAAACATGTCTTCAATGTGATTATGAACTATAATCCATATGAGTGAATGGTCTATATCTTGTTTTGAGGACTAAGACACTCATAATGTGGGGAGAACCGCATTAGATCTACTGAATATTTGTTCTTTTGGGTGGAAGGAACACAACCAAAGAGGACCATGTGGAAATTTTTTATCTCACTTGAATGATTTTGAGGTCAGTATGTTTCAAATCATATCAGATCTTTCTCGAATGTGCAAAATTGAGGTGGTTGGTAGTGTATGAGACCTCTAAAAAAAGTTATTCTTGAATGTAATTTTTTTTATTGGATTGAGTGATCAAGGGATTTATTAAGTGGTGAGGGAATCATGGTTTTCTTAACGGTGATGTGTCATTAGGTGGAGTCGATATTATTTCAAGAGGTCAACCAATTATGGTTAGACTATTAATTTTTTCTCATGGTGAGTTGGAAACCATTCAATTCATCTTAGTCTACTATTCCTTTAGAGATGATCTTGTCCTCTATTCGGACTCAATATTTTTTTCACTAAGAGTTCATTGATCATACACCACACTAATTCATTAGAAATTAGTTGGGCCTAAAAAGTGGACATAATGAATGTTATCATGTTGGAAGCAAGGATCTTATAGAGGAATGGTTATTAATGAGTGATACTTGGGTTCCTAGGTAGTAATTCCTTGGACTGGCTCTTGGTCACCATGTTTTCCTCCCTTTCACTCAATAACCAACCAGATACTGCTCTTGTTTTAATAAATGTTTTGATGTGCACTTTGTGGCCTTGTTCCATCATCTCACATGTCCTCATAGAGGATGTACAACCTTGGGATAGTTTCTTGGACTTCAGTTTGATGAATCCAATAATACCCCATACTTTTTATTGGACTCATAGATGTTATTTAAATGGAAAAGAATCCAGTTGGATAGATCTGGGATACCACCTTGTTCATAATGTGGCAAGAAAGAATGACTGACCTGGTGATGGTTTGATCATGTAACATAACAATAAGTTAGGTTTTGATTTTAGCGAGCATTTTCAATATAAATTATAGATACCTTTAGAGAAGTAATCATTGTTAAGTTGGAAAATTTCCCTTCCTTCTAATCCACGTGTCGTTAATAATGACCAGCCGAATGTGGATTAAATTGATACCCCATATGTCTAATTTTTTTTGGAAGGGACCATTTTAACATATCCCCCTATTATGATAGGTTTGTGGTGATCTTCAAACTTATCCTTCAAGGTATGTTGGCATGACCAATTTTGTATATGTGGGTTGATATATGAATATTTCATTCATTGGGGTATTTGTTATGATTTCATAAGTATTCGGGTTATCCTTGTTCATGGAAAACAAGCCAGGAGAATCATTATGAATCTTATAAGCATGTCATGTAAATACATTCTATTGGTGGAGGTACCATGTCTCGTAATGGACCCTTTTTTAATGAAAATTTATATGGTGGGGAGAACCAATGACCATAATCATGATGAAATGAAAACATGGTTGTGTATCTAGCTAACTATTCTTGGGTACATGTTCTTTAGTTGCTTCGATCAGTAGACTAGGGTCGGAATGAGTTCTAGTGACTTAAGTGCCTAATTCTTGAGATGTTCTTAAAGGTGTGTTGGGTGTTCAGAAATGTAATGAAACTATTTTCTTGAGACTTCTTTCCCCCTATAGGTTATATGATGTTTTATTTGTCCATAAAGTCTTCTTGAGGGTGAGAAGTTCTGTGGTCGAGTGATTGTAATGAACTATATTTTGAGCCAAGGTTAACATGCAATAGAATTTAAACATTCATTATTTACTATTTGGGCCATTTTAAAAACTGAGGATTATAATTGAATATTGAGAGTTGGGAAACTTTAATGTGTTTTTTTTTTGAGTAAGGGATTGAGGGTTCCTTAAGAGTTTTTGTTTTTCATTTTTGGAAGTGACAGGGAAAGAAAATTAAATATCTGGAGGGTATGTATAGGGATGATGGTTTTTTTAAATCTATATGGTCCTTAGTTGAAAAATGTATTGTTTAAGAGGATATGAATATGTTCCCTACATGATCTATGTATAGTTTGTCGAAATGGTAAACCTATCATGAATGGTTAGTGCCAATTAGGGGGTACCAATACAATATTCACTACACAGTTTTAGCGTGGTTAGGATAACTATGCAGTAAAATCCATGTGAGGTGATACCCTAAGAATGGGTGTCACATAGTTTCATTAAGTGTGGCCAAACCGTGGTTCCAAATCATTTGATATATTTATTGGGTAAAATTAACTAAATGCACTTAATTAGGTTTATTCTATTCTCCCTCTTTTCTTATCATATCATCCTCTCATGTGGGATCTTCTCTAGGTGCCTCTTGCTCCTCCCCCAAAACAATATTGTCTTGATCATTCCTTCTTCATTAATTGTCTAAATCAAGTATCAATGATCATTATGGATATGAATAAGTAAGATATAAAGTAATTTTGAATCTTTCATCATTTAATCTCCTCTCACCTTTGCTATATTTGTTTTCGTGCTCATTTCCCCTATTTTATAGGGAATGGTTCATTTCATAGTTTTCTACCATCCTTGATTAAATAAAATATCTATATTTTTTGAGTAATATTTCCTAAGTATGAGGTAGGTGGTCTATGGATTTTCCTTCATTTTTAAATCAATTTATAAATTACACTATTACGTTACATTCATGCCTTTGTAGCACTTTATGTTTTATTTAGTTCCTTTATGTTAAAACGATCATTGTTCTGTGATTCATGTATGATAACCCTTATTTAGAAAATTATGGTTTGTTGACCTCTTTTTTAGACACACCGTGGGTGTTCCAAGTTAATTTACCTTCGATAAAAAGGTTAATAAATTCATGGAATTCTTTCTTTGCATTCATCTTGGTTCAATAATAGAATGTCAACTTTTAGTATTTTGTATAATTGTTAAATATACGTTCATAATACCATTTTAAGATTTATAATAGAATTTACATTCTTGGTAGGTAATTTAGAATTTCTCTTTTGATGAATTGATACATGACTCTAGAAGAAATGCATAAATAAACCAAATTACTTTTTTAAAGGGAAATGTCATGTTTTATAAAAAACCCCTCGATGGAGGTGTGATTTCATCTAAACTAAAAACTATGGATTTGTGATATAAATCATATTTAAATGGATATTTTGGTTTTCATATATTATTTATTGACTTGATTGATAAATGAAATGTTTTTATGTGGACATAATTCGTTCCTAAATGGAGTTTCCAAAAATAAATGTAAATGCTAATTTAACAAAGGACACATTTATGTTCTTGACCTAGATTTTTGTTGGAATTACCTATGTAGTTAATTTTGACATTCCAATGAAACCTTATAAGTTCCCATTAATATTTATAAATTGTTATTTCATTCTTTAGTAAATGAATCGGAATGTATTATTGGTATATCATGTTCATGATATCATTCCATCACTAAGTGAATTAAATATTATAAATTAAATTAATTGATTAAATGGTTGTAAGGCCACCACCAATGTGTCATTAATTATAAATCACTTTACCATTACTATTATTCTATGTTTATATCTATGATATTGATGAAAATGTCTCAAAAGTGTAATTTTTCTCATCCCAATAATGTAATGGGATTCCCTTATTGAAATCGATGATTTTGAGATGAAAAGAATGTGAGTTATTTCTTTATTTTTTTCAATATATATATGATGATGAAATTATATTGTCTAGATAAATATGTTATAAGAGAGGTTTTCCATCATGTGATATATTATACATGATAAACCTTGATATAGATTGTGGATGACAGTTTTCCATGACTGATAATCATAGTCCCGTACATCGGTTGTTGGGTATTCCATCTCTACTAGTGATACAATATGGACATTAGACTGATGTTCAATGTTCCATGATAAGAGTGTTTCCTGGTGGATCACTCCTTATCCTATGTTTTGAAGAATTAAGACTCTCACCCTATTAGGATAGCAGGAATGTACCCTACTACTTGAGCTTTTAGTCTTGTTAGACCGGTCATGGATGTCTGAGTCACACATCGGTCCAGCTACCACTAGTATTCCAGGCATATAGCCATTTGTCATCTACACACACATGTTACATATAGGTGGATGAAATATAAATGTACACTATATATATATTTATATTATTTATAATTAAATATATTTATAGTGATATGATCGGAAACTCCCCTCAGTCTCGGGCCATTGTAGGTATAGTAACATGTTGTCCCTTAAGAGCTATAGTGAGGTGTTGTTTATTTATTGATCACTTCTTTTTTATCATTCCTCTTATACATTCACACGTATTTTAAATATATTTCAGGGACTGGATTCAATCATATACATAGTCAGTTGTAACCTACTAGGATTTATATCACACACCCATCTCAGTCAAACATTACACAAGGGTACCTAAATAGTCCATATTCTTATAGAACCATGGTTATTTTTATTATGTATATTAGCATGTACCTTGGAGTTAAGATAACGGGATTGAGATAGAGCTCATAATGTTCATAGAGAACTCCTTTGGGTGTCAACCTCTATTTATTTTATTTACTTTTGTAATTCATGTATCTGCACCTATTTTATGTAATTTATTTAGTTTATGTATCATCATCTAAAATACATGAATCTATTTTATAATGTCTTTGTCAATCTCTTTCGATGTTCAGTTCTTATAATTATTTTTCATATGCTACTTTATTCATATGTTTCTACATGGGTTGTTTTATATTGTTTATTTTTCTTGTTACAGATGTGCTACTATAATATGCTGGTATAGTCTCCCCACAATCACCTCCTGATACCCTCACTATTAGTTGGCTGTCTTTGGTGTATTGGGATACACGCTTGAGGCCATGAGACCCACCTATCTGGGTACCATAATTGTTTTCAATAATTTGATAACATTACAAATAAAGGGGTTGAATTTAGTTTTGAAATATATATACACCTCAATTTTGATATTAAAATATCTTATTTTGAGAAACAGATAGTCATACTATAAAAAAAATTATTTTGGAGTAACACTTGAAAATCATATTTGTTGGTCTCCACTTCATACATGAACTCCATGCCTTTAAGTAGTATGATCAAAATGTGTTCTATATTATATCAATGAGGAAAAGTGTAATAGGTTAAGTGTTAACCAAATTATATCAATGGTTAATCTTTAACCGGAATTTTTTACATATGATATATCATTGACGCTCGATATTTTCCTAAACCGCCAATTTGAATGATTGAGGTTTTGATTTTATAATCAATAAAATTTTCCTCACACATAATATTCTATTGGCTATTTTTATGACTTTTTTTCAATATTTTAAAATAATTATCTCATACACACACTTAATGTCCAGTATACTTCATATACTAATTCATGAATCAAATTTGTATCCAAAAAACGATTAATATACACATTATATAGATAATATATATATATAAATTTGGTGTGTATCTCATTAAATTTAATAACATATATCAACTCATTTATAGAACACATCCCAAAATACCCCAAGAATATATAGTAGAATAGAACATGATTTTCAATCCAATCTAAAAGATATATATCTTCTTGTAGGGTCAATTACGTGATACAAATCCTTACATATGCAATGCCCCACCATGAGTTTGAATTGTAATAAAATGTACAAAAATAATAAATACATATAATATTCATGAAATTTCCATCACTGAATAATGTTTTAAGAATTGATTTTATAGAATATACACTTTTATATTTTATAGAAGAACTCATGAATTCTCATTTTAGCATTCCACGAAAATAATTACAATCTCATGCACCACAATCCATGAATACCATTACTAATAAATTTCCAGATCCTTGTTTTTATTAAAGTAACCAAAAATAAAATCTCAAGAAACAGTGTGGGGGGAAATAGTAGTATAATAGAAATAAGGAGTATATAAATTTAAAATAATTCATTCCTGAAAATTGAAATTGATGAATCAATAAATTAGAATGTATAATCAAACCAACACTTTTTCAATGAATGTTGAATAATTTTTTCATGAATAATCTATGTAATTCATTTATAACTAGACAAAATGAAAATGAATCTTGGAAGAAGTTATGATCGATATAGAAAACACAAATTTGATGTGGAAGAGAATCATAATAAAAATAAACATGTATGACAGTTGGCCATAATTGGGTAGAAAATGGGATACTACTAATAGGGTTCAGGATATGAGTCATATGGGAGGAGTAGGAGGTTTCAAACTAGCTTTTAGATATAGGGATATATCGATGGTTTTTAAGAATCATTTTTATAATATAATATAATTAAACATTTTAATATACTATTGGTATATCCATGTTGTATGTAATTAAATACTAATGGTTCAAGAAAACCATTCATATAACATGTACCAATACCATTGTTTTCATCAAAATTGTTGGTATATGAAATTTTTAAGGTTCTTATACTAGAAGTTTGATAGAAATGTTGGTATATATTATCTATAAACTACTGATACCAAATATTATGGAAACATTGTTGGTATATAAGATAAATACCTACTTTTTTCAAAACAATTTGTATAGTCCCATTGTTATAGATCTAATTTTGACTAGTTTCATAACCTAGGTAAATAAAAAATAAGGATGGGTGAGATCATATACCCAATAAGGGTAAAAAATGGAGACAAAAATGATCATTTAATCAAAAAATAATTATATGTGTATGAGAAAATTATCAAAAATTTTAAAACTCCCAGTATTTCATGTATCGTAATCTTTAGTCATGGTATAATAATTTTTCGTTCAAAATAATTAAATAATAATGGAATAAAATAACCTGAGACGTGAGAATAAAATTAGCACAAGGAATAATAGTTTTCCAAAAAACAATTATACAATATCCTTTTATTAGTCAAGGATTTCTACCAATAATATCATAGTGCATTGGATTCACATCCCATTTCAATATAAACCTAGTCATGTTTTACTCTTAATACTATCACAATGGATATATTCCCTTACTCAATTGGGATTACTTCATAATCCATTCCTTATTATCTCTTGAGATATCCATAATTACCCAATTAATTAAAGGGTTATATAGTTATTGATTCATTAGTCACATTATCATAATCCATTCATATGTGTTCAATCAGATCATAAATTAGACATCTTATATCGTAACCCGTTGAAAAGAAATGTGTTTCATAAGGATTTGAACATTTCATCATAACATATCCCATTTAAAATAAATGGGTTTCATTAATCATCTCATCCTAATAATCATAAAACGTATATAGAAATTATAATGATGTTATCATCAGATCATAATACTAGTAAATCATAAGTATCATCAAAGAATGTTATCATATATGAAAGTTTTTCTTTAAGATATTTCTAGAATATTTCTCAATGAAAATTCCCTTTTCATTTTGAAATAACTTATTTAAAATAAAAATAATTTAAAATTATATTGAATATTATTTTATTGTAAAATAACCATTGAAACTAGAAAACAAATATTCAAATCATTGAGTGGTCATGAGGTTGGTAAACTTTATTCATGTTGTGCATGCTAAAACAATGATTCCTGTACCATTTTTATTAAAAATGTAAAAGTACCTCATTCAAAAAATGTCAATAATATTCCATATGAAATATTATTAAAATTTAAAAATAAGGTTAAAAATGAATTTAAAATTTCCTAGAATAATATTAAACCATTCTAAAAACATTTTAAATAAAACATGTACATGAATGAAAAATTATTTCTAGATAAAGATGAAATAAACTCAATTTTTTCGAAAACATTTTTCCAGTAATTTTAGATAAAATGGAGATAAAAAGGGTACCATTATTAAGAAATTAATTTATTAAAACAAATGTGTTCACATATAAATTTATTTAACATATGATGATCATAAAATATCTTTAATGGAAATTCAAGAATAAACAATCCAGATAATCATGGGATGGAAACAGATATCCAATACCATATCAGAAACCATTAAATAATAATACCGCTGAATGAATAACATAAAATTAAACATTATGTACCATATAACTAATAATAATAATTTTATAACATTTCGTGGTGAATTATATACAGCTCATAAACATAAATAGGTACATAACCTTAAACATGCACCATCAGAACAATATTGAGACAAAACACCTTTAGTATATTGTAATATCTGAATAAAGTCATAATGAAATAATTAAACATATATGGATTTTAATATCCACATAATTTAAATTATAATAATAATAATTTAAATTATTTTTAATTGCATACCCCACATAATGAAATCATGTTTTGAATATGGCATATGTCTTATAAGAATAAATTTGAGTTGAGAAAGTCTTACCTCAAGTCTTGTATATCCTCGTACTCATTCAAACCTATTTTATGATAAGTATATATTTATTATACATTAATTATATAAAATTTCTCATATATATAAAAGCATATATTTTTTCATCATGACATATTATCACTTGTTTATTAATAATTCTTCATTAGTGTCATTGTTCTTAGTGATTACTGCATCATTTTTAATGAGTTTTGGGTTTGACAGTACTGATACTTATAATATGATTATAATAATAATTTATAAATAATTTTAATCACATAATGAGTAAAATATTTAATAATTATACATAATTTTATAACTACATATATAAAGAATTAATTAAATATTAATTACATCAAAACAATGGTATGATATTATGTATATATGTAGATGTGATTTTTCTATTTTTTAAATGATGGATGGGTATAATCATCTATAAAAAATCACATTAACATAACCATACTAATATAAAAGATAAGACATATATTTATTAATTAAATTAATGTAACCATCTAATTAAGTTGTGTATGAAAAATGAATCAAAATTCTATGAGGAGAATTTCATAGGTACACACAAGTTTTGTTTTTGAATTCCATATGATAAAATAGAGGTTGATAATGATGGTTAAATAAAAAGAATAAAATTTAAGTATTTTTAATCTTTTTAATTAAGTATTTTATAATTTATAACATCTATTTATAAGTGTTATATGATCTAATCAATTTGAAAATTCTTAGTTAATATTCATACCCATTTATTGAGAAACCACTTTTGTCTTACAACAAATGAAATGAAAGAATGGAAATTTGGAAATAAAAGAAGATCTATGGTGTTTTGAAGGAATATAATATGATCATCATTTTTTTATTTTATAATATAAAATCCCTAATCATTCTAAATAATGAAGTATAGGTGGATCCCTTTTATAAGTGAGGGACTGGGAACCACTGAGATTAAATAAAGTAGTAAATTAATGTAAATTATTTATCACAAAAAAGTGAAAATAACTGTTTTATTTAAAATATCATATTTTTATGTGTCAACATGATATCAAAAAATAAAATTTAGTCATGTTTAGTTTATTTTTTTCACACTTATCTCATCTTTTAAACCCCATGTTAACCATTTTGACAATTACAACAATATCATTTTGTTTTAATCTTTAAGTGTCAATAATTTCATACTAAAAGAAAACGCGTACCCTTAATAGACCATGGTTGATATTTAATACTATATTCCATTAAAATGGACATATATTGGATTGTTACTAATTTTATATCATTTAATAAAATATTATTCCTTATAAAATATCATTAATATCATTTTTGGAACTACAAATTTACTTTGATTTTAAATTCATCAATATAGTTATGAAATTGAAATATAAACCATTAAAGATTCAATAATATGTACTATTTTTCAAATAAATTAATGGATAAAAATAAAACTCCAAAAAAATATTTAGTTTTTTATTTCTGAATACCATTATTTTATTTTTAAATTAATTGAATAAGTAGTGTATCGGTATTATGTAAGTAGTTAATGTAATTATTCAACCACTATGAAAATAAATATAAATTAATATGATATGAAAAATATTATTTAAACATTAAATGAAACATTTATAACCTAATTTCTCTTTTTATTAATTTGAGAGAATATTATATATCGTAATGTCAAGGTAGTGATATTTTGTATTTATCTTATAACACCCCAAGCTTCCACGGTACGCTTCTCTTTGAATAGTATAATAGCATGTGTTGTATGCAACTTCGGGTTCTAACACACCACAACCACTCAAACATGCCATTATAAAAAGTAATACCCACTTTTTGAATTTTAAAAAATTTATTTTTCAAAATAGACTTAATTTTTTGATTTAGAATATCGAAATTAGATTAGGGTGAATTTTTTGTACTTTTATGATAACTTTCATATTTTGATGAATACTGAAAATTACTAAATTTTAATTAAAAACAACTTTTTTAATCCAAATAATTAATAGTGATAAATTATGCATTTGAATGGTTTGGAAGTATAATTCAATTATATTATTATCATTTAAGAAAATGTAGGTCATTACAATTAATTAATCATTTAAATTTCACATAAACAAGTTTCAATCAATGTTAGAGATCTTCTGATCACTCTATAAATGGAAATAAGGGGAAGAAGTGAAAAGATGAATATCAATCCTATATTAAATGTGGAAAGAAACACCCCGGTACTTTCTTGAAGGGAATGGTAGTATGTTACAAGTGTGTTGAAAAAATACACCAAGCTCATGATTGCAAGGCGAAGAATGAAGCTACCAATGTTCAATGATACAATTACAGGGATATTGGACATTATGCAAATGAATTTCCTATGAGTTAGGGGAACTTACCTCATAAAAGGACAAGGGACCAAGGCCATGATTATGCTATCACTACTGCTGAGGTTGAAGCTCTAAAAGACGTGGTGGCATGTAATTTAATGGTTTCTAAATGTATAACCAATGCTTTATTTGATTCTCGATCATCGCATTGTTTCATATCTTCCTAGTTTTCTAAGAAAATTAGATATTTACAATTTGATTTAACAAGGGAGTTGTCAATAAAAACTCCTGAAGGAATTATCATTTCATCAAGTTTTTGTGAATCGGTCCCCATTAGAGCATATAAATGTTCTTTATCTGCTGATCTCATCGTCATACCCACGATTGAATTTGATATAATCCTCGGTATGGAATGGATTTTGGACCATTATGTGAAGATTTATTGTAAGAATAAGGAGGTTAAAATTTATGATGATTATGATAAAGAACACCTTTTCTATATAGGAGAATCGTCACCACCTAATTCTTATCTAGATCCACCCCAAGTAGCTCAACTAAATTCAATTATTGGAGTGGAAGAGAATGAAATAACTATGGGTTGTGAAATGAATGTTCAAATAGAGGATTTACCTATTTTGAAAGAACATGTTGATGTGTTTCCAAGATTATTTACCTGGAAATCCTCCAGAATGAAAAATTGAGTTTTCCATTGATTTAAATCCTGGATCAAGGCCCATATCGAAGACCCCTTATAGAATGGAAACAGTGGAATTAGTGTAACTAAAGAAATCAATTGGGGAATTGAGCATTAAGGGATTTATTCTACCTAGTGTTTCTCCATGGGGAGCCCCTGTACTTTTTGTTAAGAAGAAAGATGGATCTATGTGGTTATGTATCGACTACATTGAGATAAATGCTATAACAATAAAGAACAAGTATCCCCTACCTCACATTGATGATTTATTTGACCAACTGCATGGAGCTCAATACTTTTCAAAGATTGAACTTCGATCTGGATACTATAAATTGTGTGTGAAGAAGGAAGACATTCCGAAGACAACATTTCGAACCTGGTATGGGCATTACGAGTTTACTGTAATGCCTTTTGGATTGACTAATGCACGTTCTTTCTTCATGTCTCTAATTAACATAGTTTTCAAAGAATATCTCAATGATTGTGTTCTAGTATTTATTGATGATATCATTGTATACTCCTAAAGCTATGAAGATCATAAAAATCACTTGCGCATTATCATGAAGTCTCTTAAAAGACATGAATTATATGGGATGTTTATAAAGTGTGAATTCCGGCTTCAGGAGATTTATTTTCATGGACATATTGTCTCTAAGGATAGAATATCAGTTGATCCTTCTATGAAAAGAGCAATCCACGAATAGCCAGCACCAACGAGTATAAATGAGGTACGCAGTTTTATTGGTTTAGCAGGTTGTTATTGATGTTTCATCCAGAATTTTTCTCAGTTGGAAAACCCATTAACAAATCTCATACGTAAAGGGGTTAATTTTTTTTGGACAAAAGAGTGTGAATAATGTTTTTATGAACTGAATAGAATATCAGTCAATGATCTTATATTGACTCTACCATCAGGGAATGATGGGTTTGTTATTTATAGTGATTCTTCGAAAAAGGACTTGGTTGTGTCCTTATGTATAATGATAGAGTTATTTCTGATGCATCACGACAACTAAAAATTAATGAGGAAAACCATCCAACTCATGATCTTGAGTTAGCAGCTGTAATATTTTCTATGAAGATATGGAGACACTATCTATATGGTGAAAAATGAGAGATTTATACTGATCACAAGAGTATGAAGTATATTTTCTCATATAAAGAACTCAACATGAGCCAAATGAGATGTCTTGAACTACCCAAGGATTATTAAGGAACTATACACTACCACTCGTGGAAGGAAAATAAGGTTCTAGATTCTTTGAGTAGAAAGTATCATGGTGTTTTGAACAAGATGAGAGTTAAAATGGATCCTATTTTCATGGATCTACTGAAGATGGATATGGTAATTACCATGGAAGGTGTAACATTGATACTTTATAAAATGGATTCCAATCCATCTTTACTAGAAAGGATAAAGGGTTTTTAGACCGATGATGAAGAGTTTCAAAAGAAGATTAAAGCAGTGAATGATGGGAGATTGAGTGAATTTGTGTATGAAGATGGAATTTTGAAATTTGGGAAGAGACTTTGTGTTCCTGGTATACCTGATCTAAAAAGAGAATTTTTGGATGATGCTCATAGTTCCAATTTCTTTATACACCCAGGTAGCACCAAAATATATAGATATTTGAAGGAACATTTTTGGTGGGATAGCATGAAGAGGTAGGTATCTGATTTTGTGTTAAGTTGTATGGTTTGTAAACAAGTGAAAGCTAGAAGGAAACAGCCTGTAGGAGTCATGCAACCTCTTCCTATACCTGAGTGGAAATTGAATAATATTATAATGGAATTTGTCATGGGACTACCAAATACTCTTAGAAGGAATGATTCAATATGGGTCATTGTTGATCGTCTTACCAAGTCAACACATTTTCTAGAAATAAGAGAAGATTTACCACTTCAACATCTAAAAAGACTATATATTAATGAATTTATAAGACTTCATGTAGTACCTGTATTGATTTTTTCTAATCATGATCCACCTTTTACATCAAGATTATGGAAAAGTCTTCAGAAAGCCCAGGATACTGAACTTCGTTTGAGTACTTCGTACCACCCCCAAATTTTTGGACAATCAGAACGAACTACTCGAACCTTAGAATTCATGTTGAGATCTTGGTCACTTGACATTCAGGGTATGTGGGATCAATATTTACCTCTGGTGGAATTTTTTGATAACAGTAGCTTTCATTCATGTATTTGGATTGCACCATATGATGTGTTATACAAAAAGAGATGTCGTAGACCGAACTGTTGGGATGATGTTGGTGAAAGAAAACTCGTAGGCCTAGAACTAATGGAGGAAATGATGGAAAAGGTGATAGTAATCCAAAATCCCATCAAAGAAGCTCAATGTAGGCAGAATATCTATACCGATAACCGAAGGATGGATTTGGAATTTCAGGTAGGAGATCATGTTTTCTTGAAGCTATCTCCATGGAAGGGAGTTATACATATCGGTAAGAAAGTTAAATTGAGTCCCATGTACATCAAACCATTCCAAATTATATAATGAATTGAGGTTGTAGATTATCATTTGGCAATGCCGCCAAATCTCGTCAAAGTTCACGATGTGTTCCACGTATCACTGTTGAGAAAATACATGCCTCACCCAACACATATACTCACCTATGATTAATTAGAACTGGAACCCGATCTGTCTTATTACAAAGATCCTATCAAGATTCTTGATACAAGAGAACAAGTTCTGAGAAACTAGATGACTTGTCTTGTAAATGTTCTATGGAGAATCCATAAGAGGTAAGAGTTAACGTGGGAGCCCGAGGAACATACGATAAAGAACCACCCGAGTCTTTTTATGAATAAATATTCTGGTCATTTTGAGGATGAAATCATTTTAAGGAGGGGAGAATGTAACATCCCAAGATTCCATGGTACGCTTATCTTTGAATAATACAATAGCATGTGTTGTACGCAACTTTGAGTGCTAACACACGACAACCACTCAAACTAGCCATTATGAATAGTAATACCCACTTTTTGAAATTTTATCATTTTTATCTTTCAAAATGGACTTATTTTTTGTAGTTAGAATATTGAAATTATCTTACGGTGAATTTTTGTAATTTTATTATACCTTTTATAATTTGATGAATAGTAAAAATTAATAAATTTTATTTAAAAACAACTTTTTTAATCGAAATAATTAATAGTGGTATATTATGAATTTTAATGGTTTGGAAGTATAATTAGATTATATTTTTATCATTTAATACAATGTAGGTCATTATAAGTAATTTCACAATAAAATTTGGCATAAATAAGTGTCAATCTTTTGATAGTTATTATTTCATAAAAACATGGTTTTTGTTATGACAATGGGAATTAAATTTAAATCAGTTTCTCCGACTTATATGTTTTGAATTTCAAAAAATGGATTCCATATTTTGAATCAGGAGGTCAACTTTTTTTTAATATGTAACTTTTAATTTTAGTCATTTTGAATAGTTACTTTGGTAAATATTTTCTTTTCCACGTTTAAAGGGTAAATCTGGTAAATAAGGGTATACTAATAATATTATAATAATATTAAATTACCCTAACACATGTCTTAAACCTATCAGATGATACATGTCCGACCATGGGCATCTTTGGGTCTATTTTGGGAACCCATGGATCCACTTTTAAGTGATAATGACACTTTATATTAATTAAGTTAAAGTAAATACAAAAATAAAATAAGCATATGTCTTTCTGTAAAACAATTCTTACATAGGGTTATACATGTTATATCTTCGACCATAAATATTAATTAGGAATATAAAATTTTTTCCAACATAATGGTTTTTTATATATAATTTTTAGACATTTAATAATGTTATTTATTTATGACACAATTATGATTTAGTATTTTCCTTATTAATGAAAGAATCAAATAAATGGCATTATAAATGTCAAAATAAATCTAATTTGGAAGTTTTTATGACATAGAATAATTTGATAGGTTAATATGAAATGTTAGGATTGATTAAATTAATCTAGTTCTAATTAATAATGTTTTTAGGACTTTAACAAAAATCAATTATTTAATAGTTTCAAAATTGACATAAAAGAGTTTTTAAAAACAAATATTATATTATTAAAAGATATTATATTCATAAAAATCTTCAGTTTGGCCAAAAGACTTATATAATGATATGTGTATCATTAATGAACCTCATGGGGTTCTATTATAAGTATATAGTATGTTTATTAACCATATAATATAAAAATACAAAGATACATGGTAAATGTCAAACTATTTAACTAAGAGTTAAATCTAAAAGATAAGGGTAAAATTGTGACCAAAACCATTATAAAACATATTGGATGAGTTTTTTACGTCCCATCCCCACCTTATACTTTAAATAATCCATTTTGGAGCCAATAGAAACCAAATATTATTTTATTATAAATATTATTTTTAGCTTTACTTTAGCTGCCTCTCGCCCCTCTTATAAAAAGGCACTCCCCAGTCTCTCTAATTCACACCTTCGAAGCCATTTGGCTCGACCAAAATCTACCCAAATACTCTCTCAACTATTCTAACTTATTCTTAGATGCCTTTCATTGGTCTGAAAGACAACCTAAGGAGCCCTTTTGATCAAATCAAAAGGAATAACCCGAAAAGGAGATAAATATTTCATCACCTCTTTCAAGTTCTCTTCTTCTTCCACTTCCTTTATCTTTGTTTTTCCATTATAAAATAATGACTATAGTACCTTATATATATTTTGATGTTATTATAAATATGGAACAACCAAATTCATTATTCTATCCATCCTCTTAATGACATGTCACAATACGTGCGTACGTACGGCTTACTGTCTCCACATCGTGGTGTAATTGTTATTCAATACATTATTATTTGGATGGGAATAATAATGATGTGTAAATGATGTAAATAATAAATATAACATGATATTTATTCTGTATATATGACATACCATCCATTTATATATTATTTTAATATCAAAAAAATGATATTGTCACTCGTGCGTATGTACGGAATACCGTCTCCACGAATGCGATAGATTCATTCCCCATCGTATCCATTAAAGACTTATTTTCATTATATGATTAAAAATAATGTTAAATGGATTAATATCATTCTGGATATGAATAATATATATCCCATACATAAAAAATATGACTCACATAACAAGGAATATAAATGAAAACGAATCTGTTAACACCCAAAACAACGATAATAATAAGATATTATTAACAAAGAAATTTTAAAATATCATATATGAGATCATATTTATGTATATGATTCCTGTATAATTTAATAAAAATTATTTCACCATTATACATGAGTTTAACCTATCCTAGGCCAAGTAAAAGTACAAGGTAAGAGTTAATTCTACAATCTCTCCATTATCTGAGGTTGTTTATATGTAATTATCTACTGGGGACTCTTTATAATACACATCCATTTTTCTTAAAATTGTATTTCATCCATCCAATATTAGATATTTATTTCATTTTAAAAAGGTAAAGTACAGAAAAAACAAAGAAAACCCACAACGGGTCTTACAATCCCCCCCCCCAACAGACCTAAGGAGGTCGGAAATAATGGAGGCCCAGAGCATCCCCACGAACCAAATTGACCCCCTCTGGTTTCATAGAAATAGCTGTGTGGAAACAAAAAGGATCTGGTCCAGGAACAACAAGAGAGGCAAGATGGTCTACGACCTTATTCCCGTCGTGCCAAGTATGGGTCACACTGGTATTATTAGATATCATACCTCGGCATGCCCTCATGCTATAATGAACCAACCAAGGAATGGAACCAGAACCCTGCAAAGCTTTAAGAAGAATATGTGAATTAGTTTCAATCTGAGAAAGGATAATTCCTTCTTGGCGACATATAGAGAGCCCCAACTTCAAAGCCCCTGCCTCCTCTTGTAGTGGAGTACCACGTCCCAACCGGCCTGAGAAAGCCATGATAACTGACCCATAACTGTTTCTGACCACCCCTCTTCCTTGATTAACCCCCATGTTGCATGATCCATCGAAATTGAGCTTTATCCCTCTACTGGGAGGATTCCACCTCACCCATTTCCCTCTGCTAGCACTCCTAATTGCGAGAACACTAGTATTTCCTGTTTGAAGATGTCTAAGAGAAGGCGCCTCCTGCTATTGTTTGAAAGATCTGATGAGATCCAAAATCATGAACTTGGTACGAAGGATAATCCCTCGTCCAGAGATGGTAAACCCCTCATGGCGGGCCTTGTTCTGAGCTTGCCAGATCATCCAGCATCCCGCATGGAGAATCAAAGTCCGGGCCATCTGCTCAGGGCCCCTCTCCACCGCTCCATGGTACCATCTGTCCAGAAAAGGCCTGTCGTTCATAAGGTTATCCTAAAAGGACGTGAACTCAGCGAAATGAGTCCAAACCGCCCTCACCCATTCGCCTTCAAAAAACAAGTGATCAATGCATTCTTCCCGATGCTCCGAGCAACAGTGACACTTTGAGGCTAAAGGAATGTCGCACCTCCTAATGTTTTCATCTGTAGGAATGGATTTGTGCCGTATCCTCCATTTTAGAAAGTTTTGTTTGATCGGGGAAACCCTGGACCAAAGAACCTCATTCCAGGAGGTGTTGTGATTGGGAATGGCCATGGAGCAGCGAAAATCCTTTGATGAGAAATAACCCGATGCAGAGAGGGTGAAAACGCACCTGTCTGGTTTGGTGTTGATTTCGATCACCTCATAAGTGGCACGCTGATCGTCGTGAAGTACAGCATCAATGAAGGTTGGATGGTCATTAGCTTCCTTGAACGTGATCATGGTACCTGGACACCCTGGGAAACCGAGGATGGTCCTAGCCCAGTTATGATGCCAGAATAGAATATCCCCCCATCCCACGAGCCATCTGGAGTTGGGTTCAAGCGCCTTGATGAGAGACGAGATCGTCGACCAGTAGGGGGATACAGTGCCAGTGCCTGCGGTTCCAAACATGGAACCTGCATGGGAGTTTTTCATGGTGATCCCCCAAAGCGTGCGTTGTTCCAGCACCTCCCAAAATCTTTCTGTCATTTATACCCTTGTTTGACTATTATAAGCTGTTTATAACAGAATCTTTCTGTCATTTTCTAAACAAGGTACTTTTTATCCTTTTAGAAAAAATTAAGGTAAGAATGTCTTTTTTTAACTTATACGGCGGGTGATGCTATTTTCCGGCGTTATAAAATCATTGAAGCTTCCCTTACAAGATTATAGGAATATTTTCAAATATAAATGTTTTCTTTTATAATTAAGTGACATTTAAATATTTCAAAATAGAAAGAGATATTTCTCTATAAATTTTTTGACTTCATCAATGTCAATATACTTTGATGGATTTTAGGTTTATTTGAAGTTTATTTATTAGGATAAAAAATTTCCATATTGTATTGATGGTTTTGTGATATGTTTGACTGTGGATGTGTTATTTCATACCATTCATGGTTTATGGATAAATTATTGACATTTCGTATGCTATTTTTAATATGAATGTTAATGTTATGTATAAACCATTTCATATGAGGAATGCATTGGACTTAGTAAGTGATGGGTGGAGCCCACTATAGCTCCTCGATGCATCGGTAGATCTAATGAGACAAACCAGTGTCCTGGCATAAGCCTTGACAAAATTTTATTTGTAGTCTTGGCATAAGGCCTTGACTATGTGGTTATGAAAGTCTGGAATTATGCATTCCATCTTTATGAAAGTGGTTACTGATGTTTCATTTGATTATTCGACTAGTAGAATATCCATGTGAATAAGTAAATGGCATCATTTCATTTTATTTTTTCCATGTTATGCTGAAGTTCATGTTTAAAAGGATTTCTTTTTAGTTATACATTCCCTTGAATGTTTATTCTTATTTATGAATGTTTTTGCAATATTTTTATCCTTACTGAGCATCTGAGCTCACCCCTTTCTATGTATTTTTCCTCGGATGTGAAAAAGTACTTTATTACTGATCTGTAGGTACAGTATGAGTGGATTTGAGTGTGGAATATGAAGAATATGTTGTTGTATTTCTCAATCTTATCATGTAATGTATGACTTATGAATTTATCCATTTTTTCCAAGGATACTAAACTAATTGTTATTTTTAGACTTGTTCTTTTGTGATCATGCCAATGTTATGTAATAATGCACCGACTCTGGGTAACTGGGGTCAGGGCGTTACATATACATTTCATAAAATATTGTAAAGATCATAATGAAATAAAAATAGAAAAAAATTTCCTTTTTTTAAAAAAATGGATGGAATAGGTTGAACAAAACTCACCCAATTGGAAAATTTCTAATTTTAGTGAAATTTCAAAGCCTTATACTAATGTTTTAACACTATTTTAATTGTTTTACCCATACCGAGGTGAAAAATGTTTACCACTATGACTATTCATAATGAAAAAAATAAAATCGGTCTCTTTAAAAATATATTTTATTGATTCCCAATATTTAAAAAAATTATCATGATTTTATTTCGTTCATTGGTTTAAATTTATTTTAAAAAAAGGGTGAAAATACGGCGAAATTACATTTTCAAAAAAAATATTTTTAACCGTAAAAATAGATTTATTCTTATCAAATGACTTGAAAAAATTATTTTTATATTAAAAAAATATTTAATTTATTATATATAAACATAAATAAAAGTATTTAACAATAGTGATTAATTTTATTCATTAAAACCCAATCTCATATCATGTATAAAAAATGTTTAAAAAAGTGTTTTTAATCCTAAAAATGAAATCAAACAATAATCATGTTTAAAAAAGATTCCTTTTTAATTAATTTTATTATTTAAAATTTTTGGATACATAATATTTGTTAATTTAAAATAAATATCACAATGATACCATTTAATGAAAATAAATGACAGTTTTTCAAAAAACATAATTCCTCACTTTTGACTAAAAAATTCAATTTTTAGCAAAACCAAAATTTAATGCTTTGATAATTTGATTATTATAATTTAAAAAATTATATCCATTTTATAAAATTAAATTTATATATTTGGGGTAAATTAATTATAATATGATCATACAAAGTGAAATAAAAATTACTTTTAAAGAAAAAATAAGATTAAAACAGAAAATGAAAATACAAAAGATTGAGTACTTAAAATATCATCCATTAACTAATAAATGTGAAATAATTAAAAAATTTATATATATACATTTCATTATTTAATTAATAATATTCATAAAAATAAACTTAATGGTAAAATTATAATATATCATTGTTTTCTAAGCTCTTCATTGCATGATAGGGAAACCATTCAAAGCATAAAACTTATTTAATGAGAAATATATTTCAATTTTAATAGGGTGTTATACCTAATTGAACTTATTCAATATGGCATATATGTGTTGGCCCTATAAGATAATTTTACCCTAATTAAATGTTGATTATGATATTAAATTTAAAAATTTTAATCATCAAATCCAACTGATTTTAAATAAATCATATATAAACTTGGTTTTAAGTTGAACAAATGTGACAATATGATTAATTATCCCTCATTTCAAAATTACATACCCTCTTTCCATGATTTTATATTAAATAATATATATAAACTTTATTAGGGCTCTAATTTTCTTTACTTATTATCTACATAACTATTTTTTGAAATATGATCCACATTGATTTACTGTTGAAAAAAATAGTCATCATCTTTTTTTTATTAAATTTATAATTCTGATAGTTTATGTTAACAGGCATCATCCAAAATTGATAAAGATTGTAGCACCCTAAAAATTTTCTGGTATGTTTCTCTTAAAAATATTCTATTCATTAGATAGCTTATTTTTCATGAATCACTAAGCCTATGTGGAACCAAATATGGTTACTTATATGAGATAACCAAAACCTAGCCATTAATCATAAATTTTCCAGCTCAGTGATTGGAATTTTAAAAATCTGATATGCACGGTTGTGTTTAATATGATATTTCGAGTCTGATTGAATTAACATTATTTTAGGTGAAAAGTATCCTAAATTTATGAATAGTAACCTACCCTTATAAATAGTAACATACACTAATGAATAGTAATATGACTCTTATGAATGGTATACATACCCCTTAGTGTATATATGAATTTAGATACCTTAAAAATGAAGATGAATATTTTAACTGTTCATATATTTCTATTAAATAATTATTTATTGAAATATTTAATTAATCATGTTATTAAAATTATTTTTGAAAAATGGACTTCATTTTTGTATTCTTCATATCTAAAAATGGTTATGGTGATTTTTTTGGATTTTTCTGAAATACTTGAAATTTTGTGAGTAGTAAAATACATTAATTAACCTTATAAATACATTATAATCTAAATTAACTATTCCTAGCATTATAAGTGATGTAAGATCCCAAATCTCTATCTCACATTTATATATTTCTATTCTTGGGGATGGAATACTCACTATTTCATGTCTTGATAGTAATTAATAAATTAATGATTATAATATTTTGAAACCTCCTCTCCCATCCACTATATAAACCACCCTAACCCCCTCTTCCTCCCACACCACTCAAGACTCAATCCTGGCCTAAATTATGGTCAAATAGCTCCCTGACCTTCTTCCCCACGTCCTAGACCTTCTGGTATCACCAAAAGGCCAAAAACAAAGGCCTTCAAATGATTATCAAGGAGGAGTACTCAGGAGGTGAACCTTTCTTCTCTATTATTTCAATTTCTATTAAAAAGCTCCACTATTTTGTTGCCACTTCTCTCCTCCCCTCATAGAAATTCCATGATAATTATAGTACCTTACGTGTACTGTATTTTCATTGAGATAATTGAATATTTCATCATAATCACTCTTTTTCCCTTCCTTTTATACAATAAATGAAAAAATCATTCGAGATGTGTTAATTTATCACACTCAAGGAAGAAGAATTTTCAATTTGAATTAAAATATTCAATACTGGTCATGAAACCTTTTCAATTGTTGAAACAGGTCATTATATATGTATTTTATCTTGATTAATGTTCTAGAATCATTGCATATTCATAATAGAGAATAATAGTACCAAACAATTTTATTGTGCATATAACTGCTAGGAAAAATCCGAGATTTTATTTTTAAATCATTGAATGATTCATCCTCATGGTATATAACCAGAAAAATTGTATGATCATTTATATATCATTAGTGTCACAAATAATTTAGACTAATAATTCTAGATGTTTAACTTTTTTGAAGAAAACAACCATTCATGAATACAAGTAAACAGATCATGAAAATAAAAGAAGAAAATGATACCAAAACAATAAAATTGAATCTCTTAAACCATAAAAAGGCCATTAATGAACCTAATATGGTCATAATATATCAATTATATGTTTATGATGTTATGAAATTATTAATTTATGAAACTAAATTTGATTATCCAGGTCGTTAAGAACAACCAAGAACACCATTAAGCATAAGGTAAGGGATCCTCTCTCTCACTTTTTTTTCAAGAATCTCCCCTATGTTGTGATCTATTGTTTTTAATGCCTAATTATGGGGTATTATTTTTCACCACCCGCATACTGCCCTTATGACATATAAATAATCGGATACCCATTTACCTCTCATTAAGCCCTCGCAAGAACACATGTTACCATGCCAAAATGATTGTAAGTGTTTTTCTCATCTCACTTTCAATTCTGTGGGATTTCCATTTATTGCCTCTTATTTATTTTACGTGGTATAGTTTTAATGACATTTGATATATATTAACATTATTATGTTAATATTCATGGTATTTTGTGATTAATTTGATGGTTATTATCTTTTGGTCATACGACTCAATTAATTACAATGTTGTAACGAGCTTTGTATCAATTTTCACTTCACTGTGACTTTCTTGGTATTGTGCACCTAATATTTCTTATGTGGTGTATCTACTACCCATTTGAGATAACATTTAATTTTAATTTATATTAATATTAAATATGCATAATCTCATTTCACAAAAAAAATTTTGTCTAAATCGTATACCATTTAACATACAGTGTTTATTTGGAATGTTATATTTAACTATGGATATATTGATGAATATGTATATTCAACTATATAATGATATGGAAAAGGAATATTTATCATGTATTGAATCAAATTATAAAGAATTATTTGGAAATGAATTTCTCGGTGGGTCCCGCTATAGCCCCTCGATGCATTGGTAGGTATCATGATACAAATCATTTTGGCGGAAAACCCTTTGTGTTTTATTCCAAAAATCAGACGAGTTTATACCCATAGAACTAATCCATTTTTAACGGTATTATGGAATCTTGTTGTATATACATGAAATCACATTAATATCCATTCTTGTAATTCATTATCAGTTATTATAATCTATGAGGATTTCACATTGAAAAAATCTATGGATGCAGTTTCATTCTCAGTTTATTAATGGTGTGATTTTTTCATTTATTCACCAAGCCATATTGATTATGTCAAAATGTTTACAATTAAGTTATTATTGATTCATGCATCCGCCATTTTTACCCTTTCTATGTATTTGATCTCACCCCTTTCATTTTTTACATTCAACATATGACGAAGAGGAGATCATTTATTGAGTTCTTATAGATGTAGTCTTTAGTTTTTGTTATGTATCGTATTTTGTAACAATTTCCAATATAATTTTGAGTTACATCAATGTATCTAGTTTCTTCAAGACTACTAAACTAATAATTCCTTTTGGATTTTCATTATTTCTAACCATTCCAATGTACTAAATAATGCACCATCTCTGGTTTAGAGGAGTGGAGGCATTTCAGTTTTTATCAGAGGAAGTTTAGTAGAAAACTTGGAAACTAGATTAGAAAATAAAGATTACGGAACAAAGATCTAATGTAGTATTTGAGGATGAACATACAAGAACGTCCTGGTATTTGGGTAACTAATATATTATGTGAATATTTCTATAAACTACATCCTTGTATGGATAAGAGTAGGTAGTTGTGTCTCGGACACAGATGTACCAAGGAGTGAAATCTTCGACTAGGAGTTTCAGGTTTGACCCTGGCTATCTTGGTACAAAACAACGGTCCTTGCTGCACTCTTGGTTACAACACTCCCAGGGGATATGCTCAAGATAATTCATATATTCTTCACAATCCATTAAGAAGGATTGAAATGTAAATTATTCCTCAATGAAACCATTTTTCTGATTATGGGATTTTCTAAGCATAGGATTTCAATTTATGCTAAGTATTTTCTTATGAAAAGATAATACATTGTAATTCATACCATAATATATTGTGTGCCATTATTTAGAAATGGAATCTAATTGAAGAAGGGGAGTCAATACTTGTGGGAAATGTCGGGATATCCCCTTTGAGAAAGTCAACATAGTCAATGTTGGAGTAGAACATATCGTGACCATATTAGGACAACATACTTAGGTTGTAACGAATAACCATTCCACACCTGCGTTGGATCCTTTCATGTGGAAAAATCCCCCATATTTTAGTGGGACTACTAATCCAGTGGTTGCTGAGTAGTGGATCAAGTCCATTGAAATGATATTCCTAGAATTAAGATGCAATGAAAAGAAAAGGTAGTACTGGATGTATATTGTCTCAAGTGTGACAGTGATCAATGGTGGTCCGTGATTCAAAATACCGAGGAGGAGGAAGAAATATGAGATATTGAATATAATACTTTTATTGAAATATTAGTCGAAAAATATCTCCCGTGTGAGCAACTAAACTAAATGAAGATGAAATTAATTAGTTTAAAGAAAAGGGAAGAAGACATGTTGCAAAGTATGGGGAAACCTTCATAAGGCTAGACAGGTATTCCGTAGATTACGTATGTAACTCGGTAGACAAGATTGATAATTTCATTGATGGTCTTAAGGAAAGACTTCGAAGGGCACTGGCTTCTCAAACATTTTCATCATATGATGAAATTGTATCATGTTCCATCGAAACATAGAATTAATTTGCTAGATCAAATTTGATCAAGGGAAACCAAGATAAAAAACTGGTAATCTGATAACCAAGGGAAAGGTGAACTGCCAAAGAAGAACATGGGAACAAAGAAATTCCCATTATACTTGAACAGTGTAAATAATTTTCTCAGGAAATTCTTGAAATACATGGGAGTATACTATATGTGTGGAGAAAAGGGTCACCTATCTCATGAATGTAATGTGATGAAAAAATTTGATGATGTTCAATACTACAATTTTAAAGAGTGGGGACACTATGCAAATGAGTGTCGTAAGCACAAGGGAAACATGCCTCAGAAAAAGCCAAGACAGGAAGGGAGAGATTATGTGATTAGAACCATGTAATTAGATTTTCATAATGATGTGGTTTCATGTATTTTAATTTTTTTCTAAAACATAGCCAACACTTTATTTGATTCTGAATCATCATATTCCTTTATATTTTCCCAGTTTTCTTTGAAAATTAGACATGTCCAAATTGATTTAATAAAGGATTTATCAGTCAAAACTCCTAGGGGATGCATCATTGCTTCAAAGGCATGTAAACTCCCCCACATGACACACAAACATGCTTTGGTTGTTAATATTATCATCATAACAATGAATAAATTTGACCTAATTCTCTCTATGAATTGGAGATCAAACTATAATGCGATGATTTATTGCAAAAAAGAGGCTGTTACAATTTTTTAAAATGGTGTATAATCCCTTATCTTTAGAGCAACGACCTTTCCATATGATTCTTATCTAGTCACACCCCCATTATCTCTGTTAAGTGCAATTCATGAAGAGTAAGAGAACCCAATATCTATGGGTGAGGAAAGAAATATTCAAATTGAAGTTGTGCATATAGTGAAAGAATACATTGATGTATTTCCAGATGATTTACTAAGACATCTTCCAGAGTAGGATATTGAGTTCTCTATTAAATTAATTCTGGGTGCAGGACCTATATCAAAGAATCAATATATATTGGACACCATGGAATTGGTGGAGCTAAAGAAACAAACTAGAAGAATTGAGTGAGAAGGGATTTATTTGACCTAGTTTTTCTCCATGGGGAGCCCATGTCTTCTTTTTTAAGAAAAAAAGATGGATCCCTGAGGCTATGCGTTAATTACAGGGAAATCAATGCTATTACAATAATGAATAAGAATCCTCTACCTATGATTGATGAATTTTTTGATCAACTTCATGGATCTCAATACATTTTAAAAATTGAACTTTGATTTGGATATCATCACCTGCTTGTGAGGAATGAATATATTCATAAGACAACATTTCGATCCAGGTATGGGCATTACAAGTTTATTGTGATGCCTTTTGGATTGACTAATGCACCCTCTATTTTCATGGATTTAATGAATATTGGTTTCCAGGAATATCTTGATAAATTTTTTGTGGTATTCATCGATGATATCCTAGTTTACTCAAAAATCTATAAAGACCATGATGATCACTTACAGATTATTCTGAAAACTCTTAGAAGAAATGAATTATATGGGAAGTTTAGCAAGTGAAAATTATAGCTTCAATCAGTTTCTTTTCGAGTCTATATTGTCTCTATGTATGGAATCCTAGTTGATCCTTAAATGAAAATGAATCCAAGAATGGCCCATGCCAAAAAAAACATAAACGAGGTACGCAATTTTATTAGCTTAGCAGGTTACTATCGGTGTTTCCTTCAGAAATTTTCCCTGCTGGATAACCTGCTAACCAAGTTTACATGTAAAGGAGTTATGATTTAGTGGACAAAATAATGTATAAAATTCTTTGAAGAATTGAAAACAAGATGGGTCTATGATCCAATTTTTACTCTTCTGTCTGGAAATGAAGGAATTTTGATATACAGCAATGCATCACAGAATGGACAAGGTTGCGTACCTATGAAAAATGTTAAATTTATTTCTTACGCATCAAAACAGTTGAAGACTCATGAGAAAAATTATCCAACTCATGATCTTGAGTTATATTCCCTAATATTTTCTTTTAAAATATAGAGACATTATCTTGATGGATAAATATGTGATATTTATACAGACCTCAAGAGTTTGAAATACATTTTATCACAAAAAGAACTCAACATGAGGAAAAGGATATGGCCAGAGTTACTCAAAGATTACTATTGTTCAATACACTACCACATAGAAAAGGATAATAATCTGATAGAGGCATTGAGTAATAATGATCGCGGAATCCTGGCCCAAATGGGGATTGAAAGGGAACCTATATTCATGGACTTACTGAAGATGGATATGGTAATAGGTAAGGAAGGGGAAACATATTTCCTATTTCAAATGATTGTTAAACCATCTTTATTAGAGAAGATAAAAATATCTCAATCTGATGATGACAATCTACACAAGAAAATTAATGTTGTCAAAGATAGGAGATTTGAAGACTTCGTGTATGATGGAGTTCTAAACTTTGCAATGATGTTATGCATTAAATCAGTACCTGAGGTAAAAAAAACTATTAGACGATGATCATAGCTCAAATTTCTATATTCACCTAGATTGCACCAGGAGGTAAAGAGATCTGAATGAATATTTTTGGTGGGATAATATGAAGCGGGAAATTGCTGACTATGTGTCAAGGTGTCCAATTTGTCAACAAGTGAAGGTAGAGAGACAACATCCCAAATAAGTGATGTAACCTATACCTATTCCTATATGGATGTGGGATAACATTATGATGGATTTTTTCACTAGACTACCAAGTAAACCTATAAGTAATAATGAAATATGGGTTATTGTTGATCATATCACAAAATCAGCACATTTCCATCCAATAAGAGAGGATTTAACACTTGAGTGCCAGGAGTGACATTATAATAATCATGTTGTAAGACTTCATGGTGATCCTCTATAGATTTTTTCTGATCAAGATCCCCGGTTTACATCAAAATTATGGAAAATTCTCTAGAATGCATTGAATACTGAGCTTCACATGAGTACTTCTTATCACCCCCAAACTGACAGATAGTCTGAATGGACTATTCAAACTCTCGAAGACATGCTGAGATCATTCTCTATTGACTTCCAAGGTATGTGGGATCAATAAATTCTTTTGGTGAAACATTACTATAATAATATTTTCCATTATAGTACTAATATGGGTCTATATGAAGCGTTATATGGAAATATATATCAAACTCCAACTTGTTGGGACACAGTTGGTGAGAGGAAACTTATAGGCCTGAAACATATTGAAGATACCATGGAAATGGTGAAGAAAATGAAAGACCATATTAAAGCTACCCAAAGTAGGCATAAGTGTTATTATAACAACTGGATATAGGATTTGGAATTCCATGTGGTAGATCATGTCATTCTGAAAGTATCTCTATGGAAGGGTGTCTTAATGTTCGTTAAGTAAGGGAAATTAAACCCCAAGTAAATTGCACTATTTGAAATTTTATAAAGATTTAAAGTTATAGATTACCATTTAGATATGCCTCCAAGTATCTAAAAAGTTATTTATGTGTTCCATGTGTCATTGATGAAGAAATACAAGCCAGACCCAACTCATTTTCTCATCTATGAAGAAATAGAACTGGTACATGATTTGCCATACTGTGAGAAGCCTATCGAAATTATTGACACAGGGGAGAAGGTATTGAAAAATAGGAAAACTAATCTTGTAAAAGTTCTTTGGAGGAACCAGAATATGGAGGAAGAAACATGGGAACCTGAGGATGTTATGAAGAAGAACCACCCACATCTTTTTGGTGGACTTTATTTATAAAATTTTGAAGATGAAATTTCTGATGGAGGTAATAATGTAGCACCCCAAACATTTAATGGGATGTTTCTATTTAAAACACTTTATTAATTAGATAGCTTATATTTCATGAATCAGTGATCCTTTTTGGAAAAAAATGTGGTTATATTTAAGAGATAGCCAAAACATATCCATTGAACATAAATTTTCCATCTCTGTGATATGAATTTTAAAATTTTGAAATACACGGTTGTGTTCAATATAATATTTAGAGTCTGATAGATTTAACATAATTTTTGGTGAATCCTAAACAACCCGTGTGAATATTAACCTACCCTTATGAATAGTTACTAACCCTATTAATAGTAATATGACTCTTATGAATGGTATCCATATCCTTGAGTGTATAAATGAATCTTGGAACCTTAAAAATTAAGATGAATTTTTTAACTGTCTATATTTTCTTATTAAATCATGATTTGATTAAATATTTAATTAATCATTTTTAAAAAATTATTTTTAAAAAATGGACTTCATTTTTGGATTCTATGCATTGAAAATGGATAGGGTGAACTTTTGGGATTTTTCTGAAATACTTGAATATTTTGTGAATAGTAAAAAAACATTAATTTACCGTATAAATAAATTGTAATCTAAATTAACTACTCTTAGCTTTATGAGTGATGTAAGAACCCAAATATCGAACCCAATTGCGTATATTATTTTTTTGGTCATGTAATACTCACTATTGTTGTCTTGAGAGGAAGAAATAAATTATTTATTATAATATTATGAAAACTTGTCTCCCCTCTATATGAACCACCCTCACCCCCTCTTCCTACCACACCAGTATAGCATCAATCCTTGTCTAAATTCTAATAAAATAGCTCCATGTCCTGCTTCCCCACGTCCAAGACCTGCTGGTCTCACCCAATGGCTAAAAACAAAGGCCATAAAGAGATTCCCATGGATGATTACTCAAGAGACGAACCTTTCTTCTCTTTTATTTAAGTTTCTTTTGCAATGTTCCATTCATTTGTTCTCCCTTCTCACCTACCCTCATAACAATTCCATGATAATTCAAGTACCATAAATGTACAAGATTTTAATTTTTCTAATGCAATATTTTATCATAATCTCTCTTTTTCCCCTCCTTTTATACAATAAATGAATAAACTATCCGAGATGTGTTAATTTATCACACTCAAGGAAGACAAGTTTTCAATTTTCATTATTATCTTCAATATTGGTCATGAAAACTTTTCAATGGTTGAACCAAGTCAATATATATGTATTTTATATTGATTAATGTTCTAAAATCTTTACAAATTCATAAAATGGAATAATAATACAAAACAAATTTATTGTGCCCAAAACTGCCATACCAAATCCAATCATTTATTTTTAACTCATTGATTGAGTCATCATCATGGAATATAAACAGAATAATTATAAGATAATTTGTATATTTTTAATTTCACTAATAATTTATAGTTACAATTCAGTATAATTAAACATATTTCAAGCAAACTTCCATTCATTAATAAAAGTAAATAGATCATGAAAACCAAAGAAGAAAATGCTACCAATTTAATAAAATTGAATCTCTTAAACCATCAAAAAGCCCATTAATGAACCAAATAAATTCATAAAATATAAATTACATGAGGATGAGGTTCTTGAATTATTAATTAATGTATCTAAATTTGATTATCCTGGTCTAAAATAACAATAATGAACACCTTCAAGAATAAGGTAATGGATCCTCTCTCTCACTTTTGTTCAAGAAACTCCCCTATGTTGTGCTCTTTTATTTTTAATTCCTAATAGATGGGGTTTGTTTTCACACCTCCCCAATACATACATTATTACATATAATTAATGTGATACCCTTTTACCTCTCTTTAATCCCTCACAAGAACATTGGATTCCATGCCAAAATGTTTGTAAGGGGTTTTCTCATCTCACTTTCAATACTATAGGATTTCCATTGTTCGCCTATTATTTCTTATATATGTTATAGTTTTACTTCAATTTGATATATATTATCATGATTCTTTTTATTTTCATTGTATTCTGTGATAAATTTTGTGGTTATTATATTTTGGTTATATAACTCAATTGATTACAACGTTGTAACGAGCTTTGTCTCAATTTAACTTCATTGTGACTTTCTTGGTATTGTACACCAAATATTTCTTATGTTGATTATATTCTGTACATTTGAGATAACATTTCATTTGAAATTATATTTATATTAAATTTCAATAGTCTCATATCAAGGATATGTTTGTTGTATAAATCGTATACTATTTTACATATGGTGTTTATTTGGAATGTTTTTTTAACTATGCAAGTATTGATGAATCTACATACTTTACTCTATATGGATATTGAAAATCCATATTTATCCTATCTTGAATCAAGGTATAAATGATTATTTTAAAATTTAGTTGCATGTGGGGGCTGCTATATCCCCTCGATAAATCTGTAGGTCTCAAAAGACAAATCAGTTTGGAAATAAACCTTTCCAGTTTGATTCAAAAAATAAGACGGGTTTCTAACCATAGAACTGAACAATTTTTAATGGTATTATGGTATCATGTTCCCAATACATGATATCCAATTAATAATAATTCTCATTATTCATTACTATTTATCACTATCTGTGTGGTTTTCACTATGAAAAAAACTATGGTTTCCGTTTCATTCTCAGTTTATTAGTGGAATGAGTTTTTCATTTATTCACTATACCATATTGATTATGTCAGATTTTTTACAATTCAGGTATTATTGATTCATGGTTATGCCATTTGTAAATATTACTTAGTGTTTGAGCTCACCCAATTCATTGGTTACTTTCAACAGGTGATGAAGAGGAGATCATTTATTGAGTTCTTATGGGTATAGTATTTATTTTTTGTTATGTGTCATATTTTGTAACATTTTCTAATGTAATTTTGAGTTACATCTATGTATCTAGTTTATTCAAAACTACTAGACTTGTCATTACATCAGGATTTCCAGTCCTTCGTACCATGAAAATGTACTTAGTAATGCACTGACTACGGTTTAGAGGGGTCAGGGCGTTGCAGAGATCATAATATTTTTTCATAGGCGGATTTATAAATTGTAAATTTATTACTTTTATAAACATTGATTTCATAAGAAAATTCCACCATAAAGTGATATAATTCCCTTATTCACAAGATATTTTTTCAAAATATTGACCAATTAATGGATATACCATATAGATTCCCTATAATTTAGTGGAGGATAATATTTATTATTATTTTTGACTAATATATAATTTTGATAAAAAAATTGATGTAAAGAAACCCACATGTCCTGAAATGACTAATAATGGTAATCCATGAAGCCTTGATACTTTTTAATATAACTGTAAATTAATACATAGACATTTCTATAAAAATTAGAGAGTTAGTATTACAATAATATCATATATAATGTTTTTACATTGGATTTCCTATAAATATTATTAATTAAATGCATAATGATGTGATACCAAAATAATATAGATATATATAGTAATTTCATTAATTCTATTAACATATTTTATTATACCATGATATATTGGAATACCAAGAATATTTTATTATATTTAATTGTATCCCTCTTTATTTTATAACAAATATAATTTTCAAATATATATTTATAGATTAATGTTATTTTTGAGATTATAGTGAATGTTTGGTTATGATATCCATCTAGTATGTCAATAATTAACTCTATAAAAATTTAATGCATATACTTGATAAAAATCCAAATGCATGTGTTGGTTAATTTTGAACCTAAAAATGATCCCTTTATTCACTGATTCCATAATTTATATTATGATATGGTCTTTTGATTGGTATTCCCTGACCGTGTGTGATAAAAATTGATGATAAATCATTTTGGATGGCAATGATATTTTTCCATATCATATGATCTCTATATCTATCAACATTGGGTTGTAAATAAACATATATTTTTAATCCTCATCACTTTATGGATACTGTGATTTTAGTTTTAGTGAGTTATTTTACCTCCCTAGATGATAATATATTTTACTATAAAATTATTTAATATTATCCTATTGTCACCCCTAAAAAATATTATATATGATTTATGTAAATACATATTTTATATTTTTTTTTGTCTATGAATATATCAAAAATTTCCCTATATAGTTAATGTCTCTATATCATAAGAGAAACTATTACCATGTCTATTGAAATGTTATCAGTTGGATACATTTTTAACATGACATTAATTTACAATATATATTGGTTTCAAAATTATCTTTATTTTCATCAGGATACACCTAAATTCTTTAATTAAAGTGTCACTATAGATCACATATGCTTCAATTCATAAAATTATGTTTGGTATATTTTTACTAACAAACATTACCTTAATGTCTTGAAATATTTCTTCAACCATTCTTGTTTAAATAAAATTTATATCTTCCTTAATAACTTGATTAGTAGGGTATAATGTAATGTGTTATATAAACTAAAAATAATACCAAACCAGAACAAGGAAGAAATGGATAGCTATTGTTGTTTAGGGCTAAGTATACTTCTGAAAGACCATTATAATAACATGATCATCTAATATTACAATACTAGTTAAACATGCCCAAAATGGAATTTTTTTTATAACTAAACTCACATTTTTTGAAACTTACCTAATCATAAATCATTTATTAGTTTTCGTAATAGATCCATCATATGATCATCATTCTCATAGTGAATTTTTGAAAATAAAATAGAATTATCAATATAGTACACAATAGATTTAGTGAGTTATTATCAAATAAGACTATTTATTAAAGAATATAAATACTATAAATGAATATATTAATCAAAATGGAATTAGAAAAAACTATTAGTATAGTTACCTTTTTTTTTAAATAATTTCTTAAAATTTTCCTTTATTTTACATTAATAAATAATACAAATATTGAAAGGAAATCTTGTAAAATAATTCATAACCCAAATATTTTTAGAAGATTAATAAATACAAGGAAGAGGATATATATTTTTTAAACATTTCTATTCATATCTCTATTTTCAATATAAGACATCAATTATGAATAATTCTCTTTTGACATTTTAATAAGTTTACCCTAATGTATTATATTGGGTCATATAAAACCATTTTACAATGGTTCCATTAATTAGTTTTTTGATATTATAACTATATAGTTTTTATTCACACTTTTTCTATAAAAAGAGTTTGGATCAAAACCTTATTTTCATTGTGAAATCCTTTTCATATACTAGGGGAGGACTAATTTGTTTATGTAGGAACAAATATCATCAAATATAGATTACATATTAAATATCCAAATTTTTACCTACTACTCATTCCTTAATAACAATGATAATAATGTATTATATATGATATGGTAATTGAAAAAATATATTATAAATATTTTACCTTTAAAATTATTTTATGATGGACTATTAACAAGAATTAAAATTTATTTTTTCAATTATTTTTAATGGAGTTATATTTTTAGATCCATTTGAATTCAATATTACATTGAAATTAAAAACATGTTGGAATATAGTATTGAGAATAGATTTCACATGAAGAAAAGAAATGATATTTGAATATATAATTGTTTCTTTTATATAACCTCTTTATGACAGAACAAAGAATTATACATCCAACATATCAAGATTTTATTTAATAGTTTTTTAAAATGAAAATTAAATTAATGAAGGTGTCAAATGATAATAAAATTACATATGGATTTTATTTGAGTGAACAATGAGAAGACCTACCACTGAATCAAACAATCATTTAACTTTTATTTTTATTTTTTTATTAACAAAATCTCCTGATCACTGGGAAATTAACATACCTGATATCAATTCTGATCTTTCATCATTTTCATAGAAAAATGGTTATAATTTTTACCTTATGATAAATATTTGGATTATATCACCAGATGTTGTACAAACAATGAATTAAATTTATCTAAATTTATATTTGGAAATAGATTCTTTTATCCACTAAAAACATTTATGTATATTAAAAACCATCAACATTTGTAACACTTTCTAAAATTATGAATGATATTTATTATGTACATCATTAAATAACATGATTGGTGAGTAACTGTGTCTTCTTCCCTTCTATTATATTTTCTTTTTTTTCATAGTAATAATATTTTTATTCTTTTTTAGGATAAGTAACAAACAATGAATATTGAGAAAACAAACGTATCATATAACATTAAAAAATATCCAACAATCTCTTCATAAGATTCAAAATATATAATAGTTTATTCTCTCAGAGGAATTATCATTTTATTACCAAAAAGATATTCAATATTACATTTAAGGTTATTAAAAAAATTCTACTATGACTTGATAAGGAAATATGGATAAACACATAAATATGTGGTTTCCCTTAAACCTTCTAATTGAGTTCAAAACATTATCCCAAAATAATTAATTAGATTGTACAAGAGAAATATTACCCATGTAATTATTTATTTATACATTACAAAACCATCGATAATATTTATTAATGATTGATGATGTTTTTAATAAACATATACCTCTGATCCAATCCGCTATCCACAAAATAGACCACCATAATAACCTTTATATTCTTGAATCATTTAAGTATAGAAATAAATTCTCTAAAGAATTCACCCATCTCTAACAAAATAGTGGATTTTTAAGACATATAATGAATTTGGATAATTTCTCATAAAATGTTTAACCATTAATTGACAATTAGGTAGTGTTTCCATAAATTTCATATGGTTTTGATAGTTATCTATATTTAATGTAATTTTAACTAATATTTTCCTTGTTTTTTTTAAAATATATGAAATTTATTTGAACAATCAGTTAATCCCCACAATTTTAATTTTAATGGTTTTTTAAAAGAAGCATGTCATTCATTCAAGAATATTAATAAACAATTATATAAAAATATATACATGTACATCATATTTTTCATCTATGATATGTTAATATTATGATGATTTAATACATATAAATATAACATTTAATGCTAAACTTTTTCTAGTTCTCAAACACTTGATTTTTTTTTCTGGAGTTTATTAATACCAATTACCTAATATAACTAATCACTAATTTGATTGGACTGAAAATAAATAAAACTATATATTTAAATATATTATTATAAATACATACAATTCATAAAATGATTCATTTATTCAATTCTCATAATAATAATTTCAGTCATTTTGGAACTATGTTTATAAATCCTGAAATAAAATATAGAAAAAACTATTTATATAATCTTATAATATTCTTGAAAAATATTTTATATTAATAATACATTAAACATCTCATAATATTTTTGGAATCATAAATATATAAATTATGGTATAAATATTGATAATATAATCATGGTATAGGTATCATGAAAACATGGTAACATATCAATGATTTTTTGTTCATATAACATAATAAATATCAAAACACAATCATTAAAACAATGGTAGGGTTAATATTAATAAATATACATAACTATATATAGAATAAATATTGATCACAATTAATTTAAAAATATAAAAATCACAAATTATTTACAAGGATCATCACCATTGTATCATAATCCTATTACCATGTATCAGGACTAATATTTTATCTATATAAGGACAATTTCCAAGAATTCATATCATAATGGGAAATTATGTGCTTCAATACCAAATATATAAAATCTTATGAAATTAACAAGTAACTAACAAATTATGGTGATCTATAATTTTAAACCCAATCCTAAAATAACAATTGTTTGTCTCAAATAATTACATAGAATAATATTTCAGAGTTGATTTAATAACATAAACTGATTATTGGATGGGAACAAGAATCAAATAACACATAAGAGGGAGAATGATAAGTTCTTTTTATTAAAATATCTAATTAAAATATGGTATTAAATGAAAAAATATTACCCTTATGTATAAAAAAATTAATATAGATAAAATTCATTAAATTAGTAAAAATCTCGATATAAAGTTTTCTTCTAAAAATTCTAAAACTAAAATCCTAAATAATTTATTGATGGTAATGGTAATGAAATTGAAATTATAATTATGAATTAGATTATTTTTTAATGGTATTAAGATCTTGGGGGAAAAATTTAGGGTTGGATAAATACCATATAAATTTGGACAACATAACGGATTTATTTAAATAGTTTTAAGGATACAAAACCCTTTAAGAAATAACTCCAAGGACATATCAATCAATTCTAAAGAATATTTTTTTACAATAAAAGGATTAGTTTAAATGTTATTTATAATGAGAAAAATATATCTTAACAGACATTGAATACAATACAGGTCTCATATGTTTTATAACATTTCAAATTTTTCTAATTAATGTTAATGGATTTTTTGAGGAATAATTAAAGAAAATTACTATATATAGTATAAGATAATTTGGATGATTTATTAAATGAATTTTGGATATTTTTACATGACTAAAATAACCCTTTGTATAATCTAATTTTTTAGGGAGAAATCCTGTGAATTTAGAAAGTGAAAAAAGAAAAAAAAAGTGTTCTTGTTTATGCCCATATTGTGGTATAGATATGTTGGGGGTGTCTAGAAAGGATGTAATTGTTCTTAAATTATTCATTAGGTTTGAATACATTGTGAAACTATTTATAAACATGGTAAAAACATTATAAACAAAAAAATTCAAAATTATGAAAATAATTACCACTCTCTCCCATCCCAATTTAACATCTATTTAAACCTTTAGAAAAACACATATTCATATCCATATTCTCTCATCATCTAGATTCCATTATAGGCTGTTCATTATTCATTGTTAATCTTACTTTAATACAATATCCACATAGTCTATTATTTTGATCTCATCATTCATCAATTTTTATTTATATTAGTATATTATTTATATTGGAGATTAGGATACACTTTATCTTGGTGAATCCCACTGAAACAATAGGGTTTTGATTTATATTATTTTCAAGATCCATTGTTAAAAATACCACATTACATCTTTGTAATTACTTCGTATTTTAGAATAGTTTCACTTTAAAAAAAATTATGATATATATCATGTGATGCATACACAAATAACTCATTTTAATAATTATATAATATTACTGAGTTGACCCGAGTATAATTTACGTACATATTTCCTCAATTTAGCTAAAAATTATTATACAACACAATAATACATGCCCTATAAGTATATCAATTTATTGTATTTGAAGAATATTTTATTAAGAAACATATTTCATAAAAGAAATTAAAAATATCAGAAAAAAGTTATTCTCACACAATACCCATCATACATATATCCTACTTGATACCCATCTTTATATCCATAATAAATAGAAACCCAGTAAAGGGTCAGTTCAAATACTCCATATGGGTAAATGTGAGAGATATTGATCGATGTTCAAATGTATCATATGAAAAAACATATGGTTGTGAGAACATCACCATAACGTAGAAAAAATTACCAATTAATTATTGATTTTAAATCAGGAATCACTACATAAGACATTATCATATCAAAATATATTAGTTATAATATATTGGAATCATCAATAATCAATAATTTTCCCTAAGAGACTATCCTAAGAATAATAAAATTTTATATGAGATTAGAACACCCAATTGAATTGAAAATATTATCATTAGTCAAAGATGACTACCAATATCATCTTAACATAATGCAAATTGTACAATATAGGATTGGGTTCATACCCTATTTCCATTTCTTTCTAAGTGGGTAGTCCCCAATATGGGATTGGGTTGACTCCCCATTCCATTTAAATTTATCATATAATATAAAAATATTTACCCAATTCAATCTTAGAATATACAATTTCATTCCAACATATCGATTAAATAAATCTATATATATGTGGGCCACAAGATCATAAAAACATTTATCATTTCATCAAAGAATAATTATCCCATGGGAAGGAATTGGTTTTCATAAAAACAATATTAAAACATCCTCACCATAAGTATTCCATCGAATTTATGTGAATGGTATCATAAGATTATATCCTCAGTGAATCATAAAATTCCCTAAAATTTTTTACATAGATGAAAAATGTTTTAATTTATGTATTAGAAATATTCTTGGAAAATTAAGAGAAAACATAATATTCAAATATTAACATTTAAAAACAAAACACTATAAAAAACGATAATACAGTTTTATTTTAAAAATATTGACATTTATAATGGATTCCTAAAAAATAGAGATTATAAAACAGAGAAAATACATTCATTTGGTAATTTTTTTAAAAATAACAGTTTTAAAAAAGTCAAATATAAGTCACATAGAAGACATTATAATGATTAATTTTTCAAACTGTTTCAAATAAATTCAAATATGTTTTTAAATAAATTTAAATTATAATTTGAGAATATAATATTACATTTAATAAATATTTTATGGAATTTTACATTGAATAAAAATATTTATAAATTAAAAGAATAAATAATGATGTCCTTGCTAAAAAATACTCTAAAAGTTTTTGTAAACCCGAGAGGATGAAAATGAAAAGAATACATCAAAACCATAGAAATAAAAAAATTAGAATAAATTATAATGTGTTTATGTGATATAAGGGGTAAAATATAATTTTCACTTATATATATATTTATAAATGAAAAATAATTATTAAAAATTATATTTTTCAATAAACCCTTACCTCAAATCCTAAAGTTATTTATATACACTACAATCTCTTGTATAATAAAATTAAATTTATTATAAATCAATTGAAAATAAAAATTCATACATATAAAAATATATATGATTCATTCATTATTTATAATCTCACATTTATTAATAACTGTTCATTGAAATCAATATTTGGGTGTTAACTGTTCCATTTTCCAAGCATGTTTCAGTTTGATGGTTCTGGTACATTCACCTTGGAAATGATTTTATAATTTATAAAATCATAATCATGTCATAAATTTTACTTTTATTTATTGTATGATCTTTTATATAAATCCGTGTAACAAGGTGATTCAAAATAAATTACATGACTTTTAGAAGATGTAGTCCTCACATACACATATGTGATCCTTTCAATTTTCTACTACTGGAAAAAAGGAATATAAAAAAATAATTTAAATTTAAATAATAATAATTTTATCATAAATATCATAAATATTTATTAAATCTATTAACATAACTACTCATGTGATGTTTTGATGAAAAATGAAACATGTCGCATCTTAAAGATGGTTGTTTGTACGTACACATAAGCAATGATTTCATATTTCATTGGATTTATTGAAGATATAAAATGTTCATTCCATTAAAATAAAAAAATATATTTTAAATATGATATTTTATGAGGATTTTTAGAGTAAATTTTAAGGATGTGTCAATGGAAATTAATTTTAGATATCTCAATTAAGACGATTACATCTTCCTTGAGTATCATTATGTTGATTCTACATTATGCATTCTAATAATAAGCTTTTTGTGAGACAAGGACCTCTCGGTCATTAGGTAGAAGGTTAGGAAAATATTTTGGTAGTTATTATATGATATATATTTCTCAATGCATGTTAAGATGTGTGGAAAATAGGATCCCTTTATATGTTATGGGAGTACCACCCATGAAAATATTCAATTTGTCAATATAATATAACGTCATGATATTGGGAATGTGGATCTAAATGGAAAAAAATAAGAAAATAATATAATTTTATTTATATATAAACTCATATAGTTATATTTATATGGGATTCAGTTATAATTGAATCCTTATCTCTTAGTTTAACATCATCATTAATCTTTTTATCCCTTACAACAATGAAATTATTTTTACCATGGAACTATTTTTTATTGATTTAAATTATGTTTAAATTATTAACTAATAAATATTATGTTTAATAAAAATATAGATTCAATTTCAAAAAATTCAATTCCAATATTTATCATAGAATAATCTAATATCCACACACAAAACACATAAAATACATTTTTAGAAGAAAAAAATATTTCTAAAGATAAAATTTATTTTATTATTACTCCATTCCTAGTAAAACATATTTGATGAATTTTACATGGTGTGAGATAATATATTAATTAACTACTTTATTAAAATAATAAACTGGAAGTTATTAATTTTATTTATTTATATATAAAAAATTGGCTCTATGAGAATATTTTTCTGAAAATTATTTCATTTTACCTTCAAATGAATTTTTTCTTCATTACTAAACATTTGATAATTAATTCATAAATGATGATTAGTTTTTATGAATGTGTAAAAAATTATTTTATTTATTTAATAATCAATATAAATGATATTAACTTTTAAAAAAACATATATCATGAAAAAAGATTTGTAATCAAATCTTTTGCATTTTTTTAAAAAAGCAGCACTCTATGTTATTAGACCATGGAAAATTAAAAGGAATTTTGACTATTCATTGCGTGGATGATATAAATCTTATATTATTATTCATGATTTAAATATAATGAATGTAACACATGTGTGTGTTGTTTCTATAGGGTTTTTACATCCTAAGAGGTGTCTTAGATGTTGTGTTGAATTTTGGGACTGTTGTGTTTTGAAAAGTCTATATCTGTGAGAAACAAGTAGTGTGAGAAATAATTTTAAAACATAATGCCCTATAGGGGAAAAATTATATCCTTTTAAGGGGTATAAAATGGTCTTTTAAAACTAGTAAGGTTGATTGCATGCATATCCATGTGGTCTTCAGTATATTGTAGAAGTGGCTGCATGGGTTGGCATGGTTTTCGAAACCTTGCACTTAGACCTCACATTTAGTACCCTATAACTTGTATCACTTAATGGATATAACATGGTCAGAACAAAACATGTCAAAAAAATATGCGGGTTATAAATCATTGGTAGTGTGGGATGCATGATAGACCCATGGTTATCCGAAAAATTCACTTCATTAAAGGGGTAAATGTTGATTTTTATATCTTAACCATCAAGGGTTCCAACCTATTTTTCCACTCCCATTTGACCAAGAGGCCGCATGAAAAAAACGTCCCCCTCCTCTTATTCCAATAGTTGTGTCACCATCATTTGATCTTTTAATCTATCATTATATGGTGAATTGGAATTATATCAATAATTCTAAGTCTCATCTAGATTCATTATTTTGTTTACCTCACTATATAAATAATCTAAATAACTACCAGCTAATTCGACATATTTTTCATGGAAATTTAAAATTTATGTAGTTTCCCTTATTATAGATTTCATAATAACTTGTCATTGGACGAGTGAATGGTACTATGAATTAGGTAATTTGTATTATTATTTTTATTTAAATTATAGTATATATTTCAAATACACCATTATTCCACGTCCAAAATTGTATATGCCTCGCTTATTAAATTCAAAATTATTTATGTAAAATCATATTCCTAAATTCATATTTCAATTATTTATTTTAAATTCATCACTTAAGGTTTCTCACTTCATCTAAAACCACCCCTTGGTGTGTATTTCTTATATTCCATGAAAAATAACGTTTTACTTGTAAATTAAAATAACCCTCATGTTCACTCAATTCACTTCAACTTAAGTGTTTGGGAAAAATTAAATGAACTATACCAAATAAATCTGACTCAAAAGGCAAATTATAATTATTTATAATGAGTTATATCCATCCATAAAATATTAATCGAATCATATTAATTTAATGGGTTTTTAAGGAAGTTATTTTCACATGAACATGACCAATTTTTTAAATAGTGTGATTGTCTCCTTCAATTGTAAGTCAAGTGATAAAATATAGTTAATTAAATTTTCATAGATTTTCTAAATAATGAATGAAATATACTTTATAATATCCGAATATATTACTTAAAAATGAAATAGCCCAAACTAAATATATTATTTTTCATAAATGGAATGATTAAGTACATTAACTTCCTTGTAAATTATAATTTACTTGTAATATAGAATGAATTTTCTCATGGTCATTATTTTATTACCAAATTAATTATGCATTCCTTGAGAGATACAGATGTTATTTTTTTGGAACATCTGGGAAGAGCTCATAGGTTGTTTGATGTTGTAGGTGCCTTGAGTCATATAGGTTTACTTTCAACAAAATACCATTTTGGGATCATACATTACTTGAATATTTTTCAAACTTGAGTGATACCAGGGTTTTTTATTGTATGGCTTGTAATTTCTCATAGGCTATATCTTTTCCATATTCTCAAAACTATACATTAGTTTAATTTTTATAGAATTCTTTGGATGTGATCAAAGGGAAATTAGGATCTAAGAATGATACATGGGTTTCATAATTATGGAATTCCAAGGATGGGTTCATGGAATAAAAAGAATTATGTTACTCCATTCATGATACCTAGGTCCCTATTTAATGAAGGCCTTAAAAGGGATAATATGAAAAGTAAATTATATCATGATTGTGAATTATTACATGTTGCTTGTGGTATATTGTTATGGTTATTACTATGCTAGGATGCCTTGGATATGTACCTTGGGTCTCATGCCAGTTAATGGTTTTACGTTTTAAAAACATTTTACTACCTATAATTGATCTATGTTTTTATGGATACTAATTTATAGAAATCTCATTTTGTATTATTGGGTACTAGGATTATATTATTACTATCAACATTATTATTACATGGATACCTCTGTATTACACCATAAATCCATTTTAGTACATGTATATCATTTCATATATATATGCACTTAAATATATATATATATATATAAAACAAGTCATACATAGAAATTCTGGATTAAAGATGAAGCAGTTATGGCCAAAATAGTGTGCTTAAGGGGCTTGATGACAACATTTTTACATTAATTTATGTATGTATTTCTTGATATACCCACACACTGATGCATTTTTATGGACTGTACCACAGTACACTCCATTAGTGGAGGCCGATTGAGTTTATCTCATAGACCATTCGTACCTTCGGTGCATAGGGTTTCTGAATACTCCTAATAAAAAGTTTTAGTATATGGATTGTGTTTTGAACAATATGCTTGTATATGGGAGCTTAGAAGCACAAATCATTTCCACTACTTAGTATCATAAAAGATAGAGCCTTTTGTGTTGATTAATTAAATTATATAAGTATTTTAATCTATTTCCTATTATATTTCATATTTTGTACATTGTAGAATCACAGGGGACTGTGTGATTGTATTGTTTGGTGTTATATGTTTTATTCATTTTTATTGATTATTAGTTTTTATTATTTTATAATTCCTAGTTAATTATTTTTATTTTTATATTGATTGTCTCTAATACTGTCATGAAAATTTGATCATTAGGGTATAGTCTCCCCACTATTCCACCTTTAGACCCCTGATACTATTCAAAAACCTCTATTATATCTGGGGACATTATTGAGGCCACATGATCAACTTGATCATGGTACATTTTTAGTTTATCCTAGGCCGATACATTAAAAATTATCATTAGAGTGTTATTTTCCATTTTCTTACTATTTGGGGCTAGTATATATGTGATTAGGAACTTTACAAAACATAGTAAATATATGTGTCTCACAGTGATCAAACCATGCATGTGGAAAAGGACAATGGGAAAATTATGGGGTTTTTTATTATTCTATTCATTATTTTAGTTGATTATTATTTCACTTTGAATGATTGATGAACTTTATTACACTTACTGATTTATTATATTTATGGTATTTTACAATTATCAATGTATGGAAAGTATGTTTTATTAGATTCACCAATATATACACAACGTGATTCATATGTGATGCATATTCTAGGCCATTTTGGTTGCATTTTTCACTTCCTGATGTAGATTAGTTATACCTTGTGTAATGTAGTAACATTTATGTATTTATAACATTTTTTGGTGATTATTTCACTTGCTTTATTATATAGAATTATTTGGTGATTTACTATTTATATTTCTACACAAATTATTGATATTTTATATCATATCATGTTCTATTTAAAATATAAATTTTTTTATTAATGTTTATTCATCAAACTAGACTGTATATTCATGTATAGCTAGATATTGGATCCTTTACTAATAAATAATGACATGTTTCAGGCACAGAACATTTCTTTAATGGGCATGAACATTAATGGTATCAATTAATTGGGATAAAATAATCAATTTCATAAATTCTATGGGGCATTAAATATTATATATTGGGAACCCATTTGATTTAACCACAAAAAATTTTAAAAGTTATAATATGAAATCAAAGTCCAAACCTAGTTAAATATACTCGAATGACAATTGAAAATTATAAAGGATACTACCTTTATAACATGGGAATAAAATTTCATCTAACAAGATGACGGTTCTTATATATGTATGTTGATTTTTCATTCCAATCGAATTTTTTTAATAAAGGCATGTACCTCTATTACTTTGTCATGAAAACCTAGACATATAAATTTACCAAATGCACAACTGGACCTAAGTAGGTTACATGGGGAATGTTGTATATGAGATAATCCCATTATGTTTTTTTCAGAAATATTAATAATATGACTATTGTGTGTTTCACTAAATTGAACATAGATTATCTTTATGGGACTCTTTTAGGTTTCCCTTATTTGGATATTCCTTCATGCAAAACTAGATGGGGGAATATTCATGCTACATAGGGATGGTTATTCAACATTTTAGTAACAACTAATAAAGGTTATATATAAATTTAAGGTATAATATTACAAAATTGATCCCCTTTAATTAATAAAAAATTTACCAACTTTGGAGTCAGACTTATGTGTGGATTTAGTTAATTTAAATTTAAATCACATCATAATGATTTTTTCCCTCTACTGAATTGGAATGAAAATTTCATTAAATAATCCTAATTTTATGATCGTTATGGATAAATAGAAATGGGAAAAGGGAATTTATAGGATACAATTATTAATTTTGACTGGAAGTGACTTAAAATAATAATACATGAATGGAAGTTTTAAATGGATTTTCTATAATCTTGGGGAGTTATATATGTAAAATAACAATTCATTTTTCATAAAAAAATATTATATGTTCATATAAATGAGCATTCAAAATTTTTAAAAATAAGGGTTGAATTATTCTAATGTATTAAATGAAATCATAATGTGGTGTTCTTTGTTTTATCCATCTTGTAAAGGTATTTTTAATGTTTTCTTAAGCATTTCTGTGGAACATGAAGATAATCATTTCCTCTAAGATACTTAATCTTTATCATGAACATAGATGATGGGTTTCTGAGTGAAATGACCTTTTAATTATGAAATTGATATACGTTTAATGCATTCAAATGCAGTATGTGGCTATCCAAGTATAGGTGGTTCCATTAAAAGTTGAATGAATTGCTAAATTATTAAGTGGAGTTTCAAACATGAGGTGTCGTTTGGGTGTCATTTGTCCTGAGTGGGACACTTAGTGATGAGAGTACACCTCTCGATAGATTGGTGTACATTTGAATAGTTGATTCTAGTTTAGGGAGAGCATCATGTAAAACTCGGTTTAGTGGATTATACATAACTAGGGAATGGTCGGTCATTGAGTATGTCATGTGAACCTTCTTTTTCTACTTTGATGGGAAAATATAAAGGTTCATATAAGGATTTGATGTTGTATGGATTAATATTATTCTAGAATGAATATTATTATATAGGTCATCAGATACTTGGATTCATATGTTTTATATTCTAATGGATTATTTTAAATGTTGTGTCATATGATTATGCAATCTTAGGGCAGTATTCTATGAAGCATTAGGTGTCCATCATGTTATCAAATTTATGTAGTAAATTTTTTGTTATTGGCGTAAATTTTCAACATTTTAACATTTAATATATGGTCAATGCTAATTAATAGAGTATAATGACATTGGTTTTGTGGTCTCATTAAGAACATAGTGTGGTCGTCCTTTTATCTGAAACTGAGTTTCCCAGTCATTCATGGGGAAGTTTTAAGAGGATCTTCTGTAATAACACCTCCAATACATTTTTCTTCCAATATCATTGAGATAAATGAAATTATTGAGTACTAATAGGGCTATTTTTTACACATACTTATAGATTATATCATATTTATCATTATTTTTCCTGGTAGTTTTTTCTCTATTTTGGTTTTTCATTGGGAAAAAGTGTGTCTGTGACGTCCATAAACCATGTTTAGTAATGGATTTACCATGAGCTATCAGTTGAGTTCCCGTAATTAAAAAATTATTATTAGGACACTCTTAAGGTGGGTATCATTGGGTTCAATATTTACTAGCATTTCTTACTATGAAGATGAAACACAACAAAAATTGGAAAAAATCAATATGTTCGGAAGAGTGTTTGGAAGCTGTTGGGGCTTGAAAATGGGTTTTCTTGTCCATGAGATGATCAGAAAGATAAAATTGAGTTATGGTTTTTTATGCAGTCTTGAATCTAGATTCATTTTTGATATGCATGAGAAACACAAGAACCATTACTCTTATATAGCCTTTCAATTCTTATAAATAAGAACAATTATATAATAGTTGAAAGTATACAGAATTTTTAAAGAAAACATTGATCCAGTTGGACAGTGATTGTATTTTTGATGTAATAGTTAACTCTTTTCTAGGTAGGGAATAATTTTGGACAAAAGATGATGCATCAGAATGTGAATCCAAGATCTTCTAAAGGAGTAAACTATATATGGATCAATGATTCACTCTTACACATAGTTGGATATGGTTATTTGGAAACCATACTAATCACTTGTATTTGATATGATAGGAGTTTCCTGGTTCTTATTGGTAATCACAATATCCTATTAGTGTACTCTTTTCTTGGTGATGATCGATCCCCTTATCTTGACATAACACAGGTTATTCTGAGATAAATTTAGTTATTTAGTTAGTTAAATAATGATGGTAAACCCCTTATTGGATCGAAAAATTTAAATATTCAGTGTTTCAATCTTGTAGCATGGATATACTTTATGTGTGGATAGTCATGAGTTATATTTGGATTCAAATGTAGGATTCTCTTTGGAAGAATCATGGACACTATTGGAAGTTTTGACTCTATTAAAATGTGACATACTGTTGTTTGGTTCAAACAATTTTCTAGATACATGGAAGTATCAGCTATGTATTAACATCTCACCTATAAGACCCTAATATTCGACTACCTTGTATGAGATCTATGGCCCCCATTTTTTGATTTTATGGTTACCCGGACCTATAATCGGTCATGGATGATATGTTTTAGGTGTGTTGATCCAATTGTGTGGGATAAACTATGAACCTGTGGTCATATTTTGGGACAATGATGGTTGCAGTTAGTCCATATAATGACATCACCATAAGCAAGATATTGAATTTGATAGATTTTATAAAATATGTAAGGATGTATCTTTCATTAATGGAACTGGGACAAGGTTTTCATAGGTGTCAGCTATTGAAGTCTACTATTTTTTGAAATTGTCGGCTTGTAGTAGAACAAAATTATTTCAATTATTTAGCTGCATGTTGTTAGTTAGAAATTGGATTGAGATTGTTCTCAACATGAGGTTCATTAAATCAAAAGGATGACCCCAAATTTTTATTAATAAACTAGGATAAATTAGGTTGATTAGTTATTTAACATTTCACATAGTTCATAAACATCCTGAAGTGAGTTTTTAGAATTGTATGGTATTATTAAATTGGTAATTATAATGGTGGGTGCACTATGACTAAAAATTTTCTATACGATGTTAGATCACCTGTTGAGGATAACCATCGTATGGTTGATGAAAGTGACAATGAAATTATCATGACTTTTTTTTATACGGTCTTACGTATTAAATATATTAATGATCACTTTTTAATATTATCTTTTACAAGAGTTTCAATATAATATATCTTGTATGATTCATGAGATTCTTGGAGGTGTGTTTGGAATTTGGAAACAAAACCCACCTGTTTGAATGAATCTTCACATCCTAGGATGGTTTTTCTAATATTCCCCAATACTTATAAGGGTTTAGAAGTTATATGGGGTGGAGATTATAGCATCAAATATTTATCTATGGTGTAATTTGAAAGGGAATTTAAAATTTTAATTTATTTCATTGGAAAAATATAAAATTAATCTTTATGATGTAAATACAAGAATTAAAAACATTTATGTTTTAATAGTTGTGTTTTAAGACCTAAGAGGTTTCCAACGTGTTCAGATGAGTTTCTAAAGCACATGGCTCCAAAAACAATCTATCATGGGGAGAAAAGTGGGGAACATAATTTTTATAAACCATGTGGTCCCATAGTTGATTTTATATGGCCCTATAAGGGGTGCCATGCATTTTCTTAAACAATTTTATGTGGTGTGATTGACCATATGGGAGGTCTATAATAAATTGAAAATATGGACTCATGAGTTTTTCATGGGTTTAAAAACTATTCCTATCCCTCATAGTTTGTTCAACGCAACTACTATCTTCACATGGTTGATGCATGGTTCTCCCACACATTGTGATCAAACTATGTTTGGTATAGATCTTGGGTAGTGTGATCTGAATTTTTTAACATTTAGACTATCCATGTGAAACAACCAACAACCTAATTAAATGTTAAAAAATGATGATTTTTCCCCTATACATTTAAGGCTTCCTCCATCTTTTTCCTCCTCTATTCATCCAAGAGGACCCTTGCACAAGGATACCTCATCGTACTCTTCCCATGGTGGGATATACCCTATTTGAGATCCAAATAGAACATCATTAGATGAGTTGGAAGCTTATCAATATGCATAATACTCGATTATATTCCTTATACTTTTTTTATTTATATAAAATGTAAAATCAATGTCATATAATCGACACTATGTCTCAGGGATATTGATTAATTATTTTCCTTCTCTCATTATGACTTTAATAAAAGCAGGATATTGGATGAGTGGACAATCCTATAACTATGGAAGGTGGTCTTGTTATTTTCCTTTGATGTTAATAATATTTATGAAGAAAATAATTTTTCAATGGATGCTATTTTTCATACTTCACTTCTCAAATGAAAATTTAATTACACAAGTCCTTATGATTAAATTATGCATTCCATCATTCATTTAATATTCACCGTTGCTGGTCTTGCACCTCAACTCAAACCACCACCTTGGGGTGTGTCTCTTATATTCCTTGACCCATAATCATTAGAGTTTGAATTAAATACACTGTTTAAGCATGTTCACCCACTTCCCTTTAATTGAAATAGTTGATATAAATTAAATAAATTATACAGGGTGAGGATGACTCACTTATCTTACAATAATTATTTATAACATGCTAGAGTCATACATCATTAATGAAATGAGTCATTATGATGTAGAAGTATTCTTAAAGAAATTATTTTCCCTTTTCCATGACCACATTATAAAATGTTGTACTTGATTCCTTCACATGTATGTGAAGTTGTGATTAAAATTAAGTAAATTTTCTTCCTTGGTTAAAATGATGAATGAAAATGACTTTCCTCAAGCCTACTCAATTACTTAAAAATTATATAGCCTAAATTACATACTTAAATTATTATTAATGGATTGATCATTTACATGATATTCCGAATTAATTTAAATTTAGTTGTGATATGAAATGGATTATCTTGTGGTCCTTATTATATTACAAAATGTATTATCTATTCCAGAAGTGATACTCAGGTTCCATTTTATGGAATTCATTAGATGGTATCATAGATAGATAGGGATTATTGTTTCCCTCAGGTATACAGTTTTCTCTTTATAGAACACCACGAATAGGATTTTAGGTTTCTTAAATTAATTTCTACTATAATTGATACAATGGTATCTTTTTAATGAAACGTCATGTATTGGCTCAGAGGATGGAATTTTTCCTCATTAATTAAGTGATATCTGGGATTCCTTTTTCTAAAATGCATTGAAAGATCACATATAGAGACTGGGATCTACAAGAGATACCAAGGATTCATCATTATAGAACATCATGGACGATCTCATTGAATAAACAAAATTTTGTTTATTTTTGAGGGACACAAAGGTTGGTAATTATAGAACTCCTTAGATAGACCCATATGACAAATGAATTATATCTTTCTTAATTATTATAACATGTAACCTGTGGTATCATTATATGAGGATTTTTATGCTAGGACACGTTGACTATATACCATGTGTCCGGGACCAGCAAATGGTCTTGTGATTGAGATTAATGTGGCTACCAAAAATTGTTCCATGATTATAGAGATGTTCATTCATGGATTCCATATCTTGTATATGTGGGACCTAGGATAATATTACTACTATCACCATTAATGTTACATGGATTCCCTATTCTTACACCCCAGGTACTCTCGTGTACATGTATATATTTTCACACACACACACAAACACACACACACACATATATATATATATATATCCATTTACATATATTCACACACACAATCACACACACACACACATATATATAATATTAAAATTTTATAAAGATGTCCTGGATTAAGATGAAGTAGTCATAATATGTCATGTGTCCTTGAGGTACCTAAGCCTAAATTTTTTATATTTACATATTTCAAGATATATTGATATACCTTCAGACTGATTTATTTTATATTTTTTTGAATATATTTCATTATAAACCATTGGTAGTGGACTAATATGTTTATCTAACACACAATTTTGGTGTCTATTTAATTGGGGTATCCAAATAGATCCCACTATTTTATATTCAGGTTTATTGATTATATTGTGTAATGTACACTTAGATATTGGACATCAAAAGAATGTGACTAAGTTTGTGCTCATGATTCCATGGAGATATCCTTTTTGATTTTGTTCATTTCATAGTAAATTTATTTTTAATTATTCCATGATATAAGTCATTTTTTCATACATTGTATCATTCAATGAAAAATCATGATAGTATAATTTATAATTGTCCATTTTATTCATTTATTATTTATTTTTAGTTATTATTATGTTATGATAATCACTTGCATATATTTTACCCATTTTTATTATATATTATATTGTTTTGATACTAATTATTTTGGTATATTTTACCCATAATATCACCTTTACACCCCCACTACCATTATAAATACTTTGGAATATAGGTATGCGCTCTTGAGTCCACAAGACTGACCAGATCAGGACACCATTTCAGTGAAAACCATGTTGAGACATAATAAATAATTTGTAAGCTAAAAATCCTTATCAATATTCAAATATTTCATAAATTTCTTTAATTATTTTTTTACTGTTATTATCTTAATTTTATATTAATATATATTAATGTTTTTTATATTAGATTTTTAATCAACCATTAGTCACTTTTGTTTGGGGTTGCAGATATAAAAAATAATCAAGAACATAAAATTTCATAATAATACATATATAGTAAAATCCTATTATATTATATTATACCCCATATAATAATATTGAACTCAATATTTTTTTAATATAAGGAAAAAATTTACTCTAATTTTACTCGTGAAATATATAGATTCCCCCATAGCTTCCTCAAATATTTGGATTTTCTATAAAACATTAAATAATTGAGTGGCCATGTTCTCTTGAAAATTATCTCATTGATCGAAGATATATAATAGTTGATCCTCATTACTATTATTGTGGTTAATTGGTACAACCTCTTAGTTAGTTTAATGTATAAGATCAATTATGCATTTTCCCTAAAGAGATACATGAAACAAAACAAAATCTTTTGGGTGGTTCAGTGGAAGATCCAAGGAAAAAGATATATCCTAATACTATTAAGAATATCCTAGAGAAAAAAATTATCTAGGCATTAAATTACCATTCTTTTGTAATTTCCAAACCTTTTCTAATTATATATTCGTAATAATACCTTTTATCTAGTTTCAAAATATAGATACAAATGATAATTTGGTGTATAAATCATATACTGACTATGAGAAGCCCTGATGTTCTCTTAAATGGATCATACACCTTCTTCCTTTTACGCATCTATCTCATGTCTCAATGTAATTTGTTCCCCAAAAACATTCTAGTATGTTAGAGTCATTAACTTCTTGATATATAGGGATTAATAAGTATCTATTTTAGTTGTGGACTAAAATATATTTTTGTATGAAAATACAACAAGATTAAAGTGTTGATCCTAACCTCCTTTTATATCAAAAAAATGTTGCAAATAAGTCTTATGGGGATTGAATAGGATTCTCAAAAAATCAATCTATCAAAGGATGATCCATAATGCTAAATTTTAATATTGTATTCAATAAATGTAAAATATATTTCCATAACATAATGTTAATCATTGAATCATGATCATGTAAGATTGGGAGTGGTATGTCATGAAAACATACCACTTCTGGTATATCTTTATGTTTTTTTCAAGTGATAAATATCTCTGATAAAAATGAAAATTGATGAATTCAATAGAAAATCCAATATAACCAAATTAGAGTTTTGGAATTTAGAATTTCTTATAGAGTTAAATATTGAAATGAATTGTGATGTGTTACCACTTCCATAATGGTATGGATAATGGTTGCATCATCCATTTATAATTATAACATTCATCCATCACTTTTTGGCATACTTGAAATCAAGGTATACACACCGCAATATCCCTCTTCATGTTGTCCCATTTAAAATTATCTTTAAGGTCTCTATAAATCTTAGTACACATTGTATGTATATATAAAGATGATCATTATGCTTAATATGACAACAATTTCTTCAATTTTGTAATTGATAGGAGAAATTCATGGTTCAAGACCCTAATCAGACCGCTACTATCATAGTAGAACTCATGAATTATAATGATCCATTTCATTATGAGATATAAAACAAACAATGAATTGGAATTTTTTCCCATCAAAAGATCATTTTGGAAATTATAATTCTTATTTTAATTTTAAGATTTGAATAATCAGTTTGGTAGTGTTTTTTGTGTGGTTTGAGTGAAGAGATAGAGATCAAGTAATCAATATAGGTTCTTGAGCTTTTGCTATAAGTAGAATTTTCAGGATATTTTTTGCCTAAAGCATTGTTTGGTGTGCATATTTTAGTAAAATCGCAGTTTCATTTTGAGGATAAGATAATTTTATATTCATTTTTATCTAATATAGTTTGGTTAGAATTATTGTAACGCCCCAACCCCAGCTTCCCAGAGTCAGTGCATTACTTCGTAACATTGGCATGATCACAAAAGATCAAGTCTCGAAAGACCGATTAGTTTAGTAGCCTTGGAAACACTAGATACATTCATAAATGTTACATTACATCATAAAGTGAAAAACTAATAACAAATTATTCATAGTCCACACTCATATCCTCTTCTGACTATCCCTGCAGGTCATTCATAAAATACTTCTTCACGTCCTGGAAAATATTAAAACATTGAAAGGGGTGAGCTCAGATGCTCAGTAAGGATAACAATATTGCGGAAGCTTTCATAAATAAACATAAAAATTTAAGGCAATGTATAACTAAAACAAAATCCTTTTAAACTTGAACATCAACATAATATGGAAAAAGTAAAAAGAGATAATGCCATTCACTTCTTCACATGGATATTCTACTGGTAGAATAATCACATGCAATATCAATAACCACTTTCATAATGAGGGAATGTATAATGCCAGACATTCTGAAACATTTTGTCAAGGCCTCGGCCAAGACGTCTAAAATGATTAAGGCCTCGGCCAAAACCATAAATCAAATTGGGAAAGGGCCTCGGCCAATTCCACGTCTAGTTGTCTCATGAGACCTACCGATGCATCAAGGAGCTATAGCGGGCTCCACCCGTCACATATTAAGTCCAATACATTACTCATATGAATAGGTTTAAACATATCATAAACCATAACATAATCGTATCACATAAAACATGCATAAAGGAAACATAACATTTCCACATTTCAATCATAAGATATCAATACAACACATTGATATAATAAAAACGCTTTCAAAACCATTTGCAATACCAAAATAAAAGAATGTTAAAACTTTGTATTTATTTTTCATTAAAAAAATGATGGCTTGTAGAGGAAGCCGAAACTCAAATAATGGATACGGTGGTGGAGAATTCGTTGTCGCCGAATAAGTACAGAAAGAAAAACATTCCCTTTTGTCGTTTAGAAAAATGCTTTGTATAAAAAAGATTCCTTTTGAATAAACGTAAAAGTCAAAGGGGTTTATACACCATAAAAAAGAAAATTGTGTATAAAACCAAATATGCCTCAATGAAAGGAGATTGAGACGAAGTCCTTAAAAGATCATTTTTAAAATAAAATATATCTATTATGTGTATTCACTATAGGTACACAAAAATAACGTAAAAATACAAAATAGGACATAATAATATCATGACATAATTTGAATGTAGGAGATTAACCCAAAGAATGGAAGTTGGGTTAAGAAATTACCTTACCTCGTGTCTAACATGACTCAACCATTCTTTAACCTCCTGAATAATAAACTAGAGTTAATATATACCTTATTAAGAACCATTTTCAATTTCATTATCCTTTTTATATCACTTATTAAAATTATATGAACATTATGTAATTATTTAAGTTAATAACGGTCGTTTTGTCGATCTTTCGTACTTGAGTCAACAATAAACTTCTTATAATTACAAGTTGTCTATGTGGAAGAATATCCATTATCTCCAGAATTATATTCATGATTTAGATGTCATATATATCATATATATACATTATATACATTCATTTATAATATTACGTAACATTTAGAGGTAAGAAATGAAATGCACCGTTCATGGGGACGGTAAGCCGTACGTACGCATGAACGCTACTTTCATTTCTATTTCGTATTTAATGGAATGAAATCATAATGATATAAATATATAATATAATTCCAGTATAATATAGTGTTTAATACCATTTACTCCATCCTTTATATATCCCACATATGGCATTAACGATTCAAATCACTTTGAGGGGACGGTAGTCCGCACTTCCTAAAATGAAATTATCGTGTTTACCCATAATGAAAATCATAAAGTATGCCATAAATGAGAAATAAAGAAGAATAAGTAAAACATAAACATATTATATATCATATATAAATATAGTTACATCTTAATGTCCACCATTGAAGGTGTTATATGAGTGTTTAAAAATCATCGTTTCGTGAGGCAGAAATTCACCATCCACAGAAACCGTATGTTCTTTAACCATTAGATGTAGGTGTGTGTAAGTGCAGCTCGAATACATCTTATAACAACATCCTAGTATATTTAGGATACTGGTTTTGTTAAAAAAGAAATTAATAAAAAGAGTTTAAGGGGTTGGAGAAGAAAAATAAAACAAAACAACACTAGAGAAGACATTACCTCAAAATCGGGTAACTCTTTTTGATTTGATCCAAAGGCTTCCTTGGGAAGATTTCTTCCCAAAGTGAGGCTTCTAGGAGTAAGAGGGGGAAGTTGGGAGAGTATTTGGGAAGAGTTTGGCCGAGCAAAATGGCTTGATAGTGTGAATGAGGTGGTTGAGGTGGGGGACTTTTATAAGAGGAGAGGAGGGGCACTCTTGGAAAGTAAGGAAATTTTACATTATTATACAATGCTTTTCGGATTCTAAAGGTCCCACACTTATATAATTCGTGGATAAGGTGATAAGGGTTCGAAATATACCCATGAAATAGTCTTTGGACAATTGTAAGCCTTGGATTGTACATTATCGTTTGATTTTATTAAAATCGTTAAATAATGAGGTCATCGCTGCATCATCATGATGTCATAAATAATTTAATTTATTTAATGTCTAAAAATTATAAAAAAAAATACTATGATGTAGGAAAACTTTGTATATTTTAAATGACTATTTATAGTCAAAAATATGACTTGTATAACCCCATGTAAAAATTGTTTTAGTAAAACATTTCATGTTTGTGTCATTTTTTACTTTAACATTAAATAAAAGGTATTTATGTCATTTTCCAACTAAAGTGGCTCTATGGGGTCCCCAAGTTGACCCATGGATTTTCTTGGTCGGCCATGGCACATCCAATGAGGGTAGGATATGTGTCAAGCTCATCTCATATTATTAAAACATTATTTTTACCTTAAACTACACTAATGACCTCTAATCGCGATTAAGAACTTAAAAGTTACTATTCACCAAAAATTATTTTAATCTCATTGAACCATATTTTACTTCTTAATGAAAACCATGTATGTCGGATTTTTGAAAATCAAATCACAGAAGTGGTAATATTTCATTTAAACGAAAAAATCAGTTATTTAACTACCACTTAGTGGTTTCACTATTCATCAAAAATTGAAGTTTTTCAGAACAATGCCAAAATTTCACCCTAAGATATAATTGATATTCCGAATTCAAAAATGATGTCTATTTTACTAAATTCCAAACATAAAATTTGCATTAATTAATTTTATAATTAATTCCCGTTGTCACAACAAATTGCGTGTTTTTAAGAAACAATTTATATCAAAAGATTGGCATTTGTTTATGTCCAATTTCAATGTTAAATTAATTCTAATGACCACCATTGGATAAAATGGTAAAAATATATTCTAATTATACTTTAAAACCACTAAATAGTATAATTTATCACTATAAATTATTTTTATTAAAAAATTTGTTTTTAAGTATTTTTCACTATTCATAAAAAATTAGAAGTTCTCAGAAAAATACCAAAAATTCAACATAGGATAATTTCAATATTCCGAATTCAAAAATGAAGTCCATTTTGAAATATAAAATTTCTATAATTTTAAAAAGTTGTTATTACTATTCATAACGGCTACTTTGATTAGTCGCGGTGTTTTAGAACTCGAAGTTTCGTACAATGCAAGCTATTGCATTATTGAATGAGAAGGGTATCATGGAAGCTCGGGGTGTTACATTCTCCCCTCCTTCAATAAATTGCGTCCTCACAATTTGAAATTTTTAATTGAAAATAAAAGGTTGAAAATAGAAAATATCTTTGTGGAAAACCCACATCAGAAATAAGGTTGATAAAAATATGACATTAAAAGAACAAAATATAAGTACAAAGGTCACCCAACATAGCTCATTCTAGGGTTCTATGAAAATATGGATATGGAGGAGAAACAAACCATCAAGGTCTGGTGGAGAGTAATAGAAAACAGGATTAGGAGAAAGTTTAACTACAAGAAAATCACAAACTTGTGATTGGTTAAACGATCATTGATTCCCCAGTAGGAAAAGTTAACTGAAAACATTTTTGTTTTGAGTTACCTTTTATAAAGTTTAGGAATTTATTTAGGTGATTTACTAAGAACGTAAGGGAATATACATACTTTTCATGTAGACTTTCATTCTTTAATAAATTTTTACCACAAACCCATATTTCACTCTAAAATGTAATACAACTCAAAAATATTCTATTTATCCTAATTGTATAAGGTTCCAAATATTAACACATACCATTTAGATTAGTAAAACTATTTTGTAATAACCAGGGACTTCCTGTAGGCTAGTGGTAGGAAATAAAGGCATGTCGCACTATGGTTGTGGGTTCGATTCTTGCATCTTTGTCCGACGCGACGGGTTATGCCCCACCCTACAGGTTGTCCTTTTCCTAAAACTATAGTATTATAATATTCCAAAAATAATCTTCATAAATTTTTTAACCTTAAACAATACTATCCAAATATCAACTTAATCCACTCCAACCTTTATACCTCTGTCCAGACTTTCTCTAAAAGTTCTCTTAATTCCAAAATCAAATTATCATATTCCCCAAACAAATTAAAGTTTCTTTTTTTGTCATATACTAAAAATATGATTACCTTCATCATATGAAAATCTTAATGAAATCAACAAGTACTGTAGTACAATCCTTATATATATATCACATTATTCTAATAACCATAATATAATCTATGAGTCCAAAAGCACCAATACATTAATTATTCTTCTTCAACTATAGTCACAGTATAAGATTGGCCTTGATCCCTTGGCCTTTTTGAGGTAAGTTTCCCTGACGCTTAGGACATTCATTTGCATAATGCCCCATTTCCCTACAATTGTATCATTCATCATTGATAGAATCTTTCTTTCCCTTGAAATCACGATCCTGGTGACCTTTTTCTCCACATTTATAACAAACTCTCATTCCTTTTAGGCAAGAACCAGGGTGATTCTTCCCACAATTATCACATAATGGAAAATCCTTCTTTCCCTTTTTCCCTTTATCTGTCTCTTGTTCCACTATTCTCTTCTCTTCCTGCTTTACTTTTTTGTCATAAGACTTAGTGAATTCCTTTTCTGTCTTGATAGAACACGAGACAATATCTTTGTATGACGAGAAGGTTTGTGAGACTAATGCTCGATGGAGAAATGGTTTTAACCCATCAAAGAAACGATCAATCTTACTTCTTGGGTTACGTATATAATCTGCAGCATGTCTTGCTACCCTTGTAAAGTTGGCCTCATACTTTGCGACATTCTCATCCTCCTTTTGTCTCAGACTCAAAAATTGTCTTTCCATATCTGCTCGATGGTCACGAGGATAGTATTTTTCTAGGAAAAGATCTTTGAACTCCCTCCATTCCATATTCGATACCTCATCATCTTCCTTTGTGTTTTGAATCAGCGACCACCACTGATCGGCATCTCCAGTGAGGCAGTAAACTGCCATGACAACCTTCTCCCTTTCGCTACTCCCCAAGGTATGGAATATTTTCTCTAAGGAGTTTATCCATTTCTCAGATACTAATGGATTTGTAATTCCATTTAATGTGGGCGGTTGTTGCCTCATGAAGCGGTCTAACATTGATCCTCCACGTTGCGGATCAGGGTGCTCAATACGAGTAAGGTTATTATTCATAACCTGAGTGAGTTGTCCCAGTATGGTAATAAGTTGATCAAAACCAGTTGTATCCCCAGCTCTACAATAATTATCTTGAGCAGGAGGTAAATCCCTACACAGAGTGCGTGCATTGATACGGTTTCCATTCCTTCCACTAGGCGACATTTCTAAACAATGGCATAAACTAGATTAGTTTATGAATCAAAATACATAATTCTATACTTATAAAATACTTAACATAAATTGAACTATTTATGGATATAATCCATAATCATAAAAATGTTTTCTTTGAGGAGGTATATACTCATAACCCTTCATAGTGGGTTCTAAAGAAAATGAGAATTATCCTAAGCATATCCCCCGGGAGTGTCGTAACCAAGAGTGCAGCAAGGCCCGTTGTTGTGCACCAGTTCCCGTTCGATTCTAGCTCAAAGCGGTGTTTTTTGGTTTTACCCCTAGGTATATCTGTGCCAGAGCCTCCTCTACCTGCTTGTATCCAGACAAGGATGTATTGCTCGGAAAACTCACAAAATCTCTATAATACCAAAATTCTAGGAAGTTCTTCTATACTAATCCTTAAAGTCTATCTTCGGGCTATGTGCTCTAATCAGAGTTTATCTAAATCTAGCTTCCAAGTTTAGTACTAAACTGCCTCTGATACCAACTGTAACGCCCCAACCCCAGCTTTCCAGAGTCGGTGCATTACTTCGTAATATTGGCATGATCATAAAAGATCATGTCTCGAAAGACCGATTAGTTTAGTAGCCTTGGAAACACTAGATACATTCATAAATGTTACATTACATCATAAAGTGAAAAACTAATAACAAAGTCTTCATATTCCACACTCATATCCTCTTCTGACTATCCCTGTAGTTCATTCATAAAATACTTCTTCACATCCTGGAAAATATTAAAACATTGAAAGGGGTGAGCTCAGATGCTCAGTAAGGATAACAATATTGCGGAAGCTTTCATAAACAAACATAAAAATTTAAGGCAATGTATAACTAAAACAATAGCCTTTTAAACTTGAACATCAACATAATATGGAAAAAGTAAAATGAGACAATTCCATTCACTTCTTCACATGGATATTCTACTGGTCGAATAATCACATGCAATAACAATAACCACTTTCATAATGAGGGAATGTATAATGCCAGACATTCTGAAACATTTTGTCAAGGCCTCGGCCAAGACGTCTAAAATGATTAAGGCCTCAGCCAAAACCATAAATCAAATTGGGAAAGGGCCTCATACAATTCCACATATAGTTGTCTCATCAGACCTACCGATGCATCGAGGAGATATAGCGGGCTCCACCCGTCACTTATTAAGTCCAATACATTCCTCATATGAATAGGTTTAAACATATCATAAACCATAACATAATCGTATCACATAAAACATGCATAAAGGAAACATAACATTTCCACATTTCAATCACAAGATATCAATACAACACATTGATATAATAAAAACGCTTTCAAAACCATTTTCAGTACCAAAATAAAAGAAAGTTAAAACTTTGTATTTGTTTTTCATTAAAAAAATGATGGCTTGTAGAGGAAGCCGAAACTCAAATAATGGTCACGGCGGCGGAGAAGTCGTTGTCGCCGCATAAGTACAGAAAGAAAAACATTCCATTTTGTCTTTTAGAAAAACGCTTCGTATAAAAAAGATTCCTTTTGAATAGATGTAAAAGTCAAAGGGGTTTATACACCGTATAAAAGAAAATTGTGTATAAAACCAAATATGCCTCAATGAAAGGAGATTGAGACGAAGTCCTTAAAAGATCATTTTTAAAATAAAATATATCTATTATGTGTATTCAGGATAGGTACACATAAAGAACGTAAAAATACAAAATAGGACATAATAATATCAAGACATAATTTGAAAGTAGGATATTAACCCAAAGAATGGAAGTTGGGTTAAGAAATTCCCTTACCTCGTGTCTGACTTGACTCAACCGTTCTTTAACCTCATGAATAATAAACTAGAGTTAATATATAACTTATTAAGAACCATTTTCAATTTCATTATCCTTTTTATATCACTTATTACAATGATATGAACATTATGTAATTATTTAAGTTAATAACGGTCGTTTTGTCGATCTTTGGTACTTGAGTCAACAATAAACTTCTTATAATTACAAGTTGTTTATGTGGTAGAATAACAATTATCTCCAGAATTATATTCATGATTTAGATGTCATATATATCATATATATCCAGTATATACATTCATTTATAATATTACGTAACATTTAGAGGTAAGAAATGAAATTCATCGTTCATGGAGATGGTAAGCCGTTCGTACGCATGAACACTAATTTCATTTCTATTTTGTATTTAATGGAATGAAATCATAATGATATAAATGTATAATATAATTCCAGTATAATATAGTGTATAATACCATTTACTCCATCCTTTATACATCCCACATATGGCATTAACGATTCAAATAACTTTGAGGGGACGGTAGTCCGCACTTCCTAAAATGAAATTATCAAGTTTACCCATAATGGAAATCATAAAGTATGCCATAAATGAGAAATACAGAAGAATAAGTAAAACATAAACATATTATTTATCATATATAAATATAGTGACATCTTAATTTCCACCTTTGAAGGTGTTATATGAGTGTTAAACAATCATCGTTTCGTGAGGCATAAATTCGCCATCCACAGAAACCGTATGTTCTTTAACCATTAGATGTAGGTGTGTGTAAGTGTAGCTCGAATCGTTCTTATAACAACATCCTAGTATATTTATTATAATGGTGTTGTTACAAAAGAAATTAATAAAAAGAGTTTAGGGTGTTGGAGAAGAAAAATAAAACAAAACAACACTAGAGAAGACATTACTTCAAAATCGGGTAACTCTTTTTGATTTGATCCAAAGACTTCCTTGGGAAGAGTTATGCCCAATGTGAGGCTTCTAGGAGTAAGAGGGGGAAGTTGGGAGAGTATTTGGGCAGAGGTTGGCCAATCCAAATGGCTTGAAAGTGTGAATGAGGTGGTATAGGTGGGGGCCTTTTATAAGAGGAGAGGAGGGGCACTCTTGGAAAGTAAATAAATTTTACATTATTATACAATGCTTTTCGGATTCTAAAGGTCCCAAACTTATATAATACGTGGATAAGGTGATAAGGGTTCTAAATATACCCATCCAATAGTCTTTGGACAAGTGTAAGCCTTGGATTTTACATTATCTTTTCATTTTATTAAAATCGTTAAATAATGAGGTCATCGCTGCATCATCATGATGTCATAAATAATTTAATTTATTTAATGTCTAAAAATTATAAAAAAAAATACTATGATGTAGGAAATATTTTTATATTTCCAATGACTATTTATAGTAAAAAATATGACTTTTATAACCCCATGTAAAAATTGTTTTAGTAAAACATTTCATGTTTGTGTCATTTTTTACTTTAACATTAAATAAAAGGTATTTATGTCATTTTCCAACTAAAGTGGCTCCATGGGGTCCCCAAGTTGACCCATGGATTGTATTGGTCGGCCATGTCACATCCAATGAGGGTAGGACATGTTTCAAGCTCATCTCATATTATTAAAACATTATTTTTACCTTAAACTACACTAATTACCTCTAATCGTGATTAAGAACTTAAAAGTTACTATTCACCAAAAATTATTTTAATCTCATTGAACCATATTTTACTTCTTAATGACAACCATGTATGTCGGATTTTTGAAAATCAAATCACAGAAGTGGTAATATTTCATTTAAACGAAAAAATCATTTACTTAACTACCACTTAGTGGTTTCACTATTCATCAAAAATTGAAGTTTTTCAGAACAATGCCAAAATTTCACCCTAAGCTATAATTGATATTCCGAATTCAAAAATGATGTCTATTTTAAAAAATTCCAAACATATAAGTTGCATTGATTAATTTTATAATTAATTCCCGCTGTCATAACAAATAGCGTGTTTTTAAGAAACAATTTATATCAAAAGATTGGCAATTGTTTATGTCCAATTTCAATGTTAAATTAATTATAATGACCACCATTGGATAAAATGGTAAAAATATATTCTAATTATACTTTAAAACCACTAAATAGTATAATTTATCACTATAAATTATTTTTATTAAAAAGTTGTTTTTAAGTATTTTTCACTATTCATAAAAAATTAGAAGTTCTCAGAAAAATACCAAAAAATCAACATAGGCTAATTTCGATATTCTGAATCCAAAAATGAAGTCCATTTTGAAATATAAAATTTCTATAATTTTAAAAAGTGGTTATTACTATTCATAACAGCTACTTTGATTAGTCGCAGTGTTTTAGAACTCAAAGTTGCGTACAATGCAAGCTATTGCATTATTGAATGAGAAGTGTATCGTGGAAGCTCGGGGTGTTACAATTATGTTAATATGGATGAGGTTAAACGATTTTAGGTTTCGAGAAAACCATGTGGGTGATTGGATCTCCGGTCAAAGGTGTATGGCTTGTGTAAAAATGAAGAAAAATCATCTATGGAGTAATGATGTTTCTTACTGTTGTTTTTATAGCTTGTGCTTGCCTGAAAACCATTCTTTCAATATATTTGATGGGGGTTTTTTGTTAGTAGAGGGTATATGGTTTGAACATAAGTTAATAAACCATTGGCCAAAACCATGAGGCCCACCTAGTTTCATTAAAAATAAGGAATTTCTAAATTGTTCCCTAGGATTTTATCCCCATCCACTCCCCTTTCTCCATAATGTTTGTAAAAATAATCAGAGCTTCCCAGTTTCATTAAATAAATGAATTTTTGGTTTTTTCCAATCATGATTTTATCCCCTTCCACCCTATATAATCACATGCGGTCAAACCAATGAATAACTTTTTCATAAATTCTTATTTAATCCCATTGATAATTGGTATTTTTCATAGGATTTATTCTATATTTTGATGTTAGATACTTCCTCCCATATCTTCTTTATTCATTTCACAACCTCATTTTTTATCTTATTATCTCACATTTAAGGTTACAGATCCAATTCCACCATTTTGGGGTTTAATTGAAAAATATGATGCAAAATTATGTAATATTTGGAAGAGGGAATCTTTAAAAAAATTATACATGTCATCACACTTTGTTTTACTAGATTTATGATTCCCAATTGATTTTTTTTTAAAAAAATTGATATCTTTAATGGAATTTCTATGTAATTATTTATCACGTATAACGTATTTCTCTCTACATGGTGGGAGAGGTGAAATGTATGACATTCACAGTTTTTTGGTCATAGTTTTAGAGAGAGGATTAACATAACTAAGTTTTTAATGTTCATTGCTTTTTGATATTATTTAATTAATTAATTTATAATTGTACTAATTAATTGAACATTATAGTATGGTTGGAGTTTGGTGGTTTTGTCACTAGATGGGAATGAGACCATACCTATGGAATCTGGGGTTATACCATGAGGTTGGTCATGGGTTTTTCATAAAATTTCCCCATAAAAAATAATATATTTGTTTTAAATGATTCTTAACCTCTTAAGAGATGATGGATATATTTTGTGTTATATTTTTTGGAAATTATTTGGTTTTTAGTTCCACATAAAGGTATTTTTCGGAAACCCTCCATTTTATGGAATTCAATTAGAAAGAGAACAAAGTATATGTGGTAGTGATTTATAGGTAACATTAATGGAGTACCTTGGGAACCCTCCCTATCCTATAACTACAAGTGGGATTAATTGTATTCTATTTTGAGGTTCACCTCCCAAGAATGATGTCAAAGTGAGTATCAATGTCCTTTATGGATTATATTATTATCCCTTGGGTAATATGAGGATGGACAAGAGGTTTCCCTTTTTTATAGCCCTCTATATCTATGTGTAACTTGTTGTTTCCCCCCTTGAGTTATACTTGATATCACTATTATGAGAGATGTGGTTAAGACCTTGCTGAGGGTCATGGGTCTTTTGGAAAATGTAGAAAAAGAGGTGTTTGGGGGCTCAATTGAGGATTTTTAGATTGTTATTTAAATATTATATTTTTTTGTATCTCATATAATATCATGGCTAGTAACTAGAGTTCATGATCATTTTCATGAATAATGGGTAGTTGTGGATTGATCTTGTGATTGATTATCAGTTCAGCTTCATAAATTAGTCTAGGTTTAAGAAATAGGATGGTCGGTATATCCATGTTTCCTCAAAAATATTCTATAAATATTCTTATAGAACCAATAGGACTCGCCTCATGGGTATTTTAATGGACTTAAATTCTCTTTTAGGAACAATAATGATCAAGTATTAGAATTTACCCCTTCGGGACACTTAGAGATGTTTCTCATGTGGAGATTAGGGTCTGTTTTGTATATGATTGAGCATACCCTAATATTCTTTCCCATTATATCATTATATATTCCATTATAAAAAAGATGATGGTCTTGGTTCTATTCGAGGTCGAGTAACTAGATGAAAATGTTATTATGTAGGGTGTGGCCTATGATTTGAGATGAATATGATACAAGGGACCATGGGAGCCCATTTATTTTGGTTGGTCCAACATGGGGTTAGTTCTTATTTACTTTTGGTGACATTTGTTGTTTCTTTATAATCCATAAGAGTGGTTTTTTATCTTCTAGTATTTGTTTTTATGTTTCCAGGTATAAGGGATCTCAATGATTTGTTAACCCTAATAAGCTCAGTGTTGATGATTTAATAGTTTTGATTATGGGTTCAAGAGATGATTGAATCATGCATTGGTAGCCTTTAGATGAGATGTTTGAGGGTGTTCTTTCAGAAGACCTTATTTTTGGAGTAACCCATTTAGGTTTCCATGGATTAGGTGACGAACCTATGATTTCTATAAATCTCTTATTCATTATTTGGTTCAGGTAAAATGTGAAAAGGGAGATAATATATGGTCTAGATAATTATCATCAGTCTTCTAGTGTAGAAGTTTTTTTACCCAATATAAAGAATGGTTGTCCATGTTGTTGAACATTTTTATGGACCTAGGTTTTGGTCAATGCCTTTCCCCAACATTATATTTTATATAACGGGTCAGTTATAAAGAACTATATTGCTTTGGATGAGTTTTCTTAGTGATAATAGAGTTCATCTCATGAGTTCAAATAAGGAAATGGGATTCATTCACCCCATTAATGTTTTTATTCCATATTTTATTCCTATAGTTATACATGTGGTCCCTACACTCTTGCAAGATGCATTGATAGACGTCTTGGAGATATTTTGTAGATCTTTTGAACACACATGATACTATATAGGTGGGTGAGTATCATATTATAAATCCACTAGCATGGGAAAATGCATGGGTTAAAGTTAATTCAAGTGTCAGACTAGATCTTGATTTTGGTTGTTTTATGTTTTTATTTATATTTACCCCTTACATATTTATTATATTGAAGTAGTTATTTTTATTCAACTTGGATATTCATATCATATTTTTTATACATTTTTGGATAGAAAATAATAATTTCACCATTATGGGTGGCCTGCTAAGATTTAAATCACACCCCATGTATGTTCACCTAGGTGTGTGCGGTTGGATTTAGGTCAGAGAAAAGGTTTCACATTTTTCTGGGACAAGGAATAGTGTTAAATGATTGAAAGGGACCATTCATGTGGAGTTTGATGATTGAGATTGAGAATAATGAAATTCTATGACCATGTATTATGCCTGGATAATGGTTATTAGAAGATCTATATTTTCATTATTTACATCTTATATATCTGGTCTTCTAGTTAGACTATCAGTTTTTTTTACCATTTTTGTGAATATGTATGCCATGTTCATTTATATTATAGCATGATTCCGTTTGAATTATTTATGTTATTTTATATGATGTTTATAGTGTAGATTTTGTTTTGTTATTAGTAGAAATATAACACTCCAAATGAGGTTATTGTCTACCCATTGTATCTTTTAGACCCTAACCACTAGTCGATAGCCTATGGAGTATGAGGTGGTGCACTTTAGGCCTTATGGTGAGCTAGGTCGAGGGACATGCTAGGACAACCCAACCTAAATTGTTAGAAAAATGTATCAAGGTTGTCTCATTTTAATGATTTAGTGAATTTGTAGGCTGGTCGTTTAGAGATACTATGATTATTTTTAATAACCATGGATTAGTGCATCATGAAAACCTTTCCCAATGGAAATTATATGTTACAAGGTGGATAATCATTCTATTTATTCTACTATTTTTTATGGTTATATGATATTACCTTGTGTGATACACTTGTTTATGTGGATTTGTTGATTTGTGGGTTTTGGATCTTGGACCATTGATAAGATTCTATTGGTAATTCAACATTTTTGGAATACAAGGTTTTATATACCCATACCAGTCTATGATTGATTATACTAATGATGGAGGATTATTTTTTAAATGTTTTTTTAATTACCTATAATTCCTTATCCCAAAAATCTCATTAATGGAATTCTTCTCAACTGATCCTCATATATTATTCATTTGATGATTGGTCATGTGAATATTTTTGTGAGGTTTTATCTAGTAAGAGAATGCAGTCCCTTCATCATGGAATGATTAGAGATAGTAGAATCTCAATGAATTCTCTAGAGGCCTTGGTTATTACTCAATAAGTTTAAGGATTCATGATAGGTTTTTATAATTGGATCAAGTTTCCTTGTATTTGATGTTGACTTACAAGATTGATCATTGTTTTGAGGTTACATGGGAGGGAAGGTATTATTATATTACTAGACTTTTTAATTTTCTCGTCATTCTTTTAGTATCATGTTGGGAGAATGGATATAAACAAGGGTTATGAATGATTCTTGGTTATGGGTGGTCATGTGGTTAGACATGAATGGATGGTGCAGTGGCATGTTGTTTGTAAAGGATCACTGATGGTCTGATGGTTATTGGATCTGGTCTATTTAAAAATACATGTTATTATTTTAAGCTCATTACTATAGGTTTAGTAGGATGTGTCTCTTGTGAAAATGTGTTTGATTTTTCAATCAGGTTACAAGGGAATACATGACCATTATGTCCAGGTGAATCTGGGTGGTTTGTGAATGAGGTTCACATACAAGATGGTTTTTTTTTAGTTTTAGGAAACCAAAGAGACATTGTCATTTTGGAACTTTTGAGTTCAAAACTAGATGATCGGAGTAAGGGAAGCTATATGGTGGGGTTCCTACCATAGGCCATTGGAGTACATCATTCCAGATGAGTGTGGAAATGGAATTGGAAATTTTTTTAATTTTCCTCTCTAGTAAAAGAGGGCTAGAAATTTCAAATAATTAAATTATTTATGGGTAGATATTTGACCAAAAACATGGATTTATTATTTCAGTTCCTAATCATGGTAGTCCTATTGTTGGGAGAATACTCTTAGTCATGGTTCATCCATTATGACATAGATGTTCTAGTGTGTGGTTAAATAAATTGGATCTAGTTTCATAATAATTACGACATTTGGAATTCTAATGTGGAATTTAATGGATTTTTGATGATTCATTCGGCATGAGGATGTGTTTTCATGACCCTCCGGTTTACAAGGGTTGGAGGTGCCTTGGCAGCTATGGCCGAGCAGTAAAAGAAAAGTCATCTTGAAGATGTATGTCGAGTGGTTGTATAGATTTGGATATGATGTATCAGAAAATGTATAAAGAACATCATTTTAGCAGTGTTCCATGGGGTGTCGATATAAAATTATGGCCTTTTGGTGAGAGCACATTGTGTCTAGTCCTGATAATTTGGTTACATAATTAACGTGTGTTTGAAGTTTAGAGCCAGAAAACTACTAGTTTCTGATAAACATATTGTTATGTTAGGTCGGTATTATCTATATTCTAACAATTTGTTATTTTTTTATTTGATAATAATTATTTTTTGGGAGGTTATGGAGAAAATAAATATTTATGGGTTATATAATTTAGAAGAAATTTGATTTTTTTTTCAACCAAGGGGTCATTTGGTGAATTTTGATTCAGATTCAAATTTTGAGAGATAGATACAATTTTTGGAAGTGATTTATGGGTGTTTTGAGGCCCTCTGAGAAACTTATGTTCTTGGGTGAATCGTGTGAGCTTTGGTTATGAGTAATATATTTAAGGATATTTTTTCTGGTCACACAGTTTTGTGTGCATTGTTTAGTGGAAACCATATGGTTGTTTGGGGCATGGTGTCTTTTCAATTTATATTTTTCGTTCACATTATGGTTGAAAAATCATGGGATTGGTTTAGATCAAACCATGCGAATTTTATAGAAAATTGTTCAATGTGAGTTAATCTTAGTTTCATTTCACGGGACTATTGCATGGATTCCCAAAAAATATTGTGTGGTGTTATAGAGGGATTCTAGGGTTGTTTTTCTACGATGTTTTATAGATACTAAAATATAAAAGAAACCCATTCACATGATGTATTCTTGAGTGGTACAGGGGACAAAATTAGATATCTATTAGGGAAATAATGAGTCCAAACCTTATGCCCTATGCAATATTCCATTTTTATGACTAAATTAGGGGAACCCTTTCCACTTGTCTCCTCCATCAATCCCCCTGATCTGGGAATTTGTTTTATTTCATCAGAATTTTTATGTTATATACATCATTTATTATCCCTTTTATGAATCTCTAATCTATATATTTGTTTATAGAGTCTCTATCATCGAGTTTTGGATTTGATTATCTTGGATATGGTGGTGTCGTGATTGTATGATTATTCCCTAGTGTGATTTAGTATGAGACAATACTAGGATGATATATAGACATTACCACTCATCAATTTGGTGGATTTGAAATTTATAGTGTATTTTTCTAAAATATCCAACTAAATTGAATATAATTTCCATTTAATTGGGAATCTTTTGTTAGAAAATTTTCTCATTTTTGTGTCGGAGATGCATTTTTTTATCATTCATAGTTATTGGTCATAGTTTTAGGGAGAATATGGACCTTAGTGAGATATAATTCTCAATTAATCTTTCATTATAAATTAAAAAATAATTATTAATTGTTTTATATAATTGAATTGGTTTGTATGGTTTGAGTTAGGTTATCAAGTTGTTTAAATCATGAAGTTTCAGGCATAAGGCTTTCCTAGTTACATAATGAGGTATGTTAGGGGTTTGTTTTGTTGTAATTTTAAAATTAAAATTTTTTAACCAATTTAAAATTATTTTTTTCATCTTAGGATCCCCTTGATGTCTATTGTTTTTTTTAATGTAATGGCATGGGTTTTGTGTGCCATAAGAAGAGTTTCTTTAGAAACCCTCTATTTATTGGGTTCCTTTACAAAACACACATAGTATTAATTGTGGAGATATATATAGTTTGATTAGGTAAATATATTTGATTCCCTCCATATCCTAAAACCATCTTATGGTTTACTTATAGTCCCTTTGAAGTGTCACATATATAGTAGTCTGTGATGGTGAGGCCTATTGGAATTTATTGGATGTGGTGTGATCTCTTTTTTGGGTTGGACTTGGAGAGAAGATTTATCCATATAACTCAGGTAATTACGACCCTTCATCTATGTTGTCATGACAAACAGCCTGAAAATTTTTATTTACTTCCATGATTTGGTGGTAACAAATGTTGAATAATAAATAAACTCTTGTGAATTATTTCTCTCATAGTAAATTGTCATGAATCATACATGAAGTTACCAAACCAAAAAAATAACAATTAGATTAAATGAAAAAAACATCTAGAATAATGTAATAATGAATAAAATAGATACCATAAACAGAAACACATAAACATGCATATCATACCACATACCTTCTAGAAACAAGGAATCATAAGTCAAAATCTAAAATAATTGAACCCAAATAGAGATCAAATATCCAAATGGCCAATATGTATATCAGGATGTTATAAAAATCTCAAAACAACTCCAAATATGCTAAAACTATGAAACCACATCACTTATATAGAAATAAACTATGGTGGTGGTAATTAGTAAGATCAACTTATGTACATAGTTCCCTTTCCTTTACATGTGTCCTGCAAAAAAAATCTACACACATTTAGAGGAATATGTAGGGTTTGAGGCTAGAAGCATGATATAATACCACCTTGAATATATTTTTAGATATTAAATTATTAAAACCAATATAGTAGTTTTAAAACACATTTTTTAAAACATATCCACCATAAAAATACTTCAACTAAAATCATTCCATTAAAAACCATTTAGTTTTTCTTTTAAACAAAAATGTTTCCAAAAAATAATCAACATTTCCCAAGTAAAGAAATAAAATATTCTTGGAATAAACAAACTCAACCAAAATAAACCTGAAAAAAAAAGAAGGTATAATAATAATCTAAATTATATTATTACATAAGAAGAAGTGGTTATAAAAAAGGTATCAATGTAAATAATGGAATTAAAAAAATACATGAAAGCATATAAATAAACGGATCATAAGTAATGTAAACCAATTTCTCTAACTATAAGTGTTGAATTTGAGATCATCTAAAATATAATATACTATCTGGATAAATAATATATCAAGACAAGAATATCTCACAAAATTTTTAATGAAAACTCTCAAGATAACCTTAGTCTCTTGGCCAACAAATTATAATGTCTCTTAATATCCATCCACAATGTCCCTCTTGATCCCCTAGAAAAAAGACCCTCAAATCCAAGGTATATCATGTGCCACACCATGCAATATAAATCAATATCAGATGTTCTAAACCAAAAAGTCATTTCAAAAGCTAATTTAACAAAAACAATTAATGAAATATCACCCTAAAAGTAAAACCATTTATAAATCCACCTTAAAATAAATTTAAAACTATAAGAAATCTATTTTGATCCAATTTTTAAAATATACGGGTTCATTAAAAACAACCTCGTTTGAAAAAATACATTAAACTACATATTTCAAATAAAAAACCATACATCATCAAACAAAATGTAGTAATCATCAACCATAAATCATTTTAATGGATATTTAATAAACATAAAATTACAACAGATAATCAAATAAAATGATAAACATATATAATTCTGTTAATTAGATACACCAAACATAGATCAGTTCCAAATTCATCACCTTTGAATAAAACCACCAAATTTAGTAATGAGATAGAGTCACACACATAAATCAAGGTAAATCAAACCAAACCCCCCATTATTAACTATATTTTCATCCAACCCGCCATCTAGCGTTTTACTCCCATGTAATTTGAATAACAAAGCAAGGGAATAGGGAGATATGTCGAAATCATGAAGATAGAGGCTTACCAAAAGCCAAAACAAAAAAAGATAAAGTATAATCCACCACCCAAGAGAGTGTAGAAGTTCTAATACAAATGAATTGTGTATGTGAATTAATGAGTAGATAATAAGGTCAAAAATTCTATAATCTACTCAAAGAATTTTTAGTAAAAACAATATTTTTAAGGACCTAGGAAACATGCATGATTTAGCCACATGACTATAAAATACATGCACCAACTATTTAGGTTCTATTGTCTCCAAATAAAATACCTCATAGTTACCCCTAACAAACACTCTCGAACAATGAAAATGTGAACTGTTCCCAAAAACTAACCATTGAATGATAACATGAAAGGATTAAAAATTAATGCCTCAGTTGTGTTCCATGTTTTATTTTCACCAAAACCAAAATTTCATATCCATAACTACAAAAACTTATTTCAAAAATAAATATAAACCCAAAAGAGATGTACCAGTGACCCAATAGAAATCATATTCCCCACCCCCCAACATTTCACTTTCTTCCCACTGTAATTCATCAATAATCCCCCGAAGAAAACAAGTGAGGCTGCTGATCCCTTACCAATATTTCCCAATTACATGTATCATAGCTATCTCCACCATGATTCCAATATATGTGGATCAATGTTATCAATTTAATATGGATCTCTTTATTATAATAAACCAATATACGAAAAAGATACTAAAAAATAGTAACATTGGGTTCCATATCCAAATATTCTAACTCAACAACTTGAGATGAATTTGGGTGGTATGTTTTAATATAAGAAACCTAAAAGAAATCACGAATCTATATTAGTCACAATGAAACTCCAACATATAGGATTCCTTTCCATGATGTTCCATAACATTTAATAGTTCAACCAAAAATGGCGTCGTATTCCCCAATATTTCAAGGGGATGGTCTCCCATCCAATGATATACATAGACAAACACGTGATCCCATAAATAAATCATTAGTAGGTTATAATATCACATGTCATACATTTCTTGGTGACTATTTATTATTGATTTTTTTGAATTTTTCATACCTTCTCCAAAGTTTCCTAAGTCAGAATCAATACAAAAATAGTATTATCACCCACCACTTCCAATAAAATTGGGTCCAAAATGGATTCTCATATAACACGTCAAATCTATCATTCCTAATTAATAATAGAAAAAAATTGTTGTCAGAAAACTAATAGATTTATAAGTTCCTTTTTTATGAACCTATAATTAAAAGACACATTCTCAAAGTATATCGTCAATACACTAGTTGGTCTTCTCAGACTAATCATTCATATATGGGTGATACATAGTTCTCAACCACTTCAAGGTTCCAATGGAACATAGAGTCACTTACAATACTAAGAAGTAAAATGGGTGTCCCATTCAGAAACATTAACCAAATGTACTCTATGAATCCTAATAAACTCTCAAAAAAATAGGTTTATCATCTCCTCTACCTTCCACAACTCTGTAATGGGTATAAAATTGGTTTATTTGATGAAATGGATGACAATAACCTATATAAGGTCATTTAAACATAATATATCTGGAGAAAATATCAGAAAATCCATCAAGATCTTATACCATATCCCCAATAGAATATATAGAGTTGACCATAACCCAAATAATCTTTTGTTCCCCATGTTTATTCTATAAATGGTCAAAAATCAGTAAATAAAATCTAAAACAAGTTACATATTCCTATGAAACCAATTCCTACCCTCGGGGTATATGAAATCATTGTTTCCCTACAGTGCATGACCAAACATAAATGGTCCACCGCATGCACCAAATCCATCCTCAAGACCATAAGAACCACCACCCACATATTAAAAATTTTAAAACTATCAAGAGACTAACACCATTCACTCACGGTCCCCCCACCCATTTAATGAACTGTTAAACTAGTAGTACTCTTGTTCAGAATCCATCTTACACTAAACGTGATCAAAAATAGAGTGTGTGACCTACACAATGGTTAAAAACATCTACTCTCTAACTTATTGCATCGTACGTTATGATTTTATGATCTGAATAAACTATAAAATTCTCCCTGAAGATGTAATGGTTCAAAATGTTTAATTCATGGATAAAAGAGAAAAAATTCAGGTCATGGGTGGGACAATTCAACTCATGTTGGAATAAAAGATGTGAATCATATGCCTCCATATAGTCATCCAACATCACCACACATCCCAAACCCAGACATGAGGAATCATAATACAATTATTAATCGTTCCTATGTTCCAAAAGAATCAAAACTATAGTTGATTTCAAACATAATAGAAACCCGTCAAAAGTATTTGAATAATTTTTTCTCTACATGATCATCACCCGTTTCCTAATCAAAGCATTAAATAGAGATGTTGTCTTTTATATGTCTTGAATGTTGTTTAAATAATACCCTTCCATTCCCTAAAATCTTCTCACCTCAATCACATTATTTTCCTACTCCAAAGAGGGGACTACTTGATCCTTCTTATGATCCATAGAAACTACATTCTCATAAATCATGTTTCCCATGAACCTAACATCTTGAATAAAAATTTTAAATTTTGATAACATAGAATATGTATGATTATCTCTCAAAATTCTTAAAACATTGTCCATATGTTTATCATGATCCTAATATATTTTAGAATATTCCAAGATGTAATAAACAAATACATGTATCATGGAGTCTGAAATGAGATAGAATATCTACTTCATCAAGGTATTGTAGAACAAAATAGCATTGGTAAAGAAAAACAGAATAGCCAAATACACTATGTGTCTACACCAGCTTCAATATTATCTGTTAAGAACATCCTCCTAATAGATCCTCAAATGGTGGTACCCTTATCTCAAGCTAATCAGTGGAAACAAATGAGATCCTATGATCATTTCAAAAATGTCATCAATTTTAAGAAATGGGTATTTTTATATATATTGTCACCTGATTGAGCATATGGTAATAAATTAAAAATCATAGGCTCCCATAATTCTTCCTTACAAATATTATTTTATGATTCCCTTTGTGAGATTCAATGATGTATAAATCCATTTCCATCAACAACCATTAAATAAGAATTCAACTATATTAGCTCAACTAGAGCATTCTGATAAGATACCAATGAAATGGGTCTCATTTGATGAGTATATTAATAAGTAAATCAATATCCCAAAGGGTGGAAACCGTGGAAAAATTTAGAAAATTATCAAGGTATTGATCCATGACCATGGGAAGGAAACCATGTGAACATTTTGATTATACATTTATGGAAAACATAGATAATGGCCAAGAAATAAATCCCATATCTAAAGAAACATGTAATTTCGAACCTGATCATAGATCCCAATCACCCTCTATGTTATGAGTTCACCCATCAGGACCTGGAAACAAGACCTGGTGGATATATAAATCAATAATATCATTGAAGCTAATCAACCAAGTCATGCAAAATATGAGGTAAAAAACATCCTTATCCAAAATGATGAAATCTTAGACAACATCTTTGTTAGTTTTTAAAACACCAAACTTCAGTCCCCTAAAACCATTATCCTTATTCCAACCAATCTAGGGAAGAAAAAAAATCAAAAATGGAGTCATATCCACTCAGATACACAAGGAATGAAGAAAATTCATTAAGATAAATGAATATGATTCACCTATATAAAATATAAATATATCTATATGATATGTAATTAACATTATACCTCTCATGTTGTTTGGATCAAAAAAATTATTTTCTAGTAATGAGTATATTTCATGATGATTTCTTAACTTATTATCACCCTGATCTCTCTTTCACTAGTGATAATCCCATTTTCCCTGAGGGAAAGATCATTCACCCTTATAATATTATCATTATACCGGAAAACCCGTGTAAATCATGGGAACAATGTCATTTACCTATGTAGAATCATTAAGGAAGTGCTAAAGTTGATTTGGTATCCCACGCTATGGGAAATTACATATATCATTAGAGAAATTGGGATTGGTATAACCAGACATCACACACGAATAAAATATCACTGAATTATTCCCTAAAGAAACCACAATAGATTTACAAGCTGACTACTGAGCGCACCCCACACAATCTGAAGAGATTTATTTGGAATCTTCTATTGACCATAAAATGAAATTTGGCTACCACCCACTTAAGGAACGCCTCTATGGCCTCCCTTCATAGTAATATTAACAAAATCCATAGCCACCTAATCAAACACCTTAGCTTAGGTTGGTAGTAAAATGAAAATTAGTAATTATCCTAATAATATCATTCAATACTATTTTGAAACACAAAATCCTGATAAAATAGTTATAAAGATGTTTTAGAGACACATTAACAATCATCGTAAAATGAGAACCATAATCAAACACCAATCCATCCCCTTTATCATAAAAAATAGTCACATTGTACTCCAATTCCCTTAAGGACTCTAAGTAGAACTATTGATTTAGAGACACTTTAATAGTACTTATGATATCCTTTTTCTACATTCCTATAATATTTTACTCCCACATCATAATACCTATTCATTTCATCATATATGTGCTGAAGTCCACCTTCAATGTCTCAAAGGACATTGAAAATTTCAATATTTTCACAAATACATTCTAGAACATTCTCAAGATCTTGGGATCACTTTTTTCTATGATTGAGTATTGTAATTTTTTTAGTAAACTCTTTAGCATGGTCCATTATCAGTTAATGTTATAAACCAACCCCATGGACCAATATCTAATGTTTTAGATCACTGAATCGAATAATTATATTTCAAATTATGGTTTTAACAGAAATAAATTATCTGTAACACCCTCTTTAAGAAATGATGAGTCACTTTGAGGAGGAATTGTTTACAAAACATAGAACACAATCACATTAAACACTCAATAAAATCACCAAAAAATGAATAAACAAAAAAAATTATAATAGGTCTATATAAAATCCATTAGAAGAAAAATTTCTCCCAAATAGATATAATGTAAAAATATAAAAAATTTAAATTTTTTTTCTATTTTTCATGGTTTGACCACATGGCATGGAAAAGGATGTTCCAACCATGAATGTTATAATATATGATTTTAGCAATAGTCAATAGCTACTAAAAGCCATGTATAAAAATGTGTGCATTACTTATGATTCCCCATTTCAAGTCATATCTCTAATAGACTCACAACGTTTCCTTATAACTCATAATAAATAGGGAAAGACATCAAAATATCAACAAAACAATGCTTAGAAGGGATCAAAAGTCACAAAATGTTTGAGACCACCCATAAAAACTCATGTCTTGAGGAAAATAATATTTTTTTATAACTTATCCACTCCTAAATCTTGATAAATATTTGTTCTATCTCTTCCAATGAACACATTAAAAATAGGCACTAACACCATTTAGTAGAGAACTAATCTTGGTTGATCAAACCTATCGCTTCTATTTTCACAAAACAAAACCGAAATCAAATTCCAAATCACCAAGGCCTATAGAAAAATATCATGGAAAATAGATAATATTTTGGGATAGTTTCACCCATGTTAATCTAATATAACACAACTATGAAGTTGGATGAGAACCCAATCATAATTATAGTCAATAGAAAATAAACATACAATTACATTAAAGTGACAATGACTGAAATTATATACTACAAACTGAGCCCCAAAAAGTAAAATACCATACCATATTAAATTCCCTATCAAGGTATCACTGTTAAAAAGATTAGAAATATCTAATAAATGGATAAAATACCTAAATAACCAATACATATATCTCAATTGAATAAACTAACTCAAAATATATCCTCATAGGCTAACCATATTACACCACATCTACTCCATCTAAATAACATCTAATCATCATAATCATGAAGATCTACCTATGTATTTAGTTTGATTTAATTTAAATTTTTCATAAAAAATAATGCCCACATATATCTAATGTAATATGTAGTGTGTGAGGTTAAAAACCATGTAAAATACCACAATCAATTTATTTATGGATTTTAAAAAATGTGAACTAATAAATTAATTTTCAAACTAGTTTTTCAAAACTAATCTAATTTAAAAATATTTCAAATGAAATAATTCCTTTAAAATACATTAGGTTTTTAGTTTAAATTTTTTTACATAAATATAATCAACATTGATCATGTAATAGAATCAATGCCACAAGGTACAAATATTCATAAACAACAAAAAAGGAAATACATAGGTATAAAAATTCACACCATTATATGATTAAATAATATGAAATGGGAATAAAAAATATATAAAAAGGGAAAAGGGAACATAAACACTATATAAAATCTTTTAAATAAACCGATTAAAATTAATGAGCACCATGGGGTATAATAATAAGTGTCTAATGTGAGAAATTATAAACCATTTGTTTTATGTTAGATAAAAAATATAAAAATATTAGAATCACTCGTTGTTTTCTCCGGCCCAACTCCCATGAAATCACTGGGTATCTGAGTTACCAAGTGGAATATCTCTTATACAAACCCAGAAAGTATATCTCAATTAATTGTAACATACACCCCCACACTCTAGGTATCCCATGTGATACTTCATTCCGACAAATCAACAACACAAGTTCCATTCATAAATTCCTTTTAAAAACATAATTTAAGTAAAATAAATTCCCATTTCAATAAATTAAATTCCTTAGGGTAAAAGAATTTCTAAAACCTAATTATAAATCATCTAAAATTTTGAAACCTATTTGATCCATTTTATAAAATATATGTGGTGCCAAGAAACCAACTTCTTTTGGAAAACCCAATCTGGACATAAAATTGGAAATAAAAACCATGAAGAACAACATACACAAAATAAAAATTAACCCTAAATCAATTAAATAGAAATTTAATAAACATAAACCATGTTTGATTAAGAATTCAATGGATAGCAATGGAAAACCCCAAAATATTGACACACCTACATAGGAATCTATCCCAAAATCATCACCTTGAATGACAGCAACCACATTTTAGAGAGAGTGTGTATTACACTCCAATAACATAAAAATCCTACCTATATCCCCATTATTATCCCTCAGACAATCCAACCCACAATATAGTATTTTTAACACTCATACAAATAAAATAAAATTTAATGAAAATTGGGATGGATTAGGTAATTTTGAATAAATTGTCTTGTATAAAACCAAATCAAAGTGAGATCTAGTAGAATTAATAACCAAGGAGAGGGGATAAGATCAAACTCCAAGATGAGTGGATGTGCATTTAAAGACATAAAAAGGTAACCAAAATAACATAAGTTCGTTAGACTAATTTTAGGGAGAAATATTATTTTTATGGAATTTTGTTACTCAGAAGGTTTTCTCACATGGTTAGAAAAACGATCTACCAATAATATGGGTGCTACTATAACCCAAAAAACAATAAATCATGGTTACCACTGATCCTCAAACAGTTTCAAAAACCATTTTGAATCTTTTAAAAATTCCCCCATACAGAAAAAAATCATTTTCAAAATTATCCAAATAGTTACACAAACTATGTTCCAAGATTTTTCTATGGTATTTTTTATCTAGAAAACAATATTTTGGGTCACCTTCTCTCAAAATCATATAAAACTAAAAATGTATAAATAAAAACTAAAATGAGAAATATCGGTGACCAAGAGGGTGTCATATGAAGTTTCAATCTTGTTTTTTTTATTTAGAATCCTCGTAGTGTGTGATTTTAACCTCGTTTCCCATTGTGGTTTCCTTCATAGATCTCTTGAAAGAATTAAAATTACGACCCGGATGAGGGTCCTCAGTCTTTTGGATGACTTCTAATTGGAGGCCCTAAGGGGATTAATTGGGGGTTTTCAAATGATTCATATATGTATGTATTTAGTAATAACTCAAATGATTATATTAATAGTCCTTGGAAATCAGAACCATTTTCTCAAGGATATAGATGTTTAGGTTGGATCCTATGAATGAGGATGGGATTATTTAAATCCATTGGGTAGGGTTGATGTCATGTGATAGGTGGTACGATCTAGTTCCACTGATTTGATGCAAAGAAGAGTAAAATGGACTCTAGGGGATTCCTATCATGGAAGTGGTAATTCATTTGGATACACTCTGGGGAACATTTTTTGTTGAGGATTAGAGGTTGTCCATCAAGGGAATCTTGAATATGTTTCTATATCTAGGATTTCACTAAATATTGGATGGGATAGAGTACCCTCTCATTGGGTGTCATATTTTATCATTATATATTACCGCATGGGAGAGATATTGGTCTTGTTTTGGTTTGGTTGTTGGGTTACTGATTTATAATTTTATATGAATAAGTGTAGCCCACATTTTGAGATATATGTGATCTAGGGGACCATGAGAGAACTTTTATTTTGGTGACCGAGTAGGGGTTCAATTTTTTCTCAGTATTGGTGATATATAGTGTCCCTTTATAACCTATAAGAGTGGTTTATTAAGTCCATAATAGCCATTTTTATATTTTAGTGGACAGATGAGGCCCTGAACATTTTTGACTATGAGATGATCGGTGGTGGTGATTCAGAAGTGTGGATGATGGGTTTGATGCTTTATTGAATTTTCCATTGATGGACTTTGTGTGAGATATTTTAGGAAATTATTTATTATGACATTTTTATGGGAGGAGGCCTTGGGATATCCTTTGGACTGGGAATTTTTAATGACGCAATATTTGGTATCCTTTAAATAAATTTATTCTTCAGAACCTTTAGTCACAAGAGACACCAAACAAATGCAACACATGAATAAAACGAACCATGACCTATTAAAACAACTTGAATTATATAATAAATAGTATATGATATTATAATTATAATCAATTAAGATAATTAAATATTATATTTCAATTTGATTAATATTTTAATAAAAGGATTCCATTCAGTGAAATATTTCAAAACGTGTACTGAATTTTACCCTAATAAATTAAATACATCATATTTAAATGTTTATCATTAAAAGGTTATATTTAGATTTTTAAAAACATATATCAAGATATATATATATATATTTAATAATATTAAAAACACTAGAAGTATAAAATTGTAATTTTTATAATAAATTCATTATTTATTAATATAATGTATTTTCACAGAAAAAACAATATTTATTAATTATAATATTTTACTGTTGAAAAAAATAAATATTTTTTTTATATTTATATATTTTATTAATTTAATTTTTTGGGATTTATTAGGAAAATATTGATTCTTAGGTGAATAGTGTAAATTAACTTATTTATAAATAAGATGAATTTTAAAAATTATCCTTATATAAATATTAATTAGAAATTAATGAAACATTTTTATTAAAACAAATATGTATTATATAATTGAATAATTAGTTTTATAAATACTAGTGTCAATTTATAAACTCATATTATTAATTTTATAATTAATGATATATTTTCCAAATAAAATAATATATTAATACATTATTATTTTAAAATTAATTTTTATCAATTTGAAAATTTTAATCATATAAACCAGATGTCAATTTTGGAATCAAAATATCTAAATTTATTCATTGTAAACATTTTAATTTTCTATATAATCAATACATTATGAAGGTAAAAACTAGTTACCATACTGAAATCAATAATTATATGAACGAGTATCCTTAAAGGTAAAGGGACTAACATATTAAATGAATAGTTTTGATTGAGTTTTGGAAGTTTGTATCAACATTATATATTCTCTAGTCCATTCTCTATAATTTTCTCCCATTTCTTTAGAGTTACTTCCCTATATTGAGAATTTTTAATCTTTTTCCAAAAATGAAACTTCATTTAATTTATAAAAGAGTAACTCATATCCTCACACCTCCTAAAAACACATAATTTAATCCAAAACACTTAAAACTATCCCCTAAATTCCTAAAAACCTTATTCATTTTGAGTAGCTCTATAAATAGTATCCGCTAAATTTTTAGTCCCCATAACAGAGGATAGAATCTGACAAGTGAGGTATAATTTCCTAACGTCTCTTCCTTTATTATGTTCTTTATATTCCATTATTACTCATTAAACTTATTTAAACAACATTATAATGGTTATATAAATATCATTATTATATATTTATGATATTAAAATTTTGGTATAATCATTTACCACCCTATTCTTTTCTATTTAGAAAAACAAATACGTGAATCGTGCATTTTGAGGACTACTACCTCCATGATGCAATCAGTTTCATTCTCTATCCCTACTATAAAAAGATGTTATAAAGGGATAAATTCATAAATTATTATTATTATTATGTAATTATTATTATTCTAAAATAATAAACTATATTACTTCATTCTCTCCTTCTATTTAAAATGAAATCCACAACTCTGTTTATATGCAGACTATAACCACAATGAAATGATGAATTTTTATTTCTCTTTTAATCATGTCCTTAAAATTTTGGTAATGATGATGGAATAAAATAATAAATTTTATTTTTTGATATAATTTATGATTTGGTATAAAAAATTTGGTAACATATTAATGAAATGGTCAAAAAAGGATTATCGTTAATTCAATCATTTAGAATAAGTGAACAAATAGAAACATTATCTATTTTTTCTACATAATGACATTATATAAATTATATTATCTTTATAGTTAATTATAATTTTGATATATCAGACTAAAAATACTAAATAAGGTCATTACCATTCAATTATATTTATATTATAAATAGAACATCCCATAATCATCCATTAATCAAGTTAGGTTTTTATGTCGGTTTGACCATCCAAGAGAATAATATAGTAAATTTATGTCATGGACCACAGTGAGGACATATTTTTAAAAATTAGAGGATATTAATATATAATAATTATTTTTTTCTATTATGTTCATATCATCATTTATCCCACTAATTATTCAAACACCTTTCGTTTCTAAAGAATTACCAAAACATAATTATTGTCAATTTCATATTCATGGGTCGTAACATAAAATAAATTGAAAAAAAGGAAATATATTTTTATAATATTATTTAAATTAAATTTTAGTTACTTATATGATATAATAATTACTCAATTTTGAAAAATAATAGATACCAACATGAATTTTAGGAAACAATTTGAAAACGATAATGATTAATTACATCCGGTGTTCAAAATAGGTAAAAACTAGATAATATATATATAAGGGTTATAAATGAAGAGTATGTTTGGTTATAGTTTTGAAACATGATCATAGGTATTTTGTTAATGAACCTATTCTAATTATTTATAAAAAAATTAGGATGTTCATAATGGATCTGGACCGAGTTAAATGTTTTTTCCTTAAATTCACTATTTGAGATATGTTTTTTATTGTAAACCTGATATAATATATGTTGTGTATATAACTAATATTTGAGATATATAATCATGAATTATATATTAAGTATTGTATTTTAATTTCAATTACAATCCCCCTATTTCTATAAGAATGATTTGAATGATTCCAATGTCGTAAAGGTTTTTTATCTCAATTTCTCTCTATTAATACATGTTTTAATGTTAATAACAAATTTATTATGTATAGTGTGTATATAATTCCCAAAAATTTATTAATTAAAATTTAATGATTTAATTAGGGGAAATTGTATATATAATTTATCTCAAGAATCCATTTATATTCAATTTAATAGTTACTAAAGCAATAAAAGTTTTGTTAAATCCATTAACATTGATTTTGTTATTGTCATATTAATTGAAACATATTATTGAATGTTAGTTCAAATATTATCTATGATTTCATTATGTTACAACCCCACCCCCCATTTTTGAAAATTATTCACTATATCCAAGTCCTCTTCCATTATTATTTCATTTATATATAGTGATATCACAGAAAATAATTTCCATTTTTTATAATGATACTTTTTTTCAAGACCATATTTTACCTCTCCACCAAAATTTTCATTATTATATAAAAATATATTTCTTTTCCTTTCTACCATCATATTTCTCAATACTACATTTTAAATATATGTTTTATAAAATCTTAAAATGATGTCTGTTTTAACAAAATTATTATTTGTATTTATATAATGCTTTTAATTTTAAGATATTATATTTCATATTATATGATTCATTTTCATAATGAAAATAAATTTATTCTTCAAATATTATTTATTTACATAAAAATTTAAAAGTATCAATTAAAATTTAAGGCCAATATTTAAAAAATCATTCTGAACTCTGTTTTACAAATAATTTACAAGGTTTTTTTGTAAATAAAATTTTTAAATATTTTTCATCCAATTTTTTTCAGTATTTGAACAATTTACCATCAATTATGTTTTTATTCAGGAATAAACTTATTTGTTCTAATATATTTTATTTCATTTAGATGAATATGCATTAGTACCATTTGTTTTTATTTTGGAATCTATTTTATAATATAATTTTGGATAATTTCATTAATTATTTTTATTTATATTAGTTATTTTATGATGTGACGATTATTTCATTTCAGAGGCACACAAATGTATGGAAAATGAGATAGGTTTAACTTATATCTCCATAAGATGCATTGGGTTAAAGCCTATATCTCATTATATATAATTATTATTTTAATTGGATAGTGAGTAGCTAGGTTCGAAAAAGGTGAGTGTGACATAGATCAACTCTACACACATATTAATTTTTTATGTTTTAGCTAGGATTATAAAGTGTGTGTGTGGTGGAGGATAGATATACTCATAGTTTTATATGGAAATAGTTTTGTTGTTTTATAGGATTATATATATACTAATACATATGTTTATAATTATGGAGGTTTATTTTTTATGTTCAATGGACCATGATTTATGCATCATATATTTGATTTTTATTCCCTCATTAATATTTAATCAATTATGTTATTTGATAATATTTTTTCAAATGGACACATTATTTATGATATATATTTTATTAGGGTATTATTTTATAATAAATCTTCATTACAACAAAATTCCCATATTATGCACACTTATGATCATTGATTATTTTATCATATCGTTGACCTTATTGAGAATAAGACCTCTCCTATTTATTATGTTTCCATTTCCCATGTATGTGAGGAAAATTGTAACATAAGGTGTGTCAAAAATGTTGTCTTATGAGAATAATTTTTGGTATATATTATATACATTTTTTGGATTAAATATATGTTCATATAATTCGGAAATATACATTACTTGGAAAGAAAGTATTTTTTTAGTTATTTTTTTTTATTTCTCTAAAAATCCAAACCAAAAAGGTCTTGGGAATGTATTATAAAAAAATATTTCATTTATATAATGTAATTACTGGAAAATTATATATTGGTTTTCATATCATTGATCCTAATGTTTATATGTTTCTCTCCACCATTTTTTGGATGTGGATAGATTGTAAAAAGGTGGTAATGGATGATATTTAAGAGTTCATTCATCCCCTAGGATAGTGGATGTTTTACCTCTACTGGAGGTTGGGTTTCCATGGTCCAATACTTTATTATCAACCTAGGTTTTGGTCAATTCATTTCCAAAACATTTTATTTTACAGATCTGGTTAGTTCATTAGGAATTTAGTTTATTGTATGGGTTCTATTATTTTTAAAAGAGTTACAATCACCATTTTGGATAGTGGAATATGAGTCCTAGATCCTAATATAGATGTATGTTCTCATGTATATTAAAATTGTTTCAATGGGGTATAGAAATCAAGCACAATTCGTTGTTAGACATCCTAGGTCACCTTTGTTTAATTGACTAACTTTCCTAATGTTATGTGTTTGGGTAAGTATCATGCTATAAACCCTCAATCAAGGTCCCGATCATGGGTAGATTTACCATTGGAGTAAAAATAGATCATATGGTTAGGTGAATTGGGTTATTATATCTATTTAGCCTCTATTAATTTACTTTATGCCATGTTGTTGTTTTATTATAGAATATTTTCTAAATAATGTATTTAATACACTCGTTATGATAGTATATTATAGGTTTTATATTGGGATGGCCTAATATGAATTATTTTTTACTAAGATTTCTACACTTCATTTTAAATGAATTCTCTCATGTCTTTATTCGAGTTAGAAAATAGATTCCTCAATGGTTATGCTATAAGCATTGTGATGCATGATCTAGAAATACTACTCATGTAGAGTTCAATTATATTGATATGGCACCTCGATAGTTAGATACCAAGTGTGATATTAGTATTAATGTTTGTATTACAGACATTGTGGTTTTTCCTCTTTATTTACTATATGAATATGCGATTATCCTGAAGAGATATTAGTCTCTCTTGTAGAATGATTATTATTTTTTATTCAACATAATATTTCATTATAGAACACTTTTATTTTAGGAATTGATACTTCACAATCAGAGGTCAATTGTATGGTTGTTTCTGGTAACGTCCACTATTATAGCACTCTGACTGAGGGTATATTATGTCCATTTTTTCTAATATACCCTAGCCTATTGTTAGAATACTTTTTCAAATGGTGAGGATTATTTTAATCCTTATGGTGAGCCAATATATGCAACATGTTAGGTTGACCTAGGCTGTTTCATTAAAGAATCATTCAATACATTATTTCAAAACTCTATATAATCTTTTTATTCATATTTAATCTTTATAAAAGTTGATTGTAGAGACCCGAAGCTTGACGTACATGGACATTACATTACTTTTGCGGAATAATTATTATATAACCAAAACACACACACAATGACCGTAATAGTTTAGTGTCTTTGGAAACTCGGAATATAATCTTTTAATTGTGGTGAAAGATCTTCAACATCTCCCAAAAAGATCTTCGTTTTTTTACCTAAGACCTTTCTTTATATCCTGGGGAAAAGAAAACATAAAAGGGTGAGATCAAATTCTCAGTGAGGGTAAACAAAAGAAATATCAATCATATCATATACATAAGAACATAGCTTTTAGAAATCTTAACCTGCAAAAGAAATCATAATTTCATAATATGGGATAAATCATAGTAGTGAAATGTAATCCCAATAATCATAACTTAAAACATGAAACTTTGTGGCATACACACATAATCATTGAGAATCATTTCTTGATAGTCAAGACTCAATGCCAAGACTATCTTAGTGGACAAAGTCCATTTCTGAACCGAGTTCACTCCTCATTTTAGTCCTGTTTCACTGAACCGGTTTAACATGCCGTTCCAGCCATGTCTATCTCATGAGATATAAAATCATTACCCAATGCATTGGAGGGAGATATAGGTCCCACCAATTTCATAATGATACCATTATTATGTGTTCCACAAAATCATAAACCATACATCATAGCATAACCCGTTAAATAAAAATGGGAATCTTAAACATCATGACATCATAAAACAATTCATATAAGATAAAAAAATTAATAAAAATAATTCCATCACAACATAATCAAATAAATGTAATAATAGGGATTAAAACAGAACCCTTTATTTTCATAGATGGAAAATAATTTTGATAAAACACTTGAACTCTATTCTTGAGGAAAATATCCTTTCTACTTCAAAAACACTTTTCCTTTCTTAACATGTCATACAATTATAAACTAAAAGAAGTTGATTAAAAATAAACTTGATAACTTTTAAAGGAAGCTTCTTGTAAATAATGTTTTAAAAATCCATTCATGACGTATAAGTTAAAAAAAACATTCTTCTCGTACTTTTGTCGGAAAAGTCAAAAAGTACCTCGTACGAAAAACGACAAAAGATTCCTTTCATATATTTTACTAAAAACTCACCGAAGGGTAAAATTGGATATAAAATACTATAGAAGGATATAAATATTACATATTGAGGAAACATGGATGTGGATGATAAATATTTCCTAGTAAATTATGAAATATAAACAATCTCGGATAAAAATTGAGATTGCAAGATTTTCCCTTACCTTAGGTCCGATTTGCTTCATAAGTGTCCGAACCTCCTGTATAATTATTTAAATAATGTCATTTACTTATTCCAGAATCATACTCATTGTTATGATATCATATATGGTTCAATTATGACTTTATATTACCCGTTCTTTTGTAAATTCCATGTTAAAGAACGTTTTGGGTAAAATCGTTTCATTTGTCGTCCGTGTTTTGACTTGTAATTATTCATATGATTACATAGATAATGATTACTTAATTACAGAATATAAAACATGATTTATATATAATATATTTTCATAATATACATATATATAATAGATCAGTAAATGGGAAAAATACACCGTTCATGGAGACGGTAGGCCGTACGTACGCATGAACGCTGTTTTCGTTTCCTTGTTGAGTAGAATGGAATTATGTAGACGGAATACATATACATACACATAAATCCAGTATCATTATTATTTCATATATTTCATGATTACTTATTATATATACTTTATAATCATTCATGAATGGTTAATGTGGATAATGAATCTCATCGCGTCGTGGAGACGGTAGTCCGTACGTACGCACGAGCGATGATATCGTTCTCATGATCGTGAAATTGTATTGGAGTGTATTTATACTATTTAAGAATCAATATCAATTTACAATAATCATATATAGTTATTATGTACACCATTATACCCATCCATGTAAGGTGGTGGTGGAAAATAGATTACACCACGGTGTGGAGACGGTATTCCGTACGTACGCACGCGCGGTGATTTCATTTTCCGTAGGACGGATAAATGGTGAAATAGGGTGGTTTCATACTTATAATAACATATCAGTATATGAGTTATACTGATTTTATTACTTCATAATTAAACAACCTAAGAAGAAGAAGTGGAAGAAGAAATAAGGTTGAAAGAATCAGTAACGGACATTACGTCTTCTCTGAAGCGCCTCTTTGAGTCCTCCTCTTAGGGCACTAAAATTGGTCTTTGAAGAAGACCAGGACCTCTAGGATGTTTCTAGGGAAGTGGATAAGAGAATTTATCAGGGGTTGGCTGAGCTTGAAGGCTCAAAATGGTGTGAGGAAGAGAGGGAGGAGGTACCCTTTTATAAGGGAGGAGAGGGGCTCCTTTGGAAAAACTAAAAATATTATTTTATTAAAAAGAAAAATCCGGTTTTAAATAGCTCCAAATTGAGTTATTTAGAATCTAAGGTGGGTATGGGTCGAAATACTCTCATCCAATATGATTTAAACAAGTTTAGGTTCCTATTTTAACCTTATCATTTATGTTTAACTTTAAGATAGATAATTTTACTTTTACCGTGTCTTTTTGTGTTCTTACACTATAAGGTTAATAAACTTACTATAAGAAGCCAAACGAACCCCAAGTTGTTTAGTATTATATATATAACCTTATCTAAGTCATTTGGCCGAACCTTAGATTTTTAGGAATAAAATAACAATTAATAATATAATATCGGTTTTAAGAACTAGTTTATGTCAATTTTGAAACTATTTAGTAATTGATTTTTTTAAAACTCATAACAGAATGATTTTTTCGAAAAACATTAATTACATCAATACTAACATCTCATGTTAACCTATAAAATTAGTTTAATTCATAAAAAGTCTCAAATTACATTTATTTTGGTATTTATAACATCAATTATGTCAATATTTCATTAATAAGATAATTACTACATCATTTTGTGTCATAAATAAACTAAATTATTTAATGTCTAAAAATTACAAATAAAATACCATTATGTAAGAAATCTTTTTATATTTCTAATAAATATTTATAGTCGAATTTATCTTATGTATAACCCTATATTAAAAATGATATACTTATTAAACATTGATTTTAACTATTTTAACCCTTCTTTAAATAAATTAATAATAAATGTCCTAATCTAATCCAAGTGGGCCTAAATGGTCATATTTTATTCCTAAGGTTATTTTTGGTCGAATTACACTTATCCAATAGAATTAGGACATGTGTTAGGGTAATAATAATATCATTTTTACCCTTAATTACCCTATTTACTTTTAACCGTGGTAAATAAAAGTAAAAAGTTACTATTCACAAAAAATTATTTTCATCTCATTGAACCACATTTTACTTACTGAAATCAACCATGTCTCTCTGATTTTTGAAATTCCACTCACAGAAGCGGTAAAATTAAGTTTTATGAAAAAATTCAGTTTTTTAACTACCACTTAGTGGTTTCACTATTCATAAAAAAATGCAACTTTCCAGAAAAATACCAAAAATTAGGCCTAAGATATATTTGATATTATGAATTAAAAAATTATGTTTATTTAACCAAATTCAAAACATTTCATTTGCATTAATTAATTTAAAAATTAATTCCCGTTGTCAAAACAAATAGCGTGTTCTTAAGAGATAATAACTATCAAAAGATTGACATTTGTTTATGTTTGGTTTAAATGTGAAATTACATCCAATGACCAACATTGTATTAAATTGTAAAAATATATTCTAAATATACTTTAAAACCACTCAAATTAATATTTTTCACTATTAATTATTTCGATTAAAAAGTCTGTTTTTAATTAAAATTTAGTAATTTTCACTATTCATCAGAAAATGAAAGTTATCCGAAAAGTACCAAAATTTCACCCTAAGATAATTTCGAAATTCCGAATCCAAAAATGAATTCCATTTTGAAAAATAAAATTTAAAAAATTCCAAAAGGTGGTTATTACTATTCATAACGACTAGTTTTAATAGCATATCATTGTTTAGCGAAACTCAGTATTGCGTACAACACACGCTATCATGGAAGGCCACGCTTGCGTGTAATGCAAGGCAAGTCAAGGATGCATGTTGTGAAGGCTTATTTTCATGTAGAATACAACACAAGACATTAATGAAATTAAAAATAATATTTTTCATAAAATCTCGGGGTGTTACATTCTACCCCCCTTAAAATGAATTTCGTCCTCGAAATTCGTCGGGGTTATAAATGGTTTACCACTAGAAAGTTTGTTTAATAGAAACCCACATCGTAAACAGGAATACCCAAACATGGCTTTAAAAACTAAAGTATGTAATGTAATGGTTACCCAAATTAACTCATCACTAGGTTTCCACGTAGGAGAACATAGGTGAAAATATGGATATGGAAGAAAAATCTGACCATCAAGTTCTGATGGAGAGTGGTAGAGAACATGCCTATGAAATAGACAACAATCACAAAGCCATATATTTGCGATGATCTAAGGTATCATCTGATTAATTAGATATAAGGTCACTAGGACAACATTTTTGGTTTTCAAGATCATTTCCCTAAAGTTGGTGAATTAAAATAAATACATACATGATTTTGGTACAATTTCACTATTGTTCGTGCTTTGAACAATTTCCACTTCATCTCTTAAAGAAATGAATTTGAATTTTTTATTCATGAAGTGTTAATAGATCATGTGATAGAATGATGGTCATTCCATCTGTTTCAAACAAAAGGTTAGCAAAAGTTATCAAATATACATAAGTCCATCTATGGTGAGGTTAATCGTATACGATTCCAAAAATGAACTTATACTTTATATATCACACCGCGTAATAAAATAAAACTAGTTTCTAATAACCAGGGACTTCCTGTAGGCCAGTGGTAGGCGATAAAGGTCAGTCGCACTTCGGTTGTAGGTTCTATTCCCATAGCCTTGTCTGACGCGATGGGATGTCGCCCATCCTGCAGGTTGTCCTTTTTCTAAACCTATATTACTATAACATCCCATCAATAATATCAAAAAAAGTTCTATCCTAACTTATGTCTAACATAATCCATTCCAATATTTTGGCTTATCTAAAATACTTCGGTCCAAGCTCATAGTATAAAGAAAATGATTACTTGAAATGTCACATAACAATCATGTGGATTCCATCATTTATCCCCCATATATCATAAGATATATCCTGTTGGTCAAATTACAAACATGTGAATACCTTAATCATGTATTATCTTGAAGAATGAATACCCATTAATTGAACCGTAGTGAAAACATGAATGCAGTCAAAAGTTAACTCTTTCCACATACCAAAATCCAAAAATTCTATATACTCAAACCATGATATAACCTTCTCCTTATATCAGTCAAGATCTCATTAATACGGTCAAACATTTCATTTTGTTGTTTTCCTTTCATTATGCGCATATCATCTTTTTTTCCAAAAATATCTCAATCACATTCTATGGTTACCGGTACCATTGAAAACCACAATAGACCAATACATAAATATTCCAATATTCCACGATACTATATACAACATTATTTTGGAATCCCATTACATAAACACTTAATTATTCCACCACATCGTTGTCATAATCAACATCGCCAATTGTGATCACATGTGACTTCCCTTTGTCCTTTGCCTTAAGTGGATGCTCATGTCGATCATCACTAACCCTTGGATTAGAGAATTTATTAGCATAATTCCCCATTTCCTTGCACTTCAAGCATTGAAGTGTTGGTGTGTTCTCTGTAGTCTTTTCTTTATTCACATCATCAGAAACCCTTTTTCTATTACTTCGACACTCACCTGCTCGATGACCTTATTTTACACACTTAAAGCATTTTCTAGTCCCTTTAAGACAATCTACACCATGCTTCTTTCCACACTTTGAGCATAAGGAAACATTCATCTTCTTTTCACCATTATTCTGAGATTTCTCCTTGAACTCCATCTTTCGTTTCTTGTCAAAACTGTGAGATGGATAAGTAACACCAACTTATATTTCTACCTTGATCGCACAACACACAATTTTTTTCATAGCTACTGAAGTCTCTTATAGATAATGCCATTTGAAGATTTGGTTTTAAGCCACTGAAGAATCGATCAACTTTACTTTCAGGCTGGATGATAAATCCAGATGCATACCTTGAAAGCCTTGTAAAATTTTCTTCATATATACCAACAGATTCATCATCCTTTTGCTTTAGTTCAAGAAACCCCTTCTCCATCATTGTTCGAAGAATACGAGGGAAGTACTTATTGAAAAATAAGTTCTTGAACTCGTCCCATTCCATGGACTCAATTTCATCTCTTGTCCTCGTATTCTTGATAAGATTCCACCATTGATCAGAATCACCTTCCAAACGATACACTACTAAGATGACTTTATCATGTTCAGAACATTGAAGAACTGAAAATATCTTTTCAGTAGTACTGATCCATTGTTCAGAAACAAGTGGATCAGAAGACCCACTGAAAGAAGGTGGGCGTTGCCTCATGAAGGACTCAATAGAATATTGTTCCCTTCTCTGCTCATTTGGAAGTCCAGAATGATTCATAGCTTGTGTAAGTATAACAATAAGATTTTGCACTCCATCTCCCATAACATTTGTTTGTTCAGGAGTACAATCATTGCATTGTCCATTACATTGATCAACACAGTTCCTTCAGGTTCCATCCATCGTCTTAAACCCAAAAAGAATAGTGTGAGAGGTAAAAATCATAATAAAGGGGGAGTAACTTCAATATATAACATCTTTGGTTTAATTTAATATCGTTACCATAGTTCTAGGACTATATCCTATATGTATACTAATCCTTAGGGACATCCCTAGACATACCTTAGAAATATCTCTAGGGATCTCACTAAAGTTCCCGCATCCTAGTTTCCAAAGGTTGACTAATCCTTTCCTCTGATACCAATTGTAGAGACCCGAAGCTTGACGTACATGGACATTAAATTACTTTTGCAGAATACTTAGTATATAACAAAAACACACACACAAGGACCATAATAGTTTACTGTCTTTGGAAACTTGGAATATAATCTTCTAATCGTGGTGAAAGATCTTCAACATCTCCCAAAAAGATCTTCCTTTTTTACCTAAAACCTTTTTTATATCCTGGGGAAAAGAAAACAAAAAAGGGTGAGATCAAATGCTCAGTAAGGGTAAGCAAAAGAAATATCAATCATATCATATACATAAGAACATATCTTTTGGAAATCTTAACCTGCAAAAGAAATCATAATTTCATAACATGGGATAAATCATAGTAGTGGAATGTAATCCCAATAATCATAACATAAAACATGAAACTTTGTGGCATACACACATAATCATTGAGAATCATTTCTTTTTAGTCAGGACTCAATGTCAAGACTATCTTAGTGGACAAAGCCCATTTCTGAACCGAGTTCACTACTCGTTTCAGTCCTGTTTCACTAGACCTGTTTAAGCTGCCGTTCCAGCCATGTTTATCTCATGAGATATAAAATCATTACCCAATGCATTGGAGGGAGATATAGGTCCCACCCATCTCATAGTGATACCATTATTATGTGTGCCACAAAATCATAAACTATACATCATAGCATAACCCATTAAATAAAAATGGGAATCTTAAACATCATGAAATCATAAAACAATTAATATAAGATAAAGGAATCAATAAAAATAATTCCATCACAACATAATCAAATAAATGTAATAATACGTATGAAAACAGAACCCTTTATTATCTTAGATGGAAAATAATTTTGATAAAACACGTGAACTCCATTCTTGAGAAAAATATCCTTTCTACTTCAAAAACACTTTTCCTTTCTTAACATGTCATACAATTATAAACTAAAAGAAGTTGATTAAAAATAAACTTGATAACTGGTAAAGGAAGATTCTTGGAAATAATATTTTAAAAATCCATTCATGCCGTATAAGTTAAAAAAAATTCTTCTCGTACTTTTGTCAGAAAAGTCAAAAAGTACCTTGTACGAAAAATGACAAAAGATTCATTTCATATGTTTTACTAAAAACTCACTGAAGGGAAAATTGGATATAAAATAGTGAAGAAGGATATAAATATTACATATTGAGGAAACATGGATGTGGATGATAAATATTCTCCAGTAAATTATAAAGTATAAACAATCTCGGATAAAAATTGAGATTGCGAGATTTTCCCTTACCTTAGGTCCGATTTATTCGTAAGTGTCCGAAACTCCTGTAGAATGATTTAAATAATGTCATTGACTTATTCCAGAATCATACTCATTGTTATGATAACATATATGGTTCACTTATGACTTTATATTACCTGTTCTTTTGTAAATTCCATGTTAAAGAGTGTTTTGGGTAAAATCATTTCATTTGTCGTCCATGTTTTGACTTGTAATTATTCATATGATTACATAGATCATGATTACTTAATTCCATAATATAAAACATGATTTATATATAATATATATTAAGAATATACATATATATAATAGATCAGTAAATGGAAAGAAATACACAGTTCATGGAGACGGTAGGCCGTACGTACGCATGAACGCTGTTTTCGTTTCCTTGTTGACTTGAATGGAATTAAGTAGATGAAATACATATATACACACATAAATCCAGTATAATTATTATGTCATATATTTCATGATTACTTATTATATATACTTTATAATCATTCATGAATGGTTAATGTGGAGAATGAATCTCATCGCGTCGTGGATACGGTAGTCCGTACGTACTCACGAGCGATGATATCGTTCTCATGATCGTGGAATTGTATTGGAGTGTATGTATACTATTTCAGAATCAATATCACTTTACAATAATAATATATAGTTATTATACACACCATTATACCCATCCAAGTAAGGTGGTGGTGGAAAATAGATTACACCACGGCGTGGAGACGGTATTCCGTACGTACGCACGCACGGTGATTTCATTTTCCATAGGATGGATAGATGGTGAAATAGGGTTTTTTCATACTTATAGTAACATATAAGTATATTAGTGATACTGATGTTATTACTTCATAATGAATCAACCTAAGAAGAAGAAGTGGAAGAAGAAATAAAGTTGAAAGAATTGGTAACGGACATTACCTCTTCTTTGAAGCGCCTCTTTGAGTCCTCCTCTTAGGGCACTAAAATTGGTCTTTGAAGAAGACCAGGACCTCTAGGATGTTTCTAGGGAAGTGGAGAAGATAATTTGGCAGGGTTTGGCCGATCTTGAAGGCTCAAAGTGGTGTGAGGAAGAGAGGGAGTAGGTACCCTTTTATAAGGCAGGAGAGGGGCTCCTTTGAAAAAACTAAAAATATTATTTTATTATAATGCCAAATTCGGTTTTAAATAGCTCCAAATTTAGTTATTTCAAAGAAAATATGGGGATGTGTAGAAATACTCTCATAGAATATAATTTAGACAAGTTTAGGTTCTTATTTTAACCTTATCATTTATATTTAACTTTAAGTTAGATAATTTTACTTTTACCGTGTCTTTTTGTGTTCTTACACTATAAGGATAATAAACTTACTATAAGAATCCAAACGAACCCCAAGTTGTTTAGTATTATATATATAACCTTATCTAAGTCATTTGGCTGAACCTTAGATTTTTAGGAATAAAATAACAATTAATAATATAATATTGGTTTTAAAAACTATTTTATGTCAATTTGGACACTATTTAGTAATTGATTTTTGTAAAAATCATAACAGAAGGATTAGTTCGGAAAACATTAATTAAATCAATACAAACATGTCATATTAACCTATAAAATTATTTTAATTCATAAAAAGTCTCAAATTACATTTATTTTGGTATTTATAACATCAATTATGTCAATATTTCATTAATAAGATAATTACTGCATCATCTTTGTGTCATAAATAAACTAAATTATTTAATGTCTAAAAATTACAAATAAAATACCATTATTTAAGAAATCATTTTAGATTTCTAATGAATATTTATAGTCTAATTTATCTTATGTATAACCCTATATTAAAAATGATATACTTATTAAGCATTGATTTTAACTATTTTAACCATTCTTTAAATAAATTAATAATAAATGTCCTAATCTAATCCAAGTGGGACTAAATGGTCATATTTTATTCCTAAGGTTTTTTTGGTCGAATTACACTTGTCCCATAGAATTAAGACATGTGATAGGGTAATAATAATATCATTTTTACCCTTAATTACCCAATTTACTTTTAACCGTGGTAAATAAAAGTAAAAAGTTACTATTCACAAAAAATTATTTTTATCTCATTGAACCGCATTTTACTTACTGACATCAACCTTGTCTCTCGGATTTTTGAAATTCCACTCACATTAGCGGTAAAATTATGTTTTATGGAAAAAATCAGTTTTTTAACTACCACTTGGTGGTTTCCCTATTCATCAAAAAATGAAACTTTCCAGAAAAATACCAAAAATTAGGCCAAAGCTATATTTGATATTATGAATTCAAAAATGATGTTTATTTTACCAAATTCAAAACATATCAGTTTCATTAATTAATTTAAAAATTAATTCTCGTCGTCAAAACAAATAGCGTGTTCTTAAGAGATAATAACTATCAAAAGATTGACATTTGTTTATGTCTGGTTTAAATGTGAAATTACATCCAATGAAAAAAATTGTATTAAATTGTAAAAATATATTCTAAATATACTTTAAAACCACTCAATTTAATAATTTATCACTATTAATTATTTCGTTTAAAAAGGTTGTTTTTAATTAAAATTTAGTAATTTTCACTATTCATCAGAAAATGAAAGTTATCCGAAAAGTACCAAAATTTCACCCTGAGCTAATTTCGATATTCTGAATCCAAAAAATGAAGTCCATTTTATAAAATAAAATTTACAAAATTTCAAAAAGTGGTTATTACTATTCATAACGGCTAGTTTTAATAGCATATCATTGTTTAGCGAAACTCAGTATTGCATACAACACACGCTATCACGGAAGGTCGCGCTTGCGTGTAATGCAAGGAAAGTCAAGGATGTGTGTTGTGCAAGCTTATTTTGGTGTAGTGTAAAACACAAGACATTAATGAAATTAAAAAGAATATTTTTCATAAAATCTCGGGGTGTTACATTGACGAATGGACATTCACCTAAGAAAGATATTATATATACATTTACATCATCATATCATGATACATACTATGAAAATATAAAAATATTGGGTCTCATTCAATAATAATTATAGAAAAGCTATCATGGTATTTATGACTTAGTGCATCATCCACCTTGATCAACATCTAAGGTTGGTATTGTATTACCCATTCATAATCATTAATCAACTCCAATCATAACCATTGGTTCATAATCAACTCTTTTTATGTGAATATATAATTAATGTTTTATGATAAGTAAATATATATCACATCATTTACATAATGTTAATGCTTCAATATTTTTAAATAAAACATACCACTTCTTGAACAAGATAATCAGTTGGGTAATTCATTCCATTAACATTTAGTTGGCCTTAGCAATACAGTACAACTACATCATTATATAGGAGAAAAATCCCCATTCCCTACATTGATATATTAACATATATCAGAAACCATTATTCCCTATGGAATAGAGTGAGAATACATGCACTATCCATCCTTCCCTTTAGTTCCATGAAATTATAAACACTTTCAAGAGACCAAAAAAACATGACTCCCTTGTAAACTCCGTTAGTGGATTTGATAGTAGTGAGAAACATCACAAACGATGTTAATATTATCATTACATTCTATTAAAACTATATATTTCTGGCTCAATATATGGTATATTAAATTTTTTTAATAACATTCATCAATGCGGGGTCCATCAATATTCTATCAATTGTAATTACATGACCCAATCATGATACATTTGATAGCAAAAATTTATACAATTTAATTTTTTGGATACAACTACTCTGTTCTCTAGGCCATTAATTCAATCCTTAGATGAAATGCATGCTCTTCATTGGTATTATAATATATTATAATATCATCTATAAAGACTACCACAGACTGTTCAAGGAAATATATAAATATATTATTCATTAAATCAAATATGATAGTGGGGGAATTGGTAATTCAAAATGGTGTCACTATAATGTCATATTGTCCATATCCCATTCAAAGTATTTTTTTTGTGTTTACTCTCTTTTAACCCTTTATGAATGGTATATAGATCAAAGTTAAATATTTAAAATGTGTTTATCTCCCCACAATTGATCAAAAAAATCAGTATGAGATAGATAATACTTATTATTTGTTATGATCTTGTTACGTTCTCTATAATCAATTTGAAGAATCACAAACCCATATTTATTTTTTTATAAAAATAATTGGTTCACCTGATGATGAATCACTTTTCCAAATAAACCCCTTATCATGATTCTCATATATATGTTTCTTCAATTCATGAAACTCCATCTGGCCATTTTATAATGTAATTTTAAAATATGTGTAGCACTGTGAATGAGTTTTATTGAAAACTCAAAATCCCATTTTAGGGGAAGACTACGTTACTTTTTATTAAATCCATTGGTATATTTATGAAAATAGACATATATTCATTTTTGAGTTTCTTTCTAACCATTCGAGACAAATAACTGATATGAATATGTAATAAGTCTTATATAATGGCATGTAATTTTTAACAGAATTTTATTTTCATTATCGCACTTATAGATGATCATAGACTGATTTATAATTTCAAACATGACATTCCTTCCCCAGAGATTGATATGGTATCTATATAGAGAAATAAAATACAGAACCAAAATCACATAGAATTGAATTATAGTGATAAAAAGAAGCTATATATAAAGCATATTCAAAAAAATATTATTGTGGAGATATAAACAGGATATTAAATCATTGTAGTATTGTTATTTTTCTCTAATAATTTAACATGTAATAATTGAGGTTATGAATTAATAGACATTGAATATTTGAAGGAAAGCATACAACTGGGTTCCAATAAGATATTTTTAATTTTGAGATTACTCTCCACCACCTCAACATCATTGATATCTCATTCATCTCTTAGTAAAGACAAAATAGTGATCATGGAAACATAGTAGTAATAATTAATTTGAGAAATCCTATCATATAAAAAATTAATTCTAAAATATAAAAAACTATGACACCTTCATATCAAACTATTAAACATTAGGTTTATCAATAATCACTTTTAGTTAATCATATGTTCTCTTATGTTCTTTAATTATATTAACCATATCATAATATGTAATTATAAAAAACCATCCTATAGTACTAACTAGCGTGAAATGGGGTAAAAATGTATTTCACTATTTCAAAATAAAAGATAATGTAAAACAAGTAATTAACATTCTTTAATTGTGAAGGTTTAGTTCTTTTAATACTAGATATATAATCAACTTATTTCATGATATATCATTAAAATACAAAAAAAATTACTTCTCATTTATTACACATCTTTGAAATATATTATATGAAAACATTAATCATAACATGGAGAAATTTAGATATAACAAAGTGTTAGCTATAATGTTCAGTAAGGGAAAACATGATAGATATAAATTGATGATATTATGTGACAATAAGAAAAGAATAAGGGTAGATATCATGATCATTACTTATGTAAACATTCCATATTATTCACAGATCATAAATCATGAGTTGGGGAATAAAAAGTTCTCATAAAGAATTGCGAGTTATAAGATTTTGGTGTCAACAATTAAAAAGAATGATCCATGATAAAATATCATGATCAAAATAACATTTCATAAGAGTTTGTAAAAATCATACACAAATAAAATCAGTTCTTTATTCATGGATCACAAAAAACCATCATAAAAAAGTAGACATAGTCCCATAATTGATTGGTTCAACTCCTCATTCCATTTTCATATATGCTGGATAGAGTCTCATATCATATAAGGATCACTCCCCATTACCTTTAATTTTATTCCATGACATATAAATATTTACCTAATTAATTGTAGGGATATATAATACTATACCCAACTAACACATAATAAAATCCAAATATATGTGTTCTACAATATTTTAAAACATTCTTAATTTCATCCTAGCTTAATTAACACAAGGTCAACAAATATGTTTCATAGAAACAAAAATAAAAAATAAAAATAATTATTAATTCAAAAAAATGTATTTTTTATCTTAATAACATATCACTAATAAATTATATAAACTGTTAAATGAATTTTACATAGATTAAACATACATTTATTTAAGTATTGGATATATTCTTTGAAACACAAGAGAAAAAGTACTTTTCTTTTCATAAATTTTTAAAACAAAAAATTTATAGAAAATGTGAATTTGATATTCTTATTAAAGCCCCAAAAATGTAAATAAACAACAAAAATATAATGTCCATTTTTATGGTACAATCGATTGATTTGTTAATCGTTATGAAAGGATTTTATTCCATATTTTGTAAAAAGTCCAATTCAACCCATCTGGGAAACACTATAAAGATTAATTTGTAATTCATTTCTTTGATTTCGAAATTATTTTTAAAATAAATTCACATAATAATTTCAAAATATAACTAAGTTTCCTTGAAACATTTTAATGAATGTGCACATGGAAGGAAAATATTCCTAGGGTAAAAGAAGAAGTTAAGTCCTCTTTCTATAAAACATAATTTCAGTCCTTTGAGTGTCAAAGATGTTGAAATAAAAATACTATAGTATAACCCAATAAATATCCATTCTATAAGAAAATATTTTGGTTTTATGGGATATATATCATATAATTCCCCCTACATATATTTAAATTGGAACAATCTCAATTAAAAATGATATTGAAAAAAACTCTTACCCCAAGACCCAATTTGAATTGAAAAATCTCTATACTCTAATATAATATGTTTATATTTATTATAAATATATAAAAAACAATATTAATACTTATATTACCATATATTATTACTTGAAAAATTCAAATGAACTATTTATTTATATTTTTTATTAAAATCAAAATTTGTGTGTAAACTGTAACATTTTCAAAGCATATTTCAGCTTGACAGTTCTAGTCCCTTAAACCTGGAAAAAGATTAATCATCTACATAATATTTCTAATTTAATAAATATAATACATATTAATTATACATAATTATATTAAATACCTTGAATTTATCTGATGAAAAATAAATCACATCTCTTTTTTGTGGTGGTAGTCTGCAGGTACTAACAAGTGATTCTTTGACATTTCATGGGATTAAAAGAAAGGAAAGTAAATAATAAATTATATTTCTACAATCATATTTAATACATAAATATTATATATATTCAACAAATACATCAATATAACCATCTATGAGAGGTAGTGCTGCAAAATGAAACATATCATTTCAATATGATGGTAGTTTTCATATACGTATAGGAAGCATTTTTAATTTACAATGGATAAAAAAGAGGTAGGATATAGATATAATACTAATTAAAAATAATAATTTTATATATATACTTAATTTATTATATTAATATTTTTATCTATGGATTAGATTTAGTGGAAGAATAAAAAATATTTAATGAATCCAGTTAAGATGATTACCTCTTGTTTGGATATCATACTTTTGATTACAAAATAATGAATATTAGGATAGTCTTTGGTTATTTCCAGACAACCAAGAAATGGGAATGTTTTTTGTTAAGATATTTTTTGGTGTATATACTAATATGGAGTGATTAATTTTTGTTAATATGTGAGTTGTGTATGTGCCCTTTCATATGTGAGGGGATTGGAACCCATGTAAATATTAAATGTTTTAAAATAATATAAAGATAATTTATGAGTATTACGGAGTAAAATTTTCAAATATACAAAATTTATCTAACTTTTTGTTAATATATTCCCTAAAATGACATTTAGAAATCATTTAGCGATAATTTATTTCATAAATTTTAGTTCAGACACCTTATTAATTCTTTTACACCTTATTGTGGGGATGTTATTTTTAACCATGTTATAATTAATTATGAATAAAAATTAAATTAAACTAATTACATAATGTTTACATTCATGGTTACAAATTATGAATCTTTTTTGTAAATAAATAATTCCTTTATTTGGTATAATTTAATCTAATATATGCATAAATAATGTGTACAAATTTATTTTACAAAAAATAAAACATATATATATATATAATAATTGTTTTTCTCATTCCTTGGTGTGGAAAAACATTTATTTAAATTTAATTTTTTTATTGAATTTATTATTTACCAATTTAATTTAAATACGTAACAAATAGTGATTCATTTTATCTATTATGCTGAAAGTCATTATTCTAAAAAAATTATTTTTTGAAAAGTATATATTTTTCCCTTAAAATGATTTCATCTCCATTTATAATCGGATGATAAAAAATTCATGAATTATCAATAATTGTTATACATGATTAAAAAACTGTTTTAAATAGGTTTGACAATAAAATGAAAAAAATAAACTTTTAAATAAAACTAAAAAAAGAAAAAAAATTGTAAGAAATATTTTTTAGCTATGATTTACTAGAAAAAAAATTATTATTTCAAAAAAAATTCTTGAAATTAAGTACTTTAATTTTATTACTTTAATTTAATAAATTTCACTTAATTATATTTTAATGTCTTCTAATTTACTTTTTATTAAGGAATTATTAAATTACGTTTGATGTTGTGTCTATAAAAAGTTATCGAACGCATTGAATTTGTTAATGAGAAATATATAATTAAATATATTAGTGTTAGAAATAAGAAATGAATCTATTTATTAGATATTTAAATTAAATTAGTTTCAAAAAAGGGTTCAAAATCCCTTAGGAAAATAAGATAGATTCTAAAGAGACTATTTTGAACATTTCTATTGAAGTGTGCTTGTTCATTAAAATTTTCACATCTTAGAAAATTATATAAATAAATTGTTTAAAATAGTACATAATATTATCTGTTTATTAAATTAACTACATCCCTAAAATTATTAATCAAAAATATTGAATTTTAATATAAATATCATCAACTAAATAAAAATACATTTTTTAATAACATAATTAATATTGTATAATATAGATGATTTATTTGAAAGATATATTTATAATTCTAATAATTGTTTTTTTGAAGAAATTATGATTTTTTTCTATTAATTTTTTAAAAATTAGTTTGAAATTAATTTTTGTGGTTTTTCTATAATAGTTTCTTTTTCAGCAAATAGTGACAAACCTATTTTAAAAATACTATCTTTTTATGACAGTATCGTGATATATGACTAATATGAATTATTATAAAACCATGTTTATATGAAATATATATTTATGAAAATTAATATAAATCATTTGAAAATTTAATGTATCACTTATAAATAAATATTTCATGTCTATGAAATCTAATTAATGTTTTCTTATATGAAAACTATTTCTTATTCTTCTCTTTTAATCAAGTACTCACAAAACTCCTTTCTAATTGGATTGTATTGGAATGAAAATAATTGTAATTTTATTTATAAATATATAATTAATTTCTTATGAATCAACATTATACTTTATATTTGGGTAAAATCATTTTTATGATTAAAAATTTCATTTTCAAAAAATAGGTTTTCCTTAGGTTTTTTAATAATATATTAAAATAAATATGTAGAACATTTTAAAATCATGTATCATAAAATGTATTACATGTTTTGTATTAGAATATTTATTTTATATTATAAGCACCATTTCATATTTTTTCATAATGAATAGTTAGCATGGTAAAATGATTGTTACCATGGAAATGGTAAAAAGAGTTAATACGAGTTAAACTAAGAGATAATGGATAATATATATATAGTTTAATTTTTATTTTTATTTTGTATTTAGACTATTTTTTATCCTATATTTTAAATTTTTCTAAATTTAATCCACATTACCTATGAAATACATTTATTATATTTTAAAAATATTAAAATTTATGAGGGTGTCACTCTCCTCACTTATAAAAGGGAACCTCATATCCCCATTTCATTACTCCACTCGAGCAATATAACTCAGTTAAGATCAATCGAAATAAATTCCCAACTCTCAGTTTCATATCACTGATGTTTTGGTATTCCCATAATACCCATCAAGAATTCTTAATGTGTTTTTCCAAGCATATTATCCAAGGAAGAGGAATATGTTCATAATGATATTTTTTATGTTTCATTCTCCTTAATCCTCATAAAATGAAACATAATAAAATTAAAATAATTCCTAATTTTATTTTATATATTTAAATTTTTTATATAAATGATACATAATTTTTCAATCTCGTATCCATCTGATGAAAAATGTAAACTTCACTAACACATATGTGCAGACAACTACCTTCATAAGGTTGTATTTTTAATTTTTCATTATCGCTTCTCAAAGATTCCTATATATATAAAAATAACCAATATAGATGATATATATGATATATTAATGATTTTATAGTAATAAATTATTTTTAGATTTATTTTTTTATCCACTGAAAAAATAAAAAAGTCACCCATAAGTACGTGAAAACTACCGCCTCCATGAAGTGATGTAATCAATTTTTCATCACCACTATACTTGAATCAATATAAAAGTGTGTATAATGAATAAATTATACATTTATAACATGATTGACCTTATTTAAAACTATTATAATCATTATAAAATAACATGTCCTTACTCATTCAATAGTTATAATGTGTTTTTTGTTGGTTTTACCACCTGCATAAACATTTATATAATGATTATGTTATAGGTGAATAAGGACTGTTATAAATTAGTAATACAATTCAATAATAAAAAATGAAATATGGTTCAAAAAAAATTGAGAACATTATTCACATATATTTTTACATAACATTTGAATTATTTTGATAAATTCAATAATCAACAAAAAATGGAATTTTTATTTGATTTACAAGAACTATTTAAAAATGTTCCATAAAGTGATTATAAAGCTATATAAATATATAATCGTACTAATTTATATTTTATAGAATATTATAATGCTTATCAAACCATAACTATTGTGTAATGACTTGAACATTCGAATCATAACTTCTGTGGAAAAATAATTAGTTAACACTCAAATATTGATTTTAGAGTAGGATTACTATAAAGAGGGTATTATGAAATTATAAATGTAATAATATATGGAATTATAGAATAATTAACTTTCATAATTTTTTAAATTCATGATATCAGTATTTTTTTCATTAAAAAATTATATCAGAATATAAATAATTTTACTAATCACTATTATTATATTCATTTATTTAAAAGGTTAATTTTCAAACAATTGAATTTTAATTTGATAAAAAAAATTATTAATTCATTATTTAAAAATTATCTTAGGGTAGTTTTTTAATAATTTTCTTGATGGTTTTATTTTTCAATGAATTTTTATAAATAAATATTTTTATTGAAAACTCTGTTTTCATTTAATTAATTTTTAATTAAAATTAGTATTTTGATTTATTTTATATAGAATTAGATATTTTTAATCTAAAATTTTTTAAATAATGTTTTTTAATTTTACTATAACTGAATTTAGTATAATGAAAAAATTTATTTCAAAAGAGAATATTTCTAAAAACTCAGATTTATTATGTTTTGTCGGTTTCATTATCAATTAAATTCTGAATATTTTTTATTTAAATTATAAAAAATGGATTCCATATTTTGAATCATAAAAGTAATTTTTTTAAATATGTCCACTATTTTTTTAAATATGTCCACTAGTTTTTTAAAATTAATAATATCCTTTCTAATCTGTTTTGTAACAATAAAGGGTATGTTTTCCCTATTAAAGAATATAAATAAAATGATAAGGACTAGGAAATCACCCTTACACTTTCCATAATTTTATTTTATGTGTCCATTTCGACAATAATAATAACATATTCTATAATGTGGATTTTTTATTTGGAAGTTACTATAAAAATTATATTATTTTATTTATTGAAATTTCAAGGATGTCACACCCATTTTTTTAATGAATACAACATCTTAAACAATGGAAAAAACATACAACAATTTCTTCTATAAATTTAATTTTTTAATGAAAAATAATTTACATAAATCTTGGTATTTTATTTATAATTTTTAGTTATAAAATAATTTCATTAAATTCTTAAACAATGATGAGGTAGTAATTATAAAATTAATGGAGAAATAAAATAAATGATACTAAAAAAATTAAATGTAATTTCATTTTACTTAATTAATATGATACCTGAATTTATAGGTTACTATAACATTTTTCAGATTTTTTAATTTACTATATTTTAATTCTATTGTTTTATTAATGTTATATAAAAATCCAAGTAAATAAATTGTTCTAAAATTGACATTATCAATATTTTAATAAAATAATATTTTATTAAATGCTATTAAATTACAAAAAGAGCTAAATTGGGCAGAATGAATGGGATATTTTTAAAGAAATCATCCACGGACCATTTATGGAACATTTTTCATTTTATAGTAACATTATTGATCAATAATTTGTAGAAAATTTTAATATTTTTTAATTTTCATAAATATTAATAAAATTTTAAAACCAAAAATAAATGTAAAAATATGGTCTATACATGTGAAACATTTGTTCTAGGAGATTATTTAAACACATTATTTTATTATATTCTAATATTATTAATTTTGGATCCTTTTTTACATCTAAATTAATTCATATTAATTTATTATTCTTAGAATTCAAAATCTTCCCCTACCCTCTCTTATAAAATAGAACCAATTATTATCATTTCATTGCAGTTCAAAACCCATTTAATTCCCCCAATACCTTTAAAAAATATTCCTATAATCCATCCCCTCATTATATAGGTGTTATTTAGGATTACTTCCAACCATATAGAAATTAATGTTATAATCAAATGAGACTTTTTGAAAAAGATATATATTTTTAAACTATGTGTTTTAGATTTATTTATTCTATCACCTTCTTCAAATCCTAATCAACCAATATAATATTATAAAAAATTTATCCTATATATAAATGGATGTTATTATGTTAATTTAATAATATATATTCATCTCCAACTTCTTTTAACTGGTAGATGAATTCATCATTCGTGTTTATAGTATACTACTACCTTGTGAATTGATGTAATTATTTTTCAATCACTGTCCATCAATACTAATTATAATATTGGATATAATATATATAATATATATATATATGCAATTTATAATCTATTTATAATTTGTCAAAGATAATATGTCTTGTAATTCCATATATTTTCATTCACTAGAAAATGATAACTGATTTTGTGGGAACATGTAGACTAACATCTCCATGAAGCGATATGATTCATTTTTTGGAAAACACATCACACAGATGATAAATATTTTTATTAATAAATATATAATTTTATAATTATAATGTTATGATAATTCTATAAATATTAAATTATAACTAGATTATTTCCACAATTATCATTGAATAATGGAATCGTTACTTATCTGTACATACGACCAACAATCTCTATGATTATAACATAGTTCTTTTTTAACCATCATTAAAATTTTGTGTTAAAAGTATTATTGGAATATAAAAATGATAGTAATTTCATTGTTTTTTTAATATGATGAAATAATGACATATTTTACCATAGTCAAATTACCAAATTAGTTATAGACATATGTGTAGAAAATCAAGAAAATGTCTGACATAGGCCTAAATGATTATGTAATTTTTTAAAATATTATAATGAGTTATATAAAAAGAACAGTAAACAATAAAAATTTTATTAACCATGTATATAGTTAACATATGTTCCATAAGAAGAAAAATAACACTCATGATGATTTAGAATCAAGGTAACCAACATTATTTTAAAAATATTATTATAAATTTTCCCTAAAAACAACCTCGTTATTCAATATCGTTATTTTTAAAATTATTTTTTCGATGTATATATTTGGATATTAGGGAATTATAAAGTATAATTTATTTCAATTATAACATTATTTCAGTGGTTTTCAAAAGTACTCATTTACTCAATGTTTTAAAATCATTTTAAAAAAAATCTATTTTAACATATACAAATATGTAAACCTCAATCTCTCCCATAATTGTAAATTGAATTTTTCTATTCCATTACAATCCTTTATGTTTTCTTAAAAGAAAAACCCTCCTTCCATGTGTTATTTCTATATTTAAAGAGGTTTTTAAAATTGAGGGGATATATCAATATCGGAAAATATTTTCTTATGGGTGGAAAAAATATTATGATACAATATATTCTATATTCTCTTGTAGTTATTCAGATGTTTTTAATATGATATGTGCTTTAGATATAAACAATGACCAGTTTACCTCATCATATCTCATCAATTCATTGGGTAAATTGATTATGCAAACTAAATATTTTTCTCTTACGAGATTATTAGAATTAAGAGTGATGGTTATTATAAGGATAACAAATAGAGTTTTTTTAAATTACTTTTTTTAAACAAATTAGTTAAATATTACATGGTTGATTTTTTCAAAAATTAATTTTGAAAGGCAGAAATAGTTATATCGCCTTTGGGTTATCTTGATAGGAGGCATGAAAGATTTCACATTTACCTCTCATCAACCAGGATCAATGACATGGAAAAGGTGGCAGTGGGAATTCTACATTTCTCCTAAATTAAGTCAAAGTTTCACATATAATATTCATCTGTTATAATATACTAAAGCAAAATGTGACATCATGGATGTATCCTATGTTCCATAAACCTATCATAATAAACCCATACCACCCCATTCTGCACTCTAACTCTAAATCCAATCTCACTCTCTATATATTATTCCATCCTTTCTAAAAAATGATTTTCATGGACTAAAAGGTGTTCCACAGTTTTTGAATCGTCATTTATAGGTTTTTTGTATTATTTGTTTTAATGAAATATATTTTTATAATTGTGACATTTTTCCTTAGTTTTTAAAATATTATATACATATTTGTTTAGTTAATTAGATATTTTTTATAAGTAAAAGGTATATAAGAGTGTAAAATATTTTTATTTATTTATGAATTTTGAGTAAATAAATAATAATTATTCTTCGTAATAGATTTATTATTATAAAAACAATAATATTTAGTAAAACATTACAGTTTTTTAATATTAGGGACATAATTATAAATTAATATAAACTAAATAATTAGTTAATATTAGTGACTTTACGAGTAAGGCATAATTAATTATGGATTAAATAATTCTCAGCTGATGATTAGCTAGTAAATAAATAATTAATAACAAATGATTAAATAAAGATTGATGAATTATTAAGTGATAATAAATTAATGATCAACTAGTTATTTACATATAATTAACTATTAAGTAACTAAATTAAAATTTTTAATAATGTAATGGTTGGAATGTTATTAATCAATTATTAAAGCATTGTTAAAATTGGATTAATTAATGACGAACTAATGATTAAAAAATATTGAACCAAAGAAATACTTATGATTAACTAATGAGTAAAGAATGATTAACTAATAATTAATTAATGATTAACTATTAAATAACTAAAACATAGCTAAAAATAATGATTTGATACCAATTAATTATTTAATGATTAAGTAGTGATTAATGAATGACTAAGCCATGATAAATATAGGATTGACTAATTCACAACAAAATATTCGCTAATATTGAACAAACGAATGACATATGATTAACTAATTAGCTAAGAATTATTATCTATTAATTACCTACTAATTAACAAATAATTAGCTATAATGTAAGTACATGATATCTATTAATTAAATAATGATTAATGAGTTTTTAATCAATGATTAATGCATAATTAATATAGGCTTACCAAATGCAAAATTAATGATTAGATATTGATTGAATAAGGAACAAAATATGATTAAATAATGATTAAGGAATGATTAAAATATAATTAAATAATGATTGACTATTAATTAAATAATATTTAGATATAATTTAGCTACTTCATATCTGTTAATTAAGTAGTGATTAAAAAGTGATTAATTAATGATTAAGGCCTAATTAATAGAGGATTTACTAATATTTATGTCATGACTAGCTAATAACTAAATAATGAATAACGTATTATAAACAAATAATTACTTTAGATTAGATATTAATTAATTAATAATTACCTATAATTTATGTATATGATATCTATTAATTAATTAATTATTAACTAGTGATTAATGAATTATTAAGGAAAAATTAATATAGAGTAAACTAATGATTAACTAATGATTATCTAATGATTTACATATGAATAGGATATGATTAACTAATATATAATGAATGAATATATTCTAATTAATTAATTAAGGACTAAATATTAATTAACTAAGAGTTTTATATAATCACCTTGATATATATTAATTAAATAATGATTAACTAATGATTAATTAATTTTTAACACATATTTAATATATAAATAACTAATGCTTAAGTGATGGCTAGGTATTTTTAAATAATTAATAACCGATGATTAATTAGTAGTTACATAATAATTATCTATAAATTAACTAGTAAATAAACAAAATGTGAGTACCTGATATATATTAACTAAATATATTCTAACTACTCAAAAAATAATAATTAATGAATGCTTAACGTTTTACATAGTAATTAAAATCTAAGGACAAACATTTTATTAAATATTGTTTCGCTATTTATTAAATTTGGATTAACATAGAATTTACCTTTGATCAACGGTGGCTATGTGGATGATATAGAGGCTTAACTAAACACATGATATGTCACTCCCTTGATATATATGATTCAAACCTTAATGAATTCATAGTTTTATACTCTTGATGTATTTTTTTATAATGATTGAAAGTCTCTGTATAAACTACTAAACATACCTTTAGGTAGATTAAGTATTGTAATGTGAAACATTAGTTCCATATTTTTTGATATATAAAGACAACACAGAATTTTACTATAATAATGATTATGTCATTTTCTATGTAATGAAATCCATATCTAGAAACTATATATGGATATGGATCTCTAATATATGTACCTAGGGGTAAAACCCAAAAAAACTGCATTGAGCTAGTCCCAATCACAAACTAGTGAACAACAATGGGCCCCAAAACACACCAGTTTTGACACTCTCTTGGGATATGATTTTAATTATTCATATTTTCATTATAAAACATTAAACATTCCATTAGAAATATTAACAATTTCACTATGAAGCATTAGGTACATATTTTATTATATAAGAATATTTTTTAAAATTTTAGTATAATTAATATTATGTTGTTGTCAAAGAAATAAAATAATTTTAGGGTTAAAATAAGTGGATTTCACTCTAAAACATATGTACCTATGGGTAAAACTCTAAAACATTGCACTGAGAGAAACTCTAGCAGGAACTAGTTCATGACAACGGGACATTCCGAACACCTTCTTTGACAATCATCGGGGATACGATTTAGATGATTTATATTTTCATTATATACTTGTAGGAATTCCATTGATATGATTAAAAATTATACTATGAATCATTATTTACATCATTTAGGATGTAAGAAGACAGTATGAAATTTTGAAATTATAATGACTGTATGATTAATGATACATGTCTATTCCTCATTATCATTATTATTCAAACTATCATAACATTGACCAAAAAACATTTCCAATAGAAAAGAATATTTTCATGTTCCTACATTAATGGGGAGGTTACTCAAACTAAGAATGGGGCTTCTAATAGTAGATAACCGACCAAAAATGGTTAGGATTTCTAAATGTGTAACCGTAAGAGAACTTCTAGAATGAATAACATATTTTTTAAATATGGGTAATTGTCAAGAGATCATGTCTATTACGTATAGAAATTTTCAATTCTAGGCTAAACTAATACTCCAGATTGTCTATTGGACACTAATGAGAATTGGGTCGAAGAAATAACACTATTTTTTTATTAGACAGATAGTACCATGATGGATTTATATGTTCATGTTTCTTGTGTACAATAGCTACATAGAATTATATGAAGATATTGACTAAAAATACTTGTTGAATAACTTCCAACACATCAAAATGTGCCTATTACCTATAATGAAAAAGAAGACATCCTATATGATATTCTATATATACATCTAAATCTATATTCAGATGTGGAATTTTCTAACGATTGAAATGACTGAGACAACTCTAATGAGGAGGAGGAATATGAAAATCATGGTAAATATGTTCTTAGAAATATAGTTGTTGTATAGTAGCATCGACCCACAATAAATCATCCACAACTATTTCTATCTTGGTCGGATGAAATAACACATCTTATAGAATTTTATTTGAATTTTATATTACCTTAAAATGAGTTTACTTATGTTTTAGGGGATAAGTTTATTGATATGGAAATTTAATTATATGTTGGAAGGTATTTTCCAAGTAAATATGAAATGAAGAACATGATAAAAATATATTAAATTGACAGAAATTGTAGATTTTTTATCGAAAATCAGTACATAAAAAATAATTCATATGATGTGAATAATATGGGGTTGATTATAGAGTCTTATTGAGGGATATTCATAACATTATATTTGGAGTTGGATAATTTGTTATATTTAGGAAGTTAATACATGAATTCAATAAAACATGAAATAAGATAATACATCATTTGATAGTGAAATTGTGTCATCTATGATCATTGTGATGATTAGGAACAACCCAGATATACATGTATGTCACGACCTAACCTGCCAAGGTCTAACCCATGACTAACCGAAGACCACCTTCAATAGGTCTGGGGCTAGCGATCATTTGTGGGTAGGGATATCCTAGAAATGGGCGGAATTACCATAATTTACATGCATATATGCATAGATCTCTAATTTCACACAATGATGAATTATAAAAATACTAAATCAAATGCAAGAATACATATATAATCCCACAACCATGGTATGATAGTAAATTATTGAATGTTAAAAGGGTCCAAATACATGCCCAATCGAAATCTGTAAAGAGTCCTACTAGATCCAAAGCTGAGGGATAAGATCAATTAAATTCTCCCAGAAAACACCTCATTCTGAATAGCTCAAACTATGCTCCAACATCTCTATGTCCTCTAAGGAACTTGTCAAAAAGGAAATTATTTTCATAAGAAAAAACATGAGTTGGAATATCTCAGGAAGGGTTCAGTATAATAATACCTAGTAAAGAACCCAAAAAATAGTAAAAATCAAGAATAAAGTGTATTAATATTAGTAAAAGGATATAATAATAAATTTAGAATTTAAATCACCTAGACATACTCAGGAAGAACACAATAACACCAATAGGACATAACCATCATTCCTCCAAAAGATTCTACTAATGAGAATGCTAGTTACATGATAATTCATTACACTTTCCATCCTATCACTAAAGAAACTCAATCGAGAGGTCAAGATAATTTGGGCCCACCAAAAAATACTTACTAGCCTCATAATAACCTAATACATAGATAGGGGTCACACCTAGAACTATTAAGGGACACCACAATCCTAACATAGATAAATCTACATTATAGGATATTATATTATAATGATATCATAAACCCTACCAATATGTCATTCTATTAGTGGATAAAAGCCCTTCCCAAAGATGTTACATCGATTCCATGAACCCCACATAGTGTTTATTGAAGATAGAGGATCACAATATAGTCTCACAGAAGGACACTACAAACACTATCTAAGACCTAACCTCTAGAGGTGTTAACAATCCTATGATGTGGATGTAATTATATATTGTACCATCAATGGAATGGAATATGGGAACACACTCAACTAGGACTACTCAAGACTAAAGAATCAAAAGGCCAAAACCCCCATTAAATGTGTACAAGGCATGTACTTGGGGTACATAGCCTATCCAACTATCCCCGAGAATACATATATGGTAATTCCTCATGGGATATTTAAACCTAATCATACATGTAATTTTAGTGGAAAAATTAGTGTGTGGTAGGTTATCAACACCTTAACATATCATACAACCATGTCTATGAAAATCGGCCTACCCATGTACCAACTTCTGTACATGTGGTCATGTCTATGATAGTGTGCATATTGTTTCAATGCCCATGCACACCTTGTTGCATCCATGTACATTCACAAGTACCCACCTCTCCCCCATGTAGTGGTTAAATAGTGTGTGACCATGTCACATGGTGTGTGATACTTATCTCAAGATGAAACCCTAGTGCTACAGCTAGGGGGTCCCAAATTGAATGTAATTTGAAAATAGAGAACATGTTGATTGGGATTTTTTGGATCCCTCAAATCTTCCTTAGCATATACTATTGCATCTACACCACTACCACCCTTGCTGAAACCTATAGATCAGAAGTCGACCAAGCCTTACCTTTGTTGATAGATGGAATATATACTTCTAATGCGGTCAAAAAATGTTCTATCAACCCATCAGTCATAGTTTATAAAAACTATAAAGCAGGTTTTGAAAATATGTATGATCCACCTCTGATAATCGACCTCCACCATCACACCTTTATTATAACATCAATCAATAATCTCACCCATGGTATCAATCTGTTATTCCATATACCGATTTTGCAAAGATTGAATACCTAATATTCATAAGCCTTAGACCAAAAGAAATTACTTTAATTAACATTTGATGAATAGGGATAAAAATCCTACATCCATCAAAAATGACGAATGAACCTCTGCCTTTTTATATTCATACTCAATCTGGTGTCGTAAAGAATAAAAATGAAGGGGAAAATCAATTCAATGAATAATTTTTACTCAATAAAATGAAATCTTTCAATGATGTGTATACCAATATTATTTATGGAATTGATCCTTGTTCTTTTGGGTTAGAGAACAAGATAGAAAACACAAGTAAATATTCTAACTAGAGTTTGGGAACAAGATGGAAAACACAAGTAAATATTCTAACTAGAGTTTTTATTTATCTTTGATAGAGAATGTTGTTACTTTGTGGTCATTGAGGTGTTCCACAAACTCTGTTGGTGCAAAAATCATCAATTTGATCTAGATCCATCACCGTTTACCAATATTTTTCTCCATGTTCAATAATATCTCAAGGTTCTTAGCATAAAACCCCAAGGAATGTATATTAACAATTTATTTATTGAAGAATAATGTCTCTATGTAAACAATTAAGCTAAATTTTTATTTAATTTATCAATTTTATTTTCTTACGTATGTGTTGACTCTTCACCAACCTCCTGTGATGAAAATTGTTTTGTCCCTGCAAGGGTAAAATCGCATTCTAAACTCAATGGTTTATTATATTTCTGATTTGGAACAACATTCATTAGTTATTGCATTTTTTATGAATACTTTTCAAGAATTATATTTAATATATTTAATATATATCAAACATTTTGTCTAGACATTATGGCCTCATAATTAAACATTGTCTCAATGCATACTCTACAAAATAATACATATAATATTTAAAAACAATACATAAGTATTTTGAGTCCTTATATTCACCCCACCTTAGGGATAATTATCCAATAAAGCGAACAACTAATTAAAGGATGAGGGTATTATGCACACATCTCGGTATCCCGCGCAATTGTTCCCTCTTGAAGGATCTTATGCTACCAGAAAAACACACTATGGGAATAAAACACACATCAAGGATCCTTTCATCTTAATCCTTGATCTCTAAAGGTTGTTCTATAATGGTATCTCCATCATTGATTTCCATCTTACCCATGTTGATAATGTTTTATGGGTCATGCATGAACGTCCATAAATGAGTCATTTCAAAGATGTTGTGTACCTGTTCCAAATATGGAGGTAGATCTTAGAGGATTGATACCACTCCAACTCTATATTGAATAACAAAATTACTAATTAATCTCATGGAAATATTTTCACTACATACAAATTTCATGAATCCATGTTGAGGTAAAAACGTCACGAACACATGGTCTCCCTTATAAAACACGAAAGGACTTCTTCGTCAATCCTCATAAGACATATAAATACTTTTTGTGGTCATCGTCCACTCTAGGATGATCTAAACCTTCTATATAGTATATTTCATGAACCTCAGACCCATGAGTGTTGAATCACATAGATTATTCTTATAAATTGGTACCCTGTAGGTCCTCCCATAAAAATCCCTGAATAGATCCATACGAATGTTGAAATGGTATTTTTTTTGTACCCAAAATAAACCAAGGTATGAGGATCCCCCTAACTATAGATAAATTCTAACATGCATGCCCAAAGAATTTCTACCAAAACCTGAATGATCTTCTCAGTTTGGCCATCTCTCTAATGGGGAAACACAATGCTCAAGCGTAATGGAGTCCTAAAGATCCCCTTTAATTATCTACATAAATTTGACATGAATCATTTTTCAGGGTAAATATTTATTATCATGATAAATCAATGGTTTATGATAATCTCTTGCATGTAGAGGAATTTCAGGCTCTCTACAAAACACCACTCTCAAATAGACAAGAAGTGGGATGACTTGGTGAGTCGGTTAATGAATACCCATATGGAATCGTGCACCCAAGATGTATGGGGTTGGCCTATCACAATGTACATGGATATCTCATCCAAATTCCACTTTGTTAACTCATTGGTATAGAAAAACCCACTTGAACCTAATGCTCATCCTTCATCTGATGACATGTGAGGCATCGAGAGACAAAATCTACAACTCCCTTCTTCATGCCTGACCATACCAATTGACATTAGAGCTTCATGTGAAAATTTTCCAATCTTTTATGTATTTCCAAAGGGTATGTATGAAACTCCTACATCACCACCTCCTATAACCTCAAACAAACTACCATATTCCCTCTAAAAAGGATAGTATGACACCGGCCATTGTAAAATTCATTAAGAGCACCTTTAGAAGATATATGATTTTGTAAGGTCTTAGATTCAATATCTCTATGTTGAGAATCTTTAACATATTATAATATAAATTGGGTAACAACCATTGACTATATATATGAACCATAATCCATGCCCACTAAGTAAAACTAAAATAATAAAAACTTCTCTAAAGCCTCAGTCCATAAATGAGAAAAAGATCTGATACTAGGAGTATTTTACACTACATTATCCTTCCCTTGATTATTAAAAAACATGAAGTAATAGACTTAGTATAACTCTACCCATCACCACGATATCATTTTTATATCCTTCTTATATTTGATATTCTTGAGACTCTTATGGTTAGAGTAGATGATCAAATTCTCACACTTTGGGTTGTGTCACCATATCATTAGTACGAAAACTAATGTTGCTAACTCAATATCCTGAGACATGTAGTTCTTCTCATGTGGTATTAAATGACTTAAACCATATGCAAACAATGTAGGCCTCATCCACATAACACAGCCATGTCTATGACCCGATGAATCCCAGAACATTACATACTTAACACCCTACATTAGATAAATAAGGATAAGAGTGATCATTAATATCTACCTCATCTCTTGAATGATATATTGGAACTATTTAATCCAAACGAAAGGCTTCTCTTTTTTTGCTAGATCTGTCAATGGATCAACCACTCTAGAGAAATTGGGAAAAATAATTATTATTATCCTTCTAACCCAAGGAAACTATACACCTTTTTATCATTTTTGGGTGTCTCCCTTGCAAGAAATACCCCACCTTTTTGGGTCCACTATTATCTATGCCTCTAAGAAGACGTTTCACTAAAAATACACATCACAAATATAAAACTAAATCCTTGAGAGACTAACATAAATATATTTCTTTCAAATTGTGGAAAGGTCCATCCATATGTGTCTTGGTTGCTTTTCCTCAAGTACTGAGTACACTAGGATATAATCAATGGAGACCACTCTGAACTAGTTCAGGAATGGATGAAATACTTAGGTAATGAGAGGAATGAAATATTTAGGGGAATTGGCATACTAAATAGAATCCCCATGTACTCTTTGTAACCCTAGAGACATCTACGCTTACTCTTCAATATTTCCTTATCATGTACTTGCAGTTGGTGATAGCTTTGTCTAAGGAAATTTTTCATTAACCAAAATTCCCCTCTTAGCTGATCAAATAGGTCATTGATCCTCAAATAGTGGATACTTATTCATTACGTTCACTAGTTTATACACCAATAATCCCCACATAAACTCAATATCCTATTATCCTTTTTGGTTAAAGACATTGGGGTCTCCTACGGGGAGACACAGTGTCTCACAAATCTCATCTCCACAAGACTTCAAACTACACCCTAAGCTCATGATGCACTGTGGGAGCTCTATGATATTCTAATATAGATATCAGGGTTATACTTGGATGAAATTAAATAAAAAATTCTAGAATTTGATGGTGAGATAAACCTAGTATGTCCTCGAGAAAGACATCCTCATATTCCACCACCCCCATAAGTAACCGACATACAAATGAATCAAAGACTCAAAGAGTCATTCTAGAGAACTATTGGTTAATCCGTTGAACTCTCCCAGATACGAGCCCATTATTCTCTTACAAGGATATAAAAATCTATTTATACCCAGTAAAACACCACAACACACTAAAAATGAAGCAAAAATTAAATTCAGATCAATACGAGGATATAACAATTAATTTATATAATAAACTACCTAGATATACTCTAGAAGGACATCGTGCACTAGGTGTTCACAACCAACTACCTGACACAAGATTCTTCAAAAGGAATCAACCATTCTTGGAGAATATAATCCATGAGAAATTCTATCACTAGAGACACTTATCAAAGAGGTTAAGATCATTATACCCACCCAATAAATATCATTGGTCTTAGAAGACCTTAATACTGAGATAGTGGATCACACCCAGAACATCTGAGGGACACCACGAACCAAAAAATATAGATCAACAATATATGTAAAGGATTGTATTCAAATGAAATCATCAACCCTACCAATATGAAATGTTTGATATAGGATCAGATCCATGGTTAATGACGTTAGAACAACTCCATAAACCCCACATAGGGAATTCTGTTTATAGAGGATCATTCTTTAGTCTCATAGAGGGACACCTCAAATCTATTAGAGTCAAATCCTTTCATAGAGATCATGATCAATTGATGTCGATGTAATGTCACATTGTACCATTAAGAGAATGGACCAAGGGAACAAACACCCCAAATAGGCATCCATATTAATGAAATATGGATATAAACACCATTAAATGTGGAACATGGCATGTACTAGTGGGACATTGCATCTCTCGCAATCCCCAATTCTACCCATGTGGTAATGACTTACTCGACCAGTAAACATAAACATACATGGAATTTGAGTGGAACATATAGTGTGTAGATGTTTATTAGCACCTTATGGTGTCTTTAAGTTGTGTTTTTTGTACTTTGGAATGCCCAGGTATTATCCCATTCATAGCTGGTTGTGGTTTTGTCCATGTACAGGGTGTGTCCATGTCACGAACCAGGCCGGATCGTCATCCGACTCGGCACCCGACCCGGTCCGCGACATGGCCCGAAGGGCGTTCCCGATCCCCACGGGTTGGCAACTAGTGCCGGGCATCAAAACAAACCAATTGGGAACGGTTTGGCCAAAGACAAAGATAAATGAACATAAAATGAGCAAGCAGATAAAAAGAGGAGAATAAATTGAATAACGTGGCAGTGGAAAAAAATGACTAAACAAAGAAACGTGACATACCTCAGGTGACCCCGTGGATCACCACGGTACGACAACCACCCTCGCTCCCAAGAGCGATCCAAGACTGAAACCTGCATCTGAAAAGTAAAGTAGGCGTGAGCACCGAGATGCTCAGTAGGAAAGCCAAAATACAACCACATCCCATGCCTCTTCCTTTAATAAGAAATCCAACCATGCCAGTTTGGAAAATAAGATGTACTAAAATAGTGTTTCCCCTTTTCAAATTCAAGTAACGAGTTTACATTTCCAGGTAAAGTATTTTACTCTCACTACATTTTCAAAGAAAGGTTCCAAGCATGCATTAACATTTCAAAATGAAAAGAAACCAGTTTGGATTAAAATATGGATTTCACAAACTAGACATCAAGTATGAAACAGTTGAAAAGAAAGTTACATCATTAGCATCATGACAAAAATGAGCACCATGGGTAATCCCTATAGGCAGCTAAAACAAGTGGGAACCTAAAGACCTCATACCTCAGTGAAACGTGGCTTAGAAGGCCACGACCCTCGGATAACGTGGCTTAGAAGGCCACGACCCTCAGAAAATGTGGCTTAGAAGGCCACGACCCTCAGAAATTCATATGTTTAGTTAGTGTTGTCGCGTCAATCCTGCTGGACAAACCGGGAAGAACCCCTGCCATGTCATCTAGCGTACTAGTCCTGGTCACCCACCTAGATACCCGGGTTCACCATTGTGCTCTATTCCAAAAAGGGTGGTGAGCTTTTATCAAAAGAAAAGAAATGAACATCACACTTTCTTTATCCTAAAAACTCACTAAACCTCTCACCACCGTTCTCCCTCCTTAAGGGCATTCCCCTCTTTCAAATTACATAAAGCATAAGCCCCAATATTAGGCACATATTCGTACACTCAACATTACAAGTCATTTTCTAAAACCAAGGGGGTTTGCCTTAGGAGGGGTTTTTCCAATTTTACAAACTATTCCAAAAGGGCCAAACAGGATTTATGGTTTCACAAATAATAGTTTTAATTTTTGCACATATAATCATCTAAACTCTTAGCAAAACCTTTTAGAAATCCCAATTTAACAATCTACATGTTAAATATAAAAAAAACAATCTTGAACACTTTCTTAAAATGATGCAATTAATTTATGAAAGTCCAAATGGAATTTGTAATACATCACATGCTTCCAAAACAAATGCATAACCATTATTAGCGAATGCACCCAAATTTCATAACATGTAAATATAACATGCATATACATATAAACTATTTTCAAAGGAAGCAAGCAATTATGAAAATTCAAACTAAAGGCATAGGCATAGGAAACCTACCTCAAACATGTCGCTACTTGCCGATGGCCACTTGAACCGACATTTGACGCACACACGCACATGCATTTATATATATATATATATATATATATATATACCCCTAGCTGCATTGTACATATTCCCTGCGCCATGAGGGAATATTTACAAAGAGGGCATATATATATATATGCCTTACCCTATGCATGTACGTGTAGGATTCCTCGACACGCGTGGCCCAACGCACTACACATATAATTTAATAAAACAAATCAACACATAAACTACCTATAAAAAAAATTTCAGAAAAACACATTACATTAACGCACCCAGATAAAACAGCTACGATGCACCACAAGAACCATCATTTACACACATGGATACCATTTTGAGACAATACACACACCAAAAGAACTCCAAAACACAATCTTCACCTCCTTTACAACTTAACAAATCATTAAAACATTTTATGAAACAATTATAAATAACAATGAGACTTTTTTTATCAAGAACGAACCCAAATCCAACTTCAACAACCAAGCTCACATTGAAACCATACCAAAACACTAACTACAGTCTTTCCACACTTTGATAAACCAACAATACATTTTATAAAATAGTGATAAGAAGCTTGACACGAGTTTTCAAATAATAAAAAAACATCATATCTCATTTTAAGATACCACTTTAAAATCAAATGTATAATAAATTGTCTTAAAACTATTTTTGCACCACATAAACAATTAAATAAATTAAAGAAACACTTAATATAACATTTTCACGGTGTGCTTCAATGTTTTACCACAAAACTACACCAAAATAACTTTGTTTGAAATCCAACGCACACGATGCTATATAAAAAAAACATTGCACCGCTTGCACATATTAATAAACTAACTGCACAAATATTTTTTTTAAACACTATTTAATTAGTTCAACATGGCTTTTCAAAGAAACAAGTACCTATATCATATAAACATAACACTAAACTCATAAACACATCAAAACATACTAAACCTAAAGTAAGATTGAATTCTCATCAAATAAACCAATTAATAATCATGATAAATTAATCAATCGAGCAATTTATCCATCAAACAATAATCAAATGCGGAACCATCTATAGATTTTCCCAAAATCATGTGTGAATCCTCAATTTCACCTAATAAACACGATAATCAAACTCAATAGAACGCTAAAACAAGGCATCAAAACAAGTTATCTCAATACCTACGCAAACAGGGAAGAAATTACCGAAAGGAGGTCCATCCGGAAAGGGAGGTGTGCGGAAGTGTCCAACCGGAAGGGGGGGAGGGGGGATGTGCGTGGCGGCTGCTGGCCGAAGGAGAGGGCGTAAGATGCCAGGCCGTCGCCCAGGACGGCGGCGCGATCACAGTCCGCCGGAGGAGAGCAGGAGGTCCGGCGAGGTGGGGGGGCGGCATGGATTTGGTCGAGGAAAGCGGGGATGACGCCGGGGAGCTTGCGGCGAGGCGGATGCGTGGCTTCGGGCGAGGCAAACGGGACGGTCGGCACGGTGTCACGGCATGGCCGGAGCGGGAGAAGGGGGGCAGTCCGACGAGGAAGAAGGGGGGTGCGGCGTGAGCAGGAGAGGAAGGTGGGGGGGGTCAGCCGCGACGGGGTAAGGGAAAAGGGGGGGGAGGTAGGGTTTGAGATAAAAAAACAATAATAATAATAATAAATAATTAAATAAAAGAAAATCTAATAATAATTATAATAATAATAAAAGAAATAAATAAAATAGAAGAAAAGGAAGAAGAAGAAAAAAAATGAAAAATAAATACAATATTAACAAGTACTAATGAACATAATAATAATTTTAACGAACTCTAATAATAATAATAATAATATTGTTCATAACATAATCATAATTATAGTAAACTTGATAATACTAATACTATTAACCATAATAATAATAATAATAGCAATAATCACCATCATTATAATTGTTAAACAAATTCATTTAAACTCGCTTTATTTTTTTGTATAGTACATTAGGCAGACCGCACAGTGGCCCGAGTAAAGCCACGCGGCTTTGAACGCGCCCTGCCCTGCCCCGGACGCTGTCAAGGGCAAAGCACTCATTCGTCAACAAAATGAAAAACTTTAAAACAAGATTGATCCACAGCATGATATAAAGTTTTAAAGTCTGATAAAATAATAAAATAATATTAATTTAAAACTTCGGGTGTGACAGTCCATGTCAGTGTACTCCTAGTCATGTTCACGTAACTTCTGAGGTACACTTCTAGAAATCCTAGAAGAGTCACTAAAATGTGAAAATGTCACATGGCATGAGATACGTTCCTCTAGTTGAAATTCTAGTGTCATAGCCCTTGATTTCTAAATTACATGTAATCCCAAAATATATGGCGTGTGGATCTGAATTTTCTTGAACCCTTGGATGTTCCACTACATCATATACCATTTTTACTAAGAAAAATCCCTCACTAGAACATATATATTGAGTGTCGGTCTAGCCTTGGCCTCACCATCATCCATATTCTACAAATAGAATCTTTTCAGAAGAAAATTCATCAAGCCATCCATCACTGTTTATCAAAACCAAGAATAATTGGTGATGTTAATTTGTATGATCTACCTCTGATCATCCACTGCTTTCATCGCACCTCAATCAAACCATTGATCATGAACATATCTCATGGAATCTAATAGTTTCACCAATTAACGGTTTGAAGAATATCTAATACTGAGTATTTGTCAAACCATGGGCCAAAATAAATGTTCATGATGAATGTGAAAAGAGTGGGGTGATAAATCCAAAATCTATCAAAATGGATGAAAAAACTGTGGCATTTTTTCATTAAAACATGATCAATTTTCATGGAAGAAGTCAAATGAAGAGGTAAAATAAACACAATGAGAAATAACAATTTTATCAAATTAAATCTATCGATGATGCACATATCAATTAAATTAATGTAGTTGATCCACATTCGTCTATAAGTAATGAATGCGATAGAAACAAAAATCCAAATCCTACCTAGATTTTGGATTGATCGTTAATGTATAATGGTGATGTTTTGTTGTAATTGATGAGATCCACAAACTCTGTTTGCACAACAATCCTCGATCTGGTCTAGATGCATAGTCATTTTATAATATTGCACTCCCAAAACGTCCAGATCAATAAGGATTGAGTGGAAAACATTCACTAATGTCTCATTACCATTTAATTATGTGATAATTTGGCCCCTTCAACATAAAATTAATTAATTAAATAATTTTGTTCATTTATTCCCTAGATAACATTTCACCAATGCCTCACATCGAAAAATGTTATGTCACACCTAGGGAAAAAATTACTTATGATCTAAATGGTGCCATTATATTTCAGATTTGTTCCCCCATGCAATATTTATTCTAATTTTTCTATGAAACTATATATTCATGATACTTAATATATTTAATAGTTATCAATTATTTATTTATTTTCAACTGAGCTTCAGAATCACACGTCATCTCAATTCCTGGTCTCACAAATAATCCATATAATATACAAAAATTATATATGGAATATTGAATCCATTATATTAAATCCATTTTTAAAGAAAAGATATAATAAACATATGTTTGTAATATTTCCTATAATTAATAATTGATGGAGAAACAAAAAAATTGTCAATGTCTGTGGTGATTGAGAAGATACCTATTGGGTGTTTTTTCAATTTCATTCCAAACTGAGACACAATGACCATGTTTTATCTCATATTGATACAAATGATAATATGTCCTAATATAACCAACTTGATCCATATCATGTTAACTTTATTTAATTTTTTTAGTAATGTATTCCCTATAATGCAACATTTAATTTCAGAAAAGAGTTCATAACAATTAATGTAAAATTTTTATATGGAAAATTCATGGGTGTATTTTTCATTGCAGAAACCAATGAATTAAACCATTCACTTATTCCACATTGTTTTTTTAATTTGGAAAAAAATTATTATGAATCATCGGTTTATTTTTGGCATGTACTAGTATACATTTCACCCACATTCGAGGTGTCTGTTTAATATATAATCATCATTGGGAAATAAATGTGGGGATCATTGATGTTCTAGATACATGGAGACCCCAAAATTCACATCATCATTACTTTATCAGACACATTTCTAGTAATGGGGGAAAAATATTTCATGGTCAACCTATGGAGGAGGAATCACTTTTCTTGGTATGAAATATGTTTATTATTATTTCATATTTAAAATTAATGGTAAAATAAATATACATTAAATATGATCACTTATATAAAAAATATTATCCATATCAATGAAGGATTGAATAACATTTCAAATAATTTGGAAATTATAACAACGGAATGTATGATTATATGATGTGTATTTCAAAATAAAAGTTGAAATTGGAATAGGATAGGGAGAAGATGTATAGTAACATGACCATAATCATTTTTGAGTAAATTAATTTAATATTCAAGGGGATTCTCAAATTACCTACATCTTTCCTAGTTAATGAAACATTTTATCATTATGTCAAGTAATTTTTTGATGTTGAAAAATAATACATAATATGAGATTCAGCGGGGGCTATTGTATGAAAGGCACTATCAATGAGAGTTTAAAAATGAAATTGAAGAAGATTATATTTTTCGAGTGTGAAATTTTGGTCAAGAAGACTGTCGATTTGAAGTTTTAGATTTTTTAGACTCTGTCCACAAATTAAATCTTTAATTCATGGTTGTATTACTGGATGATAGGAAATGTTAATGTGAAAACATCCATACATTATGCTTTTAATTCACAAATGGTATCATATCATGTTCCTTTATTAAATATCAAGTGAATAATATGTTGATCGATTGTACTAGCTAAACACTATTGATTACTATTATTTTGCACCATGGATGCCTATTAAAGAGTTTTGAAATTTTCCAATGCTTGAAGACCAACCAATATTGGTACCTGACGTCAATAGTTTCTGACATCATGGAAGACAAAAGTCTAAAATAAGGTGTAATGAGATGGAATAACCCCATAAAAAGAGAAAATTTTGTGATGTATCAAATTTTATCAGGAAGTTCATAACATGAAATGATTCCATGATATTTCTAGAACGAGTTCACACTCTCAATCACAATGATGTATTGCCTCCAATTTGATATTTTTAAGTTATTAATTACATGGTGTTAATTTGAGATCCTTAATTTGATAGAATTTTTTGAAATTTTAGAATGATTTTACTATTAAATAAAAGTAATCCCTCTATATTCACAATATAAAAAATATGAACAGTACATTTGAGGTAACATGAAAGAAAAATAAAACTATTTGTTGATAAACTATTAAATAATCATGTGATCAAATGATTATGAAATATATCATCATGTGAGATATCATATATAAACTAAAAATAACACCATTGAGGGTATAAGTTAATGTTATTTGTTCTATACATCAGTTAAATCATAAATCTATAAGGTGGTTCCAACCAATCTCTCACGAACTGAATCTGGTCACCGCCAAAACTGGCAACAAACCCATCCTGTGACAAGTCCCGAAGGGTGTTACCTATCCCCACGGGCTGGCACAAGTTCCCAGGTATGATTTATCTTGGTTTGGGAACGATTTACCCAAATACGTATATATAAAACACCAAAAAAAATTGATAAAATGAATCTGAAAAATTCATACCAACAAGGTTTATAAAAAAATCCAGAACTGAATACATAAGTTCAAAATCAATACAAAAGGTCCAAATACATAATGAAACAGCAACAAAACATCTCCATGGACTCCACATGACATGGGGTCATCACCCCCAATTCGTGTCCACAACTCCGCCTCAAAGATGGGGACTAACACCCTGAACCACCATCACCCTTAGCCTTTCCATTACCTGAGTCAAACAATACAAGTCTACTTACACCCAATGGGTGTAAGTAGGGTGTGAGTATAATCCCAATAATATACCACCCAATGATTCCAATGATCATGCAATACAATGTGAAAAAAGCAAGTAGTTTTAATATGCAAAGAAAAGCAGTGATTAAATCCAAATAATGCCACTTTGAATTGAAAACCTTTCTCAAGCTAAAGTTTTCAGAATGTTCTCACATTTAAATAGACAAGTTAGAAACTGTAAATTAATTCCAAAAACACCCCAATACATGGGAAAATACCACTATCACAACGAGCAAAAAAATCGGTAACACCCCTAGGCGGTAGATAGTCTCGGGCCCCATGTACCTCATACCTCGGTGTAAAGTAACCAAAGTAAAATTCATTCTCATGCACGATCCACAAGTAGGGAACATACCCATAACCTATTGGTCCCCAATGAGCATCCACATATTTTAGTTAGTGTTGTCATTATCCAAATTCTAGGAGAAACATGGACAAAACCCATCCGGTCTACTAGCCATACTAGTACACATCCGCCCCACCCAGGTACCCAGGCTTCCCCCTTTGTGCTCAAACAATTTCAGCATTTAACCCATATACATTTTAATGTAAAACACCACTACTGGTCTCATAAACCAAATACATAATCTATCGCATTTTATTCCACTTAAAACATGCAACAAACACTTTGATTTTTAATAAAACAATTTCTCAAAATCCCGTGTTGTTTTGCACACAAACCCCCTTAAGAACCACAATTGTACACTATTTTTACACTTCTAAGTCACCAAAACAGTAATGTCAGTCCAATAAATTTCAATTAAAACAAAAAATAAATTTTAGGGAATCCCCATATTAAACAAGAAGTTATAACATTGTAAAACCTTTATTTTTACACAAAAGTGGAACCAAAACATCACTTTCTTTAAAAACACAATTAAAACTCATTATTACAGCAAAAAACAAAAGGTATAAACATTCTAAACATTATTTTCAGCCTTATTAAAGGTCAATAAAAAACTAATTATTTATAGGTCATCCCCAAATAAACCAATACGACATTCCTTTGGAAGACCCTCAATTTCACACCAAATTGGCATTTAAAATTCAATTGCAATAGAAACATCATTACAACCAATTTTTGCAGCCATAATAAAATGATAAAAACCTGAAAATATGATAAATACAACATTCTAATACAAAAATATTGCATCAACATTTCAATCACCTACCAAATCAAATGAAACCCTTGAATCCTTTGTGAGAAAACACAAAGGCACCACCGCCGCACCTCAAGGATGGTAGATCAAACCTAAAAATAGAAAATTGGACCAATAAAAATCATGGTTAACCCTTAGGTTTGACACCTTACCCTTTGTAAATTTGGGACTTCATGTATAAGGGAAGAAACCCTAGGAACATTGAATGAAACCCTAAGAAAAATGAATGAGAAATGGAGGAGACACACATACTTGAGGGATCTAGAAGAATTACCCCTAACACACCAGTATCTGAAATTTAAAACAGTAAACACTTCACGGAAGGTTTGAATAATGATTAGTAGGTTATTTAGGAACTGTAATAGAAGAAAAAGTGTCATAATTGAGAGAGTTATGATGTAAATAACTTACATCCTCAAATATGCACGATTTTAAAAACCCTAAGAAGATCAGCACTCAATCGCGATGAAGAAGAGCTCCAAAGAGGGGAAAGAGAGATTGGCCGCATGGCTGGGTTCAATGGGAGTGTGTGAGGCTTTGAAGAACCGAAAAAATCTTTAAAATTGAATAAGTTATTAATAAATCAAATTTAATTTTTGAAACTGTAATTGGGCTTTCGGGCAAGCCCAATCCCTTAAATAGAAACCCATATACATCTTGTTTATGGATTTATGAAGTCTCCAAACTATAATTGGGGTGTTAATATGTCAGGGGAGGCCTTTTAGGAATTGGAATGAGTGTAAAATATTATAAAATGAAAATATTATAAAAGAAACAAATTTTATTTTTAAATCTGGAATTGACCTCACAGTTTGGCCCAATTCACGAAATCTCACCTCTTCCACCATAAAAGCTTGAGAAACCCCAAAAAACAAAGCATAAATAGAAATTAAAAGAAATTTAACTTTAAAATAAGTCATTTATGTGACAATTCACCCCACTATGAAAACATTCCATCCCCAAAAAGCTACAACAAGGCTAGATGATCAAAACCAAACCCAATTGATAAACCAAGATGTAATTCATTGCCAAACTTTGCCCGCAAGGGCCAAAACACCTCCATTGATTAATTAAGGAATGATTAATCTCACAAACCTAGCATACACAACTTTCCTGAAATGATCAATCACAGTCACACTTTATCCCAAAATAATATTCCTTAAACACTATCCGAACAAGACTCAAGCAATTCACCTAAACGAACAACAACAACGAACAAGGTTACACTTACCTTGACATAACTAAACCATTGGGAACTCTCCAATGTCAACGATTACCGAAATAAGATGTAGGTAGCTTGATAGCTCGGAACAAGACTACCTAACACCAAGCCAAGACCATGGATAAGTCTGAGTTACTGGTATGGGGGAACAAAAATATGCTCCCCACCATAAGAGACAACCTATATTTTTTCGAGAGAGAATAAGGACCCCAACAGGGGGAGGCCTATTTGGACTCACTGGTTCTAAGGATATAATTCCATCAGAAATTTACAAAAGAACTTATATAAGACTCATAGAGGGTCTCCCCACCATAATAACCAACCATCTTAACCGACCAGCACAGGCCAGTAAAGAAAGTCCCCAAAATTTAAAGAGTTGGGACGACCACATGGTTAGTCTGCATGGTTTTGGAAACCATACACTAAAAGTGGGGATCCATTTATCTACATGGTTTTCTAGGGAATAGTCACTACTGACCAAGTGAAAACCATGTGCTCAACTTGTCTATCCAATCTTCAATCCTTTCTCAAAAGACTCAATGGAAACCAAAGGGGGAGGGAATAACATTGGGCAATGACATGGGCACAAGGCCCTCAACCTATTTCCACTGAATGGGAACAATGGAAGAAATTTGATGACACCATAGGTTTAAAATCGTCCTATCTATCATAGTGAGGAGAGGATTTTGTAAAAGGGTTAAAATGACCATGTGATTTCCCCTGACTACGAGCCAGCTTCTCTCTGAGACCTATGGCTGGAGCTCAAATGATTGAAGCATCTTCGGCCTCGCAGTTAGGCTTTAGAAACCCCATAAATGAGAATTCTTCCTTCGGTGAATCCAATAACTATACCACAATTTCCGATAAGTTTTTCAAGAAATAACACATTCCAAACTCACTTTACCCTAACCCGATATTTCACTGAAACAAGGGCTTAGAAGATGCACAGACATCACACCTTGTTTGTTCGGGTGAGAAACAATAGAAGTAAAGAACACCTATACTCACCTTCCTCTAAAATGGAATATTTTTAAGTTTTCCAAGAGATACATTCTCGCAACATAAAGGGACTATCATAGGATTTCACTAATTTCACCCTTAAAGTCAATCGAGTGACCAAAATCACAAGGCTTCACCGAACATGACCATTGTGACTGAAATAAACATTGCATTGAGTGGGACCTTATACAACATCCCGAAACAACACACAATTCTAGAAAGTGGCCACAATATCCACTCATGACCAGATTTACCACCCTGGTAGTTTATTGTGAACTCCTTCTTCGAAGAATCTACGATGGATCGAGAGGACCTATTAGACACCATCTTGATACTCATCCATGCTAACAACCCCAGAACACTTCCACCTTTGTAAAATCAGGAATCTTAAGAGGCTAAGTTCTATTTCAACCTTCCATGATCACTCTCCCACTACAAGAGGGTACACAAAAACAGGAAAGAAAATGGTGTAGACTCAATCTAAAAATCTCAAGAAAAATATACCTTATATTGATCAATTGGAGGGTCTTCGAATGGAGAGACAATCTGGGATGCACTTCAGTTGCGCACTAACCCATAATGGGGCGTACCTTATCAAATAATTATACCTAAGGTCCCAACCAAGATGGTACATTGGTCAAGATATACCACAAACCAGATCTAAACACATGAAAGTAAACACCATAAAAGAATCCCAAAACATTTCTCAGAAAAGACCACTAATCGGCCCTTCAGCACAACATACCGATCAAACACAAACCCAAAAAACAATACAAAGAGGAAGGGTTATTGGACTCAAAACATCCCACAACATCAAAATTTAAAAAAAACATAATACACACCATCCCAAATTAGTCATAAATTCATCATGTTTCTCATTTAAATTAATCTTTTTGAAAATAAACGATTCATTGGTTAGTGTATCCACCAATGGTACCTCATGGGCCTTACACATGCATATTTATGTGTCATAATAGGAACCCTCCTCATATCAATCCTAGAACTCATACATCAATTCCATTAACCATCCAACATCCCATATAACCCCATGCATACTTTCACTCATGGATATACCAAAGGGTAAATAAAATTCTTTCCACTTTTCAAAACCAAAAGAGTCAACCAATACCTCCTTTTTCTCAAAACCTCTAACCATAAAATCCAACCCAAATTACATCTTACCAAGTTTTTCAGAAAGGAACAATCATTTAAATGAAAACTCACTTTCAATTTATACACATCAATTTCAAAACCTCTCAGCCCATTAAAACACCTTTCAATAGTTTAGAAAACTCTATTGGAAACACTTTTTTAAGACCAACATTGACATAGTTCATGCTTTCCAAAGAGGTGAAAACACACTATTTTTCATTCCAATAAAATTCTAAAAATTTAGTTATCTATTTTAAAAAATCTATCCATTCCCTCTATATTAGATAATTATTTCACATAAAGTTTGCGCTTCTTAAAACCAAGTCACATTAAAACCAATGATCCATGATTTCAAAAATAAAGAATACAAGAAAATACGATAGGAAACTAGTTTCAGTGGGTGACTTGGACATATGGTTGGCAGCCATATTCCAATCACATCACCATCATAGATAGTGTTCTAGGTAAATATCCCAGGCTCCACATGGCTTTCCAAACCCTGCGAGCTCACTGAGACCAGTAACCTAACTCTCTTTTCATTTCCTCTAATCATCATTTATCCACAAAATCCAAAGGACTCATATAAATCCCATCATCCCCTGGCGACTTGAATCCCATCATGAGGCGTGGTGATCAGCAACATTACTCACAACTAGAATTCCAAGTCTCAACAATCCTAACTCCATACTATCCCGACTGTTCCCCAAATAACATGACCCAAGGGGAGCGAACCTCCTTTGATACCATTTTATCACGAACCGAATCTGGTAACTGCTAAAACCGACACCAAACCCATCTTGTGACTAGTCCCTAAGGGTGTTCCCTATCCCCATGGGCTGGAACAGGTGCACGAGTATCATTTATCTTTGTTTTGGAATGATTTACCCGAATATGTATAGAAAAAACACCAAAAATATTTGATAAAATGAATCTGAAAAATTCATACCAACAAGGTTTATAAAAAACTAAAGAACTGAATACATAAGTTCAGAAGAAATAAAAATGGTCCAAAGAAACAATGAAATAGAAAAAAAAAACATCCCCATGGACTCCACATTACACGGGGTCATCACCCCCAAGCCCTCTCCACAACTCCTCCCCAATGATGGGGACTAGCACCCTGAACCGCTATCACCCTTAACCTTTCCTTTACCTGAGTCAAACAATACAAGTCTACTTACACCCAAGGAGTGTAAGTAGTGTGTGATCCTAGTCCCAAGAGGATACCACCCAATGATTCCAATGATCATGCAATACAATGTGAAAAAGCAGGTAGTTTTAATACGCAAAGAAAAGCAGTGATTAAATCCAAAAAATGTAATTTTGAATTGAAAACATTTCTCAAGATAAAGTTTTCAGAATGTTCACACATTTAAATAGACATGTTATCTACTATAAGTTACTTCTAAAAACACCCCAATACATGGGAAAATACCAATATCACAATGACCATCAAAATCGGGAACACCCCTAGGAACTAGATAGTCTCGGGCCCCATGTACCTCATACCTCAGTGTAAAGTAACCATAGTAAAATTTGTTCTCATGCACGAGCCACTAGTAAGGAATATACCCATAACCTAGTGGTCCCCAATCACCATCCACATAGTTTATTTAGTGTTCTAGTTATCCAAATTCTAGGAGAAACAGGGACAAAACCCATCATGTCCACTAGCCGTACTAGTACATATCCGCCCCACCTAGGTACCTGGGCTTCCCCCTTTGGGCTCAAACAATCTCAGCATTTAACACATATCCATTTTAATGTAAAAAACCACTACTAGTCACATAATCCAAATAAATAATCTATCGCATTTTATACCACATAAAACATGCAACAAACACTTTGATTTTTAATAAGACAATTTCTCAAAATCCCGTGTTGTTTTTCACACAAAACCCCTTAGAACCACACTTGTACACTATGTTCACACTAGACACCAAAATAGTAAAGGCATCCCAATAAATATCAATTAAAATGACAAATAAATTTTAGGGAATCCCCATGTTAAACAAGAAGTTATAAATTTTTAAAACCTTTATTTTCACAGAAAAGTGGAACCAAAACATCACTTTCTTTACAAACACAATTAAAACCTATTATTACAGAAAAAAACAAAGGGGATAAACATTATAAATATTATTTTCATCCTTATTATAGGTCAATAAAAACAACTAATTATTTTTAGGGCATCCCCAAATAAACCAATAAAACATTCCTTTGGAAAACCCTCAATTTCACATCAAAATGGAATTTAAAATTCAATTGCAATAGAAACATAATTAGAACCAATTTTTTCAGCAATAATAAAATGATACAAACCTGAAAATATGATAAATACAGAATTCTAATACTCAAAGATTGAATCAAAATTGGAATAACCTACCAAATCAAATGAAACCCTTGAATCCTTTGTGCGAAAACACAAATGCACCACCGCTGCACCTCAAGGAGGGTAGATCAAACCTCAAAATAGAAAATTAGACCAATAAAACCAAAGGTTAAACCTTAGGTTTGACACCTTACCCTATTTAAATTTGGGACTTCATTTATAAGGGAAGAAACCCTAACCACATTGATTGAAACCCTTAGAAAAAAGAAAGAGAAATGGAAGAGACACACATACATGAGGGATCTAGAAAAATCGCCCCTAAAACACTAGTATATGAAATTTAAAATAGTAAACACTTTAATGAAGGTTCGAATAAGGATTAGAAGGTTATTTAGGAACTAAAATTGAAGAAAAAGAGTAATAATTGAGAGAGTTATAATGGAAATAACTTACCTCCTCAAATCATCCCGATTTTAAAACCCCTAAGAAGATCAACACTCAATCGGGATGAATAAGAGCTCCAAAAGGGGAGAAATTGATTGGCCGCACGTCTGGGTTCAATGGGAGTGTGTGAGGTTCAGAATCACCAAAAACCCTTAAAATTGAATATTTTATTAAAAAATCAAATTTAATTTTTAAAACTGTAATTGGGATTTTGGGCAGGCCGAATCCCTTAAATAAAAACTCATATACATCTTGTTTATGGATTTATAAAGGCTCCAAACTATAATGGGGGTGTTAATATGTTAGGTAAGGCCTTTAAGAATTGTAATGGGTGCAAAATATTGAAAAATGAAAAAGTTATAAAAGAATGAAAATTTATTTTTAAATCTGGAATTGGGCTCACGGTTTGGCACAATTCACGAAAACTCATCCATTCCACCATAAAAGCTTGAGAAACCCCAAAAACAAAGCATAAATAGAAATTAAAAGAAATTTAACATTAAAATAAGTCATGTATGTGACACAATATAACCAATGTGTGAAAAAATCTATTTTTAAAGTACAACCACTTTAAAAACATGACTATTTATAAAAAAGAATATATTAAAAATATCCTTCTTTGAAAATTGAGATTGGGAGATTGAATTATTCAAATTAACATTAAGGGATCATGAAGGGTGTGAGATAAGAAACCTCGTATGATAAAACCACAATTCTATTTAATTATTTTATCCATGAAAACCAATAATATAGTTGAGAAAAAATTTCAAAACTAAAACACACTAAAATAAACCAAGTTCAATTGAACCTTTAAAATACCTTTGTTATTATTTTGTAAAAAAATTGTTGTTTTCCATTAAAATTCCAATAATAGATCATTTAAATAAACATGTCTATAATAAATAATACATTTCATGAATCAAACATTCACAATTGTTAAAAGCACCCTTTCAAAGGTAATTCTGAATTTCAAAAAAAACTTTATAAATATTTAATGAACAACATGAAGACATGCCCATTTATTTTTCTATGAAAAACCAACATAAAACAATGGGAATAAATATTGTATATCATTAATTATACCTTTCATAAAAATTTTATGACCTTAATGTTATATTTAAATTTTAAACATAATTAATTTTTCTTTTTTATTGATAGATTTTGAGATTATTATGTTACACACTTAGTAGTATATGCATGTTTCCCTTGACTAGATCTAGGGCTGGGATGTTTGATGTTTTAGTGTGAGTAGATCACTCCATTATCATTTAATTCTTACCCAACTACCATTATACTATACCTATTCCATTTTTACATCTAAATAATAAATATATATTATTTTAATTTTTTTATCATCACCTCTATGTTTCTCTATTCAAGAGATGCTGAATGGAGACACAAACATTCCACTTTCCCATTGGAGAGATTACAATCACCATTTTAGATTTGGAAGTTATTCTTATTCTTTTAATTTTTGGGATGTTGTTATATGACCCACTAATAGAGAATTTCTTGAGCTTTCATGGAGATTTATTGGTACGAATATTTTGGGTGATAAGGAATCTAAAGATGGTGAGTTGATATATATGAGCATGATTGAGATTCACATTTCAAAATTACCCACTGACATTGATGATTAGAATATCATGAATTAAGCCCATGAATATATCTTTCATCTCATTGGAGTGAAAATGTGAACTAATAACTTTGGTATGCTTGTGAACATGATGTATCTTGGGTTATTAGAAGATTTGAATCATTCCATGAGAAAAAACTAGGGATTTTATTTTTTATTATACACTTATAGAGAATTATGCATGTAATGATGATAAAATGTCACTAATAATAAGAGATGTTTCATCCTTATTAATATGCGGTCATGGGAGAAAATCCCTTCCATATTCCATGTTGTTTCTGGTCACGAGATTCCGAAAGACGGGTTGCATGATGCTTCATGTAGAAACTAGTTTGATCACACATTTTTTTACTGATGATACTATTAGTTATTAAATTTAATTTTTTTATTTTTTACAACATTATATGTTGTATATTATAGGGGTAGTCAAGCCCACAAATTGTTTAACACCTCGAGGAACAACTTGGTGTATATTGTCTCATGATGGGTAGTCGCATACCCACTGATGTACATATATAGATTATTTCCATGAATAATAAATAAAATAATATTGTATTTTTTGGTGCTTAGTAACAAATGTTTTTAACAAATATTACATTTCCTTTCAGAATACAAGTCTTCCATTTTAGGATCTATTATTCTGTCTCCCTATATACATCACTAATGGGACTCATGATGTCATGGATGTAGTGCCTCTCATTCACTCACATATTATAGATTTGAATCAACCTCATAGATTCATGCCCCATTTGGATTTGTTAATCATATTCAATTTCCACCTAGAGAGTCAACATTGCTACATTTTGTAAAGTTGATAGAGAGACATGTTGTTTACTGGAACTGATGAAATTCATAGTATATAGACCTCTAAGAAAGATTAGTGTCATATCATATTGAGGGTATGCATAAAATGTGACTACCGCTAGAAAAGAAACTCTAGTGTGATACATTAAATAGACACAAGTCTGCACAGTATCATACTCCACACAAAAGAGGTCTTGATAATCTCGTATTTTAAAAAATTATCATTATTTCTTGTACTATTTTGAATTCAATTTTATTCAATTTACCTCATACTTGACCACAACATATTATCCACATGTCTTATCTATAATAGGGGGTTATTATATCAAGCTATTATACCGTGATGAAACATTGGGGATGATGTTAGTGTATTGTGTTCTACACAATTGTATCTTTGATCATCCACCTCATTGGTATACTTTTCAATCCCTCAGAGAGGAGGTTCATGTTCAAGTTTCCCCAAAATCAGATAATATTTGTTAATTATCTAGGACAACGATGATATAGACCACATCATGTTGTAGGTGAGGTCTCACCTATACTATAGAAATAGGGTGCACATCTAAATGATTATAGATATTCACATGGTGTCATGGAACTATTTATATAGTTATTATTTCCATAGTTTTCCCATGACATATCTAATCTAAGATCGTATTAGGGGTCATTTCCCATGCCTCCAACATTTATGATTGAGCCTTCACATGAATTATAGATTCCCCATCAAATGCTAATAGGTCCATCCACCTATGCAGTGGGGGATAGATCATATGCACAAGATAGTTTCTAGATTCCACCTCCTCCTAGTGATTCATAGGGAGAAAATTAGAAATATGAGGTTCTATCACCTGAGGACATGCCCTCCCTAGCTTATCATACACATCCACATCATAAAGGCCAGTGATCTTGATATGGGAATCTCATTCCCACACTAGATTATGGGACTGTAAGTCATTTCAGAAAATGATTATTCTCATTTATTTACATGTGTCCCATTGAATTAATGTATTTGAAAAAACAATTTATTTTTTTCTCTATATGACTATCTTTCTATTAAAATGTCAAACATCATTTTACTATTAACCATTATTACATGTCTATCCACTATTTCAATTTTGATTTATTTTTTACATACGGTTTCTATTTTATAATAATTCAATTTTTACTACCAAAAATATATGAAAAAATATTAAATTTCAATTAGGTATATTTAAAAGATTATAAATTATAAAATATAAATATGATCTAAATAAAACATAAAAAATATCCTAAAGAACTCCAATAATTTGAAAAAAATTCCAAAATTAAAATATTAAGATGCTAATTTACAAGAAATAAATATAATTTATAAAAAAATTATATATACTAAGTAAAAAATAAATGCACATAAAATATAAGATAATAAAAAAATGCAATTTAGAACATTGAATAAAGTTATTAAAAAACCATAAATTGAAGGAATGTAAAAAAAATATAAATAATATTTTAATGGTTTAAAATAACAATATTTTTGGACTAAAATTATCTTTTAATTAATTTTTATTATGAAATTCATGTTATTTTAAATTATCTTTTTATGTTCACTTTGTGTACCAAAATTTTATTATATTGTATTTAATAGCATTCGAACCCACCAACATGGAACCTTATTATATTTTATATACGTGAATTCAACATATTATAAATTATAAACATTAAATAAAATATTAATGATTTTTTTAAAAAAAATTCAAGATACAAAAAATAATTGAAAATTAAAAAAATCATAAATATAATAAGAAAATGATAATCTTCTTGTCGCAAAAATTGTAGATTTAAAATTAACATTTTCACTATAAAATAATAATGTAAATAATTCTAAATAAAAAAATAAAATATTTATTTAATTATTTATTTATTAATATCAATCTATAAAAATTTATATTTTTTAAATTTTTCTAAACTTTCAGAAAAAGTGGCCTCAAACTTTCTACCTTCGGAATAAAATTAAATTTTTGTTAGGATGAAGCCTCTATTCTGTAACAGTTTAAAAAGAATTTATCTAGTATTATTTTTCTATTTATTTAAAATCAATTATCTAAAAATACTATAACTATAATGGTTATTTTAAGTGTGATTGTGATAGTTACTCTAGGTATAATCATCACAGTTACCCATGTGCAACCATCGATATTACTCCATAAATAAGATTTATATAAAAATTATTCCTTAAGTTACCTACTTGATTTATCTATTAATTCTATTGGTTTTATGGAAATATTATGCCTTCAAATGTTCATGTAAATTCTATGATAATTTGAACGGTTGGAAAGTAATAATTTTTCAAAAAATGTAATTATTGGTCCTTCATGTTTTCAAAAAAAACTTATGAATTTTATTTATTCTTTTATGATTTATAATGAAATGTTATTATAAGTAATTTGAGAAGGGAAGGTGATTTCATGGGTAAGAACAAGTTTATTTTTATCCTAATTTTTATTTTGAAAATATAAAATTTCTCTATGTATTCCTTTACAAACTGTTGCATTCATTCTTTTTATGTCCATTACAAAGATGTTTATTCTTGTCCAATGTCTTAAAAAAATCACAGCATTTATTGATGGGAAAGAGAATGTAATAATACACGATGAATGTTTTGACTATGAAAATAAATCTTGTTTACATTAAATGATTTATATTTTTAGGATTGGATACTGGATAAAGGATTAAACTTTTTCATATATGGGATAGTTCTATAAGATTTATAACCTAAAAGTATAAAACATTAAATATAAAATATCTTTGGGAATGAAAAGAATTAAATCATTTCTAAAGACACTATATTATGAAATGTATATTGTTGGATCCTTCAATTTTATATCGGATCAAGTGTTTGATAAATTTAATGTTTAAGATAATTCCAATATAAGACCCGTAAAATATTTTACATTATGTGTAGGTTAAAATTTTGTAGAATTTGAATATTACATTGTTTCTTCAGTTACACTATATCTGTTAAGAATGGTTTTCCATATAGGGAACACATATGTTGAATTAGGAAGGAACCAAGGGGATGATATCATTAAAAACCAGCAACATTTAATGGTTGGAATTGATGTATATTAGTTTGTTGTTGTGATAACTCGGTTTAGACCGGGTGTTAATGGAGGTGGTATATGTTCCTGATATCTTCCAGATCTACCAAAAAGTAGCATTACTAGAGTGGATACTTTTTTGAGAAAACACCCTACATATTTCAATAGTTCTTCTAATAATGTGATAATATAATGAGGTATTAAATATATGGACAAGATATTTGATGTCATTGGTTTTTCTGGTCAAAATAAGGTATGTCTTTCTATTTTACGGTCAGAATGTCTGGTTGACCAATGGTGAAAAATAGATAGGAATAAAATTTAAATTAAATATAATTATATATTTAAATGGGAAAATGTTAGAATATTTAATTTCAGACATATTTTACTAAGGATGTTCATGTTATAATAGAAATTAAATTCTTATAATTGAGAGAATAGGATGATCCAGTGGTTGTGTATGATGAATACTTCACCTAATTGGAACGCACACACCAAATATTCTCTCTGATCTTGATTGTATGATTATTCATATTGACTATGAATTAAATCTATAATATCTAATGGAGATATATTCCAATTGAATCAAAAGTTAATAAAAAATTAGTATTTTTCTGAGATAGTAGAAATTAAATATTCTAATGATCATGTGTACCACAAAAACCCAATGAAAAGGGGGTCCATATAGATGAAAAATGTGAAGAATGGATCTAAGAAATTGTTTGGTAAGAAAAATAAGTTGTTATTTTATGAGATTTGGGTTAAAAGGAAAAATTGGAAATGCATTATGAAGGTTGTTATGTTATTTATATGATTATGATTGGTTATATAACTCATAACTGAAGTGATAAAAAGGTGGTATGGGTAAGACAAATTCGAATAAACAGGCTTTAAAATGTTTAATATGTAACTAGAGTCATTATGAAAATTAGTGTCTACAGAAGATCCTAAATTATGAGATGAAGCCAACGTATATGTTTATATATGTGGTGGAATACTTTGTAACTACATGTGATGTTTCTAGGCTATCAATTGAAGTTTTTTCTGATTCATATCTTACTTTCTCAAATCATTTTAATAGCTTGTTTTATTCTAGATCTATAAATTTTTTCATTTCTAAGAAATTTATAATAAATTGGAAGTTGTAATAAAAGAAATAAATCCATAAAATATTTTAAAAACACATGGTGCAAATATTAATGAATAATAAAATTATTAGAATCTTCATTTACTTTTCTACGGATAAACATTTCCTACCAACCTTGTTGTCTTTCCCTAGTAGATTTTGGTGTTATTTTTGGAATGGATTTGTTTTCCTTTTTCCATGATAATATTTATTATATAGCTAAAGAATTTTAATTTTCATAATGTACATATATTTTTTTATAAGAATGAACCCATACCATTGATAACATATCAAGAAGAGAAGTATCAATTAAAATACAAAAATGAACATTATCATGAACATATTGTGAAGAATATTGTAAATATACATATTAATGATGTTTTGGTAGTAAATAAATATATATATGTATTTATTAATGATTTTATAAGTTTTATATTAGATCAAGAAGTTTCATTTAATATTTCAATAGTTATGGATGTTAAGCTAATTTAAAAACCAACTTATCAATTTACATTCCATTGAGACTCCTTTGTTGTTATACAACAAATCACTTTTATATGGTGTATATAATGTACTTTGACATAGTATATCATGAATCCCTTTATTCTCATGATATTACAAAGTTTCTATTACCTCAATTATTTTTATTCAAGTGTCTCTCTTTTGGTTAGGAACTCTAACTAAAATATCATTTTAAAATGTTTTAATGATTTATTATTCTAAATATTTATCATTAATGTCCATGTTTTAAAAATGGTTTTATGGATTTATTTATATGGACATTAAAGTTTTAAAATCAAAATTCCTTTTAAAAGTTTCAAAGTGGTATGGGACACTTTGATTCAAAAATCTATTTTAAATGTCTTCTTGACAAATAGTGTGACTTTTAAATGTTTTCAAGAAAAAGGGGGATATATCTCTCAATAGTTTGATGATTATTTTAATCTATGTCAATATCCTTCATTATTATCGATTGAGGTTAATCTGATATAATACAATCTTCCATATTGTATCGAATGATTTATGTTTGATTGTGGATGTGCTATTTTTATACCATTCATGGCTTGTGTTTGAAGTATTGACATTTTATATGCTAGTTTTAATACAAATATTTATGTTATGTTTCAAACTTTTCATATGAGGAATGCATTGGACTTAGTAAGTGACAGGTGGAGCCTGCTATAGCTCCTCGATGCATCGGTAGGTCTCATGATACAAACTAGTGTCTTAGCACAAGGCCTTGAAAAAATCTTATTTGTAGTCTTGGCACGAGGCCTTGACTATGTGGTTATGATAGTCTAGCATTATGCATTCCATCATTATGAAAGTGGTTATTGATATTGCATGTGGTTATTATACTAGTAGAATATCCACGTGAATAAGTAAATGGAATTATTTCATTTTATCTTTTCCATATTATGTTGAAGTTCAAGTTTAAAAGGTTTTTGTTTTAGTTATACATTGCCTTGAATGTTTATGCTTATTTATGAAAGTTTCTGTTATATTGTTATCCTTACTGAGCATCTGTGCTCACCCCTTTCAATGTTTTATTTTTCCCAGGATGTGAAGAAGTAATTTATGAATGACCTTCAGGGATAGTATGAGAGGATATGAAGACAAGATTTATGTAGTAGTTTTTTTTTACTTTATGATGTAATATAAGACTTATGAATATATCTAGTGTTTCCAAGACTACTAAACTAATCGGTCTTTAGAGACTTGATCTTTTGTGATCATGCCAATGCTATGTAATAATGCACCAACTCTGGGTAACTAGGATTGGGGCATTACACCTTAAATTTCTCTATCATCAACTACACCATCTCTGGCTCAATAAGAGATGCCTCACTAATTTCATTCTAGTATATGGGTGAACTATAGGGTCTCCCATATAGGAAATAGAAATGTTTCATACTGATAATAAAGTGATAACTATTATTATAAGAAAACTCTATAAAAGGTCATTAATCATCCCATAACTAGATTAAGTCTAACATTCAATCCCTCAGCATATCCTCTAACACATTGATAGTGTGTTCTATCTTCTCATCCCTTTGGAGTTGAAAGGTTATACTCATCCTCAAATGGGTCCCAAATTCCTCATGAAGGCATCTCTGCAACCATAAAATGAATGTAACATCACTGTCATAGATAATCATTAAGGTAACCCCATTAGAGAGGAAGATCTCCCTCACATAAAACTACCCTAAAATGACCACTGAACTCTTCTCCCTGGTATTAAGGAAGTGTATCAACCTGGTAATTCTGTCAACAATCACCCAGATGGAATTGTGGTCTCATGTTATCCACATAATCCCTATCACAAATTCTATGGATATTCTATCTCATTTCCACTTTAGGATCCCAAGATACTGTAATTAACCTATCACAACCTGGTGCTCGACCTTCACCTACTGACATGTGAGACACAGAAAGATAAACTCGACCACACTCTACCTCATACCAGCCAACCAAAACAACCATTAAAGGTAATTGTGCATCTTTCTTACATCGTGATGTATATTTAATGGAGAAGTTTGAAACTACATCATCACCTACTCTCACAATGTGATTGGAACCATCATCCATCCCTAAAAAATAATGACATGATTCCATATTTCATAGAATTAATCTATTGAATCTCCTTAAGATATAAATTCATGTAGGACCTCATAGTCAATGTCTCCCAAATGAGACTCTCTCACACAATGTAGAAGAATAGGATTAAACACCATCAGCTAAAGATAAGTTGAACCCCTATCCTACACTAGGGTCATCTATAAATAATCAAACTATTTAGATACCTCCTCCACCAAATGAGAATGGGACTTCCTTCTAAGGGAATCTTCTACTAAGCTTCCCTTCCCAGGAGTATCAACTCTCTCCAAGTAATATTCCTATAATAACTCCAAAAAAACCCTGTATCAAGTTCATATCACTCTGTTTGAATACATACCTAAGTCTTCAATGGTCTGAGTAGACAACAAAGTTCTCTCCCAGAATATAGTATATTGGCATCCTCTAATCGAATACTAATAATTCCAACTACGGGTCATGATACACAAAATTCTTATCATGGGATATCAACTACGTCAACCCATATGTGATCACTACCTGCCTCAACATAAATATTTATTAGAGACCTTATTCAAAGGCATCTTAATACACTACGTTCTCTACGCCCTCTTTTGGAAGTCTCAAAACAAGATCACTAGTCGGTATTCACTTCAACTCGTCAATGAGTCTCTGAAACTACTCAGTCTAAGTAAACAGCTTCTTTTTCCACATTAGGGTAGTCAAAGGGGCTAAAATATTATATAATTATTCCATAAACCTCTAATATTACCCTTACAATCTATTAAAATTCTATACCTATAACATTTTCTTGGGTGGATCCCAAGAAAACACCGCATCAATCTTCACCGGGTCCATAGTTAATCCAGGATTAGAAATTTCATTCCCTATAGAGTGAAACTTGTAGATCTAGAAATGTAAATTTGAGATCATTCTATAAATATGGTGCCATTGGAGAAATTATTAGACCATCCTCATGTGTTATACATGCTCCTCCTCTAATTTAGAGTAGATTAGTATCTCAACAATGAAGAGAACCACAAATAAATCCAAGTATGGTTAGAAGATCTGGTTCATCGAAGCGATAGACATAGAGGTGGAATTTATCTTATTGAAAGTCATCACTAGGTACTCATAGTTTTCATGGCGACATACAAATGCCATCTTCAGAATATTAGTCTCACAAACCCTCAACTTGTGGTATCTAAACCTGATATCGATCATTGAGAACTATCTCACACCTAGAAACTGATCAAATCGGTCTTAAATACTTGGATAGCGGTACTTGTTCAATATTATTGCCTGGTTCAGACAATGATAATCAACAAAAATCCATAACCTCCCATCCTCCTTTTTCTCAAACAAAACCGGAGCTTCTCGATGGACACATTGGGTCCAATAAAACCATTATCTTGAAGGTCCTCCAATTGTACCCTTATCTCCCAAATCTCAGTAGGGTCCATTTTATATGCAAAAAAATATATCAGAGGGTTAATAGTGTACAAGTAGATGAAAACTCCATATAAAACATTGTATCATGTTTTGGGACATCTTTGAAGAATATTTCCAAATAATAGTCCAAAAATAATAAAACCTAGATACCTAGAAAAAATGTTCTGTCAAGGGATAAACTCACTGACTGATGGGTGATGGGTTAAAGATTTCTTCTAGAAAGACCCACTCACTTTTCTATAATATCTCTCTCCCCCATAAATGAGAATCATGTCCCATCTGTCTAAAGGCATATAACTAGTCTGTGGTGATAGTCAATTTGGGCTCGGACCATGGAAAATTAGTACATAGCCAATATGATTTCATAATATCTCATCGTAATAACCAATAAGTTCCATGAGAAAATCTCTCCACTATCTGATAGCTCACACTAATTGTACATAAAATATATCAAAGAATAATTCCTTGCAAGAAACTCAAGACAAAGCTATTGGACTACTATATGAACAGGGAGCTCAAAATCTTGCACTAGGAGTAAGGATATGAAGAAATGACTCTGAAATATGTATACTAGTACTAAAAAAATAGTAGAAGAAACATATATCATACCTATAATCATCTCATGAACTTCTAGGTTATAAGCCTCTATGGATTGTAGCAACCCATGGCCCTAACCGCCATCTCTGTGAGCCTAATTTGGGCCGCATAGTGATGGTGGTAGTGTAAGTAGATCATAAGGACTTTAACTACTAAAATATCCTCCTCTATGATCCCCACCTTCTCCTCTATTATCTTTTCATCCCTATGGGTTACAATATCCACACTTGAGAGAACCATAATCACAGTGTTTCTTCTACCATGGATGTCCATCCACTACCTTCTCACCCTCCTCAATATGTCAGTTCAGGTAATCATGTGCCATGTGACCTCATTTGTCACAAGAATAGCATCTCCACTCTCCGGGATGGATTGGTCCTCTGTTTGGTCCCAAATCCGTAGGAACACATTCTTATGTTCAACCATGAGAATGTCTCTTATACTAAGACCTAACTGATCAACGCCTGCTAGATACTGTAGATGTATCATCCCCAAGATTCTCATTGCCTTATTCATCTATATAACACCCCTCAGATAGGAATCTCTTTGTCACCAACACCCACTATATCAATCAAGCATATTTGGGAATGTATAAGGTTAACAGACTGGCATTGATGACTCTGTAGATACCCTACTCAGGCTTCTATGCTTAGAAGTAACCATCCTGAATCATTTTGAGAGAGTACCACATAAGGTTAGTGAACAACACAAAATACTCATCAACTGCCATCCCTCCCTACCATAGCTCCAAAATATCCTGAATCCAAACTAATCACAAGCATCAGGGGGTAATAATCCTCATGAAATAGTTTCTAGAAGTCAGACCATGATAGTGTTGACTCATCATTCATATGCCGGAATAGAATCCACAAGAACCCAGCTACTCTGTGGAAATGACTAGCTTCCAGTGCAACCATCTGATCATTCGAGGTCCATACAAATTTGAAAACTCGGATCAACAAATCAAGCTAATTATACACTATATAGGGATATATCTCACTATGTAAACTCAATGGTCTCTAGTTCTATAACTCATAGAGTATGATAAGACTGCACACATATTTAACCTTCTCCACTAGTACAATCTTCTACTCGATAGGCGGGGGTGCTACTACCTGCCTAACTGAAGGGAAGATCTCATGAGATGTCCCCAGAACTTAGGTGTCATCATTCATCAAATCATTATCATTATCTTGAATAGATAACTTGTTTTTAATTCTTCATAGAATAATTCAGAAAGTATTCAAGATGTACCATGGTTAGATGAGCATATATATATGGAGAGATAAATCAATAAAGGTAGTCATAGGACTCAATACTAAATGATGCATGTTTCAATGTTCCCTAAAACTAATGTCTTTGTATACTGAGTTTACAAGAAGGTAGTCAGGGTACAGTGGAAGTACATGTCAGTTGTCACACCAAAACTAGCTTTCTTATACTAAAAGTCACACTTGATACACTTTGACACCATTTCCCCATGTTCCCAAACAAACCTCATAAGGTGAAAAAACTCAAAAAACTATCTTGAGGTCAAACCAATTCTAATAAAAATCTATAAATACATAAACCACCTGGGCCACACCTGGTTAGTGAAGTATTGGGCCACCACAACCCCAACCCCACCTCTATGGTACATGTGCTATTGATAAGTATTGACATGGTATAACTAAAATGAGAGGATTTTTGCTTAAGTACCAGTATACACGTATCCAACCATATACATTCATAATTGTATAGGAATTATAAAAATACAATAACATCTATAGTAGAAACCATTTGTGTAATAAAACTCTAGGGAATAAAAAAGAGTGTGACAGAGTAAACCAAAATAAAAAGGGAAAAAATATGTGCCCACCCAAAAAACATGTCCCAACCTAACAATAATTGGAAAGTAAATTATGAGAGATACCTTCTTTAGATCTCCAATCCTGGACACTGTATATGGTCTATGAACCCCGAGTATCCATATGATCCTTTGAAATCACCATCAACATTTATTTTTTCTACATAATATACGACACATGTGGGAAAAGTCCATGTGAGGGTGAGTATATACATACCCAGTAAGGAAACCCAAATATAGAAGGAGGAGAAATAGGATACATGATATAAGTAGTCATCTTATCCCAAATCAAGAGGGAAATGAAACCCAATAACATAGATATATTTTTACTCATATAAGAAACTCAAATGATAGAGAAATGGGATCTCCATCTTAGTGCTCCTAGATGAGGTTGATGAGACTGACAACATCTCCAAGAAGTCCATCTTTAATGTCTAACATCTCATGTGTTTAAATAAGTAACTATGTGAAGGACCCATACCTTTCCACTCTGCCACATAGTCGAGGGGGGAAAAACTCTATGTATAGGAAACACAAACAATGTGATAAGGGGGTGACACTCAATATATATACAAGACCCATGATTTAGTGAATCCAGAGGATACCAATAAAAATAATAGAGGAATAGCACCCTAGTGTGTCTGTGGGGTTTCACTCAATAAGTAGAAGACCCATTACCTAGTGTGTCTGGGGTTTCCACTCAGTAAGTATAAGACTCATGCCCTAGTGCATCAGAGGGGTGACACTAAGAAGGAAGAGGAACCATGCCCTAGTGCCTCTGGGGGTTGTCACTTAGTAGGTAGAAGACCCACACCCTAGATCATTAGGAGGTTTAACTCAGTAGGAAGAGGACCCACTTCGTACTGCATCATGGGGGTTTCATTCAGTAGGTAGATGACCCACTCTCTAGTGAATTAGGTGTGTTCCACTCAAACCAGTGCAACTAATATGGGGGAGCCACTCTCTAATATGACAAGGGGGTTTCAAACATGGTCTCTATCAAATGATCCTACCTAATCACTGTCATTGTCAAGAATTTCTAAAAGAAGAATCATTCCTGGAACATCTCGCATCATATCTCAAAATTAACTACAAATGCCACCATCACTTCCTCATGAAAAAGCACTCAGTATAAGATACTTTTTAAACAAAATCCAAGTCAAAATGAATGATATTTGATTGGTCTATGTTCCTTAGAATAGTACATGATGTGTACAATGGGTCATACAGAATGTGACATCACCTAGAATCCTAAATGTGTCCTATCCAACACATAGCTCACTATCCATTTAGTACTATATTACATGTAAGGGTACTAAATGGCATGTATCGATCCCTTGAGGTTTATTTTTGTGTTCTTATCCATGATTGTGTCCTTTAGTTCATGCATATGTACCTAGTTGTGTACCTGGTCATGTCTCAGCCCAAGTACCTATCCATGTCCAAGCCTGTGTAGTTGAGTTGTGTCTATGTATCTAGTCATGTTTGTTTGTCTAGATATATTTATTCCTATGTACTTCCAGAGTATATATTAGGATGATAGAACCAAGTTTCATGGTGTTTTGGGGTCTCATATGGTGTGTGATACTTATATCCACCTGGAAACCCTAGCCGCCATAGCTAGGGGACTACATGAAATATGTTTTTCTAGACTACATGTCGTATATTTAGGTTTTTCACAAAAAGTTAGATATGTCATTCAGCTTCCATATCCTCCATACCCACCACCAAAACCAATTAATGCCACCTTGAGTCTCACTAAGGAGTGTGAATATAGGGTTTTTTCACCCAATTCATTACTGATGGCTGTATTTTGACAACCTAAAGGCCTCAATTGACTCTACTAGTTTAATATGTACCTCAATCTAGTGTCTGGTCCATGTCTCCATCACCCACAATCCCAAAAAGCATCCTGATCCACCCACAAATCCCTGATCTAACCATTTTTTACACATTCATCGTGAATCTGGGGGTCCAATCAAACTTAGTCCCACCTGACAATGTCAAACCATGGTCCCATATCCCAATGGAGAATAATACCAAGAATAAGTGGGGGAATACATAATAACAAAGGAGAATCAATCATTTTCCAAGTTTTCTTAGCCAACGATCATCAATCATGGATATTCATGGTAAAAAACATGGTATAATAAAGAATTAATTGAATAAGAAATTTAATTAAAAAAAGGGGCCATGTGACGTATCAAATTAATCAAAAATAAAATAATAACATAAAATAACATTCTCAATCTTTTAATAAAGTATAGAAACCACAATTGATTATCCATATCTCAATATTGAATCGATCATTGGTGAACAAGGCATTATCCAATGATGAGGATGATCTGTTTTTTCTACTGTCTGTCGATCCACATTGATCTGATCATTGGCTATCATCCGATATCGATGCACCAATGAAGAATGGTGAGACATCCTCTCAACAATATCAGGGTTATGTTACTAAAACTATATATTTTCCATAATTGGATATTTATAGATGGAAATAGGTTTTAATAAATGAATTAATTAATTAAATTAAATTAATCAGTTAATCCATTTAATGTACCCAACAATGGTTGTCACATCCGAATGTATGGCACTGACCAACTTTAGGTCATGTGTAGGACAAACCCCGCACTCTAGATTAAATTTTGGTCTCATATTTTTTATTTGATACTTCATTCAAGATATATTCCATTATTTCTAAAATTCTCTATTTGTGTGATATAAAAAATATATAATATTTTCATAAAATTAATTTTGGTATCATAGGACCTCCAAATCATTCATCATCTCGGCATTTTGCTCCAAAAATATTTCTTCATGTATTTTAAAGTCCTATACGGAAAAAATATTCTTTACAAGAATAAACTACATCTATCTCCACTTCCATCAAATAGGAAATGAAATATTTGTTCATGTGTATAGAGAATTATCACCTCATGAAACAATGAATTATTTTTTCATCACTTTCTATCACAGTTGGATATAATAATAGATTGTATAATTACATATTTTATTTATGATATTATTATGATTCCAAAAAGATTAATTGTAATTTATATTTATTAATTTCTATCCATTGAAAATGAAAACATCGTTTATACATACATATGGCCTACCATCTTTATCAATGGTGAAATTCATTTTTTATCTCCACCTTTTGTGGATGACTATAAATATATAAATAATGAATATATATTATATTAATATAATTATTAACATTATGAATATTATGGAACCATTATCAATATATAAAAACTAATATTACTAAACCAAAACATGCATGAAAAAAAACAAAGCAGTTATCACTCTTAACAATGATTTTATTGAAGATTTGTTAATAAATAGGTGGTAAGAGATGATAATAAAATAATATATGGTATGATATGTATGAGTAAGGTTATATAAAACATGTATAATAAATATATATTTATTATATATTATTTTCTAATATATATGAATAAATATGAGACTTAAGGTAAGGGATCTCTCTAAACCACCATTTTTCTCTGGGTTATGACTATTCTCTCACTAACTCGCGTTATCTCTCCTTTCGGTGTTATAGATTGCCTCTAAATTATGTATATATGTCTCTTAAATATATTCCTAGCTCATTATTCCTTCATTTTAAGGGACAATACATTCCATAAATTCATTTATCTAATTACATCATTAAAATCAAACTCGATTGAGGGAAAATTTTCTATTCATTAATCCTTTTATGTTACAGTCATTTAAAGTTTTTATTCATAAATGAAAAAATTATTTTGAGATTTATGATTATTTTCTCAGATATAAAAATCCATAATATTTAATTCCTTCTTCCAATAAGTATATTTATAAAATTTCCTTTGATTGTGATATGTGGCAAGATTATGCAACCAATTTCTTTCCATAGGTAATTCTTATGATTATGAATCATGATTGATTTACTTTTCTGGAACACATAATCATGAACATGTTATAATGGTATCATCAGAACGTAGGAAGAAAACCATAAATATGTGTGACTAAAATAATAATGGTGTAAGCCTGAGTCACTTGGGGTAGTCTGAGAATTCCTTTTTCTATTATTTTCATTAATATTTTCATGGGTACCTAAGTCGTGTGTATCATATCATGTGTCAATAAGAAGGCATTGATTGGACTGTATAGCATGTTATATGAATACTAGTGATTTATTATGTTATAGTTGGTACTAATTGTAGGTTTATATTAACCAAAATATTAATAAAAAATAAATAGTGTTTCTTAAATATTTATTTTTAATGAGTAGGTTAATAGGAACTGATGGTTGAATCCCTCATTAGAAAATTGTTTTTATTTATATTGATGAATAGGTTTTTCTATTTCATGTTATGTTTAACTCATGATTTGTAAGACTCTAAATTATTTTAAAATCATGCATAACTAAATTAACAGGTTGATAAAAACATTTTAAAGATATAAGTGTTTTGACAAATAAAGGATGAAAGGGAGATAGAGAAAATGGGGAGTATACCTAATCTTGTTAATGCATTATTAAAATTCAAAGATTTTTAACATTGGGGGGGAATTGATTTTTTTCTCGACATTATTGTAGAGTTTTCCACCTAGATTACCAATTTTATCCAAGAAGTATGGAGTGAGAAAGCATGATCCACCAACTTGATTTGTATTAGATCCTCAATATCATAGAGGGACTTGTTCAGCTTCTCCAAGTTATTGGTCAAGGGTTACTTGAAATGAACCAATGGACTCTAATGTTATAAAAGACTTCTAATTTCAACATTACCTAGTTTTTAAAGTTGAATACTCTTCAAAAGAAGCTCGGTAGTGGATAATATTTATCCACTGTATCTTGTTGAAGATAGGGACACTGAAATAGCATCAGGTTAGGCTGGCCACTATCATATTGGAAGGGAAATCTCTCCAGTGTTGGGATATCGTGATCATAATGAAGAAAACCTATGGCCTTACATAGAATAATTTCTAAGAGTTATTCTTCAAAAAAATTACCCGCATAGTTTTCATAATATCTAGGAAAAAGATTTTATGAATATCCAGTAAGGTTTGATGATTGTGATGGAGTATATTTCTATTTTTTCAAACCTCTTTCACTATGGTCCATAATTAAGTGGATATGAGAAGTCTAAAGTGAGTAATTTCAAGATGGTATTGAAATAGTTGTTACATGCCCAAGTTATTCTCTTTAACTTTCCTACATTCTTTAAAGTAGTCAAGAAGGTCATAATAATCAAGAAAAGATCTAAATGAGGTATAAGAGTAAGAAAATCTCTTCCAAGTCAAGATTCAAGTGATTCTTCCTCCATTGGATAAAAGAGATGGTGGGAAGAGTCTATAATGGGTGATTCTCACCAGGGGAGTTAGGGAAGTGATGTACCTTCATCTCATAGTTCTAAGAGGTCTCCAACATAGTGACACCAGTGTAGGCGCATGGGACATAAAATATCAAACTATACATTTGAGAAAATATAGACTCACTCCTATAAGAAATTTAAATATCTCTAGTGGTTCTATAATTTTTTTTATCTAAGTGTGCCAGACGATGACCCCATCCATCCTATAAATTTAAATCCTAATCATTAACTTTGACTATCAATGGTAGTACACCACCATTTAGTAGATCAGGTCAAGGATGTAACACTCCAAGAATTTAAAATGGTAAAATCATGTTCGATGGTGTGTATGACATGAAAACCCAATCTTATAAGAAAATATAACACCCCAAGACTTTACAATATATTAATTTTTTAAATAAATTCAATCTCTTTGATAGCTTGAAATGCACACAACACCAGGTTTAAACAAAATGCATCCCTCTATTAAAGTATTATTATTTGAAAATGACCATTATAACATAGTTTTTAAGTTATAAGGTATGGATAGGACTAAATAAATTGTGAAAATTATATGGTTTACAGATATATAAAATAACTTCAATGGTTATATATTTATTATAAATAAAATAATAACCATTTGAAAGAGAAATAAATGTTTTCTCAAAACAATATTTTTATTAATGGTGGATTAGTTGTGCTTAGCACACAAAATTTAAAAATATTATTTACCACTTTTAAAAAAATTATTTGAAAAAATAAATTAAATTTTTTAAATCTAAATGTCAAAATAATATTTGGGTGAGTTTTTTAAAATAATTTGAAAGGATTTATTTTTGATGAATAGTGAAAAATACTAAATTTTAATTGAAATTTCCTTTTTATTTAAATTATTTATAAAGTTAAATTACATTTTAAATTGTTTTTAAGGTAAAATGAGTTCAAATATATTAAAATTTATCTAATATAGTTCATATAAATCAATTTCATATTGAATTTTGAAATAAAAACTTTTAAAACTTTTCCACATTTTCTCTTTGAAAACCCGCTTTCTCATCACATCTGTGGGATTAATTTTAAATTAAAATTTTCCATATCTATGAATTTAATTTGTAAATATAGATTAAATATTTGGAATAATAATAATTTATATTATTTAATAATTTGAACTGAATTTTTTACCATAATTAATAGAAAAAAAAATTAAAAAATATTTTTCGTGGTTAAGGTGAAAATGTGTTTACTAATGGGTTAAACTAAAATAATAATGGTTAAAATGACCAAAAACTTTTCCATAACTAATTGGATGGAAATATTTTGACCTTATATCTTTTAGGTCAAATAATAGACCATTTTAGATCCTTTTTTATGTGAAAAGTTTGGCCAAACCTTGTTCTTTTCAAAAATTATAGGTGTGTCACTCACCTCACTTATAAAAGGTTTCCCCCTCTCCTATCCAATTAACACTAAAAAACCATTTTTTGGATAATTACTATCCAAATACATTACATTATTCCCTAATATCGTCAAATAAGTCTTATTTTGGTCATAAATTTATCCTAAGAATATTTTTTTTGAATGAAAAGAAGTTATCTGAAGATGAGGTAACATTCTTAACTGAACATTTTATATAATTTATTCCTGAAACTCCTTAAATTATTAGAAAAACATGTTGATATAAAAATATTAGTATATTACACATAATTATATTTATTTGTGTTAAGTTAATTAACTATATTAATCTCCCCTTCCATCAAATGTGTTATGAAATCATCATTTGTATGTACGGCAGACTACCACTTCGTGAATCAATGTTATTCATTTTCCATCACCACATATAACATATCAAAACTATATATAATGATGGATTTATTTTTTATATGTGATATTTATGATATTATTATGATTAATTAATAATTATATCACATATACCTTCTTACTTTCGATTCATTGAGGGATACGATAATGTCACTTGTGTGTACGGTGGACTACCGCCTCGCCAAGTGATGTGATTCTTTGTTATCTTATGCTTTACATGGAAGATAGTAAGGATAAAATTTAATGAATATATTTTATATTTATGATAAAAATAATAATTATATAAATATCATATCACATATAAATTCTTATCTTTCAATATACTGGAAAAAAATAACATCAGTCGTGTGTACATGTTGACTACCGCCACCACGTAGCGATGTGAAATGTTTTTTATTTTAATTTTTACATGGATGGTAATAAAAATGGATTTAATTAATATAAATTATATATAGATAATATTAATAACTCTGTAAATTTTAATTAAAATTTATTTTTCTTTAATTCCATCTTTTCATAAAAATGGAAACAATGTTCATGCGTACATACGACCTATCATCTCCATGAATGGTGTAATCCATTTTCTCTCTCTAAGTTTTATAGATTAATATAAATTAATATATAATGAATATATATTATATTTGTCTCATGGTAAGAATTATGGATATTATTTAACCATGACCAAATTAAAAGTACCAAAATTACCAAACCAAAATAGTCGTGAAAAATGAAGCAATTATCAACTGAAATAGAGAATTTAACAAAGAAGTGCTCATAAATGGGTGATAAAAGACTATAATTAAATAATATATGGTATGATATATATTAATATATTGATATAATGTATTTTTAATAGACCTATATTTATTATAAATGATATTTAGACACATATTAAGGAATTCAAACAAGAGGTGGGGGTTTCTCATCTCACTTTTACTTTTGTGAGACATATGTCGTATTCACCGCATATTCCATTATGTAGTGTATAAAATACCATATTGTTTATGTTATATCATTAATATATATATATATATGTGTGTTTGTTATTTTAATTTTAATTTTTATTTATTTCGTCTATGGGACTTAGGATTCAAAAGTTACCAAAGTGTTAAGAGTTTATTTCAGAATATCATCATTATTCCGGATTGATTTTTCTTAAGTATCCCATTGAAGAATTATTATTTATTTCTATCATAAAACAAATATATTTACTTATCCTCTGGTTATTCAGGAACATTTCATGTAATATTACCAATTTTCCACTCTTTGGTACATAAAATGATTAATAAATATTTTTTAAGAAAATATGACATTATTTCTATCTTTGATCGAAAACCATTTTTAATCAAAAAATAAGGTTTTATAAAAATTATTTAAATTTTTTTTAAACTTTTACAAATTATTTGTTAAATAAATTTTTACATATTTTTAATTTTAGTAAAAAAATTAAAGTAATCATCTTTTCATTTTCAAAAAAAGTTTTATTTGTCTTTTTACCAAAAATTTGAAAGGAATATTTGTTTTAATGTGTATTAAATAAATAATATTAATAGCCCATAAATTTTTTAAATATTATTTTATAATTATTAAAATTTTATTTTCAAATAAAATTATTTTCAAAAAAATGAAACTATTCATTTTAAAAGGTGATTTTCAAAGTGAAAAGGATATTTTCCTAGAGATTGTTTTTAATGACTTTTTTATTGTATTTCTATTAATCAATGACATAAAACCATTATTATAATTATTATCCACTAAGGATATGTTGTATTGATACCATCCTTATTATTTCGTTATATTCATTATGATCAGTATGACTAAGGATATACAATTTTTATTACCATTCACTATATTACTCTAGATGGTTTATGATTATGTTTATTGATCGGGATAAGAATTAGAATTTCTTATTTTAGTATTTCAATTTTAATTTTTATATTGATTATGTTTCAACCCTTTAATATGAGGAACACATTGAACTTATTAAGTGATTGGTGGGGCCCATAATTACATATCCCCTTAATGCATTAGTATGTTTCTTGAGACAAATTATCTTGGGTATTTGGATGAGGCCTTACCCATTTATATAAGTTTTCTTAAAACAAGGATTTGATAGTAAGAAGTATTTGAATGATTCCTTGAAGGTATGTTTATGATGTCCATAATTATGTATTCCATCATTATGAATTCAGTTATTGATATTCCATGTGATTATTTAATTAGTTAGAATATCCATGGTTAAGTTTTCAATCTCATGTGATTATTTATATGTTATTATTTGATCATTATTTATTCATAACCTATTATTCTCAAGGTATTGATTAAATGGAATTTTTTTAGTTATTTAACATGCCAGATTGATTATGCGATATTTATTCATAGATTCTACTGTATACTTACCCTTACTGAGCATCTGAGCTCACCCCTTTCTTATGTTGTATTTTCTATAGGATAACAAGAAGTGTTTTGTGATTGATATATAGGGATACACTATAAGGAATAATGTAATTATCAAATAAAGTAAGTACTTTTATTTTATGTTTTCAATTGTAATAATAATTTTAATAATGTATCTATTTTACCAATACTGCTAATCTATTTGTTCATTCATGATGTGATTCCTCATATCCTATGATAAGGTAAGAAAGTATACACCAGCTCTAGACTACTGAGGTTGAGGTCACTATAGTTTGTATTAGATGATTTTTTGTAGAAACATCGGGAAAATTATTTAGGAAAACATATATTAGGGAATATACCCCTATGATATCCTTTTAGGATAAGTATAGAAGAGCATCCTAATGTTTTCATTAGAAATATATTATGTGGTTTTTACTAGAAATGCATCCCTATCTGGATACTAAAATTGGATGTGGTTCTAGCACAAATTTACTTAGGGGTAATAAATTCAAAAGGGGAACATTATACTTGACCCAATAATTACCTAGTTTATCAAAATAGGCCTTACTTCACACCTGGTTTTACACTACCATGGGATATGATTAGGGTAATTTACATTTTATTTACAAACCATTATGATGAACTTTAAAATAGAGATATCCCAAAAGAAACCATGTTTATGATTATGAAAATATCTATTCATAAATTTTAAATTTTATGTTAAGTGATTTAATAGTTTTGGGATTATAAATTAATTTTTATAATGTTATTATTCCATTGTTTGTAAATGGGGCCTAAAAAGGAATGATAAATGTATCAATTCACGTACTCCATATAGGTATTTCCCTCCTGGAAAAGATAATGAAGCTGGAACTAGATCTGTAGCTATATCTGATCAAATTATACCCATATTGGAAAGATAACTTAGGTTATGAGTAATAACCTTTCCCTTATGGAGAATCTATCTAATCCACAGTGTGGTTTCATAATGTCAGACCACTTCATGTGTCAGAAGCCTCCATCATTAAATAGGACTACAAATCCATTTTTAGCAGAGCAATGGATATGTTTTTTAGAGAAGATATTTCTCTCTCTACTAAGTAGTGAAAGTTAGAAAGTTTTAATGAATTTTTATCACCCCTTAGGAGATTCGGATCAATGATGATCATTGATTCAAAACACTAAGGATGAATAAATAATATAAAAACATTGAATGAAAAAATTTCAAGGTACACTTCTTGGAAAAATATATTCCTAATGAGCAACAGGTAGATATGTAAAGATATTTTTTGAGTATAATACCAAAACAAGAGGAAAATGTTTCTTAGTAAAAAAATCCATCTTTACAAGGTTATCCATTAATGTTGTAGACTATATGTGTAATCCAAAGATTAAGATTGGTCATTTCTTTGATGGGATTAAGATAATATTTCTAAGGGATCTAGTCTTCTAAACAGTATCATCATACAAGGACATAGTATCATGTGCTATCAATATAGAGAATTAATTGTCCAAGTATTGTGTATTTTAAGGGAATAAAGAGAATAATAATATGGAATAGAAAAAAAATAAATGGAATAAGGGAAATAATGATTTTACCATATGTGATACTTGTGGAAAAAATCAATTTGGTACATGCCTAAAAGGTAAAGGATTTTTATTCAAGTGTGGAGAAAAAGGAAATATTCTAATGAATTAAAGGGTAATGGATAATACCTAAAAGTATAGTGATTTAACTATAAGTATATGAGGCAATATTCTAATCAATACCCCAAGCATTATGGGAATATACCTTAGAAAAAAGCTAATGGATCAAGGTCAAGATTTTTCTTTTGATACAGTTGAAGTGGAATGATTAATATTCTTGTGTATTTGGATCCAAGAAATATTTTTTAAAATTATTTTAATGATGATATTCTCATTATAAGAATCATGAAATATATAAGGATGGTAATGTAGTGGTATTTCTGTAAGGATTTAAAACCATGTGTTGAATAGTACCAAGAAAAGTGATTCAGTGGGAAGTTGATATTTTTGGAAAACATGTTATTAAGGGAAAATAACCCTTAATATGTTCTTTATTTTGAGATAATAATAATAATGATATGTTTATACAATAGTATTGGTGACCATAAAATTTGTTAGTGATTTGATGGATTATGTTATATTTTTTGGAGTTTGTTGCATGCTAGGATCTATGAAATATATTCAACAAACTGGAATTTTATTTTTGAAATCATTCATATTTTCATTATGTTTTTATTTTGATCATGGTATTTACATATTTTGAATGTGAAATTAAGATTAATTTTGTATTGTATGGGGAATATAATGTTGATTTAGTGACCTTCCTTAAAAAAATTGGACTTTAAATTTAGAGAGTTATATTTTGGATGGCTCTAAAGGTTAACTATATATTGAATTTATTAAGTTAAAATTTTTGTGTTGTTGGATAACATGTTCTATCCATTTTTATTTTTGGAAAATAATTAGATATAGGAGTAATTACATGGAATTCTAGTGATTTATTAAATGTTATTTGGACATAAAAATTCATTTTGGATATTCATTTATTGGAGTAATAAATGAAGTGGTAATTTATCATAGAACATCCAAAGTATGAAATTATGCCTGTGAAATAGTAAGATATTGAGTAATTATATTTCCATATATTCTTAGACAGTAAAATAATTCCTCAACTCTAGTAAAATGATATTAAAATAAAAATATAATCTACCTCAATTTATATTAAACTGATGGTATTGTAAAATCATTATAGATTTATGGTTTTGAGGTATTTAACATTCCATTGATAATTCACTTTCTTGTGATCAATGACCTCTATCACTCTCTATAATAATTTACACTTTTCTTTCATGTCTATATCTTTACTTTCCACTAGTGTTCTCCTAATTAGAATCCCAGTTATGTGTTATTCCATATGAACTTTATACTTTCCTTTCTATCTTATTAATATGATATTCTATTAACCCTTATCATGACTTGAAAATTAAAGAAGTAAATTTTCAAATGTCAACCTCTGGATTATTGAGATCAAGATTAAATTATGAGGATGCGATTTATTTAAGAGGGTATAATGTAACACCCTAAGATTTTAAAATAGGAACATAATATTTGATAGTATGTTTGACATGTAGCATCAATATTAGAATAAAATATAACTACATAAAACTTTATTATATACTTATTTATTAAATAAATTCAATCACTTTGATATCTTGGAATACACACAATACTAGATTTAAATGAAACATGACACTCTATTAAAATATTATTCTTTAAACATGATCATTATAACCTAGATTTCAAAATAAAATGCATGAATAGAACTAACTAAATTATCTAAATTATTTGTTTTATACATGTATAAAATAAATTTAATTTCTATCTATTCATTTTAAATAAAATAATAACCATTTGAAATAGAAAGAAATATTTTCATAAAAAACTGTATTTTTTGAAATGGCGGATTAGTCGTTCTTGTGATTATAATTTAAAATTAGATACTAAAAATTTTATAAAATTTACTTTAAAAAATAAATTTTATTTTTTAAATATACATTTCAAATTTATTTTGTGATTATTTTTGAGAATTTTTTTAAATTGTTAACTTTTATATAAATAGTGAAAAATATTGAATTTTAATTGAAAACTGCCTTTTCATTTAAATTATTTATAAAGTTAAATTATATTTTAAACTGATTTTAAAGTAATAATATTTCAATTATATTTCAAAAAAATTAACTAATTTCTTTCATTTTAATCAATATCATATTAAATTTTGATAAAAATTTTTAAAAACTTTTGAAAAGTTTCTCTTTGAAAATCTACTTTCTCATTTCATAAGCATGATAAATTTTAAATTAAAATTTTCAAATTATATGAATGGAATATGAAAAAATTGATTCCATTTTTTGAATCATAATAATTTATATTATTAAATAATATCAACTTAATTTTTTACCATAATGAATAGTAAAAATAGTGAAAAATAGTTACCGTGATTTTGGTACTGGGGGTTAAACTAAAAATATAAGGGTTAAAAATATCAAAAAACTTATCCAAAAACCATTTTAAGGTCAACTTTTGACTATATATCTTATATATTCGATAATTTCCCATTTCATATCCTTTTGGAATGTGAAAATTTTGGGTACACCTTTTTCTTTTCAAAAAATTGCAAGTGTGCCACTCACCTCACTTATCAATGGCCACCACCTCTCCTATCCTCTTCACACTTACAAAACCATTTTATTTGGCCAATAACATCCCAAATACCTTCATTAATAACATAATATCATCCTATAACCCCTTTTTTTGGTTAGAAACCCATCTTAAGAATCTTATTGGTGCAAACCAAAAGAAGTTGTCTGAAGACGAGGTAACGTCCCTAACCGAGCATTTTATTTTATTTCTTCCTCCACCTCCTTCAATTATTATTAAACCATGATGATATAATAAAGTAATTATATTACATATACTATTATGTTTTTATGTTAATTTAATAACCTATATCCATCTCATCTTCAATCATATGGGTTACGAAATCATCATTGGTGTGTATGGCAGACTACCACCTCACGAACTGATGTTATTCGTTTTCTATATCCACCTCTCACGGTTGGATATAATGATGGATTTATTATTTATATATGATATTTATGATAGTTTTATTCTTATTTAATAATTATATCACATATATCATCATAATTTTCATTATGTGGTGGATATAATAATGTAACTCGTGCATATGATGAACTACTACCTCACAAAGTGATGTGATTCATTTTTCATTTACACATTACATGGAAGGTAGTAAGGATAAAAGTTAATGAATATATGTGATATTTATGATATAAAAATAATTATTTAAATATATTGTCACATATAACTTCTGACATTCTAATCCATTGTAAAACAATAACATCGCTCATCCATACGTGTGGACTACGGCCTCCACGTAGCAAAGTGAAAAAAAATTCAATTTATTTTTACATGAATGGTAATAAGGATTGATTTTATTAACAAAAATGATATATATATATATATATATATTATTATTTAAAGTTTAATTAACATTTATTTTCATTTCATTCCATCCACTGAGAAAAATGGAAATAGTGTTCTTGTGTATGTACGGCCTACCATCTCCATGAACGATTTAATCCTCTTTATATCTCTAAATTTTATATATTACTCTAAATAAATATATATGATATTTTTATAATGGTTAAAATTATATATATTATTTAACCATGATCAAATTAAAAGTAAAAAAATTACCTAACCAAAACATACATGAAAAATGAAGTAATTATCACCAGAAACAGTGAATTTTACAAAGAATTGCTAATAAATGAGTGATAAAATAATATATGTAAATCGTATATGATATTATATATATGATTAATGTCTTGTAATTTATTTTTAATAAACCTATATTTATTATATATAAGGTTCTAACAAATATGAAGGAAGTTGAACAAGTGGTATGGGTTCCTCGTCTCACTTTTACTTCCGTGAGACATATGCCATATTAACCACTCATTAAATTTCATGGTGTTTTTACTCCCCATTTTGATATTTTATGTCATAAATATATTCCTATTAATGTTATTTAAATTTTTATTTGAATTTATTAATTTTATGGTGCTTATGATTCAAAAGTTATAAAATTGGTAAGGGTTTATTTCACAATCTCATCATTATTCCAGATTGTTTTTGTTTAAGTATCGCTTGGGGGAATTATTTTGTATTTATATCATAAAACCAATATATTTTATTATCCTATATTTATTAATGATATTTTAAAGTAATAGTGTCATTTTCCCACTCTTTGGTACATAAAATTATTGAGAAAATATTTCTCAGAAAATCCAACATTATTTCTCTTTTCAGCCAAAAATCATTTTTCATCAAAATACATGTTTTCTAAAAATGTTTTTAAAATGTTTTTAAACATTTTAAAAATGATTTTTTAAATAAATTTTTTCTTTTTTTGACTTCGTAAAAAAATTTAAATTAATCATCATTTCATTTTCAAAATAATTCATGTTTAGATTTTACTAATAATATAGAATGAATATTTTTTTTAACATGTACAACAAGAACAAAATTTTTCTCTATCGTGAACACTCAATGTTTTAAATATTATTTTAAGTGTTTTCAAAGGTTATTTTTAATGAAATTTATTTTCAGTATTTATTGTGAATTCTTTATTTTAAAAGGTTATTTTCAGAGTGCATTAGATATTTTCCTCAATAATGTTTTTAATGACATTTTTATGGTATTTCTATTCATCAAAGACAAAAACCCTTAATTTTAATTATGATCCACTATGGATATTTTATATTTATACAATAATTATTATTTATCTAAATGTTTTATGATCAGTCTGACTATGGATGTAAAATTTTATTACCATTCACCATATTACTTTATATGGTTTATGATTATGTTTGTTGATTGGGGTAATCATTAATATTTTACAAATTAGTATTTAAATATAAATGTTTTTGTTGATTATATTTCATTGATTTCATATGAGGAATGCATTGGACTTATTAAGTGATGGGTGGGGGCCTAGATTACATAGCCCCTTGATGCATCGGTGGGTCTCATGATACAAATTAGCTTGGGTATTTGGATGAGGATTTAGTCATTTATGTAAGATAACTTGGCATGAAGAATTGGCCATAAGATGTCTTGGAATATGACCTTAATGGTATGTTTAAGATATATGTAATTATATATTAAATTATTATTAATTAAGTTATTTTTATTCCAAGTGATTATTTTATTCGTTATAATATTCATGGTTATGTTTTCAAGATCATGTGATTATTTATATGGAATCATTTGACCATCATATATTTATGCCATATTATGCTCAAGTTATTGATTAAATGGCACATGTTTCAATTATTTACCTTTCCAGATTGATTATTCTATATTTATTCATAGCTTCTGTTGTACACATTACCTTACCGAGCATATGAGACCACCCCTTTCTTTTGTTTTTTTTTTCACTATGATACCAAGAAGTGTTTTTTGATTGATATGTTAAGACACACTATGAAGAATTATAGTGTTATAAAATAAAGTACTTTATGTATTTTATGTTTTCAATTGTAATAATAATTTCAAGTATGTATCTAGTTTACCAAGAAAACTAAACTATTTGGTTCTTCTGGATGATATTCCTTGTATCTTATACCAATGTAATAAAGTGGACACCAGCTCTAAGCTAATAAGTCTGGGTTACTATATGGGAGGCTATCAGGTATGTCAAGACCATTTATTTATTGTGTAATATTCCATATATATTTGTGTACCTTAGGGTTATAAGGAGGTTTTAGGTGGGATATTTTTTTTTTGATCCATCCAATTCTAAGAATAAATATGGGGATTCTAATTTTATAGCTATTATTCTACTATCCTCTACATTAGCTTGCGATTTTTTTTGATATAATTGATTTAAATACTTTTATTTCTAAACAATAGATTTCTTTTTTGGTTTAAAAGTGGAGATATCACATGTTAATATTAGTATTTATACACTAATTGGAATATAATTATGTTGTGGAATAAATGTATCACTGATACAATAGATTTTATGTGAAATGAAGAGAGTAATCCCTGATTTCTCCACCAATGTGATGTTACTTACTGAACCTAATGTAGAAGTAGATAAGGGGTTAACAGACTTTAATAACTTCCCCAAGTCTCACACTACATTCACAAACTCAATAAAACTTAACAGAAACATTCTTACACAATAATATAAGTTAAATAAAGGAACACTTTGAAGTTACATGGTTAAGAAAATTAATCCCTACACCCATGGGTAAACACTGCTTCCATTTTCATTTATCATAAGATAAAAAGTTTACAAAGACAATAGGAAACTACAATTGATATTATTTTAACTTTTTTCACATTTGAACAATGTTTTTAGGAACAAGTGGTTCCACCTCCCATAAATAGAAGAGGCTCATCCAGATAAATTGTGTCACTGCCATCCAAAGTTCATAAACGATATGCCATTGAATCTGGTCACTACAAATGGATTGTAGTTGTCAATACTTGACCTGTGATGTTTAGTGATTAATGAAGAGATACCATACCAATTTTTGTAATATGTGAGTACTAACCATGTAAATATCGTTGATCTGTTTTTATGATGACCACATCCCATGCCCATAAGACGGTGTCATCATCCAACTATATGTCTCTGTTGGATGCTTTGGAAACTTCCTAAAACTCAAGAAAGAGGAATTTTTTGTTTAACTCTTCTTCTAATAGATCAAATCATTACATTAATAGGATTAAAATCCCAATAATATCCCACTTGAAGACTACTTCAAGAGAAATTCATGACAACTTTCCAATAGATATGAACTGAATTTCACTTTTTCAACAAACAATAGTCAATTCTCTCCCTTTTAATCCATTCACTCAAGTCTCATTGAGGTATAATTTTTCCTTATAATTTTTTGGAATAACTCTTTATTGAACATTTACAATGGATTTTTCCTTTAACTATCTTCCTTGAATCTAAAAACTTTCAATGAAATGATATTTTAGGTCAATATGTTTTGTCCATGAATGGAACACTGTATTTTTTACCAAGTGTATTATGTTATAACTATCACAATAGAGAAATATTATCTCCTAGATCCTTACAAGATCCACCATTATATTCCTCAACCATATCAGTTCTTTCCCAACTTCCATTGTTTCCACATATTCTTCTTTCTTTATATACAAAGATACCACTAGTTTTAGTTTTGAAATCCAACTCACTATTGATCCTCCATAGGTGAACTTGAAATCATTTATACTATTATAAATATATGAATCATCCATAATGTATACATCAATGTACCTCTATAATGGATCTTTTTTCTGAAACACATGGTTGTAACTTCTATTCACTTTAGATGTCTGATGATCTATTTCATATCATTCTAGTGTTCTTTCCCCAGATTTGACATTAAATGAATAATGAATCCCACTAAATATGTAATTTCTATGTTGGTGAACACCATGGAGTACATCAATATCCCTACTTCTGATGAAAATGGTACCCTCACCATGTGTTCTCCGTTGTCATCTATCTTTGGCTCTCACCCCTTGGATAAATTGAAGTTTCCAACCAAGGGTTTAATACTGGATTACATCCTGAAATACTAAATATCTTGATAATATTTTAGAATTAATACCTATAATACAACACCATGCTTTTATATTTCCTATCTCACTCAATACTCATCCCCAATATCCCCCCCCCCCAATATATTTCATCTCAAATCTTTGAGAAAACACTTTCTTTATCTCTAAAATTATTCTAATATCCAAACAACCTAGAAATATCTCATACACATACAAGAGCGGTTGAATAAAACTACCATCCTCAAATGCCTTATTGAAGCAACAGTGGCCCATATTAATTTGCATGAAATCTTTATCATCCTTAAAATAATTTAATTTATGGTTCCACTATCTTAGTTTTTGTTTCAATTCATAGATGCTTCTATTTAGTTTACACACCAATCCATTATTCTACTGATCTATGAATCTTTCTAGTTGCCTCATGTAAGTTTCTTTATCTAAATCTCCATGGATAAATATTTCTTTACATACACTTTATCTAAGTGAAAATTTTAAAATTAAACCATACTCATGACTATATGGATTATATTATATTTATCTACCAGTGAAACTATTTCATAGAAATATATACCTTCTTTCAGATGAAAACTTTTCACCACTAGACTTTCCTTATACCACTTCCTTCCATCGGATTTTATTTTAACCAGAAGAACCATTTTTCTATAGTGACTTCATTCCTTGTGGTAATTTTATTAGCTCCCAAGTTTTATTTTTATATATCGAATCCAACTCATACTTTATGGATAACTCCCACTTTATAGAATTAATGAGTCATTATACTTCTCCCAGGATCTCAGGTTTCTCTCCATCCATTAAAATTAAGAAGTGAAACCCAGCTTCATGCCTTTGAAGAAGTTGTTTGACTCTTATTGATCTTCATAATTCTTCTTATGGCTCAACACTATCTGGTACTCCAACTTCTCGAGTCTCAACTTTTGGTTCTCTAACTTTATCCTTTACATACCATAATATCTATAGTATATCTTCCCTTGGACTATCTATTAGACCTTTTATTCTAGTACATAAATTCTATACATCCTGTGTCCATATAAAGTTATCAATCATATCAACTTTTATTTTTCTAGTTTAATTTTTTACTTTAACTTCTTTCTCCACAAAATATAAGATTTTGTATAAGAACCGATCATTGAAGAGCATATTTCATCTTATGATGACTTATTTCTTTTTATCATTCAAAAGTTTAAATCCAATTATTTATTATCCATATCCAAAAAATAAGCATAAATGGGATTTTTCTTGGGTTTATCTCGATCCTTAGTATCCACATAGATATATTCAAGACTCTTAAAAACATTGAGATTGTTAATTTTCACATTTTTACCAAAATGTATAACTTAATTAATTTATTACCCCATTGGTGCTGATGAACTAAAATTTACTAAGTACACTATATAATTGACCGATTAAACCCAAATTTACTTGTATATTTCTGAGTCCAACCTCATTCTTTATTTCTTATCCATTAATATTTGGTTTATTATTTTAGCCACATCATACTATAAAAGTTTCCAAAGTAAACTATTCTCAAGTGTTATCCCTTTGTACTTTCAAAAATTCATGAAGATCTTTCTACTACACTCACCATATTTTTCAGTCCTTAAGCACTTAATATTAATTTCAGTCTCATTCTCTACCATTTCATTCCATTAAAAATCACTTCAATTAAATTAGATTTTTGTTTCATAAAGTAAACTCACACCTTCATAGTGGATATATCAATGAATTTTAAAAAGTATAGTGACCCTCTATGAGATAAAATGGGGATAGGTCCCCAAATATTTGTGTGAAATAAAATTATCTTATATCTCTTGGGTTTCCTTCAACTCATATTGATTGAAACATTCCAATGTTTTCTAATAACGAAACTCTCATAATATCATAATTTTGTATCATATAGTGTAACATCCCAAGTAAATAAAGAATAATACATCTTCATATTTATTAGTATTTGTGAATTAAATATTAATTTTACATTAAAGGGTATTCTATGTTCGATGGTGTACCTAATATGCAACAACGGGTTTCTTGGAAATCTTACGTTGCACACAACGTGGAGTTATACCAAAAAATAAAATAATATTATTTTAAATGGTAGTTAATGCCTAGCTTTTGTAATGGTGGGAATGAACATAACTAACTACAATATGATTATATATGTTTGTTAAATGTTTTTACATTTGTCCAATAAAAGTTAGAGGCTTAAAATAAAAATGAATCCAATTTTAAGCATAAATACTCTAATATTCTTTAAAGGGTCAATTTACGGCCTTTTGATGGAGAACCATTTTTAAATATAGTTTTTGTCACTTTTATATGTTCTATTTGAAAAAATATAATTCTTATTTAGAATCGGGACATTAAAATTCACTTTGGATGAAATTTTGGTATCTTTCTGATAATGTTCAATTTTTTAATGAATACTGAAGAATACTATATTTTAATTCAAAACTGCCTTTTAATCTAATTTATTTATATGGTTAGATTATATTTTTAATTGATTTTAAAGTGTAATTAGATTATATTTTTACCATTTAATCCAATTTTGGTCATTTTTAGTAATTTCACTTTGAAATTGGACATAAACAAGTGTCAATCTTTTGATAGTTATTGTTTCTTAAAAACACGCTTTTGTTTTGACAACAGGAATTAATTTTAAATTAATTAATCCAACTTCTTTGTTTTGAATTAGGTAAAATAGACATAATTTTTGAATTCAGAATATCAAATATATCTTAGGCTGAATTTTTGGTATTTTTCTAAAAAATGTCAATTTTTGATGAATAGTGAAAACACTGAGTAGTAGTTAAAAAACTGACTTTATTTAAATAAAATTTTACCGCTTCTGTGAATTAAATTTCGAAAATCTGACTTACATGGTTGTTATTAGTAAGTAAAATGTGGTTCAATAAGATGAAAATAATTTTTGGTGAATAGTAACTTTTGACTTATTTACAACGGTTAAAGGAAAATAGGGTAATTCAAGGTAAAAATAATATTATAATAATATAAAATTACCCTAACATGTGTCCTAATCCTATTGGATGATATATTTCAGACCATGAGAATCCTTGGGTCGATTTTGGGACCCCATGGAGCCACTTAAGAGTGATAATGACACTTTATATTAATTAATTTAACATAAAGACAAAAATGACTTGAACATATATCTTTTAGTAAATAAATTTTTACATGGGGTTATATAAATTATCTCCTCAACTATAAATATTAATTATAAATATAAAATTATTTCCTACATCATGTTATTTTTTATAATTTTTAGACATCAAATAAATAAAATTACTTATGACACAATAATGACGCAGTGTTTACCTCATTAATGAATGATTTAAATAAATAAGATTATAAAGATTAAAAAAATATCCAAAACCTATACAATTATTATTGGATGATTTTATTTCAAACACTATTCATCTTATCTTTGACTTTAATGATTTTTTGATCTTTAGAAATAGAAAATCGTTATATAATAAAATAATATTTTCAAACTTTCCTAAAGAGCCCCTCCTCCCCCTTATAAAAAACCTTCACCTCTAACTCATTACTTGCACCTCTAAAGCCCCATGTCTTGTCCAAAATCTACCCAATTAATCTCCTTACATTCCTCTCTTCCACCTAGAAGCCTTACCTTAGGCAAAAGGTACTTTAATAAATCCTTTTGGTTCAAACCAAAAGAAGTTACCCAATTTAAAGGTTACATCTTATCTTGAGTTCTTTTGTTTTATTTTCCTTCCCCAACCCCCAAAACTCTTTTTATTGATTTATTTTATAGAAACACCAGTATACTTAATATAATAAGTTTTTTTATGAGAATTATTCATGCTATACTTACACACAACTCCATCTAATGGGTAAATAACATACTGTTTCTATGGACAGTGAACTACTGCCACACGAAACGATGATTGTTCAATTATATCCAACCACCTCTCATGGTGTCCATTATGATGTAACTGTATTTATATGTGATATATGTTATATTTATATTTTCTCTATTCTTATGTATTTTTCATTTATATCATACCTTTATGGTTTCCATTATGGGTAAACGTGATAATTTCATTTGAGGAAGTGCGGACTACCGCCCCTCAAAGTGATATGACTGGTTCATTCCATATGTGGAACATATAAAGTATAGATTTATTGATATTATATATATAATATTATACTGTAATTATAATATACATATGTATCATTTATTTTTTATTCCATTAAATATGAAATAGAAATGAAAGTAGCATTCATGCGTACGTACGGCTTACCGTCTCCATGAACGGTGCATTTCATTTCCTACCTCCAAATGTTATGTACTATTATAAATACATATATATACTGGATATATATAATGTATATGATATAAAAATTATGAATATAATTATGTAGATAATGGTTCAACCACATGGACAATTTATAATTATAACAAGTTCATTTTTAACTCAAGTTTCGATCATCGACAAAATGTTCGATATGAACTCAAATACTTAACTAATTATTATAGCAATGTAATAAGTTGTATAAATGGAATAATAAACTTGAAAAATGTTCTTAATAAATTATAAATTAACTTAATTTTATTATTCAGGAGATTAAAGAACAAATGGGTCATGTTAGACACGAGGTAAGGGACTTCGTCTCAATCTCCTTTCATTGAGGCATACGTTGATTTATACATGACTTTCTTTTATATGATATATAATAAACCCCATTTAATTTTAATTTCATTCAAAGGGAATATTTTTCTATGAATCATTTTACTAAATTACAAAATAAAAGTTCTTAATGTTTTTCGCAACAATGACCTCTCTGCCACTGTAATTATTAGTTGGCATCCTCTATAAGCCTTAATGTTTTTAAAATGAAAAAGAAACCCCTTATTCTATTTTTTGGGTGTTTTGGTATTGAAAATGGTTTTTGAGATCAATTTATTATTTCAATATCTTTAAATTATTTATTTTAATTTTAAATGAATTTTTATTAGTGAAATATTTATATTTTCAATATTTTATGTGTTATGATTTTATAATGGTACTTGGACATTTGATGGGTTGTTATGTGAAAAACCAAATGATGGGTGGTGTCGTGATAAACCAGGACAGGTGGTTACGTTATAACCTCCAATGCATTAGGTATAGAATTTGGATGTATGGCTATTCCATTTAATGATATGTGTGGAAGTCGACCATATGGTTATTCCATTTAAGTACGTTTATGTCCCAAGTTACCTATATATGTTGTGTGTTCTTTCTATGGGTTTTATGGTAATATTTTGGTTACAAAATGGTAAGAAATGATCTTTTATTCAGTGAAGAGTATTTACTAATTCATAAAGGTAAAAATTATTACTTATGATAAGGTATTCATGGTTAACTTTTTGTTTTGAAAAACTAATATTTTTTCTTCTTTGTGTATCCTTTACTGAGCTTTTTATGCTCATCCCAAGTTTTTGAAATGTTTTTCACAATACATAAAGTGGAATAGGGTCAATGATGGGATCAAGGAAAAGTAATGTTATCTAAAACATGGAACTAGACATTACTCTTTTTCAAAGAGTTTTTATTTTATGAAAAAATGGATATTGAGTAGAAGTGTCTACATGAAATATTCAAGTTGTTATGCTTATGTTATGACCTAAATCTCTAAAGCTATAACCCTAAAAATATCCTCAATGTGAATTATTAACATAATTCAGGATTATGTAATGTTTAAGTTTAGGGTATTATATATATCTTCAGCATTACCTTCACTATTATAACTTTTATATTATTTCCATTGAGATGATTGAGATGAAAATTCCATAACTCTAAGGTTTTAAAAGTTATGGTTCTGGTAGTTTTCACTCCATATGATCTTATGGATAGATAAAAGGATCTATCCTTTATCCCTCTATCCATAACTGTTGTTCCCCAACTGATCTTCCACACTTCATTGGTAAATATTGTTTCCAATCTTGCTTCATCAAGTGTCCCACATAAATTAAGTTTTTTCATAGACTTTGTTTGTGTCAAACTACCTTGAGTTCAAGGAAATGTGCTTTCTTCTTTCAAAACTTAACATCACCCTTTAAAATTATTTCTATAGCTTCATCATCATATAAGTTCAATTTCTCAACTTCTTAGACACATAATTGGCAATGTATCCATTCTCTATCATGGAATGGAATGATTCTCCAAAATCAATGATCTAGGATTCCATAAAAACATTCACACTCAGTATTAAACTACTTCTACCTTAAACTACCATGGAAATGAAAAAAAAGTTACTTCTATGTGCAACCCATCTTGAAGTTACCCATATTTCCCTATAGAATTTTTTGAGATTACTTTTTTTAGTCTCAACATGTTGGGAAAGAACCAGACAATTTACCTCCACTCTTCTTATAGGATTTATCATTTGATTTCCTCCAACTTCTTTGATGTAGATATTTTATTCATCTGTCTATATTAAGATAACTTTTGGTTGATTATTGGACTTCTCTCTTTCTAAGATCTTCATTCATGATAATCCCCTAAACATCCAAAAGTACCACATTAGACTTCCTACAATAATTACTCATTGAAGTTACCATAATCTCCCAAATTTATAGAAGGGATAATAATAGTATTGGTTTCCACACATCTTCTATAAACTATAAATTTACATATTCAATATAACGTTGGATCATGTTAAAATCATTCACTTGATTGGATGAAGATCCATATTTTGACAATATCATTCCAAAAAATCTTCTCATAATGAATATCTTGTTAATTGGTGATAGATTCTCATGCATGTTAACTAGTCTTCATAAATTCTACCATGGTCTTCACCTCCTATATGTTAAAGTCTACATTATGAGATAATTTCATCTAAATGATACTAAGTGACTTTCTATCCAGCCTCTTCCATTCTTCCTTATACATATTCTCTATTTTTATTCTAATCAATGGAAATTACAAGCTCTTTTTAAATGAGATAATATTTCATCTTCATTTTCCATAATCCAAATTCCTTTCCATAAAATTTATATATTCATACATTACCTTTTTCTGAATTTATGCCTTTGGATACAATTAAACTCCCATTGAATCAAAAAAAATCTTAGGTTAGAGAATTTTACTTGACTATAATTCCGAGTTTGTACTTATGAGCTCTAAATAAATATTTGATACCACTTTTTGGGGAATAATCATCTCACCAATCCACTGGATACACTCTTATGTATGTTATGTATAGTGGAAAGCACAATCCCACCTATAAGATAATTATCCATAAAACAATTATACTAACTAATAGAAATTTTACACACCCTAATCACTACACCAAGTCACACATTACAAATACACACTCAATAAAAAATTACTATAAAAATAATACAAGTGAAATAAAGGATTTAAATAAATTAACATTTTAACTTTACATGGTTTGGATAATAATGGTTTATGTCCATGGGAGAACATTTCTACCATTTTCATTTATTGTAGGATACAAGGTTTATAAAAAATAGATAATTCCAATTGATATTAGTTTAAATTTTGTTTTCATGTTGGAACTAAATTTTTAAGTACAAGTCATCCCACTTCCTTTAAATAGAAGAGGCTTTGTTAGTAAAATTATTGAACCGCCATCCAAAGCTCCTGGATGACCCACCCTTAAAGGAAGTTTCTATCGCTGGCTCGTAGTTTTAAAATTAACATCCAAAAAATTAAACCAGTAATAAATTTTTTATCAAGTGTTATGGTGGTGTCTTCATATAAAAATATTTGGGACCATGGAGTTCTCAACATAAACCCATTTGATGTTACTTTGAGAATAGAGTGGTTAACCCAGTTTCAAGAAAGCATTGATTTCTATGATAGGAGGGTATCCTTATCATCTAATATTGGGGATAAATATTTAATTCATAGAGAATGATAATTATAATATAGCTGATTAGGTATTGATTAGGGGAAAGTGGGTACTCTAACGAACAATCTCAGGCTACCTTGATCCGATACCCAATTCATTCTACCATAAAGCATAAAGTGTGTTACTGATCACCAAGATATGAAAACTAGTGTCATAGAATCAACCTTAATAAACATGGTAATTATGTTTCATGATAAATATAAATTTAAAGAATAACCTTTACTCAAAATTTCATCATAACCATTCCAGATGGTGGAACATCGTGAACAATGAATAATAAGTTTTGATAATATATAACAAAAAAACATGGAATAATCTAAACTGAAGTAAAACTCATCCATGATACCCAAGTTTCATACGCATGGTTTTCCTATTTTATAATCTACCAAAACTAAAATATCATCACAAGGTTATAATCATACTTATAAACACCAAAATAAGATCACATAAGTGAATCATGTGCACCACCAAAAACCATTATCCACAAGATAACTATTCAAAATACCTCAAATTGCATCTAGAAAGATTTCCAAAATACCTCAATTAGTTCTCATATCACTACACATATATCCCTAGTATATCACCACTAAGATTACCAATTACATTTATGTCATGACCCGTCCCCTGGGGCCCGTGCAGTGACAACCTCAAGCCCACCTCTGATAGGCCAGGGGCTAGGGATTAGCACTGAGTAGGCATATCCCACAAATGGGAGGCATTCTCCTAAGAACCTCTACACATGCACCCAAATAAAAGCCACTGGGATAGAGAGTGAAAACACCAAGTAAAGAAAATGAATACATACCACTGCAACCCAACAATAGAGTGGGACAGAAAGTAAAGTACTAAAGTACAAATGGGGCAGAATACAAGCCCACTAAAAGAAAGACAACTGCATAGCATGACCCACAAACAAGGAAACTTAAGCTGCTATAGAATCTACTAGAAACACCTCAGATCTACTAATCTCACAAGGCAATTTTTGGTCCTAGTCTCTGTCATGCTCTACCTAGGACTCCATGAAATCGTCAATCAACTTCACAAGACATGACACGTGTGGGAAAATCCTGACTAGGGGTGAGTAAAACAATACTCAGTAGGGGACCCTGAAAACCATAAAGAAAAAGACCAAAAAGGAAACACCGCCAAGAAGGTACAATTATCTCAACATATATAACGATCCATACTTTACATACATTGTTAATACTTCAAAATTGAATCATACTTATTACAAAATATAATAAAACCACGAAAGTACCGTATAGGTATAGTGTCTTTAGAAACTGGAAAGCATAAACAACTGGTTCATAAAGCATCTACTTTGCCTCCCATTTATTTCATCATATTTAGAGTCCCTTTTTGGAATATTCTACTTAATAACCTTCTTCCTGACCTGGGGAAATAAAACATACAAAAGGGTGAGCTAAAACACTTAGTAAGAGTAAACAAAAGAAATATCAATCACATCATATACATAAGCACATAACTTTTGGAAATCTTAACCTGCAAAAGAGATCATAATTTCATAACATGGGATAAATCATAGTAGTGAAATGTAATCCCAATAATCATAACATAAAACATGAAACTTTGTGGCATACACACATAATCATAGAGAATCAGTTCTTGTTAGTCAAGACTCATTTCCAAGACTATCTTAGTGGACAAAGTCCATTTCTGAACCGAGTTCATTCCTCGTTTCAGTCCTGTTTCATTGAACCGGTATAACCTACCGTTCTAGCCATGTCTATATCATGAGATATAAAATCTTTAACCAATGAATTGGAGGGAGATATAAGTCCCACCCATCTCATAATGATATCATTCTTATGTGTTCCACAAAATCAGAAAACCATACATCATATCATAACCCATGTAATAAAAATGGGAATCTTAAACATCATGACATCATAAAACAATTCATATAAGATAAAGGAATTCATAAAAATACAATTTCATCACAACATAATCAAATCAATTTAATAATAGGGATAAAAACAGAACTCTTTATTATCTTAGATGGAAAATAATTTTAATAAAACACTTGAACTCCATTCTTGAGGAAAATATCCTTTCTGCTTCAAAAACACTTTTCCTTTCTTAACATGTCATACAATTATAAACTAAAAGAAGTTGATTAAAAATAAACTTTAAAACTTGTAAAGTAAGATTCTTGGAAATAATTTTTTAAAATCCATTCATGCCGTATAAGTTAAAAAAACATTCTTCGTACTTTTGTCAGAAAAGTCAAAAAGTAACTCGTACGAAAAACGACAAAAGATTCCTTTCATATCCTTTACTAAAAACTCACCGAAGGGTAAAATTGGATTTAAACAATTTTAGGTGGATGGAAATAATATTAAATATTGAGGAAACATGGATGTGAATGATAAAATACACCCTAGTAAATACTAAAGTATAAACAATCTCAGATAAAAATGAGATTGTGATATTTCCCTTACCTTAGGTCTGATATGATTTGTACGTGTACGAACCTCCTGTATAATGATTTAAATAATGTTATTTACTTATTACAGAATCATAATTATTTTTATGATATCATATATGGTCATATTCTTAGCTTCTTAGTAGTAATATTTCATTGCTACTTGTTATTCGGGTGTTTATAACTTTTTGTTCTTATGCATGTTTTATCGAATAAATTATTATTCTTCTATTTAGGTTATAGATACCTCATTTCCAGAATGGTATTAGTGTAATATATATCATATTCATTCATTCAATTAATTCAATTCATTTATATAATCATTATGAAATGAAGATCATGTAGAACGAGTCGCATCACATTGTGGAGACGGTATTCCGTACGTACGCACGAGTGATGATATCGTTCCTATGATTGTGGAATTGTATTGGAGTGTATGTATACTATTTGAGAATCAGTATAACTTTATAATAGTCATATATAGTCATTATTTACACCATTATACCCATCCAAGTAAGGTGGTGGTGGAAAATAGATTACACCACGGCGTGGAGACGGTATTCCATACGTACGCACGCACGGTGATTTCTTTTTCCGTAGGATGGATAGATGGTGAAATAGGTTTGTTTCATAATTATAATAACATATAAGTATATTAGTGATACTAATGTTATTACTTCATAATGAAACAACTAAACAATAAGAAGTGGAAGAAGAAATAAAGATGAAAGAATCGGTAACGGACATTACCTCTTCTTTGAAGTGCTTCTTGGAGACCTCCATTTAGGGCACTAAAATAGGTCTTTGAAGTGGACCAGAACCTCTAGGATGTTTCTAGGGAAGTGGAGAAGGCAATTTGGCATGGGTTGGCCGAGCTTGAAGGCTCAAAGTGGTGTGAGGAAGAGAGGGAGGAGGTTCCCTTTTATAAGGGAGGAGAGGGGCACCTTTGGAATAACTAAAACTATTATTTTATTATAAAGTCAAATTCGGTTTTAAATAGCTCCAAATTGATTAATTTATAAGATAAGGTGGTTATGGGTCTAAATCCTCTAATCCAATAGAATTTAGACAAGTTTAGGTATCAATTTTAACCTTATCATTTAGATTTAACTTTAAGTTAGATAATTTAACTTTTACCGTGTCTTCTTGTTTTCTTACACTATAAGGTTAATAGACTTACTATAAGCAGCCAAACGAACCCCAAGTTGTTTATTATTAATATATATAACCTTATCTAAGTCATTTGTCCTAACCTTAGATTTTTAGGAATAAAATAACAATTACTAATATAATATTTGTTTTAAAAACTGTTTTATGTCAATTTTGAAACTATTTAGTAATTTATTTTTGTGAAACTCATAACAGAATGATTAGTTTGAAAAAAGTTAAATAAATCAATCATAACATGTCATATTTACCTATAAAATTAGTGTAATTCATAAAAAGTCTCAAATTACATTTATTTGGGTATTTATAACATCAATTATGTCAATATTTCATTAATAAGATAATTACTGCATCATCTTTGTGTCATAAATAAATTAAATTATTTAATGTCTAAAAATTACAAATAAAATACCATTATGTATGAAATATTTTTATCTTTCTAATGAATATTTATAGTCGAATTTATCATATGTATAACCCCATATTAAAAATTATTTACTTATTAAACTTTGATTTTAACTATTTTAACCCTTCTTTAAATAAATTAATAATAAATGTCCTAATCTAATCCAAGTGGTCCTAAATGGACATATTTTATTTCTAAGGTTGTTTTTGGTCGAATTAAACTTTTCCAATAGAATTAGGACATGTTTTAGGGTAATAATAATATCATTTTTACCCTTAATTACCCTATTTACTTTTAACCGTGGTAAAAAAAAAGTAAAAAGTTACTATTCCCCAAAAATTATTTTCATCTCATTGAACCACATTTTACTTACTAACATCAACCGTGTCTCTTGGATTTTTTAAATTCCACTCACAGAAGCGGTAAAATTAAGTTTTATGAAAAATTCATTTTTCTTAACTACCACTTAGTGGTTTCACTATTCATCAAAAAAATGAAAGTTTCCAAAAAAAATACCAAAAATTAGGCCTAAGCTATATTTGATATTATGTACTCAAAAATGATGTCTATTTTACCAAATTCAAAACATATCAGTTGCATTAATTAATTTAAAAATTAATTCCTGTCGTCAAAACAAATAGCGTGTTCTTAAGAGATAATAACTATAAAAAGATTGACACTTGTTTATGTCTGGTTTAAATGTGAAATTACATCCAATGAACAAAATTGTATTAAATTGTAAAAATATATTCTAAATATACTTTAAAACCACTCAAATTAATAATTTATCACTATTAATTATTTCGATTAAAAAGGTTTTTTTTAATTAAAATTTAGTAATTTTCACTATTTATCAGAAAATGAAAGTTATCCGAAAAGTACCAAAATTTCACCCTAAGATAATTTCGATATTACGAATCCAAAAATGAATTCCATTTTGAAAAATAAAATTTCAAAAATTTCAAAAAGTGGTTATTACTATTCATAACAGCTAGTTTTAATAATATTTTATTAGCATATCATTGTTTAGTGAAACTCGGTATTGCGTACGACGCAAGATATCGAGGAAGGTTTTGATTTCGTGTAAAGCAAGCCAAGCAAGTGTTGTGTGTAGAAAAATATTCCTTTTATTATTTATATAACATAAAAGTCTCGTGTGTTACATTCTACCCCCCTTAAAATGAATTTCGCCCTCGAAATTCGTCACTTTGTAACAAATAGATGAGGATACCTCTCCCTCATCATATCCTCAAGCTCCCATGTAGCTTCTTCTAATTGGTGGTTCCTCCATAAAACTTTCACCAATCGAGTGGTCTTGTTTCGTAGGACTTTTTCACTACGATCCAGAATCTCTATCGGTTGTTCTTCATAAGAAAGATCCTGCTCTAGTGGTACAACTTCTGAGCTGAGTACATGTGAAGGATCAGGAATGTACTTTATCAGGAGAGATACATGGAACACATCGTGAACTTGAGAGAGATTCGGTGGAAGATCCAATCGGTAAGCTACCTTCCCAACACGATCCAGTATTTCGAAAGGACTGATATATCTAGGGCTCAACTTCCCCTTCTTTCCAAATCTCATAACCCTCTTCCAGGGAGATATTCGTAAGAACACTTTATCACCCACTTCAAACTCTAGGTCTTTTCTTCGGTTGTCGGCATAAATTTTATGTCGACTCTGAGTTGCTCTTATGTGTTGTTGAATAGATCTGACCTTTTTTTCCATTTCATCAACGAGATCAGGTCTTAAAGGCTTTCTTTCCCCAACTTCATCCCAGCAAGTTGGAGTCCTGTATTTCTTTCCATTGAGAGCTTCATAAGGAGCCATCTGAATACTGGAGTGAAAGATATTATTATAAGAAAATTCCACCAAAGGTAGGTGTTGATCCCAACCACCCTTGAAATCCATAGAGAAAGCTCTCAACATATCTTCCAGAGTTTGAATTGTTCTCTCAGACTGACCATCTGTCTGAGGATGATAAGTAGTGCTGAAACTCAAATCTATATCCAGATTATACTGAAGACTTCGCCAGAACATCGAGGTAAATCTCGGATCTCGATCAGATATAACAGAAAGTGGTACTCCGTGCAATCTTACCACTTCCTTTACATATATCCTGGCAAGCTGATCTAGAGAGAAATCATCTCTAATAGCAATGAAGTGTGCATACTTTGTAAGATGATCAACTATGACCCAGATAGCATTATTGCCTTTAGATATTTTAGGAAGTCCTGTGACAAAGTCCATAGTGATGTTTTCCCATTTCCATTCGGGTATGGGTAGTGGTTGTAACATCCCCTTAGACTTCTGTCTCTCAGCTTTAACTTGTTGATAAACCAAGCATCGAGAGACATATTCAGCAACATCTCTTTTCATGCCATCCCACCAGAAGTACTCTTTCAGGTCCCTATACATCTTCATGCTTCCAGGATGAATATATAATGAAGAACTATGAGCCTCATCCAGAAGCTCCTTCTTTAATTCCGGGATGGGAGGAACACAAACCCGATTCCTGAACTTTATTATCCCATCAAAATCAAGGTTGAATTCAGTAACATTTCTCACCTTCTTTTGTAACTCGACATCTTCTTTCTGTGCCTCTTTAATCTTCACATGTATAGATGTTTGAACATTCATTTGAGAAAGATACGATTTTTCCCCTTTCATTATAATTCCAAGATCCATCCTTTGTAAATCCATAAATATTGGATCTTTTGTGATCCTCATCATGGATAAACTAGCATGGTCTTGTCGACTTAATGCATCTGCCACCTTGTTTGCTTTCCCAGGGTGGTAATGGATTGAGCAGTCGTAATCCTTAATCAGCTCCAACCATCTTCTTTGGCGCATATTCAGCTCCTTTTGTGTGAAAATATACTTTAAACTTTTATGATCAGTATAAATATCACACCTTTCACTATAAAGGTAATGCCTCCAAATCTTCAATGCAAAGATTACCGCAGCTAACTCCAAATCATGTGTTGGGTAATTTTTCTCATGGATTTTCAACTATCGTGAGGCATAAGCTATCACCATATCATTTTTCATAAGAACACACCCCAATCCCTTCTTGGATGCATCACTATAGTTGACAAACCTTTCTCCACTACAAGGCAGTGTGAGCACAGGTGCACTGGATAACCTTCTTTTCAACTCCTTGAAATTCTCTTCACATTCTTCCGTCCAAACAAACTTAACTCCTTTCCGAGTCAACTTGGTGAGTGGATTAGATAATCGTGAAAAATCTTTCACAAAACGTCGATAATATCCATCCAAACCAAGAAAACTTCGTATCTCAGTTACTGTTGTTGGTCTCGACCATCTTTTGATAACCTCTATTTTTGCTGGATCCATAGATATCCCCTCTTTTGAGATTATGTGACCAAAAAATGAAACTTTTTGAAGCCAAAATTCACACTTGGTAAATTTGGAATAAAGCTTCTCCTTTCTCAGGGTCTTCAATATAATCCTCAAGTGATCTTCATGTTCTTCCTTGCTCTTTGAATATAAAAGAATATCGTTTATAAAGACTACCACAAATTGATCAAGATAGTCTCTAAAGACTCTATTCATCAGATCCATGAAGATAGCAGGGGAATTAGTAAGACAAAATGGCATCACTATAAATTCATAGTGTCCATACCTTTTACGGAAATCCGTCTTTGGTATATCCTCCCTTTTGACCCTTAATTGATGATACCCTGAACGAAGATCAATCTTGGAAAAGTATTGAGCTCCGCATAGTTGGTCAAATAGGTCATCAATGCGTGGGAGAGGATATTTGTTCTTGATAGTGATCTTGTTAAGTTCTCGATAATCAATGCAGAGTCTCATTGATCCATCTTTCTTCTTAACAAACAGAACAGGTGCTCCCCAAGGTGATGCACTAGGGCATATCAACCCCTTATCAAGATTCTCTTGGAGTTGCTTCTTCAATTCCTACAGCTCAATTGGGGCCATTCTATAAGGTGTCTTTGCAATAGTCAAAGCACCCAGTACGAGTTCTATTGAAAACTCAACCTCACGATTTGGTGGAAGACCAGGTAATTCCTCCGAAAAGACATCATCAAACTCCCGTATAATGGGCATATTCTTAATCGTGAGTTTCTCACCAACCATTTGAGTTAAATAACCTTCATTTAGTGGAATCAATACCCATAAAATGGAATAAATTTCCACAGGAAGGTTATGTTCATCCTTTCATCGATAGGTGATCATAGATTGATCTGGAATATGAAATGTGACTTCCCTTCTTTGGAAATTGATATAAGCTCCATGTAGAGAAAGCCAATCCATTCTAAGAATCACATCAAATTCCACTATAGGAAGGATCACAAGATTTGTAGGAAGCACTTTCCCACAAACTTCAATCGGAGAAGAATTATAAACTTTTGATGCGACTGTTGTGCCATTAGGTGTTGTCACTGCTAACTCAACATCTAATTGTTGAGGTAATACGGTGATACCATTAGAAAATTCTTTAGAAATAAAAGAGTGGGTGGATCCAGAATCAAATAAAAAATTTTCTACTTTAGAGTGGATGGTAAGTGTACCTTTCACCACATCGTTATCGTACTCCACATCGCTGATAGAAATTGCATGTGACTTTCCTTTGTCTTTAGCCTTAAGAGTTTGTTGACGTCGACCATCATCACCAACCCTTGGATTAGGGAATTTATTGGAATAATGTCCCATCTCCTTGCACTTGAAACATTGAAGTGTAGTAGGTTCATTCTATGTATCCCTTCCTTTTTTTGCATCATTATACATCTTCTTCCCATCATCGCGGCAATCAAATGCTCGATGACCTTCCTTTCCACATTTGAAACATTTACTTGTCCCTTTAAGACAACTCCCTCCATGTTTCTTTCCACACTTTGAGCATAAGGGAAAGCTCATCTTATTTTCAGTGTGCTCTTTAGATTTTCCTTTGAATTCCATTTTCCTCTTCTTATCAAACCCATATGACTGATGGGTTACTCCAATATCCATCTCAACTTTGAGAGCACATTGAATGATTTCCTCATAGCTATTGAAGTCCCTTATGGCTAAGGCCCTTTGAAGACTTGGTTTTAATCCACTAAAGAATCGATCGATCTTACTCTCAGGTTGGATAATAATACCAGAAGCGTACCTTACAAGTCTTGTAAAATTTTCTTCATAGGTACCAACAGATTCATCATCCTTTTGCTTCAGTTCAAGTAACTCTTTATCCATCTTTGTTCGGAGAATACGAGGGAATTACTTATTGAAAAATAAGTTCTTGAACTCGTCCCATTCCATGAACTCAATTTCATCCCTTTGCCTCGTATTCTTAATAAGATTCCACCATTGATCAGCATCACCTTCCAAACGATACACTGCTAAGATGACTTTATCATGCTCAGAACATTGAAGAACTGAAAATATCTTTTCAGTAGTACTAATCCATTGTTCAGCAACTAATAGATCAGTATACCCACTAAATGAAGGTGGACGCTGTCTCATGAAGGATTCAACAGAATGTTGCTCCTTACTTTGCTCATTTGGAAGTCCTGTATGATTCATAGCTTGAGAAAGTTGTGTGATCATGGCTACAAGATTTTTCATTCCAGATCCCATAACGTTTGGTTGCTCAGGGGGACAATCATTGCATTTCTCGTCGCATTCCGCATTAACACGGTTCCTTCGGGTTCCAGCCATTGACTAAAACCAAGAAGAATAGTGTGAGAAAAACTAATTATAATAGGAAAACCACATAATCAAGAATAAAATTTCACACTTAAGGTCTTATCCTAGGTTATTCATGGTCATTTCTAAAACATTAAGATTGTGTTCTATGCTTAGAATTATCCTTAGGGTTCTTACTAAGGCTTTCACATCCTTGTTTCCAAAGGTTGGCTATACCTTTCCTCTGATACCAACTATAACGACCCATACTTTACATACATTGTTAATACTTAAAAATTGAAGCATAATTATTACAACATATAACAAAACCACGAAAGGATCGTATAGGTATAGTGTCTTTAGAAACTGGAAAGCATAAACAACTGGTTCATAAAGCATCTACTTTGCCTCCTATTTATTTCATCAAATCTAGAGTCCCATTTTGGAATATTCTACTTAATAACCTTCTTCCTGACCTGGGGAAATAAAACATACAAAATGGTGAGATCAAATGCTCAGTAAGAGTAAACAAAAGAAATATCAATCACATCATATAAATAAGCACATAACTTTTGGAAATCTTAACCTACAAAAGAGATCATAATTTCATAACATGGGATAAATCATAGTAGTGAAATGTAATCCCAATAATCATAAATTAAAACATGAAACTTTGTGGCATACACAAATAATCATAGAGAATCATTTCTTGTTAGTCAAGACTCATTTCCAAGACTATCTTAGTGTAAAAAAGTCCATTTCTAAACCGATTTCATTCCTCGTTTCAGTCATGTTTCACTGAACCGGAATAACCTACCATTCCAGCCATGTCTATCTCATGAGATATAAAATCTTTACCCAATGAATTGGAGGGAGATATAGGTCCCACCCATCTCATAATGATACCATTCTTATGTGTGCCACAAAATCAGAAAACCATACATCATAGCATAACCCATGTAATAAAAATGGGAATCTTAAACATCATGACATCATAAAACAATTCATATAAGATAAAGGAATTCATAAAAATATAATTCCACCACAATATAATCAAATCAATGTAATAATAGGGATAAAAATAGAACCCTTTATTATCTTAGATTGAAAATAATTTTGATAAAACACTTGAACTCCATTCTTGAGGAAAATATCCTTTCTGCTTCAAAAACACTTTTCCTTTCTTAACATGTCTTGCAATTATAAACTAAAAGAAGTTGATTAAAAATAAACTTGAAAACTTTTAAAGGAAGCTTCTTGGAAATAATGTTTTAAAAATCCATTCATGCCGTATAAGTTAAAAAAACATTCTTCGTACTTTTGTCGGAAAAGTCAAAAAGTAACTCATACGAAAAACGACAAAAGATTCCTTTCATATCCTTTACTAAAAACTCACCTAAGGGTAAAATTGGATTTAAACAATTGTAGGTGGATGGAAATAATATTAAATATTGAGGAAACATGGATGTGGATGATAAAATACACCCCAGTAAATACAAAAGTATAAACAATCTCAGATAAAAACGAGATTGTGATATTTCCCTTACCTTAGGTCCGATATGATTTGTACGTGTCTGAACCTCCTATATAATGATTTAAATAATTTTATTGACTTATTACAGAATCATACTTATTTTTATGATATCATATATGTTCATATTCTTAGCTTCTTAGTAGTAATATTTCATTGCTACTTGTTATTCGGGTGTTTATAACTTTTTGTTCTTATGCATGTTTTGTCGAATAAATTCTTATTCTTCTCTTTAGGTTATAGATACCTCATTTCCAGAATGGTATTAGTGTAATATATATCATATTCATTCATTCAATTCATTTATATAATCATTATGAAATTAATATCATGTAGAACGATTCGCATCACATCGTGGAGACGATATTCCGTACATACACACGAGTGATGATATCGTTCCTATGATCGTGGAATTGTATTGGAGTGTATGTATAATATTTAAGAATCAGTATCACATTATAATATTCATATATAGTCATTATTTACACCATTATACCCATCCAAGTAAGGTGGTGGTGGAAAAAAGATTACACCACGGCGTGGAGACGGTATTCCGTACGTACGCACGCGCGGTGATTTCTTTTTCCGTAGGATGGATAGATGGTGAAATAGGGTTGTTTCATACTTATAATAACATATCAGTATATTAGTGATACTGATGTTATTACTTCATAATGAAACAACTAAAGAAGAAGAAGTGGAAGAAGAAATAAATATGAAAGAATCGGTAACGGACATTACCTCTTCTTTGAAGTGCTTCTTTGAGACCTCCTTTTGGGGTACTAAAATAGGTCTTTGAAGAAGAAAAGAACCTCTAGGATGTTTCTAGGGAAGTGGAGAAAGGAATTTTTCAGGGTTTGGCCGAGATTTAAGGCTCAAAGTGGTGTGAGGAAGAGAGGGAGGAGGTGCCCTTTTATAAGGGAGGAGAGGGGCACCTTTGGAATAACTAAAACTATTATTTTATTATAAAGTCAAATTCGGTTTTAAATAGCTCAAAATTGATTAATTTCAAAGATAAGGTGGGTATGGGTCTAAATACTCTCATCCAATAGAATTTAGACAATTTTAGGTATCAATTTTAACCTTATCATTTAGATTTAACTTTAAGTTAGATAATTTAACTTTTACCGTGTCTTCTTGTTTTCTTACACTATAAGGTTAATAAACTTACTATAAGAATTCAAACGAACCCCAAGTTGTTTATTATTAATATATATAACCTTATCTAAGTCATTTGGCCGAACCTTAGATTTTTAGGAATAAAATAACAATTACTAATATAATATTTGTTTTAAAAACTATTTTATGTCAATTTTGAAACTATTTAGTAATTTATTTTTGTGAAACTCATAACAGAATGATTAGTTCAAAAACAATTAATCAAATCAATAATAACATGTCATATTAACCTATAAAATTATTTTAATTCATAAAAATTCTCAAATTACATTTATTTGGGTATTTATAACATCAATTATGTCAATATTTCATTAATAAGATAATTACTGCATCATCTTTGTGTCATAAATAAATTAAATTATTTAATGTCTAAAAATTACAAATAAAATACCATTATGTAGGAAATCTTTTTATCTTTCTAATTAATATTTATAGTCGAATTTATCTTATGTATAACCCCATATTAAAAATTATTTACTTATTAAACTTTGATTCTAACTATTTTAACCCTTCTTTAAATAAATTAATAATAAATGTCCTAATCTAATCCAAGTGGGCCTAAATGGTAATATTTTATTCCTAAGGTTGTTTTTGGTCGAATTACACTTGTCCAATAGAATTAGGACATGTTTTAGGGTAATAATAATATCATTTTTACCCTTAATTACCCTATTTACTTTTAACCGTGGTAAAAAAAAGTAAAAAGTTACTATTCCCCAAAAATTATTTTCGTCTCATTGAACCACATTTTACTTACTGACATCAACTGTGTCTCTCGGATTTTTGAAATTCCACTCACAGAAGCAGTAAAATTATGTTTTATGAAAAATTCATTTTTCTTAACTACCACTTAGTGGTTTCACTATTCATCAAAAAAATGAAAGTTTCCAGAAAAATAGCAAAAATTAGGCCTAAGCTATATTTGATATTATGAACTCAAAAATGATGTCTATTTTACCAAATTAAAACCATATCAGTTGCATTAATTAATTTAATAATTAATTCTCGTCGTCAAAACAAATAGCGTGTTCTTAAGAGATAATAACTATCAAAAGATTGACACTTGTTTATGTCCGGTTTAAATGTGAAATTACATACAATGAACAACATTGTATTAAATTGTAAAAATATATTCTAAATATACTTTAAAACCACTAAAATTAATAATTTATCACTATTAATTATTTCGATGAAAAAGGTTGTTTTTAATTAAAATTTAGTAATTTTCACTATTCATCAGAAAATGAAAGTTATCCGAAAAGTACCAAAATTTTACCCTAAGCTAATTTCGATATTACGAATCCAAAAATGAATTCCATTTTGAAAAATAAAATTTACAAAATTTCAAAAAGTGGTTATTACTATTCATAACGGCTAGTTTTAATAATATTTTATTAGCATATCATTGTTTAGTGAAACTCGGTATTGCGTACGACGCATTCTATTTAGGAAGGTTTTGATTTCGTGTAAAGAAAGCCAAGCAAGTGTTGTGTGTAGAAAAATATTCCTTTGATGATTTATATAACATAAAAGTCTCGGGTGTTACAACATAGGTATATTTCATAAACACATATAACAAGTGAATCTAGGTATAATCATAAAGGATTCCAAGGCACAATGTCTTGTCCACTACCAGCCATATGGTTCCGTGCGTAGCACGATCGACTCTAGAAGATCCCACTCCTCAAGCTATCTAATAGTAACCACGTAAGGAAATTCTACCCAAAGTATCTGAGAGAACATCTAGTCTCGATGTGTCATAAAGTTTCCCCGGTACATTCGGTCTCAGTGAGACAAGATGTCTCGATATTATAGCAAATTATTTGTCATAGGATTCTGCTCATGGCACACTCATCCTGGGAGGACTCGCTCTATGAGCCATCAAGTCATCAGAGACCTACACAAAGTGGTATCACTTCATTAGGCCCCGCCCAAAGAGAACACATTGAGAACTACCCAAAGTACACTGCTTTAGTCGCAATGCTGAATATCCTGTACTACTAAGGGACTCATCCCCAATAAGTCAATGAGGTCTATCGGGCCACTAAGGTCTGATCGTCTTTCAGGACACTAAGGTCCGCTCGACTATCAATCCAATGAGGTCCACTCATCTGTTAGTCCACTGAGGTCCACTCATTTTCCTGGCCACTAAGGTCTGCTTTTCTGTCAAGCCACTGAGGTATTCTCGGCTACCGGGCCATTGAGGTTTGCTCATTTTTTAGGCCACTAAGATCAGATCCTCTCACCATACACTAAGGTCCACTTGTCTTTTGGGCCACTGAGGTCTTCTCATATCCTAGGCCACTGAGGTCTGCTCGTCTGTCGGGCCACTATGGTTTTCTTGCCACTTCCATCTCATCACAGCCAGTCGTAGTATTTCTTCTTGTAGCATGCTTAATTCCCTGATAATATACTCCTCAATCCATTGTCCACATCTCAACCTCCTCAAAAAATCACTTGGATTATTTCAAAATGACTTTCTCATCGTAAGGGTCCCAACATCGTAAATGGCTTATCAATCGGATGCACAGTTTGGAAGTTATGATTGTTTTATTAAAAAAAGGTTGGTAGGGTTGGGCCCAGTCTGACCTGGGCGACCGACCTGACCCGATTTGGTCAACCAAACCCAACTCGATTGGGTCTAGGTTGATCTAGTCCGGCCTGGCCCATTGGGCCCGTTGGGCCACGGGTCCCGGTGGTCTGGTCCTCCTCCGACCCGGCCCATGCTGGAGAGCCAGTTTTTTCCCAGCCAGACTGCTCGGTGGCCCAGTTTCCCCCTGGACCGACCCACACTAATGGGCCAATTTAGTCCATCCCGGATACAGTAGGGGCTGTGTCTGCCCTGTATCATGCGATCCACTACGCTGGCTGCCTCCCCCACATGCAGTCCTGTAGACCATGTGACCGAACAAACTCACATACTGGTTGTGGATATCCTGACCTAGTGTTGTTCCCAACTAGTGTTGTAGTTCCACACCGCCATGTCCCACTGGTTTTGGTTCTTCTTCCTGATGCAGCATCACGATTATGAACCACCACGGCCTCCTCTGCTGCAGCACACCGCCGCAGACCTTACTTTCTGTTGCGGTCCCCTCCTGGACTGCAGATCGCCACCGTTGTTGGGGTTCTTGATTTCTTCTTGGGTTATTACACCAACGAATATTGGGGAATCCAAAAGAATGGTGGAGGAATAAATTCGCATTAACACTCTAGGTAGGAAGATCGAGCCTTGTTCATGTCGACCTTGATCCTCACGCATTAGATTTTAAGAATTTTTAAACAGAACCAATTATAATCGTAGATTCAAAATGGATCCAATTTTCCACTGATTATACCAAAATCAAACTCATCCTACAATAGCACGCAAAATCCATGAATCATTATATTCATTCAATGATTAATGTTCATCATGAAGATTTAAAGAAATGGGGAAATATATATTGAATAAAATAGACTCCCTACCTCAAGGTTAGATTTTTTGATGGAAAATATTAGAGTTGCACCACCGTCATTCGTTATTCCTTGATCCTCAACCCATCGTCATTGGAGATTTTTCATTCTTTGTCATTCTTCGTTTACCAACAAAAATACTCCAAAGGTTTAGAGAAATACTGGATCTCTTCCAACGATCCTGTATTCAGTTAATTTATTAAATAGAGGAAATGTGTTTCAGTATTTCTGTTATACTAAGCCGCAGCGTCATTACACTATTTCATTTATTAAATAACATTTCTATTATGATCAGGTTTCAATTTCATTACATTAAAAAGAAACTCAAATTTGAATAAAATAAACTCCTCAAGTTTATTTTATTTTCTTCAAGTAACATTATTTTATTAATCCCATTAAAATAACTTTTTCCCTCGATCTGCGTCGTTCGAGGTTAAGTCCTACTTATAAAGAACATATCATTATGAAATCAACGGTGGTATTAGGTTTTTAATCCGAGTTACCATTTTTTAGTTATGAGGATTCAAAAATAAAATAAATTTTTTATTTAAATTATTTTATTTATGGTTATGTCCCAAAAAACAACTTTCATAGCTAGCACGCTCTGACCGATGTTAGGCTCTGCCTAAGGAAAGCATGCCCTCATGAGCTCAACGGTGGTCTTGTATTATCAATATGTGTTACCATTCATGAGTTATAAGGACTTGAAAAAATAAAATAATCTTATTTAATTATTTTATTTATACTTATTCCATTTTCATGTTTTCTCAATGGAGACCCACGCCGACTAAACTCAAGTTGTGCCTAGGGTAAAACCACTACTCTGAACGCAATGATTCCCTCGAATTTCTTATCTAGGCACCCATTTAATACATGTGTGCTATTTAAAAACTTAACATTTTTTGACAGATCATTATGGGCACTATGGGCCTCATAATAACACTTCGTCTAAACACATGGTCTCATAATTTACCCAATAATTTTCTAAAAATAGAACTGAGAAAATCTGATACATTACATTACCACCACCTTAAGGATTTACATATCTAAAATCCAAACTAAGGGATTCCCAAACATATCAGGGTACAATCACAAATGTGAGCCTTCCACTCCCACATGCTCTCTTGGAGATTCATGTGCTACCACCGAACGCGCACTAGAGGAATCGATCGCCCATGGAGGGTACTCTCCTATTGATCCTCAATATCCACTGGATACTCTGCAAGATTCACCATGTCGTCAAAGTCTAGCTCTCCCTAGTCAATGACGTGTGATGGGCCATGTATGTATCTCCTCAGTTGGGATATGTGGAAGGCGTCGTGCACCCGCTCTAACTACAGAGGTAGAGCCAAGGGGGTATGCCACCTCGCCCACTCTACGCAGTATTAGAAAAGGTCCCATGAACCTTTGAGATAACTTGTCGCCCTAACCAAATCTCTATAACCCTCATCGAGGTGAGATCTGAAGGAAGACATGGTCTCTTTCCTCAGACACCAAAGGTCTCTGCATTCTTCTAGAAAAAAAATTCAGACGGCCCAATGCATTCTTCATCCACTTCTAGGTGACCTTCACAAACTCTATAAATGCCTTCTACAATCCCTTCCACAAATGGGATGTAAAATGAGCATCATGATCTAAAATAATCATCACTGAAACTTCATAAAGTTAAACTATCTCCATCACGTAGAGGCATCCTGAGCCTACTACTAAACTCTGATCCTAGGTAGTTAGGAAGTGGGTCAACTCGATGAGTCGTTCAATGATCACCCAGATGGTATCATGTCTCCTGGATGTACATGGTAAACTCATCACTAATTCCATCAATATCCCTCCCCACTTCCTTCCTGGTACCACAAGAAAGATAAAGAATAACCCACAAAACTGATTCATAAAAGCATTCATATTTTTTATCTCAATAGGTAAGCTTGGGTTCGACCCATTCCATCATCCCTGGTGTCCTCTTTGACACTCACATGCATACCCCAATGAATCTCACCACTCTAGGAATCATTGATACAACTACACATCCTCTGAAAAGAACAATGTGTTCCACACCATTTGAATGTACATCAGGGGTATTCCATTGGGAAAACTAAGAATGTAAAGATTCACAGTTGGTTTCACCAAGTTGTGCCTCCCTGACTCATTTAAGAGTGGACGGGTAACAACCAATGACTAGAGACAAGCCTTTTCATCCCCCATCCACGAAGGATAACCTCAATGAGGCCAACCAATATGATGCCCTTCTTAATAACTTCTAATTAGCTTCCTTCTGGGAGCATCTTCTTCTACATTCCTCATCACTAAGTTCACTAAAATTCCAACCTCTGAGATTCCTTGCCCTAGAAAAAGGGACCTTATGAATCCAATACAGGCACTTCAAAAGCTTTCTATGTAGCTGGTGCTCCCAAAGTGGGTCCAGGACCATCCTTAACTATCTTGCGTGCTCCCCATCAGACGTTGAGTACACTAATATGTCATCAAAAAAGATCACTTGAGGATGCCCAGGGTGAAACACTGGGTCTTACTAAGACCTTCCTCTGAAATTCCCCCATCTGCGCCCCCATCTCATGGACCTCTTTGGGATCCATCTAATATACTAGCATAAATATCGATGCCACCCCAGGGTGTATACCAACGCAGAAGTCTAACTATCTATGGAGAGTTAAACCTGAAACATCTCTATGGAAGACATCCTTATACTCTACTGCCACTGAGAAACATGAGGACTCATAACATCCACTATACCAAGGGTCAGACTAGACAACTAGATAGATATTGGATACACACTCCTCTACCTGATTCCATAAAGATCCGCAAGTATTTTCCCTTTTTTCTAAAAAAGGGAAATCTAGTTTTATCACTGTGGATGAACTACTTAATTTTGTATAAAATGACCAATCTTAAAATGAAGTGATGATTTATTCCATACTAAGAATGATAACGTAAGGCCTCGGCACCGCTACCATGATATCCCAACTGAAACTCTCATCTCCAAAAGTCAGGTCACACTGTCAGCACCAGTTTGCTTTATTAGGTCTCCTCCAGTAGGAGTCTCTAGTGTGAGTATCAATTCAATAGGTTAACTAGAACCTATAGGTATCAAAAAATAAAAGAGGTAGAAAAGGAAATCACTAGTACTAGTGTCTATCAATATTTCAGCTAAATTATAGGGACACATATCATACCATGAATCATCCCTGGAGTCAAGGGATCATAAGACTCGACAACCTAAAACTATCTCATCTTCTATCCTTTAGCTCCCTGAGTCTGGTATGGACCACCTAGAGGTGGTGGTGGTAACACGTCAAAATGTCAATCATCCTCTATTTCTTCCCCAGCTCTCCTACCACATCCTCCACCAAATGGATTTGTATTCTATTTTTGATGCCTCTTACTTGGTGGTGCATCAATTGCCTCTCTAAATAAATCATATTTAGTTTTACAATCTCAAACGAGATTCCCCCTTTTATGACAAGCATAGAAAAGCTTGATCTTCTGGGAACTAGAATGTCCCTTCTGATGAAACCTCTGGTTCTATAGCTTACGTTATGTACCTACTATCGGTAGGTCCTACTGACCCTGCATCTTGGGTGATCACTACCTTGCATTCATGTGACACACGTTTGAACCCTTCACCTCATCACCCAGTTCCAAAAGATACATTCACAATTCATTTTGGCAAGATTAACCCACCTAAACCACTGGAGGTGGATCTACTAGTTGATCATCAGGAAAAATCTTCACCTAATTATCATCTTGAAGAACTGCTCTTTGACTGGATCCCATCAGGAAGGCCTTTTAGAGCATCAGTCTAAACTTCTAATCATGCTTCGGAAACCTCGCAGGTTGACGTTGTGAACACATAAAGATGTATCACAGTAAAATGAGTATACCTGGTGAGCTGACTCAAGAAGGACATGGAAAAGAAAAATCATTCCTATATGATGGATGTACCTTTATTTCCCTAAAATTAGTGTTTACATGTACCAAGTGAAAAAATAGGTTCCCAGATTCCTGGTTTATGGATACATCGGTTTTCACACCAACACTAGAGTCCCTGGCCTAAAATCCATACTTGAAACACTTAACACTATCACCCCAAAACAATCACATAGACTCTAGGTATAAAGGTAGAACCAACCTCTTATGATACCACTCTTCCATGAACTGTCCCTTGGGTCCCATTCTGTGAGAACCCAAAGCCCACCTCCAATAGGTTAGGGTCTCACGACTACTGCTGAGTAGGCATATCTCAAAAATGGGAGGAATTTTTCTAATAAACTATACACACAGACCCAACTAAAAGCCATAGGGCTAGATTGTGAAAACAAAAAGTAAAGAAAATGAATGCATATCATTACAACCCAAAAACAGAGTATGATAGAAAGTAAATAATTAAAGTAAAATCAGTCCAGAGTACAAACCCACTAAAAGAAAGACATCTGCAAATCCTGACCCAAAAACAAGGGTACTAAAGACACTATAGAAGCTTCTAGAAACACCTCTGCTCGTATGATCTCACAAGTCACCATCTGGTCCTAGTTTTGCCCTGCCTAGGACTCCACCAAAGCATCGTTCAGCTGCACAAGACATGACACGTGCGAGAAAATCCCATTCTGGGGTGAGTAAAAAAATACTCAATAGGGGACCCCGAAAACCACAAAGAAAAAAACCACCAAGGAAACACCACCAAGAAGGTACAATCAGATCAACATAGGTATATTTTATCAACACATATAAAAAAGAAAATCTTGGTATACTCATAAAGTATTCCAAGATGCAATGCCTCATCCACTATCAACCATATGGTTTTGTGCGTAGCACACTCGATTATGAGATATCTCATTCCTCAAGTTATCTGATAGTAAACACATAGAGAAAGTCCACCAAAAGTATCTGAGAAAAAATCTGGTCTTGATACATCACAAAGTTTCCCTAAGATGTTTGGTCTCACTAAGATAATAAGTCTCGATATCACAGCCAATCCTTTATCATAGGATTCTTCTAAAGGCACGCTCATCCTGGGAGGACTCGATCCTTGAGCTATCAAGTCATCAGAGACCTACGCAAAGGGGTCCCAATTATTTGGGCCCCATCCAAATACAACACCTCGAAGTACACTGATTTAGTTTCAACACTAAACATATTGTACTGTTTAGGGACTCATCCCTGATAATTCACTGAGGTTTGTCAGGCCACTGAGGTCCAATCTGCTACCCGGCCATAGAGGTCTGCTTGTCTGCTAGGCCACTAAGGTCTGCCTAGCTGTCGGGCCACTGAGGTCCTCTTGGATACCGTTCCACTAAATTTCACTCATCCATACAGTCACTGAGGTCTTCTCCCATATCAGTCCACTGAGGTTCGCTCGTCTGTCGGGCCACTGAGTTCTGCTCGTCTCCTGGGCCACTGAAGTTTACTCGTCTCCTAGGCCACTAAGTTTTTCTCATTTATCAGGCCACTAAGGTCTGCTCTCCACTTTCTTCTCATCTTCTAGTCAACTGAGTTCTACTCATCTCTTGGTCCACTGAGGTCCACTTTTCTTCCAGGCCACTAAGTTTTTCTTGCCACTTCCTTCTTTTCATAGCTAGCTGTAGGATTTCTGCTCATAGCACGCTTGATTCTAAAATAATTTAATCATAAATCCATTGGTCATATCTCAATATCCTTAAAAACTCACTTGTATTAATTCAAAATGGTTGTGTCATTGCAAGGGTCCTAACTCCATAAATGGCTCATCAACTGGATGCACGGTTTAGAAGTTATTCTTGTTTTAATGAAAAGGGGTCGGTTGGGTCTAGGCTGATCTGACCCGATTCGCTTGACATGACACGACCTGACCTGATCGAATTCTGGGCCGACCCAGTCTAACTTTTCCCAAGGTCCAGGCCCATTGGGCCAATTGGACCTGGCCCTTTGTGTAACGACCCAAAATTTCATTTATGGAAATTCCACTTGATCTAATTAAATGTCTTATTATGGTTATATATAATGTAAACTTCTTTGGTTTTATGTTTATGGATGTTAAAATACCATTAAGAATTGTGACCATTGCTAATATATCCATTGAACAGTGATCACATGATTAGTATAAATATAGGGCTTTAACAAATCCAATTTAATCAGACAAATGAAGCGATGGCCTTATCCAGTAGACTTACCACGTACAAATCCCATTTGTCAGAGATCAGAAAGGAGGTGGCATCATTGGGCTTTTCTCTTTACCAATCCCAAGCTAATCTTAAACACGTTGAGCTTGAGTGGAACTGACTACGGGAGAAGTGGAAGTTAATAGAGATTACCACCTGAGTGATGTTATCCGAGCCACCCCAAGAGTCTTTCACCATCACACACCTTACCCTTCAGTCTTATGTGGGGGTTATGTAACAAGACCTCAGAACTATGACTATGTACATTATTCTTTTATAGAGAATATACTTTCTTTTTATTATTACTTTGTAAATATTTTTTAAATCACAAATAGTATTTTTAGTTAATATTAAACTAATAAATCAATTTTGATGAATTAATGCATTTTTAAATTAAATAATATATTAATAAAATATTATTATTATTAAATTACTTTTTATTAAATATAAATGATCGTATAATTTTATGAATGCAATTATAATTTTTATTAAGGTTTGAAAGATGTTTTTGTCAAAACCCATGAATTTTCGATAAATGTTAGTTTTATTTTAAAAGTAAAAAATTCACATCTTTAGAAAATAATTTAGATAAAATGAATATTATTTTTGTAATCAAGACATTGAAATTATCCAATAGTTAATTTTTTATAATTTTCTGAGACAGTTGAATATTTGGGTAAAAATTAAATATCGTTTAAATATATAATATGTTTTATGACATCATAATGACCCAATAGTGATGTAATAAAATAATATAAACAATATGTTTAGCCAATATATAATTTAACATTAAAATAATTTGATTTTATATTTTTTTGATTTATTTTACAAAGCTTTAGTGGACCCTTTAAGGCTTATAAAACATTTTGTCTTTTTAAATTGTTTTCTTTGAGAGTGTGACTCACATCCACATAAGCAACCCTATTATTTTAATAATTTAGGCCATTGACCATATAAATTTTTTTTTCTAATCCCCTTTGGAAAAAACCATGGGTAAAAACCATGGTATGGATTGTGGTTCTGATTAGTTTAATGTGTGGTGTCCCAAACCTAAATAATAAAGAATTCCCTCTCCTTTCCTATATAAACCCACCCAATCACCCACTTCCTCTTCACTCAAAGCCTTTGGAGTTCGACCAACCCCTGACCTACTCTCTCTATAATCCTCCTGAGGTTCCCCAAGCTCCCAAGAAGACTCTCTCAAGCCCCTCCCAAGCCTTTGGGATCGCACTTCCAAGTAAAGGATTTCTTCCTTTCTCATTTTTTTCCAATTTTCTTTAAGATGTTATGCCCTTTTTTTCAATTACAAATGTTGGAGTATGATTTTACAACTCCCCCATACTTCCCTATTTATTTTCGGATAATTTTAGACCCCTTTCTCTCTCATTAATGCCTCCCATGTACACCTGTTACCATGCCAAAATTCTGTGAGGGATTTCTCTCTCCTATTTTACATCAATGTAATTATTTTGTATTGTGAATCTAAATTCCATTAATTTTTTTGGGACATATATCTATATGACCCCATTACTATAAATTTAATGTACATATTATGAGACACCCTTTTCTATCTCATCAACCATTTTCATGAATCCTTATGTCACATCATTATACTGTCGAAATTGCAACACATTTTTCCAAGCCAAGATCATTGTGTAGTGAATACCATACCCATGTCTCTATCAAGCGTATTCACATTTATGCACATATACATATTTAATGGTAATTTCATGTATTTATTACACATTACTTAATAATGGAATAAATTATTATGTTTATTGATTCCATGTTATATGATCCATGTGGCACACTTATGCATGAAATGAAATGTTTAAGAAGGGTGCACCCTAATATCGCTCCAACGCATTGGGTAAAGTATAGTATCATGATAAGTCATGTACAATGAGTGTTGAATCATGATAATTCAAGTGTAATGAGGGTTTACTCATGCTTCATGTGAAATGAGGGTTTACTCATGATCCATGTGCAATGAGCCTTGGCTCATGCTAATTTCATGTTAAGTGTTGCATCCATATTTCCATGTTATGATTATCATGATTTATCATGCCTTTATGTTCATGTTTATATTGTTATCCATTGATATTCCTATAGTCTAACATGTATTTTATTCCTCATGTTATTCCATGTTTATTCCCTTACTGGGCTTTATATCTCACCCTTTTCTTATTCATGTCCTCAGGTTATCCCATGCAATGCTAAGTACAAGGGAATGTAGTGGTCATGTAAAGGAAGTTTTCAATAAAGATGTTTCATTTCATTTTTTAAGTTGTTATGTATTTATCCTAATCCCTAAAGACACTAGACCTCTCGATATTCCATTTTGTATCAAGTGAAGAGTTTATGTAATAAATCATGTTTAATTTTTTAATAAAAGCAAGGTTGTTATAGTTGGTATCAAAGGATAGGTTTAGTTATTTTTGGGATTAGGATTAGAAAACCCCAGCGAAGACTTATAGAAAAGAATAATTATAATAAAAACATCCCTAAGTATTGGTCAGTATTGAGTAAGTGTTTTCTCAAGAAAATACATCCCTGTATGGACATGAGCAGGTAGAGGCGGATCTGGCACAGATGTATCCTAGGGGTAAAACCCAAAAACACCATTTTGAGCTAGACTCAAATGGGAACTGGTGCACGACAATAGGCCTTGTTGTACTCTTGGTTAGGACACTCCCAAGGGATATTCTTTGGTAAATTTATAAGCTTAGTATGAACCCTTATTAATTTAATTAAAAAAAAATCCCCTAATAATATATGTTAGAAAGTAGATCATGAATAGAATAGATTGAATCTTATGGATTCATAAGTCAAGTAAATAAAAGTTATTTATAAGTCATAAATTTTTTAATTGGATTGCCATTTATGTGTTACCCCTAACTTTCCTTTTATTCCAGCTAATGGATGGTAATAGGAGGACTCGGGCTTACAACTGATGTGAAGATCAATGTGATGACTGTGAAAATTAGATACCCAATTCCATGGGAGCAGGAATCGCGAACTTTGTCACACTTCTCTCTCAGTTAACTCAAGATTTGAATAGAAACATGGGTCAAGAGGAATGTTAAACCCCCCCTAAGAAAGAACAAGTCGCTATCGAGAGCTTTATGAGACAAAGGCCTCCTACTTTTAAAGGATCATTTGATCCCTCAATCGCTGAACAATAGATCATCTCCATTGAAAAGATCTTCTCCATCCTTCAATGTTCTGAACAAGAGAAGGTTATCATGGATTCTTATTTTATAGAGGGTAAAGATGATCAATGGTGGATGTTGATCAAAAATACAAAGCCTGAGGAGGAGATCGAGGCATTGGAATGGAAGGATTTCTAGAAGATGTTTTTCAATAAATATTTTCTGCACACCCTCCGACTTCAGATAGAAAGGGACTTCCTTGACCTCAAGAAAAAAGATGAAGAATATATCAGGGCGTATGAGGAAAAATTCACAAGGCTTGCATGATATTCCTCTGGCTTTGTCGTTACTCCCGAACTCAAGGTTGACTTCTTCTTTGGTGGTCTGAAACCTAGCCTACAGAAAGTGCTGGCGATCTATGACTTCGACAGCTATGAGTAAATTTTCCAATGTTCCCTCAAGGTCGAAATTGAGATCGAATAATCTCAAGGTTATCATTGGGAAAAGAATTATAAGGTGAAATTTAATTTTGGTGGTCTGATGGATAAATCTAATGATGCTAATAATATACACTACCCCACTTTGAAAAGGTGCAGAAAGAAGCACCCCAAAAATTGCCTGAAGGGGATGAGGAAATGCTTTAGGTGTGAAAGAGAAGGGAACCTAGCTGTAAAATGCTGAAAATAAAAACCCACGGCTGCAACAGAGGATAGGAACACTTCATTCGAACCTCAGTTTATTGTTCATTTCTATAAATGCAAAGAACCAAGGCATGGTTCGAATTAGTGCCCTAAGCCAAGGGTTTTTTGAGGCAACCAACAACCTCCAAGGAAGCAAGGGAGAGAGTTTTCCATCACTAATATCGAAGTGAACACCAACAATGAAGTGGTGACTTCTATGCTAGTTATTCATTCAATAATAGTTAACGTACTCATTGATTCAGGTTCTACACATTCTTTTATATCCTAAATGTTTAGTAGAACAATCACAGAACCACCACAAATCATGGAAGTGAATATTTTGGTGAGTAAGAGAAATGGGTCAATCATTGCATCCCATGAATATAAGTCCTCCCCTGTCATAATATGTTGATTAAATTTCCCAGCGAACCTCATCATACTTCCTCTGGTAGAATTTTATGCAATTATTGGCATGGATTGGATTTCCTTATATAGATCCAACATAAATTGCCATGAGAGGGAAATCAATCTCCATGTGGAGAATCGACCCTCGATTCTATAAAAGTGCAAGGAGGAAGATGAATATTCTTTAGATCCATTATCTCAAGAGTGGATATTACTAGCCTATGAGCATGCGTATCTGGATCAGATGACTAAGTCTAAGGAGAAAACCATCCTTGAAGACATGCCTACTGTGAGGGAATTCGTTTAAGTGTTTCCCGGGGAATTTTCTGTTCTTCCTCCTATAAGAGATGTTGAATTCTCAATTGATCTTATACCTGGGGTCTTTCCAATATCCAAGACTCCATATATAATGGATTTTGTGGAGCTTGAAGAGTTAAAGAAACAACTATAGGAGAATCTGGATAAAGGGTTTATACGCCCAATTGCTTCACCTTGGGGTGCACCAGTCCACTTCATCAAGAAGAAAGATGGGTCAATGCGCCTTTTCATTGATTATAGTGAGCTAAACAAAATCATGATAAAGAACAAGTATCCTCTCCCAAAAATTGATGAATTGTTTGATCAGCTGTGTGGATCATAATACTTTTCCAAGGTGGATTTGTGGTTGGGATATTATCAAGTATGAGTGAAGAAAAAAGATATCCCCAAGACTGCTTTTCGTACAATATATGGGCACTATGAATTCATAGTAATGCCTTTCGGACTCACTGATGCTCTAGAAATCTTCATGGAATTGATTAATAGTATTTAGGGATTACCTCGACAAATTTGTGGTAGTATTTATAAATGATATTATGATATTATCCAAAACCAAGGAGGATCATGAGGAGCATATAATAACTCTACTAAAGTCATTGCAAAAGGATAATCTCTATGCAAAGTACAGAAAGTGTGAGTTCTGGTTGAGGGAGGCCTCATTCTTGGGCTATATCATCACAAGCTATGGGATATCTGTGGATCCCTCTAAAACTGATGCAATCGAGGGATGTACAAGTCCAACATCAGTAACGGGTATTCATAGCTTCTTGGGGTTAGCTAGATATTATTGACGATTTGAGATAAATTTCTGACAATTTTCCAAGCCTCTTACCAAGCTAACTTGGAAGGGAGTAAAGTTTTCTTGGAGTGATGAATGCAAAGAAAGCTTCAAGGAGTTAGAAAGGAGGCTTATCACTACACTCATTCTCACTTTACCCATAAGTGGAGAACTTTTTGTGGTATTTAGTGATGCATTGAACAAGGTCCTGGGCTGTGTGTTGATGAAAAATGACAAAGTCATTGCATATGCTTCAAGGAAATTGAAATTTTAGGAGCAAAATTATCCAAGACATTATTTGGAGTTAGTTTCGGTGATCTTCGCTTAAAAAATTTGGTTGCATTATCTCTTTCGGGAGAACTGTAAAATATATATTAACCACAAAATCCTCAAGTATATATTCACACAGAAAGAGTTGAACATGCAACAACGAAGATGGTTAGAGAAAATCAAAGACTATGACTACTCAATCCATTACCACCCTAGGAAAGTGAACAAGGTGGAGGATGCTATAAGTATAAAGGACCTAATAATTTTATCACTAATGAGAATTGATAAGGATCCAATATTCTTTGATTTTATGAAGATGGACATGGGAATAAAAAAGAAGGGAACGTCATCAATCCTTTCACAAATGATTTCTCAACTTTATCTTTTGGAAAGGTTAAAAGATTCTCAAAAGGATGATGTGGGAATTCAGAATAAATAGAATCTATCAGAAGGGGAAAATCCTCATAGTTCAATGTTAATGAAGAAGGAATAGTGATATTTGGGAAAATACTATGTGTTCCATAAAGTTCAGAGCTGAAGAAGGAACTTTTGGATGATGCACATAGTTCAAATTTCTTTATTCACCTAGGAAACACAAAGATGTATCAAGATCTCTGAGAGAATTATTGGTGGGATAATATGAAGAAGGAGATCGCTGAGTTTACATCAAATTGCCTGGTGTGTCAGCAAGTGAAGGTACAGACGCAGAAGTCTAAGGGGATGATGCAACTATTTCCCATACCAACATGGAAATGAAAGAACATCACCATGGACTTTGTCACCGGACTTCCGAATACATCCAAAGGAAACAATGAAATTTGGGTTATTTTGGATCGTCTTACAACGTCTTCACACTTCATTGAAATTTGGGAGGATTTCTCATTGGATCAACTAGCACTGATATACATCAGGGAAGTGGTAAGGCTGCATGGATTACCACTATCTATTGTATTTGATCGAGATCCAAGATTCACCTCTATGTTTTGGAAGAGTCCTCAACATGCTCTAGATACTGAACTAAACTTCAGTACGGACTATCATCCTCAAACCGATGGACAATCTAAGCGAACCATTCAGAAACTAGAAGATATGTTAAGATCATGTTCAATGGAATTTAAAGGAGGTTGGGATCAACATCTTACTCTGGTTGAATTCTACTACAATAACAGTTTCCACTCGAGCATCTGAATAGCACCTTATGAAGCCCTATATGGGAAGAGGTGTAGAATGTTGGCATGTTGGGATGAAGTTGGTGAGCGTAAGATGTAAGGACCATAAATGGTCAAAGAAATGATGGAGAAGGTAAAAACCATTTAGTCACATATCAAGGCAGCCCAGAGTCGATAGTAGAGTTATGAAAATAATCGTCGATGAGACCTTGAGTTTAAATTTGGAGACATGATATTTCTACACATATCTCCATTGAATAAGGTCATGAGGTTTGGAAATAAAGGTAAGTTAAGTCCTAGGTACATCGGCCCCTTCGAGATTCTTGATCATGTTGGGGTTGTGGCCTATTGACTAGCACCTAAACACACCATTACAAAATTATATGATGACTTTCATGTATCCCTCTTAAGGAAGTACATACCATACCTTTCACATGTACTCTCTTCAGTGGTAGTACAGCTAGAGGATGATCTTTCTTATGAGGAGAAACAAGTGAAAATCTTATATCGTAGAGAAAAAGTTTTACAAAATAAGACAATTCCCCTCGTCAAGGTGTTGTGGAAAAACGACAAGTTTCAAGAAGCGATGTGGAAATTGGAGGAAGTGATGAAGAAAAGTTACCCACATTTGTTTTAGAGTGGGAAAAGGGAATTTCAAGGGTGAAATTTCTTAAGGGGGAATATTGTAACGACCCAAACTTTCATTAATGGAAATTAATCTTTATCTAATTAAATGTCTTATTATGGTTATATATAATGTTAAATTGTTTGGTTTTATGTTTCTATAATTTAAAATACCCTTAAGAATTTTGATTGTTTCAAATATATTCGTTGAATATTGATCACATGATTATTATAAATATAGGGCTTTAAAAAATCTAATTTACTTGGACAAAGGAAGTGATGGCCTCATCCAGTAGACTTGCCCCGTATGAAGCCCATTTTTCAAATATCGGAAATGAGGTGGCGTCACTGGGATTTTATCTTGACCAAACCCAATATGAGCTTAAATAGGTTAAGCTTGAGAGTAACTGACTATAGGTGAAGTGGAAGTTAATAGAGATTACCACCAGAGGGATGTTATCCAACCCACCCCATGAGTCTGTCACCATGGCACACCTTACCCTTCAGTATTATGTGGGTGCTATAAGGGGTTATGTAATGAGACCACAACACTATGATTATGTACATTATTCTTTTATAGAGAATATATATTCTTTTTATTGTTACTTTGTAAATACTTTTTAAAGAATAAATAGTATTTTTAGTTAATATTCAACTAAGAAATCTATTTTGATGAATTAATGGATTTTTTAATTAAATAATATTTTAATAAAATATTATTATTATTAAATTATTTTTTATTAAATATAAATGATCATATAATTTTATGAATGCAATTTTAATTTTTTATTAATGTTTGAAAGATGTTTTTGTCAAAACCAATGAATTTTCGATAAATGTCGGTTTTTATTTTAAAAGTAAAAATTCAAATATTTAAAAAATTATTTAGATAAAATGAATATTATTTTTGAAATCAGGATGTCTAAATTATCCAACAATTAATTTTTCATAATTTTCTGAGATAGTCAAATTTCTTGGTAAAAATTAAAAACCATTTAAATATAGAATGTGTTTTATGACATCATAATGACCCAATAGTTATGTAATAAAATACTATAAACATTATGTACGAACAATATATGTTTACCACTAAAATAATGTGATTTTAGATTTGTTTGATTTATTTTACAAAGCTTTAGTATACCCTTAAAGGCTTATAAAACATTTTGTCTTTTTGAATTGTTTTCCTTGAGAGTGTGACTTATGACAACCCTTCTTTTAATATAAACTTAAACATGATTTATTACATAAACTATTAACTTGATACAACATGTAATATCGAGAGTTATAGTGTATTTTGGGATTAGGATCATTACATAACAACTTAAAACATGAAATACAACATCTTTATTGAAAACTTCATTTACATGACCACTACATTCCATCGTACTTAGCATTGCATGGGATAACCTGAGGACATGAATAATAAAAGGGGTGAGATATAAAGCCCAGTAAGGGAATAAAAATGGAATACATGAGGATTAAAATATAAGTTAGACAATAGGTATATCAATAGAGCACAAGAGAAACATGAACATAAAGGCATGATAAAGCATGATAATCATAACATGGAAATGGGGCAACAACACTTAACATGTAATTAGCATGAGCCAAGGCTCATTGCACAAGGAGCATGATTAAATTCTCATTGCACATGAAGCACAAGTAAACCCTCGTTGCACTTAAATTAGCATGATTAAACACTCATTTCACATGACGTATCATGATACTATACTTTACCCAATGCATTGGAGTGCTATAAGGGCGCACCCTTCTTAAACATTTTATTTCATGCATAAGTGTGCCACATGGATCATAAAACATGGATTCATTAAACATAATCATTTATTCCACGATAAAGGAATGTGGAATTAATACATGAAACTTTATAATCAGTAAGTAAATGTGCATAAAGTTGAATACCCTTTATGGAGAAATGGTCATGGTATTCACTACACAAAGGCATTGGCTTAGAAAATCGGTGCAATTTCGGGAGTGTTACGGCGTGACATAAGAATTCATAAAAAATGGTTGATGAGAGAGAAATGGGTGCCTCATCATATCTACATGAAATGGACAGTAAGGTGGTCATATAGATACATGTCCCAAAATTTTTAATGGAATTTATATTCATGATACAAAAGTATTGCTTGAATGTAAATGAGGAGAGAGAAGTTCCTTTCGGAATTTCGGCATACTAACGGGTGTACATAGAAGTAATTTAATGAGAGAGAAAGGGGTCTCCCATAATTCAAACAATAAGAGGGCTATATGGGGGAGTAGTGAAACCATACCCCAGTATTTATAATTTAAATTAAAAGATCATAACAATATTAAGAAAATTGGACAAAAAGTGAAAGGAAGAAAAACCCTTACTTGGAAGTGTGCTTCCAAGGCTTGAGAGTGGCTTGAGAGAGGCTTTTTGGGAGCTTGGGGAACCTTGGGAGGATTCTAGAGAGAGTAGGTCAGAGTTTCAACGAACTCCAAAGTCTTTGAGTGAGGAGGAAGTGGGAGATTGGGTGTGTTTATATAGGAAAGTTGAGTGAATTCTTTATTATTTAGGTTTGGGATCCCTTACATTAAACTAATCCAAACCACAAATCAGCTCATGGTTTTTGCCCATGGTTTTTGGAAAAGGGAATAGGAAAACAATATTTTATAAGTCCAAAGTCTGAACTTCTTAAAATAATGGGGTTGCTTATGTGGAGGTGAGTCACACTCCCGTGGAAAATAATTTAAAAAGACAAGATGTTTAATAAGTCTTGAGGGGTCCATTAATTCTTTGAAAAGTAATTCAAACAAACCAAAAATCACATTATTTTAATGTTAAAACATATATTGTCCTAACATAAAGATTATATCATTTTATTACATCACTATTTGGTCATTATGATGTCATAAAACACATTATATATTTAAACGGTATTTAATTTTTACCCAAAAATTTGACTGTCTCAGAAAATTATGAAAAATTCACCATTGGATAATTTTGACGTCCTGATTCTAGAAATATCATTTATTTTATTTAAATAATTTTCTAAATATGTAAATTTTCACTTTTAAAATAAAAACTAACATTTATCGAAAATTCATGAGTTTTGACAGAAATGGCTTTCAAAACTTAATAAAAAATTATAATTGCATTCATAAAATTATATGATCATTTATATATAATAAAATTAATTTAATAATAATAATAATATTTTATTAAAATATTATTTAATTCAAAAATCCCTTAATTTAATAAAATAGATTTCTTAATTAAATAATAACTAAAAACACTACTTGTACTTTAAAAACTATTTACAATGTATCAATAACGACAAGAAAGTGTATTCATTATTATATACAAAAATAATGTACATGAACATAGTACTAGAGATTTGTTACATAACCCCTTAAAACAACCGCATAAGACCTAAGGGTAAGGTGTGCAATGGTGACAGACTCTTGGGGTGGCTCAGATATCATTGCTCGAGTGGTAATCTCTATCAACTTCCACTTTTCCTATAGACGGTCTCGTTTGAGCTTGACATAATGAAGCTCAGCTTGGGATTGGTCAAGAGCAAAGCCCAAAGATGCCACCTCTTTTCTGAGCTCTGATAAATGGGCTTCGTATGGAGAAATTCTACTGGATGAGGCCATCTCTTCCATTGTCTGAGTAAAATGGATTTGTTAAAGACCTATATTTATACTAATCATGTTATCACTATTCAAAAGCTATAAAAGAAACGGTCACAATTCTTAATATAAAACCAAAGAAGTTGACATTTTATATAAACATTTTACATAAAGAGACATTTAATTAGATCAAGATGTATTACCATTAATGAAACTTTGGGTCGTTACAATATTCCCCCCTTAAGAAATTTCACCCTCGAAATTTACTTTTCCCACACTAAAACAGATGTGGGTAACTCAACTTCATCATTTCCTCTGATTCCCAAGTCTCTTCTTCAAACTTGTGGTTTCGCCACAACACCTTGAAGAGGGGCATTGTCTTATTTCCTAGAACTTTTTCTCAACGATCTAAGATCTTCATGGGTTGATCCTCATAAGAAATATCATCCTCCAATTGTACCACCTTAGAAGAGAGTACATGTGAAGTTTCTGGTATGTACTTCCTTAAGAGGGATACATGAAAGACATCATGTACTTTTTCCATGGTAGGTGGAAGTGCTAGTTGATAGTCCACATCCCCGACATGATCAAGAATCTCAAAGGGGTCGATGTACCTTGGACTTAACATACCTTTCTTTCCAAACCTCATGACATTATTCCATGGAGATATGCGTAGAAAAACCATATCTCTAACTTTAAACTCAAGGTCTCGTCGATGATTATCTGCATAACTCTTCTGTCGACTCTAGGCTTCCTTGATATTCTGCTGAATGGTTTTCACCTTCTCCACTATTTCCTTGACCATTTCTGGTCCAAGTAGCTTACGTTCACCGACCTCATCCCAACACGCCGATGTTCGGCACCTTTTCTCATAAAGGGCTTCATATGGTTTAATTTGGTTGCTTGAGTGGAAACTATTATTATAAGAGAACTCAACCAGAGGAAGATATTGATCCCATCCTCCTTTAATGTCTATTGAGCATGCTCTCAACATGTCCTCAAGTGTTTGGATAGTCTGCTCGGATTGGCCATCAGTTTGAGGATGATAGGCCGTACTGAAGTTTAGTTCCGTATCCAGAGCATGCTGAAGACTCTTCCAAAACATAGAGGTTAATCTTGGATCTCGGTCAAACACAATATATAGTGGTACTCCATGCAGCCTTACCACTTCCCTGATATATATATGTTCCAATTTATCCAATGAGAAATCTTCCTGAATAGCAATGAAGTGTGCAGTCTTTGTAAGACGATCCACCACAACCCATATTGCATTTTTGCCTTTGGATTTCCTCGGAAGTCCAGTGACAAAGTACATGGTGATGTTCTCCCATTTCCATTCTGGTATGGGAAATGGTTGCATCATCCCCTTAGACTTCTGCCTCTCTGCCTTCACTTGTTGGCACACCAGGCACTTTGATGTATATACAGCGATCTCCTTCTTCATATTATCCCACAAAAAATTTTCTCAGAGATCTTGATACATCTTTGTGCTCCTTGGAGGAATAGAGAAATTTGAACTATGTGAATCATCCAAAAGTTCCTTCTTCAGCTCCAGACTTAACGGAACACATAGTATTTTCCCAAATCTCACTATTCCTTCTTCATTAACATTAAACTCCAAGGATTTCCCTTTTCGATAGCTTCTACTTTTTATTGAATTCCCACATCATCCTTTTGAGCATCCTTTAACCTTTCCAAAAGAGATGGTTGAGCAATCATTTGTGAAAGGATTGATGATGTTCCCTTCTTTATGATTCCCATGTCCATCTTCATCAAGTCTAAGAAGATTATATCCTTATCAATTCTCATCATTGATAGAATCACTGGGTCCTTTCTACTTAGGGCATTTTCCACCTTGTTCCCATTCCCAGGGTGGTAATGTATTGAACAGTCATAATACTTGATGAGCTCTATCCATCTTCTATGGTGCATATTAATCTCTTTCTATGTGAATATATATTTAAGACTCTTGTGGTCAGTATATATCTCACATTTCTCCCCATAGAGATAATGCCCTAGATTTTCAAGGAAAATATCACCGTCTCCAACTCCAGATCATGCGTTGGATAGTTTCTCTCATGGATTTTCAACTGTCTTGAGGCATAGGATATCACTTTATCATTCTGCATCAGCACATAGCCTAATCCCTTCTTCGAAGCATCATTGAATATCACAAAAGGCTCCCCACTTGTGGGTAAAGTGAGCACAGGCGCAGCGATAAGCCTCCTTTTCAACTCCTTGAAGCTTTCTTCGCATTAATCACTCTAAGAAAACTTTACTCCCTTTTGATTTAGATTGGTAAGAGGGTTGGATAATCGTGATAAATTTATCACAAATCGTCAATAATATCCATCTAACCCCAAGAAGCTATGGATATCCGTTACCGATGTTGGCCTAGGTCATCCCTCAATTGCATCTGTCTTAGAGGGATCCACAGATATCCCATTGCTTGTTATTATATGGCCCAATAATGAGACTTCCTTCAACCAAAACTCGCACTTTATATACTTTTCATAGATATTCTCCTTGCACAAAGTCTCTAGTACAATTCTTAAATTCTCCTCATGATCCTCCTTGGTTTTGGAGTATATTAGAATATCATCTATAAAGACTACCAAAAATTTGTCAAGGTAGTCTCTAAAGACTCAATTCATCAAGTCCATGGATATTTCTGGATCATTAGTGAGTCTGAAAGGCATTACAATGAATTCATAGTGCCCGTATCTTGTACGAAAATCAGTCTTGGGGACATCTTCCTTCTTCACCCTTACTTGATAATATCCCGACCGCAAATCTACCTTAGAGAAGTATTGTGATCCACACAGCTGATCGAATAAGTCATAGATCTATGGCATAGGATACTTGTTCTTTATCGTGATTTTGTTAAGTTCATGATAATTGATGTAAATTTGTATTGACCCATCCTTCTTCTTGACGAAGAGGACTGGTGCACCCCATGGTGAAGCACTTGGGCGTATAAACCCTTTATCCAGATTCTCCTGTAGTTGTTTCTTCAGATCTTCAAGCTCCACGACAGCCATTCTATATGGAGTCTTGGATATTGGTAGCGCCACTGGTATAAGTTCAATTGAGAATTCAATGTCTCTCTTAGGAGGAAGACCAGGTAGTTCCTCGGGAAACACTTCAGCAAATTCCCTCACAATAGTCATTTCTTTAAGGATGGTTTCTTCCTTGGACTCAATCTTCTGATCCAGATACGCGTGCTCATAGGGCAGTAATATCCATGCTTGAGATGATAGAGCTAAAAAATATTCATCTTCTTCCTTACACTTGTAAAGAATCGGGGGTTGATTCTCCATATAGAGTGTGATTTCCCTCTCCTGACAATTTATGTTGGCTCTATATAAGGAAATCCAATCCATGCCAAGAATTGCATCAAATTCCACTAGAGGGAGTATGATGAGGTTTTCCATGAAATTTAATCCACAGATTATGACAGGGGAGGAGTTATATTCATTGGATGAAATGATTTCCTCATTTGTCATACTCACTGACATCTTCACTTCCATGATTTGTGGTGGTGGTGGGATTGTTCTACTAAACTTTCGAGATATAAAAGAATGCGTAGAACCTGAATCAAAAAGTACGTTCGCTATTCTTGAATGAATAACTAGAGTACCTATCACCACTTCATTGTTGGGGTTCACTTCGGCAGAAGTGATGGAAAAAGATCTTCCTTTTTTCCTTGGAGGTTGTTGGTTGCCTCCTAAAACCCTTGGATTGGGGCACTGATTTGCAAAATTCTCCGGTTCTTTGTAGTTGTAGCAATGAAAAATGCGTTGAGGTTCGAACGGAGCATTCTTCTCCTATGTCGCAGCCGCGGGTCTTTCTTGCTGATAGTTAACATCTAGGTTCCCTTCTCTTCCACACCTAAGGCATTTCCTCGTCCCCTTGAGGCAATTTCTAGGGTGCTTCTTTCCACACTTTTGGCAAGTGGAGTGCTGGATCTTCTTAGCACCATTGGATTTATCCATCGGACCACCAGCATTGAAGTCCACCTTACGCTTCTTGTCCCCATGATACCCCTATGATTCCCCGATCTCCATTTTGACCTTGAGGGAACATCGGAAAATTTCTTCATAGCTATCGAAGTCACGGATCGTTGATGCTTTCCATAGGCTAGGCTTCATCCCACCAAAGAAGCAGTCAACCTTGCATTTGGGGTAACGACAAAGCCGGAAGCGTATCGTGCAAGCCTTGTGAAGTTTGCCTCTTACGCTCCAACAGATTCTTCATCTTTTTTCTTGAGTGAAAGGAAGTCCCTTTCCATTTTAAGCTGGAGGGTGCGCAGAAAATAGTTATCGAAAAACATCTTCCGAAAATCCTTCCATTCCAATACCTCGATCTCCTCCTCAGGCTTCGTATTTTTTATCAACGCCCACCATTGATCAGCTTCACCCTCCATACGATAAGCTTCCAGGAGAACCTTCTCTTGTTCAGAACATTGAAGGAAGGAGAAGATCTTTTCAATAGAGTTGATCCATTGTTCAGCGATCGTGGGATCGGATGATCCACTAAAAGTAGGAGGCCTTTGTCTCATGAAGCTCTTGATAGCAACTTTTTCCTTCTTAGGGGGGGTTGGACATTACTCTTGACCCGTGTTTCTATTCAAATCATGAGTTAGCTGAGAGAGATGCGTGACAAAGTTCGCGATTCCCACTCCCATTGGATTGGGCATCTCATTAGTACAATCATCACACTGATCTTCACATAGGTTGTTAGCCCGAGTTCTCCTATTACCGGCCATTGGATGGAATAAAAGGAATGTTAGGGGGTAACACATAAAGGGTAATCCAAATATAAAAGTTTATGACTTATAAATAAACTTTTATTTCCTTAACTCGTGAGTCTATAGGCTTCAATCTAGGATTTTCATGATCTACTTTCTAACATATATTCTTAGGAGCATTTTTTTTTAATTCCCTTAATAAGGGTTCATACTAAGCTTGTGAATTTATCAAAACATATCCCCCGGGAGTGTCGTAACCAAGATTGAAACAAGGCTTGTTTTCGTTCACCAGTTCCCACTCGAGTCTATCTCAAAGTGGTGTTTTCGTGTTTTACCCCTAGGATACATCTGTGCCAGAGCCGCCTCTACCAGCTCATATCCAGATAGGGATGTATTTTCTTGATAACCCACTTACTCAATACTAACCAAAACTTAGGGAAGTTTTTATTGTACTTAGTCTTGTATATTAGGCTTTACTAGGGTTTTCTAATCATAATCCCAAAAATAACTAAGCCTATCCTTTGATACCAACTATGACAACCCTGCTTTTAATACAAACTTAAACATAATTTTTTACATAAACTATTAACTTGATACAATATGGAAGATTGAGAGGACTAGTGTATTTGGGGCTTAGGATCATTACATAACAACTTAAAACATGAAATAAAACATCTTTATTGAAAACTTCTTTTACATGACCAATACATTCCCTCATACATAGCATTGCATGGGATAACCTGAGGACATGCATAATAAAAGGGGTGAGCTATAAAGCCCAGTAAGGGAATAAACATGGAATACATGAGAATTACAATACATGTTAGACAATAGGTATATCAATAGATCACAAGAGAAACATGAACATAAAGGCATGATAAAGCATGATAATCATAACATGGAAATGTGGCAACAACACTTAACATGGAATTAGCATGATCCAAGGCTCATTGCACATGGAGCATGAGTAAATTATCATTGCACATGAAGCACGAGTAAACCCTTGTTGAACTTGAATTAGCATGAGTCAACACTCATTGCACATGAAGTATCATGATACTATACTTTACCCAATTCATTGGAGCGCTATAAGGGCGCACCCTTCTTAAACATTTTATTTCATGCATAAGTGTGCCACATGGATCATAAAACATGGATTCATTAAACATAATCATTTATTCCACGATAAAGGAATGTGTAATTAATACATGAAAAATTATAATCAATAAGTAAATGTGCATAAAGGTGAATACCCTTGATGGAGAAATGTGCATGGTATTCACTACACAAAGGCATTGGCTTAGAAAATCGGTTCAATTTCAGCAGTGTAACGGCATGACATAAGAATTCATAAAAAATAGTTGATGAGAGAGAAAGTGGTGCCTCATAATATCTACGTGAAATGGACAGTAAAGGGTTCATATAGATACATGTCCCAACAATTGTAATGTAATTTAGATTCCTGATACAAAAGTATTGCTTGAATGTAAATGAGGAGAGAGAAGTTCCTTTCGTAATTTTGGCATAGTAACGGGTGTACATGAGAGGAATTTAATGAGAGATAAAGGGGTCTCCCATCATTAAAACAATAAGAGGGCAGTATGGGGGTGGTTCGAAACCATACCCCAGCATTTATAATTGAAATTATAAGGGAATAACAATATTAAGAAAATTGGGCAAAAAGTGAAAGGAAGAAAAACCCTTACTTGGAAGTGTGCTTCCAAGGTTTGAGAGAGGCTTGAGAGAGGCTTCTTGGGAGCTTGGGGCACCTTGGGAGGATTATAGAGAGAGTAGGGAAGAGGTTGGACGAACTCCAAAGGCTTTGAGTGAGGAGTAAGTGGGATCATGGGTGGGTTTATATAGGAAAGGTGAGTGAATTCTTTATTATTTAGGTTTGGGACCCCTTACATTAAACTAATCCAAACCAAAAATCAGCTCATGATTTTTTCCCATTGTTTTTAGAAAAGGGAAGAGGAAAACAATATTTTATAAGGCCAAAGTCCAAACTTCTCAAAATAATGGGGTTTCTTATGTGGAGGTGAGTCACACTCCCATGGAAGATAATTTAAAAAGAAAAGATGTTTAATAAGTCTTGAGGGGTCCATTAATACTTTGAAAAGTAAGTCAAAAAAAACCCAAAATCACATTATTTTAATGGTAAATAATATATTGGCCGAACATAAAGATTATAGTATTTTATTACATCACTATTGGGTCATTATGATGTCATAAAACGCATTATATATTTAAATGGTATTTAATTTTTACCCAAAAATTTGACTGTCTCAGAAAATTATGAAAAATTCACCGTTGGATAATTTAGAAGTCCAGATTCTAGAAATATCATTTATTTTATTTAAATAATTTTCTAAATATGTTAATTTTCAATTTTAAAATAAAAACCGACATTTATCGAAAATTCACGGGTTTTGACAGAAATGGCTTTCAAACCTTAATAAAATATTATAATTGCATTCATAAAATTATATGATCATTTATATATAATAAAATTAATTTAATAATAATAATAATATTTTATTAAAATATTATTTAATTCAAAAATCCCTTAATTTAATAAAATATATTTCTTAATTAAATAATAACTAAATACACTACTTGTACTTTAAAAACTATTTACAATGTATCAATAATGACAAGAAAGTATATTCATTATTATATACAAAAATAATGTACGTGAACATAGTACTAGAAATTTGTTACATAACCCCTTAAAACAGCCGCATAAGACATAAGGGTAAGGTGTGCGATGGTGACAGACTCTTGGGGTGGCTCAGATAACATTGCTCGAGTGGTAATCTCTATCAACTTCCACTTTTCCCGTAGACGGTCTCGTTTGAGCTTGACATGATGAAACTCAGCTTGGGCTTGGTCAAGAGTGAATCCCAAAGACACCACCTCTTTTCCGAGCTCTGAAAAATGGGCTTCGTATAGAGCATTTCTTCTGGATGAGGCCATCGCTTCCTTTGTCTGAGTAAATTGGATTTGTTAAAGCCCGATTTTTATACTAATCATGTGATCACTGTTCAACAGCTATAAAAGCAACAATCACTATTCTTAACATAAAAAAATAAGTTGACATTTTATATAACTATTTTACATAAAGAGACATTTAATTATATGAAGAGGGATTTACATTAATGAAACTTTGGGTAGTTACATGACTCACCTCCACATAGGCAACCCTGTTGTATTAAGAACTAGTATCCCGCCCGTACATTCGCACAGTTCCATAAATCAATTTCTATTTTTAAAAAGGATTAATATTTTAAAAATTTACTAACGAACATTAAAAAATATATGTTAAGCGGTAGGTAATATTGAAACATTTAGATAAGAGATATCATAATATTAGTAGAAAACATTAATGATTATTGTTACGGAATGATAATTCATTTTAAGCATGGAAAATCAGAAAACATGAGTTATCATATAATTAAAATAAGATAAAATAATTCTAAATATTTAAATTTTAATATTGATATATTGAATGTGGAAGGGGTGACTAAGGGGATAGGAGACTATCCAAAATTTGAGTATTGATATTTTGAAATTTTACAGAAGTATGTCTTCAAGAATTTCTTTTGTTTTGGAAAAGAATTTTGAGTTTTTCAATAGAAGGTTTTGGTTTACAAATATACATGGAAATAATAGAAAATACTCTGATATTAGATTACATTTAAAAAAATTATCATCACCTCCCTAAATAGTACATGATGTGTCATTCAAATACATTGTGAAGGAAATCTGTTAAAATAAAGGAAATCTAGGAGTGGTTTCAACACTTGCTGCACTATAGACCCTATCCTGGATGTTGGCATCATAGATTTAATGATTATTCAAGTAGTAATAAATGGTGATAAATGAAACCGTGTAATCTATTTTGTGTACAAGGGATGGTCATCAGAAACTGAAAAACTGTAAAAAAACATGTTCAGATAATATTTCTTAAACTAAAACAAAGAGTTCATGCTGTAAATAAAAAATGAATTGATAATTCTAAAAGAGCAAAAGAATTACCTTGTCAATATTACCTATCCATTTCACCACAAAATATCACTCATATTCTTTTATCTTTTTGTTTATTTATTTTCCTTCATTCGGACATCCATTTCATCATAATTGCTTGTTGTTTCTGCACAGTCTTGAGACTTTGAAACATTTGTTTTGACCAAATCATCATCATCAAACACAATGAACATATATTTATACAGAAAGAATTGAAATTAAATAATTTTTACCAAATATTATTGAAAATTAAAATAATATAAATATAATTCTGATCATTAACAGTAGCCAATTGAGAAGAAGAAATGGATTGTATGTATTAATCATTGAAAAAATTCAAATGAATAGAAAAAAATAAAGTTTAGTTAGTTCCAATGATTTCATGAAAGTAACACTAAATGAAGATTAAGAACATATACCTGAGTACATTAAATAGTTGTACATGTTGTATCAAACCCATTGTCAGTGTTGCAACACACTCTTAATGATCCACTTCTTTGATTTTCATGTCATGCAAGAAAAAAACAAATATTACAATAATGTGGTGTTTTTTATCTAAATATTTAAAATAAGGAAATTAAAAATAGTAGTACCTGGTTATGTTCAATTCTAATACTAAATATTCAATACATGTTGAGAAATTGTAGGCACATTATATTGTAAGAAAAATTTAGTTGAATCACAATGAAAAATACAGTTATCAAAAAATAATGTCAAATAGATCATTAATACACCTATCCACAATAAGCAGATATTATGATCAAGGCATAAAAAGTTCATGAAAATGAAAATAGTCAAATATTTGACCTCCAATAAAATAAATCACACCTCTAATCATAATTAGTAATGTTGTAATATCCTTAGTTAGTCATAGCAAGGCATCAAAATGTCATGAAAATGTCAATAGTCAAATATTTGACCTGTAAGAAAATAAATCACACCTAAAATATTAATTAGTGATTTTGTAATATCCTTAGTTACCTATATCAAGTGTGGAATCAATACCATGCCCACATGTTCAACTATTACTAAAACATAAATTCTTCCATGATTAGATTACATACTCTTAAAAAATGATGCATAATGATAAAATAAAATTAGAAACATAATCAAACATCATCTACTATCATACTAAGACTCAGGGTTTTTAAGATTATATTTTCAATATTAAGTAATCAAACTTCATATCCTATAGGGATTCATTAAGTATATACTAAATCCAAATATGAAAATACATACAGAGAAGATGATATGCATTATGTTTTTCTAATATCTATTGAAGAAATTTTGTGAGACTTAATATTTTTTTAATACTATAATATGGGAAATACATACATAGAAATAATCTTGAATATGTTTTGTTTCAACCTGTAAGAAATTTTGTAAACTTCAGTCCAAGGTTATAAGGATGAATTTATCAAGTAAGCTGGATTTGGTGGTGTCATGTAAGCGAAGGGGCAACCAGATTTCTTTTCCCTGGCCCATGCTAAGCAGCTTCAACAAAGAGACGTAAACAAATTCATAAGACCCTACAACATGAAATTGAGTCAAAAAATAGATGAATACAGATTGAATCTTGTTGTAGCATTTGAATCAATATCACTATATTATACAAATTCATAGTTGTATAAATAATAAGTGTATATATAATATGAAAACACATATAAGTGCATGAATTTTCCCAAAACAAAAAATTTACTTACTATATAGTTGTCATCATCACTACTTGTTTCTAATGGAATATCTTTAGTGTTGAGCCCAAGCATGTGAAGATCCCAACTAAAAGTTTAGTCTAGCATGATTTTTCAATGAGAGGAAACATTTCTTTGCTTAATGCATGATAAAGCATGAAGTGAAAACAAAACATATTACAATGACCATATGATATGTACTTATTAATAACATGAAGTTCGTAGTATATTTAAAAAATAATTCAAAACATATTCCCAACCCTTTTTAAATGGGTTTCAAAAATAATGCTTGAAAACATGATCATCCATATCCTTCTAAAAGAAATCAATAAAGGAAATGAAAAACATAATTAATTCTTTCCAATCAAACATTTTTGAAGGATTCATATATACCTTCGAGAATACATCAAATCCTTTAGCCACAATTTTTAGTCATTGTTGATGTTGCTCCTCTTTAAAAACATAATGATTTCATGTCACATACCTGAGTAAGTAACATAAGAGAAAAATTTTATGTTTGAATTAATAGAAAAAGATATCTAGAAAATTACCTTGAAATTGTGTTATCATTATCTTTAACTAACAATGAAAATAATACATTAAAAGATAATAGTCACAATCATTAATTCAAACAGAAAAGTAAAGAGCCATCCCAATTTCCCAAAAATGAACATTATTAAATCCATCACATTGAGATATGAAAAGATCAAACAGAAAATCAGTTTGGGAAATTGGATAGGGTTACATATGAAGTAGTGAAGGGTTTCCAGGTACTAACTTCAACTGAACCATCACTTTACCATCCAAAAACTTTTTCTTAAATGCGAACTCATTTCTTAAAATCAATCAAATTAACACATCAAAAAACACAAAAAAGGAAAAATATCCAGTAAGTCTACATCATACCACAAACTAATCTTTGGTAATCAGTCACTTGCCTTTAGGAATAGAAAATAAAGGTCAACCTCTACCTGTGATGGATTGAAGGGTTTAAGGCTGGTTGAATTTACATTTCTCATCTATTCCACTAATATGATCAACATCATTACACAATGACAACAGAAAAAATAGTAGTGCAGAATGAGAATAATATTAATTTAAATAAATCAAAAGAATAATATACATAAAATGATTGAAAGGAAAATTATAAATTTTTTTCTATCTTATATAATAGTTTCATTTCATATATTCCACTTTTTCCTCTAATGAAAGAATTTGTGAGTCTTGAAATGGATTTAAAAGAAAGGATGGTAACTTTATAACAATGAGATGAGTAGATCTCAAGAAGTTGAACCATCACTTTCCCATATGAAAACATGTTCTTTGATAAGATCTCATTTCCTAAAATCAATAGAATTAACACAGAAAAAACCCAAAAAAGTAAAAATACCCAATAAGTCTACATCATATAACAAATGAATCATGAATTATAGTATTCATTTACACATAATTTAAAATTTCTCTGGTAATCAGTCACTTGCCTTCAAGAATAGAAAATATAGGTCATCATGTACCTATGATGGATGGTAGGATTGAAGGCTGATTGAATTTACATTACACGTCTATTCCACTGATATGATCCACATCATTGCTCATTGCCAATAGAAAAAACAATAGTGCATAATGAGAATAAGATTAAGTGAAACATGATGTTATCTTCAACCAAAAATGAAAAAAATACATTAAAAGATAACAGTCCCAATAATTAATTCAAACAACAAAGTAAAAAGTCATCCCAGTTTCCCAAACATGAACAATATTATATCCACCACATTGAGAGATTATAATATCGAACAGAAATTCAGTTTGGGAAATTGGATAGGCTTACATATGAATTAGTGAAGGGTTTCTAGGTACTAACTTCAACTGAACTATCACATTACCATCCAAAAACTTGTTCTTCAATGTGAACTCATTTCCTGAAATAAATCAAATTAACACATCAAAAACCCAGAAAAGGAAAAATTTCCAGTTAGTCTACATCATAAAACAAACGAATCAAAAATTATAGTATTCATTTACACATAATATAAAATTTCTTTGGTAATCAATCACTTTCCTTTAGGAACAAAAAATATTGGACAACCTCTATGTAAAGACCTGTAAAATTCAAGGGAATTTTTTTCTTAATTTTCTTTGTGATTTTACAAGAACGCGGTTTTTGACGGCACTAGATTCCGAGGCCCGGTGTGCCCGGAATTTCTATCCGAAGTTTAGCTTGGGTACATTCAGTGAACGAACGACCGGGTTTTTCTAACTTTTGAACTGGTGCTCGGAATCGAATTTTGAGGGCACTGATGGATTCGCAGCGCCGGTAATTACTCAGGAACACCTTTTCTGGAGTTTCATTTTCACGAGAGAATTTGTTAAAAATTGTGGAAGTTGAAAATAAAAATTGAGCTACAATTTTTATTTCTTTATAAGTGGTTAAGTCTTTGAGTGGAAGTTGGGGTAACCACCCAACTTCCCATGGGAGGTTATGAGAATGGTGGGTCCCACACAAACCCCACCCCTTCATTTTCCCTAACCTTCCATAACCCTCCATTTATTAAGACAACTTGACATTAATTAATTAAGTGGTTTAATTCGATGTTTGAAATTCAAAATTCTTAAGTCATGTTAATAAAATAAGTTAAGTACTTATTTTATTATTGTTGGAACTTGTTGTGTGGAGTCTTTGGGAGAAAAGGAAAATCTCTTGAAGTTATTCTTCCTCGATGAAGAACGCGAAGAATGCCGACCTCCGACGAAGGTCGACAAGAATGTCGGATCCTCGGAGATCAACGACGCGACGCCAATGAATCTTTTCTCCGCGACGCGACGATTCTCCTTCCGCGACGGTTTTTCCACGACGAACCTCCTTTCAAACTACACTCGAGGTAGGGGAATTTTTTTGTTGATGATATTCATGTTTTCTTCCATCATCTTTCCTTGTACTATTGCACCGCTTGTTATCAGTTAACGGGAGGGGGATGGATCGCACAAACACGGCCGACCCTCCTCCCTTTTTTCTCTTGTCTACCTTGTGGTGGATTGGAACGGGGATGGCGCGGTGTCGTTGCATCGCACGGGGTCTGGCGGTAAGAAATGTGCGGCGCCGTCGCGCCGCGCCATTGAATCGAACAAGGTCATAGTGCCGTCGCGCCGCGCCGGAGAACCCCGAAGGCACTATGACTGGAGCGGGGCCACGGCGGAGGGGCGCGGCACCATCGCGCCGCGCCGGGCGGACCAAGGCCGCTGCCATAGGCCGCGGCGGAGCAGGTACTGGTGGCCGATTCCAGGCCGCCGGCATCAGAACAGGGGGACCGGCCAGCGCCGGTCCCATGTCGGCAGCAGCCGGCTGGCCAGCCGAAGCGGGCCAGCCGGTCAGAGGAAGATTCGGGGGTTCGTAACCCCTGGCTGGATGGACAAGAGCGGCCCCCCATAATGGGGGCCACGGTTACCAAACAGGGGGGCAGCCCCCCCCCCCCCCCCGCCATCTGCTTGGCCGAAACGGTCGAGCCACCTGGCCCTGGCCAGCGCGTCGGGCTGCCCAGGCCGGGTCAGGCCGGGCCGCGCCCAGCCGGGCCAGACCCGGACCCGGGTCGGGTTGGTTCGGTCCGGGCCCGAAACCCCCACTTCCGGACCTCTCACGGTATTTTTCCCATAACTTGGGCTGCAGACCTTCGATCGACGCACCGTTAGAGGAGATGTGATCCTTGAATCGAGACAGTCATTTCTATATATTACACTCAAGGTTTCGGAGTACTTTGGGTTCGGTTGGGTTGGTTCGTACACGAAACCAACCGGGCCCTCAGAGCGGAAACGCTCACAACTTGAGCTCCGGACGTCTGAATGACGTTCCGTCAACTTTGATGCATTCCTCTAAGTGAGACGGACTTTTTTGGTTACTTCTATAGAGGTTTCAATGTAGTTGGAATACAGTTGGGTTACTTTGACTTAAAAACCAACTGGGCCCCTAGGACGAAAAAGTCAATAACTCTCAGACCGGGCGTCTGATCGACGCGCCGTCTGTCGCATTGAGTTCCTTTTGACAATACAGAACTTTAGGATATATCAACTTCATACTATGTGTCAGTTGATGTATCAGCCCCTCGACTCGTGGAGCGGACCCTCCCAAATGAGCTTGTTGTGTGTGGGAACCCTAGAGCTGGTTGCGACTGCGACGAAGATGACAACTGTATAGAAATACTTCGTGGATTCGACAGCGACGACTACAGCACTCAGTGATCCTATGTGGATTAGTGCTACCGATCCTGTGTGGGTCAGATCCTGTGTGGGTCAGTGCTTAGCGGTCCAGTGTGGGTCAGCGCCTACAGATCCTGTGTGGGTCTGATCCTGTGTGGGTCATTGCGGGGGTTAGTTACCTATAGATCCTTTGTGGGTCATTACGGGGGTTAGTACCTATCGATCATGTGTGGTTCTGATGGTTGAGATGAATCAGAGGCTACATCTGATCATCTCTATCGTCTTACGAAGAAGTATACCTGTGTGACCTAAATCTTGACTTCCAATCCTTATCTTAGATAAGATTGACTTGATATCCTGTGTGGATTATGTTTTGCTTTCCTGTGTGGATTGGGTTGTGTTTTCCTATGTGGACTGGGTTGTACTTGATCTTGGATGTTGGATCCGAATGAGAATTGATGACTTAGGTATATGTATGGGCATATACCTAAGTAGTGTCGGATGTTACTTCGTGATAGTAACTTTCCTTTGTGGATTATCCTTTGTGGATTTTGGGAGACCTTCGAGGGTCTCGGGGTCCCTACTGAGTAGCTTATACTCACCCCTGCATGGGCTATGCCCGCACTACGTTGTGTTAGTTACAGACGACGGACAGCGCTGATCATGGTTGAGGCATGAGGAGCAGGACGGTACCCAGAGGTGGACCACTGGGCCAGGCATACTCGGAGCAGACGGCTGGACCCGAGGAGCTGTGGAGGCTATCTGTACCCACCCTTCAGGTGGGAGTACCATAGGACGGCACGCCGTAGCGGCTTTGCTTTTCAGTGGCTGTTTTTCCTTTCCAGTTGTACTTTACTTTCAGTTTGTGTTTGTATACTGGCCCACTTACGTTTCTGCACTTACAGTTGTACCCAGTTTTTACTTAGTGTTTACTTCTGCTTGCTTGCTTTGTGGTGTTTGTTTACTTTACAAAGGCAATGTCTTCCCTTTTACCAAAAATTACGCCTTGGTGCTAGTCGCCAGCCCCTGGCCTATGGAAGGCGGGCTTGGGGTAGTCACGACACGGGCCCCGAGGACGGGTCATGACAAATTGGTATCAGAGGATTTCGGTTCTATCGTAGAACTCAAGACTCTGATCTTTTTCTATGTGAAACAATAGTGTTAAGAGTATTGAGTGTGGTTATCAGTCCAGGGAGTCCAGTGTTGGTGCGGCAGCCGACGTATCCATACACCAGGACCCTGAATTCCGATTTCCGACTTAATGCACGAAAACATTGATTGCATGTGTGTTTCAAGTTTTCTTTGTGATTACTTTGTGTCTGCTCACCAGGTATACTGTTCTGACCATGGCGCATCTATCTCCTTCCAGGATGGCCCCACAATGGTAGCCATCTAGAGTTCCGAGCATTATGCATGACGACAGCCCACTGAGCGACGAGCCCTCGGTAAAGGGCCCTTTGACAGCAGAGGTACCGGTGGTACCTCTACCCGCCGAGCCACCGATGCTACCAGCCCCAGCCACTGACGATGCACGTCGCCTTAGTGAAATGCACGAGTTTCAGCATCAGTGACTGCCCAGGTTCTGCAGGGAGATGGACCCCTAGGCCGTTGAGGATTGGCTGGAGGCAGTTGTATGAGTTTTCAGGTCAGTGAGGACACCAGAAGACCTCATGGTGATCCTCGCAGTGAGCCCCCTGCATGCGGCAGCAGGCAGATGGTGGATCATGATGCTCCAGGTGCACGATGAGGCATCTCTTCTCTGGACGGACTTTGAGATCCTCTTCCGCTCGGAGTTAGTCCCAGCCACCCTCCGTACGGTGGGCATCCAAGAGCTTCTACAGCTACGGTAGGGCAGCTTGACAGTCACCTAGTACTCGACGAGATTTATAGATCTCTCGCGCTATTCGACAGACATGGTACGGGACCCATTCTTTTGGGCTCAGACCTTAGAGCAGGGATTGAGGCAGGAGATCAGGGCATCACTGATCTCCCTCAGCATTCTGACACAGGCATGGGTACTGGAGCGATCCCTTCTGATCGAGAGATTCCTTGTTGAGCCTGCATCAGCAGCGAGACCTACCGCAGGGCGGCACGTAGCAGAGTCTTCTACAGTAGGCAGTCGACAGATGACACATGGGTCTAGGCAGAACAGACCCTAAAGCAGACGACCTCAGGACACTGGTTCAGTGATGCGGGGCACACAGTGTGGAGCCAGTCTTTCGAGAGGCAGACAGTGCTACGCATGCGGCGGGGAGGGCCACATGGCTCGTGACTGCCCGACCCGTTGTGCAGAGGAGCAACAGATGGTTGAGGGACCACCTAGGCAGAGGCAGAGGGTCGACCGTGGCGGTCCGCATGGAGAAGGTTCACCTTCACCGGCGAGAAGGGAGCCTTTGCAGCACAGGATGGACTCTCACAGAGGAGAGGACATCCCATCACTCATCAGTTGGATAGCCTCATCCTAGGATCAGTTGACGTGCGGAGTCCTGGTTTACCTGCATTGGTGGATCAGTATGAGGATGTTTTTCCCAACGACGTTCCAGGACTACCTTTTTGTAGAGAGGTAAACTTTTATATTGACATGTACCCCGGGACAGCCCCGATATCCACTCTATCATATCGGATGACCCCCGCTGAGCTTCGAGAGCTACGGGTACAGTTGGAGGACTTACAGGAAAAGGGATTCATCTGACACAGTGTTTCACCCTGGGCTTCCCCGATATTGTTCGCCAAGAAGGCGGACGGGAGCTTGAAACTTTGTGTCAACTATCGTCGCATGAACCAGGTGACAGTGAGGAATAAGTATTCTTTACTGAGGATTGATGACCTCTTCGATCAGCTCAAGGGATCACGGTGGTTCTTGAAGATAGACCTCAGGTCAGGCTATCATCAGCTCAGAGTTTGGGATGAGGACGTGCAGAAGATGGCCTTCAGATGTCAGTATGGCCACTATGAGTTCTTGGTTATTCCATTCGGCGTAACCAATGCTCCAGCAGTGATCATGGCCCTCATGAACAGGATCTTTCAGCCATACCTCGATCGATTTGTCGTGGTCTTCATCGGCGAAATTTTTATTTACTCGACGACTGAGGAGGAGCATGCCTACCACTTGCGGGTTATACTAGACACACTCCGAGAGCACCAGCTTTATGGGAAGATCTTGAAGTGTCAGTTCTGGATATGCGAGGTCCACTTCTTGGGACACATCATCTCTGAGGTGGGAGTTGCGGTGGATCCTGTGAAGATCGAGGCAGTGCTAGCTTGGGAGCCACCCAGGAGTGTGACGGAGGTGCGGAGTTTCTTGGGATTAGCTGGGTACTACAGAAGATTTGTGTCAGACTTCTCTAGAGTTGCGGCACCACTCTCAGCTTTGACAAAGAAGGGGAAACCCTTTGTGTGGTCAGATAGATGTCAGTAGAGCTTCTAGGAGCTGAGACAGAGATTGAACAGCGCACTTATCTTGAGGTTTCCGGAGGAGGGAGTAGGATACGTAGTCTACTACGATGCATCAGGGACTTGACTTGGATGTGCCCTGATGCAGGAGCGGGTTGTGATCGCCTATGGATCATGTCAGTTGAGGCAGCATGATCAGAACTGCGCTACCCATGACCTGGAGTTAGCAGCAGTGGTCTTCGCTCTGAATATGTGGTGACACTATCTGATTGGAGAGCGCTTTATAGTCTATTCTGACCACCAGAGTCTCAGGTACATCTTCTCGCAGAAGGACCTGAACCTGAGACAGCGTCTATGGCTCGAGTTCCTCCAGGACTATGACTTTGAGACATTTTATACTCCTGGAAAGGGGAACGTGGTATCTAATGCTCTCATCAGGAGGACGGGCATTCAGCTACTTGGGGAGGCAACAGAGCAGCTAGCTGCTTTGCAGATATCCTTCATGGATAGCGATGGAGCAGCCTTTCTTCATTCACTCACAGTCACTCCTCTACTACTGCAGCAGTTCAGAGAGGCATAGCGTGGGGATGCCGACTGTGATATGCAGCGTGCGCAGATATCCTCAGGACAGGAACCTGATGATTTCTCTTTAGGAGGAGAGCATGACGTCCTTTTCAGAGGATGTACCTTGGTATCAGTTGCTTTACGGGAGGCGGTGCTGGGAGAGTTTCACACTTCCCCTTTGGCGGTACATCCTGGAGTGGCGAAGATGTACCAGGATCTCAGACCCCAGCACTGGTGGCTGGGCATGAAGAAGGTTGTGGCAGAGTTTGTTTCTCGATGCCTCACCTAATAGCAGGTGAAGGCAGAGCACCAGGTACCAGCAGGCTTGGTACAGGCCTTGGAGGTCCCGGAGTGGAAATGGGATGGCATATCTATGGACTTCGTGACTGGAATTCCACGCACTTCTAGAGGTCACAACTCTATTTGGGTGATTGTCGACCGACTCACCAAGTTGGATCACTTATTACCCATCAGAGAACAGGGCTCAGTGGAGATCTTGGGAGGTCTCTACGTTCAAGAGATTGTACGGCTTCATGGTGTTCCATCATCTATCTTCTCCGATCGAGATGCTCACTTTACTTACTGGATTTGGAAGGGGTTGCAGGAGGTGTTCAGGATGCAGCTACGTATGAGCACCGCCTTTCACCCTCAGACAGATGGTTAGACGGAGAGGACCATTCAGACTGTCGAGGACATGCTTCGTGCATGTGTCCTCGACTTTGGTCACAGCTGGGAGGACCACCTACCCTTGGTGGAGTTCGCGTACAACAACATCTACCACTCCACCATCGGGATGGCACCATACGAGGCGTTGTACGGCCGACCTTGTAGATCTCCTTTGTGCTGGACAGACCCAGGGGTGTCAGCACTTGTGGGACCAGGGATGGTCTAGGCCACGACAGAGAAGGTCCAGGTCATCCAGGAGAGGATGATGACAGCTCAAAGCTGGAATAAGTCTTATGCTGACAGGAGGCGAAGGCCACTGGAGTTCGAGGATAGCGACCACGTCTTCTTGCGGGTCTCACCTCGACGTGGAATACAGATATTTGGCCGAGGTGGAAAGTTATCTCCACGCTTCATCGGATCATTCCAGGTCCTCAGAAGGATTGGCGAGGTGGCTTATCTCCTGGCTCTACCACCTCAGTTGCACCGGGTGCACGACGTTTTCCACGTATCCCAGCTGAGGAGATACGTGCATTACCCGACGCATATCATTGACCATGGGGAGCTAGATATTGATGATGGGGAAACTTTTTTGGAGGTCCCAATGGAGATCGAGGATCGACAGGAGTGGGTCCTACGTGGACAGTTGATTCCTCTAGTGCGCATCAGATGGCAGCACGGGAACCTCCAGGAGAGCACTTGGGAGCGGGAGGCTCAGATGCATGCACAAAACCCACATTTGTTCCCCTATTTTTTGATGTATCTTTATGGGGACGTAAATCCCTAAGGTGGGAGTAATTTAAAGACCCGTAAAATATAAGGGAAATTTTTTCTTAATTTTCTTTGGGATTTTACAAGAACGCAGTTTCTGACGGTACTTGATTCCGAGGCCCGGTGTGCCCGGAATTTCTATCTGAAGTTTAGCTCGGGTACGTTCAGTGAAAAAACGAGCGAGTTTTTATAACTTTTGAACCGGTGCTCGGAATCGAATTCTGAGGGCAACGATGGATTCGCAGTGCCGGTAATTGCTTAGGAACACCTTTTCTGGAGTTGCGTTTTCACGAGATAAGTTATTAAATTTCTGGAAGTTGAAAATAAAAATTGAGCTACAATTTTTATTTCTTTCTAAGCGGTTAAGCCTTTGAGTGGAAGTTGGGGTAACCACCCAACTTCCCATGGGAGGTTATGAGAATGGTGGGGCCCACACGAACCCCACCCCTTCATTTTCCCTAACCTTCCATAACCCTCCATTTATTAAGACAACTTGACATAAATTAATTAAGTGGTTTAATTCAATGTTTGAAATTCAAAATTCTTAAGTCATGTTAATAAAATAAGTGAAGTACTTATTTTATTATTGTTGGAACTTGTTGTGTAGAGTCTTTGGGGGAAAAGGAAAAGCTCTTGAAGTTCTTCTTCCTCGTCGAAGAACGCGAAGAACGCGAAGAACGCCGACCTCCGACGAAGGTTGACAAGAACGTCGGATCCTCGGTGATCGACGACGCGACGCTGACGAATCTTTTCTCCGCGACGCGACGATTCTCCTTCCACGATGGTTTTTCTGCGACGAACCTCCAATCAAACTACACTCGAGGTAGGGGAATTTTGTTGTTGATGATATTCGTGTTTTCTTCCATCATCTTTCCTTGTACTATTGGACCGCTTGTTATCAGTTAACGGGAGGGGGTCGGATCGCACAAACACGGCTGACCCTCCTCCCCTTTTTCTCTTGTCTACCTTGTGGTGGATTGGAACGGGGATGGCGCGGTGTCGTCGCACCGCGCGGGGTCTTGTGGCAAGAAATGTGAGGCGATGTCGCGTCGTGCCGTTGAATCGAACAAGGTCGTGGTGTCGTCGCGCCACGCCGGAGAACCCCGAAGGCACCGTGGCCAGAGCGGGGCCGCGGTGGAGGGGCGCGGCGCCATCGTGTCGTGCCGGGCGGACCAAGGCCGCGGCGGAGCAGGGACCGGCGGCCGGTTCCGGGCCGCCGGCATCGGAGTAGGGGGACGGGCCAATGCCGGTCCCATGTCGGCAGCAGCCGGCCGGCCGGAGCAGTCCGGCCGGTCAGAGGAAGAGCCGAGAGTTCGTAACCCCCGGTTGGCCGGACAAGAGCGGCCCCCCATCATGGGGGTCGCGGTTACCAAATAGGGGGGCAAGCGCCCCCCCCCCCCCCCCCCATCCGCTCGGCCGAAATGGCCGAGCCACCTGGCCCTGGCCAGCGCGCCGGGCCACCTAGGCCGGGCCGCGCCGTGCCGCGCCTAAGCGGGCCAGACCCGGACCCGGGTCGGGTCGGGTCAGTCCAGGCCCGAAACCCCCACTTCTGGACCTCCCACGGTCTTTTACCCATAACATGGGCTGCGGACCTCCAATCGACGCACAGTCAGCGGAAATGCGATCCTTGAATTGAGACGGTCGTTTTGATATATTACACTCAAGGTTTCGGAGTACTTTGGGTTCGGCCGGGTTGGTTCGTACATGAAACCATCCGGGCCCTCGGAGCGGAAATGCTCATAACTTGAGCTCTGGATGTCCGAATGACGTGCCGTCCACTTTGATGGATTCCTCTAAGTGAGACGGACCTTTTGGATTACTCCGATGGAGGTTTGTATGTAGTTGGAATACGGTCGGGTTGGTTTTGACTTAAAACCCAACCAGGCCCCTGGGACGAAAAAGTCAATAACTCTCAGAACGGGCGTCTGATCGATGCGCCATCTATCTCGTTGAGTTCCTTTTGACGATACGGAACTTTGGGATACATCAACTTCGGACAATGTGTCAGTTGATGTATCAGCCCCTCGGCTCGTGGAGCAGACCCTCCCGAAGGAGCTTGTGTGTGTGGGAACCCTAGAGCTGGTTGCGACTACGACGATGATGACGACTGTATAGAAATCCTTCATGGATTCGACTGCGACAACTACAGCACTCAGCGATCCTATGTGGATCAGTGCTACCGATCCTGTGTGGGTCAGATCCTGTGTGGGTCAGCGCTCAGCGGTCCTGTGTGGGCCAGCTCCTACAGATCTTGTGTGGGTCCGATCCTGTGTGGGTCATTACGGGGGTTAGTTACCTATAAATCCTGTGTGGGTCATTGTGGGGGTTAGTACCTATCGATCCTGTGTGGGTCCGACGACGTAGATGAATTAGAGGCTACATCTGATCATCTATATTGTCTTACAAATAAGTATACCTGTATGAGCTGAATCTTGACTTTCAATCCTTATCTTTGATAATATTGACTTGATATCCTATGTGGATTACGTTTTTCTTTCCTGTGTGGATTGGGTTGTTTTTTCCTGTGTGGACTGGGTTGTACTTGAGCTCAGATGTTGGAGCCGAACGAGAATTTATGACTTAGGTATATGTATGGTCATATACCTAAGTAGTGTCAGATGTTACTTCGTGATTGTAACTTTCCTTTGTGGATTATCCTTTGTGGATTCTAGGAGACCTTCGAGGGTCTTAGGGTCCCTACTGAGTAGCTTATACTCACCCCTGCACGGGCTATGCCCGCACTACGTTGTGTTGGATGCAGACGACGGACAGCACTGATCGTGGTTGAGGCACGAGGAGCAGGATGGTACCCGGAGGTGGACCACTAGGCGGGGCGTACTCGGAGCGGACGGCTGGACACGAGGAGCTGTGGAGGCTATCTGTATCCACCCTTCAGGTGGGAGTACCAGAGGACAGCACACCTTAGCGGCTTTACTTTTCAGTTGTTGTTTTTCCTTTCCAGTTGTACTTTACTTTCAGATTGGGTTTGTATACTAGCCCACTTACTTTTCCGCACTTACTGTTGTACCCATTTTTTACTTAGTGTTTACTTATTCTTGCTTGCTCTGTGGTGTTTGTTTACTTTACAAAGGCAATGCCTTCCCTTTTACTAGAAATTACACCTTGGTGCTAGTCCCCAACCCCTAGCCTATGGAAGGCGGGCTTGGGGTAGTCACCGCACAGGCCCCGAGGACGGGTCGTGACACTCTACCTATGATGGATTGTAGGATTTAAGGCTAATTGAATTTACATTTCCCATATATTCCATTGATATGATCAACATCATTACTCATTGACAATAGAAAAAATAGTAGTGCATAATGAGAATAATATTAATGTAAATAAATCAAAAGAATAATATAAATAAAATGAATGAAACGAAAATTATAAATCTGTTTTCTATCTTATATAATAGTTTCATTTAATATATGACACTTTTTTACTCTAATGAAAGAATCTGCGATTCTTGAAATGCATTTAGAAGAAATGACGGTACCTTTATAACCATGAGATGAGTAGATCTCAAGAAGTTGAACCATCACTTTCGCATCCGAAAACATGTTCTTCGATGTGAACTCATTTCCTAAAATCAATAGAATTAACACAGAAAAACACCCAAAAAGGAAAAACATTCAGTAATTCTACATCATATAACAAATGAATCATGAATAATAGTATGCATTTACACATAATTTAAAATTTCTCTGGTAATCAGTCACTTTCCTTTAGGAACATCAAATATAGGTCATCTTGTACCTATGATGGATGGTAAGATTGAAGGCTGATTGAATTTACATTTCACATCTATTCCACTAACATGATCAGTATCATTTCTCATTGACAACAAAAAAAACAGTAGTGCATAATGAGAATAAAATTAATGTAAATAAATCAAAATAAGAATATAAATTAAACAATTGAAAGGAAAATTATAAATATGTTTTCTATCTTATCTAACAGTTTCATTTCATATAACCTTAAGATGAGTAGATCTCAATAATTTTCATGTAGTTTAAGAATATGGATCATGTGTTGAAAAGGAATTGGAAATTTATCTATCACATTAGTTATACTTTCTTTGGTAATCAGGATTCAATATCATCAACTTGGAGATTCCAAACCTCTTCCATAAGCACATTGGGAACCATTACAATTATCATGCAACATACAAACAATGTACAAATCATGGATAATATCGAATTAGGTATAACATGGATCAAAATAAAATGACCCACTGTTCCGAACTATTATATGCAATTAAGAACATACCTTTCTCAAGATCCCAGGTTTGGAAAATCCCTTCAATAAAAATTCTATAGCTATAAACATTTAGGGGGTATTCCATAACTTTTATTTTCGTCGAAAATAATAAAATCATCAGAAAATTCACCTATGAGACACATACCATAAATTACTACTTCAAAATATATTTTTTGTTGTATGGAAGAATGAATTACATAAGATAGATAAAAAATAGTGGGGACAGATGTAAAAAAGTCATAAAATTTAAAGTATAGACAAGTATGGAAGAACAATTTACTGTATGTGGAATGACCCGTCGCAATTTATTCTAAGAAATAGTGGGGACATATGTAAAAAAGTACTAAAATCAATATAATTAACACATTAAAACCCCAAAAATGGAAAAAATATCCAATAATTCTACTTCATATAACAAACAAATCGTGAATTGTAGTATGCATTTACACATAATTTAAAATTTCTCCAGTAATCAGTCATGTACCTTCTGGAACAACAAATATAGTTCATCCTATACCTATGATGGATGGTAGGATTGAAGGCTGATTGAATTTACATTGCGCATCTATTCCACTGATATGATCAACATCATTTCTCGTTGACAAAAGAAAAAACAGTAGTGCAGAATGAGAATAAGATTAATGTAAATAAATCAAAAGAAGAATATAAATTAAATCATTGAAAGGAAAATTATAAATATTTTTTCTATCATATATAATAGTTTTATTTCAAATATTCCACTTTTTTCCTCTAACAAAAGAATTTTTGAGTCTTTAAATGCATTTATAAGAAAGGAAGGTACCTTTATAACCTTGAGATGAGTAGATATCAAGAAGTTGCATGTAGTTTAAGAATATGGTTCAAGTTTTGAAAAGGAATTGTAAATTTATCTATCACATCAGTTATACTTTTGTTGGTAATCAGGATCTAATATAATCTACCTAGAGATTCAAAACCTCTTCTATAAACACATTGGGAACCATTAAAATTAACATTAAACATACAAATCATGGATAACATCTAATTAGGTAGAACATGAATCAAAATAAAATGAATCGCTGCTCATAACTATTATCTGCAATTAAGCACATACCTTTCTCAAGATCCCCGATTTCAAAAATCCCTTCAATAAAAATTCTATAGCTATAAACATTTGGGGGGTATTCCATAACTTTTCTTTTCTTCAAAAATAATAAAATCATCAAAAATTCACCTATGAGACACATACCATAAATAACTATTTCAAAATATAGTTTTTGTTGAATGGAAGAATGAGTTACTGGAGATAGATAAAACATAGTGGGGAAAAATGTAAAAAAGTCATAAAATTTAATGTATAGACAAGTATGTAAGAACAATTTATTGTATGTGGAATGACCAGTCACAATTTATTCTAAGTAATAGAAGCATATTATATTGATGGATAGTGGATGTTCCAAAGAAGCTGAAGAGAATCCGGTAATAGTTGTTGGGAGAGAAGTACGACGGCTGAAAGACTTTAGTAGAAAGAGACGGATACCACAGACGCATGAGTAGGTCCACTGTGAATAAATTTCTGACCAGGTTTCATGGCATGGAGGATAAAATAGAAAAAATATATTGGGTACCATAGTAAGACCCGATGGAAATCGCGAGTCATAGGGGGTTTGATGCGTTGGACTGAGATTACTTTGAAATGGATGAAGTATTCGCTCGAAGGACTTAGCCTAAGCACAACACTGGTATTGCTATACGGGAACTGTAGGAAGAGATGAGAGGAATCTCTAGGAGGAACCAAAGTCAAAGAGGATAGAAATTTGGAGGAGGATGACAAATGTGTTATGTGGAAACTGTAGGCATAGTGGAGTGGTATCGCGACCAGGAACCCTAGGAACAAAAGTGGAGGAGTCGTAGGCATAAAAGGCTGAGGGAAAGTGAGGATGAACCAGCGGAGGAGTAGTAGGAGGAGTTGGAGTAGGTGGAGGCAGAGCTAACATAGGTGGAGAAGGCTCTGGAATTCTTCTGGAACCCTAATCCATGTGGAGGAAAATCCTGAGCATTGGATGGGATTGCAGGTCAGAATGAAGTAAAGGAAAGGGGGAGGGGCGACATGGAGGGCTTAGGTGGTGACACGTATGTTGGAAAAAGCCTTCTTTAGTATGTATATATATATATATTTCTTCCATTGGCCTTATGAAATATTGTTTTCTAATCCCCTTTGGAAAAAACCATGGGCAAAAACCTTGGGCTGGTTTGTGGTTTTGATTAGTTTAATGTGAGGTGTCCCAAACCTAAATAATAAATAATTCCTTATCCTTTCCTATATAAACTCACCCAAGCTCTCACTTCCTCTTCACTCAAAGCCTTTGGAGTTTGACCAACCCCTACCCTCCTCTCTCTATAATCCTCCCAAGGTGCCCTGATCTCCCAAGAAGCCTCTCTCAAGCCCCTCCCAAGCCTTTGGGAACGCACTTCCAAGTAAGGGATTTCTTCCTTTCTCATTTTTGTCTAATTTTCTTTAAGTTGTTATGCCCTTTTGTTTTCAATTAAAAATGTTGGGGTTTGATTTTTTACCTCTCCCATACTTCCCTCTTTATGTTTGGATAATGGGAGATCCCTTTCTCTCTCATTAATTCCTCCCATGTACACCTGTTACCATGCTATAATTATGTGATGGATTTCTCTCTCCTATTTTACATCAATGTAATTATTTTGTATTATGAATCTAAATTCCATTATGTTTGTTGGGACATGTATATATATAACCTCATTACTTTCCATTTAATGTATATATGAGGAGACACCATTTTCTATCTCATCAACCATTTTCATGAATCCTTATGTCACGTCGTTATGCTGCCGAAATTGCATCGCGTTTTTCCAAGCCAAGATCATTGTGTAGTGAATACCATACCCATGTCTCTATCAAGGGTATTCACCTTTATGCACATATACATATTGAATGGTACTTTCATATATTTATTACACATTAATTAACCGTGGAATAACTTATGATGTTGATTTATTCCATGTTATATGATCCATGTGGAACGCTTATGCATGAAATGAAATGTTTAATAAGGGTACACCCTAATAGCACTCCAATGCATTGGGTAAAGTATAGTATCATGATACATCATATTAAATGAGTGTTGAATCATGATAATTCATGTGAAACAAGGGTTTGCTCGTGATTCATGTGTAATGAGGGTTTACTCATGCTCTATGTGCAATGAGCCTTGGCTCATGATAATTCCATGTTAAGTGTTGCTACCACATTTCCATGTTATGATTATCGTGCTTTATCATGACTTTATGTTCATTTTTCTATTGTGCTCCATCGATATTCCTATTTTCTAACATGTATTGTATTCCTCATGTTATTCCATGTTCATTCCCTTACTGGGATTTATAGCTCGTCCTTTTCTTATTCATGTCCTCAGGTTATCCCATGCAATGCTAAGTACGAGGGAATGTAGTGGTCATGTAAAGGAAGTTTTCAATAAAGATGTTGCATTTCATGTTTTAAGATATTATATAATGATCCTAAGACCTAAAGAAACTAGACCTCTTGATATTCCATGTTGTATCAAGTGAAGAGTTTATGTAATAAATCATGTTTAAGTTTTTAATAAAAGAAGCGTTGTTATACTTTGGGCTACGAGTTCAACCCGGCTTCTCGATCCTCCTTCGGCCTGGCCTGTGTTGGCGGGTCGGTTTCTACCAAGTAGGGTCTCCGAGTGGCCCAGTTTCCCCTATCCCGACCTGAACTGGCGGGCTAGTTTGGTCTAGCTCAGACATGGAAGGCACCACATCAGCCCTGCACCACATAACCGGCTCGACCAGCAACCTCACTCGCAGGTGGCCCCACGGACCGCGTGTCAGCACAAACCCAGGGCTAGGCCACGGGTCTCTTGACCCGGCATGGTGCCCCGCTGATGTCGCAGTTCCACACCATCGTGGCCTACTGGCTATAGTTATCTGGCCTGATACGGCGTCATGGTTCCACACTGCTGCGGCTCGCTCTTCGTGGCCTCCTCTGCTAGGGCATGCCACCCCTGCACCCTCGCGACCTCTCGTGTGCCGTCTGTGGCCTCTTGTTGTGGGCCTCCTCTACCATTGTGGTGAACCACCAGCATGTGCTGCCTCTCGCACCACCATGACCACTTTTTGTGGCCCTTTCTTGTCGTTTTAGTCCCTTCATGGACTACGGATCACCGACACAATTGGGGTTCTAGATTTCTTTGGGGGTTATTGCAACAACGAAGATTGGGGAAGTCGAAAGAATAGGGGTGGAAGAAATTCACATGAACACCTGAGGTGGAAGGACTGGGCCTTGTTCATATTGGAATTGATCCTCCCGTGTTGGAGTTTAAGAATGGCTAATTAGAACAAATTCTAATCATAGGTTCAACATGGATCTAATTTCCCAATTATTATCCCAAAATCAAACCCATCTCGCAATAGTAGGAACAATCCATGAATAATTTCATTCATTGAATGATTCATGTTCTTCATGGAGATTTAAGGAAATGGGTGAATATAAATTGAATCAAACAGATTCCCTACCTTGAGGTTGGAACGTTTGATGGCGAAGATCATAGTTGCACCACTGTCGTTCATCGTTCCTCGATCCTTAACCTGTCTTCGTTAGTGATTCGTCATTTGTCATCATTCATCGCTTAACAACAGAAATCCTCCAATGGTTTAGGGAAGTCCTGGATCTCTGCCAACTATCCTATTTTCAGTTAATCCATTCAATGAAGGAAACAAGTTTCAGTGTTTCTGTTATGCTGAGTTGCACCATCGTTACATTGTTTTATTTATGAGAAAACATTTTGGTTACGCTCGGGTTACATTGTCGTTTCATTATAGAAAAACTCAAATTTTAATAAAATAAACTCCACATGTTTATTTTATTTTCTTCAAGTAGCTTTATTTTAAAAATCTCAAAAAATAACTTTTTCCCTCAACCCACACTAGTCAAGGTTAAGTCCTTCTTAAGGGGAACATTTCATTACGAACTCAACAGTGGCCTCAGATTTTTAATTCGAGTTACCATTTGTGAGTTATGAGGATTTTAAAATAAAATTATTTTTTTATTTAAATTATTTTATTTACAGTTACGTCCCAGAAACCAACTTTCATAATATGCCCGCGCTGGCTGATATTAGGCTCTGCCTGAGGAAAGCACGCCCTCAAGAACTCAATAGTGGTATCTGATTTTCAATCTGAGTTATCATTCATGAGATATAAGGACTTGAAAAAATAAAATAATTTTATTTAATTATTTTATTTATGGTTATGCCATTTTAGGGTTTTCTCATTGGCCAACTGTACTGACTAAACTTAAGTTGTGCCTAGGGTAAACTTACTACTCTAAATGCAACGGTGTCCTCGAATTTCGGATCTGAGAATCCCTTTAAGAGATATTCCACTTTTTCAGTAAAAACGCTCATGTGTACTATTTAAAAACTTAACATTTTTAGATAGATCATTCTAGGCACTCTGGACCTCAGAATCACATGTTGTCTTAGTGCCTGATCTTGTAATTTTCCTAATAATTTTCTAAAAATAGAACTGGGAAAATATGAGTTGTTACAATCTAATATTTCTTCTGATAGTTCAACTAAAATAATCACTAAAGATAGCAAAGGCAGCTAATAATATGGTAAATCCTAAAGAAAATCAGTCGTTCCTTGCTCAACTTCCAATATCATGATCACCTATCTTTACTGCATTTAATTTATCTAACATGGACTTCTAACCATTCCCTTACAAAAATAATAGGTTATATTTAATGACAAGAAATCTAGGGTTCAGGAAATACCCCAACAAAATATTTTTGTGTTAAAAAGTCAAAGGTGACTAACTCAAGAGAAATAATACTAACTCAAATAAACAATATCACTTAAGTTTATACCACTAATGTTTGGGTGTTTTGAAAAATTGAAGTTTCCTTCAATCCTCTCTAACTGCTCTATCACCTAAATGGATATTTAGCATCAAGGAAAACAAATGGGTGATAATTTAAGAATCCCTGGTGGGAATCAAGAGAAGAGAAGTTTCTAGCTCTACCACTCTGGTCATAGTTTCGGTGGTTCCAACAACTAGAAGAACATCACCTAACAATATGAGGAATCACCCTAAAGGTAAACTTTTCACATTCCATCAATTATTTTTTGGGTGTCATACTCTAAATAACATGAAATAAAACTCATACAATTCTTGTCTCGAAAATCATACCAATCAATCCCCAAATAAATCCAGGACAAACCCAAATCAAACTCACCAAAAGTAAAAATTATTTAAATCTTACCCTTATTAAAATACAATTTTTCTATAGGGGTATAAAATCATTTCATCAAGAAACACGTACTTTAAATAACACCCTTGTTAATTTTAAAACATACAACATTTTTCACAAAACATAGAAAATCCACTTTATAAATTTACCTCAGACATGAAATTTGAATCCCCTATTTGGTAAATTCAAAACAACACATCATATTTAACACCACCAATGTCATTAAAAATAAAATATCCACTAAGATTATAAAAAATCCACCCAAAATTCATTATTAAATCAATTATTTTATAAACAACCTTTAAAAAATTTTATTTATTTCAAAAAAATCAATAAATTCATTTATACTTTTTAAAATATTACTCATGAATCAAAATTTCATTTCAAAAATAATCCAAAAAACCTCTCTATAAAACAAAAAATTTCAAAAAACCTCATATACACCCAAATAAAACTATAATAAAAAAATTATAAACAAAAACATAACTCCAATCATTAGAAAAAATCCACTCTATTCATCATTAAAAAATCACAAAAAACTCTTTGATTCCACCCAATAATTGGAAACCAATTTAGGATCATTGATAAATCACAAGAGGTCCAAACAAAAAAAATTATCAGGGTATAGATCTATGCATAGTTTGGCCACACTATTTGTCAATTCATGTGCCAATCATGTAATAACATCTAAATAGATCATAAAAATATCTTAATGGGCCCCATATAGTTTGAAAGACCATGTGAGATAACCATGAAGCTTCATTTCTTCCTCTGTTTTAATAAGAAACCCCCAAATTATCTGATATAACTCAATGGGGATAAAAATATCATCATATCATATAAAAATTAATCGAAACCAATCAATAAACAACCAAATTCAAGACTTAAACCCAAGATACACATGGGAACTCATGTTTCATCATGAATTGTAGTGATCATTCACTTTTTCATCATCTACCTTTTGAGTTCAAACATTTATAATCTCTATACTACTAAGAAACAAAAAAAATGATCTGATACTATTTTTTAATGAACTGAATCAGCTATTGGGTCATGGAAACTCGAGTTGGTTTGTTATTGGTGAGATCACTACCAGAATTACTAGCCTTGTCATTAGAGAAGTGGAAAAAAGGCAGCAAGCTTTACCCCTGGTAGTAGACCTTGAACAAAACGTGTTCCCTGAAGGTTTTTTTGGATTTCCTGCTAAGTGAGAGGTAGAGTTCATTATCTATCCCCCACCTGGTACCAAACCTATCTCAATACCTATATAACATATTGCTCCAACTAAATTGGGGGAATGGAAGAATCAACTAGAGCAGCTGGAGAGTTAAGGATTTATTAATCTGGACACTTCACCTTGGGGTTATCCAATTCTTTTTTCTAATAATGTTGATGGGAATATATGACTTCAAGTGGACTATCAGAAGCATAATTATGTAATGATCAAGAAATTTGATTATTTTCCTTGAATCTATGATATTTTTAACCAATTTAAAGGGGAAAGTGGATTTTCTAAAATTGAACTATGTTTAGGCTATCAACATCTTTAATTCAAGCTAGAATACATTATAAATATCCCTTTTCAAAGTCGTTATGTTCATTTTGGGTACCTAGTAATTCCTTTTGGATTTAAAAACACTCTATCTATATTTATAGACTTAATGAATGGGATATTTCAAATATTCCTGAACTCGTTTGGCATGGTATTTTTGGATGATATCATGGTCTATTTTAAATCATGTGATGAACATGCTTGACATATCCACATTGTCTTAAAGACTTTATGAGAGAACAAGATATATGTTAATGTATCTACATGAACATTTGGATCAAGGATGTAATATTCCATAGAAATGATATTTATAAAGAAAAAATATCTATTGATATTAGAAATGTTGAATAGGTAATGTCTTAGAAATTTCTTTCCAATGTATTCAATATCAAGAGTTTTCACAGACTCATGGGGCGTTACTATCATTTAATCCCATAAATTTAGAATAAAGATACTTTTATGAACACTTTTATAAAGAATAAAGATAAATACATAGTCTTACCAGTGTGAACCATCTTTTTAGGGGATAAATAAAAGGTGGAATATAGCTCTTATTATTATATTTCCCTGACTTTGTGAGGGAATTGAGTTGTTTTATGTTACCACATTTGTTTTCCTTAGTAATGTACTTTTGTAGGATCATCGAGTAGTGTTTTATGGTTCTAATAAATTTCATGATCTTTAATGGAATTATCCTACCCATGAATTAGCACTACTAGAAAAGGAGGCTTTGGAGACCCCCTATATGGGAGACCACCAACGGTGGTCACAAGGTTTCTCAAAAAAAATACATTGTCCCCCCTCCCCCCTCCCTCACACCCAATCCCGAATGATACCCCCCGTAGCCAACCATCCCCTCCCTCACTGCACCACTGCCACCAATCATACCCTCCCTCGCTACATCACACATCCTCTCCCTCGTTGCATCATCGCCAACTCACTACCACCTCCTCTAGATCCTTTCCACCATCTCCACCCATCCCCTCCCTTGTCGCACTGCCTCTGACTCCGACTCCCCGCCACTGCCCCTCCTCTCCCTAACAGCACCACCTCTAGCTCCCCTTCGTTCCAAATTTGTCGCACTATCAGGTTTTCTCTAATTTCTATTTTAGGGTTTTAATTTTGGGAAATTTACCACAAAAATTTGGCATGAATGAAGATTGTATGAATATTTTGTGTGAATAAAAAGTTTGGAAATGGAATTTCATGTGCATACAGGTTTGTGTGCATGAATAATTATGTAATAATGTGTGTTGTAAATGTGTGTATGAGAAGACTTCACACTTTACTTGAGGTTGGAAGTTACATACAATGCATATTCCATGTATATGTTGACTGTATTGATATTATGTTGTGTTGTAATTTGATTTATATCATTCTTGAGTTTATCACATGTCTATGTGTGTGTGTGTCCCATGAGAAAATATTTGAGGTTTGACCACATGTGTGTGCTTTCTTAGCCCATGAGACCCATGTTTGAGTTTTATCATAAGTGTTTCGATACTAAATTTTATTATTAATATTATATGTCGTTCCTATATATGATATTCCATGTTTCAATGTGACATACTTTGTATATTTTAAATTGTGTTGTTCTATGCATGGTACCAATGTTACTGGTGTACTCATCGTAGCTCAGTAGCCCTTAAGGGGGAGCGTGATAAGATGATGTATGTTCCATGAATATCAGATTGAGATAGATGATGGGGTATATTGCATTTGTTTAGCCTCACATATTGTCATGGTATACTTATATGATCTGAACCTTGAGGTGACAATGGGGCATGATGGTATTCAAGGACATGACTTGAGACATAGTTTTGGGATATGAAGGCCCAAAAAAGTGTACAAATGTGTTGGCCTTATGGATTAACTGAGAGAGAGATGAGTATTCATGGCCTTATATGGTTTGACTTGATACTCTTACCTTTTTTATGTTTTGGAATACATGACGTGACACTGTGGTTGACTAAGTTCATGAATTTTGTTGTAACTACATTTCCATTATGAAGCCAAATTTTGTTTAGCGCATGACCACTCCGAACATGGTTGTGTGTTTTATTTCATGAACATTTATTTATTACCACAACATACAATCTTATACCATTGCACATGTGTTAAGGAAAAATTGGTTATTTCCTACTTTCTTATTCCCACCATGCATGGGCATCTTGATGCATGTGAAGACTTTATAGTCTGGGATACAAGAGAAAGGCCATGATTATAGGGGATAGGATATGGATAATGGTGTTTAGAGGTATAATTGGGATGGAATTTAGAGTGATTTATCCATATTTGTTCACATTCTTGTTATTTTCCACACTTTTATTGACCTAAAACTTTGGGGGTATTTGGGTTTTTACTATATGAATTGAGATACCTACCATGGATTATGATTTCTCATTGTTTATTGACTATATTATGTTATTGTTTATCATTTTCTTTATTTATACCAAGGTTATATTTTCTACATTGATGACATTCAGACCCTTACTTCTAGTAACAAACATCTTGTATAAAAGGATACCTGCTTGAGGCCATGAGGAACACTGTCTTGGACCCTATGATTCATCATGGGGAATCACACTCATTATCCCAAATATTCTCTATTAATAACATAAGTCAAGATAGATTGGTATTTTTTTGTTCTGTAATTGTATATATTTGATGTTATCCTTGATATAGATTCGTTATTTTTACATAAATTAGAGATTGATTGCTATCTTTGATGGTTAATCTTTACTGGCTCTGATGGCACAAAGGTAGTGTGAATCTAATAGGTAGTGAGATATTATTTTCACAAAGATATGGTTTCTTTGAGTTTGAGAAGTATTTTCATCACTAATTGATTTTGACCACTTTCATCACAAATTATATTTTTTGAATTATTGGTAGGCATTAACTTATTCACTAAGGTTGATAGTTCAAGATTGGTATTTGATGAATTTTTTCATATACCACATATGCATGCAGGTTATATGTTGTGTTTCATTTTTTTGATTTAGCATTTTACTTTATATAGTTGTATTTTTTGTTATTTGTTTCGATTATAGTGTATCAAAATTTATGCCTTATGATATTAGTGGACCACAGATTCCGTATTGTTCATGTTGGTTTGCTATTTTTTACTATACCAAATATATAATATATTTTGCTTCTTAATTGATCAACTCCCCCACCCATCCGATCAAATGAGTTTAGTAATGTCATTATATATGACCCATGATCTATCCAACTCCATATTATGAAGAACAATATATAGAAGGAAAACAAAATGATCATGTTTACAGGAGGAGAATATGATAAGTGTGAGTCACTTTATGGAAACACATTTGGGAACCAAACCTAAAATTCAGAGCTCAGTGCTGAAAATCTTGTTGTGGATGACCCAATAAGTTACCTTAGGATAAAAATTAACCAATTATTATGCAAAATTAAATAGTTGTGAAGAAAAATTAGTATACCGGATGTTTGAATAATGAGATTCCATATCTATAATATTCCTTTCTTGAAAAATGTTTACTCTATAGAATTATAGACCAAATTCATTCTTGATATAGTTTCTTGAATATAGAATCATTATTATATTTACCATACCAAAATAGTGGTGATGACATTGGGTTTCACTTCCATTCTATTATCTATTCTATTGTTTATTATTCAGAGATATAAATTGTTTATTTTATCAATGGTCTACATGAAATTGGTCAGTATTTATTTTAAATATATTTGATATTAAAAATGAATATAATATAAAGTTTTTTGTTAATTTTTTATATACAGATATTATTATGGATAAGATTTGGATTGATCTTGCAAATCGAACGTCTAGAAAATATTTCAAGGTAATTATGAAATTTATTGAGTTCTCTAGAGGATTTCAAAGTGACTATATTAGTTTTCCATATAGAAAATGTGCAAATAGATATCAATTCACATGAGATATCATGAGGGAGAACCTATTCTTGAATTTATTTCTAAAAAGTTTATAATATTTGGGCTCATAATGGGGAAGAATACATTCGTTTTCAAAATAAAAATGCAGTTCAGATGGATGTTGATGCGAGGATGAATGATACAATGCATGAAATGCTTACTGAAATGGTATGTGGGTTGGATCTTAAAGGCATTTGCATACAAAATGTTGAGACCGGTGAGATAAATATGTTCTTTTTTGTAGATCATGATTCTTGTATGTTTTATGATGTACTTGATGATGCAAAAATAGAATTATATCCTAGATGTACTACTTATAATAAATTGTCATTTATTGTGGATTTGTTGCATTTGAAGACTTTGAATCAGTGGTCAGACACATTTTTCAACATTTTATTGGTGTTATTGAAAAATTTTCTTCCTATCTACACTAATATTCCTGAGTCATATTACAATGCTTGTAATTTTACAGATAAATTAGGTTTTACATATGAGACCATAGATGCAAGTGCAAACAACTGTATGTTGTTTAGAAAAGAATCTACCCATTTAGATATTTGTATGGTCTATGTAACTGATGTTATTAATATTTTTATGACTTATTATACATTCCCTTTATATATTTTATATGAAATGTGCATAATTTGTGTGAAATATTAATGTTTTAATACTAAATATAATTTTTGAGCATTTTAAGAAGTAGTACAGTTGAGTCAGTTTACTATTTTATTTATAAGAATCACCCTAATGATCCAAATTGAATGGTTCTTGTTTTTTAGGATTCAAATTTTATTATAAAACATTTCATTATAAGGAATCTTGGAGCAATTATTCAATTTTAAGGGCCATACAGATCACACAAGAAGGCCCACAGAATCTGTGAAGAAACTGGACCATCCATAAAGATTTAATTACTGGGCTCAATCCAGATATGAAAATTAATTCCTTCTCCTCAATCATTATGGGTACAATTTAAGGAGTCTTGGATAAAAAATTCAAGTCCCAAATTCAAATACAAGTGTCCCAACTAATTCATTTAAACTCATCCCACCATTCTGGATGGGAAATAAAATTAGTATAGTATTCCTGACATGTCTCTTGATCTAGACATCAAATAAAGATGAGATTTTTCAGTATGAAATAGGAGATATATTTGGCCAAACTTTTTAAATAAATAATTCGTATTTGAAAGTAACTTTCTATTCAAAAATCCATTCACATGTTGGGAATCAAAAAAATCATGGATAGAAATGGACAGTTTAACATTGTTTATAAAAACCACCATTAAATTGGATCCATAAGTCCAAATTCCTAAAACTTTTGAGAGTGGTCTAACAACATTATTATATATAAATTTTAATAATGATACATCTCAAGATTAAGCTTTTTGGATGTCCAAATCATCGATCCAAATGGAGGGGTAGTTTTGGAATGCAAACATTCCACCACCTTGGGCTATAAATACAACCCCTCTTCTCCTTTCAAAAGGGTTGGCATTTCAGAAGATAGGGGCATAAATTTTCACGAACAAAGCCTTTAAAAAGGCTTTTTAGGACCTTCCATACTCAAGTTTTCACTTTAGATACCCTTACTCCTCTCTTTGTATTCAATTACTTTTGTGTTCTTCTTTGTTGTAATCTTGTAAGTTTTTGTTTTTGTAATTCTATTTTAATGAAAATTTATTCTTATTCATCTATTATTATCATCCACATTCTATTAAATAATATTAATGGTATTAAAATAATTTAAATATAGTTGAATCCCCTTCCCTTATTTTTCTTTCTCATTCAATCTAAAGTCTGTATTTGATTCCCTTCATCGTTTGTGTGTGTGTTCGACGCACCACTCTTTTCTTATCCCTTTATTTTTATTATCTTCTTAATTTATCATCATAATTATTATAAAAAGATTAATAATAATTTCAATGTATTAGTAAATCTCTAATTTGGGTGAGTTATAATTTAGGGATGTTAAGCGATTGATATCTTTTTCCCGATGAGTATTATTTGAATTAACATTGTGTATGTTGGACTTAACATGTCATGCAATAATAACTTATTTTGTTTAACGAGTGGTTTACATGGATTTTTTGAACCATAAATACACCACCATAAACAAGATATGATTAATATTAGAACCTTAAGTTAATTTAAGGATTGTATTAAATCCTTAACACTTTTGAATTCCAATCAACGTCAACTTGCGACATGGGTGTTAATTTAATTCAATATAAAGCAAAGATCAAGGATATCACGAGCTTAACTACCTAATGATGAACTAACCCAAATATTTATCAATTTTTTAATTAAATAATGATCCATAAATTATTTTATAATCTCTACAACCCCCCCCCCCCCAATCAGAATACAGTCAACTAAAAACAATCAAAAATTAAAAAGTATCATCGTAGAGGATTCGAATTGAGTGTTGCTATACACATTATCATAGCATCAAAACCTTGACTGGTCGATAGGATACAATCATCCACACTTTCAAAAGATGTCATAGATGTTGATCCTTTAAAAATTGAAGTGATCCAATCACTTCCTGAACCCAATTCTGTTCGATACATCTATCATTCCTCGGTCATGTCAGTTTCTATCAGTGATTCATATATAACTTCAGTAAGATTTCCCTCTCTCTCACTAAGTTTCTCCAAAATGATGTCACGTTCCTTTTTTATTAGGTTTTCAATAGATCCTTCTATGAACTCAAAAATCATCTTACATATACCCCAATAATCCAACCCCTAGATTGGTCCTTACCCTTTGAGTTGATGTGTGATGCTTCTGATAGATCCGTTTGGGCTGTTCTTGGTCAAATAAGAGAAAAAATTCCTCATGTCATCTATTATGCCTCAAAAACTTTGGATGAAACTCAATATTACTACACTGTGACTGAAAAGGAATGTTTAGCAGTTATTTTTGCCTTAGATAAATTTCAGCCCTATCTCTTAGGTTCCAAACTCATCATCTCCACAGACCATTCTTCCATAAAGATATTACTTAATAAAAGTGATTCCAAACCGAGGATAATAAGATAGATCCTATTTCTCCAAGATTTTGACCTTGAAATAAAATATAGACCAGGAAAATAAAACCCTGTGGCTGATTACCTAAGTATAATTTCTAATTCTTCTCATTCAAAAATCATTGATCATGAATTCCCCACTGAGCACCTTTCATCTCTCACTCCAAATTAACCATGGTATGCCCCAATTGTAAATTACTTGGTTTTAGTGTTTTTCCTAAAAAAATTCAAAATAATTAAAAATGAAGTAGAAAAGTGATTCAAAATACTATTTTTGGGAAGAAAATAAACTTTGGAAAACTGGGGCTGACTTGGTAATTAGGAGATGTGTTGATGAAAATGAATATTCTTACATCTTAGAATTCTGTCACTCAATGCCTGGTGGTGGCCACTTTGGACCATAAAGGACCTCTTGAAAGGTCCTAGACTCGGTATTCTTCTAGCCTTCACTCTTTAAGGACTCACATGAGTTTTTTCAATCATGCCCCACTTTCTAAAAGTTTGGAACAATTTCAAAGAGAAATGAAATGCCCCAAAAGCCTTTAATTTTCTATGAGATCATTGATGTTTGGGGAATCGATTTCATGGGACCATTTTCCCCTTCCAATGGATTTTCATACATTCTTCTTGCGGTTGATTATGTTTCTAAGTGGGTCAACGCTAAACCCACTAGAAAGGATAATTCCAATACTGTTAGTGAGTTCTTAAAGACACACATATTCCACCGATTTGGCACACCTCATGCCTTGATAAGTGACTTAGGAACCCATTTTTGTAATAGAACCATGGAATCTATTTTGAAAAATAATGGGGTTGTACATAAAACTTCAACTGTTTACCACCCCCAGAAAAATGGCATGGTTGAAATTTATAATAAAGAAGTGAAAAGAGTGCTTGAGAGAATTGTAAAACCAACTAGAAAGGACTCACCTAAAATACTTGGTGATGCACTTTGGGATTATCGAACTCCCTATAAAACACTAATTAGGGTGTCTCCTTTTAGGCTAGTTTTTGGTAAAGCATGTCATTTTCCAGTTAAAACACAACATAAGTCATTTTGGGCTATGAAAACCTATAATTCTTATTGTAAAAATTTGGTGAAGAAAAAATGTTGCAATTAGATGAACTGGAGATGCTTCAACTTTAATCCTATGAGAATTCCAATCTATACAAAGAAAAGGCTAAGGGGGTCCATGACAAACACATCCTGATAAATGTATTCCATGAAGCTAAAAAGGTATTACTTTTCAACTCTCAATTTCAGCTTTACCTAGGTAATCTTAATTCTCATTACGAAGGTCCTTTTATTGTTTCTCATGTTTACCCATTTGATGAAGTGCAAGTCCAAGACCCGTCTTCCAAAATTACATTCACGGTTAATGGACATTGGTTAAATCATCACCATGAGAGGATGCACAATCCTGTAACAACATCAACTTCCACTGGATCCCCAACTTCTATAGTTGACCCACCACTGGATGGAGATGGCAACCCACTAAATCCAAACTAGGGGCACCTCTTTCCCTTTAACTCTTCTTCACTCTCTCTCTATCTCTCTCTATTTCTTTATTATTATTCCTCCATCATTATCATTTTGTTTTTTACCACTTTACTCATCTCATTTTTTTATTTTTTATTTACTCTTTCTCTTTTGTGTGTGTGTGTAATTTAAAAACACTAAAAAAACTAAAAAATAAGAAAAATGAAAAAAAAAAGAGTAATACTTACTCATCATCCAGTTTTGACATTTTTTCCAACCATTTTGGAGAGTCAAAAGACATGGTTTAATCTCAAAAATATTGTGTTTTCATCTTATATTTGGTTAAAGAATATTTTTTCAAACCCAAAAAAAAATTAATGCTCAATTTTTGATTTGGAAACTGATTTTACCCACCTGTGAGGAACACCATTTGCTTTCATTACAAGGCCATCTATGGCCATATTTTCAAAATGTGTGTTTTTCACCCCCATTTTTTAGTCTTGATTTTGTAGACCTTCAACCTTAATTTCCTACTTTAGTGTGCATTAATATGATAGAGGCATTCTCTGAACCACATGAGAATCACAATATCCAAATAGCCTTCCATTTCCCTTACATTAATCCTCCTTTTGAAATCCCCTTTGAGCCTATTAAAACCTTTTCTTTGATAGCCACATTACAATCCCAATACCTTATCCCACCCAATATCTACATGTATTTACATTTCATTATTTATTCAAATTTAAGTGTGTGGGGGGGGGGAATATATTTTATTTTTTTGGGCGCCCTTTTATTGATTTTAAATGCGTTATCATATGCTTGAGGGAAAGAATCCATTTTAGTGTGGGGGAGAGGTTGTCATTCAATGATTTTTGTGGAGTGTAATTTACTTTTATTTATGTAATTTTGTAAATTTTACTGACAAGTGTTCAAAAAAATCAAAAAAAAAATAAAAAAAAATGAAAATAAGAATGGGTTGTGTCTTGGGTGGGTCAAAAAACACTCTTAATAAACCTTTGATCTTGTTATAACTATTACAATTAGTGATTTGAGGAGATCAATCTTGGGTTACAAGATGAGTGTGAGATCTATTTCAAGTTCAACTTTCGAAAAATGAAAAAAAAAATGAACACTTATGTCGTTGGGATAAGTTTCGTGGTTTGTAAATATTTCATTTTATCAACCACATCAAATTTACTTCCTATTTTATGTCTTATTTTACATTTTAATTCCCTCGTAAATATGTGTTTCCATTTCCTTTCATTTCTCATTTTAAAAAACGTGCATTGGTTTTCAATGTTCGTGTTTTACCCCTTTTTCCAATCTTTTGGATATCATCTTCATACCGTCCCATAGCCACAAAAAAACCCCTATAAAGGCCTATTTATTTTTTAGAACTTTAGGATAGGGAGTATAAGGTGAGATCTCTTACAAACTCTAATATTTTCACTTTTGGTTTGTGAATGAGTGAATCTCCATAAATTAATTTTATCATCTTGAGAAGAGTAAGTTTTGTGTACCACCATTTTTCATTTCAAAATTTGAGCATGAAAAAATGAATTGTTTTTAGAACATTTTTTCTGTAACAAATTTTGGTGGAATTCAATATGGATGAGTGAAATTTTCTAAACCTCCCTTGATTTGGGAAAACAAAATTTTAATATTTTTTGGTGAGTAAAAATGATTTTGTTATATTTTTTTATATTTTTTGTACATAAGGACATGTACAAGACTAAGTGTGGGGGATTTGATATTATTAATATTTTCATGAATTATTATATACTTAATTTACTGATTTTATATGAAATGTGCATAATTTGTGTGAAATATTAATGTTTTAATACTAAATATAATTTTTGAGCATTTTTAGAAGTAGTCCAATTGAGTAAGTTTACTATTTTATTTATAAAAATCACCCTACTGATCCAAATTAAATGGTTCTTGTTTTCTAGGATTCCACTTTTAACATATAACATTTTATTAGAAGGAATATTGGGCCAATTATGCCATTTGAAGGGTCATATGGATCACACAAGAAGGACCACAGAATCTGTGAAGAAACTAGACCATATATAATGATTGAATTAATGGGATTAATATAGAAGTGAAAATTCATTCTTTCTCCTCAAAAGTTCTTGGGATAATGTAAGGAGTCTTGGATAAAAATTTCAAGTCCCAACTCAAAATAAAAGGGTCCCAACTAATTCATTTAAACTCAACCCACCATTCTATAATGGAAATAAAATCAGTATAGTATTCATGACATGTCTCCTGATCTAGTCATAAAATCAAGCTGATATTTTTTAGTGTGAAAGAGTAGATATAGGCGGACGACTTTTTGGAAGAAATAATTAGTATTTGAATGCAATTTTCTATTCAAAAATCCATTCAAATGTTGGCCATAGAAAAAGCATGGATAAAATGGACAGTTTAACATTGTTTATGAAAACTGCCGTAACATTGGCTTCATAAGTCCAAATGCCTCCAACATTTGAGAGTAGTAAAAAATATTATATAAGACTTTTAATAAGTATATATCTATAGATTCATCTGTATTGATGTTCAAATCGTCGATCCAAGTGGAGGGGTAGTTTTGGAAAGAAAATAGTCCACCATCTAAGGCAATAAATAAATCCCCTCATCTCCTTTCAAAAGGGTTGGAATTTAAGAAGAGAGGAGCATAAATTGGCATGAAAAAAGCCTTTAAAAATTCTTGGTAGGACCTTCCATACTCAAGTTTTCACTTGATATACCCTTCCTTCTCTCTCTTTTTTCATTTACTTTTGTGTTCTTCTTTGTTGTAATTTTGTAAGTCTTTATTTTTGTAATTATATTTTAATGAAAGTTTCTTCTTATTAATATATTATTATCATACACCTTATGTTAAATAATATTAATGGTCTTAAAATAGTTTAAATACATTTGAATACCCTTCCATTATTTTTCTTTCTCATTCAATCTAAAGTCAGTATTTGATTCACTTCATCGTTTGTGTGTGTGTTCAACGCACCACTCTTTTCTTATCCCATTATTTTTCTTATCTTCTTAACTTATCATCATAATAATTATAACCAGATTACTAATAATTTAAATTTATGAGTAAATATATCATTGGGGTGATTTATAATTTAGTGATGTTAATCGATTGAGAGCTTTTTCTCGATGAGTATTCTTTGAATTAACATTGTTTATGTTGGACTTAACATGTCATGGATTAATGAATTTTTTTGTTTAACATGTGGTTTACATAGATTATTGAAACCATAAATAAACTACCATAAACAAGATATTATTAATATTATAACCCTAAGTTAATTTAAGGCTTTGATTAAAGCCATAACACTTGGGAATTCCAGTCAACGTCAACTTGCAACATGGGTGTTAATTTAATGCAACATAAAGAAAAGATCAAGGATATCACAAGCTTACCTACCTAATGATGAACTAACCCTAATATTTATCAATATTTTAAGTCAAACATCATACATAAATTATTTCATAAGCTCGGTAAATAACCCCCTCCCCCCCAATCAGAATATAATCAACTAAAAACAATCAAAAATTAAAAAGTATCATCGTTGAGGATTCAAACCGAGTGCTACTATACACATTAGCAGAGTACCAGAACCTTGAACAATTGATAGGTGGCAATATTCCACAATTTTAGGTGCTTCTAGGTGGAAAGATAATAGTGGAAATCAGACTCATCAAATTCAGACTGTGAAATAGAGAAAACTGATTGCTGTAAAGAAAATTCATTACTTTCCCCTAAAGTCAAGGTTGAATATATTTTTTATATCATATAAAGTTTTTAATTTAATGAGATTGAATGCGGAAATAAATTAGGAAAGTGATATGTTAACCCACCCAAAATACTCTTGTGCATGGAAGTATTTCAATAAGAGACATCCCTACTTTGCTAAAGATGTTTTTAATGTACGATTGTGGTTAGAAGCATATGGTTTCAATCCATTCAAGTCTATGGTCGGTGCAATTCATATCACATGGCCCATGGTGTTGGTTCTGTATAATCTTCCTTCATGTATTTGTATGAAGTAACAATTTATATTACTTTCCACTCTTATTGATGGACCTAGAAGTCCATAGGATAAGATTGATTTTTACCTTCAACCGTTGATTGATGAGTTGAATGAATTTTGGGGTGATGGTGTGATAAATTATGACTGTGAAATGAATGAAATGTTCAATATATAGGCTACTTTATTGTGGACAATCAATGACTTCCCAGCTTATGAAAATTTATTAGGCTAGAGTACGAAAAGGTAATTTTCTTTCCCTTGTTTCAATAAAAGTAAAAAAATATGTATGGATCAAACATTCCAAAAAATGGGCATACATGGGTCACATATGTTTTCTCCCCCCTCAGTACAGGATTAGAAAGGATAGAGTGACATTTTATGGTTCTAGTGAGTTCATCCCAGAACTAAAGATCATGACAAGAGTCGAAATGTTATCGTAGATTGAGGAGGAAAACATTTTCATGGTATATGAATTTTAGGATTTTGTGGCTCATCCATTACCTAAGATTAGTGGTGTGTATAGACAGTGCAATCACAATTGGAAAAAGAAAATTATTTTCTACAGTATCCCCTATTGTAAAACTAACATGCTAAGGCATAATTTGGATGTCATGCACATTGAAAAAAAATGTTTGTGGTAATATATTGTGGACCATTTTAGGTATCAATGGAAAATCAAAGGACCGTGTTAATGCACATCGTGATTTGGAAGAAATGGGTTTAATGAAACAGTTTTATTTATAGTTATCTGAGGGAAACAAAGCATATATTCCTACTGCATAGTATATGATGACTATAAAGGAGAAAGAGACGTTTCTTTCCATTTTGAAGATTCTCAAGGTTTATGATGGTTACTCTTATAATATTTTAAAGTGTGTGAATCTGACGAGTAGGACATTGAAAGGGTTGAAAATTCATTACAAGCACATACTAATTAAGTAGTCAATTCCAATCTCAATTTGTGATTATTTATCCCTAAATTTTGTTCAATATTTGATTGAGATGAGTAGTTTTTTAGACAAATTTGTTTAATAAATCAATGAATAGGTGATTAAGAAATTTTGCAGGACCAAATTTTACTATCGCTTTGTCACTTTGATAAATTGTTTCCCCCATAATTTTTCGATGTTATGGTTCACTTGATAGTTCACCTAACTGATGAATTAATGGTTGTTGGTCTAGTGCAATTTAGGTGGATGTATCCTATTGAGAGGTATCTGAATACATTAAAATGATTTGTATGTAACAGATCTCGTCCATAGGTATAAATAGCCAATGGTTATTTGATGGATGAGTGTACTAGATTTTGTGAAGAATATCTTATGGATGTTGAAACAAAATTAGATAATCCATCTCGGATTCATGATGGTCCATTTGGAGAAGGAACCATCTTTGGTATGGAAAAAATCGAGTGGATACAAGCGCATCGATATATCTTGTTCAATACTCCATCAGTTGCACCATTAATGCAGTAAGTGTCTTATCACTTTTATTGTTTAACCTTTACATGTTTTGTTTGAATAATTTGATCATTTAAACATCGTGTTACCATTTGTAGAAAACACATTAATGAGCTAAAAGAAGAGATGTCTCGTGCGACTGAGTATCAAATTCAACAATATCATTATGCGTCATTTCATGATTTGTTCAAGTATTTTGTATGTATAAATTGATTTTCATTATGAGTGAAGTATTATACGAATTTATTTATGTAGAAATCATTATTTAATTATGTGAATTATGTAGTTTCATAACCTGAGGGAGTTAGGTGACCCCATGCTAACTGGAGAATTTATCCAACTAGCTGAGGGACCATCTATAACGACTCATTGTTATAAAGCTAAAGATGCTAATGGATTTCAATTTCACATTAAATATGTTGATGAAAAATTAGAAATAAAAAATAGTGGCATTGGTTGTCCATTCGTCAATTTTGGTTATTACTATGGTCAATTGACAGACATCATTAAATTTGTATATGAACACGGGTTGAAGTAAATATTGTTAAAGTGTAATTGGGTTGATCCATTGTGTGGAAGTAAAGTAAATAAAAATCAATTTATATTGGTGAATTTTAAATATATATTATACAGAAATGAATGAGTTGATAATGAACCTTTCATTTTGACATAAAAATCATAACAAGTATTCTTCATTACTTTGCCTTTAAATCCTAGTTGGCAAGTTGTTGTAAAAATTTCCTAGTGAGGAGTTTTTCTATTTGAACAAGATGAACTTAAGAATGTTCCCTTTTTTCCAACAGCTTGATCAAAATACCCTAGTTAAACGTGAAGAATATATTTATTGGATTAGATCATTCTTTGAAGGAGGAATGATCGATTTTCAAGTTTAATGAAAGGTATAATTGTTTTCCCACTCTTCAATTTAAAGCCTTTTTTAAAATTGTTTAAAACAACCCAAAACTAATTTGGTACATAATAATTTTTATTTATTATTAGTCAAAATCAACCCCCCATCTGCTAGCCTGCCCCCCATCCCCTAGACAACACCCCCCCCCCCAACCCCACCCCCCTCCCCCTCCACCTAGACAACCCCCCAACCCCGGGCAGCCCCCACTCCCAACCCCCCCCCCCCCTTGGACAGCCCCCACTCCCAACCCCCCTGTATAGACCCCACCCCCACCTACACAGCCCCTCCCCCTCCACCTAGACATCTCCCCACCCCCCACCCCAACCCTGGACATCCCCCCACCCCCACCCCCGAAGAGCCCCCACTCTCAACCCCCCCTTGGACACCCCCTCTCGGATAGGCCACCCACCCCCCCCCCCAAACTCCCCCCGGAGAGCCCCCCCCCCCCCACCCCCACCTACACAGCCCCTCCCCTTCCACCTGGACACCCCCCAGCCTTATCCCCAGACAGCCCCCACTCCAAGCCCCCGAACACCCCCTCCTAGACAGTCTACCCCCCAAAACTCCCCCCAGACAGCCCCCTCCCCAACCTGGACAGCCACCCCCCCCCCCCCACCCACCTGGACAACACCTCCCCCTCTCTGAGGACACCCCCACCCACCCCCAGATAGTACCCCCATCCCCTACTCCCAACACCCCCCTGTGGACACCCCCCCCCCCCCCACACACACACACACTCCCCCTAGACCACCCCTAGACAGCCCCACCCCCCAAAAAAAACTCCCTGAACATCCCCACCCCCACCTTCACAGCCCCTCCCCCTCCACCTGGACAGCCCCACCCCCCAGCCCCATACAGTCCTCAGTCCCAACCCCCCTATTTTGTCATTCTCCTTTCAATAACATAAGAGTTGTGTTGGATTGGTACATAGTAGCACTCATTATAGTAGTGACCAAATTTGTTGCAGTAATCATAGAAGTTTCCAAAATAATCAAATCTATTTTTTTCAAGACAATTTCTGCATTTTTTGTGTTGTTTACAGTTATCCAATGGGTTTTCTATTTTTTTTGGTTTTTCTCCCCCTTGCTTTAGTCCTTTGAGTTGCACAAGCTAACATGTTATGTCAGCACTCCATAGCATTATGTCTGAACCTCCAACAACACCAATAGTGACCAACAAATCTATTTGTCTTCTCTTTAGAAGTAGTCTGACCAGATTTACTTGCTTGTAATTTTTGGATGTAAACCTCAATATTTTTTGTTCCATTTTAGGAGTTTCTCTTCTTAAACATGAAAACATTCACCCTTGATGATGTGGTGAATTTACTAGAAATTTTCTCCTTCCACATTTGTAGAATTTTTTACTTTACACATGCACTAATTGTTAAAGCAAATTCAATGCAAATAGCTTTATTAGGGTTGTGGGATACCTTCTTCTAAGATCTTTTTGACTGTTAATCAAGAGATTATTCATATATCTTCTTACCACCATTTTGAGTCTTTTTATGAGTATGATTTGCCTTCAATTTTTGTGTGGCAACATCCTTTCTCTCAACACATTATGAAGATCCAACTTAGGTGCTTTCCATACTTTTTAGTTTCACATCCAACTCTAGACATAGCATTTTGAGAGTGTACTTATGATCTTTAAGAGATTTCACCCTATCTTTACAATCATTATTCAAATTTTTTATTTGATCTTCATTCACTTTATTTGTCTCTTGTAAAGAAATATCCAACCCTCTTACCCTCTTGTATTTTGCCTCTAACTGATAATATTTTTGTTTTATTAATAACTGTACAAGTTTGATTTTTTTTAAAACAATCCAATTTATCTTTTTGACACTTTGGATGGTCCCCTTACTAATGTTTTCTATGACTGTAGGCATGTCAATGGAATAGGCAGGAGATCCACATCATCTATCTGAGCCATCTACATCTCAGGGTCAAGGTATGTTTGAATGTAACTATGTTTATTTTTTATGTAATTGATAAACATATATGTGTGTGTGTTTTCACATCTATAAAATTATGTATAAAATTGCTTTCAATAGGATCGGACTTGACCTCTTCTTCCTCTCACAAGAGAGGCCCTGGTCATGGAATTTCATCATGAAATTCCGACATGACCTTTGATGTTTCATTTGACAAGAGATTTCATCCTGTGGGACTGACTGCCCCTGCATTTATTCCTCAGTTGGGTCATATCATATGCGACCCACATCGAATTTCCATTGACCACATGTGATTGGGATTCTATCCCTCGGGATATATTAGATCAGGTTTAGATGGAATTTCAGGTAAGAATACTATTTTATTTTCTTCCTTATGTTTAAAAAATAATAACATGTGTGATTTTTTTTCTTAAATAAAATAATCTAAAAGTGTGAACCAATGAGTTTCGGCTAGTGTGTATGAGAAAATGTCATAATATGTTGAAATATTATAAATTCAATGTCAAGAGGGAGAACTGGGTACCAAACATGGGTGCCCCAGACATTCTGGAAAGATCCCCAAGAGGTGTTCTCCTGTCTCAGTGGCACGAATTAGTTGCATATTTGTCTATTGAGGCTGTTGTAGTTACAATATTTATTTTTGTATATATATTTTCAAGAATTTTTGATATTATATTTGTTTGAAATTTAAATTAATTGAATGTAGGAGGTGTCATCACGCCATTCTGAGAATTGAGTGTTACAGGGACCACCTCACAGGCTTGGGACTCGTCATGTGTCTCAGATCTGACATGATTTATTTATTATTTATTTTTTTAATTTATTATTTAATATGGTTTTGTGTTATATTTTTATATTTTATTGGTATAAAGTTATGAGAGCAGGGTGCACTGACTGATAAAATGTCGGTGTGGATGAGATCTCGTGATTGAAATGATCCAGAGGTTGTAGCTCTTATAGTAAGCACTTGTACTCATTAAGAATAATTACATGCATCTGTATATAAACATATATATGTATATATATTTAAATATTGCACAAGATAATTTTTAAGTCGAGTTAGAACAGCTTCTATAGGACCAGCGACACCTTCCCATGCGAAGGGATGAGATATTCCATCGCATTATTGGTCGTGATGGGCATGGATATAGTTTGACCTATGGAATGGGGATTCCTCATTATATAGTACCACGCGCTGAGGTTTTTGGTCCTGTTGTTTCCCGGATGACATAGTAACTGTCAGATTTTGAGGCAAAGTTGCACGCTTCTAAGGAGGTAAATGCGCAATTGATTATTGATATTAGAACACTGCAGGAATATGTGTGTCCGGGTGATGGTATAGGGGATCATACAACGAAGGTTTATATTGAATTTATTTATTTACTTTCTATTATTTTTTTTATTAAAATCTTTATAATTTTTTTTTGTAGGCCCCTGGCACACCGGATGGAGGTAGCATCCATGACCACGCATGACGCATCATATTTGTGAGGTGTGTTTCTTTTATATTTATTAATGAAATAATGTTATATATTTATTTAGAATTTTAATTTTGAATTGTTTGAGATTATAATAATTTATGTTTTTAAAAACTCCAAAGTTTTTTAATTTTAAGAGTATGATTAGTAATTGGATACTTTATTGTGATAGATGATTTATTTAGAATCCCCATTGGAGGATAGGAATTAGGCTAGGTGGACCAATGGCCTAATGGCCCAATGGACTTATGGCCCAATGGCCTTATGGACTAATGGCCTAATGGCCTATTGGCCTAAGGGAAAAATGGTGTACTATCCTATTGGCCTAATGGTCGAATGTCTGGATAGCCCAACAGCTCAAATGGCCAAATGCCCCAATGGCCTAAATGTCCTAACACCCCAATGACCTAATGCCTCAATGGACGAACTCCCTAATGGCCTAACACCCCAATGGCCCAACACCCCAATGGAACAATTTCCAAATTCCCCAACAGCCTAATTACCTAATGACTGAATGGCCTAATGACCTAATGGAACAATTGGACCAATGGACTAATGTCCTAATTACCTAATGTCCTATTAGACTAATAGCATATTATCATATTGGACTAATGACCAAATGGACTAATGGCCTTTTCCAAAATTAAAAAAAAAGACTTAATCGCCTAATGGCCAATGTTGTTGCTTTATACCATGATAATAGTTTTCCTACTGTGTTTCTAGATAGTGTACTATATATATACTATTCTTGTTAGTATATTTCGTTATGCAGTGTATTATCATGTTGTTCTCGATAGAAATTGGTAAATAATATAAATCCTGAATTGATTCATAATTAATTGGATAGATAATTAAGAGTTATATTTACTGAATCTGGTATTGGTTATAATTTCATAATAATCAAATTGACACATTGCGCATGTGTAACTGAAAATGAATATGTTGTTGGGGGTTGTTGGGTGGAGGGGGGATGTATATGTGGAGGGCTGTCTGGGGAATATATTTGGGGGGGGGGGGGTTCTGGGGGTCGGGGGCTGTCCAGGAGGAGTTTTTTTGCGAGGGGGGCTTTCCGGGGGTGGGGGGCTATCTTGGGTGAATGTGTGTAGGGGGGTAGTGGGGACTGGGGGGTGTTTTCCAAGTGTAGGGGCTATTTGGGGGGGAGTTTGGGGTTGGGGGATGTCTGAAGGTGGGGGGTTGTCTGGGAGGATTTTTTTTTGGGGGGGGCAGCTATCTGAGGGTGGGGGCGATCTGAGGAGATTTTTTTTTGGGGGGGGCTGTCCGAGGGGGGTTGTCTAGGGGTGGGGGATATCTGGGGTGAGTGTGGGGTGAGTGTGGGGGCTGTCTGAGGAGAAATTGTTTTTTGGGGGGGATTTCTGGGGGTGGTTCGGGGTGAGTGGGAGGGGGGTTGTCCATGGGGGGAGTGGGGGTTGGGGTTTGATGTTCGGGGGGGCTATTCTAGGTGTGGAGGGGGGTGTCTGAGGGGGTTGGTAGTGGGGGTTGTCTAGGGTTGGGGGGATGTCCAAGATGAGTTTTGGGGGTGGGCTGCAGGGGGTTGGGAGGGAGGCTATTCAGTACTGAACATAACTCTATATAGTTCAATGTCACTCAAACACAACTGAATGGTTTTCCAAACCTCTTTTCAAACCATATCATCATGTACAAACAACACAGTAGGTCCCTACTAGAGTAGAGTAGTGAGTGTAATAGTCTAATGTCAAAATTATCCTATTGGCCAATTGGATAAATGAATACTTGGACAATTGTCCAAATTCCCAAATGGCTAAATGCCCAAATGGAAAAACGCCCTAATGGCCTAACGCCCTAATAGCCTAAGGATGTAATAGCCTAACACCCAAATAGCCTAATTCCCTAACGCCCTAACATCCTAACAGCCTAATGTCCTAACACCCTAATGCCCTAACACCATAATTCCCTAATGGCCTAACGCCCTAACGGCCTAACGCCCTAATGGCCTAATTCCCTAATGCCCTAATGCCCTAACTTCCTAACGCCCTAATGCCCTAATGCCCTAATTCCCTTATGGCCTAACGCCCTAATGGCCCAATTTTATTATATATATATATATATATATATATATACTAACTGAAAAAATATGTCAAATTTTTATTTTATTTTTTTAGTTGTATCTTTTATATCTTATTGTGGGTTTATTAAAGTAGAATATTGAAATGTATTGGATCGGTTTGGATCACTAGAAATGTGAAGAATTATGTTTGTCATTTATTGTTTTTGAGGAACCTCGTGTTTCTGCTATTTTGAATTGATTTTTTTTCTAATTTTAGCACTATTTATAAAGTTTGAGAAGTAGAACTATAATTTTTTTTAAAAATATCAGCTTAGAGGCCGCCTATGGTGGTCGCTAATGGTTATATTTTTTTTCCAACATCCAGAAACCGCCAATGGTGGTCACTATAGGCTGATTTTTAGGTCACCTATAGCGACCTCCATTAGCTGTCTCTATAGCTCAACCCAATTTCAACCGCTATTCGGCTCAGCATTAGGTCCCCTATAGAGATCTCCATTGGCGGTCATTGTATACCTACACCAACGGGCCTAATGGGACCACCATTGGTGGTATCAAGGTGGTCTCTAAATACCATTAGTGACCGCCAATGGTGGTTTCTAATGGTCTAATTTCTAGTAGTGTAGAATTGGTCATTGTTGTTCATTCTCAAAATTTTGGGAGGAATTTTCTACTTAGAGAGTGCTTTGTGATTTTTATGGATCACAAGATCTTGAAATATATCTTCTCACAATGTAAATTAAATATTTGTTGGTTTCATTGGGTAGAATTCCTAAAATATATCTATTTTGAAATTTAGTATATTCTTGGTAAGGTAAATTTCCATACTAATTATCTTATCTAGAAGGTTCACCCTCAAAAGATAAAGAATCCAAAGATGAATGGATACCAATGTAGTGTATGGACAAAATCCATTTTGATATGGTAGAGGATCAAAGAGGGATATTCCTAAACCAAATTGAAATTTCATTATATATCTTGAAGCATGTCAAGGAATCCAGTATTTTATACTCTAATTATACCAATATTCAAGAGGTACTCGATGGTGGGGAGATCTCTAATGGATGGTTTTAAGACACTCATTTCTTCATATACATCCAAGTAAGACTCGGTGTGGAGATCTCTAATGGATGGTTCTAAGAATCTCATTTCTTCATATACATCCAAGGAAGACTCATGGCCCCTATTAGTATTAAAGGGAATGTCAATATGAAATACCATTCCTTTAAGTGGTTTATACATTGAGGAATCATGAAAATTTATAGTGATATTTTTCATCAGTTGTGGTGGTGTGGAATAAAGAAATACATTATTAATTTTTTTCTAAATGGATCTCCTTTCACCAAATAAAGGAAAAAAATAAAAAACCTACTGATACTCTTCAGTCACTACATTTGGATATATGGAAGTGGGATGAAATCATGATAGACTTTGTGACTATTTTATCAAGGAAATTTAAATGTAAATAAGCATATTATGTTATAGTAGATCATTTATCTATGATAGATCAATTTTTTCCATTAAATAATCTTCCTTGGTCGATAAACTTGGAAAGTTATATATAAAAAAGATAGTGAAACTTGATGGTGCACCAGCTAGTATCATATATGGTGAGGATATTATATTTACATTGTGGTTTTTTCAGGAGATTCAGTGATCATTGGGAACTTGGGTGAACTTGATTTCCACCTTTCATCCTCAAACTAATGGTCGATCTAAAAAAAACCATCCACATTTTAGAAGTTCTACACTGAGTCTACATTCTTGATTTTGATGGGTTACGGGATGACAACCTAAATTTCCTAGAATTATCCTACAAATAAAAACACCATCCAATTATCCACATGGCCTCTTGTGAGGTGTTATATGGTATACTATTTCATTCCACTCTCTCTTGGATAAAGATAGGTAAATTTTCTAAAATCATGTCTAGTATTTTCTATGAGATGAAAAATTAGGTGAAAAATGATTCAAAAAAAATCTTAAAATTTCTTAGAGATGGAAAAATCATATGGTATCCATTGAATGGGACCTATACAATTTAAGTTCAGTGACCATGTATTTATTCACAATTCACTGAGATTGGATCATTAAAAAATGGGTAATCAAGGTAAGTAAATTGTGATATGTATAGGGCCTTTTGAAATCCTTATAAGAGTTTGGGAATTTTCTTATCTATTATACATTCCTATAATTTTCAATTTCAAGCACAACGCCTTTTGTGTTTACCAATTGAGGAGGTTTATACCCAAACTATAGCATTTTATTCAATATAATGATGTTAAACTAGAATCATATGCATCCTATCTATATCATCCTATTTATTTAGTTAATTGAAGCTAGAAATTTCTATAGGTAAAAGTTATTACTTTGTTTTGGATTTTGTGGTATCATAGATAACTCCAAGATAAATGTAGAAGCATTAAGATAAGATGAGAATACAATGGTTATAATTTGTTCCATAAGAATTTGTTTTAAGATTATTAGGGATGAGAATCCAGATAGTGGGGAGTTTTTTAAGACCCTGGCCATTTATAATAATATATTCTATTTAAATTTGGATATTAAATTTCTTTATTGGTGTATTTTGAGTTGGAGTAGGCATTAGAAGAGTTTGGGAGAAGAATGGGGATGGTAACTAAGTGGAAAAATCACTGGGTAACCAATGGGATAACTTCAAGTACTCAGCAGAACCTCATGTAATGAACCAACCCAGAATACCCTCAAAAATTGGTACCTAAAATAGTCTATTACATACCCAAAGGGGTTTCCTTATCCCCAAATTCTAGTGACTATAACCCAGAAATCAAAAAAACCAGAGGTAATGATTTCACCCAACCTAAAACAAGATGCATGGAATATATACACAATGGGAAGAAATAGTAAAAGAAAACTAAAAGATTTATTCCATAAACCAAAGATCCAATGGTGGTGATACAACCTAAAAGAAAAAAATAGTAAAAACAAGGTACATGTACAACAACCAAAAATGATGGATAAAATAGAAAACAACTACTCCATGTGATATGTGGGAAACATCCCACCATCTCACAACTAGTTACCCATACCCAGTTGATATAAACCTCTCCACCTCACTATAACACCTTTCCTTTTTTTGCGTCAAAAGAAAATACAAGATCTAAACAACAGTAAAGGGGTGTGTATGGTGTGAGCTAAACATTCTCGGTAGGATCCCACATAGAAGTTCCACATCAAGTCTCTATACAATAATCCCAACATGCTCAATTTATAGAAAACATGTCATGATAAGTATTTTTATAGTTTTATATCAAAATCATAGTAAATAGTTCCATTTTTCCATAGTTCTAAAATATTCTAGGTAAATAGTTTCAAAGTATAATTTCAATAAAAAATTCTAAAATCATGCATAATTTCATATTAAATCCAAAATAGATAAATTAAATCATAATGGTGAACATTCCTAGGATCACATTAGTTCAGGAAAGCATAATGCTCATACCACAATCAATGAATATTTTATGCTGAATTCCTTAGGAAACATAGCCTATGGAGAAGAGAAACATCCCATGACTGAACCCATAAAAAAATTATAGATCAATTCCCTAGGAAACATGTCCTAGGGAGCAGAGGAACACCCCATGAGTGAAACCCGTGACAATATTAGTGGATGAGGCTCAATACTACACTTTCCACCTAAGTACCCAAGGCTTCCCATGTGTTTCTTACTTACTTAACATTATTTTTTTATACAAAAAGAGAAAACAAGGGGAGAGAGAAATGAATGCCTAAGGGGAATAAATAGTGAAAACCAAGGTCATCACCTCAGATCAGATTCACCCCCTTAGGTTATTATTGAGATACATTAGAAAGGCAACAAACTGGATTTCCAAGGACTACTAGGGAGGCTAAGTGTCCACCACTATGTTCCCCTCACTCCAAGTGTGGGAGGAAATGGTGTTGTTTCTCAGGAGGGCCTTGCATTTCCTTATGATATAAAAGATCGACCAAGGGATGGTTCCTTTTCCAATTAAAGCATCATGGATGATCATTGAGTCGGTCTCAAGTTAAGAAAAATGAATGCCCCTTTTTCTACAAATGTTAATACCTGTAAGAGAAGTGATGGCCTCTACCCGAACTGAACTACCACTACTAAAATGAGCCGTGAAAGTCAGGACCACACTCTCTCTCCCATCATGAATGACCCCACCCTCACACACGTCACCCTGGATGCAAGACCCATCCATGTTGAGCTTGATTCCATCCCCTGGAAGAGACCAATGAATCCATCGCCCCTTAGAGATGATTTGATGGACCATAAAGGGAGAAGTAAACATTGTGTGGAAAGAAGGGGACTCCTTCCAGTTGCTGGCATAACTAATCAGATCGATCGGGATACTCCTAGTTCTTGCCACAATAGGCCTACCTATGGAGAAAATCCCCTCAAACATAGCCCAGTTCCTTGCTTTCCATGTGTTGCATTTGTCAAATCATTTGAAAAGTTATTATCAATTTTCACAATACAATTCCAAACAACCCTTTTCATAAAAACATGCTTTGAAAATCAACTTTCACAGTCCATTTCACAATGATTTAAAAAAACTTTTCTTTTACCAAAATAATGGGAAATAATATTTTCTTATAAACCCACTTTGACACACAAAAATTAAACTATTATGTAGTTCTATTTATAAAATAATTTTATAAAACAAGTGAAATGAGTGGTTCATTCAATACAGTCTATAGATGGAACCATCTACCTTAGACTTGGGTCGCACACCAATCGTGATGATATTGACACTCCAATAGCGAAAGGAAAGGAATGAAGATCATTAAATGGATCTATAAGTAATCAAATAAGCATAATCACTTGATTACCAAACCCAAAAATTTATCCTAACACCACTACCAAACCCTAAGAGTAATGAATAAGAAGAAGATATAATATAATGTTTACCAATGGCAAAGAAACCCACTATTTCAGAGACCAAGGCACCAAATGAAGTGATCAGGAAGGGATGGAATCACCAAATATTTCATAGGAAAGACATAGAGTTTGATGGAGTAATATTCACAACAAATAAATTAGGATTCAAACTTTTAGTGCATAGAAACCCAGTGGGCATGAGGGATTCATGTCATGAATCTCATACTCACGACATAGACTCTCACAGTTGCATATCCGCTAAAAAAGGTGTCACCTTAGAATAAAAATACCAATCAATTAATTCATGATTTGAATTAGATTCATATACTGAATCATATTCATGTCATGAACCTACTTCATTTATTCTTACAAGTTATGGTTTTATATCATGAAACAAATTCATGGAATGAATTTGTCTTGCAGACAGAACCCAGCAGAAGCCCTACAGAATAACCCCTAGAAGTCTCTTACACCCTAAAAACCTAAAAAATAAACCTTTAAACATTAAAATAGATAATAAATTTTTAATTTAATGTTACAATCTCCTCAAAATAGGATTTTTTATCCCTAAGAATAATTTTGTAAAAATTATTCTCTGAAATATGTGAGTACATTACTCCCTCACCAATGATTCACATTCCCAAGTCACATGAGAATATGATATATTCCTTCATAACACTTTTACCAATGAAATAATCTTCCCAAATAATACCTTTTCCTAAGAATCAATGATTTCCACTGGTATATCCCCAATAGAAACATCTAGATCCAACTAAATCTATTCCCAACTCGGAACATGGGAATGATTGGGATAATACTTCTTGAGCTGCAATAGGTAGAAGACACCATGGATACTAGTAAAATAAGGTGGAAATATCATTAGATAAGAAAACTACCTAAGATAATCAGTAACTCAAATGGTTTTATATATATTGGATCCATATTCTCCTTTTTTTCAATCTGACGGTGACCCAATTGAGGAGATAATTTCAAGATATCACGGTAACCAATGGAAAATTCCAAAGGATGACATCAACAATCTGTATACGATTTTTACTGACTTTATACTATAACCATACCTTGATTTATATCCTGAATCACCACTAACACATCATTAACAAGACTCGGTCCAATAAGAGATACTTTTCCCACTTATTCCCAATAAATATGTGACATGCACGAGTGGCCATATAAATCCTTAAAGGGAGCTATTCCGATCAATGACCAGTAATTTTTATTGTAAAAAAACTCAACCATATCATATGGTTGTCCCACAATCTTCTAGAATCCAAGATATAGACATGGATCATATCCTCTAAGATCTAAATAGAACTATTCATCTAACTTTCCTTCTATTGATGATATGTTTTACTTAATCTAACTAGATTCCTCATCACCTCTAAGAAACACCTATAGAATCTAGAAGTAAACCTATGATCTCTATCATAAACAGTTGAAGTGGGAACCACATGTAACCTCACAATATATTGTATGTATAGCTTACTCAAATCCTCAACTTTGGGGGTGTCACTAATTGAAATAAAATGATCTAATTTCATAAACTGATAAACAAAAACCCAAATAGAATTCTTTCATTAGGTATTCCATGGAAATACAACAATGAAGTCCATAGGCACCTCATCTCATTTTTAAAATTGAACCAAAAGAGGCTGAAGTAGACGAGAAGGCTTCATGTGCTTTGCCTTTATCTATTATTAGGTGTAATAGTGATACATATAATCAACAATGTCACACTTCATACCCACCCACCATAAACACCATCTCATGACATAATACATCTTTTTAGTGCTAGGGGAACAACCAATGAAGAACTATGATATTCAAACAATACTAAATTCTTCACAAAATATGGGATGATAAACCAATTGTTGATGAAAAGAACACCATCAGAGGGGGGATAAAAACTAGAAATGGTCTCCCCACAATTTAACATTTCTCTAATACCTATAAAATCATTATCCTAATGTTGACCCTTCATAATAGACTCAATGAGAAATTATGATTACTAAACACCAGTTGAAACCATACTTGAAACATCCTTCTCTATGTCTAGATGAAACTATGCAAAGATAACTATAAGGTTCCTCTCTTACTTTGATTTCAAGATGACATGTGGTGGAACTTTCATTCTAAGAGTTTTAACAATGACATTACCCTTCCCTAGGGTGCAATATATGTCAAAGTAAAACATTTAGGGGTATACACTACACCACCTTTTTCTGAGATTTATGTCCTTCTGAGAAAAGATATAGTTTAAGATCTTATTGTCATAAAATACCATGAACCTTTCCTCAAAAAGGTAGTTTCATCAACATTTAAGTGCATGAATAACTGTGTAAGGTTTTAAATCATGACTCGGGTAATTCTTCCTATGTTTCCAAAGATGTATAGATCCATAGGATTTGATGTGTTCATCCAAAAAAGAACAAAACCAAGACCAATACCATAAGTATTTTAATACACCACATACCCCTTACCGGGATCAAGTAAGATCAAAATTGGAGCTGATTTCAGAAACAATTTCAATTTATCAAAATAATTCTAACACTTTGCATCCCATGTGAAATATCTGGTTAGTACAAGGAATATTTAAATATTTAAAATTTTTATAGTTCTTCCCATGACAATAAAATCTTTAACTTCTCATGATCAACTAAAATTCAATGTTCTAAAATCACATGCTCAAAGAAATTCACATATTAGATCCAAAATTTTCATTTTGAAATATTTTTATAAAGTTAGTGGTTTCTCATGATTTCAAAAAGAAACTTTAGATGGTTCTCGTGTTCACACTTATATTTTGAATAAACCAAGACATCATCTATGAATACCATGATGAAGTAATTGATATACTAATAGAATATCCAATTCATCAAATTCATAAAAACTACATGATAATTATTAAAACTGAAAGTCGTCATAATATATTCATAATGGACATACCTTCTCCTAAAAGTGGTGTTCTTAATATCAAACTCTCAAACCCTGATCTGGTGATATCCCGACTAAATATATATTTTTTAAAACAAGTTCACACCCTTTAACTAATAAAATAATTCATCCACATGAGTAAAATTTTACTTATTCCTAATATTCACCTTGTTCGACTTATGATATTATATGCATAATTGAAGTGGACCATCAACCTTCTTGGAAAAGAAAAAAGGGGCTATATACAATGAAACATTGGGGGCTACAAAACCCTTCTCCACTAAATCATCCAACTAGATCTTGAATCTTTAAACTTGATAGATTCAATTTGATAAGTGGTTATATAAATCATCCATGTACCTAGAACCAGATCAATTGTAAAATCAACCTCCCTCTCTGGAGGAATATTAGAGAAGACATTTAGGAATACATCGAGTAAATCTTGAACAATTGTGGGGAGATTTCCAAAATTGGTAAAATTGTCATGATCAATTGCAACATCAAAAAACAAACTCATGAGCTCTAGGTGGGAAGTTCCTTAATAACCAAACTTTATATCCCACTCTCCCTGAAACACCTGAGATCTCACATAAAAAGAAAATAATGAAACATTATGATGATAAAAATCAATATCATCAAGATGAGAAACAATATAATCCATCTCGATGATGAAGTAGATCAAATCCAAATAGAGAACTAATAAATCCTATACCAAATTTGTGTCATCTATTGATATTTAACAAGATGGAAAATGAAACCCCTGCTCTTTCTTCTTTATAAGAGGTGTAGCCAAGTCCATAACAAGGGAATGAGATCTGTGGGAAGTTTTGGAACATAAAAAATAGAAAGAAATACAAAATTGGGAGGCACTTATATTAAATATCACATTTTTTATAGAAGATATAAAAAATATGGTACTTCTCGCTATTTTTGAGACCATATCAAAATCCCCTAGAAACTCATACACTAAATGAAGTTGATTCACACCTAAGGCCTATAGATAAAGCCCTATGGATTTGATTTTTCTAAATTATCTATATTATCCTTTAGAACCAAATATACCTAGCCATAAAGAGGTATATACATAGCCTAGAAGAACCACTACAGATGACCTAGGTGTCCAAAAGTGTTGAAAATATTCACAGGTGTAGGACAATAACGTCATGTGTTCCCTATCTAGCCATACTAATAGTAAGTCAAGGGAACACTATTTCGTTCCAAAAATTTTGTAGAGCAGTCCCACTACTAAGAACCACCTCTACTACTCTTGTGATGGTCATGCCCCTTCCTCTTCTTTCCTAGATCACCACTAGAACCTCTGCTAAGTGGAAGAAAAGAGATAGAAAATACAATATTTCTTGTAATTTCAAATTCCTCCATCATATCTCTATCTACCATGTCACCGTAGGTGGTAAGGTTTATCATATATACCTATGATTGGATACTTAGTCACAAACCCTGCAGGTTTTTCTAATCTTTCAACAGACCATTCATCACCACCTCTTTATAAAAATGAACTTGCTCCAAAAAATGGTTGGTGTACTCTAACAGTGAATTCTCTCCCTGGTATAAGGAGAGGAACTCTAGATAATTCATCAACACTAAAGACTCTGGGAAAAACTTTTGAAAGAATAGGGCCTTGGAAATCTTCTAATTCAATCCCATGTGGTGATTCTACTAAATCATAGAATCCCAAAACCACTTACTGTTAGCTTCCTGGGGCCCGCAGTGGGAGCCGGTGGGCCAGGGATTTTAAAATTTTTGTCAGCGGAATGATGGTACTTGTTGTCGCCGACGATCCGAGACCCGGAGAGGTCCGAGGATCTTGCGTAGATTATTAAGAGCACAAAATTAAAATGAAAACGTACCCATTTCAAATTCGAAGGCGTGGTCGACTACTGCTAGCCAATGGCAATCGTTGCTTGAAGGATCCAAAGCAGGATCCCTATAGATCATCCACACATGATCCAAAAATCTGTGGGAACACCGATCACCGAACTTCGAGTGCTAGCGTGGTGATTCAACGATATCTTAGACGTCCCGACAATCACCGCATCATTGATCTTGCAATGCGTGAGGAAGAACATGATCCGAGATCTTGGATCATCAGCTTCTCTCTCTAGGAAGCGGGAGGAGAGAGAGGATCTCAATTTTTCATTCCATAAATGAATGAATAGTGATATTCACACCAAATAGAGAGAGCCTCCTCCCTTATTTATAGAGATGTTGATAAATACCTGGTAGGGTTCCCCGAACCCCGTTAATATCAACGTTCTCTAAATAAATAATTTCGATGGACTAAACTATGCCAATATTATTTAATATTTTATCACATACTTATAATATATATATATATATATATAATATATTACGTGATAAAACCGAGCCATTTGACTCGACTCTTTGTCCCGCTTAATATTAAATGAACCTTGAATATTAAATAATATTCGTTCGATTAATATTTTTCTTGTATTTACTAAACTCGTAAATACGTTAAATAAATTCAATCCCAAATATTCATAACTTGAATATTAATGAATTTATTTAATTCATTTGATGATCTAAATCTTGGACAATGCTCGGACCCCGTGGCAGGGCCCACTATGCTCATATACCTATTCAACTGAATAGGTGCGGATTCTTGAATACGCTTTTCTATGTGACCCTCTTGGCCCTTATCTCAATAGTAGTGAATAAAATCCATAGACTAAGAGCGGAGTCTAGTAACTCATCATGGCCCCTAAAGAGATAAGGATAGTCATAGAAACGACTACCATCCTACGAACACTGACTGTGTATTATAGTCTCTTTATAATTAAATATCTCATAAAGAAGGATGCACTCTTGTGTCATCATCCTTATCTTTCTTTATTATTTGTTGATCTTTCCAGATGGATTTTCCTTTCTACTACTTTGGCCAAAGACTTATGAAGGTGGCACCATCTTGATCAACCAGTCCTGAGATATACAACTTCCTAAACTTGGAAGTGAAAAATCCTTTCTTGACCATTCAACCAACGTCATACCCCCAACGATGCACCCAATACAAACTACCTCGCCACGACATTACTACCATGGTTTTCACATTTCATCAAAGTACGTAATTAAATTATAAACATTGGTAATGGTCTCAAGTCAGGAGACCAATACACATGTCCGTAGATAGGAACAACCAATGACACCCAAAACATGTGGTGTTCCTATTGGCGGGTATTTACTCATGATCTCACTACTAGAGATCACCAAGTGTGAACTTCATGAGAAGAAGTCTCAATGCTTATGAGCCCCCATCACCTGATATTCAGACATCTACCGTGTCCAGTCAGTAAGATGTATCTAGACTATAGAACATATATTTAAGATGAATGTCATTGTATCTCGAGGTTCTCATTATATCCTTGGATCTGCTATAACCTCTTGACACGACAATTAACATTTGGACATTACCATTATTATAGTGGATGCAGAAAAGTCTGCACTATAATGGTAAGATATCATCATGCATATCTAACTGTACACATGATACGGTAATCAAAAGTACTACATCATTGGGTCTAGGTCACCCACTATTTCAACACTCCCACTTGCACTAGATCCAACTTGCTAACTAAACTTGTTAGCTACTCACATGATAAAAACCATGCTTCTACTGAGTAATGGATTTAACTGCAGGGCCTACCATGTTTTCGATGCGTGGAACATCTGCTATATGCGACCTCATAGACTTGAGTAAAACTTCTCAAGATAAGGTCTCTCCGAGTATATTACTTTTCTCCATTTTCATAACTTGACAACTTGGCTAGTAAGAATATCATAATTCTCATTATGATAATACTTTTCTCACAAGGTGTGAATCCAAGAACTGGAACAAATCGTTGCAATTGATAACTGCCTCTTAGCTATCTTAGAAGCTGCAATGTTCTCGGTATTTGTAGGTATGGCTACCGCAAGCTTTTATGAGCTTGACTCGCTTATATCCTTTGCCTAACTAAGATACTAGATCAAATTGATATAAGGACTACTAGTATGTGTCCCACCACAACTAGTATACCTTCCTCTCCATATTCCAGGTACATATCATTTGTACTTACTGAAGTACAAGATGATAGTTTTGACTGCATCACTTGCAGTGCTCCTGGAATAATTGATATCTACCTATAATAAATTATATCTTGGAAGTATCAACTATTGTACATGATATGGCATATGTGATTGATCCATCGCTAAATCATATGGTATCAATTCAAAACTTTAATCTATTCCTATGTTCTGAACATATTAACATGAAGAGATTAAGCCATGTGACATTGGCAACAATCCTGAACTTGAATTGTTTCAACTTGTATTTTTCAATACAATGTCACTCTATGTACTATTGAATAGGACCAAGAAACCTTTGGATCTACCTCAGTGGATCCTATTCCCAAGAACTTAGGTTTCAACTTGAAGTCAATCATTGGAGAATTTCTTTTAACCTGATCTTATCTAACTGTAAGATCAAAATATGTTTTTCCATATGTTGCTGAACATATATCACTTGGAAAACATTGGCACTCCCACTAACCTTTGGTATACACCAGGAAAATATTCATTTATAATGAATGTTCTAAGATCTTGTCGCTTACTTTAATCCAAAAATAGATTTCATTAACTTTCAACCTTTATTGGCATCATTTGATGTCATCATCTCTTTCTGGTTGCGTCGTATAGACACCTTCCATGAAAAAATGATCTTGACATCCAATGACCAATAAAAGGATCTTAGAATTTTAGTTATTACAAGTAAAATTCTAATAGATTTAGGCGTATCGACTTGGTATAACCAATCGAGCCTTGTTGGTAGCATACTTGTACCATCCATGTATCATTTCATTTGAATACCCACCGCAGTATTCAATTTATAAGCCCCTTTTCAATTTGATACATGGAATATATTATTGAATTTTAGTTGATCTTGTCAATCTTAGCTTGTTGCTATATACTGCTTACTTGTATGATTTATTATTCTCAATGAATAATATATCACCGACCGCAGTGAATATAAAACCATCACCAAGGTGTCATACTTCCTATGCAGTATGTGTCTCTGGAATATTCATATTCCACGTGTACTTGTGGAACTTGCTCCCTATGCCAACCATTTGTACATCTTGATCATTGACTAAGTCCAAGTCAATTCCGTTCCCACTATATCTAATAGAGATGTGCACCCTTGTATAGAAATGTATTCTAATACTTGACTACATCTTTTAAATCTTAGGGATTTAGGTAATATCTTAAGCAACTGTTAGGATAATTACCTTAGATGCACAATGTGTTTAACTTGATGCATGTTTGTTTAAATCCTAACAAACACTTTGTATCTAAACACATCCTATGACATAATGGTTTTTCCATCATACTATGACTCATATGATATCCGTTTGTCAATTTAGTTGGAATATTGGTTATGGGTTTAAGATGTTATTTTCAAATCACATTTTGAAATATAATGGAAGTTTCTATAGGTTGCAACATTGATACAGATTACATCATAACTTTGATATATAAAATATGCGTTTAGGAATTTCTCCACACTACATTTTTTTGATCAATGTTAATATGTAAGACTCGTCATCGATCCTCCTTATGAACATCAATATGGTGATGTTGATAAGGTAACATGTGTTTAGGAATTACTCCACGCTACATTATCATGATCGATGATTGTTTGGTCAAGATATTCTTCGACCTGCCGATCCGAAGCAACTCATATCTTTAGACCATAATTATACTTCACTATTCATTAATGACTTAAAGGAAACTTATTAAGTATCTTTACCTCTTTCTTTCTTTGGAATATTTCACACTGTCTTGTTGAACTAACCTCGGAAAGCTTTATGGCATACCTTTATTTCTAAAGGTTTCTTTGTCTAAACTAAGGTGTCAATAATACCATAGGTGTTTAGTTGTGGAGAGCCTAAATACCATACTGGGTATATAGTTGACATCCTCTTTTAGTTTTACTTGAAAAATAATCACATTTCCACAATTGGGTAGGTCTTATATTAATCATGTATTGCCATTGATTAAAATAGAAGTGAACTATTTGTTGAGTATGTTACCACAAACAACATTTATTCCAAAACTTGGAACAATGTCTTATAATGACCAAAAGGGAATGTGAGATAAATTTTTTTGGTTATACTCGACAACTTGTTCATCTTGAATCAATTACTTGGCAATTATAAGTTATGTGTTTCTCCCCACTGACTTAGGAATCACCCTTTCTCAGTTGCTTGAAGAAGACACTTTACTTATTGTAATGTTTCACTACTTACTTGGTTATTGTATTTAAATACATATATGTGAAAAGAATATTGTATTTTAATACCCAAGAAGTATTTGAGAAAACAATACTTTCATTTGATGAATATAAACTGAACGAGAAGCGGGTACTTGCTTCTTGTATTTCAGTTTTTAAACTTCCATGAATTTATTTAAATATGTGATGCAAATAACCTCCTATTAAATAACCAACCACTTTTATTTGAAGGACATTATGAAGGTGCCTTTGGCATAACTTTACATAGGCCTTTTCACCTTGTTATTCAATGTATTCTCCATAAGAATAAAATGTGGCGTTATCTACAATATTCTTATTACTTGGCGAATGTTAACTTAAAGGTAATGAAGCGCTTACTCTATACCATTCATTTGTATGCTTAAACAAAACTAGAGTAATTGGGTGTAAAAGGTATAAAAAATGGGATGGCATGAAAGATTGTGAACTATCTTTCACTTTACACAAATCGAGTGCGACCATCACATTCAAATCTTGCTTCACTTTCTCCTCGAAAGGATTTTGGAGATGAGGATACATGTGATCATCATCCTATTCTTGATGTAGCGACCACAACTAACATCAGAATTTGATGATATCATTATGACAGAACCATCATATTCTTTATTCATGAGTCTTTTGAAATCAGTTTTACACCCTCACTTCCTGAGGTGGCTTAACAGGTTGGGACACAAGCACCTTGAATTTCCATTATTGTAGCAATGTGAGCAAGCACCAATACTACACTTGGAATTTCGTTCTTGTTTGGACATTAAATTTGTCTAATAATTATCTTAGTTTTATTGTGGTATTGCTTTATATTGTCTACAAATATACTTTAGCAGATTTTACTTTTATGTGATTACCTAATCTGACATTACTGATTATTTAATCATTAAATTTCTCCCACTAATTTTTTGAATTCTAGGAACCCTCTATACTAGAATCAGAATAATCTTGAGTATTCTAGTGGAAAGGATCCCTGAACCTCCCTCATAGTCTACAAGATATGTCTATGCCACTACTCGGAGGATCCAAGGTAGGCTTTTGGCTAGCCAACCGCATTAACTTGCGGTTCCTTGATCTGTTGAGTGAAGTCCCAGCTTCAAAAATCATTTAATGATTTACTCAACGCTTGCCTCTAAAATTACAAAAAACTAGATAGGGCTATATCTTTGCTTCAATTTTAGTTAAGTTGACCCATCACACAAATAAGAACTCCCCATTAGTAAGAGGCACCCTCAACTAAGGCATGAACCGGCACCTCGAACACCCGGTTTTGTTCAAACTTTAATGGTGGAAGGTTGTTTGTGACTTAATATTTTCTATGAGGGTTTTATTGGTTTTCTCTTGATGAATGTGATCCATTTATATTAAACTTGTTCATCTATGTTGTCTCACTCACAACTGAACTTTAATAGAAAAAACACATGCCGCTTCTTTATAAATTTTATTATCTATTATTTTATGTATTTTTCCCGCTGTTCTAAAATACATAAAATAATAAATAAATTCATAAAGTTAAAACTACTACCTGACTGGTCTTGAGCATCTAAACGACCTAAGCACATCGTACCTGAGTTGTATACTTGACTCTTGATGCAGCTTTCCCATTCTGTATGTCTTCTTCTCATCTGGAGCATCGCCTCATCTTGGTGAAGTCCACGTGTCGTCTTGCATCGTCTTGATCAACATGCTCTGCCCCGTCTTGACGGGGTCGATGTCACTCGTCGTCTTCATCCGAAGTACAAAGATACTCGCGCGCAGGCGAGGGGGACTCTAGTATAAATGTACATCATATAAATATTAGGCGTGCATGCCCATATACATTTTAACTGAAAAATAAAGATGATGTGCGGACCATCTATTTAATTAATTTAAAAGCATCGCATATAAGGTCACGACCTTAAACATCTCTTAATATTGAATTAAATGAATAATTCAAATTGAGGATCTTTTCAGGTTTAGAGTTTTAGAGAATTAGGACATAACTGTTACATCTCAAAAGGTTACAAAGTAGACACTTCTACTAAGTATCCATAGAATATAAAAAACTCTTAAAAAGAAACATGTCTAGTTCCATGTTTTATATAGCATGACTTTCCCTTGATCTCATCCTTGACCCTATTCTACATTATATCCTGTGAAAAACATTTCAAACAAAAACTTGGGGTGAGCATAAAAAGCTCATTAAGGGATACACAAATAATGAAAACTGTTAGTTTATCAAAACAACAAGTAAACCATGTATACTTTATCAAAGTAATACCTTTCACCTTTATGAAGAAGTAAAAACTCTTCACTGAAAAAAAAGATCATTACTTACCCTTTTGTAACCAAAAGATTACCATAAAACCCATATAAAGATCACATAACATATAAAGGTAACTTGGGACATAAACATACTTAAGTGGAATAACCATACGGTTGACTTCCACACATATCACTTAATGGAATAGCCATACGGCCAACTTCCATACATACTTAATGGAATAGCCATACGGCTGACTTCCATACCCAATGCATTGGAGGTTATAACATAACCACCCGTCCTGGTATTCACGGCACCACCCGTCATATGGTTTATCACGTAACCACCCGTCAAATGTTCAAGTACCATTATAAAAATCATAAGACATAAAACAAATATAATGGAAAGAAAACATTTCCACACTTTGATCACAATATATCACTTAAATATATTGACATAACAAATCCATTATAAAAACTATTTTCAATACCAAAATACATAAAAGAGTATATGGTGTTTATTTCATTTTAAAAAAACATTACGGCTTGTTCAGGAAGCCAAAGACCAAATAATACTCGCGGCGGCGGAAAAGTTCGTTGTCACCGTGTACGTTAAAAGAAACATTCCTTTTTGTCGTTTTGTAAAATTTTTCATAGAAAAAGATTCCTTTTTTATAAAAGTAAAATTCAAATGGTTTTATACACCGTATAAAATAAAGTTGTGTATAAAACGAAATATGCCTCAATGAAAGGAGATTGAGACGAAGTCCCTTACCTCGGGTCCGACTTGACTCGATCGTTCTTTAACGTCTTGAATAATAAACTTGAGTTAATTTATATTTTCTTAAGTTCATTTTTCAAGTTCATTATTCCTTTTATATCACTTATTTCCATCTTATAAACATTATGTAATCATTTAAGTTAATAATGTTTGTTTTGTCGATATTTGGTTCTTAAGTCGAAAGTGGACTTCTTACAATTACATGTTGTTCGTGTGGTCAAAGGTTATTTATATAAAGAATGACATTCCTGATTTGGATATCATATATATCATATATATCCAGCATATACATGTATTTATAATATTACATAATCATTTAGAGGTAAGAAATTAAATGCACCGTTCATGGAGACGGTAAGCCGTACGTACGCATGAACGCTATTTTCATTTCTTTGTCATATTAATGGAATTAAAACTAAATGAGAGGTATGTATATTTTAATTCCAGAATTATATTAATCATTTAGATGTATCATTCATCATATATATACATTATATACATGTACTTATAATAGTACATTACATTTGGGGATAAGAAATGAAATGCACAGTTCATGGAGACGGTAAGTCGTACGTACGCATGAACGCTACTTTCATTTCTATCTCATAATTTAATTGAAAGAAATAATAATGATATAGAGGTATATTATAATTACAGTATAACATCATATATAATAACTTTAAATCCATCCTTTATACATCCCACATATGGCATTAACGAATCACATCACTTTGAGGGGGTGGTAGTCCGCACTTCCTAAAATGAAATTATCGTGTTTACCCATAATGGAAACCATAAAGGTATGACATAAAAGAAAAATACAGAAGCTTAAGGAAAACATAAAAATATTATATATCATATATAAATATAGAGACATATTAATGGCCACCTTTTAAGGTGTTTAAAATAAGATTGAACAATCATCGTTTCGTGAGGCAGAAATTCGCCAACCACAGAAACAGTATGTTCTTTAACCATTATATGTAGGTGTGTGTAAGTGTAGCTCTAAATATTATTATAACAACATCCTAGTATATTGAAGATACTGGAGTTGTTACAAAAGAAATGAATAAAAAGAGTTTATGGGGTTGGAGAAGCAAAATAAAACAAAAGAACACAAGTGAAGACATCACCTTAAAATCGGGTAACTCATTTAGATTTGAGCTCAAAGGCTTCCTTGGGAAGACTTCTGCCCAAAGTGAGGCTTCAAGAAGTAATATAGGTATGTGTATAGATAAAATTGGCAGGGGTTGTCCAAGCCAAAGTCTTTGGAAGTGTGGGTAAGGTGGTAGAGGTGGGGGCCTTTTATAATAGGAGAGGAGGGGAACTCTTGGAAAGTAAGGAAATGTTACTTTATTTTAGAATGGGTTTCGGATTTTAATGGTCCTAAATTGATGTTTTTCTAGGGTAAGGTGATAAGGGTTCGAAATCCACCCATCCAATAGGTTTTTTACATGTTTAGGTCTTAGATTTTACATTATCTTTCCATTTTATTTAAATCGTTAAATAATGAGGTAATCGCTGCATCATCATGGTGTCATAAATAATTTAATTTATTTAATGTCTAACAATTATAAAAAAAATACTATGATGTAGTAAATCTTTTTACCTTTCCAATAAATATTTATAGTCAAAAATCTTATTTGTATAACCCCATGTAAAAATTGTTTTAGTAAAACAACTCATGTTTGTGACATTTTTATTTTAACTTTAAATAAAACGTTATTAATGTCATTTTCCAACCAAAGTGGCTTCATGGGGTCCCCAAGTTGACCCATGGATTTTCTTGGTCGGCCATGACACATACAATGAGGATAGGGCATGTTTCAAGATCATTTCATATTATTACAACATTTTTTTACCTTAAATTACACTAATTACCTCTAATCGCGATTAAAAACTTAATAAGTTACTATTCACCAAAAAAATTATTTTAATCCCATTGAACCACATTTTACTTCTTAATGACAATCATGTATGTCAGATTTTTGAAATTTAAAACACAGAGGTGGTAAATTTTCATTTAAATGAAAAAACATTTTTTTAAGTACCACTTAGTGGTTTCACTATTCATCAAAAATTGAAGTTTTTCAGAAAAATACCAAAAATTCACCCTAAGCTATAATTGATATTCCAAATTCAAAAATGAATTCCATTTTACAAAATTCAAAACATATAAGTTTCATTAATTAATTTAATAATTAATTTCCGTTGTCAGAGCAAATAGCGTGTTTTTATGAAACAATAAGTATCAAAAGATTGACACTAGTTTAAGTCTGATTTCAAAGTGAAATTAATTCCAACGACCACTATTGGATTTAATGGTAAAAATATATTCTAATTTCACTATAAAACCAATTCAAAATATAATCTAATAATATAAATAAATTATATTAAAAAGAGGTTTTGAATTAAAATACAACATTTTACACTATTCGTTAAAAAAATGAACTTTATCGGAAAAATACCAAAAATTTACACAAAGTAAATTTTGATGTCCCAATTCTAAAGAAGAGTTTTATTTGGTCCAATATAATGTATAAGAGTGAACAAAACTATATTTAATGACGGTTCTCCATCAAAAGGCGATAAGTGAACCTTTAGTGAAAACTAGGGCATATACGCCTAAAATTGAATTCTTTCCGTATTTTAAGCCCTTATCTTTTATTAGATAAAAGTAAAAACATTTAAAAACATATATAATCATATTTTAATTATTTCTATCCATTCCTTCCAATACAATGGCTATGTGTTAACTACCATTTAAAATAATATTATTTTATTACTAGTGTGCAACGAAAGATTTCAATGAAACTCTTTGTTGCGTATTGGGTACGCTATCAAACATAGAAACCCTTTTAAAGTAAAATTAATATTTAATTCATAAATATTAATAAATATGAAAATTTTTTATTCATTATTTACCTGGGATGTTACATCCTTCCCCCCTTTTGGGAATTGCGTCCTCGCTATTTTATTCACTTATCAAAATAAGTGGGGGTATTTATTCCTCATAGCATTTTCAGATTCCCACGTTGCCTCTTCAACCATATGGTTTTTTCACAAAACCTTTACATGGTGAATCACCTTATTCCATAACACTTGCTCCCTGTGGTCAAGAATCTGGACCGACTGTTCTTTATAAGATAGGTTCTCTTCCAGCTGAACTACCTCTGGACTTAAAACATGAGATGGATCTGGCATATACTTCCTCAACATCGAAACATGAAAAACATTGTGTACCTAAGATAAACTTGGAGGTAAAACCACTCGGTAAGCAACTGATCCAACTTTCTCCAGAATTTCATATGGTCCAATGAACCTTGGACTCAGTTTTCCTTTCTTACCAAATCTCATCACACTTTTCCATGGAGAAACCTTGAGAAAAACATGATCACCTACCTCAAAAGATAGATCCTTACTCTGGTTATCCACATAACTCTTCTGCCTGCTCTGAGCTGTTCTCATGTGTTTCTGAATCAACTGAACTTTTTCTGCCATCTCTTCTACCAATTCTGGTCCCATCAGCTTCCTTTCACCCACTTCATCCCAAAATGATGGAGTTTGACACATCTTCCCATATAATGCCTCAAATGGTGCCATCTGTATACTGGAATGAAAACTGTTATTATAAGAAAACTCAACCAAAGAAAGATAGTGGTCCCAACTTCCCTGATAATCCATCGAAAAAGCTCGTAGCATATCCTCCAAGGTCTGAATTGTTCGTTCTGACTGCTCATCTGACTGTGGATAAAAATCTGTACTAAAATTTAATTCAGTACCCAATGACTTCTGAAGGCCTTTCCAAAAGTTAGAAGTAAACTTGGGATCACGATCGGACACAATGGAGAGAGTAACTCCATGTAACCTGACTATCTCTTTAAGATACAAACGGGAAAGTTGATCTAGGGAAAAGGTATCTCGTATAGAAAGGAAATGAGCATATTTAGTCAAGCGATCAACAATAACCCAGATTGCATTATTACCTCTAGATGTATTCGGTAATCCCAGGACAAAATCCATGGATATATTTTCCCATTTCCACTCTGGCACTGGTAAAGGCTGAAGTATCCCTTTCAGTAACTGCCGCTCTACTTTAACCTGCTGACAAGTCAAACACTTCACAGTAAAATCAGCAATATCTCTTTTCATTCCATCCCACCAGTAATACTCCCGCAGATCTTTTTACATCTTAGTACTGCCAGGATGAACTGAAAACGGGGAACTATGAGCCTCGCATAACAACTCATTCTTCAACTATGAATCACCAGGAACACATAATCTCTTCCCAAACCTCAAAACACAATCATTATCAATGTTGAATTCAGGCAACTTACCCTTATGAACCAGCTCTACCTTTTTTTGCAACCCACTATCTTTCTTTTGCGCTTGCTTAATTCTATCTGATAGAGATGATCTCACTGACACCTGAAACAAAATAGAAGAACTTCCTGCACCAACAACTTCTATGCCAAATTTCATCAAATCAAAAACCAAAGGATCTTGTTCCAAACGTAGCATGGTTAATGAAGCATTAATTTTTCGACTCAAAGCATCGGCCACTTTATTTGCTTTTACCAGATGGTAATGAATTGTACAATCATAATCCTTGATTAATTCCATCCATCTCCTCTGTCTCATGTTCAATTCTTTCTGAGTTAATATATACTTTAAACTTTTGTGATCAGTATATATTTCACACTTTACTCCATACAAATGATGCCTCCAAATTTTTAAAGCAAAAACAACAGCAGCTAATTCCAAATCATGTGTAGGGTAATTTACCTCATGAGTTTTCAAATGACGTGAAGCATAAGCAATTACCTGATCATTCTGCATAAGGACATAGCCAAGTCCCTTTAACGAAGCATCACTGTCTATAACAAACTCACCATTCCTGGAAGGAAGTTCCAAAACTGGAGCATTCACCAATCTTCTTTTCAACTCCTGAAAAAAATCATCACATTCTTTTGTCCAGATAAACTTAACACCCTTCCGAGTTAGCTTAGTCATTGGACTAGATAACCGTGAAAAATTTATAACAAACCTTTGGTAATAGCCTACCAAACCAAGGAACCTACAAATCTCAGTTACATTTGTGGGTATTGGCCATTCTTCCACAACTTTTGTTTTAGCAGGATCAACAGTTATCTCATCTTTTGAAACAATGTGACCAAGGAAATAAATTTGTTGCAACCAAAACTCACACTTGCTGAATTTACCTACAGTTCCTTTTCTTTTAAGGTTTGAAAAATAACCCTTAAATGACTTTCATGCTCCTCTTTACTTTTAGAAAACACCAAAATATCATCAATAAAAACAACCAACATTTTTCACCTGAGTCAACTGAGCTATCACTGCAACAAACTATTTAGTTCTTATTCTGACCATCTCAGGATACTGATTTGAAAGGTCATTTCCATCTGTATGCCTTCCCAAAAAAGTTGTTTTGTTTCCTCTACGAAAAACCATTCTTAACACAGAAATATCTTAGGAGAAGCAACATGGCAATATTTAAATGATATATCATTCCAATCATACCATAAATTAACTTATAATTTAACAATTTTCTAACTCCTAAAGTTGTCTAAACCGACCTATAATACCAACTATAAGGATCCAGCCTTAAACATCTCTTAATATTGAATTAAATGAATAATTCACATTGAGGATCTTTTTAGGTTTAGAGTTTTAGAGAATTAGGACATAACTGTTACATCTCAAAAGGTTACAAAGTAGACACTTCTACTAAGTTTCCATAGAATAAGAAAACTCTTAAAAAGAAACATCTCTAGTTCCATGTTTTATATAGCATGACTTTCCCTTGATCCCATACTTGACCCTATTCCACATTATGTCCTGTGAAAAACATTTCAAAAAAAACTTGGGGTGAGCATAAAAAGCTCAGTAAGGGATACACAAAGAATGAAAACTGTTAGTTTATCAAAACAACAAGTAAACCATGTATACTTTATCAAAGTAATACCTTTCACCTTTATGAAGAAGTAAAAACTCTTCACTGAAAAAAATATCATTACTTACCCTTTTGTAACCAAAAGATTACCATAAAATCCATATAAAGATCACATAAAATATAAAGGTAACTTGGGACATAAACATACTTAAGTGGAATAACCATACGGTCGACTTCCACACATATCACTTAATGGAATAGCCATACGGCCAACTTCCATACATACTTAATGGAATAGCCATACGGACGACTTCCATACCAAATGCATTGGAGGTTATAACGTAACCACCTGTCCTGGTATTCACGCACTACCACAAAACTGGGCAAGGCATGCGCCTGCCTTTATCAGCGCTAACGGAAAAGCGCTAATAACGGGTACCCCTTTATCAGCGCTTTTCATTTTAGCACTGATAAATACACCCTTTATCAGCGCTTTTTACTAGCGCTGATAAAGGGTCCCGCGGATTTGTTAAAAACCCGCGGGTCCTCTTCCTCCTCCCCGCACACAATCAAACTCTCGCGGAAGCCCTCGTCTGCGCCGCTGCCGCCTCCTCCTCCTCCTCCGCCACGGCCGCCTCCTCCTCCTCTGCTTCTGCTCCTCCTCCTCCTCCTCCACCGGCCTCATCCTACTTCTCCTCTGGTGCCTCCGCTGCCTCCGCCCTGCCTCAGCCCTGCCTCTGTGCCGCTGTCGCCGGTGCCTCCTCCTCCACCACGGCCTCCTCCTCCTCCACTGGTGCCTCCTCCTCCTCCGCCGGTGCCTCCTCCTCCACCGCGGCCTCCTCCTCCACCGCGGCCTCCTCCTCCTCCACGGCCTCCTCCTCCTCTGTGGCCTCCTCCTCCTCCATTGTGCAGTATGCTATGCCCAATAATTGTAATTTGCTTTGTTTTTTGTTTTTGTTCTATATTTCAACTATCATGATTTGTGTGAATCAATTTTATTTGAAGTGGGGGGGTGCAGGTGCTGCGGGGGTGTAGTGGGTGAGGGGGTGTGCAGGTGGGGGTGTTTAGGTGGGGGAGATGTGTAGTGGGTGAACATGTGTAGGTGGGGTGTATAATGGGGGGTCTATTGGGTGTGAGGTGGGGGTGTGTACAAGTTGGGGGTGGGGTGGGGGTGGGGGTGGGCTGTGCAGGTGGGGGTGGGTGGGATATGCAAGTGGGAGGGGGGTTTGTTCAAGTGGGTGGTGGGGAAGAGAGTGTTCTAGTTGGGGGGGTCTAGGTAGGTGGGAGTCTGTTGGTGGGTGAGGTTGGGGGGTGTACAAGTGGGGGGTGTGAAGGTGGGGGTGGGGGAGGGGGGTTGTGCAAGTGGGGGGTGTAGTGGGTGGATGGGAGGGGGGATGTGCAGGAGTCTTCTGGGGGAGATATGGGGAGGGGGGATGTGCATGTGGGAAGTCGACACTTCCATAGTTTTCCAATAAGCACTGGGAAGTCATCACTTCTAGAGATTTGGATAGGCCTGAGGCCTCTTAGGTTTTGGTTCTTGTCTATTTATCTTGATGAGTAAGGAATCATATGATCTAAAAGTGACATCAACTATATATGATTAATTCTTTCTCCCACAAAACAATTTTCTAGAAATAATATATCTTTGGAAGGTGAGGGAGCCTTTTAGAATTCTTTCATATAGAGACCAGTCAAGGAAAGTATCCATATATATCCACCTAGAGTAGGGACCTCTGCGGTCGCCGCCTCCTCCTCCTCTGCCGCGGCCGCCGCCTCCTCCTCTGCTCCTGCTCCTCCTCCTCCTCCTCCACCGGCCTCATCCTCCTCCTCCTCCGCTGCCTCCGTCGATGCCTCCTCCTCCTCCGCCGGTGCCGCCGGTGCCTCCGCGGCCTCCTCCTCCTTCGTTGGTGCCTCCGCGGCCTCCTCCTCCTCCGCCGTCGTGCCGCGGTCAAGCCGCAGTCACGCCGCGGTCACGCCACGGTCACGCCGCGGTCACGCCGGTGCCTCCGCGGCCGCCGCCTCCTCCTCCTCCGTCGCGGCCGCCTCCTCCTCCTTTGCTCTTGCTCATCCTCCTCCTCCTCCACCGACCTCATCCTCCTCCTCCTCTGCTGCCTCCGCTGCCTCCGCTGCCTCCGCCCTGCCTCTGCCCTGCCTCTGCGCTGCCGCCGGTGCCTCCTCCTCCACCGCGGCCTCCTCCTCCTCCTCCACTGCCTCCACTTCCTCCTCCTCCTCCGCCGCGGCCACCACCTCCTCCTCTACTCTTGCTCCTCCTCCCCTCCACCGACCTCATCCTCCTCCTCCTCCGCTGCCTTCGCTGCCTCCGCCCTGCCTCCGCGCTGCCGTCGGTGCCTCCTCCTCCACCGCGGCCTCCTCCTCCTCCGTCGATGCCTCCTCCTCCTCCGTCGGTGCCGCCAGTGCCTCCACGTCTCCTCCTCCTCCGCGGTCATGCCGCGGTCACGCCGCGGTCACGCCGCGGTCACGTCGGTGCCTCTGCGGCTGCCGCCTCCTCCTCCTCTGCTCCTGCTCCTCCTCCTCCTCCTCCACCGGCCTCATCCTCCTCCTCCTCCGCTTCCTCCGCTGCCTCCGCTGCCTCCGCCCTGCCTCCGCCCTGCCTCTACGCTGCCGCCGGTGCCTCCTCCTCCACCGCGGCCTCCTCCTCCTCCACCGCGGCCTCCTCCTCCTCCTCCGCTGCCTCCACTGCCTCCTCCTCCTCCGCCGCGGCCGCCACCTCCTCCTCTGCTCCTGCTCCTCCTCCCCTCCACCGGCCTCCTCCTCCTCCTCCTCTGCTCCTGCTCCTCCTCCCCTCCACCGGCCTCATCCTCCTCCTCCTCCGCTGCCTTCGCCGCCTCCTCCTCCTCCGCCATGGCCGCCGCCTCCTCCTCTGCTCCTGCTCCTCCTCCTCCTCCTCCACCGGCCTCATCCTCCTCCTCCTCCGCTGCCTTCGCTTCCTCCGCTGCCTCCGCCCTACCTCCGCCCTGCCTCCGCGCTGTCGTCGGTGCCTCCTCCTCCACTACGACCTCCTCCTCCTCCGCTGATGCCTCCTCCTCCTCCTCTGGTGCCGCTGGTGCCTCCGCGGTCGCCTCCTCATCCGCGGTCATGCCGCGGTCACGCCGCGGTCACGCCGCGGTCACGCCGCGGTCACGCCGCGATCACGTCGCGGTCACGCCGGTGCCTCTGCGGCCGCCTCCTCCTCCTCCTCTGCTCCTGCTCCTCCTCCTCCTCCTCCACCGGCCTCATCCTCCTCCTCCTCCGCTGCCTCCGCTACCTCCGCCCTGCCTCCGCCCTGCCTATGCGCTGCCGCTGGTGCCTCCTCCTCCACCGCGGCCTCCTCCTCCTCCACCGCAGCCTCCTCTTCCTCCTCCGCTGCCTCCTCCTCCTCCGCCGCAGCCGCCGCCTCCTCCTCTGCTCCTGCTCCTCCTCCCCTGCTCCTGCTCCTCCTCCCCTCCACCGGCCTCATCCTCCTCCTCCCCCGCTGCCTTCGCTGCCTCCGCCCTGCCTCCGCGCTGCCGCCGGTGCCTCCGGTGCCTCCTCCTCCACCGCGGCCTCCTCCTCCTCCGTCGATGCCTCCTCCTCCTCCGCTGGTGCCACCAGTGCCTCCACGTCTCCTCCTCCTCCGTGGTCACGCTGCGGTCATGCCGTGGTCACGCCGCGGTTAGGCCGCGGTCACGCCGCAGTCACGCCGCGGTCACGCCGCGGTCACGCCGGTGCCTCTGCGGCCGCTGCCTCCTCCTCCTCCGTCGTGGCCGCCGCCTCCTCCTCTGCTCTTGCTCCTCCTCCTCCTCCTCCACCAGCCTCATCCTCCTCCTCCTCCGCTGCCTCCGCTGCCTCCGCTGCCTCTGCTGCCTCCGCCCTGCCTCTGCCCTGCCTCTGCGCTGCCGTCGGTGCCTCCTCCTCCACCGCGGCCTCCTCCTCCTCCACTGATGCCTCCTCCTCCGCCGTTGGTGCCTCTGCGGCCGCCTACTCCTCTGCGGTCATGCCGCGGTCACGCCGCGGTCATTTGTGATATGTACGAATCGACCGCACCTCAATCTGATGCACAGTGTGACCGGTATGGCTAAAAGTGTCTGATATCAGTTTCAAATTGAGATAAACTTTGGAAAACAACACCAATGACATACGTCAAACCGAGAAAATGCCTTAGGATTGTTTTGATACTTTAGGACAATGATCCAAGAGTCCTTTGTGACGTGTACGAATCAACCGCACCTCAATCCGACGCACGGTGTGACCGGTATGGCTAAAATTGTCTGATATCAGTTTCAAAATGAGATAAACTTTGGAAAACAACACCAATGACATACGCCAAACCAATAAAACGCATTCGGATTGTTTTGATACTTAAAAAAAAGGTTCCACGAGTCATTTTTGATGCGTACGAATCGACCTCACCTCAATCCGACGCACGGTGTGACCGGTATGGCTAAAAGTGTTTGATATCAGTTTCAAATTGAGATAAACTTTGGAAAACAACACCAATGACATACGCCAAACCGAGAAAACGCATTCGGATTGTTTTGATACTTTAGGAAAACTATCCACGAGTCATTTGTGACGTGTACGAATCGACCTCACCTCAATCCGACGCACGGTGTGACCGGTATGGATAAAATTGTCTGATATCAGTTTGAAAATGACATAAACTTTGGAAAACAACACAAATGACATACGCCAAACCGAGTAAAAGCCTTCGGATTGTTTTGATACTTTAGGAAAACGATCCACGAGTCATTTTTGACGTGTAAAAATCGACCACACCTCAATCCGACGCACGGTGTGACTGGTATGGCTAAAATTGTCTGATATCAGTTTGAAAATGACATAAACTTTGGAAAACAACACCAATGACATACGCCAAACCGAGCAAACGCCCTAGGATTGTTTTTATACTTTAGGAAAATGATCCATGAGTCATTTGTGACGTGTATGAATTGACCACACTTCAATCCGACGCACGGTGTGACCGTTATGGCTAAAAGTTTCTGATATCAGTTTCAAATTGAGATAAACTTTGGAAAACAACACCAATGACATACGCCAAACCAAGCAAATGTCTTCGGATTGTTTTGATACTTTATTACAACGATCCAAGAGTCATTTGTGACGTGTAAGAATTGACCGCACCTCAATCCGATGCACGGTGTGACCGGTATGGCTAAAATTGTCTGATATCAGTTTGAAAATGACATAAACTTTGGAAAACAACACCAATGACATACGCCAAACCGAGCAAACGCCTTCGGATTGTTTTGATACTATAGAAATATGATCCACGATTCATTTTTGACGTGTACAAATTGACCGCACCTCAATCCGACGCACGGTGTGACCGGTATGGCTAAAATTGTCTGATATCAGTTTGAAAATGAGATAAACTTTGGAAAACAACACCAATGACATACGCCAAACCAATAAAACGCGTTCGGATTGTTTTGATACTTTAGGAAAACGATCCAAGAGTCATTTTTGATGTGTAAGAATTGACTGCACCTAAATCCGACACACGGTGTGACCGGTATGGCTAAAATTGTCTGATATCGGTTTGAAAATGACATAAACTTTGGAAAACAACACCAATGACATACTCCAAACCGAGAAAACGGCTTCGGATTGTTTTGATACTTTAGGACAATGATCCACGAGTCATTTTTGACGTTTAAGAATCGACCGCACCTCAATCCGACGCACGGTGTGACTGGTATGGCTAAAAGTGTCTGATATCAGTTTCAAATTGAGATAAACTTTGGAAAACAACACCAATGACATACGCCAAACCGAGAAAACGCCTTCAGATTGTTTTGATACTTTAGGAAAACTATCCACGAGTCATTTTTGATGTGTAATAATCGACCGCACCTCAATCCGACGCACGGTGTGACCGGTATGGCTAAAATTGTCTGATATCAGTTTGAAAATGAGATAAACTTTGGAAAACAACACCAATGACATACGCCAAACTGAGCAAATTCCTTCGGATTGTTTTTATACTTTAGGACAACGATCCACGAGTCATTTGTGACGCGTACGAATCGACCGCACCTCAATCCGACACACGGTGTGACCGGTATGGCTAAAAGTGTCTGATATCAGTTTCAAATTGAGATAAACTTTGGAAAACAACACCAATGACATACGCCAAACCGAGCAAACGCGTTCGTATTGTTTTGATACTTTAGGAAAATGATCCACGAGTCATTTTTGACGTGTAAGAATTGACCGCACCTCAATCCGACGCACGGTGTGACCGGTATGGCTAAAATTGTCTGATATCAGTTTGAAAATGACATAAACTTTGGAAAACAACACCAGTGACATACGCCAAACCGAGCAAACACCTTCGGATTGTTTTGATACTTTAGGAAAACGATCCACGAGTCATTTTTGATGTGTACGAATCGACCGCACCTCAATCCGACGCACGGTGTGACCGGTATGGCTAAAATTTTCTGATATCGGTTTGAAAATGACATAAACTTTGGAAAACAACATCAATGACATACGCCAAACCGAGCAAACGCCTTCGAATTGTTTTGATACTTTAGGACAACGATCCACGAGTCATTTGTGACATGTACGAATTGACCGCACCTCAATCTGAGGCACGGTGTGACCGGTAAATCTTTTCATTAGATAAAGAATCAGTATTTATTAAATGAGATAAATCAATCAAAAACATATTGATTTTACATTATTCCCTTTCATTGTTATGAAAATGAAAACTTTTGAGTTTAAAATTTAATATTTCAGTTTTACATTTCCATATTAATGTATTCTTTCATATTACTATTTTAATTTCTTTCATTATTTCATTACTAACATATTATTTGTTTTCTTATATAGGTGAATTTTTTTTCTTGAGTTCGGATGCTTTGTTCGGCAACAAATACCATCGAGAGCGGATCACGGATATCAAAGGATGAAACATGAATGTTTATAACTATTGTTGAATAATTGTAAATGTAACCATGTAAAACAATGTTTTAAATGTATATAGAAATGCGTTTTTTTTGTATTCATGATGTTAAGTAAATGTATATACCGTTGTCAGTCAAAATATTGGGTGCGGGTGCTATGGTGTGCAGGTGTGCATGTGCTACTTTGTGCAGGTATTCTGGTGTGCAGGTGTGCAGGTACTATTTTTTAGGTGTAGGCGATGGGGCCTTTATCAGCGCTAGAGGAGCGCTGATAAAGGGACCCTGTATCAGCGCTCCGAGAAGCGCTGATATAGTTTACCTTTATCAGTGCTCCACTACGCGCTGATAAAGGACCCCTTTATCTACGCCGGAATTAACAGCGCTTTTCTAGCGCTATTAATGCTGGTTTTTAGCGCTGATAAAGGGGCAGGTTGTAGTAGTGACGGCACCACCCGTCATATGGTTTATCATGTAACCACCCATCAAATGTCTAAGTACCATTATAAAAATCATAAGACATAAAAAAAATATAATGGAAAGGAAAAATTTCCACACTTTGATCACAATATATCACTTAAATATATTGACATAACAAATCCATTATAAAAACCATTTTCAATACCAAAATACATAAAAGAGTATATGGTATTTATTTCATTTTAAAAAAACATTACGGCTTATTTAGGAAGCTAAAGACCAAATAATACTCGCGGCGGCAGAAAAGGTCATTGTCACCGCGTACGTTAAAAGAAACATTCCTTTTTGTCGTTTTGTAAAATGCTTCGTAGAAAAAGATTCCTTTTGTATAAAATTAAAAGTCAAAGGGGTTTATACACCATATAAAAGAAAGTTGTGTATAAAACGAAATATTCCTCAATGAAAGGATATTGAGACAAAGTCCCTTACCTCAGGTCCGACTTGACTCGATCGTTCTTTAAAGTCATGAATAATAAACTTGAGTTAATTTCTATTTTCTTAAGAACTTTTTTCAAGTTCATTATTCCTTTTATATCACTTATTTCCATGTTATAAACATTATGTAATCATTTAAGTTAATAATGTTTGTTTTGTCGATATTTGATTCTTAAGTCGAAAGTGGACTTCTTACAATTACATGTTGTTCGTGTGGTCAAAGGTTCTTTATATCCAGAATGACATTCCTGATTTGGATATCATATATATCATATATATTCAGCATATACATGTATTAATAATATTACATAATCATTTAGAGGTAAGAAATGAAATGCACCGTTCATGGAGACGGTAAGCCGTACGTACGCATGAACGCTACTTTCATTTCTTTGTCATATTAATGGAATTAAAACTAAATGAGAGGTATGTATATTTTAATTACAGAATTATATTCATCATTTATATGTATCATTCATCATATATATCCATTATATACATGTACTTATAATAGTACATTACATTTGGGGATAAGAAATGAAATGCACCGTTCATGGAGACGGTAAGCCGTATGTACGCATGAACGCTACTTTAATTTCTATCTCATAATTTAATGGAAAGAAATAATAATGATATAGAAGTATATTATAATTCCAGTATAACATCATATATAATAACTTTAAATCCATCCTTTATACGTCCCACATATGGCATTAACGAATCACATCACTTTGAGGGGGCGGTAGTCCGCACTTCCTAAAATGAAATTATCGTGTTTACCCATAATGGAAACCATAAAGGTATGACATAAAAGAAAAATACAGAAGATTAATGAAAACATAAACATATTATATATCATATATAAATATAGTGACATCTTAATTTCCACCTTTGAATGTGTTTAAAAGAAGATTGAACAATCATCATTTCGTGAGGTAGAAATTCGCCAACCACAGAAACAGTATGTTCTTTAACCATTAGATGTAGATGTGTGTAAGTGTAGATCTAAAGATTATTATAAAAACATCCTATTATATTGAAGATACTGGATTTTTTACAAAATAAATGAATAAAAAGAGTTTAGGGGTTTGGAGAAGAAAAATAAAACAAAAGAACACAAGTGAAGACATCACCTTAAAATCGGGTAACTCTTTTAGATTTGAGCTCAAAGGCTTCCTTGGGAAGACTTCTGCCCAAATTGAGGCTTCAAAGAGTAATATAGGGATGTGGATAGACAAAATTGGCATGGTTTGGCCGATCCAAAGGCTTTGGAAGTGTGGGTAAGGTGGTAGAGGTGGGGGCCTTTTATAAGAGGAGAGGAGGGGCACTCTTGGAAAGTAAGGAAATGTTACTTTATTTTAGAATGAGTTTCAGATTTTAATGGTCTGACATTGATTTGTTTCGAGGATAAGGTGATAAGGGTTCGAAATCCACCCATACAATAGGTTTTTGACATGTGTAGGTCTTATATTTTACATTATCTTTCCATTTTATTTAAATCGTTAAATAATGAGATAATCGCTGCATCATCATGGTGTCATAAATAATTTAATTTATTTAATGTCTAAAAATTATAATAAAAATACTATGATGTGTTAAATCGTTTTACCTTTCCAATTAATATTTATAGTCAAAAATCTGATTTGTATAACCCCATGTAAAAATTGTTTTAGTAAAACAACTCATGTTTGTGACATTTTTATTTTAACTTTAAATAAAAAGTTATTAATGTCATTTTCCAACCAAAGTGGCTTCATGGGGTCCCCAAGTTGACCCATGGATTTTCTTGGTCGTTCATGACACATCCAATGAGGTTAGGACACGTTTCAAGATCATTTAATATTATTACAACATTATTTTTACCTTAAATTACACTAATTACCTCTAATCGCGATTAAAAACTTAATAAGTTACTATTCACCAAAAAATTATTTTAATCCCATTGAACCAAATTTTACTTCTTAATGACAACCATGTATGTCTGATTTTTTAAATTCAAAACACAGAGGTGGTAAAATTTCATTTAAACGAAAAATCAGTTTTTTAAGTACCACTTAGTGGTTTCACTATTCATCAAAAATTGATGTTTTTCAGAAAAATACCAAAAATTCACCCTAAGCTATAATTGATATTCTGAATTCAAAAATGAATTCCATTTTAAAAAATTCAAAACATATAATTTTCATTTATTAATTTAATAATTAATTCCCGTTGTCAGAGCAAATAGCATGTTTTTATGAAACAATAAGTATCAAAATATTGACACTAGTTTAAGTCCGATTTCAAAGTGAAATTAATTCCAACGACCACTATTAGATTTAATGGTAAAAATATATTCTAATTTTACTATAAAAACAATTCAAAAGATAATCTAATCATATAAACAAATTAGATTAAAAATAGGTTTTGAATTAAAATACAACATTTTACACTATTCATTAAAAAAATGAACTTTATCGAAAAAATACCAAAAATTAACACAAAGTAAATTTTGATGTCCCATTCTAAAGAAGAGTTTTATTTGGTCCAATAGAATTTATAAGAGTGAACAAAACTATATTTAATGATGGTTCTCCATCAAAAGGCGATAAGTGAACCTTTAGTGAAAACTATGGCATATACGCCTAAAATTGAATTCTTTCTGTATTTTAAGCCTTTATCTTTTATTAGATAGAAGTAAAAACATTTAAAAAACATATATAATCATATTTTAGTTATTTCTATCCATTTCTTCCAATACAATGGCTATGTTTTAACTACCATTTAAAATAATATTATTTTATTACTAGTGTGCAACGAAAGATTTCAATGAAACTCTTTGTTGCGTATCGGGTACGCTATCGAACATAGAAACCATTTTAAAGTAAAATTAATATTTAATTCGTAAATATTAATAAATATGAAAATGTTTTATTCATTATTTACCTGGGATGTTACATCGCACGCATTTAAATAATTAATTAAAAATAATTAAATGCAGACATGAAAAGGTTAATACTCAAGACCAGACGATGGGTGAAATTAAAGCGCGATAAAATAAAATTCATAAATAAGTACTAGGGTTATTTCATTTAATTTAATTTAATTAATTAATAAATTCAAATAATTTAGTTAATTATTGGTCATGTAATTAATTTAATTTTAAAAATTAAAATTAAATTAATTAATTAATTTAATTTAATTACAAAAATTAAATTAATTTTAACCACAGGTATTTAAAATTATTTTCACTTTAAATAATATATATTAATTAATTTAATTATATTAATTATATTAATTGATTTAAATAAACCCTTGTCAGGGGTTACCTACCCACTAGGAGGACTGGGCGGTGGCCGGGTAAGCATGGCCAGGGTGCTCCTGGGGAGGAGCTGAGGCAGGCGGCCGGTGGCGGCTACGCTGCCCGCGCATGCGCTAGGAGGGTTCGCGCGTGGGTCCAAGGAGGGTTGGTTGGGGGCACGGCGAGGCCGGAGTGGATAGTGCGGCGGCCCTGGACTGGTGCTGATCGACTGAGATCTTACCGTGGCCTGGCTTCGGAAGCCCCAAACTACAAGATGCAGTAATGGAAGTGGCGGCATTCGGCCAGAGAGCACCAGAGGGTGGAGGGGGGGGCACTCAGTGCGGTAGTGGTGCGGTCAGAGGCAAACCGGGCGGCAGCCGATTGATGGCTCAACCAGAGGCGGTGCGAGCTGTATGGCCGGAGGGACTCGGCCAGCATGTGGTGCGCATGCGATGCGCAAGGGAGGGTTCCGACGGTGGGGTGTCATCCGGGTGCTGCAGCAGGTTGCGCTATAGGAGAGGGTGCGTCGTCTGGGTCCGCAGGGATAGGGAAAGTCGGCGAGGATGTCAGGGCAGCCTCTTGGAGGAGCGGCGCTGTAGTGTGTCGTGCCGGATAAGCGGCACTGCAGTGCGCCACGCTGGAGAAGCAGTAGGCGGCACTGCCTGCGCCGCGCAAGGGGAGGGGTCTGATCGGGTGGCCGACCAGGCTGATGCTGGTGCTAGCGTGTGGAAGAGAAAGGCTGTCTGGAGGTGTCCAGGTGGCGTCCCTGCAGTGTCCATGCGGCGTCCCTGAGGAGCGGTTGCGGCGGCCGCCGCACTCCCCTGTGCGGTGGTGCACCCGGCGGCGCTGCAGTGCGCCGCGCGGGAGGAGGGACGGGGTCCGCTCGGACCCCCCGCATGTGTTTCCTTTTTTTTTCTTTCCACGCGGATAACCCCTCCCCTTTTTTTCAAGTTGCATCAAGGCAAGACCCGCTTGGGTCTTTCTTTGGGTCTCCACGTGGGAAGACCCCCTTTGGGGTCTTCCTTTATATATTTTTTTTTATTTTTTTTATAAAGGCTATTTTAGAATTTAGATATAATAATAATAAAATTATTATATTATTATTATATATATAATTATAATTATAATAATTATAAGGATAATAATTATAATTATAATAATTATAATTTCTTAAAAAAAACTTGCATTATTTCTGATAAATGGAAATAATCAACAAATTTTAAAACCCGAGTAAAAACATGAACACGATCCATTCTAGAAATTTCAAATGACCATATCTTGGTCGTTCGGAATCGGATTGAAACTTGTTTCGATCCGTTTTGACTGTTTTTAAACCCTCTACTTAATTTAATGCAAATTAAGTTTATTTGGATCAGAAAATCTATGTGACTCCCTCTGATACCACTGTTAGCTTCCTGGGGCCCGCAACGGAAGCTGGTGGGCCGGGGATTTTAAAATTTTCATCGGCGGAACGATGGTACTTGTCGTCGCCGACGATCTGATCCCCGGAGAGGTCCAAGTATCTCACGTATATTATTAATATAATAAAATTAAAATGAAAACATACCCATTTCAAATCCAAAGGTGTGGTCGACTACTGCTAGCTAATGGAAATCGTCGCTTGAAGGATCCAAATCAAGATCCCTCTAGATCGTCCACATGCACTCCAAAAATCCACGGGAACACCAATTGAAGAACTCCGAGTGCTAGAACGGCGATTCAATGATATCTTCGACGTCTCGACGATCACCGCATCGTTGATCTTGCGATGCGTGAGGAAGAACTTGATCCGAGCTCTTGGATCATCAGCTTCTCTCTCTAAGAAGCGGTAGGAGAGAGAGGCTCTCAATTTTTCATTCCATAAATGAATGAATAGTTATATGCACACAAAATATAGAGATCCTCCTCTCTTATTTATAGAGATGTTGATAAATATTTGGTAGGGTTCCCCGGCCCCCGTTAATATCAACGTTCTCTAAATAAATAATTTCGACAGACTAAACTGCGCCAATATTATTTAATATTTTATCACATACTTGTAATATATATATAATATATTATGTGATAAAATCGAGCCATTTAACTTGAATCTTTTTCCTGTTTAATATTAAATGAACCTTAAATATTAAATAATATTCGTTCGATTAATATTCTTCTTGTATTTACTAAACTCGTAAATACATTAAATAAATTCAATCCCAAATATTCATTTCTTGAATATTAATTTATTTATTTAATTCATTTGATTATCGACAACTTGGACAATGCTCGGACCCCGTGGCGGGGCCCACTATGTCCATATACATATTCAACTGAATAGGTGCGAATTCTTGAATACACTGTTGTGTGTGACCCTCTAGGCCCTTATCTCGATAGCAGTGAATAAAATCCACAGACCAAGAGCGAAGTCTAGCAACTCATCATGGCCCCTAAAGAGATAAGGATAGTCATAGCAATGACTACCATCCTATGAACACTGACTATGTACTATATTCTCTTTGTCATTAAATATCTCATAAAGCAGGATGCACTCTTGTGTCATCGTCCTTATCTTGATTTATTATTTTTTGATCTATCCAGATGGATTTTCCTTTCTACTGCTTTGGCCAAATATTTATGAAGGTGGCACCATCCTGATCAACCATACCTGAGATATACAACTTCCTAAACTTGGAAGCGACAAATCCTTTCTTAACCATTCAACCAACATCATACCACCAACGATGCACCCAATAAAAACTACCTCGCCACGACATTACTTCCATGGTTTTCGCCTTGCATCAAAGTACATAATTAAATGATATACATTGGTAATAGTCTCAAGTTAGGAGACCAATACACATGTCCATATATAGGAACAACCAATTACACCCAAAACATGTGGTGTTCCTATTGGTGGGTCTTTCCTCATGATCTCACTACTAGAGATCACCAAGTGTGAACTTCATGAGAAGAAGTCTCAATGCTTATGAGCCCCCAGCACCTAATAGTAATACATATACTGTGTCCAGTCAGTAAGATGTATCTAGACTATAGAACATATATTTAAGATCAATGTCATTGTATCTTGAGGTTCTCATTATAGCCTGGGATCTGCTATAACCCCTTGACACGACAATTAACCTTTGGATATTACCATTATTATAGTGGACGCAGAAAAATCTGCACTATAATGGTAAGATATCATCATTCATATCTAACTGTACATATTATAAGGTAATCAAAATTACTACATAGTTGGGTCTAGGGCACCCACTATTTCAACACTTACTAGGACCCTCAAGTATGAACGCTGAATATTTCACCTTGATAACCCCAGTTCTCTCTAAGAAGTTGAAGACCTGATTGATCTTATCCATCCATTTCTATGACTCTTGGGGTTTATTCATACATTTAAAGGATGGGGTTTTATCACATATAAACTCTAGAGATTGATCATTGTCTCCTCCACCTATAGGGTGCATCTCAATAGATAGGTTCTGAACTTATCGTACATTTTTGGTCTATATAAATAATTTCTTGAATGATAACCTCTATAAGATTCTAATCTAGAGGAGTATTCCCTTTATGAGCATATGTTGTTGTACCATCATATAGAACCCATGGAATACATCTTAGATAAATATTTCTACACACTAAAAATAGAAAAAATGACTAGATAGTAGAAAAATATCAATTTAAACTAGAATAACACAAGTATAAACTAAGATCAAGATCAAAAACACCAATACAAGAGACGCACATCCCAACATCCCATGGTAACTTAAGGCTCCTCGTGAAAAGATCTGGTCAAGAACCCACTATAACATACTTCTCAAGTACCAAAAATCCTATCTCCTATCTATTAGACATCCAAAGAAAAAAATCTTGGGGAAAAACTACCTTTGATACCAATTTTTAATGAACCAACCTGGGATACCCTCAAAAACTTGTACCCGAACTGGTCTCATACATACCTGAAGGGAATTCCTGATCCCCATGGGTAGACAACTAGCACACATGAATTAAACAATAACCATAGGGAATGATCTCACCCAACATGAAACAATATACAAGGAATATATACATAGTATAAATAAATAGTGGAATAGAACTAAAATAAATATTCTATAAACTATAGATCGAACGGTGGCGATATAACCTTAAAGAAAAAAATATCAAAACCCAAAGTACATGTCCAACTAAAAAAATGATGGCTAAAATAGGAAACAAATACTCCATGTGATATATAAGAAATATACCACTATCTCACCACAAGCTATACATTCCCAGCTGATATATATCTCTCCACCTCACTAAGGAACCATTCCTTTTCTTACATCAAAATATAATACAAGGCCTACACACAGTCGAAGGAGTGTGTAGGGTGTGAGCTAAACAAGCTCAGTAGAATCCCTCCCAGGTGTTACATATCATGTATATATATAATAATCCCAACATGTTAAATTTAAAGAAAACATATATTGATAATATATAAAATAGTTTTATATCAAAATCATGGTAAAGAGATCCCTTTATCCATAGTTCTAAACTAATCCAAGTAAACAATTTCAAAAAATTATTTCTAGAAACATTTATCAATGCATGCATCACTTCATATCAAATCCAAAATAGCACAAACCAAATCACAATGGTGAACATTCCTAGGATCAAACCATGTCAAGCTAGTAGACTACTCATACCACAATAAATTACTAGTGTTCACTCAAGTCCTTAGTACATAAGTCATAAGGAATAATGGAACACCCCATGATTGAACCCTTTATAATTTCTAATCAAGTCCATATGACGCATGTCCTAAGGAGTAGAGGAACACCTAGTGATTGAACCCCCTGAAAATACTGGAGGATGAGGCCAAATACTACACCTTGCACCTAATTACCCAAGGATTCCTATGTGTTTTATTTATAAAATCATCTCAAAAGTGCTTAACATTTTCACAATACATTTCCAACCAACCCTTTTCATTAAAACATTCTTTGAAAACCACCTTTCACTATGAAAACCCATATATTTAATACACCTTAATTCATGATTTATTACATAAAAATGCACATATTACGATCCCAAAAGATCATGAGGCCAATTTTATTTGGGAAATTAGTTACATGATATAATTACTTGAAAAATGGATGCAACAACATTATTTAAAACTCTGTAACATTTTCTCAAAATTCCATCGCTCTTCTAAAATTTCACGAGATAACCAAGGGATATACATAAGAAATGTGTGAGAAATAAATCCTAGTAAGGGGATAATCAAAACAAAACATGATGTAATAAATACATGTGAGTTATTAGTCATATAGAAAATACATAAAAGGTATTATAATCATAAACATAAACATTTAATCATTCTATATAATGAAAAAATAAAGGAAATATAGGAATGTGGAAACAACATTAAACATGAAAACATAAACATAATTCAAGGATAACTACCAAGACATAATAGAATAGTGTTTATTGGATAACCTACCATGCATCATACATGGAATATCATTATATAAAAACGTTACCTAATGCATTGGAGGGATATATAATTCTGAGTCGACCTATCACTTTCATATCATGTACATGCATAAGTTTGGAACATATATCATACAACATAAAAATGTATTTCATCACTTTTAACACCATAATTAAAGATTTTGGATTACATACATAGAAATACTCCAATCAATGAAGGATAGGTAAAATAAGGTGCATGATTTTGAGTGGAAATAGTGATGGGTATTCACTACACAAATGTTTATAATGGAAAATCACAAAAGAATTTTGGTAGCATAACAGGTGTACATAATGTTTTATAAAAGGGGTTAATGAGAATGAAAGGGATCTATAGTCACTTTGGAATCATTAGGATAGTAATATGTATATATAAAAACATATCCCAAATTGAAAATTTTGAAATTGAAAGACATGATATAAAGAAGGTTCTTGAATAAAGAGGAGTAGGAGAGGATTCCTTATGTTGAAAATGTGCTTCTAAATGAATCAGATGAGATTATTAAAAGGTTGAGGTCACCTTGGGAGGTATATATAGGAGAAAAGGTAGAGTAAATTTTTTATCCAAGGTTTTTTAGTGAAGTTGAATGGGATTTTGGTTGGGTTTTTATAGAAAAAGAGAGGAGAATTCTTTCTTAATTTCTAATCTTAGGTTTTGTACTCTATATGATAAATTAATCCAAAACACAAACCATACCATGGTTTTTTCTCAGGGTTTCTTCTAAATAGGAGTGTATTTAATTATTTTTTAAGTAAACGAACCAAACTCATTAAAATAATACCCTTGGTGATGTGGAATTGAGTCATGTTTATAAATAATTTATTTTAAAACCATAAAATATAATATAGGTTTTGGAAGATTCATTAAGAGTTAATAAAATTAATAAAATAACATCAAAAACAAATTATTAAAAAATGTGAAACAAATTTTTTTTCATGGATACTCTTTATAGTATTTATTACATGACTTTTGGAGTTTTATGATGTCATAATACATACTATATATTTATACCGTATTTAATTTTGATCAAAAAAATTGATTGTCATCAAAAATTATGAAAATTTCATTGTTGGGTAATTTCAAAATGATAATTTCAAAAATAATATTTATTTTATATAAATAATTCTATAAATTTTATAATTTATAATTTTAAATCAAAATCCTCATTTATTTAAAAATACTAGTTTTTTTACAATAACAGTCTTATTACCCTTATAAAAAATTATATTTTGATTCATAAAATTATATTATCATTTATATTTTAATAAATATTATTTAATAATAATATTTCAATAAAATAAAATTTATTTCAAAATTTCTTGAATTCATTAAAAATTGTGTCTTGTTTGAAACTAAATATTTCCGAAAATGAAATTGGTGTTTCATCGTATCAAAATCAAATATTTATCAAACTCGTTATTTAGTAATTTATAAATTAATAATAAAAATGATAAATTTAATCATTATTTTATTTAAAATAAAAATATAAAAAATTATACTATTAGGGTCTAGATATATAACCCCTTATTACACCAACGTATTCTCTAAGAGTGAGGTGTGCGATGGTGGGGATTTCTTTAGGTGATTTGGCTAAAATAGTTTGGGTCATGATATTGTTAAGCTTGAATCTCTCCTAAAAATATGTTTTTCCATGTTTTATTTATTGAATATCTTCTTGGTATTGGTCAAGAAAAAATATCAGTGATGCAATCTCCCTCATAAGTTCTGATAAATGGGATTCATAGGGTATGATCCTGCTTGTTGGGGATATCACTTTTTTCTTCTATGTCAATTGGAATTTATCAACCCATAATATACTAATCTTAATTTTCACCATACAATAGCTATATTATCAACAATTATGATGATTAGTAGTATTTTAATCATTAATGACTATACAAAATTATAAAATAACCACTTTAGTTCTTGTATTTTCAATAACTACATTACTTAATAATGAATTTATTCATTCAAAAAGGAAATTTCATTTATAAAAGTTTAAGTCATTACATTATTCCCCACTTCATTAATTTCACCCTTAAAATTTTAATTTCATATACTAAAACATATGAGGGTACTTTTGTTTCATCGCCTCTTCTAGTAACCATGTTTCTTCCTCAAACTTGTGGTTCTGCCACTACATTTTGACCAATTGAGTTGTTTTGTTTCATATAAATTTTTATCTATTATCTAAAATCTCTACAGGATACTCCTCATATGAGAGATCGTTATCCAATGGTACCACCTATAGATTCATTACATGTGATGGGTATGGTATGTACTACCTCAATAGGGATACATGGAACACATCATGTACTTGAGAAAGTTAAGTTGGGAGTGTTAGTTGATAGGTCAAAACTCTGATGCGGTCAATGATCTCATTGGGGTCTATATATCTAGTAATATGTTTTCCCTTCTTCCTAGACCTCATGAATTTCTTCCATGATGATATATGAAGGAAAATATTATCTCCAAAATTAAACTTTGGGTCTCTTTGATGTTTATCTGTATAGATTTTTTGATTACTTTTCAAGTATTTCATATGACATTTAATGTTTTGAACCTTCTTTGTCTTCTCCTAGATAATATATGTTCCCATAAGATTCTGCTCTCCAACATCATCCCAATATGTCAGTGTCCAACTCCTCTTCCCATACAGATCATCATAAGGTTTCATTTGGATGTTAGAATGAAAAATATTATTATATGAGAACTACACTAAGGGGAGGTTATGATCCCAACATCCTTTGAAATACATTAAAGATTATCTCAGTATATCCTCTGGATTTTTAATGTTTCTCTTAGACTAAACATCTGTTAGAGGGTGATAAGAAGTAATAAAACAAATCTCTATATCCAATTCTTGTTAAAGGCTTCTCGAGGACCTCAATGTAAATCTTGGATATTGATGAGATATAATGTAGAGTGTAACTCCATGTAGTTTTACCACTTCCATTATGTATATCATGGTAAGTTAGTCGAGAGAGAAATATTCCTTGATAGTAATGAAATGTGCTAATATTATAATTAGATCAACTACCACCCAAATAGATTTATTTCCTTTAGGTTTTCTGGGGAGTCCTATGATTAAATCCATGGTTATGTTTTCCCATTTTCATATTGGTATGGGTAATGATGTCATCATACCCAAATAATTATATCATTCGACCTTTAATTTTTGTCAGACCAAGCATTGAGATATAAACTATACAACCTCTCTCTCCATATTATCCCACTAAAATTTTTGCCTAAAATCTCAATAAATCTTAGTGGCACTCGTATTAATATAGAATTATAATATATGCATGTCATCCATAAGTTCCCTATTTAGTTATATTTTTTATGGGACACATATCCAGGTTCTAAACCATATAACTCATATTTAGAAAAGTTTAAATCCAGAATATTCTCTACCCTTTTCTGTAGCACCTCATCGTCATTTTGGGATTCCTTGATCCTCTCAATAATGTATGGTTTAGTGGTTATTTGGGCAAGGTTTGTTGAATATCCTTTTATTATTCCCATATACATTCATTTCATGTCTAAGAATATTGGATCCCATTCAATCCTCATCGTTAAAAGGGTTGTGGGATCCTTTCTACTTAGAGAATCTTTCACTTTGTTCACCTTTCCAGGATGGTAATGGATTGAGCAATCATAATCCTTGATCAGATCTATCCACCTTCATTAGCACATTTTAATCCCCTTTTGTGTAAATATATACTTGAGTATTTCTTATTCATATATATGTCACACATTTCTCCACATAGATAATGTTTCAAAATATTTAACATAAAGATCAATGCATCCAATTCTAGATCATGCATTGGGTAGATATGTGTATAGATATTTAATTGGAGAGAGAAATAGTTCTCACCTTGTTATCACTCATTAGTAAACACCCCAATAAGTTTTTGTATTCATTATTGTAGATCACAAATCCTTCCCCAATTATGGGTAATGTGAGTATAGGTGTAGTGATTAGACTCTTCTTCAACTATTTAAATCTCTCTTCACATTCATCAATCTAGAAAAACTTAACTCCCTTCCGAGTTATCTTGGTTAGTGGGATTGAAAATCATGATAAGTTTATCACAAATCAATGATAATACCCATCCAATATAAGGAAACTATATATTTCCATCACATATATTATTCTTAGACACCCTTCAATTGCCTCGGTTTTTGAAGGATCCACATATATCTCTTTGTTGGTGATAACATTCCTTACAAATGTTAATTTATCCATCTATAACTCATATTTATTGTACTTCACATACAAATTTTATTTCAATAAGGTCTTCATTACAAAATTAAAATGCTCCACATGTTCCTCATTTATTTTTTAGTAGATAATAATATAATCTATAAAGATTACCATATATTTATCTAGGTAATCCCTAAATACTCGATTCATTAAGACCATGAATATTTTTGGAGCAATATTGGGTCAAAATGGCATCACTATGAACTCATAGTGATTGTACCTTATACTAAAAGCAGTCATGGGGATATCATCCTTTTTCACCTTTAATCGGTAATATCCTAACTAAAGATCCACCTTAGAGAAGTACCAGTCGTTATGTAGCTGATTAAATAAGTAATCAATATATGGAAGAGGATGCATGTTATTTATCATGATCTTGTTAAGATCATGATAATCAATGAAAAGGTGGGTTGAATAATACTTCTTCATTAAAAAGAGAACCATTGTACCCCATTATGAAGCACTTGGGAATATAAACCCTTTATCCAAATTCTCCTGTAGTTTCTTCTTTAACTCCTTGTTCAAAAGTGTCCATTCTATGTGTAGACTTGGATATTGGAAAAGTTCCAGGTATAAGCTTGATTTAAAATTAAACCTATCAACTAGTAGGAAGACTAAGAAATTATTCAGGAAACACATCAGTGTATTGCCTCACAATAGGAATGTATTCAAGGATAATCATTTCCTTATTCATAGTTGTTTGAGAAAGATATGTTTTCTCCTAGGGAAATAATATACATGATTGAGATAATGATACTAAAGGATATTTATCATCTTCCTTGAATTTGTATAGAATTGGAGGATGATTCATGATATGGAGGGTGATTTCCTTTTCTCTAAAATTTATGTTGGATCTATATAAGGAAAGTCAATCCATACCTAGAAGTGCATCAAATTGTTTTAAAGGGAGTATCAAAACATTCATTAGGAAGTTCAGCCCACAAATATGTATAAGGGGTTAATTATATTCTTGAGATTCTATAATTGACCCATTATTCATCTTCACTGATAAATCAACTTCCATGTTTTTATGTAGTTTTTGATTAGTTCTATTAAACATGTGTCATATGAAAGAATGCATAGAACCAGAATCCAAATGTACATTTTCTATTCTTGAATACATAACTAACATACCTATAACCACTTCATTATTAATATCTACCTCAGTAGTTTTGATTACATAATCTCACCTTTACTCTATATTCCTAGGAGGTTATTATTGTTGGTTATCATCAATAAACCTTGGATCAGTGAATTGATTCACATGGTCTCCTTGTTCCTTGCGGTTGAAACATTGGACAATTTTCTAAGGGTTTACTAGAGAATTCCTTTCTTCCATCACACTTGTGGGTTTATCCCATCATAATTCACTATCTAGGTTCCCTTATTTCCTACACCTAAAGTATTTACTTATACCATTTAGGAAATTTCTAGGATTCTTTTTCCCACACTTTTGACAAGTGAGGTTCCTAATTTATTTCCACTATTACTTTTCTACATTTTACCACCAAGATTAAAATCCATTATCTACTTCATATATCTATACCTATGAAACCCTTGAGATTCATTTATCTATATTTCATATTTGAGGGAACTCAAACAATTTTATCATATCTTTTAAATCCCTTAATGAATAAGTATCTTCGTAGACTTATCTTTATCCTACCAAACAATCAGTTAACTTTACTTTTTTGGGTAATGAAAAAGATGGAGGCGTATCACACAAGTATTGTGAAATTTTCTTTATACACCTTAATGGATTAATCATACTTTTTCTTGAGGTTAAGGAATTTCATCTCCATTTTTATTCATGGAGTTTGAGGAAAATATTTATTGAATAACATTTTCTATAATTATTTCCACTCTATCACCTTGATCTCCTCAAAGGTATTTGTATTTTTGTTATCAATGTCCACCATTGATCAACTTATAATTATATATGATAAACATCCAACACGAAATTATCTTTCTCAAGACATTTAAGGATGAAAAGTATCTTCTCAATGGATTTGATCCATTTTTCTATGATTAAAGGGTTGGAAGATCCACTAAAATTTAGAGGCCTTTTTCTCATAAAGGTATCAATTAGTACATGATATTTCTTAGGATGTGTGTATTTTCCCCATAATTCAAGTATTTATTAAAAAAATGATTTAATTGAGAATGTATTTTTATGAAGGTTCCAACTCCTACTCCCACCAGGTTGGGAATCTCGTTAGGGAATCCATTATATTTCTCATCACATTAGTTTTTAACTCAGTTTATCATATTCCAAACAATTGACTAAATTAAAGGGAAAATTATGGATTATAATTTTTAAACTATTAATCACATAAAAGGGAAACCAAGTACATCAAAATGATAACTCATAAATTTGTATATTCTATAACCTATGAATTTCTAGTTTTTAATCTAAGTTATCCATTTTTTATTTCTTAACATAAAATTGTATGGGTATCATTGTTCTTTTTATGATGGTTTATATAGAGCTCATGAATTTACCAAGCATATACCTTGGGAGTGTCAGAATATGTGTGTAGAAATGAATTTTTTTTATACATCAAATGTTGATTGATTCAAATTCCAATGTTCCCTTTTCAGGGTTATTATCTTTAGGTAAAATTGTGTCAAATCCATATCCACTTGTAGTATCTATACAGGGATATATTTTCTTGGAAACAACTTACTCTATATTTGATCAAAATTTAGGGATGTTTTCCTATGTTTAGACTTATACCTAAGGATTTCACTAGGGTTTTATAATACTAATACCTAAAAATAACTAGACTTTCCTCTAATACCAACTATTACAACCCATATCTTTAATACACTTTAATTCATGGTTTATTACATAAAGACACATATATTAAAATACCTAGAGATTGTGAGGTCTAGTTCCCTTGGTAGATTAGGTATATAAAATAATAACCTAAATCATAGGTAAAACAAAACTATTTAACTCCTTAACATTCTATTAAAATTCCAATGCTCTTCTAAAACTTCCCAAGATAATGTGGGGACGTACATGAGAGTGGTGTGAGATATAAATCTCATTAAGGGAATAATAAAAACATAACATGATGAAATTAATATGTTTGAATCATTAGGAAAATCAAAAAGTAATAAAATGGGTGAGAATAATGAACATGAACATAAAATCATGATATATGATGATAACATGAAGGAAACATAGGAAAGTAGCCACAACATTAAACATGACATCCTAAACATAAGTCAAGGATAACTGCCAAGTCATCATAAAATAGTGTAATTAGTATACCTCTCATGAACCATATATGGAATATAATGAGGCAAAAACATTACCCAATTCATTAGAGGGAAATATAATTTGGGACCCACCTGTCACTTTCATATCATGTACATTCATAAGTGTGCCACATTGATCATATAATATAAGGATGCATTTCATCACTTTTAACCCCCACTGTTAAGGAGTGTGGGTTAAATAAATAGAAATTATAAATAAATTAAGAATAGTAACAACTAGGTTAATAATTTTGAGTGGAAATGGGTATGGGTATTCACTACACAAATGTTTGGGATGGAAAATTGCAGGATAATTTTGGCATCATAACGGGTGTATATAAAGGTTTATGGAACGGGTGAATGAAAGTGAAAAGGGGATATAATCAAATTTTAAACATGAGTATAATAATAGGGATGTGAAAAAATGTAAAACCATCAGATTTTATGAAATAATTTTTTTAATTAAATTTAATTCATTTGATAGCTTGTGATACACACCACACTAAGTTTTAACAAACCATAATATACTATTAATATTATTATTTAAACATGATCATTACAACCTAGACATTAAAATTATAATTATGAATAAGAATAAAAACATTTTTGAAAATAATTATGAGTTTTTTATCTAAAATGTATATTTATTTCTTGTAAATTTTTTATATGTTTTGAAAATACACTTTTCTAAAAAAATTATTTTTATTGATTTTTGTAAATAATTAATCAAATGTTTTTTTTCCAATTTTAGAAAATTTATTTGAAAAAATTAACTTCATTATTTGAATCAACATTTCAAAATTATCTTTGTGTTGATTTTTTTATTTTTCTAGAAAATTTTATTTTTTAATAAATAGTGAAAAATAATAATTTTTATTCAAAACTGCCTTTTCATTTAAATAATTTACAATATTATATTTTGTTTTAAAATGGTTTAGAATTAAAATTAGTTTAATTATGTTGTAATTAATTCAATATAAATCTATTTAATCAATTTTATTTTCAATATTGATATAAAAAACACCTTACACTTTTGAAAATATTTTCTTTGGAAAACCACTTTTTCAACATGTCTCTGGGTTTAATTTTAAATTAAATTCTTCCAATTATATGAATTTTGTAAGAATCCAGAACTTATTTTCAGGTATGTTTTCCTTTTCTGGTCATTTTTGAGAAAAATAGGAATTTATAGAAATTTCTAAAGTACACGCAATGTACTTTATGAGTACACGCAGTGTACTAGGTTACCACGGGTAGCTGTGTGCTGGCCGTTTAGTGGCCACACACACGGTCGTGTGGGGGTGACTTGGAGGCCACCTAAAGCGGAGTATAGAAACGGTAAGTACACGTTGTTTACTTTAAAATTACATGCTGTGTATTTTCTTTTTTTCATTAAATGCACCGGGGTCGCATCTAATGGCCAGAAACACCTTCTTCTAGGTTTCGTTCGGCCGAGAGCTCCTGTACGGCTGTGATCTTCCTCCAAGCCTCTGATCGAGCATCTGAACTCTGATTCAACTATTGTATATTGTGTTGGGATCGCCTCAGTAATCTCTCTATTCTTCTTGATCTTCATTTCATGATTCCTCCTCTTTCTCAAGTTATCTTTATTGAATGTTTTAGAAATTTTTATAGATCTACGGTGTTCTTGGGTGATTCAAGGCTTGAGGTTCACGTATAGAGATCTCCCAATGCTGAGGTAGGTAGTTTGTGCCTTTATGTTGAATTTCATTGAGTATTATGTGCAATTTTATCCAATACCCTTGAACGGTGTATTGCATGTTTACCGTTTTACCCTTGTTGATTGCATGCCATGCATGTACGCCTATGTAGAGGTTATTGGATATGAATAGGGTTGTTTTCTATGCTTTGGATGTGTTAGCTCGTGCTTGCTTTGGATGTGTTAGCCAGTGCTTGCTTTTTTTATGACCGTTTGGACATGTTTAGCCTGTTAGGATTCCTTAATGTTATTCCCATTACTAGAACTATAGGATGGATTGATTATTTTTATCTGACATGCTTGATATTTTGTAGACTGATTAGCTAAGTAGTTTTGTAGGTTTACTTTGGATGTATTGTTATGCTATGATCGTATGATTTACACAAGGCTGTGAGAACTTAGTGTAGTAGACTATAAGGGTAATTGACCGAGTGAGCTTCCTCATAGAGTCTTTGAGCACTTTAGGCTATAATCGGAATTGACTAAGTGAGCTTCCTCAGAGAGTCTTGAACCACTTTGGGTTATAAGGGGAATTGACCGAGTGAGATTCCTCCGAGAGTCTTGAACCACTTTGGGATATAAGAGGAATTGACCATGTGAGATTCCTCAGAGAGTATATGACCACTTGGGGCTATAAGGGGAATTGATTGTGTGAGATTCCTCAAAGAGTCCTTGACTACTTTATACTATAAGGGGAATTGACCGTGTGAGCTTCCTCAGAGAGGCTTTAAATTAATTTTGACTATAATAGGAATCGACTGTGGGTGCTTCCTCGGAGAGTCTTTATATATTATTATGACTGAACCAGAGGGGATAGGCTATGTGTAATTTCTAGAGGGTTACCTTGCTTGATTAGCTGCTTATTTGATATGTAGAACTGTTTATTGCTGATTACTTTCTTGTTACTGCATCTTTGATTATTACCTGCCATAAATATTCACTGACTGTTAGACAAAGATCTTTGGGTGGTTGCCTACTGGGATTTAGTCTCACACCTTGTTTGGGTCATGCTTTTGGGACCCAACAGATTATATTTCTATAGGTATAGATAAGGGAAAGATCCCTTCTACTTCAAGTTCTTGGTTTACTGTGGAGCTAGAGAGCATGGGACCAAGTTGTGGCTTGCGATGTTGAGGAGTTTTTTACATTATTTCTTTTGTATTTGGTTTAGTAATGTTGTGTTCTAGCATTGTGATTTGTTTGGATGCTTTTTTATATATATGTATCATGCATCATTCACACATATATATATATGTGCTCTAGTTTATTATTTTACAGTCTTTTGTTGTTTACTTATGTATGGATTATTACTGCTTCTGATATTGCTATTGTTTTTCTTCCACTGTGTTACTCTTCCAATGAGGTCATAGTTTCCCCACTATCACACCTAATTCCCTCGCTGCTAGTCGGCAGCCTCTGGCATTCGGGGAAATGCACTTGAGGCCATGTGACCAACCGGGTACGGGGCGCCTCTGGGTGGATTCCAGAACCAGAACGTTACAAAGTGGTATTAAAGGAATTATTTTCTCTTGACTTACTATTTGGAGCCTTTAGCTTGGGATAGGATAGAATGGGTACTTGGTAATAATTTGTGCCCAGGAGTAGCTAACTCGTATACAGGGAAAGCCAATCTACCTCGCTCAATGAAATTTTTCTACTTTTTTAACTTTACGGTTGATTTATTTTTCACCATTGGGTGATTCACATGTTTTGTGTTGTTACTGTTAATGTTATTGAGGCTCTATTTCTGTCTCAACTCGATGAGATGAGGGTATGACATCTCATGCATCATATAGTAACTTGCTAGAAATCACATTTCATGCATTATTATCATGCCATTTAGGGTGCATTAGTGATTTCATGTTGTTGTGATAGATGTTGTGTAGAATATGAAAGTTTTTTTGATCGATTCCTTGATAAAAATACCTTCTGTTTGATAGGGTATTTTTTGTGTAAGGTTTTTTTGAATGAACGCCAAACTTTGGTTCTTGAGGTGTTATGGGCCCTCATAGACCATAATTTTGTGGATCATTGACTTTTTTGGCATGTTATAACATGTATAAGATTCCAAAATTTGATTTGCGGGGAGTATGGGCCCTCATGGATTGAAATTTGGAACTTTCAATGTTTTTTTCAGTGTTTTTTTGGGTTTCGAAGTAGTTATTGAGGCTTAGTGTCTGGAAAAACCCAGAATACACGATGCGTAATGTTAAGTACATTCCATGTGTTCTTCTGTTCGAGAAGAAACTGTTTTTCTCAAGTAAATTCTGTGTACTTTATGTACACACCATGTAGTCTCTAACTGTGTCATAGGCTGTGTGGGCAAAGACACGATATAGGGAATTTCTTGTGGGAACACATCGTGTACTAGTTGTACACATCATGTGGTGTTGACCCAGTGTCCACCTATGTAACTAACAACACGGATGGATAAACCTTAAGCTATACATGCCGTGTCAGGATCGAACACACCGTGTAGTCTGACCCAGGTACTCATCTGTGCCACTAACAACACGGGTCAGTGTTATCCTTTCACGTACATGTCATTTCTTTCTTGAACATGATATGTAGTCTTATCTTATGAGAGCCATGTGGCTTAACCGTATAGAAGGACTCGAGCAGGTGAAGAGGATTCAAGTACATGTTGTGTGTTAAGACAACACGTTGTGTGTTTTGGGTGTTACATGACTAGTTTAGGTAGGAGTACATGCCCATGTGAATGGATGAATGAAACACTCTGTGTAGGAATTTTACACACTGTGTAGTCATGTTTTGTAAAACTTGAATGCTTTATTTCTCCTATTACCTTCCTATGCTTCCAGTTTTCAGTCCTTGATAATCTTGATATAAGGTGTATGCTTGACCTTTGAGAGTCATTCCACCAAGAAGTCCTTCGATTGTATGCCAATTTCCAGGTGGTGATCAGACACCGAACATGGTTGATCAGGGACTTCCAGCTGATCCTCCAGTTGTGCCAGCCTTGGCACCAGCCGTTGTACCTGACATAGGTGCTTATGCATAGTTCAGAGAGGGTTTTATGGGGATGATTCATACCTTTCAGGGAGCGGAATCTCCTGCCTCGTCGATGGAAGAATTGACATGGGTCTTTCAGCAGCAGCATCCTCCCACTTTCTCAGGGGATGGAGGACCCCAGGATGCAGAGTCATGGATAGAATCCACACTGACAATTTTTGAGCATATGGAGATACCTCCAGATAAGAGGGTGAAGATCGTTATGTACATGCTTCGAGACTCTGTCAAGAGGTGGTGGGAAGTGGTCTCACAGGCGGGACACCAGCAGAATATGGCTTGGGATGAGTTTCAGTGCATATTCTATGATTACTTCTATCCAGAGACCTTGAGGGCCGATCGAGACTGAGAGTTCATGATTATGGAGTAGGGTACTCTTTCTATTATGGAGTATTCCTATTGATTCATAGAGTTGTAGTGCTTTACACTCTTTCTAGTGGGAGATGATTTGTTCCTTGAACGGAAGTTTGAGGATGGTCTCAGACAGGATATCTAATCTCAAGTGAACATCTTCAGGTTGAATTCGATATCTTCTATAGTCAACTCGGATCTGATCATAGAGCGTAATCTAAGGTATTATGGAGCTGTGATCCAGGGTGTTTCGACATCCAAAGTTAGTATTCCTCCTACTGATATCAGTAAGCGCCATCGGGAAACTGCATGTGGAGATCAGTGTAGGCAGTATGCATCTTCTGGTAGCCAGGCGGTGTGCTACCAGTGTGGAAAGAGTGGGCATACGAGGACACATTTCCTGAGAGACCTAGTGGAGTGCCGATATTGCAGCAATATGGGTCACCTTCAGCGTTTATGTCAGACCTTCTCACCAGCAGATAGTGATAGGGGTTCTTCGATGACTCCTCGTTCAGGAGTAATGCCACCAGTTTCTCACCAGTCTAGGAACTAGAGTTCTTTCGGTCATTCAAGTCATGGTGGAGTTCATGTCCATGGTAGTGGGTCATCGGCCTTTCAATGACAGCAGGGTGGATCAGCTCAGAGTGGTTAGGTACGGTCACAGGGCCGCGGTGGAGGCCTTACTTTTTTAGTGGAGTAGAACCAGTAGGATCAGGATCTTAGAATCTCTACAGTTCAAGGTATTATCTTAGTAACCTCAGTTTTATCTTTTGTTATTTTCGATACAAGTGCTTACCATATCTTTATATATGTTGCTTTCATGAAGATCCTTGGTCTGTGCATCTTTTCTTCTGCTGATATCTTGATGCTAGAAATTTCATTTGGGATGAGAATGGATAGTGTACATCAGTGTAGGGAGTGACCTTTAGAGGTTGGTGGGTGTCACTTTTTATGGGACCTCTATGTCCTAGAGATGATAGGCTATGATTTCATTCTCAAGATGGACTGGTTATTTCCCTTCTAGGCAGTCGTTGACTGTTATCGCCGCAGGGTGAGTTTCACATCACCAGAGGGTAGATCGTTTCTTCATAGGGGTGAGTGGGATGTCCAGGCAAGCAGAGTAGGACCCGAGTATCATGGGATGGGAGGAGTTATAGCCCAAATTGTTATTCTATACCTAGATGACCAGGGGACTTCATAGTTAGACTATCCTCTAGTGGTGGATTGTTTTAGGGATGTCTTTCTATAGGAATTTTCAGGTTTTCCTCCGAAGCGAGAGGTATACTTTTCTATTGAGCTCATTCCAAGAGTGGAACCGGTATCCATTCCCCCTTATATTATGGCTACACCAGAGTTACAGGAGCTCATGAAGTAATTGGAGGAGTTGCAGGCAAAGGGTTTCATCTGACCCAGTACTTCTTCTTGGGGTTCAGTTGTCCTATTTGTGAATAAGGGAGATGGTACCCTCAGGATTTGTGTGGACTATGGGAAGTTGAACCATTTGATGGTCAAGAACTGATATCTATTCCTTAGGATTGATGATCTCTTTGATTAGCTTCGAGGAGCCTGGTGTTCTCAAAGATTTACCTGAGATCCGGTTACCATCATTTGTGCATTAGACCATCCGATATACCTCTCACAGCCTTCCAGACCAGGTATAGTCTATACAAGTATATGTTTATGCCATTAGTTCTTAAGAACACACCGGTAGTTTTTATGGAACTAATGAACTGAGTGTTCTATCCATACTTGGATTCTTTCATGGTGGTCTTTGTGGATGATATCTTGGTGTACTCTCACACTTGACACGACCATGATACCCATCTTGAGATCATTTTGAGTGCACTGATAGAGCATCAGTTATATGCCAAGCTCTCAAAATGACACTTCTAGATGGATCATATTCACTTCTTGGGTCACGTTATCTCAGAGACAGAAGTATCAATAGACCCAGAGAAAGTGAGAGTGGTAGTTTTCTAGGAGCAGCCGAAGAACATCTTTGAGGTGAAACATTTTCTAGGGATGTTTGGATACTACATAAATTTTATATAGGAATTTTCACACTTAGTAGCACTGTTGACAAGTCTGACTAAGAAGGGTGTGAAGTTCATGTGGTCAGATTCTTGTGAGTCAGCCTTTCAAGAGCTAAAGGGGAGGTTGTCATCAGCACCGATACTAGTATTTTCAGAGCTGGGAAAGAGCTATATTGTTTACTATGATGCATCAGGTATCAGGCTAGGAGTTGTGCTTATGCAAGAATATGGAGTCGTTGCATACGGGTCTCGACAGTTGAGGCCACATGAGAGGAATTACCCAATGCACGATCTTTAGTTGGCAGCAGTTGTTTATGCTTTACATTGTTGGAGATATTATCTATTAGGAGATAATTTTAGGGTTTTCACCAAACAAAAAAGTCTCAAGTACATCTAAACTCAGCGTTACTTGAATTTGAGATAGTAAAGGTGGGTTGAGTACTTTCAGTCTTTTGACTTTGATCTTGCCTATACGCCGGGGAAGGGCAACGCAGTGGCTGATGCACTGAGCAGGAGGACCCAGATACAGGTAAATCAAGAGTTCAGCAGTGAGTGGTAGCTTATGGCTCTGTTCTCTGAGATGCATTTAGAGGTGCATGATAGATAGGGGAAAACGTTTCTATCTTCTATAGTTGTTACCTCTACTCTTCTTGATCGAGTACGGATGAGGTAGATATCATATTCAGAAGGACTAATCCTATGAGAAAGCATGTCAGGAGAGAAACCTATTCCTGGATAGACAGTAGTTGAGGATGAGATCTTGCGTTTCTAGGGGCGCGTATGGGTGCCAGCTGAAATACGTGAGGAGATGATGTGTAACTTTCATTCCTCAATTTGGTAAGTCCATCCTAGTGTCACCAATATGTATCATGATCTTCACCGCCATTATTGGTGCCTAGGTATAAAGAGATATGTTACTGGTTTTGTCATTAGGTGTTCCACCTATCAGTAGGTGAAGGCGGAGCATCAGCGACCAGCAGAGCTTTTGCATCAGTTACCCATTTCTAAGTGGAAGTGGAATGGTGTCGTGATGGATTTTGTGATAGGTTTACTGAGGTCATCTCGAGGGAATGATGCAATTTTGGTTGTCATTGATAGACTCACGAAGGTTTCCCACTTCTTGCTGATCAAGGAGACCATCAGTGTTGATGAGCTGGGATGGTTATACATCCGTGAGATTGTACGTCTGCATGGAGTTCCACACTCCATTGTTTTAGACAGGGATGTCTATTTTACTTCTCGGGTCTGACAGGGGCTTCATAAGGCTTTGGTTACACATGTACTTTTGAGTACAGCTTACCACCCCCAGACAAATGGCTAGTCCAAGTGTATGATTCAGGTTCTTGAGAACATGCTCTGAGCATTCATCATGGATTTTATAGGTTCTTGGGATAAGAACATACCTCTTGTGGAGGTCGACTAAAACAATAGTTTTCAAGAAACTATTCAGATGGAACCTTATGAGGATTTGTATGGTAGGTCATGCTGATCACCCTTATGTTGGCTGGAGGTTGGAGAGGCAGTCTTGCAAGGACCTCATCTGGTTCAAGAGACTATAGAGAAGATAGATTTGATTCAGAAGAGGATGGCTACTTCATAGTCTCGATAGAAGTCTTATGTTGATCAATGGAGATGACCTCTAGAGTTCAAGGTTAGGGATCAGGTTTTCCTACATGTCACGCTAAGGTTGGGGCATAGAAGAATTAGGAGGTAGGGTAAGCTTTCACCGAGGTACGTCAGGCCGTTTGAGGTTGTGGAGAGAGTTGGTTCGGTTGCCTATCGGTTGCAGTTACCCCAGATGTACCGAGATATGCATGACGTTTTTCACGTTTCTCATCTCCGACATTACTTTTCAGACCCATCTCATGTATTTTAACCCAAGGAGGTTGAGCTCGAAGTGGATGTGATGTTTGTGGTGAATCCTATCCAGATTGTTGATCGTAGTACGAAGGTCCTCATTGGTCGGTCTATTCCTCTGGTACGGGTGTTATGGAATCACGGGCGGGTGTGGGAAGAGACTTAGGAGAGGGAGGCCGATGTTCAAACCCAATGGTTGGAGTTGTTTGGAATTTATTCTTCTACACCGTGCTAGGGAAATTCAGGGATGAATTTCCTCAAGGGGGGAGTTTGTAAGAACCCGAACCTTATTTTTTAGGTATTTTTTTCTTTTCTGGTTTTTTTTTGAGAAAAAGATGAATTTTTGGAAATTTCCAAAGTGCATGCCATGTACTAGGTTACCACGGGTAGTCGTGCGTTGGCCCTATAGTGCCCACACACACAGTTGTGTGGGGGTGACTTGGAGGCTGCCTAAAGTGGTGTACAGAAACAGAAAGTACATGCCATGTACTTTAAAAGTACACACCATGTATTTTCTTTTTTTTTCATTAAACACATCAGGGTAACGTCTAATGTCCAGAAACACCTTCTTCTAGGGTTTTTTCAGCCAAGAGCTCTCGTACAGCCGTGATTTTCCTCCGAGCCTCCGACCGAGCATCCGAACTCTGATTAGACCACCGTCTATTGCATTGGGATCACCTCATTAATCTCTCTCTTTTGATTGAGTTTCGTTTCATGATTCCTCCTCTTTCTCAAGTTATCCTACGTTGAACATTTTAGACTTTTTTGTAGATCTACAGTGTTCTTGGGAAATTCAAGGCTTGAGGTTTATGTATAGCGATCTCCTAATGTTGAGGTAGGTGTTTTGTGCCTTTCTATTTAAATTCTTTGAGTATTATGTGCAATTTTGTCCAATACCCTTGAATGGGGTATTGTGTGTTTTCCGTTTTACCCCTATTGATTGCCTGCCATGCATGTATGCTTGTGTAGAGGTTAATTGGATACGAATAGGGTTGTTTGCTATGCTTTGTATGTGTTAGCATGTGCTTGCTCTGTTTAAGACCGTTTGGTCCTGTTTATCCTGTTAGGCTTCCTTGATATTCTCCCCATACCTAGAACTGTAGAATGGATTGATTATTTTTCTCTGACATGCTTGATATGTTGTAGACTGATTAACCAAGTAGTTCTGTAGGTTTACTTTGCTTGTATTTATATGTTATGCTCGTTTGATTTACACAGGGCCGTAAGAACCTGGTGTAGTAGACTATAAGGGTAATTGACTGAGTGAGCTTCCTCAGAGATTATTTGATCACTTTAGTCTATAAGGGGAATTGACCAAGTGAGCTTCCTCAGAGAGTCTTGAACCACTTTGGGCTATAAAGGGAATTGACTGAGTGAGATTCCTCATAGAGTCTTAAACCACTTTGGGCTATAAGAGTAATTGACCGTGTGATCTTCCTTAGAGATTCTATGAACACTTAGGGCTATAAGGGGAATTGATTGTGTGAGCTTCCTCAGAGAGTCCTTGACTACTTTAGACTATAAGGGGAATTGACTGCATGAGCTTCCTCAGAGAGTCTTTAAATTAATTTTGACTATAAGGAGAATTAACTATGAGTGCTTCCTCAGAGATTCTTTATATATTCTTATAACTGAACCAGATGGGATGGGATGCATGTACTTTCTAGAGGGTTACCTTGCTTGATTGGATGCTTATTTGATATGTGGAACTGTTTATTGCTGATTACTTTCTTATTACTGCATCTTTGATTATTACCTACCATAAATATTCACTGACTATTAGGCACAGATATTTGGGTGGTCACCTACTGGTATTTAGTCTCATACCCTTTTTGGGTCATGATTTTGGGCTCAAATAGATTATATTGATGTTGGTATAGATAAGGGAAAGTGCCCTTCTACTTCAGGTTCTTGATTGACTGTGGAGCTGGAGAGCATGGGACCAAGATGTGGCTTGTGATGTTGAGGAGTTGTTTACGTTCTTTCTTTTGTATTTGGTTTAGTACTATTGTGTTCCAGCATTTTTATTTATTTGGATGGTTTCCTAGAAATATTTATCATGCATCATTCACATATATATATGTGTGCTCCAATTTATTATTTTTCTAGTATTTCATTGTTTACTTCTATATGGATTATTACTGCTTATGTTATTGCTATTGTTTTTCTTCCGCTATGTTACTCTGCCAATGAGGGCATAGTTTCCCCACTATCACACCCAAGGCCCTCACTACTAGTCAGCAGCCTCTGGAATTCGGGTAAATGCGCTTGAGGCTATGTGACCAACCAGGTAAGGGGCGCCTCTGGGTGGCTTTCGGAACGGGGATGTTACAAATTTAATTTAGAAAAATGGATTAAATATTTTAAATAATAATAATTAATATTATATAATATTTTCAATTTAATTTTTTTTCATAATTCAATCTAAAAATTGTAAAAAATTTATTATTATGATTAATGTTAAAATGGCTTTACTGGGGGTTAAACCAAAAGAAAAGGGAGAGTTTGCAAATAAAACTTTTCTAAATCCTATTTTATGGAAATATTTAAACCCGATCATATCCTAAGTTTTAATTTATGTTCATTTTTATGAATATTTCTTAGTAATTAATTTTACATTTTGGATTCTTTTTTGGAAATTTTCAAGTAGCTTCCAAGTGGGTTCTTTTACCCACTTATAAAAGGACATCTTCTCTCCTCTACTATACACACGTCATGATGGTTTCTTTTTTATTCAAATACCTGAAAAAAATAATTAATTAATTACATTACCACGTAATAGAGTCATATTTTGATTAATAAACCCTCCCAATAAGTATTTTGGTGCTAACCTAAGGATATTTTCTGGAGAAGAGGTATGGTTCTTAACCGAGCATTTTTTTATTTTTTTTCTTATTCCACCTACTTAAAATATTCTTCATATATGATGATATAATAACATAATTATCTCATATATACTTAAATTTTATTATTTTATTGGAATAACCTACATCCAAATTTTCATCAATCAAATGGGAAATGAAATTGTCAATCGTGTGAACAGCAGACTATCGCCTTGTGAATTGATGTAATTCAGTTTCCATCACTACCTCTCACAATTGGATATAATGATGTATTTAAAGTATATATATGATATTTATTACATAATTATACTTATTAAATTATAATATCACATCTAACTTCTTAACTTTAAATCAGTTGGAAATTGATAATGTCGCTCTTGTGTATGTGTGGACTACCACATTCACAAAGTGATGTGATACATTTTTCATTTTATTTTGAAATGAATGGTAATAAGTATAGATTTAATGAATATATATGATATATATGACATAAATATTATTTTTTAAATGTGATATATTATTTAATTTTATATCTTTCAATCCTTCAAGAAATTGGAAACAACGTTAATGCATATATACAGCTTATCGTCTCCATAAATAGTATAATTCATTTTCTTTTTTTAACAATTATAGATTAATATAAATAAATATATAAGGAATATATAATATATTTATATAATTTTTAAAAATATATATTATTTAATTAAGATAAAAATAAAATGACTGAAAATACCAAACCAAAACATACATGAAAAACAAAGTAGTTATTACACAAAACGTGATTTTGACAAGAAATTGTTAATAAATAGGTAATAAAATGTCATAAGTAAATCATATATGGTATGATATATAATATTATTATTCTATAATATATTTATAATAAATATATATTTATTATAAATTATTTTTTAATGTGTATAAATAAATTCAATACTTGAGGTAAAGGACTTCTAGTTTCTCTTTTATTTTTTGGACACATATGCCATATTCGCCACTTGTTTCTTTTGTGTGGTGTATATAATTACCCTTTTAAATTTTATATAATTAATCTCATTATTTTCATGATATTTAAAGTTTAATTTTATATTTTTATTTAATGGGTCTTACAATTTAAAATTTTCCAAAGTGGTAAGGGATTTTCATCTCACTTTTATTTATGTGGGATACATGCAATATTCACCACTTGTTTGTTTTGTGTGGTGTATATAATTCTCATGAATGTATTTTATGATTATTCTAATGAAAATTATTAGACATAAATATCAATCTATGTTTATTTATTTCATGTGTCTTTAGATTCAAAAGTTACCAAAGTGGTAAATATTTTATATTACAATCTCATTGTTTATCAAGATTATTTATGATTAAGTTTCCAATAATGAAATATTATGATCTACCTCTCAAAAAACTTGTTAATTTTTTATCCTCTAATTATTTTTGTAGAATAAATGGTTTCATTCATTTAATTTTCCTCTCTTAATGTACTTAATAGACCAAAATAATTTTTTTAAGAAAAATCGTCTTTATTTCTCTCTTTGGATAAAAATACTCTTCCATTCATGACTATGTTTTCTAAAAATGTTTTAAATAAAGTTTCTATAATTATAAAATGATTGTATAAAAAAAATTTACCCATGTTTTATTTTTGACAAAATGTTTTAAAATGAATATTCTTTCCATTTTCCAAACAAGGCTCTTTTGATTTTTTACCAATAATGTGAAAGGAATATTTGTTTTAACATATACGAAATGAATGGAATTTTATGTCTTCATGACCATTAAATTATTTAAAACATATCTTATAATATTACAAGGTTATTTAAAAACAAAATTTTTTCTATAATGGTTTATAAATTTTTATATTTCAAATAAGTGTTTTCAAAATGTAAATGATATTTTCCTCAATAATATTTTAATGGTATTTTATGAAATTTTTATTAATAAATGACAACAACCTTTGGTGTTTCTTATTTTTTACTAGGGAAATGATATGATTGTACCATCCTTATTATTTATTTGGATGTTTTATTATTATTATGAAGATATTTTTATGAAACTCATTTTTTTCCATGGATTATATTATGATGAATTTATGAGATGATTATGAAACCCATTTATTTTATATGGGTTATGCTATGATGAAATGTTTATGGATCCCATTTCATTTATATGGGTTATGTTATGGTGAATGATTTATGATATTATGGAACAAGAATTTATGGATTATATAATGAGTGAGACCTATATCCCCCTACAATTAATTAAGTAATGTTTTATATATCATGATATAATAATGGGAAACAATATGATTTGCTTAATTCGCTATGGGAAACAACATAATGTGATAGATCAACTATAGAAAATAGGTGATAATGCCTGATACGTTATGAAATGGGAAATTTTTTTTACAAATGATCTGTTATGATTTTATGGTCTTAGATGTTAAACTTAAAATATGAAATTGTTTCTATACTTATGATGGTTCCACACTTATATTCCATGAACTTATGGTTCATTGTTGATTTATAATTATTTCTCACTCTTATGGTTCATGTGTTTTCAAATGATAATGTTTTATTTCATGGATCATCTTTATAATCTATAATATATTAGGTATTATTTTTTTAAGTTATATTCATAATCTCATTCCCTTATGATTATATTATTCTTTCATATGATCATTGATTGATATCTTCTTTGTTTACTCTTACTGAGCATCTAATCTCACCATTTATTATGTTTCCTTTCCTCGGGTTATGAATAAAGGTTTAATTAGGGTATGTATATCCAAAGTAATAAATGAGAATATCTTTATGGGAGATTTTTAATATATTTTATGAAATAATAAGATTGTGTAACTGGAATCCAAAGACACTAAACCTTTACAATACTTGGGAATGTATTTGTAAAATGTATTCAATATCCATCTAAAAAGATATAATATTTTTATATGATAATCCTGGGTCATTATAGTTGGTATCATAGGAAAAGTTTAGTTAACTATTATAAAATGTGATGAGAAAAATTTAGTGAGATCCCTAGGTATATGCATAAGGATATGTTTAAGTATATGTATAAGGATAAGACTAAGAATTATTTAATGTATAAGAAAATAGCATGTGATTTTGGCGAAGGATAGAGAGAGTTTGTTTCAATCAATTGAATCCTCATCTGAATACAACAAGTGGATGTGACTCTGGAATATATGCACCTAGGGCTAATAACTCTGAAAAGGGATAATTTGTATTTGAATCAATTGTCGCTTGGTGCATGACAATAGGCCTTACTGCACACCTGGTTTAACACTTATATTATTATGTTATATAAATTCACAAAATCTCTTTGAACCATCATGAAGGATTTGAATAGATGACCATGAATGACCTAGGTTTAACCTAATGTGTTATAAATTGAAAATAAGATGTCATTATTTAATACATCTTATAAATTATTTTTATTTCATTATTATGTGGTTTCCCACTATGATTTTTGTTGTTCATAATATGATTTTTGGTTTTAGTAAATGGTTATAACCCAAAGGAACCATGTTAATATTGAATATGGAAGAAATTGAAATGAACTTCCACCTAAGAAACCAAATGTTATGGGAGAAAGAATGAAAAATATTGTATCTATGTCGACACACCTTTCTCAAGCTACGAATCATGTTAAACTTCCAAATGAGGAAAGTAGGGAACAAAATTATATTAAGTCCTTCATGAGGAAACTCCCAATATTTTTAGGGTTTCCAATAATCCACTAGTTACTGATTAATGGATCATTACCACTAAAATGATATTTTCAATTATCCAATTTTTGGAACATGAAAAAATTGTTTTGGCTAATTAACATTTGGAAGGAAAAGTAGATCATTGGTGGACTCTTATCAATAACATGAACAAAAATAAAGAAATTGAATTTACAAAGTTGGATGAGTTTAAGTTATTATTTTTAAATAATTACTTATATTCTTTTTAAAAAGATAGAGAATTAATTCATTGAGATGATGTAGAAGGATGATGAGTCTATTGGTACCTAGGAGGAAAGTTTTAAAAAACTTTCAAGGTATGATTTGGTATTATCATAGAACCTAAAAGTAAGGTCGGTCGATTCTTTAGTGGCTTAAAAAAGTCTTTAAAAGGTGTTAAATATAAGATATGATAGTGTCTGTAAATAAATTGTTTGATTTTAACTCACTATAGAAAATTAAATTGGAGATTCCCACCATTCCCATAGTTTTAATAGGAAAAGGGAGATAGAGTCTCATGAAAACTCAACAAAATCATATGGTGGGAAGATATTACAGCCATCTACATGCCATAAATGTGGGAAGAAATATAAAGGGAATTGATTAAATAAAACTAGGAGGTTCTTTAAATGTGGAATAGCAGGTCATAAAGCCCATGAATATATAATGTCAATGAATGGTCATGTTAATGAAATTTAAAGGAATAATACAACCACTAATACACCACCCATGCTTCAATGCTTAAAATTCAAGGATTATGGGAATTATGCTAACCGATGCTAAAATATAAAGGGTAATGATGATGATAAATGTCAAACACCTCTTAAGCTAAGGGGTATAGGGAAATATCATGTGATAACTATTTATAATTAGGGATATGATAATTATGTGGTAAAAGGTACACTTACCATCCACTCTTGAACTTATAATGTATTTTTTTGACTCTAGATATACCCACTATTTTATATCTAAATAATTTTCAAAGAGTATAAAAATTACACTCTAATGTTTAGATGTTGAGTTAGTAGTGAAAACCCCTAATTGATTAATGATTGCATATCATGCCTATTATTCTTCTCTTATTGGGGCTTATTGGAATGTTCTTTATAAAAATCCTATTATTCTCCCTCTATTTTAATATGATGTTATCTTAGGTATGGACTGGATTTATCTACATAAATCCCACATAAATTTCTAAGGAAGAGAAGTCGTGTTTGATATTCAAAACCAACCTATAATTGTCTATTAGTATGATGATATATATAAACTTCTTATGAAGATCACATCCATTGTATGGGTCTTTATTCCTATTCAAAAGGAGTTTTGTATCTTATATGGTTAGGGTGAAGCTCAACATTGATGATATTCCCATTATTTGTGAGTTTTTTATGTCTTTTTAGATAAATTTCAGATCCTTACACAAAATCAAGAAATTGAGTTCTCAATATAACTCATACCTAATACCCCACCATTTCAAAGAATCCCTATAAAATGGCCATGATTGAGTTGAAATAATTGAAGAAGCGACTCTAGGAAAACCTTGATAGGGGATTCATTTGACCAAGTGTGTCACCTTGGGGTGAACTGGATCTTTTTAAGAAGAAATATGGATTGATGTGACTCTATATTTATTATCAATAACTTAACAAGATCACAATAAATAACATGTATCCTCTACCCTATATTGATAACTTGTTTTATCAACTGTGTGGAGCTCAATAATTTTCCAATATTGACCATCATTCTAGATGTCATCATTTGAAGTATAAGAAGAAGGATATACCTAATACAATATTCTTTACAATGTATGGACACTATGAATATATTGTGATTCCATTTGGTCTTACTAATTCCACCAATATATTCATGGATTCAATAAGTATATTATTTATGGATTATCTTGACTAGTTTGTGGAAGTATTTATTGATGATATTCTTACTATTCTAAGAGTAAGGAATAACATGAAGATCGCTTGAGAATTATGCTAAATACCCTAAGGAATGATAAAATATATGTAAAATCTAAAAATTGAGAGTTTTGGCTATAAAAGGTTTCATTTTTGGGTCATATAATCTCAAGTGGGGGTATATCGGTGGATCCATCAAAGATGGAGGCTATTTAATGGTTTCTCACACCAACCAATGTAACATATGTATGAAATTTTCTTGGTTTGGTAGGATATTATCAATGGTTTTTATAGAATTTATCACAACTATATAATCCAATCACTAAGTTAACTCAAAAGGGATCTAAGTTCCTATAGAAAGACTAATGTTATGAAAAATTCAAGGAAATGATGAGAAGATTTTTCAACACACCTGTTCTTATATTAGCCGATAGTGGGAAAGGATTTATAATCTGTGGTGATGAATTTAAGAAGGGACTGGGATGCTTCCTCATGTGAAATTACACGGTGATAGATTATGCCTCATGAAAATTGAAGGTTCATGAGAAAAATTACCCAACTCATGATTTAGAGTTAACTGTGGTAATTTTTGAATTAAAGATATGGAGAAATTATATTTAGGTAGAAAATCGTGATATATATATATTGATCACAAAAGATAAAAGAATATATTCAAATATAAGGATTTGAACATGTGCCAGATAAGATGGTTAGAGATGATTAAATATTGTGATTTCTCGATACATTACCACCATGTGAAAGCAAACAAGGTTGTTGATTCCTTGAGGAAAAAAGACAATACTATCTTATCCATTATGAGGATCACAAAAGATCCAATATTTCTATATTTTCAAAGGAAAATCTAAACATATTGAAGTAAGGGGATAAATCTTATCTTTACAAAATGAATGGTCAACCATCTATCCAAGTGAAGATTAAATTGGAATAGAAGGAAGATATATAGCTATAGAAGAATTTAATAAATGTTCCTGATTTTAACCTTTATTGTGATTTAATAATAATATTCATGAACCATTTTTGTGTTCCATCAATAACAGTTTTTATGATGGATCTATTATAGGAGGTTCATAGTTATTAATTATCTATTCATCCAATAAGTATGAATATGAATAGATATTTGAAGGAGTATTTATGGTGGTATAGTATGAAGAGAAATATTGTAGAGTTTGTATCTCATTTCTTGGTATGTTTAAAAGTTAATGATGAGAAAAAAAATTATAAGGGGATTTTACAACCATTACCCATACCATAATGGAAATGGAAAAACATCACCATTTATTTTTTTGTTAGACTCCCAAAAATGTATAAAGGGGATAATGTTATATGGGTTGTAGTATATCTCCTTAAAAATTCATCACACTTCAGTGCTATCAGAGAATATTACTCTTTGTATATTCTTTTTGGGATATATATTAAGGATGTGGTAAGGTTTCATGGATAACAACATTCCATTATATCTGATCAGGGTTTAATTCTTACCTCTAAGTTCTAGAGAAGTATTCATCAAGATCTTGATTCAAAGTTGATTTTTAACACTTTGTATCATCCTCATAAAAATGGTCAGTTTAATAGAATAATTAAAACCCTAAAGGATATTTTGAGATATTGTTCTATGGATTTCAAATGTGGTTGATATCAACACCTTCCTCAGGTTGAGTTTTTATAAAATAATATATTTCACTCAATCATTCATATAGATCCTTATAAATACCTCTATATGAAGAAGTGTAGAACTCCAACACACTAGGATAAAGTTGGAGAAATAAAGCTATTAGAACATAAGCTAGATAAATAAATTATAGAGAAGGTTAGATCCATTCATTGGTTCATAAGGGAAGAAAAATGTCAGAAGAAAATTTATACTAACAATTTCTAATGTGATCTATAATTTAAAGTAGGTTATAAGGTGTTTCTTTGAATTTCTCCATATAAGAAGGTGATGAGATTTGTAAATAAGGGAAAATTAAGCCTTAGGTATATCATTCCCTTTAAAATTATTGATTTTATTAGTACATTATCTTATAGTTTTGTGCTTCCACCGAACCTCTCTCAATTCCATTATGTGTTCCATGCATTTCTCCTAAGGAAGTACAAACCTGATCCTTTACATGTACTAAAATCAAAGGTCATACCACTGAATCATGATAATTCTTATGAATGAAAACAAGTGTAGATTCTGTATTGTAGAGATAAAATGCTATGAAACAAGACCACTCATCTGGTTAATGTTTTTTGAAAAAACTGCCAATTTAAGGAAGTTATGTGATAACATAAGGATGTAATGAGGCAGAAGCATCCTCATTTGTTTGTATAAAAGTGTTATAATTTTGAGGGAAAAATTTATTTTAATGGGGGTATAATATAACACCCCAAGATTTTATGAAATATTATTTTTCAAATAAATTTAATTTCCTCGATAGCTTGTGTTACATGTAACACCAAGTTTTAACGAATCACAATATATTATTAATATTATAATTTAACCAAGACCATTATAACCTAGTCGTTAAAAATGGTGGTATTAATAGGAATAAACAAATTTTGAAAAATAATTATGAAGTTTTTAGATAAATTTTATATATTGATAAATAAGTACTTAATTTTTTTTTTAAAGACTTTATATGCTTTGAAAATACATTTTTCTCAAAAAATGAATTATATTGATTTTTGTAAACAAATAATAAAATTAATTTCTCTATATTTAGAAAATTTATTTGGAAAAATTAATTTCATGTTTTTAATAAACATGTCTAAATTATCTTATGGTAAATTTCTTGGATTTTTCTAAAAATTTTAATTTTTTAATGAATATGGAACAACCATATTGTGATATTATTATAAATATGGAACAACCATATTCATTATTCTATCCATCCTTTGAATGACATGTCACCATACATGCGTACGTATGGATTACCGTCTCCACGTCGTGGTGTAATTGTTATTCAATATATTATTATTTGGATGGGTATAATAATGATGTGTAATTCATGTAAATAATAAATATAACATGATAATGATTTTGTATATATGATATACCATCCAATTATATATTATTTTAATATCAAAATAATGATATTGTCGCTCGTGCGTGTGTACGGACTACCATCTCCACGAACCCGATGAGATTCATTCCCCATCGTATCCATTCAAGACCAATTCTCATTTGATGATTAAAAGTAATGTTTAAGAACTTTATATCATTCTGGATATGAATAAGGTACAACCTATCCATAACAAACGCGACTTATGTAACAAAACATATAAAATAAAACGAGTAAGTTAACACCCAAAAAAATTATAATACTAAGATATTATTAACAAATCAATGTTAAAAGATCATATATGATATCATAATTATGTATATGGTTCTTGTATAATTTAATAACAATTTTTTAACTATTATGCAGGAGGTTAACATACCATCGACTAATGAAAAGTACAAGGTAAGGGTTTATTTCACAATCTCTTCATTATCCGAGGTTGTTTATATGTAATTATCTACTGGGACCTCTTTATCATCCACATCCATGTTTCTTAAAAATGTATTTAAAATCATTCTTGTTATTTTAAAGAATATGGGTTAAAGTCATTTATACCCTTGTTTGACTTTTTATAAGAGGTTTATAAAGGAATATTTCCGTCTTTTTCTAAACAAGGTCATTTTTAACCTTTTCAACAGAATTAAGGTAAGAATGTTCTTTTTTAACTTATACGGCGGGTGTGGCTATTTTCCGCCGTTATAAAATATTCAAAGCTTCCCTTACAAGCTTATAGGAAAATTTTCAAAGTAAATGTTTTATTTTATAATAATGTGACTTTTAAATGAATTAAAAAAAAAGAGATATTTCTCTCAAATAGTTTTGATTTCATCTATGTCAACATCCTTTGATGGATTTTAAGCTTATTTGAAGTTGATTTATTATGATACAAAACTTCCATATTGTATTGAAGGTTTTGTGATATGTTTGACTATGGATGTGTTATTTTTATACCATTCATGGTTTATGGTGAAAGTATTGACATTTTGTATGCTAGTTTTAATATGAATGTTTATGTTATGTTGAAACCTATTCATATGAGGAATTCATTGGACTTAATAAGTGACGGGTGGAGCCCGCTATAGCTCCTTGATGCATCGGTAGGTCTCATGAGACAAACTAGTGTCTTGGCACGAGGCCTTGAAAAAATATTATTTGTAGTCTTGGCATGAGGCCTTGGCTACGTGGTTATGATAGTCTGTCATTATGCATTCCATCATTATGAAAGTGGTTATTGATATTGAATGTGATTATTCGACTAGTAGAATATCCATGTGAATAAGTAAATGGAATTATTTCATTTTGTCTTTTCCATATTATGTTGAAGTTCAAGTTTAAAAGGCTTTTTTTAGCTATATATTGCCTTAAATTTTTATGTTTATTTATGAATGTTCCCACTATATTGTTATCCTTACTGAGCATTTGAGCTCACCCCTTTCAATGTTTTATTTTTCCCATGATGTGAAGAAGTAATTTATGAATGACATGCAGGGAAAATATGAGGGGATATGAGTGTGGACTATGGAGACTATCTTGTTGTAGTTTTTATTTTTATGTTGTAATGTAATACTTATGAATATATCTAGTGTTTTCAAGGCTACTAAACTAATCGGTCTTTCGAGATTTGATCTTTCTTCTGATCATGCCAATATTATGTAATAATGCACCGACTCTGGATAACTGGGGTCGGGGTGTTACATAAAAAGCCTCTTTTTCAACTCCATGAATATATATTCACATTCATCATTCCAAGAAAACATTACTCCCTTCTAAGTTAGCTTTGTAAGAGGGTTTGAAAATCGTGAGAAATTTCTCACAAATCAGTGATAATACCCATCCAACCCAAGGAAAATACGGATATCTATCATAAATTTTTTCATCGTCCATCCTTAAGTTGCTTATGTCTTTAAGGGTCCATAGATATCCTATTTCTTGTGATGATATGTCTTTAAAAAGAGACTTCCTTCAACCATAACTCACATTTGTTGTATTTTTCATAAAGATTTTCCTTTCTCGAGTTTTTTAGCACAATTATAAGATGCTCCTCATGATCCTCCTTGATTTTGGAGTATATTATAATATAATCTATAAAAATTATAACAAACTTGTTAAGTTAATATCTAAACACTCTATTCATCAAGTCCATGAATAATTTTGTAGCATTAGTGAGTCTGAAAGGCTTCACTATGAACTCATAGTGCTCATGCCTTGTATGAAAAGTAGTCTTGGGGATATCCTCCCTCTTCAACCTAACTTACTAATATCCCAACTGAATCTCCAACTTGTAAAAGTATTTTTCTCCATATATTTGATCAAAAAATTCATCAATATGAGGTAGAGGATACTTGTTCTTTATCATGATCTTGTTGATATCATGATAATTGATGCAAAGGTGCATTGACCCATACTTATTCTTGACGAAGAGGACGGGTTCACCCCATGGTGAAGCACTTGAAAGTCTCCTATAGTTTTTTATTCAGCTCCTCAAGTTCCACAACATCCATTCTATACAGAGTCTTGGATAATGGTAATGCCCCAGGTATAATCTCGACTGAAAAATCAACCTCTCAACTTGGAGGAAGACCAAGAAATTCCTTGGGAAACACATCAACATATTACCTCACAATGGGAATGTATTAAAGTATTTTCTTTTCCTTATACTCAATCATTTGAGCTATATATGCTTTCTCATAGGGAAATAATATCCATGATTGAGATGATAGTGCTAAATAAGATTCATCTTTCTCCTTACATTTTTACAGAATATGAGTATGATTCACAATAAGGAGAGTGATTTCCTTCTCATGTCAATTTATGTTTGATATATTTTGGTAAAACCAATCCATGCCTAAAATTTCATCAAATTACACTAAAGTGAGTATGACAAGGTTCACTGGAAATTTTATCCCACAAACTTTGATAGAAGATAAGTTATATACTTGTGATAAAATAATTTCACCATTTTCTATTTTCACTAATAGCTCTACGCCCAATATTTTTTGTGGTGTTTGGATAGTTCTACTAAACTTTCGTGATATGAAGGAATGCGTAGAATCAGAATCAAAAAGTGTTTTTTCTATTCTTGAATAAATAACTAGCTTACCTATCACCAATTTGTTGTCAGGATTCACTTCGATGGTAATGATGGAAAAATCTCACTGTTACCCTCTTGTATTTTGTTAGTTGTCTCTGAAAACCCTTGTCTTAGTGCATTGGTTTGAAAAGTTACCTAGTTCCTTGTATTTTTAGTAATGAACAATGCATTGAGGGTTGACTGAAGCATTCCTTTTCTCCATCATAATAGTGGGTTTCTCCTATCTAAAATCATTGGATAGGTTCCCTTCTTTCCCAAACCTAATGAATTACCTTGTCCCCTTTAGTCAATTTCTAGGGTTCTTCTTTATAAACCTTTGAAAATTAGGGTGTAGAAATCTATTGGAACTATTAAATCTCTATATCAGACTACCAAAATTAAAATCCACTTTTCACTTCTTATCCCCATGATACCCTTGAGATTTTCTTATCTATATTTTGAATTTTAGGGAACATAGAACAATTTCCTCATAGCTATCAATGTCATGGATCGCAAAGGATTTTCATAGATTAGGTTTTATCCCACCAAAGAAGTGGTAAACCTTGCATTCAGGGGTAGCGATGAATCTAAAGGCATACCATGCATGTTTTGTGAAGTTTTCCTCATACTCCCTGATAGATTCATCATCTTTTTTCTTTAGGGAAAAGAAATCCCTTTTTATTTTAATATGGAGAGTGTGAGGAAAATATTTATCAAAAAAAAATTCTAGATATCCTTCCACCCCATTGCTTTGATCTCTTCCTAAGGCTTCATATTTTTTATCAATTTACACCACTGATCAGCTTCACCTTCTATACAATAAATATCCAGTAGAACCTTCTCTTGTTCAAAACATTTAAGGATGTGGAAGATCTTTTCAATGGAGTTGATACACTATTACTCAATTAAGGGATCGGATGACCCATTGAAAGTAAGAGGCCTTTTATGTATGAATCTTTTGATTGAAAATTCTTCTCTCTTAGGGGGGTTTGTACACTCCTCCTGATGTAATTTTCTATTCATAACATGATTCATCTGAGAGAGTATCATCATGAAGTGTGGGATTCCTACTCCCATCGAGTTGGGCATCTTGTTAGGGCAGTCATCACATTGATCTTCACATTGATTGTTTATCTAATTCCTCTTATTTCCATTCATTGGATAGAATAAAAAGAAAATTAAGGATGATTATATTTAACTTTTAAATAGATAAATGGGAATTTAATAACATTAAAGAGATAAATTTTAACTTACATGTATTTCCTTAACTTATGGATTTCTAGGCTTTAGTATTTGTTATCCATGATCTATTTCCTAACATATACACTTATGGACATTTTTTACTCCTTTAATAATGGTTCATAATGAGATTATTAATTACCAAAGCATATCCCCTAGGATTTTCAAACTAGGTGCGTAGTAAGGCTCGTTGTCGGGTACCAGGTTACCCTAAGTCGGGCTCAGAACACCTTTTTGGAGTTGTTACTCCTAGGTACATATGTTCCAGAACTATGTCCACTTGTAGTATTCAGACAGGAATATATTTTCTTGAAAACCCACTTAATATATACTAAATAAAATTTTCGGATGTTTTCTTATACTTATTCTTATCTCTAAGGCTTTCACTGGGGTTTCCTAATCCTATTCCCAAAAATAACTAAACTTTTCCTACGATACCAACAATAACAACTCTTCCATTTATTACATATTAACAAATTATTCATTAAAGAAAATATTAATTAATTCAACCAAAAAGATATTAAAGTATAGTGTATTTTTTAATTATTTACATTAGATAAAAATTTAAAACAAAAAAAAACAACATCTTTATTGAAATCTTCATTAACATGCTTGCACTTAAAACTACACGGGGTGACCTGAAGAAATACCTAAGAAAGGGATGATATATAAAGCTTGGCAAGGTAATAAACATAGAATAAGGTAAAAAAATTATAAAATATGTATAAAAAGGGGAATAAAAAGAGTATTAATCGTAAATAGGAATGATAAGACATAATATAGCATGATAACATAAAGGCAACATGGGAATGTGGAAACAACTTTTAACACGACATCATAGGTCAAGAATAATTTCCAAGACATAATAATGGAAAAAGTACCATAAAAGAATCAAGGTTACTCCCTTTACTAACATTATGTATCATGATACAAAACATTAACCAATTTATTGGGGCGGTGTATAATTTCGGGCACACCCGTCACTTTCTTTTCATTCTCATGCTTAAGTGTGCCACATAGATCATACAACATGGATTCATTCATCGTCATATTTTATTCCATGAATATGGAGTGTATAATAAATACATTTAAATAACCAATAATAATGAGTATAAGTGAATAAATGTGAATACCCTTGATATAAATTTGGTATGGTATTCACTAAGAAATTGTTTTGGCATGGATTCCTGTGGTGAAATTTCGGCAGCATAACGGGGAAGTGTAAATATTCATGGAAGGACTTAATGAGAGATAAATGGGTATATCATTATTTATAAATCATAAGGAAAGAATGGGGAAGTTGAAAAAACATACCCCATCATTAGTAATTTAAAATTAAAGGGCATAAAATGAAAAATATTCTTGAATAAAGGGGAGAAAGAGAGGTTCCCTTATGAAATTTTGGCAGCCTAACAGTGTCACTTAAAAATTCATAAAATCATTTGATTAAATAGAAAGAAGAATCTAATAATTTGGGGATAAAATTTTCAGTAAAATGGACATGGAAAGTCATATCTCAACATTATTAAAGTGAGAATATAATTCATAACATAGTAAAGAAACTTGAAAAAAGAGGAGAAAAGAAAGAACTCTTGCTTGAGTTTGTGACTCCAAAAGCTTAAAATGGGGATTCTTGAGAGCTTGGGAAACCTTAGGAGGATTATAGAGAGAGGATATCAGAGTAAGGATGTTCTCCATGGATTTTTTGTAAATATAAATGGGAGATTGGGTGGGTTTATATAATAAAAGAGAGGTATTTATTTAATATTTAGGTTTTGGAATCCACAAAATAAAATATTAAAAACCACTAACATTCTCTTGTTTTTTGCCCATGGTTTCTACCAAAGGGGAGTTATTTTCATTATTTTATTAGTAAATGGTCCTAACTTATTAAAATAATTTCCTTTTCTTATGTGGAGGTGAGTCACACTTTTAATGAAATGAATTTAAAACTATAAAATATATTAATGATTTTGGAAGATTCATAAAGTCTTAATAAAAATAATAAAATAGACATAAAATAACATTATTTTAAATGTAAAACATATATTTGGAATAATATGCCATTATAGAATTTATTATATCATTTTTGGTCCATTATGATGTCATAAAACACATTATATATTTGTACAGTATTTAATTTTTACCCAAAAAAATTGACTGTTAGAAAATTATGAAAAACTCACCATTGGATAATTTTGAAATTATAATTACAAAAATAATATTCATTTTATCTAAATAATTTTCTAAATATGTGAATTTTAACTAAAAAAATATCCCATATTTATTGAAAATGATGGGTTTTTGGAAAAAATAGTTTTTAAACCCTAATAAAACATTACATTTGACTTCATAAAAAGTGTATGATCATTTATATTTAATAAACATAATTTGGTAATAATATTAATTTAAAATATTATTTATTTCAAAAATATATTAATTCTTTAAAATTAATTCCTTAATTGAATTAAATAATACTCAAAAATATTATTTTTTTTATAGTATAAAAATAAATATATTCATTATTATTTACAATCAATATACATAATAAATTTTCTGGGCCCTTGATACATATCCCTTTAATATACCAGTGTACGCCCTAAGAGTAAGGTGTGTGACGGTGAGACTTTCATGGAGTTATTTGGAAAACATGGTTTTGTCCATGATCTCGATGAGCTTGAACTTTACCCATAAATGGTTTCCCTCATGATTAATTTATTGGATCTAAGCTTGGTCTTGGTCAAGGTTCAAGCCCAGTGATTCTATCTCCCTAACAAGCTCTAATAAATGGGATTCATAGGGTACAATCCTACTGGATGATGTCATCACTTCCTTTTTCTATGTCAATTGGATTTTTTAAAACCCTATATTTATACTAATCATGTTATCACTGATTAATGGTTATATTATCAACAGTGAAGATTATTAATGGTATTGGAAATCCAATTGGATATAATAAAACAAAACAAGTTAATGTGTTTTCTATAACCATATTATATAATAAAACATTAAATCATAAAAAATTATTTATAATATTTTGGACTGTTACAAGATTCATAAGTTAAAAGTAGAGACTTATTACTAGGATTGATTTTTCAAAATATATCTTATGGAATGTTATACATACATTTATATACTTAGGGGTGTATTCTTATTATTAATCCTCATTATCAAAGGTTGGATAGATACCTAGAATGATAACCTTCATAATTAAATACCTTACTTACATAATTCAAAAGTGACTTAGTTAATCAAGGGATGGTTGGGTATATTGTTAATCATGTCTTCAGTTAGAGTGAACCAAGATGGAATTTTTCCACTTGTATGACAATTAAATACATCTAGACCTTGATTGAATTATATTGAGGAAATGTATTTCTTTACATAGTTAAGGTCACATATGTGTGATTAGATACTTATATGAGGTATATGTGGAATTCTCATCTATTATATGAATGGAATGTGTTGTATTCATCAACTTGGTTAGTCTATTTTAGAGAATCAATAAAATATGAGTTGTCCTATACTAGATTTACATGTTCCATGTCTAGTATTCACTTGATGTCTTGAAAAAAGGGATTATATAGTATAAATATTATTTATATGATGAATATTTTAGTATACATGTTTGTATAGAGATATGATTATGTTTGATAGAGATCACACCAGACACCTTAGTAGCTTGAGTAGAATTGATTATTTACTACAATCTGCTCTTTTATTACATCTATAAAACATAGATTTCATATTTTTTTCCAACACTATTAAGGATAGTAGGGTCACAAAGCTAGGCCCTTGGATAATGATAAAATTTTGGACAAGTTTTTTTCCCAAATAAAGATGTCTTGATAAAACTGTATCCAAAATATTTTAGATAGATTCACAAAGAGTTGTGAAGTTTGGAACTAGGTATCAATAAGATTTTAGGGTAATTTGGATTATATTAGATGTGAACTAAGATATACATGCATATGATGCATTTATTATATATGTGTATATTTATATGCATGTAATGTTTGTGTGTGTGTGTTTATAACATTATAATATAGAGTATATGATATTGTATATAGTGAACACATAATACACACATATGATTCATGTAGAATAAATGCACATGATGCATATATACAAGCCACCTAGATGCATGAAATGAAACCTAAAAAAATGGTAAACTACATGGAAGACCCACATGGAAATAAATCCCACCCCATATGTTTTTTTTATTTTAATACGTTAATAATGTATTAAAAACTTTTCATTATGATCAATGAATGCATTCATAAATGAGTCATCAATCAAGAGGTTTCATTTGATGATACCATTAATGATCGATGCATTCATCATTAATGTAGAACATTGTTTATTTTCATATAAAAGGAGAAGGTTTTATTCTCATTGTTTTTTGGATTGGTCAAATTCATTCGATGCTTCTGGTGATCATCAATTTCATGAAAATTTCTTGAAGCTTTCTTCCTCTTGAGAATCTCTTATAACTTCTGTGAAGTTTCTAGAATCCCTTTAATTTTATCAAGTATCCTCTAGTAGAGATCCAAGATCCAACAGCTGGTGTATCCCCCTCTAAGGTAGTAGGATTATATCAGTTGTTCCTCATGATCTTCCTCAAGTGTTCTCCCCAAAACAAGGAAGAATAATCCCACATCAACAATGAACCATGTGTCCTCTTTTTTTTTTGTGTTTCTCGTTTATAATGCACGATACTTCTTTAAAGGATAGATCTGCTCTATTTTAAGTTTTATTACCTTATCAAGTATCATACAATGATTCTTAATACCCATCGTTCTATTGGTGTGAGTGGTGGAATAATCCTTGAACCTTAAGGAAACTATTGGAATCATTTTGGTAGGCATATACCTCTTCCCTCTCATATTACTTAAGGGATATATTATCATCAGTATAGGGCTGAGTATATTTAATTGAAATGAATGTTTTTTATAATAAAAGTATCATTTATTTCTTTTCAACAAAATTTTAAAATATATTTTTGTTGTTTTTCATCTATATTTTTTATAACATTATATTGAGTTATTTTTATCTGTCATTTTCCATTCTAGCTCCATTGTCTTGTATAAAAATTAGAAATTTTAATCTTTTTCTTTAGTTATTAATATATGGTTCCAAACATTTTTTATATTAATTACCTAGAGTATTCATAAATATACTTTCAAGTATCATTTCCTTGATAAATTAAATGATTTTATACATGCTACTTTGTGATAAGATGGTGCGATGGAAGGGGTATTTGGTTTATATGTTTATTTTTTAATCAAGTATAGCTTGATTTGGAGCATGATGATGTTGTCTCAGATAAATATGGAAGGAAAAACTAAAATAGGTGGTTGAATTTGAGTCTGAAAATAACTTAAAATTTTCTAAACCACTCAGATTTTCAGTTTTTTGTAAGATATGAAATTAGTTTAAACTCACATATCAGATTAAAAAAGTTAATACAACAAAAATTGAACTATCAATAAAACTGATTTAAATACAATGGAAATAAAAAAAAGTATTAAAATAGTAATCACAACTAAAATTATAAACATAACATGGAGTATTGGTAAACAAACCAAGCACTCCTATAAAGAATATTTTTAAAACAATAGTTTTAATCCAAAGTGTAAAGAGTATTTTTAAACCAGATCTAAGGTATCCTACTCCCAACATATAATTCCATCAATTATAAACATGTTAGAAGGTATTTTTTTTCATATGTAATCCCTAGATCATATGACCAAAAACAACTTTTTCTTTGGAATGGAGTCCCATGATCAGATGATGGGAATTTAATTCCTTGCCTCAAAATATTTTCATAAACCAAATGAAAAAAACTACTTATTAGATCTAGAATTCCCTCTACCAACACAATAAAAAAATCCCACAACCACACACTTGAATCTCATCAATTAACATGATCAAAAATACAAGGATTATAAGAATAAGTTTAGATATTTACAATTAAATCCCCATAATAGAGTTCCTAGAAGAAACACTTAGAAAAAAATACAAATATAGGAAACTCTCAAAAAAAATTGATGTAGAATTCAAAAGATTTTAGATAATAATGTTATTGTTATCTTCTAATCCATAAAGAAATGTATTTATTTATAGAAATAATTTAATGGTAAAATTCCATAAACCTCTAGTTTAGTTGTAATGGTATCAAAAATAAAAACTTCCATCTTTCAATGGATTCAAAATCACACAATATATTCTGATGACATCAATATGTGCCACTAAAACACTCTTTTATCTAGAAAACACAATATAAATTCAATAATCCAATTCATAGGAAATTTGAAAACTCTGAATCACTATATTTAAGATTACTATAATGTCATCCTGCATAACACAACTAACTAAAACAATACTCAAGTTAAATCAAATTAATATCAAATTTTATTCATGATTTTCAAAATAATGGATGCAAAGGATTCATTGACTCAAAAATATCCTTCTTTTATGAAAATCACAAGTTATGAAAATAAAATTTAGAAAAAGATTAAATTTTAAAATAAATACTTCTTAACTTCCACTTTAAAAAATAACATTCAAAAACAAACTCATTAGCATAAAAAATTATTTTCAAATCCCTCCCTTTCCCCCTAACAAAAACAATAAATTTTATTTATAAAAATTTATCCCCATTTGATATTATCAAAAATAAATAAAAGTAAAAAAATAAAACCAGAGAAGATAATATCAACATTAGAAACACTTCATTAAAAATATTATCCTCCTTTAAAAAATATCATTGCATAGATGAGATTCAAATTAAATCTATAGGTAAAATGGATGAGAAAGTTAAACCTTATTGAAGTTATCTCTCGATACCTATGAGTGATATTACTCTTATGAATATGGTTCCATAAGATGTTCAACTAAAAATTATTTCATATTTCAAAGTATGAAGGTAGACTCCAATAATAAAATTTAAAGAAAAAATTTCACTTCCTGGGAAGGTAATGAAGTGTAGAAAAAGTAAAAATATCTTAAATAAATTAAGATCATATAAAAAATTTAAAATATCAATTTTTATATAATTGAAGCATGAAATATTATTCCATATTATATTTAAAATGTTAATAAATAACTAAAGGGAATATTTAAAAATCATATTAGATCTTATATGGGAAAAAATTATATCATATATTATGGGAAAAATAATATATATATATATCAAATAATGTTTAGAATTTGATAATATTTACTCAATAGATTTTACAATAAAGTAAATGATTCATAATAAAATTTAATATCTATAAATTTTAATAAGAAAATTATATTAAATGAATTTTTTTTCATTTAATTTCTATAAAAATAAAAAAATACATACATGAGGAGTTAGTAAGAAATCTAAAACAAAGAATAACCCCCCCCCCCCCCGATGATTTTTTCATTATTAATAGAAAATTAGAATATAAGGTGAAAGTTATGATAACTTGACATTGATAATACCTAAATTTTGTTTAATATATTTAAATTTATCATAATTTAAAGGATTATGGAAAATATCATCAAGATTATTTTTAGTTCCAATAAGCTTGAGAATTATATCTTCATTTTTTTGAGTGATCGCATAGGAAATATTGTTTTATGTTTATGTTATTTGAAATTGATTGATATGTTGGGTTTCTAAACAAATAAATAGAACTTATTATATCACAAATAATTTTATTTTGAGTGGAAATCTACCCAAAATATGTGGGCATATGTTTTATCCACAACACTTGATCATAACAACTTCCAACTACTACATATTTAGCTTTAGTAATGGAAAGTAAAACCGAGCATTTCTTCTGTCTATACCAATAAACTAAAGCTTCTATTAGAAAATAACATGTTTGTGAATTACTCTTCCTATCAAACCTAAAACCTTTAAAGTCATTATCTAAATAAATTGTAAGAATAAAATCATTTTTGGAAGAATAAAATAGTCCAATTTCTAAAATTCCTTTTAGAAAATGGAAAATATTCTAAAACTATTTTAAATGGTATTCCTTAATAGTTTCTTGAAATCACACACACAAACATACATAAAACATAATGTATGTTCAACTAGCTATTAAGTATATTAAAATTCCAATAATACCCCTATAATTTTTTTGATAAATTGGTTTCTCAGATTCATCAAGGTCGCGTTTTATAGAAGTTCCTACCAAAGTACTTATAATAGAATAATTTTCAAAACCAAAATATTATAATAAATATCTCATATATTTATGTTTAGTAAAAATGTTTTCTTCTAGTTTCTAATAAATTTTAGAACTAAGGAAGATGTTAAGCTCACCCATAATGCTCATTTCAAACTCACTTTTCATAAGTTATAAAAACATTAGAAATATGTTTTTGAGTTGATACAAAATTAATGTCATCGACATAAATTTTAACAATGATGGTATCTTTAAAAAAAATCTTGATAAATAATATTGGATATTAATTTCCTTTAAAAAAATTATTTTGAAGTAAAAAATCTAGTTAATCTATCATGTCAATCTCTTGGACCTTGTTTAAGTTCATAGATATATTTGGTAAGATTATATACATGTTTTAGAAATTTAACATTGTCAAAACCAGGGGTTTATTCAACATAAACTTACTTCTATATATATATATATATATATAATAAGAAAGTAAATTTTAACATAAATTTGGAATAAATTAAATTTTAGATGTGTTGTGAGGGCTAATAGGATTCTAATGGACTCGATCCTAGATGCTGGTACATAATTCTCTCTATAATCTATGCCTTCTTCCTAAAAATAACCTTTGGAAAAAAGCATTACCTTATTATTTATAATTTTTTCATTTAAAAAAAACCATTTGAATCTTATAACCAACATTTCTTTAGGATATTCAAATAAATTCCACACTATGTTTCGTTCAAATTAATTAATCTCTTATTATATGGCCTTTATCCAAATTTCATCACCCAATCCATATTCAATAATTTTAGGTTCAAATTGAGATAAGAATTAATGATGCTCAAATTCATTTATTAAGTAACTATGAGTTTTTATTGGTTGATCTACATCTTTAATAATAATATTAATAGGATAATTCATTAAAAACAATTGGTTTCTAAGTAAAGAGGAAAACTAATCTTAAACTATCGATTGTACATCTTTCATTAAAGTAAATTCTATAATTTTAAATTATGTTGGAATAACATCTATAGGATTTACTACCGGTTTTTGTGGTTTAATTTATTTTAAATGAACAAAATAAATTTCAAAAAACACCACTTGTAGGATTAAATTCTGGAAATTTTACAAAAACAAAAGGATTAGTTTCATCAAATTTTATATGAACTATTTCCTCAATAAAATTAGTTTATTTATTAAATACGTAATATTCATTACATGTTATAGAATAAACAAGAAAATTACATTCATTATACTTGGAAACAAATTTGTGAAGATGATATTTAGTATTCAAAATTAACACTTTATACCCAAAAACTATGAAGTATGAATGTTTTGGTTTTATTCCAGTCTGTATCTCATTATGAGTTTTATTTAGAAAAGGGATGTTTAAAACATGATTTATAGTATAACAAGTAGTAATCATGGATTCATACCAAAAAAATTAGAAATATAATATTCACTCAATAAAGATTGATTAATTTTATAAATAATTCTATTTCTACTTTGAACAACATCATTTTGTTGAGGTGTTAAGAGTATTACCTTTCATACTGTAAAAAGTTTAAAAAATAGAATTTACAAAATCACCACCATGATCACTTGAGAAAATAATCAAATATAGTTTTTTCTCATTTTAAAAAAACATGAAAAATTTTAAAATAAAATAATGCTTTTAATTCTCATGTAAGAAAAGAGGACCAAGTAAATATATTGTAATTATCAACCAAGACATACAGAAATTTTTTTCCCCCAATACTCATAGTTTTTTTAGGACTAAATAAATTCATGTTCACTAAATTTAAATCTTAAGAAGTAGAGACTTCACCAATAGGTTTAAAGCTAGACTTTTTTGCATACCAAATTTGTAAGGATAAAAAATTATGGAAGAGTTAAACCTAAGTTCTGAAATATATCCTATGTAAACTTTCTTATAAATCTTATCTAAATAACTAATAGTATAGTTCCATAGCATTCTATTATAATGCTAAGATAAATCATCAGTTTCACTTAATTAAGATAAGTTCTAGTTTCTTGGTTCATCTATTTCTAGTGTATATATATTCCCATGTTGATCTATAGATAGAATAAATGTTCCTTCTAAACTTTGAATAGTATAATAATCACTCCTAAAGTTTAAAAGGTAACCCTTATCACATAACTAATTAATTATAATAAGGTTGTTATTAATTACTGAAAAATAAAAAACATTTGAAATTCAATTTTTACCAAGAAAATATACATCACTGATTCTGATGATTTCACCCTATGCATTATCTTTAAATGTAAATCATCCACCACTAAATTTTTTTATGTTTTGAAAGTTGGACTTGTTTCCTATCAAATGTTGAGAATAATTGATGTCCATATACCACTTGTTCCATCTAATTTTACTCAACCTTTTGTCCCGAAAACAATGAAACTATGTTCTTGGTACCCAAACATGCTTGGGTCCAATTATACTAGAAAATAAATATTTAGGAAACCAGATTTGTCTAATTATTATATATTTAATATATAAAATATCTTAAAAAATAAAAACTTTATGAAAACCAAAGGAATGAACTTTTTAAATAAACTTTATTTTTCCAATGACCTCTTATTTGTCATTTAGAACAAAAAATTACACTTTTAGGATCAAAGTAATTATAATGAAGATGTGATCTTTTATAAGTATAACCTATTCCAGAATATGTTCTATATGGTTTCAATTTTCTATCTATATTATCAAAAATAATCATTACCAGAAGTAAAATTAGAAAAAAAAAGATTTTTTAAGACATTTTATTAGAGATTTAGTTTAATAAGAAAATTTTGATCATCAGACATTGAGGTAGAACTAAAATTATAATCTAATGCCAATGAAAGTTTAGAAATCTCAAAAGTATAATTTTAAATTATACTATTTTATTTAGTAATATCTTATTTGGTATAATCATATTCATTCATATCATCAAATTAATATTTTCATTTTCCATGAGAGTCACATATCTCTTTATTTCTTCAAATGTTGGAATATCTTCCTCATATTACAATGAAGAAAATATCTCATATTCTAAATAATATGAACTATATTCTTCATTCAAAGAACCATGAAAGGTATAATTAAAAGATAAATTTGGAAGGGATTCAACAGTTACCTTATCCAAAAGACGTTTCTCATTCATAGGGATATTTTCACCTAACTCAATAATATTTTTACTACTATCAATATCTTCTAGTGAATTTTTAGAAGTAGTGTCTCTAATAATTGAACTCCAAGTGTATGAATATTTCAAGATCCTATTTCCTCTACTTTTAAAAGATATCTTAGATCTTTTTTCCTTAACATTAAATCTTGGATATCCTAGTATAATATAAATAGGGTTTTTTCATTCATAAAAAATAAATTCAGTAGAATATTTCATTCCATGCATGTCCTTTTGATATTTTTTATAATCATAAAAAAATTATTCTTCCCAAATATCTTGGTCAACATTTTAGAATATTGATCTAGTTCATCCCCACTATCATCATAAATACTATAATTTTAATGATGCTTAAATTTCTTCTTAGAAGTATTAGACCTCAAAATATTATCTCCAGATTAAATAAATCATAAGCAACATTTCTAAAAGTGTAAGAAAAATATACTCCATTCCTATCTTTATTTTTTCATCTCTTTTCAAATGATTCTCATATTTCATTAATATTCAAATAAGATCATTAAGATTTAACTTTTTAATGTTCTTAGTATCATACATAATTTTTTTTAGATTATCACTTCTACATAAGTATATAAATAAATTTCTCCACCAACTGGTCATCTAAAAACTCATCACCAATATATTAGAGTATATTAAAAAATACTAAAAACCTCTGATGCATTTTTTCTATAGACTCGCTAAGTGTAAAATCAAAATTTTGATAATCAAGCCTTAATATCACTCTATGAGTTTCAAGAACATTATTAGTTCCAAAATAAACAATTTCCAAATTCTTTTATAGAACATTTTTCATTCCATATAAAGAATTATGGATATATATACTCTAAAATGTAGAACATAACAAAGTATTTCAAACCTTTCAGTTTTCTTGATATTCCATATTTTCATCACAAGTAAATATAGATATATCTTTCTCTAGAATTCAGTAATTTATAGTCATCATAAGAAAATGATCCACTCCGATACTAATAATAAAATTATTTATTTTATCACACCAATATTCATAATCTACACAATCCAAGATTGGTGGTCAACTAGAATTTAAATTCTCTGATGTTATGATGGAAAGTCTTTCCATATTAAAAAACTCTTCTCTAAAACACCAATAATGTAAGAAAATTAAGATATTTATATTTCAGATAAACTAATGGAAAATAAAATAAAAGAATATATTAAGTCTAAAATGTAAAGAACTTATTTTATACAAAAATTTGTCCCATATAAATAATTAAAAAACTAAAAGAGGGGGATTGTAGTCTAAAAACAACATACAATTTTCCAACCCCATCAAGTTTTCAGTTTATCAAAAATATGAAATTATAATAAACTCAAAAATCATAGAAACAAAATTGATGAAATTTAAACTGAACTATTAGTAAAATTAGTATAAATAGAATAGAAATAAAACAAGTATTAAAATAGTAATCACATCAAAAATTAGAAACATAATACGAAGTACCGGTTAACAAACCAAGAAATCCTATAAAGGATATTATTAAAATAATTACTTTAATACAATATGTGAGGATGATATTTAAACTAGATCCAAGGTATCCAGCTCTCAACATGGAATCCCCCTGATGGTAAACCTGTTGGAATGTATTTTTTTCTTCCACTTAGAATACCTCTATTAGATGATCAGAAACAACTTTATCTTCCTCATGGAATCCCTCATTCTGATGATTGGTAGAAAATTTATAGCTCTATAATATCATCATCAATATGATGGAAACTACTAGATTCCAAGCCTCAAAATCTCCTTCTTTAACATGATTGGAAAATCCTGCTACTACACACTAGAATCTCCTTGATTAGCAGGATCAAAAACACAATTATTACAAGAGAAAGCTAAGATATTTGCAAGAAAATTCTCACAAAATATATATTAGTAGAAACATATGGAATAAAAATTAGAACAATTTTATGATATCAAAATAACAAGCTACTATAGACTCTAAGAAATTACAAGTTTTTGGAGCATTAGGTTCTTATTGTCTTCTGATCTACGAAGTAGTGGCTCTATTTAAAGGAAATGATTTAACAGTTGAATTCCACAAACCTTGGGTTCATTTGTAATGGAACCATAAAAAGATACCTAAATATTTAGATGGATCCACCATCAAACAATATCTTTTTATGATATCAATCTACATGGATACAACACTCTATCATTCAGAAAATGAAATCTAGATTAAAAAATCATGTTCATTGGAAATTCACAAACTAAAACTCAGCAGTTTTAAGCTTACCAAATTTTCATCCTACACAACACAACTATATCAAACAAATATCGAGTTAAATAAAATTCATATATAAGTGTATTTTTAATTTTTAAAACAAAGTATGAAATGGATTTATTGATTTAACAGATGATGGGATGGGATAGTAGAACCTTGACTTTGTATACCCCTTACCATTATTCCATACGATGGGATCAGGTATTTAATTTTGTATACTAATTCCCCTATACCATAGGTATGGGATTATTCCCTAATTTTTATACATATTTACTTGGAAAATATGGGTTATAAGATTTCCCTACCTCTATCCTAACATCTATATGAATAGGAGACCCATGCTTGACCACCTAATCTTATGATAAGTCCACTGGAATGAGGATCTACAATCCATCATAACTTAACATGCTATAGGATTTGAATAGTGGAAATGATACCTCAATAAGGTCACTCCTCCCCATGACTTAGTTCATTGGAAGTATGAGGAATTCACACCTTTCTCACCAAACAAAGTTGTCCTTTAACTACTCAAGAAAATTCACATGCATTTAAGGTAATAGGAATACATAAAGCAGAAAAGAAAATGAGAGATTAACATTCTTTAGAAACCATGTCCTACATGCATGGTATAAATACTATTACTTTTTTTATATTCACTGAGATGTAAAATATATTACAAAAAAATTACTAGGTACAAGTAATCTAAATAATATCTCAACTTTCCATAACAAATATGCCTCTTTATCTGCATAACTTAATCTCTTCATAAGTAAATATTTTGTTGAACATTTTACTCAATTATATACTAAGTAAAATCTAGTAAAAAAGTTAAAACTTCTCCCCTAAAAATCTTGATCAACATATCTTGACGACCACAATAGGTGTAAAAACTAGTAACCCCCTCTATATCACTAAACTTATAATCCTTCATCGCTGCATTGAAACACCATATGTAATAACCCTGACTCTAGTAACCTAGAGTTTATGTCTAATTTATTATATTGGTACAAGATAAAAGGGATCACACCATGAAGGATTGATCATTTTAGAAGTCTTGGGAGACTAGTTACATATATGACTTATATATTACATTGAAAAAAAACATATCGTGAAAAAAAAATTACAACCTTATATATCATTCAAATATCTTTCTTTTTATCCTTTTTAAAGGAAAATATAACAAAGGGTGGGCTCAAATACTTAGTAAGGTAAATCATACTACAAAATCAATCTTGATTATGTAAGGAATAATAATATGATAGAGTGAATAATCAATAAATATGTCATTTAATAAAGAACTTGATCATGAAATACATCCATGGATGAAAGTAAACATATAGATAATGTCATGAACCAATATGGTTCATCCCTAAATTGGACACCAGAATCATCCCATTGCAAGGCCCAAAGAGTGTTCAAGATCCCCACGAGCTGGAAACAAGAATCTGGGAACAAGAACCACCTTTGGGAATTATTTTTTCTAAAATAGAAGAACCAAGTGATACAGAACTGGTATATATAAAGGAAAACCATCATGACAATAAAAATTCAAATAGAAAAAGACCAAAACAAGTACAATGAAAAATAAGTTCCAATCCAAAAATAGGTAAACCAAATTACTCAAAATTAAATTCATTTCATCTCCATGTGAATCATGTCACCACCAAACTCCCACAACCCTCTATCATGGATAGATACTACCTATATAATATGTCTTTCCTTTACCTACATCAAATAAAATAAGATCTCCACACACCTAAAGTTATATATAGGGTTTGAGAAAACAAACCTATTAGGATACCATAAAGTATTCAAAAATCATTCTTTATAAGATAAACCAAATATTATCATTTAAAAAAACAAAGTCATGAAATACATTTTCACAATTTATATCAAAACATGGAAATTCACCATTTTTAATTAGTTCTCAAAACCTTTTCCAAATATACCAATTTTCAAAGAAAATTTAATGAAACTATTTTCCTTTCAAATAATTCAAATCATTTAAAATATTTAAAATATCCAAATCATGAATAAAAAACCATTTTATAATGAGCATAAATATAGAAAATGATTCCTAGGATACAACAGGTCTGAGCTATCAAGGATCCTCACACCTCAAGGAATGGTCATGACTAGTGTGCACAACAATTTCTTAGTCCAACAATCAATCAATGGGATGTAAAAAACCTTATAATTGAACCCCCTAATAGTTTCATGAATTCCATAGTTTAGTTATATTTATAATCATATATTCTTGTTAAGAAAAACATACCATGCATAACATGCCTATCATAATTAGATCCCCCTCCAAAGTGCCCTGGGTTCCAATGTTCTGTACCTATACTAAGCCAAATAAATTCAAAGAAATCAACATCCATTGCCCACATTTAGAGGATATTCAATTTTACAAACCAATATTTGAAACCTCTATTTTCATCAAAATACAACGTGTTTGGAAATCAATTTTTATCAAAACACAACATGATTTGAAACCACTTTCCATAAAAATAAAACATGCTTTGAAATCACTTTCCATAAAAACATGATAAAAGTCTATTTCATATTGATAGCCATAATATAAATTTCAATGAATCATAATTCATGTTTTTAACAATTTAGAAAACTAATTAAAAATGTGAAGTCATTCATACTTCATAAAACAATGACTTTATATAAAACCACCCACCTAAAAATAGTTGGTATTTCTAATGATTTCCCAAGATCCATAACTATGAGAAAGAAATACATAGGGAGATAATAAAGAGCCATGTAGTAATAAAACCAATACATGAATATCTAATTCAATTATCCCCACATTAACATAGGTAAATAAATAAAACATACCTTTGAACCGATCACACAGAAAGAAAAATAACAAAAGAAAACCAAGGACTGATCCAAAAACTTAATGAAGCAGTGTTTATCCAAAATATGCCCTAGAATTGATCTGAATCAAAAAACATAGAAATGGAACAAATAATATGGGTTTAATATAGGTAAAAATAATAAAAAAATGAATTAAAACTCATATATTAATGATCACATGTTTCCTTATTAATGGGAATACACCCCCCCCCCCTCTAGAATACCTGGAGGCCCATTCAACCATTTAAAATTTTAAAACTGCTGACACCATAACATGGTGTTCATCCAAAACATCCATGGTGGTCTCGATTGTTCCATATCTATAATCCCTACATGCCAACTGACTATGGAATGGTGCAAAAATGATGTCTGTTTTAGTATCACCACACCATGCACCATGGTGTGGTGGATACCAAATAAGTCATGGTGAAAAGGGAGGCTCCTTGCATCCCAAACCTGAGACCACGCCTAGTACTAGGTGTGTTGGTTCTAAACATGATATGATGGTGATTCTCATTATTAAAATTTCCGGTACCATGGTGTGTTCTAGCCCATTTTTTACCAAGAAATACCAAAAACTCTTTTTAATACATTGATCACCAATCAACACATCTTGAACCCAAAAGAACAACCCTAAAGCTCAAAAAATAATAATCATGAAATTGGGATGTGACAATACCCCCACCATAACATATTATGTCCCTAAAAAGTAAATTTAAAGAATATTGTTCCACAAAGAGATGATGACATTTCTCCCTTATCATTGATTCTCACTCCCACATCTCGTGAGAATCTATTCCATGCTTCTATAACATGTAAACTAATGGAATAGACTTCCAAAACAAGATCTTATATTGAGAATCAACAATATGAATTGGTTACTTAACCAGAAATATAACTGGTTCCAATTGAATCTCTTACCATCTTAGAACATGATAGGGGTCGGGATGATACTTCTTAAGTTGAGATATATGAAACACATTATGGATAGAATCCATTTGAGATGGTAAATCTGACTAATAAGAAACCTTTATCATCCTCTCAGTGATCTCAAAAGGTCTCATTTATCTTGGATCTAACTTCCCATGTTTCCCAAGATTATAGTGATCTAATCGAGTCAAGACTTTCAAGAAAACTCTATCACTAAAAAATAATTATAGAGGATGATGCTGATGATCTGCATAAAATTTATACAGACTTTGAGAAGTCACCAACTTCCAGAATATGTGTAAAAACCTAGGTAATGTTAGAATAAATCATTTTAATAACTTATTAATATTCATTAACTAAATTTTATAGATATATTTTCATTATAATAATATTAATTAATTTTCTAGACAAAAATGAAATAGTTAATTTCATTCTAAATCTGTATAAATATATTATATAATTTAATTTAAAGTCTCGATTTAAAAAATTTAGAATTTTAATTTTAAAAAAAATATTTTTTACATAATCATATCAAAAATAAATTATGGCGATTTTTTGAGAATTTTTTAAAAAGTTTTATTTTTTAATTAACAGTGACAAATACTAATTTTATTGGAAATTGTATTTTATTTTCAAGTATTTAAAAAGTTAAATTCTATTTTATATTATTTTTAAAATTTCATTAGTTCCATATTATTGAAAATAATCCAATTACAGCCTTTATAATGAATTTTATGCTTGAATTTGGTATAAAAACATTTTCATACTTAAAAGGCACTTTTCTAAAAAAACTAGTTTTCATCGCATTTTGTGAGTTTAATTTTAAATTAATATCTACCACTTATAGAAAATAAATCTTGAAAATTTAATTTCATATTTTTAATCGAGAAGTCCAAATTTGGTAAATAGTTCCCTTTTATTTTTTTCATTGTGAATAGTAACCATAGTAAATTATTATTACCATAGTAAAATTAAAATGGATTAAATAAGGTTAAAACTAAAGTGATAAGGCTTAAAATTTATTCAAAAACATGAATGTATTTCATTGGATGAGTATATTATTTCCATAATCATCTAAAATTCAAAAATATTACATTTTTTCCATTTTTTTTATTTTTAACTTTATAATATTTATGTAAAGGATAAAGTCAAAAGTGCCACTCTCTTTATTTTAATATCTATAATATTTTTTGATGTGGATAAAAACAACTTATTTTTTATTCAAAATGTTTATTTTAAATATAAATTAATTTTTTTATCATAGTAATTTATTTTTAACTTTTAGTGATGAAATAATTACCTCATGCGCTTATACAATAATGACTCGATACTTGTGCAAGGAGTAAAAAAATCATGCAAATGATTTTAAAACTCTAAAAGTAATATTGTTTGGTTTAGTTATAGTTTCCCATGAATTTTATTGATAAAAATAAAATATTCTTTATGTGTGAATGGATTATATTTTAATTACATTTTTTTCATTTTATTTTCAAAGTCAAATTAATTGAATTGTTTCAACAATGACATTAATGGTATTTTATAATAAAAAATAATTTATTAAATGATTTAAAATTTATAAAATATACATATATATATATATATGCCCAATTTAATGGTATATGTTTTAAAATATCAACCATGGTCCATTAATTTTTCATTTTTCCTTTTACAGTAACTTTATTTACTCCTAAAGAGTAAAAAACTTTTATATCATGATAATTGACAAAAGGGTTAACATGGGGTTAAAACAAAGAGATAAGGGTAAAGTCATCACCTAAACTTGTCCAAATATTATTGTATTATATTTTTTGACTCATAATCATCCTATATTTTAAAAATATCATTTTGGCTCCATTTTTTCATAAATATTATTTTATATTAATTTAATACTTTAAGAAATTTCAAGAGTTTCCCTCCCCTTGCTTATAAAAGGGCTCCTCATATCCTATATTCCTCACACATTTTTAGAAATATATTTGGGAAAATAACTACCTAAATACCTTAATATAATCCCTTACCATGTCATTTAGTTTATGTTTTGATCAAAAAACAGTCTGGGAAGGCTTTAAGTATAAACCTAAAAAGGTTGTTTGAAGAGTAGGTATAGTTCTTAACATGGGATTTTTGTTTTATTTATTCTTATACCTATTTAAAATATTATTCAACCATGATTAATCAATAAAATAATTATCTACCATATAGTTATATGTTATTATTTTAATGTAATAATCTATATTCATCTCCTCTTCATCAAATGGGAAATGAAACCATCATTTGTTTGTGCGGTGGACTACCACCTTGTGAACCGATGTAAATTTATTTCCTTAACTACCTCTCACAATTAGTTATAATTATGGATTTAAAGTATATATATTATATTAATTAAATATTTATCATTTTTGAAAGATAATATATTTTATAAATTCTTACATTGCCATTCATTGAAAATTGATAACATCGTTCGTGTGTATGTCTAGATTACCACCTCTACAAAGTGATGTGATTAGTTTTTCATGAACATGTCACATGGATACTATATATAAGTATATTTAAATAAATAATATTATATTTATGATATAATCATAATTATGTAAAGATAAAATGATACTTACTTAATTTCCTTTATGTTCTTTGAAAAATGGAAACGTTACTCATGCATACATATGACCTACTGTCTCTATGATTGTAATGTGATTAATATTTCATAACCATATTTCATAGTTGGTTAAAAAAATATAATTAATGTATAAAAATTATAATCATGTCATTATTATTATTATATATATTATGGAATAATGAACTCTTTTACCATAGTGAACTTACTAAGTCATTTTGGACATATGAGTCAAATATCGCCAAATCATCCAACGTGAACTTAATTAATTAAGTAATTAAATATAACATGGTAATAGATAAAATAAACGAAATAATAAACTTTAAAACATTTATTAATAAAGTAAATAATTAATATAAGTTTATTATTCATTAATATAAGGAATGTACGTGATGAGTTAGACTCGAGGTAAGGGACACTTTACTTTGAAAACCTCATTTTAAATGTTTTCAAGATTTATTTTATAAATAATTTTATTCAATATAAATATTCTTAATATTATTTTATGTATGTATTTATATGAACATAAATTAATTATAAATTACATTTTATGTTACTTTTTATTTTCTTTTAATGTTTTTCAAAATGAATCTTTTTACACATTTTATATGTTTTGACAAAAAGGCAAAAGGAGTGTTCTATTTTAATATATATAGTGACAATGGTTTTTCCCATATTCATAATAATTATTTAATGTTTGGATTATTTTATAGGATTTAATTTTTTATTTAAATAAAAACCCGCATTCTTTATGTTCTAGGTATTTAAAAAATGTTTTTAAATGGAATGGATATTTCGATATCTGGAAATGTTTTTCTTATGGGTGGAAATAATATTTTGATGGAAATGAAAGATTGCATATTTTAAGATTATGTTATAGTTCTTGGGAATTTTTTATGATGATGGGTGGTTCCATTATAAACCAAGTAAGTGTGATCCCATTATAAATCAAGGATACGTGTTTCATTATAAACCAAGAATGAGTGAGCCTGATATAGCTCTCCAATGAATTCAGTAGGTTATTCCATTTACAAGAGTGATTGTAAGAGTGATATGAAAATGATTTCCTAAGTTACCTACTTGATTTATCTATTATTTATATCTATTTTTATAGAAATGTTCTGATTTTACAAGGTAATCTATTGAGTTTATGTTTAAATGAAATTATATGAAACTTTTTAAGGGTGAATTGTGTGACTATTTTTGAAAAAGTTTTCATAAATTTTTCATGATTTCAATGAAAAAATTAATAGATTTATTTTTCCTTTAATATTTCTTATGAAATTTTTTATGAAAATTTGTGGGTATGGAATTTTATTTATTGGGTAGTAAATTTTTTATTTTTAGTCAAAGTTTATTTCAAAAAAGGAAAAATATTATGAGTATTCATGGATAAATGGGTTTCATTCATTATTTATTTCTTTTTATATGTACCTTAATAATATTTTTGTTCTCATCCCACATTTTTAAATGCTTTTCATAGGGTTTTAAAAAATATTAGGGACAAGGATGTTGTTAAGATAAAAAAAATTAAGATATTTCATGAAAATAAAAATTGGCATATATTAAAATTTTGTATTGTGATAAAAATGGATACTGAGTTAAATTGTTAAATTTTTTATGTAATATCGATTTATGTAAGGGTGATGAACTAATTATCTAAAACTCTAAATATAAAATATCTTTGGGAATAAAAGAAAAAATAATTCTTGTCTAGAGATACAATTTACATATTGTTTAAGGCTGGTTCCTTATAGTATAACTTGGACCTTCATTGATGTCTCTTGAATAAGGCTTGGTCTAACAAGAGAAACTTTTCCCAACTCAGACTAAAAAAGAAGTGATTTTAAAGGGATACCATAAAGAGCCTAAAAGGGATCCATTTTAATGGATGAATGATAACTATTATTGAATGGAAACTAATCCAATTTCAAACGATTATCCCAAGAGCCTCCAAAGTCCAAGATAGAAACATGGAGAATATCCTCCAAAATCTGAATAAAATACTCCGCTAATCCATCTATATGAGGATGGTAAGCTAATCTCAACTTTAATTTAGAAATCATCACATCTTGGAGGCCTTTCCCAAATCGAGAGTTAAACCATGGGTTCCTATCCAATATAATTTTATATGGTACCCCATGTAATCTTAGGATTTCTTACACGTATATCTTTTCCAAACTCTCAACCTTTGTGTTTCCCTAAATTGGAATGAAATAGGAAGACTTATTCTACCAATTAATCACCAAAAAAATATAATTATTTTCTCAGGGTGTCTGTGGTAGTCCCACAATTAAATCTATATATGTCGCATCACACTTCTATACTAGAATAGGTAGAGGATGAAGTAAAATATAATTATTTTGGTACTCAACCTTGATTTTATCACGAGTATAACAAAAAGACACAAAATCATTTATGTCATGCTTCATATCTGGCCGTAATAAATGAAGTTTAATTTCATAGTACAACATAGTAGTTCTTGGGTGAACAGACCGCTAAGAACAATGAAAATCCTACATCACAACCTTTCTCACAGATACTTCGACAGTACACTAGATCCTCAAGAAAATAACACCTTTTAAAGATAGAGAGATCATTTGATAATGGTATCCCCACCATATAAAGAATTACTAATACTCATGAACTCATAATCTCAATGATACTTTTAAGTAATCAACTCAAGAAGATATGAAAATAGTTGTTTTCTAGCCAAAATAATAATAGTCTCTTTTCTTGTCACGTCTAGGTGGATCTAAGAAGATTACCATGAGTTTGCATTAATTATTTGACTTTATCAAAGCATGATAAGGAATTTTTCTACTAAAATAATCAATAATAACATTCCCCTTTCTAGGGGTGTAAGTGAGATCAAAGTCAAAAGGTCTGAAGGTATTCCACTCATTGCCTCTACTAAAGGTTCAGGTCCTTATGAGAAAATATGTAACTTAAGATCTCATGTTCATAATGAACTGTGAAACTTTCCCCAAAGAGGTAATGTCACCAAAACTTAAAATTATTTATAACTGATGAAATTTATAGGACATGAGTGGAATAATTCTTCTCATGTGGCCAAATTTGAAGGGGATTATATGCCACCACATTGTCTCTCTATTTTGAAACACATCCTAGTCCCACACCTAAATAATCCCAATATATTATATATCCCTATATTGATTCTATAAATATAAAGATAGGATCCAAGGTAAAATGTTTCTTCAATTCATCAAAGTAATTCTATAACTTGGAATCACATAATAATATCACCCCTTTTCAAGTAAGAGTAGTCAATTTTGATGTAAGTTTTGAGAAATTCAATACAAACTACTAATAATATCCTTAAAAACCCAAGAAAATTTGAATCTCAAAGATGTTTTGTGGCTCTTCCTAGTATAATACAACTTTAATATTCTTATTATAAACAAATATTCTTTATTCTGAAACCACATGTCCTAAGAACCTAACTTCATCAATCCAAAAATGGTATTTAGATAATTTATAAAAAAATAAAATGATCTCTCAAGATTCTCAAAATAAGTTTCTGGTGAAACTAATGCTCTTACTAAAATATATAATAAACTAGATTGTCTTCTAAAAATACCATGAAAATGAATCAAGGTACTAGTGTCTATCTATTTCATCAAAGTATAAAAATTTCAGGAGCGTTAGTTAGGCCAAACAACATCACAAGATATTCAAAGTGTTCATACCTACTACTGAAATCAGTCTTCAAAATATTTGACTCTTTAACTCTGAACTGGTAATATCCAAACCAAAGATCAATTTTCAAGAACCAATTTTCTCCCTTTAATTGATCAAACAATTCATTGATATAGGAAAATGGGTATTTATTCTTAATAATTGCCCGATTAAACTTCCAATAATCACTAAAATGATGAAGAGTTCTATAAAACTTCTTTGAAAAAGCATGGATATTCCCATGTAGATACACTAGGGTAAATAAAACCTTTAAATTTCAAGTCATATAAATTAATATTCAACTCTTTCAATTAATCCAGTGTCACGTGATAAGAATGAATATATATCAATTGAATTCTAGGAACCAAATTGATCAAGAATTATACCTCCCTTTCTAGAGGTAAACCCAAAAAAATCTATAAATACTTCAAAAAATTCCCTAACCACCAAAGGAAACTCAAAAAATGAAGGCTCTCCACCAAGTTCAAATGATAAAGAAGATATCAATTTTCCATGTTCTGGAAAAGGTGTTACCTCTCGACTATATCTCAAATACCACTCTCCCAAAATACCTAGTATCTCCCATAGAAGGCAATAAAGGTTCTCCACTAATGGCAAAAATTATTTTTTCTTTATGGTTGATCAACCAATCCATCCTTATGATAACATCAAATAGTTCTAAGTAGATAATCATAAAATCTAAAACTATCTCAACTTTTTATATTGAGAAAGAATATGAGGGCATTGAAAAAATTTCTCCCTTGTATTCCCAAGAGTCATTTCCAACTCCATTACATAAGGAATGAGTTCTATTGGATGTTTCAGAAGATTCAAAAAATAGGTTGATATAAAAGAGTGGGATGCACCAGTATCAAATAAATAAATCGCTAAAGATAGAGAAATGAAGATGGTGCCTCTCACTATCAAAGGACCTGAATCACTTTCCACCATGGAATCCTCCACTACATGTAACTCTTTATTTTTGGAGGTCTATATCTAGAACCTTGTTGACTTTGAAGAATCCAATTGCACCATAGATCCTTTAGGGGATTAAGAACCTGTTTTATAATGAGGAGAAGAAAGATCCTGATATAATTTTTGAAAATCACCATGACATCCACATGAGTTAAAAACTCTTATAGGTGTGGGGAAAAAATTGTTCCCTTTTCTTTCCACACTGGTAGCAATTCAAAGGAACACTACTAACTATTGGTGAAGGTGTGGGGAAAGTCTGTTATTGAGCGCCACTACCACATCCCTTGCGAGTTTCTCTCCACTTTCTCTTCTTCCCCTATGATCCACTGAAACTAACACTAAGTGGAAGTGGAATTCCAACCAACCCGGAATTTTATGCTCGGTCAATCTCTTATATTAGTTATATATCAACCACATTTCTATAAGAGGTAATATTCAACATTAAAACTTGAGAGAAGATATCTACTCATAATCCCATTTTAAACCTTTGATCCTTTAACTTAAAATTTGATACCACCTCATTATAAAAATGAACCAGATCATAAAAACAATTGGCATACTCAGTCATTGTCCAATCACCCTAATAAAAGGTGAGGATCTCCATGGATTTTTCCATCATCATTGATTTAGGATATAACTATTTGAGGAAGATGGTTTTGAATTCTTTTTGCCCCAAGCCTTCATGTTTATTTTCCTAAACCATTATGTCCCACCATCTTCTTATTAGGATCTAAAGCTTAAAGGTATCACACTTTACCTTAACATAATCTAGAACTTCCAAAAAATCAAAAAATAGTATGATCATTCCCAGCCAGTATTCTGCTTCCTGAGGATCATTTGTCCCTTGTAAGAATGTTGGTTTCCGGTAGAGAAACTCTTTATATTGATATTTATCTCTTCTAGTTCTTGGTTGTACCATCTAGCATGAGTCTAGGCAGGAACAAATTTTTGTTCCATGGTAGGGAATTATCACACCACTGATTCAACAAGATTTTGATCGAATGAAGGGTTTTCTCATGAAACACCATCTGAAACACCCTATTAAGAAACTATAGGTAGTCTTCTAAAGGGAATAGTACTACATCAAAGAAATAATAGAGACCATAATAAAAAAAATCTCATTTTGAGTCAATATAACACAATCAAGTTTATAGCTACTCATGCCTATCGACAAGCAAATGTCGTTGCTGATGCTCTAGCCAACAAAGGTGTCCATCAAAGCATGACTTGGATGGACTCTATCCCCCCTGATTTATTTCATCTTTTGGAAAGAGATTGTAAAAAAATCCCTTCTTTTCGCTTCTTGTAATCTCTCTTTTGTTTCAATAAATTTTTGCTTTGGTCTTTGACCAAAGCTTCACCTTTAAAAAAAACAAGATCAAAACTTGACATAAGAGACACACTTCCCAACATCCCTTGGAAACTTAAGGCTCATTACGATGATAGTTGGCCAGGAACTTGCTTATAAACTACCCCTTAAGTTCTAAAAATACTATCTACAGTCTAACAGAACATCCCAAGACAATAATACCAAGGATAACCAACTTTCCTCTGACAAAAAATTTTCACAAACTAATCCAAGTTATCCTTGAACTGAATAAGCTAACCAACCCATAGAAATTATCAAAAGGAATTACCAATCCCCATGGGATGGAAATAAGATCCTAGGCATAAAAACCCACCTTTGGGAATAATTCTTCCCATAAAATATAAACCAATTGGAAAAACACAAAAATATATAAAATAAATCCAATATGCCAATACAAAGTCAAATAGTGAAAGACCAAAATGAGTATAAGTAAAAAAATTCCAAACCAAAAGAGTTAAACCAAAGTACTCAAAATGAAATGAAACCCATATCTATTTGAACCATGTCACCTCCAAATTACCACACCCCACTATCATGGATACCTATCGCCTCTATGAGATACCTTTCCTTTACAGGTGTCAAATAAAACAAGATCTATACACACCCAATGGTTTGTGCAAGGTGTGAGAAAACAAGCCCAGTAGGATCCCACCATGTGTTCCATATGAAATATTTATAATAAAAACCAATTATGATCATTTAACAAAAACAATGTCATGAAATACATTTTCATAATTTATATCAAAACATGGAAATTATCCCTTTTTAAATAGTTCTCAAAACCTTTTTCAAATATACCAATTTTTAAATCACATTTAATGAAACCATTTTCCTTTCAAAGAATTCCAAGAATTTTAAATATTTTAAATATCCAAAGAATTAATAAACATCCATTTCACAATGAGAAGAAATATATAATTTGAGTCTTGGAATACAATAAGTATGGGCTAGCTTGGATCATCGCACCTCAATGGATGGTCATTACTAGTGCGTACCACAAGTCCATAAGCCATCAATCATGAAAAAGGATAGAATAACATATCAATAAATGAACTCCTTGATGGTGTCAGGAAATCCATAGTTTATTTATATTTGTAATCATATATCCTTTCTAAGAAAAAATTAGCATGTCTAATTTTCTTTTCTTAATTTTGACCCAATATTATATACCCCAGGTTCCCATATGATTAGCCTATACCAAGGAAAATCAATTCAGATTAATCAATATTCATCACCCACACTAGGAGTCCATTAAATTTAACATACCATGCTTTGAACCCTATTTTCATCAAAATACAACATGCTTGGAAATCACTTTTCATAAAAACACAACATGGTTTGAAACCACTTTCCATAAAAATACAACATTATTTGAAATCACTTTCTGTCAATAAAACCATGGAAATTCAATTTCATATAGATATACACATATTAAATTTTTTAATAAAACATAAACAATGCTTTTAATGATTTATAAAATTAATTAAACTGAGCAAGCATACATAATTCATAAAATAATAACTTTATATGAAACTACCCACCTCAAAACACTTGGTATTTTCAATGATTTCACAAGATCCACAAGATACAAGAAATATATCACTAGGGAGATAAGAAATATCCCTAAACCAACAAACCCAGTCCATTAATATATAATTAAATGATCCCTATATTAAAGGTGGGAAAAAATATTGCATACCTCTAAACTGATCGCACAGTAAAAACTCCAATAGAAGAAAACCAGGGACTGATGCAATATCTTAATGAAGTAGTGGTCAACCAAAATGTTCCCTATAATTAGTAAGAATAAACAACCCTATAATTGAAATGAATAATAGGGGTTTAAGATATGGAAACCCAAGTAAAAAGGTATTAAAATCCATATTGTAATGATTTTACATTCCCTCATTAATGGGCATACCCCCTAGAAGACTAGGTATCTGATTTGGACATTCAAAATTATAAACCCACCAACATCATGGAGTGGTGGATTTTCAACATTACTATGGTGGTCTAGATCACACCACACCAAGGATCTTGATATATCAACTAACTAAAATATAGTATAGAAATTCTATCTTTTTTTGTCTCAACATGCCCTACACCACAATATGGTGGAGACCAAAATGGTCATTATGTACAGTGAGGCTCCTCATGCCCCATTCCCAAGACCAGACGTGTTAGTCTTGCTTGTGGTACACAAGAAATTCCCAAGATCAAAATAGCTTAGACTACGACATAGTTCATATTTGTTTCACCAATAAATTCCAAAAACCTTTTTAAGACACTGATCACCAATCAACACATCATGAACCCAAAATAACCACCCCAAGTCTCAAAAAAGGACATACCTCAAACTATAAAATGACAAATAATGATAACCAATTCTCACTAAATGAAATAGATAATGTCGAACATTCATGATCTTACCATCAATTCCTTAGCCAAGAAATCACGAATCTTACAGTTTAGGTCTTTTACAAGACACATTCATTATATGGGTAGGTATATACCAATTAACCAAATAATGTGACCACTTGTTTTGTCTCATTAAACCTATCGATGCATTGACGGGTTATTTATAACTATTCCCAAACTATCACTTACATATTTCTAATGCATTCCTTGTATATTGGATGATCAAGTCAATATTACTTATCAATAAATACATATCCATATTGAATCAATAATATAGAACATCATTATTTCCCCATTAAATGAAATAAATAAGTTTAATTCAATAAACATCGTATATTGAAACGGTATATGTTTAAGACAATACTAAATATATCCATGATACTGAAAATATGGACATGAAGGAGAAAAATGATGTCCAATGAATAATAAAGAGTTATAGAGGACATGATCACAAGAAATAGAATATTCTCAAAATAAGGTATAATTCATAAATCAGTAAAGGATGATAGAAGACCATCGATTCATCATAAATGAATGTTTTTAATAAAGAAACTTATTTGGATAATTACAGAATAAAATATAAGTAAAACATTAAAAAATAATTAAAACCTTTGTAATTTTGTTGTAAAATGAAGTTATAAAGCATTTACAATATTCTTTTCACCTTTTTTAGAAAATATTGCCTTTTTATTTTAATATAAAAAAACTAAAAATTCATAAAAATAATAGAAAAATGTTTTTATTTGAAAAAACATATAAAATTTTAGAGGAAGATAAATATAAAATAACTATTATGGTGGTGGGAAATTTATTCATGTTGTATACCTTAAAATAACATTCCTTCCACACTTTTGTAAAGAAATTAAAAAATGATTTGTTCGGAAAACATTAAATAGATTCCTTTTAAACATTTATAAATAAAATCAATGATAGTAGAAAAAGGAAATTTACCAATCATTTAAAATTATAAAAAACCATAAAAAAATTTAAGGAATATAGATATGGAAGAGAAATATTCTCTATCGAAAAGATAAATAATATTAGTTTTGTTTAAAAATATTATTTCGGTCTTTGAGTACCAAAGAGAGGAAAAGTTAGAATAAAAACATGGAAACCATATAAATAACCATAGAAAAATAAAATATGTGTGTTTTAATAAGATTAATAGAATATAATTCTCCCAGCATAAATTTAAACAATAAAAATCCCGAATAAGAGTGAGATTGTAAAATAAGCCTTTATAGCATTAATAACTTTTGAATCAAAACCCCTTAAAAACAAAACTTGAATTGAAACTTAAAATACCATTAATAAATATTAATTATTGATATAATATGTAAAATGTGTAGTATATACACCCTATAAAATAAATTAGGTGTATAATATAAAATATGTATCAATGGAGTGGAATTGATATGAAAAACTTTTACTTTGGATTCCTTCTTGGTCAGACGTGTTTTATCCTACTGAATAATTAATTTAAATTTATTAAATGTTTTATTAATAACATTTTTCATATATATTTCATTATTTTATGTCCTTTTATAATCATTTAGTATCCATTCATTTAATAGTTCTTGTTCATATTGACCACTTAATGTTGTCCAGTCAATTTCTCCAAAATTACTTCAGTATATTAACCATGGTTAAAGGTGTTATGAAATGGTTCCATAATCTTCAAAATTTTATAAATTTTATAAATATAATTTTTTTTCATTATATATAATTTTAGAATCATTCATTCATGTTGGTAATATAAAAATGAATCACATCACTTCGTGGAGATGGTAGTCAACACGTATGCACAAATGATTTTATCATTTTACAACATATGGAATTGTAAGAAGGTAGATGATATATTATATTTATAGAATAATAATTATATCATAAATATATTATATATTCATTAATTTTGTCTTTATAACCATCCAAGTAAATTGATGATGAAAAATGAATTACACCACTACGTGGAGATGGTAGATTGTATGTACGCACGAGCGATGTTTTCATTTTACATAGTATGATAAAAAAATAGAAAATTGATGTACCATTAACATAGAAACATATAAGTATGGTTTATATACTGATTTAAATATGTTAATATGGTTATATAATATTTTAAGGAGGTTTAAGAATAAAGTAACTTGAAAAGTTTTGGTAAGAACATATGCCACTTTTTTGGTATCCTCCTTCGGCTTACACCTTAAACCTTATTGAAGTGATGTTTTGGTGATACCATGACCTATATGATGTGGTGAGAGATTTTGGGAAGGTATTTGGATAATTATTGGTCAATCTAAGTGGATCTAGTATCTTATATAATAGAGTATAGGTAGTTCCCTTTTATAAGTTAGGTGGGTGATAATCTTGTAAATGCATAAAATATTAATATATAATTTGTGTCTAAGTCATGTAAAATAGATAAAATGTTTCAATTATTCAATTATTAAGATTATAAGTTTGAAATAAATTCAACTAATCAAATTTATACAAGTTTAAGTGAAATTTTAAACTTTATATTTTGGTTTAACCCCTTCATTAACCTCATTTAACCTTAATCATGGTAAAAAAATCAATACTTAAGGGTCGTGAAAATAATTTTAAAAATTACAAGTGGTACATAAATTGATCATTCATGATATGTTTGAAATTTTACCATCTATTTCTGTTATTTTAGGATTTTTATTATTTTCTAATTATTTAAAAATAATTTTTAGAAATTAAATACCATTTAAGGTCGTTTTCAGAACTATTCACAAAATTTATCTTTAAAGGCATCAAGATAATGATGAAATTTGAATATAAATACTTTAATCACTACTGATTCTTTATAACTATTTATGAAATTCATGCATCACCATAATTCCTTCAAAAAATATTACATTTAATGTTTTTAAAATCATTTAATTTATTTTATTATTGTTTTTTACAATCACTGCGATGATGTTATGTAATCATTCTAAGTAATTATACCATCAGTAAAAATTTAATATAAATTAATATAATAAAAAAAAAATTAAAATTCATTTATTTGTTTTGTAATTAAAATGTTGATTTTTTTCATGCAAAAATGTGTTCATTTTTTATTATTATACATATGTGTCTGTGGGACTTGTGTTCTTGTTTCTATTGGGGCCTCTTATTAGGATCCTACTTTTTTTATATTGGGATAGGTGCTACCCCGGTCTTCTACTCATGACCCAATCCCACTATTGATTTGGTGTTCCTTCCTGGTTATTGATCGAGGTTGGTTTGACGGTCCTACTATGTGGGTGTTGTACTTCCTTGTTGTGTTTCTTCACTATCACATTTTATGATGATCCCCATCACTTACCTTGCCTCCAGTTATTGAGTGGAATATGTCTTCAGATTTCCAAAGTTTGTTTCACTAGTTGGGGTTCTCAGTTGTTCCTGCTCACCATAGACCGAATGTGTGTCCATGTTATGCATGAAAAGTCTTCCGCCTCTACGCATGCTCTATCTTTATTGCTACCCTCTATCATTTCCATTGTTTTAAATCATGTTATTCCTTTTTAACTTTTAGAACTATGGTTAGATGGAATTTTTACTGCTTTCACTCAAGATAAAAGAGATCCCTAGATAGAGAGAGATAGGGAGTCCCTTCACATCTCATTGATGAATCCTTTGTGACCCTATTATAATGATGATCTATAAGGACCCAACCTTAAAACATTACATAATATTGAATTAAATGAATAATTCACATTGAGGATATTTTCAGGTTTAGAGTTTTATAGAATTAGAACATAACTATTACATTGAAAAATATTACAAAGTAGACACTTCTATACAATTTCCATTTTTTTATAAAATATAAACTCTTGAAAAAAAGAGTCATTTCTAGTTCCATGTTTAAGACAGCATGAATTTTCCTTGATCCCATCCTTGACCATGTTCCACATTATGTCCTGTGAAAAAAATTTCAAAAAAACTTGGGATGAGCATAAAAAACTCAGTAAGGGATACACAAAGAAGGAAAACTGTTATTTTTTCAAAACAACAGGTAAACCGTGAATACTTTATCATAAGTAATACTTTTCACCTTTATGAAGTAGTAAATACTCTTCACTGAATAAAATATCATTACTTACCCTTTATGTAACCAAAAGATTACCATAAAACCCATATAAAGAACACATAACATATAAAAGTAATTTGGGACATAAACATACATAAATGGAATAAAAATACGGTCAACTTCCACACATATCACTAAATGGAATAGCCATACGGCCGACTTTCATACCCAATGCATTGGAGGTTATAACATTACCACCCGTCCTGGTATTCACGGCACCACCCGTCATTTGGTTTATCATGTAACCACCCATAAAATGTCTAAGTAACATTATAAAATCATAAGACATAAAACAAATATAATGGAAAGAAAACATTTCCACATTTCAATCATAATATATCACTTAAATATATTGACATAACAAGTCCATTATCAAAACCATTTTCAATTCCAAAATATATAAAAGAGTATATGGTATTTATTTTCTTTTTAAAAACATTACAGCTTGTTGAGGAATCCAAAGATAAAATAATACTTGTGGCGGCGAAAACGGTCATTGTCACCACTTACGTTAAAAGGAACATTCTTTTTTTCGTTTAGTAAAATGCTTCATAGAAAAATATTCCTTTTGAATAAAATTAAAAGTCAAAGAGGTTTATACACTGTATAAAATAAAGTTGTGTATAAATGAAAATATGCCTTAATGAAAGGAGATTGAGACGAAGTCCCTTACAAAGATCATTTTGTAAATAAAATAGATCTATTATGTGTATTCAATATAATCACACATAAAGAAAGTATATATACATAAAAATTCATTTCTCACACAATCAAATAATGACATAAACAAGAAAAGGAAGATCAACCCAGAGAACAGAAATTGGGTTAAGAAGTTCCCTTACCTCGTGTCCGACTTGACCCGTTCATTCTTTAATATAATGAATAATAAAATAAAGTTAATTTATACTTTATTAAGAACATTTTTCAAGTTTATTATTCCTTTTATATCACTTATTACCATGTTATAAATATTATGTAATCATTTAAGTTAATAACGTCCATTTTGTCGATATTTGGTACTTGAGTCAAAAATGAACACCTTATATTTGCAAGTTGTCCATGTGGTCAATAATCCATTATATCCAGAATGATATTCAATATTTATATATCATATATATCATATATATCCAGTATATACATGTATTTATAATAGTACATAACATTTAGAGGTAAGAAATGAAATGCACCGTTCATGGAGACCGTAAGTCGTACGTACGCATGAACGCTACTTTCATTTCTATTTCTTATTTTAATGGAAATAAAAAATAATGATACATAGGTATATTATAATTCCAGTATAATATCATATATAATATCATTAAATCCATCCTTTATACATCCCACATAAGGCATTAACGAATCACATCACTTTGAGGGGGCGGTAGTCCGCACTTCCTCAAATGAGATTATCGTATTTACCCACTATGAAAACCATAAAGGCTTGATATAATTGGGAATTACAAAAGAATAAGGAAATAATAAACATAATATATATCATATATAAATACAGTATCATCATAATGGACACCATGAGAGGCGGTAGGAGAAAATCGAACAATCATTGTTTCGTGAGGCGTTAGTTTGTCATCCACAGAAACATTATGTTCTTCATCCATCGGATGGAGGTGTGTGTAAGTTTAGTTTGAATAATTCTCATAAAAACATCCTACTATATTTAGGATACTAGAATTTTTAAAAATAAATGAATAAAAATATTTTAGGGGTTGTAGAAGTAAAATAAAAGAAAACAATTTAAGAGAAACTATTACCTTTAATTTGGGTAACTCCCTTTAGATTGAACCACAGGACTTCTTGAAGTTCCTTCTGCCTAAAGTAAGTATTCTAGGAGGAGGATAGGAATGTAGGGAGCTTAATTGGGCAGAGTTTGGATGAGCCAAATGGTTTGAGAGGTGTGAGGAATTGGTTATAAGTGGTCTCTTTTTATAAGGGAGAGGAGGGGCTCTTTAGGAAAGTGTGAAAATATTATTTTATAATATAATGATATTCGGTTTATAAAGGTACAAAAATCATTAAGGTAAAATATAAGATGACTCATATTCTAAATAAAATCATCCAATCAGAATTTGACATGTTTTTATAATATTTTAATCATTATAATCTTATTTATTTAAATCATTTATTAATGAGGTAAATACTGCATCATTATTGTGTCATAAATAATTTAATTTATTTGATTTCTAAAAATTATAAAAAAATATTATCATGTAGGAAATCCTTTTATCTTTCCAATTAATATTTATAGACAAAAAGATAATTTATATAATTTCTTCTAAAAATTAATTTACTAAAAGATATTTGCTTTTGTCATTTTTGCCTTTACTTTAAGTTAATTAATCTAAATTTTCATTATCACACCCAAGTTGCTCAATGGGGTCCCAAAATCTACCCAAATATGCACATGGTCGTAAATGACTCAACCAATAAGTTTTGGACAATTTTTAAGGTAAATTTTTAATTATTATAATTTTCTTTTTACCTTGAATTACCCTATTTACCTTTAACCATGGTAAATAAAAGTCAAAAGATACTATTCACCAAAAATTATTTTCATCTTATTGAACCAAATTTTACTTCTTTATAACAACCATGTATGTAAAATTTTTGAAATTCATTTCACAGAAGCGGTAAAATTTCATTTAAATCAAAAAGTCAGTTTTTTAACTACTACTAAGTGGTTTCACTATTCATCAAAAATTGAAGTTTTTCAGAAAAATACCAAAAATTAAGCCTAATATTTATTTGATATTCCGAATTCAAAAATGATGTTTATTTTTACAAATTCAAAACATAAAAGTGTCATTAATTAATTTTAAAATTAATTCCCGTTGTTAAAACAAATAGCGTGTTTTTAAGAAATAATAACTATCAAAAGATTGATACTTGTTTATGTCCAATTTCAAAGTGAAATTGTTTAAAATGACCAACATTGGATTAAATGGTAAAAATATTTTCTAATTACACTTTAAAACAAATTAAAAAGATAATCTAACCATATAAATAAATTAGATTAAAACATAATTTTGAATTAAAATAAAATATTTTTCACTATTCATTAAAAAATGAACTTTATCGAAAAAATTCCAAAAAATTACACAAAGTAAATTTTGATGTCCCCATTATAAAGAAGGATTTTATTTGGTCATATAAGTGACTAAAACTAGATTTAAAAAGGGTTCGTCATTAAAAGGCGATAAATCGGTATTTTAATGTAAATTATGCTTAAAATTAGATTTATTCACATTTTAAGCCTCTAACATTTATTGGATGAATTTAAATACATTTAAAAACATGTATAATCATATTGTAGTTCGTTTTTTTTCATTCTCTCCAATACAACGGCTAGGAGTTAACTACCATTTAAAATAATAATATTATATTATTAGTGTGCAACGTAAGATTTCAAAGAAACTCGTTGTTGCGTATCAGGTATGCTATCAAACATAGAAACCCATTTAAAGTAAAATTAGTTTTTAATTCACAAATATTAATAAATATGAAATATGTCTTATTCTTCATTTACTTGGGATGTTACATCCTTCCCCCCTTTTGGAAATTGCATCCTCTCAATTTTTATTCACTTATCAAAATAAGTGGGGGTATTTATCCCTCATAGCATTTTTAGATTCTCACGTTGCCTCTTCAACCATATGGTTTTTCCACAAAACCTTTACCTGGTGAATTACCTTATTTCGCAACACTTTCTCTCTATGGTCAAGAATCTAGACTGGTTGTTCTTCATAAGAGAGATTCTCTTCCAACTGAACTACATTTGGGCTCAAAACATGAGATGGATCTGACATATACTTTCTCAACATCGAAACATGAAAAAAAATTGTGTACCTGGGATAAACATGGAGGTAAAGCCACTCTGTATGCAACTGGTCCAACTTTCTCCAGAATTTCATAAGGTCCAATGAACCTCGGACTCAACTTTCCCTTCTTACCAAAACGCATCACAATTTTCCATGGAGAAACTTTGAGAAAGACATGATCACCTACCTCAAAAGAAAGATCCTTCCTCCGGTTATCTGCATAAATTTTCTGTCTGCTCTGAGCTGTTCTCATGTGCTTCTCAATCAACTGAACTTTCTCTGCCATCTCTTCTACCAATTTTGGTCTCATCATCTTCCTTTCACCTACTTCATCCCAAAAAGCTGAAGTTCGACAACACTTTCCATATAATGCCTCAAATGGAGCCATCTGTATATTGGAATGAAAACTGTTATTATAAGAAAATTCAACCAAAGAAAGATGTTGGTCCCAACTTCCCTGATAATCCAGTGAACAAGCACGTAGCATATCCTCCAAGGTCTGAATTGTTCGTTCTGACTGCCCATCTGATTGAGGATAAAAAGTTGTACTAAAATTTAATTTAGTACCCAATGACTTCTGAAGGCATTTCCAAAAGTTAGAAGTAAACTTGGGATCGCGATCAAATACAATGGAGAGGGGAACTCCATGCAACCTGACTATCTCTTAAACATACAACCGAGCAAGTTGATCTAAAGACCAAGTATCTCCAATAGGAAGGAAATGAGCAGATTTAGCCAACCGATGAACAATAACTTAGATTGAATTATTACCTCGATATGTCTTCGGTAATCCCACAACGATGTCCATGGATATATTTTCCCATTTCCACTCTGGAACCAGTAGAGGCTGAAGCATACCTTTTGGTAACTGCCGCTCTGCTTTAACGAAGATCTTTGTATATCTTAGTACTACCAGGATGAACTGAAAACGGGGAACTATGAGCTTCACATAACAACTCATTATTCAACTGTGAATCACAAGGCACACATAATCTCTTTAGAAACCTCAAAACACAATCATTATCAATGTTAAATTCAGGAAAATTACCCTTTTGAACCAATTCTACCTTTTTCTGCAACTCATTGTCTTCTTTCTATGCTTGCTTTATTCTGTCTGATAGAGATGATCTCACTGACACCTGATACAAAACAGAAGAATTTCCTACACCAACAACTTCTATGCCAAAGTTCATCAAATCAAAAACCAAGGGATCTTGTTCCAAACATAGCATGGTTAATGAAGCATTACTTTTTCGACTCAAAGAATCAGCCACTTTATTTGATTTTCCCGGATGGTAATGGATCGTACAATAATAATCCTTGATTAATTTCATCCATCTCCTCTGTCTCATGTTCAATTATTTATGAGTAAATATATACTTTAAACTTTTTTGGTCAGTATATATTTCACATTTTACTCCATACAAATGATGCCTCCAAATTTTTAAAGTAAAAACAACAGAAGCTAATTCCAAATCATGTGTAGGGTAATTTAACTCATGAGGTTTTAAATGGAGTAAAGCATAAGCAATTACCTGATCATTTTGTATTAGGACACAACCCATCCCTTTCAATGAAGCATCACTGTAGATAACAAACTCACCATTTCTGTAAGGCAGTTCCAAAACTGGAGCATTCCCCAATCTTCTTTTCAATTCCTAAAAACAATCATCACATTCTTTTGTCCAAATGAACTTAACACCTTTTCGAGTTAACTTAGTCATTGGAATAGATAACTGTGAAAAATTTTCAACAAACCTCCAGTAATAACCTTCCAAACCAAGAAAACTATGGATCTCAGTTATATTTGTGGGTCTTGGTCATTCTTCAGCAACTTTTGTTTTTCTGGGATCAACAGTTATGCCATTTTTTGAAACAATGTGACCAAGGAAAGAAATTTGTTGTAACCAAAACTCACACTTGCTGAATTTACCATAAAGTTTCTTTTCATTTAAGGTTTGCAAGATGACCCTTAAATGACTTTCATGATCCTCTTTACTTTTAGAATAAACCAAAATATCATCAATGAACACGACCACATACTTATCCAAGAACTCATGGAAAATTCTATTCATATGATCCATGAATACAGCAGGTGCATTGGTTAACCCAAAAGGCATAACTAAAAATTCATAATGGCCATATCTAGTATGAAATTCGGTCTTCAGAATTTCTGTTTCCTTTACATTCAACTGATGGTACCCCAACCTCAAATCAATCTTCGAAAAATACTGAGCTCCCTAGAGCTGATCAAACAAATCATCGATATGAGGCAAAGGATACTTATTCTTAACAGTGATGTTATTCAATGCTCTATAATCAATGAAAAGTCTCATTGAACCATATTTCTTTTTAACAAACAATACAGGAGCACCCCATGGTGATGTTCTAGGTCGAATGAAACTTTTATCTAATAACTCCTGCAATTGCTTCTTTAACTCTAAAAGTTCAAATTGAGCCATTCGATAAGGGGGTTTTGAAATTGGATTAGCATCAGGAACTAATTCAATAGTAAATTCAACTTCCTGATCAGGTATAATACCAAGAAACTCATCAGAAAAAACATCAAGGTACTCATTTACCACTAGCACATCATTAATCTGAACAGTTCCTTTGTTTTCAACAATATGTGCAAGGTAACATTCATTTCCATCTTTTACTAGTTTCTTAGATTCCAGATATGTTATAAAAAACAAGGGTTCATTCTTGTACACAATTGGTCTCCTTTATGTTTTATTTTAGTCTTGGAGCTTCCCTATCCCACTACTCATGGCCCGATCCTACTATTTTTTTGGTGTTTTTTCCTGGGCATTGATCGAGGTCAATTTGATGGTCCTGTTGCATGAGTGTTGTGCTTCCTTACTGTGTTTCTTTTCCATCACATATGATATTTATCTCCATCACCTTACTTTCCTCCACTCACTGAGTTTCGCATGTCTCTAAATTTTCAATATTTATTTCACTAGCTGGGGTTTTTTATTCTTCTTTGGCTCATTGTGGATCGAATGTGTGCCATGCTTGGCTTTTACGCTAGAAAAGTCATTCGCCTCTGCGCCTGCTCTGTCTTTATTAATTCCCTCCATCATTTCATTTTTCATAGGGTGTGATTGAACTTTTGATCATTGAGCGCTACGGTTATCTAGAATTTCCACTTCTTCTGCTCTAGAGTGAAGAGAGCCCTGGAGAGAGGGGGTCCTCCACCTCTTGTTGACAGCTCTTATGTGCCCCTATTCTGGTGAAGATCTTCGTTGGAGAGATCTTTTCTTGTGAACTTTATCTCAACTGTAGCATCATCAAATAATTTTCAACCCTGAAAAATCTGGTCATCCCTTTAGAAAAGCATCCTCTCAAGTTATTGGTGTAGTCTTGGGATTGTAAGTTTGCTTATGTTTCTTTTTTTGTCTTTGGTGTTACACTGTATTTTATTTATTCTTATTCTCAGTAGGTGTGGGGATGTATGTGTGATTTCATCCAGCTCGAGGGATTATGTTACCATCTTCGAGCTAGGGTTCACCACTAGATCCTGGAGTGACGAGGTCTCTATGCTTGAATAGCTTTTATGGTATGTGTGCATTTCTCATTGTTTCATCTTATATGTTGTATGTATAGTGTTTTTTTTCATAGTAATAAATCATTGTGGTGGTGGTGTTCTTATCATACACGCAGGACCAACATGGCCCGAAGCATGTAAATAATCTATGTTCTTTACTTTTCCACATTTTACTATTGTTGTATGTTCTTGTTTCTATCGATTTTCTTCAATTTTCATTTTCTTTATCTACCCAAATCCTTCTTTATTTCTTGATCTTTGTTTTTTCCTCCTTGTTGGTTCTGTTCTATGATGCTCGGTCTGACCTCCTCCCTCACATAATTTATTCATCATCAATATAACTATTTATAACCATCCATAACTTCTTTTCTCCTCAAAGAAAACATATTATAGATATTAAAATAATGAAAGGTATATTTTGTATTTATTTTTTACTTAAAGTAATATAAATGTCATTGTCAATGGAAAATGACACCAGAATTCCATATATTCAAATATAGTATGAGGTTGGTCAAAATCCACTAATCCAATAAAACAAATGCAAGTGTTAGAGTGATATTGAATAATTAACCCATATTTTTAACCTCGTTTAATTCATTTTTCCATTTATCGCGGTGACTAATTTTTACTGTTTACTATTCATTTTTACCAAAACTTAAATTGACTATTTAACAAATTTTAACCTCCTTATTCTAAATATGAAATCCATTTTTCAAGAATAAATTCTTATAATTAACAAAAAATAATTTTAATATAAGTACATAAAACTCATTGAAAACAGTTTTTAGAAAAATACCCTTTTAAAACATAAAATTAATTTTACACTAAAACCTAGTATAATGTTGATTATCATGGATATAATTGGATTATATTTAATTAAAGGAGACTTATGTGAATTCCAATCCAATAAAAAATAGAATGTAATTTGGTATTTAAAAGAAAATAAATGATAGTTTTCACCAAAATTGATATTTTCACCATTCACCCCAAAAATCAACTATTTCTGAAAAATCTTAGAAATTCACTCTAAGCTAATTTTGAAATGGTGAATTCAAAAATGAAATTAAATTTATAAAATTCATGAATTTAGGTTTTAATTATATTCTTGAAAAAAAATTATGTGCATTATGTTATAGTTTCTTTAGAAAGAAAAGTTTGCATACTATAATTGAAGCTCGGGTGTTACACCATCAGAAGATATTAACATCTGATGGTACCTCTATCGATAGAGATATTTTTCTATCAATTTCTATACACAAATTCACTCCACCTTCCACTGGAAAATTTTTGGTGAATTAAATTATAGTGTATTAAAATTTGATGAACTTAAAAAAAATTTACCTCCCAACAACATCAATATCAGGCAATCTCGATGTAGGTGAGAATATATAAGTACCCTACCAGTATAGGGAGTTACAAATTATAGTTATAACTATTATTATTTATAGTATGTCTAGAATGTTATGTTCCTTGTTTTTCTTTTACTCTGTAAATGTATTGTTGTTAACATTCACTTGGGTTTATGATAAGTAAATAGGGGTAGGGTGGTGACCGCCTAGTGATTTGTTATACTTTCACCCTACACGCACCCCTATGAGACATGTGTAGACCTCATTGTGTGTGGTTCATGTGTAAAGCACCAGGGGGTTCTAGTACCACATGAAGTTCGAAGCATGAATATTATGTTTTGGTCTTTTTGAGGGCATGTGGAGGTAATGCCTAAGGTTTGTCTTGGACGCTTGTCATGGGATTTTCCACTTGGGAATTATCTTCTTTGGAATTTAAGACCATTTTTAGTTTGTTCATTATGTGCATAATAGGTCTTTTCTTATTTTTGTTATTTTGTGGACTTTGTGAATACTTTGAATCTGGACCATGTATGTATTCATGTTCATATAGTTATTTCATCTCTTATTATCAATGTGTCTGGATAGATAAGTATCTATGGTGGACACCTGTGTAATTTGGGCCTAGATATTCATCGACCCCAAGGGGAATACCAAAATTTGGGTGTGGTTTACCCTTCATTTTTATTTAATTTCCAAGGGTTAAAACCATCTCCCACTAATACTTTATTCAACCTCTATCATTTATGCCAGCCTATGGAAATCAGGAGGTGTGCCTAAGGTGTTATTGCGACTTGGCCCAGTATCGTTTGGGTAATCGGGTCACGGTTGTTACTTTGAAAACAATAATTATGTTTCTTCATACGACATCCATCTATCGTAACCCATCTACAATACTCTATCCTGAAGGGGTTGGTGAACATTCCCATGCACGTATCATATTCTATGTTAGGGGCATATTGAAGACATTAACTGAGGTTTACAGGGGAATGTTGGGGCACCTCCTCAATTGGCACACCCCGCATTTTTCTTAAAATAAATAAATAAAAGGTCAATGACATATATTTTTGGGGTTATGTTTTGCTACGTGGATGTTTTTTCTTTAAAAGGAGAAAGAAATTAGGTTTTGGTGCATGACATCAATATGAGGAGTAAGTTTCATTTTTATGATCGGCTTTGATGGACAATCAGTTTTCTTCTGATCTTGGTAATTTTTTAGCACTCGGTTATTCAGTCAACGATCTCCAGATCTGTACGGTCATATTTATTTTTTTGCTCTTATTTAACGGATGATGTTCTTTTTTCAGACCTGCTTTATGCCTCTCTTGTTCGTTGGTATTTTTTTTTTGCGATATCGAAGAGTTATACTTTTGATATACCTTTCATTTTTTGGAGTCTCTACTGTGTACTCATTGATTATAATGGATATTCTTTTTGGACTAAGTACCGTGGTTTTTTCCCTCAATGTGTTTTCCATGTTAAAATTTATGGTGTCAGTATTTATTTTTTTGTGCTTATATTGTTTTCTCACTGGATATCCACTTTAGTTTTGCAAGCTTGTTTGAAGGGAAAGAAAATTTATTTCCGTTGCGCATTCGCTTTTCTGTTGTTTGTGCGTTCATCACTTGTCATCTTTCCCAACATCTTGTATCAAAGGGTTTATTTTTTATTTCACATATATTGTGGAATCCAATTATAGTCAGATGATTTTTTTGAATGGTACCAACTACCATATGTGGAAATTAAAAATGAAGGATCTGCTTTTTGTCAAGTGAATGCAGCTTCTGGTGTTTAGTACTCAGAATCCAAAAAGAATGTCGGATGAAGAATAAGAATTTGAGCATGAGATGGTTTGTGGTTTCATTTTCCAACGGGCTGAAGATAATGTGATGAACCATATTGTCAACATCTCTCACACCATATCATTGTGGGAGAATCTTGAGACTACCTATGCTTCCAATACATGAAACAATAAATTGTTTCTTCTCAAACAAATAATGAATTTGAAGTACAAAGAGGGTATGTCTATTCCTAACTATTTGAGTGAATATCATGGATGTTTTGATCAATTTTCTGGTAAGGGTACTAATTTTGAAGATTAGGTTTTGGCGCTTTTATTGCTTAACACTTTCCCCAATTCTTGGGAGAATTTACGTGTTACTCTAACCAATTCTTCTCTTAATGGTATTGTGACATTCAGTTTCATTAAGTCTATTGTTTTGAATGAATAGGTCGGAAGATGTACTTAGGAGAAATCTTCTTCATAGATTTTAGTCACAGAAAACATGGGGATAAGCCGGGAAAAGAATCAGGGACAGAGCAGTCGAGGTAAGAGCAAAGGTAGAAGAAAATCCAGGTCGAAGTAGAGAGAGTTTGAATGTCATCATTGTGGTAAGAAATGACATGTTAAAAAGTTTTTTTATCAAATGAAAAGAGAAAACATAATGAAGGAAAATCAGGGGAAGAAAAATGTTTATAGAGATGATCATGTCGCTGTCGCTATAGGGGTGATCTTGTCATTGTTTATAACCCCATTAATATTGCTTCTAATGATTCTTGATGGGTTGTTGATAGTGGTGTCTATTTTCACATGACATCGAGGAAGGATCTCTTTACATCTTACAGTCCTAGTAATTTTGGGATTTTGAAGATGGGTAAGAATGGTCAAGCTGATGTTGCAGGTATCAGGACTATTTGTTTGAAGACCAGTATAGGAAGTTGATTTTAAAGAATGTTTGACATGCATATGAGGTTTTTCTAAATATTTCACATGAGCCTCAGCCCAGTTGTTGAGGTATCCTTAAGTGCATCCACAAGACCCAGGTTCAAAACCAAGTAGAGGCATATTTCCGGGGGGTACTGTAGCAGTACTGTAGCAGCTACTGTAATAGGCACTGTAGCAGCACTATACACTGTGTGGTACTATAGCAGACTGTACGTTGTACAGGTACTGTAGCAGACTGTACATTGTGCAGGCACTGTAGCAGTTACTGTAGTAGGTAATGTAGCAGGTACTGTTTGGTACTGTAGCGGCTGGAATTATTCACCTCGGGCCACCGGTTTGGGCTTGGAGTCCTTAAGGCTTTCGGGCCACCTAGACCTTTGGGTCAGTAGAGCTTTCGGGACACCTTTAAGGCTTTCGGGCCATCTCAATGTCTTCGGGCCACATGCAGTTGCCCTAGACACACTACAAAAAAGGAGCAGCCCCAGAAGAGGATTCAGAGCAGGTGCACTCAGCAGAGCAGAGCCAAATGGATTTGTCAGAATGAGAGGGTATGGCTATGCCATCGGGACCAGCCCGTGCTTGCAGGGGAAGCCTAGACAGATGGACATGCGAAGGTGGAGAGATACTATCATGATGTAGATGCTAGGGAGGGGCAGTTCCTTGTAGATAGTCTGGTTGAATTCCCTAATACCTTTAGGTCATGTAATCTCCTAAGCCTGTGGGCCATGTAATCTTTAAACATACGGGCCTTGTAAGGGTTCCCCCTCATCCCTTTAAAGGGGGGTTATCAAAAATCAATAAAAATGAAGGTCTTCGGGTCATTCAGACAAGTTTTTCTAAATCTTATTTCTACCAACATTCTTGATGATGACAGTTTTATCAGTACTTTTGGTGATTTTCAATGGAAGCTTTATGATGGTTCTTTGATTGTGGCTCGAGGGAAGAAGTAGTCAGGTTTGTATTGGATTAACGCTTCTATTTCTGGCAATACTGCTTTCATTGTTGAGTACAATGTTTCATCCAAGTTATTATATAAGAGGCTTAGCCACATTAGTGAGAAAGGGTTCAATTGTTTGGTCAAGAGAAATCTACTTTCAAATTTAAAGAGTGTACAATTGTACATGTGCGGTCACTATATGGCTGAAAAATAGGGCAGAGTGAGTTTCAGTAGTCATCCTTTTTGTAGGAAGTCACAAGTACTTGAATTGGTACATTTTGATGTTTATGGTCCTTTAAAATCTAAGGCATTTGATTGAGGTATTTATTTTGTGATATTTATTGATGAATACTCACATAAGCTTTGTGTTTATGTTTTGAATTCTAAAAGTTAGGTGCTCATTGTTTTTAAGAAATTTTAGGTTTCTGCTAAGAGGGAATCTGGTAAGAAATTGAAATTTATTTTCACTAAAAATGGGGGTGAGTATTGTGGTTTGTTTGATCAGTATTGCAGATAGGAAGGTATTCGGAATCAGAAGATTCGCAAGACACCTTAGTTGAATGGTGTAACTGAGTAGATGAACAGGACTTTGTTGGAAAGAGTTCATTGTTTGCTTTCGGAAGAAAATTTTTCTGGACATTTTTGGGGTAAGGCTTCATTTACTACTGCTTATATTATCAATTTATCACTTCTAGTTGCTTTGCAGACAGACACTCCTAACAAGTTTTGGTATGGAAAAGAAATCAGATACGATCACTTATGAGTTTTTTGTTGCAAGGCTTTTGTTCATGTGCCTATAGATGAGAAATCCAAGTTGGATGGTAAGTCACAGTGGTGTATTTTTATTATCTATGGACACGATTAGTTTGGGTACAGGTTCTATGATCCTTCTTTGAAGAGACCAGTTAGAAGTCGTGATGTAGTGTTTAAGGAGGATCAGACTATTGTAGATATTGATAAGGGAGAAAAAATCTACTTCTCCAAATTTCGATGACTTTGTTAGTATTGAGCCAGGTTTAGATTCACATTTACCTTATATTATTAATTCTGATGATTGTGTTCATGTACAGAATGATGTTCAGGGTGAACAGATTGGAGTTGACATTTCTGATAAACCTTTTATTTCTGATGATCCGGTTCCAGGGGTTATTAATGAACTTGTAGTTCCACTTCAAAGATCATCTCGACATCATACCATTTCTACTCAGTATTCACCTTGTGAGTATGTGCTTCTCACTGAATAGGGAGTACCAGAATCTTTTAATGAGATGATGAAAAGTGATCAGAAAGGGAGATGGGTTACAGTAATGGATGATGAGATGAGATCATTGTACAACAATCATACTTTTGAGCTGGTAAAGTTACCTACAGGTAAGAGAGATTTGCAAAATCGATGGATTTATCAGATTAAAAATGAAGAATCAAATTATGTTTTGTGATACAAGGAAAGATTGGTTGTTAAAGGCTTTCGTTAGAAGAAATATATTAATTTTGATGATATTTTTTCACCTGTTGTCAAAATGTCTTTCATTCAGGTTCTTGGTTTGGCTACTAGTTTGGATTTGCAGATTGAGAAGATGGATGTGAAGACAGATTTCCTCCATTGAGATTTAGAGGAAGAGATTTATATGGAGCAGCCAAAGGTCTTTTTTGAAATAGGTAAAGAGAATCATGTTTGCAGGTTAAAGAAGAGTTTGTATGGTTTGAAGCAAGCTCTGAGGCAGTGATATAAGAAGCTTGAATCTGTCATTTTTCATCAGGGTTTCAAGAAGACATCTTCTGATCATTGTGACTTTATTCAGAGATTTACTGATGATGATTTTATTATATTGTTGCTTTATGTTGATGATATGATCATTGTTGGCCATGATACTTCTAGAATTAACAGATTGAAGAATGATCTTTTCCAGTCTTTTGCGATGAAAGACTTGCGGCTAGCACGACATATTCTTGACATGTCGATCTCCCATGACAGAAAGGTCAAGAAATTGTGGTTATCTCAGGAGAGATATATTGAGAAGGTTCTTTAGAGATTTTATATGGATAAAACGGAAGTGGTTAGTACTCTTCTTGCTTTATATTTTAAACTCAGTACCAGTTAGTCGTCTTTTACTGATGAATAGAGAGAGGAGATGCAACACATACCTTATTCATATGTCGTTGGTTGTTTAATGTATGCGATGATATGTACTAGACCTGATATAGCTCACGCAGTGGGTGTGGTTAATCATTTTCTATCTAATCCAGGTAGAGAGCATTAGAGAACATTGAAGTATATATTTTGTTATCTTTGTGGTACTTCTGATCTGAGATTCTGTTTTGGCAATGGGGAACCTATGCTTTATGGGTTTACAGATTCAGATATAGCTGGAGATATGGATTCGAGGAAGTCTACTCAGGTTATTTGATCACTTTTGCAGGGGGTGTATCTTGGTGGTCTAGATTGCAGAGATGCGTTGCTTTATCTACTACGGAGTTAGAGTTTATTGCAGCTACAAAGGTATGCAAAGAATTGTTGTGGATGAAATATTCGAGAGCTCAATTTTAATCAGGACATATATGTTTTATTTTGTAATAGTCAAAGTACTATTTGTTTGGGAAAGAATTCCACTTTTCATGGCAAGTTGAAACATATTGATGTTTGGTATCATTGAATCTGCAATGTCCTTGATTCAAGACAGTTGAGTTCGAAAAGATCAACACTGATGACAATGGGTCAGACCTATCGACCAAGAGTTTACCCAGAGGTAAACATGAGACTTGTCGACTAATTGCAGGGTTGGTGGTGATCCCCACCTGAGTTGAAGGACAAGTTTGTTCATGCGGCTCCTCATTTGGCACACCCCGCGTTTTTCTTAAAATAAATAAAAAAAGGTCAAAGACGTGTGTGTTTTGGGGTTATGTTTTGCTACGCTGAGGTGTTTTGTTTTAAAAGGAGGCAACGACTAGGTTTTGGTACACGACATCAATACGAGGAGTAAGTTTCATTTTTGTGATCGGCTTCGATCAACAATCAATTTTCTTTTGATCTTGATGATTTTTCTATAGTCGGTTATTCAATCGACGATCTTCAGATCCATACGGTCAGATTTATTATTTGCTCTTCTTTCACAGACGACGTTCTTTTGTCAGGTCTGTTTTCTACCTCTCTTGTTCGATGATATTTTCTTTTGCGATATCAGAGAGTTATATTTTGAGATCTCTTTCATTTTTGAAAGTCACTACCGTGTACTCATTGATCATAGTGGATCTGATTTCTAGACTAGGTCGTGGTTTTTTCCTCCTTGGGTTTTCCACGTTAAAATTTAGTGTCAACATTTATTTTGTTGTGCTCATATTATTTGCTCATTGCGCATCCACTTTAGTTTTACAGGCTAGTTTGAAGCAAAAGAAAATTTATTTCCGCTGCGGGTTTGCTTTGATATTGTTTGCGCATTCGTCGCTTGTCGTCTTTCCCAACATAAAATCACTTCCAATAACTAGCAATCGACATTATGACATGACAAAGGTGGTGAGCTAAAATCAAAGGAACTGAGATTTCATGTATACGATAAGCACATATCGACAAAGGCAATATTGAAGAATCTGATATCATGACCCACGACAAGACCATCACATTAAAGGTGACAGTGAGATTGAACAAGGAATTCGGATATCGCAAATACGATGCATCTATATCATCAAACATAGAACTTCAATCATAAACAACCAGTCTATTGTAATCCACGTTGAACCAGAGAAGGGATTCATACATTCTATCATATACATCCATAATATTGATTTTAGAAGCTTAAGGAAGGTTAATGGGTGCCCACCGGGAACACACACACCTAGGTCAGCTCAAGGCCTCCTCATAACTCATGAGTGACTATCATGGCCGGAGGATCCAAACCTGAAAGGAGAAACTGGCTCAGCCTCTCCAATCGTCCTTCCGCCTCCTCATCTCCCCTAGGGCTTCCACAGGCGAATCCCGCCCAACCCTTTCCTGCATATCACCCCAACAGTTGGCTTCATTTTATCTGAGCCCATATATCATAAAAGAAGAAGGGAGAACAAGAGTGGCATGCCTGGACTTCTTTCAGATCAACACGCATAAAAGGGTTCGTCTCCATCTCCTCCTCGATCGTTGATGGGACTGTTGGGAGGCCTGCTCGGCGCTGCTGCTGAGACCACAAAAGCTTCTGCCTGGTCTTTATGTTGTCCGGTTCCACAGTCTGGGCAAACTGCAAGTTCTTCACAGTGTACTGGAGAGAACAGAACACAAAACACAGGGAGAAACGGTAAGTCAAAATTGAAAATCGCAACATAGAACATTGGACTGAACACATGTATCATGCAAGGTCTGTGTCAAAGAAACAGCTGGATGTGTGGCTGCCAATAAAAATTGAAAGAAAAAATAAATGTTTATTAACATGAAATTTCAAGAATAAAAGATCCACTGATCAATTTACCTCATGTCCACAGTAAACTCGAGTCACCTTGGGCAATGACCCCAGTGTCACGCACAGAGACTGATACATGTCTTCTGCGGTGCCTTCAAAAAATTTCCCACAGCCAGCAACAAACTATAGAAGCAAAGCAACAAAATCAACCATTTAAAATTACGATACATCCAAAAATGAAACAATACATGGCCTGCAAGGAAAAAGATTAAAGAAAACCTTTGCATTTGGTTTTTGAAAAACAATTCCTGTATTCATTTCCAAAAAATGCATTAAAAATGTAATGGAAAATGTTTTCTAGAGGGGTTGAAACAAGAACCCACTCAACTAGAGAAAATAATAAGCATAAAAAAAACAACGCAACACATCACGCTACTTACCAATGTGTCTCCAGTGAAAACAGCTGGATCCTCTCCATTGCTGCTAGTCACATAGTAACTCATGTGACCCTTGGTGTGACTTATGAGAAAAGAAATGGAGTAAAATTTATCAAGTTATGACACATAAAGAAAAACAGCATGTAAAAAGAAAGGCAAGTAAATGCACAGCAGATCCTTTATTCAGCTGGGTAGAGTGTCCAGCTGATCCAACAACCCACAATGAAGCGTGAGATTCACATGCCCGACTGAGATCCATTAGATCAGCTGGGCAGAAGATCTTGATTGAAGTAAATTATTTGTATACATGTGTGTGCGCGCGCGCATCTGATGCTGAGCTTGTGAATCTGTATTCCATCAGAAGGATATAACAGGGTCCTCTAAAATTTAAATGCAAACAGGTCGTTATCAACTTAAACCTAGAAACTAACATACATGACATTACAATGAAAAAACATGCACTATAATTCCCCATATCATAGCTTTTCAAATTCTTTCTTTTAATTTTTAACCAAGGTAAAACATATGGATAAAATATATCTGATTCTAATAACATAACCATGAGGGTTTATCTGTGTGTGTGGCCTGACAAAACAATGCACTGAACAACAATGTGAAAAAAGGGGCAGCAAATTAAAAAATTGATGTATAAGCATGAAGAATTTATCAGTTTAGCAAGCATACCAAGGTGTGTGAAGAGACAGGATGCTGATACCAGTCCCCAGTGAGACTTTATCACCATTTTCGAGCTTATCAGTGCAACCGGTCACATTGTCGAGCGAGCCACCATAAACCTTAATTCCAGGCAATAGCCGCTTTATATTATCATTGCCTCCAGCATGATCCCTGTTCATTAGTTTAACTCGGTAAACCAAAATATCTAGAGATAAGGACTGCTAGGGAGACAAGACGTGAAAGACAACAGATTGTTCGCAGCAGAAAAAATATCACGATGAGTCGGAACTGGTTCAAAATTTTCATCAAATCACTGATTAGGGATTTGATAAATGGCCCTTTTAAGAGGTATCAATCGCCAAGTTAACTAAAACAGGGAGAGAGATAAAACAACAATCGAATCTAGACAACAGCTTGACGGCAGAAAATTTCAAGAATATCGGGGTGACTGAATCAGTACAGATAATGAAGATGCGTATGCACTATTTATGACAACGTATAGGGGCCGATGAAGGTTGTAGGGGGGATATGAACAAGGAAAAAAACAATGTATACCAGTGACGATGAGTAGTGAGAACAAATTTTAATTGGACGCCATTAGATGCAGCTGCTTGAACAAGCTTTGACGGCTCTACGGGATCCACAACAGCAGCTTCTTTCGAAGCTTCATCAATTATCCTACATCGGAGTAGCAACGAGATCAGAACCCTAGATGACACCGCCACGTTCGAATTCAGCGGGAAAATACATGTAAGCGTAATTGTCTTCCAAGCAAGGAACGTGAAGAATCTTCATCTGTCGAGACCTGTGCCTGAGTGCACGAGCGAAACAAAGCAAGAAGATAGGAACCGCAAGTCATCTCTTCCGTCGAAGCAATCACTAAATTTAAAAATACTTGCCTATAATTTGAAATTTTGAAAATTAATTTACAAATTTAAAATAAATGAATATCAAAATAAATAAATAAATTTTATAATTTTACAATTCTTTAAAAGAATATAGTTAATGAACTAATAAAAACTAATTTAGTCGGATTTTAGTTTAGAATTCATTTATAATGCTAATATGAGACGAAATCAAAATAGATAAATATGTTTTATCATATTACTGTTATTTAAAAATATATAATTAACAAGTTGATAGTAATTATTTTAATCAATTTCATGTTTTGGAATATCCTAACATCACAACTCTAATAGTGTTTGTCCTGTAATTTGCTCTCGAAAAGAATAAAATTGTTCAACTTCTTTGTGGACAAAGGGATTCATCCGGAACCACATAAATCTTTATGTTCTTCCTATTATTTCTTTCATTTTCTCTTGTTTACTCTTAGTCTAGAATCGTTTGTCGTTTATGTTTCTGGCATTTTCCTTAACATAAATATTTCTTTGCAACCTACAAGACCATGAAAACTCCTTACCTCAAGCATATTCTTAAAAAAAATCACAATATTTCACTCCTTATACCTTTTGAGGATCTATTGAGACACCCTCCCATATACCTAATGTCCCAAAAAATTTACTTGGTGTAGAAATCACATTTGGATAATTTAGCGTAAAACCAATGATCTTACGTTGAGGACAAAACAATCCTCATGTGTCTCTTGTGCTTCTTCTAGAACCCATAGTACACCAACATTTCATCGATTAATACCACCACAAAGAAATCTATATATGGATGAAATATCAAGTTCATCAAGAATATAAATATTATTATCTCGTTTGTCTCTCCGAACAAAATCACTAAGAACTCATGCAGCTCGTACCAGCTCTTGAATGTTGTCTTTGACATATTCTCATCTCATACATTAAACTAATGATAACCAAATCTTAGATCAATCTTTGAAGACTATTGGGAACCTCTTCGTCGACTAAAAAAATCATTTATACATGGAAGTGGATATCTATTCATAATCACCACTTAGTTTATTTTTTTGACAATCCATGCACAGTCGTAAACTATCATCCACCTTCTGGGAAAATAAAACAACGACTCCCCACTTTCCTCTAAATCATTTTTTTGAATAGAATCACTTTTAAGGGTTTTAGTGGGAGCCCGCACAAAGCATAGATCCAATGCCAATTCACCAGAACCACCATAATCACCAATAATTCAAAATTCCACAAAAAAAGAGAAACTGAACAGGCAGGCTCGACAGGGGGTTTGTGTCAGGACCCGTCCTCGAGGCCCGTGCCGTGACTACCCCAAGCCCGCCTTCCATAGGCCAGAGGCTGACGACTAGCACCAAAAGACGTAACCCTAAAAAGGGAAGGCATTTCCTTTAAACTTGTAACACACACAGTCTGAAACAGAAGCAGCAGTAAAAACAAATACCGGTATAGGAAGAGAGCTGAAAGTAAAAGGGTCAGTATACAAACCCAACTGAAGTACAAGTACAAGTAAAAAGGGAAAACAACTCCTGGATCGTTCGTCGAGGAATCCTACCTGAAGGGTAGGTACAGATCTCGAACAACTCATCCCTGAGGTACGTCCCGTCTAGTCCAGCTCCGAGCAGCCTCCCGTCCGTCTCCCTCAGCCTCGATCACTGTTGACCATCGTCTGAAGGGTAGGTACAGATCTCGAACAACTCGTCCCTGAAGTATGTCCCGTCTAGTCCAGCTCCGAGCAGCCTCCCGTCCATCTCCTTCAACCTCGATCACTGCTGACCATCGTCTGCACAGAACACAACAAGGTGCGGGCGAAGCCCGTGCAGAGGTGAGTATAACGATACTCAGTAGAGACCCTGAGACCCCCAAAGGTCTCCCAGAATCCACCAATGATAAACCACAATAACAAGATACAAACACAGAGTATCAATCATCCCTATTTAGGTATATGCTCATACATATACCTAAGTTACCAATCACAACCGGATCCAACTCTTGAGCTCAAGTACATTCCGTTCCACAAAAAAAGAAAGACAATCATCTTGATGATAACATCACATAGTCAAGACTCAGCTCACACAGGTATACAACTCATGTAGAGGGGTAGAGATGATTAGATGTAGCCACTGAATCATCTCCTCTGTCGAACCCACGTAGGATCTTAGAATAGTAATCATCGCTGTCGAACCCACGTAGGATCCAGGAACAGTAGTCATCGCTGTCGAAGCCACGTAGGATCCCAGAATATTAGTCATCATTTTCGAACTCACGTAGGATCCCGAAACAGTAGTCGTCGCTGTCGAACCCACGTAGTATAAAGCCCCAGCCTTAAACCTTACTTAATCTTGAGTTATTACAAGATTACACATTGAGGATCTTTTCAGGTTTAGAGTTTTAGAGAATTAGATCATGAAACTTGCATTACATTCCACATTTAGACAAAGTGGTTACATAAAAGACAGTATTCATTCTTCCCATCAACGGAAACATATTTAAAATAAAACATGGATTCTTTCTTGACACATCCTTGACACTGTCATCACATCATGTACCCTTCCCTTGACCTTTGAAAAACATTTCAAAAACTTGGGATGAGCATAAAAAGCTCAGTAAGGGATATAAAAATATGGAAAGGAATCATGAGTACATGCATATATAAGAATGGAATCATACTTTACCCATAAAACATAAGCACTTTAACATACCTCATAAAATCATAGAAATCATAAGACATAAAGGTAACTTGAGGCATCCATAACATTCTTACGTAGGGAGTAACCCTCTTGGTTACGTTTGGAATACCCATCACAGTATATTCCCTAAATCTCTTCGGAGAAACCTTAACGTTTCACTCCTTCGCGTTACCCAATGCATTGGAGAGCTATATCGGGCTCACCCGCCCTTAGTTTATCACGGAACCACCCGTATTCATAACAATGCCCAAGAACCATAACATAATGTATCACATAAAACATGCATAAAGGAAATATAACATTTCCACATTTCAATCACAATATAACATTTTAGGATATTGAAATAATGAATCCATAAAAAAACCATTTTCAAAACCATTTAAAACATTTAATAAAGAGATTTTTGAATCAAAGTTTCCCATACCACCTTGAAGATTTTAACATTTTAAACCATTAATATCCATATAAATAAATCCTTAAAACCATTTTGAAAACATGGATATTAATAAGAACAAATCATTAAAACATTTAAAGCGATATTTTGGTTAAAGGGTTTTTACCAAAATTAGAGACACTTGAATACAATAATTGAGGAATAACATTTAATCAGAACTTTATAATATCATGAGAATAAATGTATTCATGATATAATATTCCAAATGAAAGAATATACACCATATAAGAGTGAATTGGTGCATAACAACAATGAAGTCTCAATAGAGATGTAAAATGAGATGAAATCCATTATAAAGAAGGTATCCTTAAATTAAGGATAAATCAATCTCATAATTATGTGTGAAAAATGAATACACCAAATATAAGTGGATATTAAGTGTAAAATAATCAAAGGTCATTCACACATATTCAAAAGATGACATATTCAATAACTACATGTTGTACCCAAAGAAATCGAAATTGGGATAAGAAGTTCCCTTGACAGCCTAACGGCGTCACATCAAAATGAGTTGATGAGAGATAAAAGAAAGGGTATCTCATCACATGGACATAAAATTTACATCAATAAGGATATATGAGAACATATCCCAACATAACAATATGTAAATTAAAAGACCCAACAAAAGAAGTCTTTTAAAAAGAGGAGGGTGAAAGGTTCCCTTACCGACATGGGTATCTTTCGAAACATACACCTCGTGAAAGAAGGACAATACAACATTGATGTAAATACTCATAAAAGAAAGTATATTACAAAATTAATAAAATAATGGGCAGTACATACACCACTCAAGGGAAATTGTGGCAAGTGTAGCATAAATCTCACGGGAATAAAAGTGAGATGAAAAATCCCTTATGAAAACTCGGCAGCCTAACGACGCCACTTAAAACTTCCAAAAGTGGATTTATGAGATCAAATAGGGTCTCCCATAATATGAAAATAAAAATTAAAGTATGAGGAATATAAAAGAACATCCCCAAACATAACAAAGATGAGCTTAAAATAAGTGACATAAAAGAGAGTACTTAAAAAGAAAGAGAGAGGTTGGATCTCTTACGAAAATTCGGCAGCCTAACGGTGCCACTCAAAACTTCCAAAATGGATTGATGAGAGAGAATAGGGTCTCTCATCACATGAACATAAAAATTACAGTAAGATTAATATAAAATAACATCCCAATAACAAGAAAGATGAGCTTTAAAAGGAATGACATAAAAGAGTGTACTTAAAAAGAAAGAGTGGAGTAGGATCCCTTACGAAAATTCGGCAGCCTAACGGTGCCACTCAAAACTTCCAAAATGGATTGATGAGAGAGAATAGGGTCTCTCATCACATGAACATAAAAATTACAGTAAGATTAATATAAAAGAACATCCCAATAACAAGAAAGATGAGATTTAAAAGGAATGACATAAAAGAGTGTACTTAAAAAGAAAGAGTGGAGTAGGATCCCTTACCTCGGGTCCGACTTGACTCGATCGTTCTTTAATATCCTTAATAATAAACTTGAGTTAATTTCTACTTTATTAAGAACCTTTTTCAAGCTTATTATTATTTTTATATCACTTATTTCCATGTTATAAACATTATGTAATCATTAAGTTAATAATGATTGTTTTGTCAATATTTGGTTCTTAAGTCGAAAGTGGACTTCTTACAATTACATGTTGTTCGTGTGGTCAAAGGTTCTTTATATCCAGAATGACATTCTTGATTTGGATATCATATATATCATATATATCCATCATATAAATGTATTTATAATATCACATAATCATTTAGAGTAAAGAAATGAAATGCACCGTTCATGGAGACGGTAAGCCGTACGTACGCATGAACGGTACTTTGATTTCTATGTCGTATTAATGGAATTAAAACTATATGAGAGGTATGTATATTTTAATTCCAGAATTATATTAATCATTTAGATTTATCATACATCATATATATCCATTATATATATGTACTTATAATAGTACATAATATTTTGAGATAAGAAATGAAATGTACCGTTCATGGAGACGGTAAGCCGTACGTACGCATGAACGCTACTTCCATTTCTATTTCGTATTTTCTGGAATGAAATCATAATGATATAATAGTATATTATAATTCCATTATAATAACATATATAATATCATTAAATTTATCATTTACACATCCCACATATGGTATTAACGAATCAAATCATTTTCAGGGGGCGGTAGTCCGCACTTCCTAAAATGAAGATATCGTGTTTACCCATAATGGAAACAATAATGGTATACCATAAATGAAAAATACAGAAGATTAAGGAAAGAGTAAACATATTATATATCATATATAAAAATAGTGACATCATAATGGCCACCTTTGAAGGTGTTAAATGAGTATTGAACAATCATCGTTTCGGGAGGCAGAATTTTGCCATCCACGGAAACCGTATGTTCTTTAACCATTTGATGTAGTTGTGTGAGAGTGTAGCTCGAATAAATCTTATAACAACATCCTAGTATATTAAAGATACTGGTGTTGTTACAAAAGAAGTAAATAAAAAGAGTTTAGGGGGTTGGAGAAGCAAAATAAAACAAATGAACATGAGAGAATGAATTACCTTTAAAAGTGTAACTCCTTTTGATTTGAGCCTAAAGGATTCCTTTGAAAGGATTCTGCCCAAAGGTAATCCTATAGGATGAGGAGAGGGATGTGGAGAGAGTAAATGGGTAGGGTATGGCCGAGCCAAAGGCTTGAGGAGTGTGTGAAATGAGGTAGAGGTGGGGGCCTTTTATAAGAGGAGAGGAGGGGCACTTTTGGAAATCATGAAACTATTATTTTATTTTCAAAAGTGTTTCGAATTTATAAGGTCCCACATTTATTTATTTCAAATATAATATGATAAGGCTTAGAAATATTCCCATCCAATAGTTTTTGGACATGTGTAAGTCTTAGATTTTATATTATCGTTTCATTTTATTTAAACTGTTCATTAATGAGGTCATCGTTGCATCATCATGATGTCATAATTAAATTAATTTATTTAATGTCTAAAAATTATAACAATAATATCCTGATGTAGGAAATCTTTTTATCTTTCCAAAGAGTATTTATATACAAAGATATGATTAGTATAACCCCTTATAAAAATTGTTTTAGTAAAACAATTTATGTTAGTGTCATTTTCACCTTTATTAAAAAAAAGACATTAAAGTCATTATCTCACCCAAGAGGCTCCATAGGGTCCCCTAAATCGACCCATGAGTTGTCTTGGTCGGCCATGACTCATAAAATAGGGGTAGGACAAGTGTCATGGTGTTTTCACATTTTTATAATATCATTTTTAGCTTAAATTACACTAATTACCTCTAATCGCGATTAATGAAAAAAAGTTACTATTCACCAAAAAATTATTTTCATCCCATTGAACCACATTTTACATACTAATGAAAACCATGTATGTCGGATTTTCAAAATTCAATGCACATTAGTGGTAAACTTTCATTTAACTGAAAAATCAGTTTGCTTGATTACCACTTAGTGGTTTCACTATTCATCGAAAATTGGAGTTTTTCAGAAAATTACCAAAAATTAACCCTAAGCTATATTTGATATTCTGAATTCAAAAATGAAGTCTTTTTTACAAAATTCAAAAACATATAAGTCACATTAATTAATTTAATAATTAACTCCCGCTGTCAAAACAAAAAGCGTGTTTTTAAGAAACAAAATATATCAAAAGATTGATATTTGTTTATGTCGAATTTCAAAATGAAATTAATTCCAAAGTCCACCATTGAATCAAATGGTAAAAATATATTCTAATTTCACTTTAAAACCAATTCAAAAGATAATCTAATCATATAAATAAATTAGATTAAAAAGAGGTTTTGAATTAAAATACAACATTTTACACTATTCATTAAAAAATGAACTTTATCAGAAAGATACCAAAAATTTACACAAAGTAAATTTTGATGTCCCAATTCTTAAGAAGAGTTTTATTTGGTCCAAAAGGATGTATAAGAGTGAACAAAACTATATTTAATGACGGTTCTCCATCAAAAGGCAATAAGTGAACCTTTAGTGAAAATTAGGGCATATACGCCTAAAATTGAATTCTTTCCGTATTTTAAGCCTTTATCTTTTATTGGATAAATGTAAAAACATTTAAAAACATATATAATCATATTTTAGTTATTTCTATCCATTCCCGCCAATACAACGGCTACATGTTAACTACCATTTAAAATAATATTATTTTATTATTAGAGTGCAACGTAAGATTCCCAAGAAACTCGTTGTTGCGTGTTGGGTACTCCATCAAGCATAGCGTCCCATTTAAAGTCATATTAATATTTTATTCAAAAATATGGATAAATAAGAAAATGTCATATTCTTTATTTACCTGGGGTGTTACACGTAGGATCCCAAATCATCTCAAAACAGCCAGCCACAGGGTCCCCGCATAAAGCATGCTTGATTCCGGGAGGGTCTGCTTCTCAAGACAAGTGTTGATACATCAACTGCCATGTAGTCCCAAGTTGATGTATCCAGTAGTTCTATCCCCGTCATAAGGAACTCACCGCGACAGATGGCGCGTCAATCGGACACCCGATCTGAAAGTTATTGGCATTTCTGTTCCGAAGGCCCGGTTGGATTTAGGTTCAATCCAACCCGACCGTACCCCAACTGCGTCCAAACCTCGAGTGGGGGTATTCCAAAAGAACTGTCTCGTTCCAAGCTTTCTGTCGGCGTAGACAGTTCATCAATCGAACACCCGTAGCCCAAGATATGGGCAAAAAGGTGAAATAGGTCAGAACTGGGTCCGGGTCCGGTCCGGCCCAGTCGGACTGACCCGACCCGACCCGGTATGGGCCAACCCGACCCGATCCGTGGGTCCGACCCGGCCTTCCGGAACATGCCCGACCTGCCGGAACCGGCCCGGCACGCCGGCGGCTGCCCGACCCAGCGCGGCGGCCCGACCTGAGGGGGCGCGGTGGCCTAGCCCGCGGGGGGGGGGGGGGGGGGGGGGAGGTTCTGCCCAGCCGGCCCGCTTGGCCAGCGGGGATGCCAACTAGGGGCGGCGCCCTGCGGGGCCTTCCCTAGCAATCAGGGGGGGTTACACCCCCCCGTCTTCAGCAACAGCTGGCACGTGGCACCAGCCCGGTAACCGCAGGACCCTTCGGGTCCCGCCTGTTGCGCGCCCACCGGCGACCGGCTCAGCCGGCTGTCCTCCTCCGTCCGCTGCGGCCCATGCCCGCAATTCTTCTCCAGCGCGGCGCGACGGCGCCGCGCCCAGCCCGTCCGACTGTTGCGGCTTGCTAGGCCGCGACTCCTTCCTCTGGCGCGGTGCGACAACACCGCGCCCCTCCGGCACCGCCACGACCCGCCTGGCCGCGACCCGGTTCTCCGCGCGGCGCAAAAGTGTCGCGCCCCTCCAGCGGCCCTTGCGCTGCCAGCTTCTTCCACGGCCGGCTCGTTGCCAGTCGCCGCGTGTACCACCGCGGCCCATTCCTCTGGCGGCGCCGTTGAGCCGCCACCGCCATCAATGAACGAGAACCAACGGAGGGTTGTCGGTCCGTGTTTGTTCGGCTCGTGCCCTCCGCGTTAGGGTGATAGAAAATGACTATTATCGAAGCTCAATAACAACGAAGAACAAAGATCGAAATCAATCAAAATGACAGCTACTTTGTTTGTCGATTGTTGACGGTGAGAGGAGAGTTCAGGGAAGACGAAGTCGAAGACGACGTCGTCGGCGTTCTTTGTGGGCGACAGTTTCGTTCCTCGACCGTAGGTTCTTTGTTGGAGGATAGAACGTCGAGGAAGAAGAGATCCTCGTTGGAGATCCATCTTCCACCAATTCTCCAATCTCAGAGAGAAAACCAATTCCCCATGCAAGAGGAAGAGCCCACATTTAATTGTGTTAATCAACCAATTAATGTTGGCTCATTAATTGGGAGTTCCAAGAGTTACACCTCATTAAATGAGGTGTTTCAAAAATTGGGCGGTCCCCACTAGAAGATTTGAAATAAAATAAAACTTGTTTAATTTTATTTCCTCTCCATTCTCCCACGAAAAGTTGTGAATTAAAATTCCATTCTCGGTAGAACGCAGCTGCGGTGAAGGTCTCACTAAGCAACCACCGATGCTGCGAGTTCAACGGTGCACTCGGATTTCAATTCTGAGCACCGGTTTAAAAGTTACCAAAACTCGCAGAAAAGCTCACTGAATGCACTTAGAAACTTCAGAAAAACATTCCAGGCACTCTGGGCCTCGGAATCACGTGCTGTTAGAAACTGCGAACTCAAAACAATTCCATATAATTAAAAAAAATTACATGGGATTTTTCGGGTCTTTACAGTTTGGTAACCCAAAGACCCAGCGTGTGGGCTAAAGAAATCCCACTCAAGATTTTGTCTTCAAAAAATGTTAGCCTCGAGACGACGTGGACTCATCGGTCGATGTGCGCTTTCGACGAGCTTGTCGTGTAGCCCCCCAAATCGGGATCCACTTAACATATGCTCTGGGTAGGAGGGCAACCGAGCCTTAGACATGTCTCCCTGTTTGTCAAAGGCCACCGACTAGCAGTGAGAGTCTAATTAGGTGATATTGGGGAGACCATACCCTATGGAGATGATAATAATAAAGGTCATAAAACCATAACTCAAAGGAAGCAATTACCCAAAATCAAAAAAAGCAAGAATATCAACTTAGCAGAAGCATAAAATAACTAAGGCAATAACCAAATGCGACACCCATACATAGTAGATAAGGTATACATGTCAGAAGGTCATACAAAAATAGACAGGCAAGATCGTTCATGGATGATCATATTAGAACAAGTATAAAAGGTCTAAAGAAACTCTATCCCGGTGCAGAAGAACCCCCATGGTCCATCTGTCGTGCATCCCATGCACCTATGCATCCCTACTATGGTCCAGTGTATGATCATGGTACCTTACCTAATCTCAAAACCATAAAGTCTATGTGTGTCCTGAGGGACCCATGTAGGGTGTGAGTATGAACTCAGTAGGTTACCACCAATGTGTACCTATCTTACATCCATACATATTCAAGTGTATGCATACATAAATAAATAGAAATTGCACTCGTGCAAAAATTATATAACCTGCTTTGCTCATTCTCAATAGCCATGAGGAAACATTTACCTACTTGAGCCTATTCCATAGTGTAATGTGTTGGGTCGGAACAAACCGGGAAAAGATGGCAAGAGGGGGGGGGGGTGAATTGCCTTTTAAAAAATGATTAACAATTTAAAAATCAAAGTAAAGTGCAGCGGAAATAAAGAGGCAAGACACACAAAATTGATAACGGAGTTCGGCCAAAAACCCGGCCTACGTCTCCGCTCCCAACTCAACCGTTGAGAGATTCCTACCGCTTGCTTTTCAATGGTTTTAGCAAGAAACCCACTAGGCTTTGAGGTAGCACTAGGACCTATTACAGCTTGCTTTTATTGGTTTAGCAAGAACCCACTTGCTTTTGATGGTTAAGCAAGAACCCACTAGCCTTTTTAACGGGTGAAGGCTAGCTCACCGAAACACAAGCCTTTTAAAAGGAAAGGCTTGAAGAAACCTCTTCACACCTTAGTGGTGGTGTGAAACCCAAAAGAAAGGGAGGATAGAGAAAAGGTTGGGGTTTGTAGGCACAAACCCAAATTTAAAGCTCAAAAAGATAAATACAATAAAACCCGTATTGGAGGAAGACTTGGGTGCCAATTGGATGATGGAGTTGATGTAGCGTGCTCTCCCAAGCTTCTTGAGGTGCTCCTTGGATGTGAAAGTTGTTGGAGCTATTGTGGTTCCCTTGGAGCAATCCGCTGGAGGTTTGCCAAATAAGGAGAATTGTGTTCGTTGGCTTCACAATGCTTAATTATGGACCGGCAATTGTTCCGGGGCTTCAAGGTCCTTTATTTATAGAGGGGGAACCCTCATATGGCCGTTGGAGGCCTTTGGAGCCGTTGGAAAGGCTTTCGGAGCCGTTGGGAGGCAAGTGGAGCAGCCTGGTCAAAGATCCAACGGCTAGTTTGACTGGATCCACCGGCTGGCCGGTACAGTCCCACCGGCTGGCCGGTGTGTGCAAAAAGGCATAGGATTCTTGTCCAGGGGCCACCGGCTGACCGGTGCCAGAGCCACCGGCTGGCCGGTGGCAAGACAGTAGCTTGCCACTCTGTGCAGGTGCCACCGGCTGACCGGTGGAGGAGCCACCGGCTGGCCGGTGGCAAGACAGTAGCAAACACTATTTGGGCTGGATGCCACAGGTCGACCGGTGACAGAGCCACCGGTCGACCGGTGGAACCTGGCAGTGGGCAATGCCTCTGCCAGTTCCACCGGCTGGCCGGTGCTATCACACCGGTTGGCCGGTGGACTGAATTTCAGTCCACTTCTTGTCCATTCTTGGGCCAATCCTTTGGCAATATTTTTCCTATCATCCACAACACTTAAAAACAAAGTTAAACACATATGAAAGTGATTGTGATCATGAAAATCAAAGAGTGTGGGGTACAACAATCTCCCCCTATTTTGATGATCACAATCACTTATCTAAGCAATGTAAAAACTTAAATGAAGGCATGCTTTAAATGAAAAATTGAAAATAAATACTAAGAATGAGAGAGAAGATTCTCCCCCAATCAATCAAGAAATTTCTCCCCCTTTGTGATTATCAAAATAGAATGGGGCATAAAACTTGATTGAGGGAAAATTGAAAATCAAGATCAATTGGAATTTTTGAAAATTGAATTGAAAATTTGAATAACAGTTTGAATTGAAAGTTTTGAATCAAAAACTTGTTTTGAAAGAATTGAATCAAAAATTTGAAACCAAGAGTTGAAATTAAAAGTTTGAATCGAAAAATTGAAATTGAAAAAAGCTTAAACAATCCTAACTCCCCCTAAATAAAAACAATAAATCACCGGGGAGAGGAAATAAATTTTGGCCCGGAGAGACTCGCAAGAAGGGATTTTTCAATCCAAACTTGTCTCATAGCGGGTCTTCTCCTATAAAATTCGTTCGAAAAGTAAAAAGACTTGGGTTGGCCATAACGGGCATTTTTACAATTACATTCATAAATAAGGTGCCCGGGCTTCTTGCAATAATTACAAAATTTATAACTAGAGCTCCCCCTTACAAAAACAGTGGGTGCATGGGAGGAGGAAGCTATATTGGTGTAGCCTAGCCCTTGGGTTGTTCGGGAAACGCGTTGGGAACCAAGCAATTTTGAAAGATTTTGTTCCCCTTGGGTGAACTTGGCTAAGGTCTCCCTTAGGTCTTTGATGGTTGATTCCATGGAATCAACATTTGGGAAATTTTGGATTTTGAGGGACATCTCCTCCTTCTCTTTGAGAAATTGTTCTTTTTCGGAGGAGAGTTTTTTGAAAGACTTTTTTAAAGCAACGAATTTTGAAGAGAGTTCATGAAAACCATTTTCAAGTTGGTCTCTAGCGTGTGAGAGTTCTTCATAAGACAGATGATTTAAAGAATTGGAATTTGAAGAACAAGAGGAGGAGGAGGAGGAAGATGTTACCTCATGTTTTGCCATTAGGCATTTTGTACCTTGGTCGCTCGAGGAGGAGGAGGAGGAGGATGAGGTGTCACTCCATGTCGCCTTGAGGACCTTTTTCTTTCCTTTTTCCTTTGGCGTGGCCCGTTTCTTGTTGAGTGGGCAATCGGGCTTGTAATGCCCTTTTTGGCCGCACCCGTAGCATTTTACCTTGGGCTCGGATTTTGCGGTGGGTTCTTGCTTTCGGTGCTTGCGGGATTGCTTCTTCTTCTTGTGCTTCTTCATGAACTTGTGCATTTGGCGGGCGAGATTCTCCATTTCCGAGTCGCCGCTTGAAGATGAAGTAGATGAGGAAGATGAGGATGATGAGGAGGAGCTTACATCTTTTTGAACCTTGAGGGAAATGTTCTTTGGTGTCTTGATTGGTGTGCCCTCCTTTTGAGCTTGCCTCCTCATCGTGATCTCGTACGTCATTAGGGATCCAATGAGCTCCTCTACCGGCATATTTTTGACGTCCTTAGCTTCTTGGATCGCCGTCACCTTTGGTGCCCATGAGCTCGGAAGGACCCATAAGATCTTCTTGACCATCGTCTCGGCTGAAACATCATCACCAAGAGATTTCCTTCCATTGCACACGTCAGTAAAGCGAGTAAACATATCGGAAAGAGACTCATTTGGATGCATTGAAAATGACTCAAAATCTTGCCTATACATATCCAATCTAGTGTCTTTGACTTTGTTAGTGCCCTCATGAGTTACTTCTAAGAGTTTCCAAATTTCATGTGAGGAGGTGCAAGTAGACACTCGATTGAATTCATTTCGGTCTAGGCCGCAATGGAGAGCGTTCATGGCTTTGCCATCAAGCTCAAAATTTCTAATATCGGCGGGGGTCCATTTGGATTCATCGGGGGAGGAGAGGGTGTAACCTTGCATGACAATTTTATATATGGGATACCCTATACTTCTAAGAAAAGTAGTCATGCGGGTTTTCCAATAATTATAGTCGGTCCCATCAAAAAATGGAGCCCGACCCAATGAGTAGCCCTCGGGGGCGAAAGAGGTTGATGCCATCTAAATGGATCTTAAAATTTGTAACCGGTTAGGGTATTACACAAATTTTCCCTCTGATACCAATTGTTGGGTCGGAACAAACCAGGAAAAGATGGCAAGAGGGGGGGGGGTGAATTGCCTTTTAAAAAATGATTAACAATTTAAAAATCAAAGTAAAGTGCAGCGGAAATAAAGAGGCAAGACACACAAAATTGATAACGGAGTTCGGCCAAAAACCCGGCCTACGTCTCCGCTCCCAACTCAACCGTTGAGAGATTCCTACCACTTGCTTTTCAATGGTTTTAGCAAGAAACCCACTAGGCTTTGAGGTAGCACTAGGACCTATTACAGCTTGCTTTTATTGGTTTAGCAAGAACCCACTTACTTTTGATGGTTAAGCAAGAACCCACTAGCCTTTTTAACGGGTGAAGGATAGATCACCGAAACACAAGCCTTTTAAAAGGAAAGGCTTGAAGAAACCTCTTCACACCTTAGTGGTGGTGTGAAACCCAAAAGAAAGGGAGGATAGAGAAAAGGTTGGGGTTTGTAGGCACAAACCCAAATTTAAAGCTCAAAAAGATAAATAAAATAAAACCCGTATTGGAGGAAGACTTGGGCGCCAATTGGATGATGGAGTTGATGTAGCGTGCTCTCCCAAGCTTCTTGAGGTGCTCCTTGGATGTGAAAGTTGTTGGAGCTATTGTGGTTCCCTTGGAGCAATCCGCTGGAGGTTTGCCAAATAAGGAGAATTGTGTTCGTTGGCTTCACAATGCTTAATTATGGACCGACAATTGTTCCGGGGCTTCAAGGTCCTTTATTTATAGAGGGGGAACCCTCATATGGCCGTTGGAGGCCTTTGGAGCCGTTGGAAAGGCTTTCGGAGCCGTTGGGAGGCAAGTGGAGCAGCCTGGTCAAAGCTCCAACGGCTAGTTTGACTGGATCCACCGGCTGGCCGGTACAGTCCCACCGGCTGGCCGGTGTGTGCAAAAAGGCATAGGATTCTTGTCCAGGGGCCACCGGCTGACCGGTGCCAGAGCCACCGGCTGGCCGGTGGCAAGACAGTAGCTTGCCACTCTGTGCAGGTGCCACCGGCTGACCGGTGGAGGAGCCACCGGCTGGCCGGTGGCAAGACAGTAGCAAACACTATTTGGGCTGGATGCCACAGGTCGACCGGTGACAGAGCCACCGGTCGACCGGTGGAACCTGGCAGTGGGCAATGCCTCTGCCAGTTCCACCGGCTGGCCGGTGCTATCACACCGGTTGGCCGGTGGACTGAATTTCAGTCCACTTCTTGTCCATTCTTGGGCCAATCCTTTGGCAATCTTTTTCCTATCATCCACAACACTTAAAAACAAAGTTAAACACATATGAAAGTGATTGTGATCATGAAAATCAAAGAGTGTGGGGTACAACATAATGGTATATCCATGATCAATTGTATTAGAAGAACATTGGTATCTCATCCACACACATTCCACATGACACCTCGTGCCATCTGATACCACATCCACCACATATTGAGTAATACCTATGTCCCATTAGGACACTCGATAAATACATCACAAGTCCCTTAGACTTCCATATAAATGATCACCGTCAGCTCAACAACCCGACGTCCCAAGGCACTATGAGATCCGTTCATCAATGAATAATAAATCATCGTTGGCTCAACAACCCGACGTCCTAAGGTAAGGTGGGATCCATCATTCAATGAGAAATAAATCATTGTCGGTGCAACAACCCGATGTCTTGAGTCACAATGAGATCCGTCTTCCCATCATCCTGACCCATAGACCATCAATGTAATGGTGAGCCTCATCCCCCATTCGATAAGCTCAATCACCATAAATCGTGGCTTTATATGGTGAGCACCTCCTCCTTAACTGATGGTCAACACCATCCCCTAAGCCGCTAAATCTACGGAGGCCTCCACCCACAACGAGTGGTCAACACCGCATCAACTGAGTCCTCATCTATGTGCACATGACTCCAACGACTCTATTGGACAATCAAGATGAGTGACAATCCCCAACCATAACTATGCTACACCAACCGACAACCTCATTTCCACATGTGAATCTCGTCGTCCTTCTGTGGTATGGTCATCACCATCCACCTCAACCTGATGATCACATCACCTCAATTCTAATGGTCAACACCATCTCACATATCTCAGTTCACATCCTCATCCTAACGAACCTTGTGGTCTCAATCCTAGTGATCAATATCACCCCAGGTAATCTGATCCATGCCAAACATGTTCCCATGGAACCGATTTAGTTATAACACAATATTAACAATTAAACTAAAACAACTGACATAACCTTCCCAACCAACTAAAATCCCCATACCTAGATTAACACATTTAAAGAGACAAGATCATGCTCTTAAACATCTCCCAACATTGATTACATGATTTAAATTATATCTTTAATTAATAAGGGTTTCACCCAAACAACCCACACATGCGTATTTAGGTATACATCCCATAACATGTGTATATTTAAGGAGAAAGTTAGGAACCACCTACCTTAGTCTTATAGGTTCTTGATCATAAAATATCAACCTATAATCCAATCCAAAACAATAGAAATTGGGATATTATAAAAATACCCTGAAAATAGGGAAAATGAGTTTGGATGAAAATAGTATTCCAAACAGCTAGATAAAAGAAGAAAGGAAGTAAGAGGATTCAAGGACTTATTGATACACTTTCAACATACCCAATGATGCTCAAATTAGACATCGTTTGAGGGATATAGGCTAAATACTATAGGAGAGGAAAAAGGGAGCTCCATGGATAGATGGAGGCGCATGAATTTTAGAAGAAAGTAGGAAGAAGAAAGAAATAAAAAAGAGGGGTAGAAAGGTAATTTCATCCTATTTAACAAACTGCACGGTTAGGCTGCATAGTTTGACTAACTGTGTTCCAACAGTGCGGTGCCACTATCCAAAGGGAACCCCATTTAAATTGGGTCACATAGTTTGTCTGCACGATTTGGCTAACCATGATCCAACCATGCGCACTCACTGCCTAAGTGACACTAAGTATGCGGTCTAAGCTACATGATTTTTCAAATTGTGCGCAGCCCATGAACACCCTCTGTAATTTATTGTAGGTGCCTCTTATGGTTTTCTGGCCACCTCGCACAATTTGTTTTGACTTTTCTCTAGTTCAAATGGGCCACACGGTTTGAGTTTCATGGTTATCACTAACTGTGCGCCAACCATGCACCAAGTGTTGTGTCTCTCAGACTTTGGTTCTTGAAACTTGACACTCTCGAAACCAAAGAGGGCCTTCAAAACACTTATCAAGCATTAAACCCCATTTAAAAACAATGTACTAACATGTTTTACTTCTTGAAATTAAACTCTAAAACACAATTTAAAAGTTGGACCGTCCACGAAACTTGAAAGTTAAAATTTACCTGAGAATTACAACCCATTCAAAAACTCATGCTATTACAATATCTCCACCTTATAATATTACACCTCAAGCTATTTGGTCTCAGGAAAATATGATACCAAACATATATATCTCATAAACATCAACCCAGACTACCCTGGTTACTTAGTCATAAGTCAATTCCTCTTGTGGATCCCCAGCTTAGGAGTTACCTATCCAATCACTTCCTGACCCAAAACGACATTTCGATGGTTCCACCAACCATTATCTGGACATGCATGTACCCACATGAAACATCTTCATTCTTGAACCTCTCTAGGTGCTCAATCTATATCTTTGTCATACATGACACCCATGAGTCCTACATCACAACCAATGCTCACAAGTCTTGTATCTCATCAGATGCCCACCTCGTGCCTCTATCACACATGACACCCATGAAGTCTCACATCACAACCGATGCTTGAAAACCCCTCATCACATCTAATTCCTAAAACAGATCTATATCATATATATATATATGTATATATATATATATATGCATTCCCATCAAACTTCCTGATGCCTACTCATCTCATACAAAGCATGCATCATACTAGATGCCCACATATTAACCAACACCTATTTAGTTCAATTAAAACACGTGCACCTCTTTCACCCATATCAATTGTGAAAAAAATACAGAGTGAGTCCATGGTCACAATATACCTCTAACCATTGTCGGCTCCTTGAATTGCTATAACCCTTCCAGATCAACAACACGCACCTGGCCCGAAGCTTGACTACTCGAGGCCAGACCTACCAATGGAGCTACACCATATACTAGCCACTAACACCATTATTGTGTGTCTATATCTCCACCACAACTAGTACATGAAGCAGAACCCCAACTACTAGATCTTGGTACTACTCCCAATCCTACCTTATATCCCTGAGTCTATCCCGATTCCTAACTCCCAGTTGTCCAAGAAGCCTTCCTACATAACCTCTCCAAGTTCCCTATTTGTCCGTATGCCTGAAAATACTTATAAGGTTACTCACATTAGGACCATACATGTCCCAAATACCGACACTAGAAGCATAATTTCAATGACCCACTCCATGGTGGTCTGCACAAATATCTAGCCTAGTTTCCCTACTAAGGCACCTCACAGAATCACTTCTGGCTACCTAAATAATCACTGCCAGTCTCACATGATGTCATCACCTAGATCAAATTAATATGGTCCATTAAATTTCACTCTGTTATCAAAGCTTGGTTTACTTCCTCTTAAAATGAGGTGGACCTGAATATATTTACTTGCACCCTGATGGCATTCCATAAGTCTCCCTCGAACCGTCTCACCCTAGAAATGTCATCAACTACTATATAAGGCTCAAATCAGGATAGGGATATGAAACTCACCGCATAATCCATAATAGATGTATCCCTTTGTTGTAGGCTCATTAACTCATGGGTTCGATCCACCCTCAACATGTCTAGAAATAAATGCTCAAAGAACTTCGTCTCAAAATCCTTTCATGCCAATCCCTCATGTATACCATCCTGTACATGTACATACCACAAACGTTTTGTCGGTTCTTTGATCATATAAGTATCCAACTTCACCCTATGACTTGTGGGTGTCTCGATCTTGCCAAATATCATCGGAACAGACTCAATCCAGTTCTCTTCTGACTGCAGTCCACCCTCACCCTGAAACAATAGAGTTATGATATTGGAACTCTTGTGTTAGATAATCCATGGATGGATCATCTCTATGATCTCCCCTATTAATACTCTGTATAAATCATACCAAGATCACCCTAAGCTTCTCATATATCCATATACCAAAATATTCCATTTTTTGTGGGTGTACCTCCTATCTTAGAGCCTCTACTTATGGCTCGAGATCAACCTGATGCTCTGGGGCCTCATCTCGACCCTCAAGGGACTCATCCCATGCACTCTCTTGAGGAACCATATCTCTGCCTTGCTAATGATCTACTAGAATCAATCTAGGTGGAATCATGCTGAAGGACAAATACCATGGTCAATAACAACGACAACAATATATATATTGAAAATAGGGAAAGCTGTAACATGCAGTGCATCTCACCACCCTTACACTTCCCTACTACAACCATATCACATATAATTCAGCCTCATGGTCCCCTACATAACCATATCAGAGTAAGGTATCACATATCATGCATATTAAATACCATCAGCCTGGGTTGGCTGAGTAGAATGCCACCAAGAATCTATGTAGAAAAATGTTGTTTAACTATTTGTTGAAATTTTAAATAGCTCAACCCATTCTTTTATTCCCGCCTACTCATATTAGAGTTAGGTACATATATACCAGATACACATATAATCACATACTGATCTCATCAAGAACCACATACTTGGGATGGATGAGTATAATTCTACCAAAAGATCTATGCAGAAAAAAACTGTTTATATTTTTGTTGAAAATGTAAACAGACCAACCCCTTTTCATGTATTCCAGGTTCTCAAAAATAGTCACAAGCACATACACATATCATATGAGTCTAAGTTCCTATAATGATGCATAAATTCTCCTACCTTACCATACTGGACTAAGTTTCAAAATCTCACAATCCAATAAAATCACACCCAAGTGTGGCACTCGAGGTGGAAATCAATCAACTATAAAAGCGAAAAGCATAAGATCAATTTCCCACCCCTGAAAACTTGGTCTATCCCCCATGAATGGGGATGTAGGCACCCAATAATGATACCTTTACCCAGTTCCAACTAGACCCTAGTCTCTAGTCTACCATAGCTCAAATAAAAAGAAAAAAGAAAAAAATAATACCATTTATAACCAGTCGAATGAAGTTACCATTTTTATACCTTGTCCTTTTGATTCTCAATGGAAACACCAAAAAAGAACCCCCTATGATGTCATTTGTATCATCCTGACCTGGGAGCCACTTAACCTGTGCTATGGGATAAAGGGCTACTGGGCCTTAGGTGCACCTACCTTTATTCCAAAGATTAATGACTAGCAGTGAGGGTCTAATTAGGTAATATTAAAGATATTATACCCTTCAGTGATGATAATAATAAAGGTTATAAATCCATAAATCAGCAGAAGAAATTTAACCAAAATCATTGTAAGTAAGAATATCAACTCATTGGAAGTGTAAGATAACCATGGAAATAACACTACAACAAATCAGGGGTTTAACGACGGTTCTAGGAAATCGCCACTAAATTGCACATTGGGAAACTATTAGCGGCGGTTATATCTGTTTCGTGGTGGTTTAAAATAATCATCATAGTTGCCTCATTTCACTGCGGTTTAGGTTTTTTTAGCAGCGGTTTTACGGCTGGTGGATCTCTTTTATTTGTGGCGGTTATAACCGTTGCAAATAAAAAACACCACCTTGCCAGAAAAATGCCACTAAAATAATCAAAACCGCCACGGAATAAACGCGGATGGTGGGACACTGTAGTGGCAGTTATAACTGCCATTACGAGAAAAATTTATATATTTAGCAGTGGTTAAAACCGCCGCTAAAAGCTGATCTGGGAAAAAAAATAGCAGCTCTACATCCCCTGCACCAGTGCCCTGAAAAACAAACCATTCCTAGTTAATAACTATAATCACAATTGAAATCCATGAGCTAGAAATATTCATATTGATCTCCAAATCCATCATGGAAACCTATAAAATTTATATATATATATAGGGGTGATCATACATACACAGTTATTGGGATCCTCATTAAGACCTCTCATGAAAATGTTGAAGAAGTATACTAATACTTCAATGAATAAACAAAATAACCAACAAGAACGTACTCGGTAAACTATAACCCAACCTCACCATGTCTCACTCAACCAATATTTAATCTAGGTATAATAACATAAAAACAATATAATATATCAAAAGGAACCCCACAACCAATTCTCCACTAGTTTGTCACTCTCACACCCCAATAAAAAAAACATCATGGGGATCTCAATCCCTTATTCGGTCATATCACATCACATCATATCTCATATCACAACCAGGACACATATAACAACCACATCATCATTATAAAAACCACACCTCCATCTCCATCAACATATCAACATATTCATTATAGTAGGGTATCATGAACATGAATGACATCAACCACATACCCTCCTCCTACTATACACGACCCCACCATACATTATCATCTCAACCACATATTCAAGTAAACCAAAACATCACATACTATACTTAAATCCAGTATATACCATATTTTTATAAATACATTGAGTCATCATACTAGTTCAACATATAGAAGGGATATTTAGGAAGAGTGAGTAGTCATCCATCCATTCACTCATCAACCAAGATGTTTCATAAAACACTATGAACCCAAAACATTTGGGTGTTGGTAAGATTATCCCACTAGAGTGGGGTGCCTACTAAATCATAAGAAAATAAAAGTATAATAAATCCATACACAATACCATCCTAAAGGGTCCACAAAAAATAGGATTGCTACACCGATCACAAGTACTAAATCATCACTTACACATGCTACCATTGCTACCTATTCTTATATTATAAACCATCACCACTTTTTACAAAAAATAGCCACAACAATTATTCACAATTTATCGTTTTTCAGAACAACTAACCCTTTCTAGATTTATCATTTACCAGTCATCTTACATTCATAATTCCATTTGATTTTATATTTAATGAAAACCAATTATTTATACATTACCCACTTTTAATCGAGTTGTTACCCTTCTGTTTCATTTAAAAATGTTCCATTCACATTTAATAGTTCATTAAATTATATACCACACCCATTACTGTGTTCTTTATTACCAATCATATTCTGTTTCTACCTAGATACTACAAAGCATCCCCACAAGAAATAAAGAACAAAAAATAAGAAATTTATCAAAATAAAAATAAAAAATAAATAGAATATGGGAGAGAATAAATAATATAGAACTTAGTTTAACCCCTAAGGGGGTGTTGTATTTTATATTGTCCAAATTTGGATAGTTTCACAATTTTATCCTAAATCTAAAGGTTTGTGTGGTTTCTTATTCATACACTACCAAAACATATTCACTCCAACTCTCTTTAGCTCGAACTAGTTATAGAGGAATCCCTGGATAGAGTACTAAATCTCTATTCCTTTAAAAATTATATACATATTTGATGGTGAGAGGGGATAAAGAATGGGTCATCTTCTTTTTCATATATTATTTGTTTAGACTATTCCTTAACTTCATCCAGGGATAACTCCATTAGTTTTTTTCCAAAATTTTAATAATGTAACAATAATGTAAAATATACATTTGAATGGAATTAAAATAATATTTATTGATATAAAAATATTCCCCTTCAAGTGGGTTTTCTTGTAAATTGGATTATCTAGGAAAGACCATTAGAAATGCATTATCAGTAGGTGAATGTTCTTATTCATAAACATCATATAAGGACACCCATGTGTTCCATAAGTCTAAATATTCAATGTTATTAGAGGTAATACTCAATTCATTGCAGAAACTCATTCACTTTATACTATAGGAAAAGATCTATAAAAATCCTGTAGATGGCTCATCCTACTGCAATATCGACACTCAACTTGATTACTATCACATAGTCTCCCCATGTATCCCTGCCTCCCCACCAATGATAGAAAATATAATTACCAATACCAATGATATAGAAATTATTCCCTTAATGATAGGTCAAAAAGTCTCACTTCCTTCCACCAAACACTTTTCCATTGGGTCAACAAACTGAACTACCCTGCTTTGTGCCCAAACCTTACCTCGAGTTATGTTATGTAATAAGAACCTGATTTATTTTTGATATGGCGGAAAACCAAAATACATTCACCTATGATCAAACAACATGATTGTGCCCGAACGTGAATCATATCACCCTAGATGGATCATCCATACGACAAATATGCACAAAACCTAAAAGCTCATAAAGTGAGTCAAACACTCCATAACAAACATATAACCATACATATACAAACCAACTGTTCCCATATTTTTCCAACACATCAACAATACAAATACTCACGGTCCGATGATGAACATGTATCATCACCCTCTCCACCTCCATCTCCACATTCTGTTGTCACCTGTAAGAACATTATATTGAAAATTAAATATTGTTGCATATTTATATTAAAACTTAAAACCAATGAAAGTTCTAAAACTAAATGATTTTGACTTTTTGTGATTTACCTACTTACCACCAGTCGATTCACTACCACCGGGGGCATATCTGTTCATCTGTTGATGTATATCAGTCATCTCTTTTTGCAAAGCGGATATCTAAGCCCCATGGTCTTGAACTGTGGTTCATAGAGAAGCAATCTCCCTCTGAGTATCTTCAGGTACAGACTGACTATAACCAGGAATAGATGTAGCTGGAATCCCTAGTGGCATACCAAAGACCTCAGATGGTATGGGTTCGAAACCCATCCCGTGCACTCTTCCAGGATGCTCCTTCCCAAGAACTTTAGCAACCGGGTCATCTTGGGATACTGAGTAGGACTGCCCAGGATTGACATCCCATAGTTCTTTAATTTTTACCTATAAATCAAATATCAATATATAATAACATAGTAAAAACTAATAATAAGTTATTAAAATAAAAAATTGACTTCATACTCCAACTTATTTTGCAGGATCATTAACAAAACTTCCATCTGATTTTTTGTGAACATTCAACCACACTTCAGTTTGGGATGCTTCGTGCCCTAAAATCTATGACTGCATTAAGCAAAGTTAATTCAACAATTTAATATATTAAACAGACAATATTTTCTTATAAATATTTAAACTAATGAAAATATTATCAGAGTTATTCGACTTCTAGAAAAGATTTTTGACCCTGTAGTGTGAGAGATGACTTGCTTAGCCCGGTTTGATGCATTCTGTCTTGAGAGATCCTGAAATAAATAAAATGAAATTTAACAGTAATGTATTCAATGTCATATCTTCATATACATGTATAAATGTAAAATTAGGATAATATAATAATATATATTTCAATACTATCTGCTTCTCATCACGATGTCTGTCAACAAAAACATTCCACTGTTATTTTGGTACCCCAATGGGTAGCTTCTCATAAATTTGTTGCACGGTCAATGAAGTATCATTGATGGCGCACCACAATCTCCATTTTAAGTCTTTCTATTTCTTACCAAGATTTTTCAACGTCCACTTTCATGCTATCACATCGGCAACTGTAAAGTGGAAGAACATCTGTATACAGAAATTCATTTTGAACATATTAGTAACATGACATTAAATTAAACCATAATGTATTAAAATTACCTTTATTTGGGAATCAAAAACTTCATTTTTCCAACTTGGAGGCATATGTCTCCAATAATCATAAGAAATAGGTAGGGAAATGGGCTTCGCTGGCAGTTGGCCAAGAATCTGGACAAGTAACACCGCGACGTCATCCGTAGGGACCCCAAATGAATCAAATGGCACGACTATATTCTCTCCATTCATATTCCAAACACCTGAACTTTTTATGTTTTTCTCCATGATTTCATTTTTTTTCATCTTCAATGAGAAAACAATTAGTATAAACAAAATTCAATAAATTTATTTATATTAAAATTTGTACCTATGACAGTGACCCTCCAATATGCCTGTGATGAACTAGAAGAGGCGTGATGCCGCCCCACTACTGAGGCTCCTGAAGGGAGAGTCGATGACTCAGCCTCTAATGGGACACCCACAGAGGGTGTGAGAGATGGTTCAGGGGGAGATGGTGCAGGGGTGTAGGCAGTTGGTGGCTCAGATGCCGTGGGGAGGGAGACAGATGGATCGTCATCTGTCGCAGTAGTAGATGAAATAGTGTACTGCTTCCTCCTTGGAATTCCTATCATTTAATCAAATAAAATTAAGTTCATAATATATATTTCAAAAAAATTATGCAGAAAAAAAATTAAAAATGATAATAGATTCCCAGTACTAACAAATAAAATATATATAACAATGATAATGAATGAGTGAAAAAATGAAATAAGTGGTTGCTTAATGAATAAATAACTGTATATACAATCATTTTTTTCCTCCAATCATGTTGGTTTCCTACTCCATTACTTCATCCAATTCATTCATCCTTGCTAGACTAATATTTTCAATATCATGATGGAAAAATAATTCTGCTTCTTGTTGTTGATGAGATTCAATTTCAGATGTCAAATCTTCCACTTCATCACCCATATCATACAAATATCTTTGTATTACGTGAGAAACTACACTCCACCCTTCATCCACAACATCATTCACATAATATACCATTTCTTCTTGTGATGATAAGATATATGGATCATGCAGTTCACGATCACCAACATCCATCAAGCGAGAGAAGTTCACAGAAGTAAATTGCAAGGAATTTCTTTTAACACCCCTGATAATATCGACCCAATTGCATTTGAATAAAACAATAGAAAAATAAACATGGTAGTTTAATTCAATAATATCAAGAAGATTTCCATATTATCCCACTTTAGTAAATGTAAATATACCACTATTCTGTGTTTTCAAACCCACTTCTTGATCGACTGTACGAAATATAAATCCATTCACATTGTAAGCGTCAAACTTTCTAACTTGTTTTATAGGACCTCTAGCAAGTAACTTCAAATATTATGACAACTCTACTCGAGTATCAGTATTAATGATCTAAAAAATAAAATATAATTTATTATATTTACAAAATTTATGTGTCAAACTAATATTCGTATTTATTGCAATATTTATGAACTTACACGTCATGTAAACCATTCTACAAGCTCTTTATTCACAGCTTTCATTATTTCTTTCTCATTTTTTGTTCGACCTCTCATTAATCTCTTTGTTTTTATACTCAACTATTCAATAAATGGATCTACAATTTCACTATTCAGCAGTACATATTTATGTGCCTGTAATAATTCCAATTCTGTCAGTGTCACATTTGAGGTCCTCCCAACTAATCGGCCAATAGCAAGAAATATTTTTGATTTCTGATGTATTTGAGATTGAGTCGATGTGTCTTCAACACGTCCAACTCAATTAAATCTTGTCTCAATATCATCCAAGTATCTGGAACAAAAGGTAAGACACTCCTCATCCAAATAGCCTTCAGCGATAGAGCCTTCTGGTTGAGCTTTATTTCTCACATATGCTTTCAAATGCCCAAGATATCTGTGAAATAAAATAATCATAATTATGCATATATTTAAATTCCTAAAATTTTTTACTTAACTGAAAAACATATAAATAAAATACCTCTCAATTGGATACATCCATAGATAATGAATGGGGCCTCCTAATTTATCTTCCTCAACTAAATGCACAGTTAAATGCATCATGACAGTAAAAAACGATGGAGGAAAGATCATCTCCATTGCACAAAGGGTCAATAAAAAACTCTCATAGAGGTTGTCAAGCTGAAATGGATGTAGATATTTCTCATAAAATTTCTTGAAAAATGTGTAGAATTGGAGTACAACAGTAGTAACTTTTTCAGGTAATAATGTACGCAATGCCAATGGTAGTAACTATTGTAACAAAATATGTGAATCTTGACTTTTCAATCCATGTAACTTATGATTCTTCAAGTCAAAACACCTTGAGATGTTACTCTAATACCCATCAGATACCTTCACATTCTTTAAAATTCGAAGGAATGTATCTTTATCCCTATTTTTCATTGCAAAAATTTCCAGAGCATACTTTTCATTCTCATCTAGCTAGAGAACATGTTTTATGTTCATTACTTGTAAGTATTTGTGAGCATTGAGATGATCCTTCAACTTTCCATGCTCATTAAGTAATGTGAAAATCAAATTATCACATAATTTTTTCTTAATATGAATCACATCAAGATTATGACGTAACAAATTAAATTCCGAATATAGAAGTTTGAAGAATATACTTTTTTTTCTTCCATTGTTGCATTCTGGTTTCACTTGATGATGCACTTCAGACCCATTTTCTGCTATCATTCAAATTATGAACCTTCCCAAATTTTTTTTCAACATTTTCAAGTTGTGTCAATATTTCAGAACCAGTTAACAACTTTGGAGGTGGTCTATGATCAATGAAACCATTAAATTTTAATATGTTTAGCCAAAATCTATGAGATGCATCAAGAAATCTTAGATGGCACAAGAAGAACCATTTTCTACTATGAGGTAGCCGTTTGGGCTCAAAATCAAAGTTACAAACGGGAAAATCCAAACCCGTGTAAGTGTTCCAACCAGATAAATTCCCAAGCCCAGGGAAGTCACTAATGGTCCACATTAAAGCAGCATGCATTTTGAACATTGTTTTAGAAGAAACATCAAATGTGTCAACACCGTTGCTCTATAAATCCTGCAATTTGTCAATCAAAGGCTGCAAGTATACATCAATATCATTTCTAGACATTTGTTTTCTAGGAATAATCATCAAAATGATAAAAGATGTTTGTTGAATACGCATCCATGGAGGCAGATTGTATGGGATCAAAACAACTATCCAAATGCTATAACTGGTACTCAAAGTCCCAAATGGGTTGAATCCATCGGTATCCAATCCAAATCGAACATTCCTAGGATCAACTGAGAAATCTGGATGTAATGAATCAAATGTCTTCCACAATTTTGAATCTCTTGGATGTCTAATTAAACCATCATTGTTATTATGTACTGAATGCCACTTCATGTGTTAGGTGGTTTTTAATGACATGAATAATCTTTGCAATCAAGGATTCAAAGGAAAGTAACGCAAAACCTTTGCAGGTGTGTTCCTTTTCTGCTTCTCCATGAAATTTTGTTGATTCAGACTTCCAACATCACCCTTTGACTTCCATCTAGAAGAAGAACATTTTTTTTTCAATTCTGTCTACTTGAATCCTCTCCCCAATAAAGCATACAATCATTGGGACACACATATATTTTTGTATAATTCAGACGAATCCTGTTAACAACTTTTTTCATATCATAAAAAGACTCAGGGATTTTTTTCTTTAGGAAATGCATCACGAATCAATTCCAATATCATGGACATTGCATTATTTGTAATTCCACATAGAAATTTGATATGGTAAAACTTCAGCAGAAATGAAAGCTTTGAATATTTCAAACACCCACTATACAACTCTTGATTTCCATCTTCAACTAAATCATGAAACACATTTTCCTCAGTGAAGTTTTATCTTACATTTTGCTCCACAGAATCAAGAGGAGGATCCAATGATATGTTAGAATCTTGATCTGGTTGTGTTACAGTCTCAAAAACATCACTTGTCTCATTACTATTTGTAGCACTCTCATTTGGTTATTTTGATATGTTTTGATGGTGATGGTGGTCTCTTACAGTGCCGAATGCATCATTTATAAGGTTTTGCATTTCATTTTCCATTATCGATGAAGTTGGTAGGTCATTCTATGGATTGACATCAACGCTCAACCTTTATGTAACGTTCGATTCTCCATGGAAAATCCAACGCAAATATTGATCAGGGAATTGCTTCACTATTAAATGTTCATAAAATTCACCTCTCTTCAACCATCTTCTAAATTTACATTTAGGACATGGACACATTATTCTCCCTTCAACGGATCGATTGAAAATTGAAAAATCTAAAAACTCATTCAAACCCTTAATATAATGAGGTGAGTTCCTTGGTAATGTGATCCAGCTTTTGTCCATGTATATCACAATGTGCCTACACAATATTAAAAAAAATTAAAACACATAACTATTACTAAATAGGGAAAGTGATTCATATATACTAGTTGAAAAAATATATAAATATGTTACATAAGGTTTTCCTATATTAATACATATGGTAAATCACCCACTAGTGGTGTCATCTAAAGTAGTACCACCACAAAGTATTATAATTAAATGAGGATATTAGGGTGAGTGAACAAAGTCCAACCACATCAATCAACTTAAGAAAGTTGTAGGTTCCCCTCTCCCATTAAATTAAATAATTCTAACCATTTTTTGAAGTGGCCCAATATTTAGGGGGAGATATGATCCATGGGGTGGATGTGCTAATAAAGTACATGTTATTTAGCTAAAGAAAGATCTGATTAAATCCAAAAAGTGCATGAAATAAGTGATGTAATAATTATTTTAAGTCTCAGTTGATATAAAATATAATCAAAACGTGTCATGAATGATCATGACTCAGCAAGTGGTGTTAAGAAACCACTTTTTTTTCTTCAAAACTTGATCTAGAAGTTTCATGCTGAAGTAAAGTCACTTGTTGAATCTAGAATTACATAAAAAATGGATTATTCTAGAATAAAAAGAGGTTTCCAAGCCTTAACTAAGAGAATCAATGATGTCATATTGAATCTGGTTGATAACAAGGGATATCAAGCACTGAATTTAGTAGAATTAGACCACTAATAAGGAAGAGGTACCATCCATACCATCTTGTAATAATGTTTATAAATCTCTTTTTATGATGGGAGTGGGTAGGAAAAAAATTATGTACATGTATGGATTTTGAAATGTTTGATGGAATATTCCACCTTAGCTAAGATGGATAAGAAAATTAAGGAAGTTGGTTTCCCTTAAAAATCTAAACAAGTTATAAAAAAGACCTAATGTCATTATTCAAATGAAATAAGATGATCATGGGTTGTGGATCAATGTTGGTGTTGTTACAAATTCATTTATTGTGAATTAGATTATTGGTATAGACCATCAAGAAATACATGCATTATGGTTAAATCAATACTAATAGTACTTCACAATATTAAGGGAACCCATTATTAATTTTATATAGATTTATTATCCCTAAATATTTATCATTCAACCCCTCCTTGATAATTCCTACCCCCATGCCGAGATAGGGCTTGCTAGGATGTTGGGGTTGTTCTTGGAATCACTATAAATAAATAAATTTTGTGGATGAAAAATAATCTGATGATATCATCCTAGTTTATCATGAGAGGATTGAGTTATATTAACACCATTGCCTCATTTTGAATTCAGAGGATAAGTATAGAAACATACATTCCCTTTTTAATTGATCCAAAGAGGCATATCAGAATTAACCCAACTAATTATTTTGAAGTGGATAAAAGTAAACCGACCTTGTGGATTGGTTATCTGGTTCTTTTCTACCCTAGGGATAATTTTTCCTTCTATAATTATTTCCAATTCCGGAGTTTCCACCTATGCTCATGTGGAAAAAGGTGTCCCCTCCACTAATATTCCCTATAATGTACACCTTTTCTACCATCAAGTTATTCTCAATCTCAATGAAATTATTAATAAAAAACATGAAAAACTTATAGTGATTCTTAAGTCACAGAACCAACTCAAAAACCCATGATTTGAGAGATTAACTAGATGCCACTTCTAGTACAAAGTAAGGAAGGTAAGTAAATTGGGATCTATATTACATACCTGAGATATCTCAATGATTAAGATAAAAAATATATATTTTTCTTAATACTTGAAAGGTATGTAGGTATAATTTTTTGTTATAAAAATCCTCAAATCCATCCGAGGTAAGGTATTGATCAAACTTAACATGGATGACTCAGTCTCACCATTTTCATGTTAGTCCTTTGAGTATGCACACTACTATATTTAATTTAGTCCCATATATAGTTCCAAGAAAATATAAGATCCTATTTATCCAACCTAGCCATGAATTTGAATCTTCAGGTCCCAAGTCTCCCTATAATATTGGCAGGATTTTCCTTTGAAATTCCAATGATTGATCCATATAAGGTGGTTCCTCATTCCAATGTTTTCTTTTCCACTACCCATTTTTTTTACTATTCTTATCAATAGTTACTAATTTACTTATGGTTTAGGTGGAAACACATTCCTAGTATCACACTCCTGCTAATTTATAGGTCTTCTAACCAGTTGTATTTTTTTCTATAACCATAGTCGATGTTATTAAAATCATTACTTAGTCACCACCCAACTCTTTAGTTAAAGGTTTTACAGTGTGCAGTAATACACAAGCAAGATCAAAATGGAAAATTTTCAAAGTAACAACCCATGAAATATCATGTGAATGATGAATTTATGGTGGTAAGTCTCTTTAATAATGTTGATACACAACTCTCATTGGCTAAACCCATGATGATGAGGAGAAAACACTCCTAGAAGTGTTTTAAAACACTTTTAATACTCAGACCACCTAAGTAACTTGAATATTAGTATAAAGAGGTTATATATACCTTTTTATACCATATATTTCAAGTCCTAAAACATCCTATATCCATACCTAACTTCCTAACTAATAGATCATACCAAACTGATATCATTTGTAATATCGCAACCCCAACCGATCACCTTAGATAATATTGTAATGCCACTGACCTTAGGTCTATCCCACAAACACTAAAGGTTGGAAATAAACACCTAGGGTTAAGAATATTACTGGGGGATGATTTACCCTTAAAATACATAACCTTTAGTGGAATAACTCTAATGGTAAAATATAAATATGATGCATGAGAAAGGAATACCAAACTATAATAATATAAAATAATAATAATAATCAGAGATACAATAAACAAAAATATCATCAAATTAGTCTATAAGATAAAAGACTTATAAAGGTAGAATAGGGATCCAAACATGGAACTACACCAAGCTACAAACCACTACTATCTCTAATATCCTACATCTATAACTAATAACCACAAAATCAAGGTGCTCCTCTATAGAATTAAGAGGTATTCCCTTTATCTATACCATGTCAAACTTCATATGCACCAAGATGCATATGCAGGGTGTGAGTATGTACACACGGTAGATAGTCAACCAAAGACTTCCTAAAAATGATACTATAATAAAAACAAGTTATCTCACATTTTATATAAAATAAAAGTAAAGATAAAAACTAGTGAATTAGATAAATATAACCAGTGAAAAAAACTCATACTATAGCACACATCTAGATCATGAAATCACACACCCATAAAATACACTAAAACTTCCCCTCTGGGAGCTATTTAACTAACCTAGTGTATCCCAAATCTAAGTAGGACCAAATTAATAACCCAAAATCATGATTATAAACCCATACTCTTGACCCAAGTCATCAATTGGTGGTACAATCTATGTTCCTAATTAAACAGAATTGGTATACAAATCCAAACCAACAAAGGTGAATATATATGAATCATGAATGAACACTAACATCTTCCAAGACATGTTTATACACACAAAAGAGTTGCATATTTCTATAACCCTATGCACTGAAAGCTACAAAAAAATGAAAAACAATACCTACGACTATGAAAACCACCGGTGGCAGGGGAGGGAAGCTGACTTAGGGTAGGAACTCGATGGGGTCGGGGGAGAAGGTGGCATCGCGGGTGTCGGGGGGAGAAGGGGGGTCAGCAGCGATGAGCGGTGAGGTCACTAGCGGCATGGGAGGGGATCTGAGCTAGGATTTGGGGTCGTCGGGGGAGAAGGGCCGTGGGTGTCAGGGAAGAGGGTCCACTCGGGTGGGGGGGGGGGGTTTCATCATTGTAAAAAATTAAAAAGGTTTCATGATAGTTTTTAATAAACTACTGCTAAACCATTTTATGGAAAGGTTTAGCGGCGGTTATGTAAACCGCTGCTAAAAAACCGCCACTAAAGGTGATTTATGTTGTAGTGTAACCAAATTCAATAGCCATACATAGAAGATAAGGTATACATGTCAGATAGTCATACAAAAATAGACATGCAAGATTGCCTATGGTTGATCATATAAGAACAAGTATAAATGGTCTAATGAAACTTCATACTAATGCATAAGAACCCCATGGTCCATATTCTATCCATACCATGCACATGTGCATCCTTATTATGGTCTAGTGCATGATCTTGATCCCTTACCTGATCTCAAAATGATAAAGTCTACAGGAATCTCAAGAGACCCTTGTAGGGAATGAGTATGAAATCAATAGGCCACCAACAACGCGTGTCTATCTCACATCCATATTTATAAAAGTGTATGCATGCGTAAATAAATAGAAATCGCACTCATCAAAAAATTATATAACCCACTTTTCTCATGCTCAACAGCAATGGAGAAACATTTACCTGCTTCAACCAATGTTAGAGTGGAACGGTATATCCATGGTTATTCATACCAAAAGAACAACGGTATCTCATCCACACACATGGAACCCACACCTAGTGTCATCTAATACCATATACACCACATATCAAGTAATTCCATAATCCTATTAGAACACCCAATAAATAAAAAACCATTCCATTAGATTTCCATATAAATGATCACCTTTGACTCAACAGATCGACATCCCAAGTCACGACAAGATCTGTCCTTCAATGAATAATAAATCACCACCATATCAATAGCCTGAAACCCTGAGGCACATCGAGATTCTTTTTTAAATGATTAATAAATCACCATCATCTCAACAAAACAACATCCTAAGGCATGGTGAAATCCATCCTCCCATCATCCTGGCCCATTGAACATAAACATAATGAAGATCCTCAACCCCCATCCTATGGTCTCAATCACCATAAACCATGGATTTCTATGGTGATTACCTCCTCCTTAATTGATTGTTAACACTATCTCCTCATCCACTAAATCTATAGAGCCCCCCACCCACAATGAGTGGTCAAAACCACCTTAACTGAGTCCTCGTATGTGTTCTCATGACTATAATGACACTGTTGACCAATAATGGTGAGAGGAAATCTTTAACCATACCTAAGACACACCAACCGATATCCTCGTTGTCACATACAAACCTCATCACTCTTCCACAACATGGTCATCACCATCCAACTCAACTTGACAATCACATCGCCTAAATTCTGATAATCAACACCATATCACATATCTTGGGCTATGCCATCATCTTGAAAAACCATTCAATCTTAATCCTAGTGATCAAAATCACCCCAATTAATTTGGTCCATTCCCAAATTGTCCCCAAAGAACCAATTTAATCATAAAACAATACTAATAATTAAACAAAAATAACCGACATAAGCTGCCCAACCAACTAAAAGCACTATACTCATCTTTACACATTTAAAGATATAAGAGCATTCCCATATGCATATCTCAACATTAATTTCATGATTTAAATTCAATATTTAATTAATAAGGGTTCCCCCTGAAAAACCCACACTTTCATATTTAGGTATGGATCCCATAACATGTGTATATTTAAGGAGAAAGCTAAGAACCACCTACCTTAGTCTTGTAGGAACTATCTCAACAAATAATGGAATCTAATCCGAGTTGAAATTAGATAAATCTATATTTTAGAGAAAGACCCTATAAATAGGGAAAATGAGATCAGATAGAAATAACATTCTAAACAGTGAGATAAAAGAAGAAATGAATAAAGAGGAGTCAAGGACTTACCACTATGCATCCAACACACCCAACATATCTCAAATTGAATCTTGTTTGAGGGAGATAGTTCAAAGCCTAAAAAAGAGGAAAATGGAACTCCATGGATTGAAGGGGGCACATGAATGGGAAAATAAAGGAGGAAGAAGAAATAAATAAAAGTGAGGAAAAAAGGTAATTTCACCCTATTTAATGAATTGATTTGTTATACCATACAGGTTGAATAATCATACAATAACCGTGCAGTGCCACTATCTAAAGGGAACTACCATTAAAATGGGTCACATGGTTTGGATGCACAGTTTGGATAACTATGTCTCAACCGTGCATACTCACTACCTAAGTAGCACTAAGTGTGCGGGCTAGGCCACAAAATTTATCAAACCATGCACAACCCATGAATACCCTATATAATTTATTATAGGTTCCTCACATGGTTTTTTTTCCACCTCACACAGTTTATTCTGACCATTTTCTAGTTCAAATTGATCTGCATGGTTATCAGTAACTGTGTGCTAACAGTGTGCCTAGTGTTGTGTCTCTCGGACATTGGTTCTCAAAGATCATCACTCTCAAAACCAAACTGAACCTTTAAGATAATTACTGAGCCTTAAAAATTGTCTAAAAATAATGTATTAACATGTTTTAATTCTCAAAATTAAACTCTAAAACTCAATTTAATAGTTTCTCTATCTACCAAAATTGAAAGTTAAAATTTACCAGGGAATTTTGACCTGTTAAAAAACTCAGGACATTTCATGCCACCTAAAGTGAACCACAATTTCCATATCTTGATGGTGATCACCACCTCTAGAAATAATTTTAGCAGCCATAACCCAAACACTACCACATACCACCACTGATACCATAAAAAGGAAGAACAAATCACCAATATAATTATAGCTTAAGAGAATTAAAGAAAAAGAGAGCCTTCACCAAGAAAAAAAACTATAGGGACATCCATTGACACATGACAAGAATAAGTACACCCAAATCACAATTTTGACTAGACCAAGAACCTAGATTGGTAACCAAAAAACCAAACCAACACTTTACAAAAGTGAATAGAACCCCCAATACACCCTCACCCACACTTCACCATTAGAGACCACTGTTGAGACCAAGTGTTTCATTTTTTTCAATGACGTGTTAATATGTGTTTGGTTAATTTGAGATGAAGTGTTGATGCTTGGATAATTTTTATTAGTTCATATTATAACATTATATGTCATGCTTGGATAATTATCCTTGTTTAAATGTTATGATTGTATGTTTGGAGAATTGTTATAGATTCACATTATGTCATTGAATATCATGCTTGGACAATTATCCTTGTTTAAACATAACAATTTTTTGAACTAATATCAATGATTAAAGACATGTGAAAATTTAATTTTAAGAAGTGCACATTGTTTGTAACAATTTGAAGAATACCATAAAAATATTTATTTTCATGAGGATTTGAAGAAGACCATGTGGAAATAAAATGATTGCATAAGGAATAATGATAAATTTGGTTTGTAAATTTATGTTGAGAATTATATGGAACTTATATTGAAACTCTTTTTATTGGAGTTTACCAAAAAATGTCTCCAACCAAGCCATCCAGCTAGCCCAGCTCGACCATGCATTATGGGAGCAAGCTCAACCACACATGGGAGCCAGCATGGTGGCAAAATGAAGCATAACACCCATAGGGAGAACATGTGCATAGTGGGACACATTCGTCCCACAAGGACATGAACGAGTGAGTGTACAAATGTGGGAAGGTGGGCCAACATAGGTGAGGCACGACCCATGAAGCTTGAGTGTTTAGTGTTATGGGTGTTGAACCCTACTACCGGCTCATGCAGTCAACGGAACAAAAATGTTTATTAAGCGCACCTTAGCCAAATTTAGAAGCAATGTGGGATAAGAAGAATGAGGTTATTGTTTCTCTACTTAAAATGTTATGTACATAATATGTACCACTCAGTCTAACCGATCTTGGCTGTCTGATTGGGGACAACATCATATTCTTTATATGCGTTTGAGGATTCAGTTGCATGCAGTTATCCACTATTGATGAGCTATAAAAATCATTCTTGCATCCACTGAATCAAATAGAAGGACCGATCAATATTAAAATAAGGATGATATGATCTCCTAAAATCTATGCAAGAATTATATACACATTGAAAATGGTATTCATGCATCTTTCATGCATGAACAAAAAATCACCAAGCCATGATGATCATCTAATAAAGACGATCCTTTGGATAAATTTAATGCATGATAAATACATGAGGTACATCACAGATGAATGGAAATTCATGTGGTTATACTTTCATGCATGTAGACCAAATTGAAAATGGAAGGCAATGTGTGATGATATGCAAAGTGCTACACCATGGAGTTAAATCTATACCGCATGATTTAACTCTTCATTATAGAAGCTTTATGATGATAAGGTGGCTATGCCACAACTTTTATTTATGTCGTAGAAGGCTTGAAATTGATAGTTGTAGGGATTTTGATATATAGGAAGCTACACTATAATATATGTGGTTAAACCAAAAGAAAATAAGTAATCTTTATGATTCTAGAAAATTACGGGGTGCAATGTCGTGGAATATGATATTTAACCAAAAAGCATTTGTTTGAGTTTTTCCATTCTGGAAGTTGAGAGGGTGTTTCAACATGTAAGAACCACTAAGCCATAAGGGATTGTGTGCTACACCATGGAAAATATGGCTATTCCATAGTCTCCATGCAGAGTGAGAATTAAGGAATTACTAAGATCATAAATATCTTTATACCATATATGAAGACAGATTCTCCCTAGATTTAAATAAAGATTTAATGGATATTAAATGTGTTATTAATAACACATTTAAATGAGAAAATTAATGAGATATCATTTGTGTTTGGTCAGATAGGAACACTACTAGAATGGAGGGCTATACAAACACCCATATCCCAACGATTTGGGAAAACCATTGGGATAGGATAATTTAGACAAGGATTTCCCAATGGGTTTTAAAAAACCGTTCAGAAAGCTCATCTATTCCAATGGTTTTTAAAAAACATTGGGAAATATCTTCCAAAAATTCACAAACCAACCATTCCTCCCCTCCTCCCATCGCAATCTAAACCCAATCCCTCCCCTCCTCCCATTCAGATTCCCTAACCCTAATGGCACTCTCATCCAAATATGAGACCTAGAATCACTCCCATATAGATCTAATCCAGAACCAATAATGGTGTGCATCTATCCCCTTCTTCCATCTAGATCTAATCCCAAACCCCAATAATAGTTACATCCGACTATCTTCCCAACCGGACAAGAGATCTCCCTACTTGATTTCATTTCATTATTATTCAATATTAAATCAGTGGGCTCCGAATCATTAAGGTATTTTATCAACCATTAATTTTTTTTTATTTTTGGTCTAAAACACCATTGCAGATTATATTTTTGTGGTTGTTTAATTTATTTTGACCCTATGGTTTGATTTAAACCTTTTTATATTCCGTTCATGTCTGTTTGGGTTAGTTCAGACTAGTTTGGTTCAGTTTGGGTTTGTTCTATTAAATTTTGGATTGGTTAATTACTATTTGTTCTGCTTCATTTTGGTTCCAGTTAGTTTAGTGCAATCTCTATATTTATATTTTAAATTCATACTGATGAAAAATTATTAGGTATTGAACATCCACTTGCAATATGAAATCATAAAAAAATTAGTACAAAAATGTTTAATTTTTTACTAGTTAGGAATGGATTAGGATTCATCATTTATATTTATTGGTATTTGATATATTCAACCTAACGTGTGATCTTAGGTAATGGATTTTGTTGACTTATAGCATGAATTTTCTAAGTACACAGCTTTAATACCTATTATATGTTTAACTAATATAATTATTCTTATTGATTGTTTAATATTTTCATGATTTTATAAGAGATTATTATCTTGATATAAAATATTTTTTGGATTTATGATTTTTAATATTCAATGATTATTTAAAAATAAAAAATAAAAAATTTAATTTTCTATTATTTATAGTGATTTGGAAGAAAAATTATTTTTTTGTGAAAAATGATATTGAGAAAAGACGCTCTTAGAGGGTGTAATTTTTTACTTGTGGATTGATATGGTATGAATTTTATATCTCTAGTATGGTTGTGTGTGTTCATAAAATAAATTATTCAAGTAGCTTATTTTCTAATATATATACAACAACAAAGAGCCTATTGACATATTTTAGCTATAGAAAATTGAATATTAGAATATGGTTTTTAAATATACCTTCATGATTTTTAGTAGCTAAGAACTTAATTATGAGTTATATAACATTCTTTCCTATATTCTATCGGAAAAATAACTTCCTCCCACTTGACCTCAAAATATCTATCAACATTTATTCTAGTAGGTAAGACCTTCTCTCTCCCATGCATGTGTAAAGTTTTAATTAAAATTTTATATGTATTAATATATTTTTTCACTGATATGTTTTCAAATATAAAATTTATATCTTCATGTTATTTCAATATCTAGAATTTTTGGACTAGATAAAAAATATATTTTTCATGTTAGCAATCCATTTCTACTATTTAAATGTATTTATTTTTATTTTTATCTACTTTCATGGAAACATTCATTGATACTAGATCATGATGTTTTAAAGGGTTATAAACATATCATATGAATATATCTTATATGAGATAAAGTGTATTTTCAATTTTTACTTCATTAAATAATTTCAACAAATATCATAATGTCTAATATGATATTTTCTAATTGTATTATGAATGTATATATGAGAAGATTATTTCAAATGATCAGTAATAGATATACCTATTATTGAATAAAGTTTTATGGAATTAGTTTAACATGAAACATGTTGAAGTCATATAACCCTTACCTTATTCTCATGAAAATGAGAAATAAAATAAATAAAATGGGATTCAAAATTCCCTTTTCCCTATAATGGTTTGGGTATTCTTCCTTGAATAAATTATTTTTTATGTTCTCAAATTTTATGTATTAGGTTGTTAAAGGAAATATAGGTCTAGAACATCATTAATTTGGGAGTTACATGTCACCAATAAATTATATATCCAATATCTCTGATTTACAATGCTTACAATAGTTGTTTCTACTCCTATAACTCCATATTATTTCCACAAAAATATTATATTATAATATGTCTTATGTGGTGGGGTTGTGACTTATTAATAGGTATATTATAGTCAAATTAATCATATGAATATCTAATATGTGTAAACATACTTTTATATGAGTACTAGGTAATGAAAATGTCCTAGAAAAGGTGAGAGACATGGATTGTGGAGTTTCAGTGGTTAAATTTGGATCTTTTGATGGATTATCTAGTCCTTGTTGTAGGGGTTATGAGTTGATGTATTGATATATGTTTTTATATATAGAAAATATCATTTAAATAACACCCCTAGGTTCCATAAGAACTATTTTCATAATTAAAGCCTTGAACCTCGATGGATTCGGTACATTATTACTCATTGATATAATGGAATTAAATATCATAATTTTATATTTATAGTATTTTGTTATATAAACAGTTTTTTATTGTCTTTTATATTACAATTCTCATATAGACTAGTGTGTTAGTTATGGTTTCATATAAAGTAAAAAATTATCATTTATTTAAATATATTTTTGATTTAAATTCAATCTTATTTCATTTATTTTATGATATGATATTTTTTACAGAATGGATAAAAGTGGGATGTATGAAACCGATCAGATCTTAAGCAATTTTCAAAACAACTTGGATATCTTTTTTCGATTTTTCATTTAATAATGCTTCGGATAGTGGTCACATACACTTCCCATGTTATAATTATGTTGAAAGACCTTGGTTCAGTTGTAAAAAAGTTAGCTACCATATAACCAAATATGGTTTTCAAATAAACAACTATGTGTGGTACCACAATGGGGAGAAAATGTAATCTCAAAATCTGCATGATCCAAATGAGAATAATGTATTAGAGAATTTATTAGATGACTAGTTTCCATTTATTTGTCATTATGAGAAGGAAGGAATGTCAATCTAAGAAGACTATGATAAAAGCACACATGATGCATCTAATGAAAATGATGATGTTGAAAGGGTGAAAAAAATTAAATGATGATGCCATGAATCTAGTATGCCAACGATATGGTAAAATGAAGAAGCTAGAATTTTTAATCCAATTGCTTCATGGAAAAAATGTATGGGATTTCTAATACTTCCATCGATTACATTCTTACCTTTTTAAAATACTTTATTCCAGATGATGTAGATATTCCTTCAAACCATTATATGGTATGGAAGTTAGTTGAGGAACTTGGATTTTCAAAAAACAAAATTCATGCTTTCCCAAAATATTGCAGCTTATTCTGGGAGGAAACCACTGAACAAAATGATTGTATAAAATGTGGAACATCTTGATGGAATCCAAAATATGATGAAACACCGTCTCGTGTTCCAAATAAAGTAATGTGGCACTTCCCATTGATCCCATACTCTATAATATTTTCATGTTTGATGAAATATCAATAAATATGTGACAGAATGATACCAAGAGAAGAAAGAATAATGATGAGTTGATTCACCCTGTAGATGGATTTTCATGGCAGATATTTGATGATCGATATCCTGATTTTGTAGCTGACATGCATAATGGGAGGTTGGGTCTTTCATGTGATAGTTTTCATCCATTTGGTTATATTATTACTTTGCACAACACATGGCCAGTTTTCATACACATTTATAACATTCCTCCATGGATGTTTTTGAAAAAATCTTTCACTTTTAGGAGTATACTCATATATGGACCTTTTGATGACACCTGTGGAAAAAAATCAATTTCTAGAAGTAATAGAGACTATTAAAGTTCCCGATGGCTATTAAAGCAACATATCAAAATGGGTCAATAAAAAATATTTGAATCTAAAATCTTTGAAGTCTCATAATTATCACATCCTTCTGTATAATTTTATTCCTATATAAATCCTTAAACTTCTACCTAATAATGTAAGGGTGTTAGTTATTTAGTTGTGCCATTTCTTTAGAGATATTTTTTCTAATAAGTTTTTTAAGTCTTACTTTCAAAAAATGTTGGCAAAGACACTATTAATTTTGTGTGAGTTTGAGAAAATATTTCCTCCATTATTTTTCACATTCATGCTACATCTGACTATCTATCTTCCAACTAAAATATTTTTTAGATAACCTGCTATTTTTCACTGGATGCATCCAATTTAAAGAAACATGTTCACATTTAAGTCTTATATCTAGAACATAAATCATCCTAAAGGTTCTATCATGAAAGGTTTCTTGGATTAAGAATGTATGGATTTATATTAAATATATTTGTCTGATCTGACTACAATATGAAATAGACCAATGATACATAAAGAAAAATAGTATGATAAAATTGAACCCATTTTTTCATAACTTCCCTAAACATGGGGAATTTCAGAATAATATACATTGACAAGCCTTGAAGAGTGAATGATGGAATATCACACAATTTTGTTTAAATGTGATTTGTTCAATGACTACATAAAGTAAGTAAATTGAACATGTATATCTTATGTCATATTATGTAATTTTACATATTTGTTAAACTATTTCTATTTTTTTAGTAGGGAACATAATGAAATGATAAATAGAAAGCATCATTATTTATCTTTGAGAAGGAGAGACTTTTTATAGTAGAGTTTTCTGCTTGGTTGAAATTAAAGGTAGAAATATTACTATAATAAATTAATAAAATCAATATTTAATTAAATTTAATATTCATTTATATTTAAATTGTTGAGTTTTCATATTGACTCTGTCTCTAATGAAATGAGAGCTTTGAATTTTGGTCCTAATTCCATGGTTCATAAATGAAAATCAATTTTGATCAATGGGTTTAGAATTATTATAACTAAACGAGAAAAGAACATGATAACACAACATTATGGTGTTATGGTAACTACAAAAATAGACCATTATGCTAGTGCATCAGATAGTAGACCTCTATTTGAAAATTTATCTTATTATCCATTCCTTGAGAAAATAATAATATTGGATTATTACTCTCATGGTTGAGTCACTATGATGGAATTCTAGTGGTTTGATTAGATGATGAGGCATGGAACATTTATTGATATTTGTGGATTTTGAGTTATTTACATGCCTCACACTCTTTCTACTGATGAACCATGTGTATTGGCATCAATGGAGAAACAAATTTTTTATGTGAAAGATCATATTTGACCTAAATTTGGTGTCATTATTGTAGTAATCCCAATACATATTTTTAATGAAGGTGATTATGGAATTAACACCATCCCTATTCCCATTGTCCCCAATCCATTTATTATTTATGATGACTCTAATAATTCAATTTTCAGAGTTGATTGTGAACCTGAAGTTGTGGTGGGAAATATATAGAACCATCTATCTATGTTTTCACTTATTTTGGTTTAACTTGAATTGGGTTGTTGAGGTTGGTGATATATAAATTTATTTACCATTGATTACAAATATTTTGTATCAAAATTGACATTCATGTGAATTTTCAATATTTAATGGTTTCAGTTTTCTTTGAGTTTCATTTTCTAATATTGAATTGAACTGTATGAAAACCTATCAAAACAAAAAAATTTGAAACAATTAAATTGTAACAAAATAAAGATGAGTTAAATTGGATATATTAAACTAATTGATTTTAAAATAAAAACCAATGAAAATAATGACAACCACAAAAAATGGCCAAATGACCTAACCCAAAAGATGAACCAAATGACCTAAGACAAATAAAAATAGATAAATAACATAATCAATTGACCAGAATGAACCAAATGGCCTAACCAAAATTGAATTGTATCGGATTGAAAATAGAAGAAAACTATATCATACCCATTATAAACATGCTAATTTGAATGTATTTTTTTATGACATGTCTTCTGTTTTGATATTCTTCCCACTATATATAAAATGATTTTGGTATATAACTATGTAAAATGTATTTGTTTTGAAAATTGTTATTCCTTAATTAATTCATGTCTCATATTCTTTCTTGTTTGGGTTACACATTAGTTATGGATTTCTAATTAATTCCATATTTTTTTTTCAAATGTAGGAAATGAAAAAAATTGAGGAGATACGAAGAAAAAAGATGGTAGAAAATAATCGCCAACTGAGTGAGATGGGTGTCCCTCCTTTAGTTCCCTTTGTGAGTATTTTATTTCAAAAATATATATCAATAACATATAACGTCATGTGATTAATTTTGTTTTTAAATTTTAATCATGATCCACCACCCAAGAACTGGTTATTCACCGATAATCCTAGTCGTTCTTACTGCTCTAGCTGATAATACGAGAGGGGGTGGTACTAGAGGTAGGTACCTAAGTCGGCGTACCCGATCAAACCACATCCCTCCCCTGAGATACCATTTACCACACCTACTGATCCCGTAGTGTCTTTATAGACACTCGAGATATTTAGGCCACCCATGTTTTCACCACTATTTTCATCTAATCCTCCTCTCCTATATTTACCTTATCCGATGATGATTCTAACTCCTCATCCACATTTTTCATTTAGACAGCCATCTATGCCATCTTATTTTCCTTTTACTTCCTTCTCCTCGAGATTTCACATTCCTTCTTCTTTGACTCCTACTCTGACACATTATGAGCCTACGGAGCATACACTGGGACCCAATCAATATGTATTGGTTGATGTTCTTTCAGTGTATGGGGATCCAATGGTCCCACTGACCAGATTACCTCAGGTATATTTATATAACCCTAGTAATTTTTTTATCATAATTTATTTTCATTATAATATGTATTGATATAATATTTGCCTTTCTTATTTAGTAACTAGATCTACCAATAAGAGATGATAGTGTATATGCATGCATGAGGTGTGGAACTGCTGTATGCAGTTGATGGTGGAGTACAATGAAGAAAACCAAATGATTGGGAAAAGAGGTCAGGAATGTAGGAGTTTTTTTATCGATGCTTTCCAAATACCCTGACATCATTCCCGCTAGTCCACTCTCCTAGAGACACCTGCCAAATGAAGTAAAGGATAATGCTTGGGCACAAATATTGGTAATTTTTTTGGATTTATTGTTATTTTATTATTTTATTTATATGAATTAATATTTTGGTTCCAAATTCATTTTAATTTCCCCGATGGTGAGGCTGTGAGGCTAGAACGACTCATGGAATTAGGTGAGATGTGGAGAGGCTATAAGCATGAGTTGTATAGTGTCTAACATGCTAGAGTTGGCACATATTTGGAGGTCATGCCTATCATGGATGATTATCTGGTAGATTATTATCATGAAATTATTGCTCATTGGATAAGTACCACATTCAAGGTATTAATAAAATTTGATGTTTTTAAATAAAAATTACTATGATTTGCATTGATACTTTATTCTGTATTATTGAAAAATATTTTTTAGGAATCATCAGAAATAAATAAGAAAAAAAGGACGCAAAAAAATACCTCCACACTTTGGGGCAGACTACGATGACATACCATGAGAGGAAGCAGGTATGACACCTATATAGTACTAACAATAGACTGCATGTTAAATATTATCATCTAATTTAACTCTAATAATATTAAATCATAAATGAGTTAAAAATTATAACTTAATTAATAGAAGATAATTAATATAGTAATAGTGATATATCTAGAAAAGTAGTCTCATAACAAATAATAACCATA